>OY754942.1:12680696-15080696 GCA_963576515.1 Cryptocephalus primarius | reverse complement strand
GGTTTAAGTCCTATATTTTCTATTAAAAATGTGTAAGTCTAAAGTTCAACTCATGGCCTTTAAAGGTTAGAACAATTAGTTTGTTAACTGAAGTTGCGTCATAAACGGTTTGTAAAGTAAGCATAATAATAAAAGAGACATTTAGAGACAAAATAAATCCTGATTTTTTTTAATGTGTATTTTAAAAACTTATACCTAATAAATATAACTTCAAAAAATGTTTACTACACTATCACAGGTTTGGAGAGAATGTCATTTCAGTCGTTTCATTCATTCCAACAGTGGAAACGTGCTCCTGCTCCGATCTTCTCGCAGCTATCGTTTTCAGCAAAGCTTTTCCTTGTTCTTTCGTCTAAAAATTTAACAGAACTTGTAGATATTTAAAACAAATGCAGCAGAAATATACTTAAATGCATCTTACCTCTTCACATTCCATGCACTTAAATGCATATGTGTATGCATCATCAAATTCTCCTTTTTTCAAATGATAATTCGCTAAATATTGAAGTGCATTGTAGAATTCAGTCTGGCCTTCAAAACATTTTATATCCTTGTTTTCTTCCCTTAAGCAATACTCTGTAAAAGCCGCAGCAGCGTCATCCGTTTCATTTACTTTATCATACAGCCTAAAAGATAGCAATAAGAAAACAAATTATTTCATGACCTACCAATAGTCAATCTTTCATGTAAACTAACAAAAATTATTTAACTGATACTTACTTAGCGAGTTTTAAAAGTGCGCTCCCTTCAATATCACCTAAACTGCACGCTTTATAGTAGCACTTTAGTGCATTCTCAGTCTTATCCAGTTTCTCATAGGACTCCCCTAGGGCAATAAACATTCGACTATCATTTGGTTTCAGTTGCTGGGCTTGCTTGTAATAGTACAGACAGTAATTTGGCATTTTCAAAATTTCGTAGGTTTGACCTAGGCCGTACCATGCCCTATAATCTCGAGGATTTATTTCTGAAAATGAAAAGATTAAGTTGTATAAAAGGTAGCTAATGTTAGGTAGAAGTTTATACATAAGTAATTTATTTATTTATACATTTTGTTTATTTTTATACATATGTAATTTATTGTAGGGCATCTTCCATACTGGAATTTTAATAAAAATCATATTGACCAATGCACACTAATAGGATTGATAATGAAATGTTAATATGGAAGTTTTTTGGTAAAACGTTTTTGACTATAACCTTCTGGCCCTTTCTCAGGCAAATCAGGACCTCCCTCATTTTGTTGCAGTAGGTTGTTGCATAGTTGCATACTATTACATGGATATTGCAGAACAGTGATTACTACTAGTTATTTTATTAAACGTGTTCTCGCAATTTTGTACACTATAAATAACTCTTTACAACTTGAAATTGTATACCTATTGCATGCCTGTAGCTTTGAATAGCAGCATTTGTATTCTTCATTTCCATGAACTCGTGGCCCATAAGAGTCCATGCGGATAAAAATTGTGGGTTCAACTTCAACGCCCTTCTGAAGTACAATACAGCTTTGGCGTGGTCCGACCTTATACTGTAATAATTTCCTAAAAATTTACTTTAGAAAACAATCTATGAGCGAAATCAGCTTGTTCATACAGAAATCCACAACCACTCAGTCTTGAAACCAGGTTTTAAGGTATGGGTTTCTGTATGATCCAAGCTAATAAATGTACCATACCAATGACGCAACAAGTTTCCACTCTGTATTTGTCGATTTTGACGATTTTATGAGCCAAATCCGCGAGTTCCTTTTTAAATTCCATCACATACAGCAAGTTGGAATAGCTGTCTAGGTTATCCAGTCTGTATGGGTCTAATTCCAATATTTTCGCAAAGGTGGCGATAGCTTCGTTCAGATCTGAAAAGCAATTGTTTTAAAATATTTGACAGTTAAGCGCAATCGAAATGGATAAAAGGGCGAAAAAGTTTTTGGAGAGAAGATCAGACGTTATTTATTTGAAAACTCGTCCTGCCGCTCACCCGCTTTCGGCTGAGCAACAGATGTTCTACTTAAAAATTACAGAAGGAGTCTTCAGTTACAACGAACATGTCCGGAATGAGAATTTAAAGATACTCACTGAGGATCCAAGCGTGAGCTTTCTCTTACCTTACCTATCAATATTCATCAAGGAAACCATTCATGTAAATATAGTTTTACCAGAGTTGACTCTACTGATATATACACTCAGAATGGCCAAAATGCTGGTGATTAGCCCATATCTGGAATTATCACCGTACCTTCACGAAATCCTACCAGCAGTACTATCCTGCGTTGTAGCCAAGAAGATCAGCAAGTATTACTATGACAACCACTGGGCTTTACGCGACTTTTCCGCCCACGTGGTCCTTTTGATCTGCCAGAAATACAATTCTAAAACCAACAACCTGACCAGCAGGGTCATAAATATCTACCTGAAGCCATTCAAGGAACCTTTCCCTACCCTAACGACCCTTTATGGAGCAACGAAAGGTCTGATGTACCTAGGGGAAGACATCGTGAGGAATTTACTTCTGCCACACATTCCAAACCTTAGCAAGAAACTACAGGTCGCTTACGAGAACGCATGTAATTTTTACACAGACGAGAAATCAAAGAAACTGTTCAAGGACTCTAAGAACGTGAGGGAAGCTCTTGTGGCTGCGATCGCTCCGATCCTCTTCAAAACTAGAAATGTCACAGATGGTGGCATGCTCTATACGAAAATTTATGGATTCCTGGGCAAGTATTTATATACTGAGGTGAAGAATTTGGAAATGAGGGAGATAAACTTACCCATGTTAGGTAAAGTTATACATAGAGTGTGAAGATGAATTATGTAGGTATTAGTGTTCATGTGTTTGTTACTGTTCTAATTGTTCAAATAAAGTTTCCTGTTTCGTGATGGGCAGAAAAATGTGCATATTATTATTATTAAGTGATGCCATGAGTCTACATGGCATATACTATGTAATGAACAGACTTTTGAAATACTAGGTGTTATAGCTAGCCTACAGAAGTGCCAAAAAGTCTTACTTTTGCGATTGTTATGTCCTAAAGCAATCTGCGACATGATGTAGGTATTGTCCTCGAATCCAAGGCTACTCAAAGTGTTATAAATCTCCATGGAATCATCGTTATTGAGCTGTTCGAGGTAAGCATGGCCCATGAAGAAATACTTCATCCAATGATCCGATAATTTGGCATTCAAGACAGCGTTTTTATCAGGAATTATCCTTCCCAGCTCGTACCAAGCACACCACAACATGGGCTCCATATTGACAGCCTCTATAAAAATATCAATAGCCATTGGCAGCAGATCGAGTTTCTTCAAAATAACGCCATACAAGTACAGACAATAGCCATCAAGTTTATTGTCGATGTGATCGATCTTGAGCTCGTGGTAAAGCTCCTTGAGCGCCTCGTTCTTCGTCAAATCTGGCGGGCAACTACTATCGGTCATATTATCGAGTTTCTTTTTCTCTATCGACAGGTAGCGAGCGTAGAAGAACAGGAACCGCGGCTTCGGACTCGAGCAGTCTTTTATGAAATGCACGCACCTGTCATACTCCTTGACGTCGAAGTACGACTTGGAAAGCAGGAAACTCTCGAGTTCGTCACGGCAGTCCTCCGTGGCTTGCGGGCGTTGATCCTGGGGCAGCTCGACGTTCCTGAGGGAGTAGTTCAGCTCCGATAGCCACTTGACAGTTTGATAGAGGCCCCTCTGGGAGCACTCCCCGATGCCGCGGAGGAGGTCCCGTTTGGCGGCCTTCAAGTCGATCTTGATCTCGTCCTGGTAGTCGGTCTCCATTCTTCCCTTGAATTAAATAGGGATTAGCAATGGATTTGTGTTGTTTAAGGTTATGTTTTCAACCGTATTCAACTGCTTATACGAACACCGTAAAACAATGAGAGTAGAACGCACAAAACATACATAGAACACAGTAGAACAGTTACAATTGCCATATTCTATGACGTTCTGCAGAACGTGGATTCAACTATGGCTTTCCCTCGCTGATTCATTCATGTAACATGTGCTTTCATTCACTTTTTTACCTTGGTGTTTTTGCAATGCTCAGTAACTTCTCTTTGTGTTCTGTTCGATAGGTAACCCTTACCTATCTTACCCTAACCTAACCAATCTTACCTAATATTGTATCTGTGGTATAAAAGGCTATGGCCTTTGGCTATGGCTATGGTATTTCGGGAAACATAACTGTAAAATCCGCTAGAAAAATTCTGCTCGCCTCGTATCGGGTGTACCGAGTTTTGGCAAGTTAGTTCACTTTGGACTTTGTAGCGTGCCTGGATTAACGCTCGCTCCGGAATAGATTATCTCTTGAATAAACCATAAATACAACGTGGACGCGCTCATGCGACACAGCAGCGCGCTTATGTGTATCGATTTTATTCATCAAATTTTACTTTTAAGGTTAAGGTAGCACGTGGTTGAGGCGCACGTTAATGAGAGTTGTATCGAGGAAAGGATTGACGCACTACCGCTGAGGCAACTTGTACTTTTAATTGTAAGTCAAAACTTCATTTAGTCATTTCCACGCGATTTTAGTATAAATGTAGTCATTTCCATTATATATCAGGCATTAGGTGACGCCGAACAGTAGTGACCTCTTTGAACAGTTACCGTAATGTTCTGTATGACACGCTAGACTAGGGCATCTACTGAACTATTCGAAGGGATCTTTACAACTCTAAACGGCGGGTAATACAAACTCCTATTTGATTTACTTCATATGTGTGCTGAATAACCTATCCACAGTATACTCCTTTCAAATTTTACTACACTTACTACGGATTATTCGAAAGATTTTTTTGGGGGGGATTATGAAGTTTAAACATCAAGTTCATCTGATGCCTGTAAAGTTTATACAATTTTACAACCGTCTGACAATAAAATTAAATCTGTTGTAAACTATATCTGAATGATGTATTTTAATCCTATACGGGCCAAAATCTGTTGTTACTTAAACTGTGTACAGTTCAGTTAAACCTAAAACTGCGTTATAGTGGTTCATTGTGTATTCTGAGTGATTCAATCTGTAATTTCGAACAGGCAACGTTTAAACTTATAAGTATGTAATCAATTACATTTGTATGAAAAGTTGTTTTACATTTCAACAGTTTCAAGTGAACTAAGAGAAAATGAAGCCTGTAATTTCTATACAGTTATTTTCCTCCAATATTAAGATTGCATCTCGTATTGAATTCTGATTATCGATAATTGGATTGTTTATCGAGGTCTCTCAGTTAATTGATGTCAACAGGCGAAATATTTAAAGAAGTAGTAACAAAACATTACCAAATTTCTACTGTATTACATATGTACACAGACGAAAAGTGCAAATTCAACATCGACAACTCGAAATAATAACATTTCCAATAATTCGCTACAAAGCAACTAATAGTTCATTACCTTTTTAAACACGTGAAGTGTAGTTGTTATTTACATGTTTAATACTCGGTACACCATTTTTATCACTCGCCTTTAACTATTTTTGGTCATCTTGTTTCAATTAAAAAATGTGATGTTTATTCGAACAGTAATTGTACAAAACAATTGTCTTAACTTTATGATCCTCGATAACAAAGATGTCGACACAGTGTATGAGTTATAGGCGTGGAAAGAGTTTAAATAGCTTTAAGAAAAACTAGACGAGGTCGATTACATGATTCAGTTACATTTTCGTAATACTCGTCATTGAATGCTGAAGTTCAATGTGGTAATTGCATATGATCGAATGGGTTTATGGCAGTTTGTTTCTTGGAGGAATCAAGATTCTCGTGTTTTGGTCACGACATAAAAGGTATGAAAACATGTTTATTTTAATTTTTAATTCCCATGGCATTCAGCATAGACTCGTGGTGTATTAGATTTTGCTAATCTAATCTGGCGACCAGTTTACCAAAATGTATCATCGTTGCTTATCACAGACTTGTAAGGTTTTGCGCAAGCATTGTTGGAATTTTTTTAAATACACGTTATTCTATTATATGACCGTAAGTCGTTAGCATGCAATCAATAAAATAAACTTGTTTATGATTTCACCTTTATAATCCCATTTAGAATTAAGTACTTACACACGACATACATCATTGTATTTACCTAATATAATTTCTTTTTATTTTTGTGCAAACAAATCCTTTTTTATTTTTGACGAATGTAATGTATAAGTTAAAATAGTTTAAATTTACATTACGTTAAGCGAAAAAAATATTTAATACTATTTTTCTTTTAATGTAGGACAATAAAATGGCTGTATCTCAGGCGACTTTTGGACCATGGGATTACGTCGTCCTTTCCATCGTCCTGATCATTTCTTCTGGCATAGGCGTTTACTACAGATTTACAGGAGGCAAACAAAAAACGATGAAGGTAAAAGGAATGCATTAAATTGTTATTGCGGTATATTTCCAGATTTTTGATAAAATTACCTTTTGTTGACTTTTTTTCGCAAAGAGAACGCGAAGTTGTTTTCATATATTTAACTCATGATACCTGCAACTTGTTGTATATTTGCATCACTCATTTACTGTCTTATTTTCAATCATAACTGCATAATAACAAGCGTCATATATTTTGAATATTTTCGACTAACTTGGCAACTTTACACCAGTGACAAAATAACAATATTAATAACAATATTACGTACTTTTCCATTCCTTCGATTGGTCAACTTTCAGGAATATCTTCTGGCAGACAAAAACATGTCCATCACCCCAGTTGCCTTCTCTTTAATGGCTTCATTTATGTCAGCCATAACTCTATTGGGGGTTTCTAGCGAGAACTACACTTACGGCATACAGTTCATCGTGATTAACATTTCTTACGTCATTTGTACGCCAATTGCAGCTTACTTGTATTTACCAGTATTTTTTAAACTGCAGGCCACTAGTGCTTATGAGGTAAAAGAAAGCACTTACCTGAAGTAGCTTCCTGATTACTAAATTAATTTCTAGTATCTCGAGAGAAGGTTCGGCAAAACAGCCCGACTGGCAGCTTCACTAAGTTATACTTTACAGATGACCCTGTATATGGGTGTGGTGGTCTATGCCCCAGCCATAGCCCTCGAGGCTCTTACAGGAATCTCACAAGTAACCGCCATATTATCTGTAGGTAAGCCCTTGACATTAATAGAGTAGATGACAGTAACAAAAAACCAACTAAATTTTGCGTTTCAATGATAAATTTACCTGTAAAGTGGTTCAGTTTATGGTTTTGTGTGGATCCGTATGGAACAATATTCTCCTGCTTTCTTTGCATTGTTAGATATGCTTCCCGAAACCTATTCACATAGGTTCAAACCATTACAGCTTGATTAGTTCTTGATTATGTTGATAGACATCAACTTTGCAAAGTGCTATATGTGTCCAAATTATTCCTTTGGTCTTCAGCTTTGATATGTTTTAGGTTTAGTCTGCACTTTCTATTCAACAATTGGTGGAATGAAAGCCGTCCTAATGACTGACGTGTTCCAGTCCATCCTGATGTTCGTCGCGGTGTTCAGCATCATCATATCGGAATGGATAAATAAGGGGAGTCTGGCTGAGATATGGAGGATCGCAACCAAAGGGAACAGAACTGAATTATTGAAGTACCAGCAATTTCTATTTTTCCTAACAACCACATCACTTCGTTGTAAATGAGTTATTACAATTTTTAATTTCCAGTTTCGATCCTGATCCGACGGTGCGACATTCCTGGTTCACACTCATCATCGGAGGCGGCATCACTTTTCTTTCGATATATGGCGTGAACCAAACCCAAATTCAAAGGTACTTAACGGTTAAAGACTTAAAGACTGCCCAGAAGGCGCTGTGGCTCAATTGGCCGATACTTGCCCTCCTTAGTCTGAGCACGTCCTTCTCTGGACTGGCGATTTTTTCTCGATACTACAATTGCGATCCGTACGATGCTAAGTACATCAATAGCTTTGACCAGGTGAGAAGAATTAGTCGAAAGGTCTGGATGATAATTTGTAATAAATTTTCTTTTGCAGCTTATGCCTTATTACGTGGTGGATACAATGGGTCAAATACCTGGGCTGTCCGGCCTCTTTGTGGCTGGCATATTTAGCGCGTCTTTGTCGACTGTTTCGGCCGCGTTGAATAGCTTAGCTGCTATCACAATAGAGGATTACTACAAGGTATATATATGAAACTTACTTTGATCTGTTGCGATTATTTTGTAAGTCCTTTAGCCACTGTATAAGCTGATTCGGAACAGAAATTTGCCAGAAAATGTAGCGAGCTCCCAGACGAAGATCCTTTCGTTAGTTTTCGGTTTCATATGCCTCGGAGTTGCGTTCCTGGCACAATTCCTCGGTGGTGTCCTGCAAGCCTCGCTTACAATATTCGGCGTTGTAGGAGGGCCGCTTTTAGGACTCTTCAGTTTGGGGATGTTTACGCTCACTGCCAATGAAGAAGTAAGAAGCCACGTAAATTTTCTACCAATTCAATTTGGTAAACGTTCCAAATAGTTCAAATGGAATGTTTTGCTATCTATCTTATTCCATTGGCTAGAGCAAACCTCTACTGGGCGAAAACAAATATTCTACAATAGTAACTTATCTTAGGGAGCTGTGACTGGTCTGATCACCGGAGTAAGCGTGGCGATGTGGATGGCTTTCGGTAATAAGCCACCACCTGCAACTTTGCCTCGAACCACGGAGGGATGCCCAAATCTCAACTTCACCACGACCCCTATCGTCGCCACGAAAGACCCGAGGTAAATAATTTTTTCCGCGTTACGCTCCTTAACTTTAAACTCTACTCTTTCCTTAGTGATTACTTCTGGCTGTACCGAGTCTCCTACTTATACAATGGAGTTTTCGGCATTATTATTACTTTCGTAGTCGGCTTATCGGCGAGTTACGTATTCAGGATTGTAATGAAACGTCCCAAGGAAAATTACGATCCTAATTTATTCATCCCTTGTATAGCGAAGAGGTTGAAGAGGAGGAAGGCGGAGACTAATTTAACTGCGTTATCAGTATTATCAGATTCAGATGAGAATTTAAAGAATCACAACTCTAGTAGCAAATATTAATACTTAATTTGAGCGGAGAGGGAGGGGGGTAGTTAAATTGTTTTGGAAGGTGTAATTATACTTTATTTATGTTTATTAATATTGTTGTTTATTTTTAAATTTACAGTTGTCATGTTAAATAAGATTTACGATATTTTTTAAGTATATTTTAAAGTTTGCTTGCTTGCGGACTTGCTAATGGCGGTAATAAGAGATTTGAATGGAAGACAGTCATAACGAAATATGGAACATGGGTACTAATTATACAACAGTGAAATTGAAAAGCATATATTTTGGGTTTGGATAGAATTTGAGGTCGTTTTATAGCTTTTAGAATGTCATATGTTCGTCGTATAGACGTCAGCCCAGATAACACAAGTACATCCAATGGTACTTGGAATGGACACTCCGAATAGCCAATAGACGTTGGTTATTTTCCAAGGTACGTCCAATTAATTTCCGTTGAGTTCGAAATATGGACATGTATTGGACCTTGGCTTTTCTGTGTTTTCTGGGATACAACGAATTAAAGATGTCAAATGTTACGTTAGCGCTGGATTGACTTAAATTTTGAATCATCCTCACATAAAGCAAGAATTTCGAAAAAAAGGTACCTAACTGCTATGGATGTGTCGTACGTATGCCACCATTACGTCTTACTAGCCCATTAATCCATTGACATCCTATTGCAATGAACTTTTTAGAGATGCAGCAAGTGAAGATTGTCGTTTGACTTCTCTAGTACACATTATTTACTGAACAGACTACACTGCATGCATTTTCTGGAGGTCAGAACATTGCTATATTGTATAACATTTTGCAGAACCACAAAATGAAACAAAAGCGTTCTGCATTTCATAAAACCAGTCTAGTTTGTAGTTCGTTTTGTTGTTTATCTCACAACAACAATATTACATAGTTACATAATTACAGGTAGATAAAACAGTCGTAAAGCGACGACGCGACATCTTAAAAGAACCAGTCGAGCATGAATAACGTTCATTTCCTGCATCGCCGCATCGCAGTCACCTTGGGTAGCCCAATCAATTAACCTTGTTCCTCGCTGCTTTTTGGCTGATTACCCCAATTAAATTTCGCGTGTTTTCCAAGAAAGAGCCGATAGATCTCGTTAATTGATGGAGCGCGACGCATCCCGGATCAATAACGAGGAAAGAGGAGGCACTGCGCGCCGGTGCGCGTCCCCTCCGTCGATGGAAACCCGATAGGTTTATAACCTATTTTTCCAAAGCTTATCTCTTCACTATCGGCCTGGCTCGGCAGGTTTACATGCGGGAGTGATAAGAGGGAATATGATTCAGTGCGGTCGCCCTCCGCGTCTGCAGCGCGCTCCTCCGTCGCATCGTTTTGTTGTCATTGTGGAATTTGTTCATGCGAAAGTCTCTCTATAGTACGTCCTCGAATATGAAGCTAGTGACGGTGACTTACTACGGATTCACCACCATGGACAGGAGGTTCTCCGGGCCCATGCTGCCGTGGATCGTCTCGGAAATCAAAAGGAGGAATTACAGCGAAAAGGTATCCGTTGATATTTGGATTTTGCCACTTTTTTTAATACTGGCACGATTTGCTCCACCTTTTTTCCAAAGATTTCGACTAAATACTTCTAAAATACAGTCGAGATTTATTAATGATAGTAGAAACTGAAGCGACACTTTTGTCTCTAGCTTTAATTATCCTTGTTCCCATTGCAGTACATTAAAGTTACCAGTTACCTCTACAAGTGCAACTTACCCTACAAGCTTCTGTAACTTACCCATGCCCCTGACAGTAGTAACATTGCTGACTTTACTATCTATTGAAATCTCAATGCCGGCCACAAAAGATTCATTTAAATGAGAAATTATAACCAAAATTTGACCACAGTAACCAGAAAGGAGAGGAGAGAAACTCTTCTAAACAAAAAGGGACCACAAGTAAACTTGAGTTCATTCGTTTTCCTGCTATATTTCCTTATTATAATAGTAGTGGATCTGTCTTTATCTGGAAGTTTAAATTACACTCTGGTCTCTAAATAGTAATAACAATAATTTTGCCATATTGTTTCCTTGCCATAGGTATAAGGGGATAGATGTTAGCCCCACCATGATGCCACCATGCTGTGTTTATTAACTATTTTCATGTATATAATTCCTTAGCGATAATTTTCAGTAATTTTGCCACATTCTCTTGTCATAAGTAGACACCAGAGTATAGATACTAGCACCATCATGATACCACCATGGTGTATTTACTAAGTATTGCTTCCATGCATCTCTCCTCTGGACTAGATGCACTGTTTCATGTAGTGAGATGTGATATTTCTTTCAGTGTAACTAACCACTCCTTAGTGTATTTTTCGACTGATCTTCCATCTGCCATTTGGTTATCTACCTCGCCTTCACCATATTTCCTCTTCATCTGGCTAAGTAGTGTTAGTTTCAGTTCTTCTAATATTGAGGTATCGTTTCTGTGTTCAAATAATGACATCGTTAGGATACGCTTGTACCACCTTAAGAAGAATTAAGTACAACCTTTGGAAAATAATGGACAATAATGGCCTCTAACTCCTGGTAGAGGAGTCATATCAAAATATTGAGATATTTGATGGAAACGGGAGGAACCAATTTTCTTTCAGCATGTATTTTCTAACAACCAGCAGCTCTACGCGGGAGTGTCTATAGTATTTTACAATAAATAAATATAATGTTCGAAATCTCCTAGGAAATTTAATTCTACCAAGTCACAAATACTGTGGTGGACACTGGATACAATGACGTGGCTGCAAGTGTTATTGTGTAGTCTATTGAAAGGCTTTAAAAGGTTTTAAATGGCATGAGGATACATTTCGAAGGTTTTGAGTTTTACTATCACAAACCAAAAATAACACAAAATTTGATAATAACTTGTATTTTAATGGGACCAAGAAGTTCTGTAAGTTACCACATGGTGTTCAAAGTTATTTCAAGTTTTAGTGTCAGTTACCAACACAACAAAAATAAACCACAAGACGTTCATTGATCGTACAGACTTAGTCCATTTTGTATTCAGCATGTCAAGGTCCAATTTTAGTCCGTGATAGACATACATTGAAATTCAAAAAGTTATGGAGTTTATACATACGCATTAGATAAGTTTATTCGTAACTTTAGATATCAAAGTAAAATTCCTCTTTTCTCATATTTTTCTACCGGTACAAACGCGATCTTTTTAATGGGACTTGTCCACCTTCAACTACACGTTCATATAACTTTCCCATGCGTGTAAACAGCGTTGAGGCTTAAAATCATTGCCATTATCTAACAAAAGTTTTCATTAACTTTTCTATTAGTTGTCAAAAAAATTGAATCTTCAAAAAAACAAAAAATTGTGACAATAGAGATTTCGTGTTTTTAATTAGGTCACCTCGTCGTCACATAATATGTAAACATTTTAAACATTAACATAATTACATATCCTCGTGCGTAATGAAAGAATTGGAGCTGGAATTTTCTTGGATTGAAATATTTTTCGAACACAATTCGTATTTTTAGCGACTCAGTAGTATGGTCAATAATGGAAAAATTTGTGTTGTGAATATTTCCCTCCATTCCAATAATTACAGGCCGAGGATATTTTCCATTTCCCATAGAATTGGGTAGGACAGTTTGGTTATTTAAGGGGTTTTACTTAATTTTAAATATTTATATGTACTGGAAATTGGCTTTTTACAAAAATTATTCACCCAATTATCTTAATTGGACTGTAATATAAAGCGACCTATATATGTATATACCTATTAACCAAATTTCCCGGGAAATAACGTTATTGACCGATTATCAACATTTCCTGTTTCCACAAACACTATCACATGAAGAAATATAAAGCCTTTTTTTTTAATAGGATACACTCATTTAAAAAAAACCGATTCAATTTCCTGTTGTGTGTTATTAAAATAATCGTCTAGCAAATTCTTCATTAATCGTCCAATTAGCGTTTTAGTAGAGGTGATCGAGATTATCAATCTGGTACAGTTGTTTTCTGATTGTCATTAGTACTACGTTGTGTTCATATAAAAAGTATTTATATAAATTAATGCTTATGGCAAATCACTTATGTAATAGATATTCTACTGGTAGGCGATTAAATTCTCACGTTTAATTTTTTGATCGCAACTTAGTGGACCGATCAAGGACGTTCCGTAACGTTCTGCTAAACAATTGTATAATTTAATGAAGATAAAAAATAGGAATTTGTTTTCGACGTCATATACCAATGGAAATTGACGATAACAATAAGAACAACAATTGCGTCTCTCACGACGACATTCAAAGCAATAGTAGAATGTGCACCGACAAATGTTTCGCTTGTGTTCGATAATTGATAACCTTAGTAAATTTGCGTGCACAAATAAATTGATTACTTGGCAAAATAAAATTATTTCATGCCTAAATTGGGGATATGATAATCAAAATTAACTTTCATATTATTACCGTGTTTGGGACACAAATTTAAAGGAATTATACCACTTTAGAACTCGTTCTGAAGGTTACAAAAAAAAGGACTAATTAAAATCTCTAAATCTTCCAATTAGCAACATTTGTCGCTGTTAGAAGAGAGCAGCACAAGAGATCAAATAAATTAAATCTCAGGTATACATTGAAAACATACATTTAGTTACCTGCTATCAAAATCCAGTTCTGTTGAACCTGGCTGCTCGATGTATGCAAAAAAAAACCTTGAAAATCGTGTCCTTACATTATTTTATCTAAAATCTACATATGTATATAATTTTTAAATGTACTTCATTACATAAGTCACTACATACATACGTCATTAAACACTAAGCAAAACCTTACAGATCCGGTACAATTAATCTTACGTGAACAACGGGCTGTCCTCAACGTTGTCATATAGATCAGTCATACTCATAGGTAGTGCGTACATTGGTAGGTAGGCAATGTGGTTCTTGATGAACCTAATTACTTTCTTTTCTATTATCTTCATGAGGGGTGAGGAGTCGAAGTAGTCGTAGATCTCTTTCTCGGAATCGGGCGACAGCTGAAAAATGGAAAAGTCAATCGATTCGTGCAAACATATTTGGAATTAGAAAGGACAGCAGTTATACTTAAATTATTTTGAAATATTGTAAAATTTGAATCAATAAAAAATTGAGATGAAAAGATGTGTGTGAGCTAGGAAGCTCCCTGGTCGCCCCAGCACGCCAACGACCAATGAAAACATTGAAAATGTGAAAAAATGTATTCGTGCCAAGCAACTTTAACTGATTTTCTGGCCATGAGATATGTTTAATTTTGACCGGATGATGATAATGGTGATGATCATCCTAATGTGCTCAAAAGTATCATAACCGGTGACAAATTATGGGTATATATGTCTATGACATTGAAACCAAAGCCCAATCGTCCCAATGGAAGTCTCTAGAAGAGTCAAGACGAAAAAAAGGGACTCCAAGTTCGATCAAAGGTCAGGGTTTTGCTCATTGTTCTACACCCACAACACCTATGCTATTTTTACATAGAAAAGCTTTAAAAGTTTCAATAAAAGAAACTTTACACATCGCCTTAATTTCTTTTTGAAATAAGAGCATATAGATTCAACTGTCCGATCATTTTTTACTAAAGTTGAATGAATAAACCACTTACCTCTTGCCATTTCCCTTGTTTAAATTCGTTAATTACTTTATCTATAAGTGAAACGCCGCCTGTAACCTGAAACAGAGAGAAAAACTTTCATAAATCAACAGAACTAATTTCCAAATGTTAACTTCAACAAATAAACCTCTTGGATTTCCTTCAAATCACCTCCCTGTATATCGAATATAGTGGCGGCTGATACACAGGCGCTGCGACATTGCAGCACCACACAAAAAATTACAAAATTAAAGTTTACATTACATTGCAATTAAAAAAAAACAGCAAATTCCTCTGTATTTTCTACTTTACCAAGACCTAACCAACCTAGCCTTGTTGGTATGTGTCAGTGGAATAATTCTTCAAAGACTGGGGTCAGTTACAATTTAGCTTGTGACGTTATCAAGTCAATACTGAACTGATTAGTTAATGGTAGCCAGTAGTAAGTGGTTAATCTTGTTATTACACCATATTCATTTGTTTCTCCAACCCTGCCAGCCATTCCGATGAGTTGGTAAAATAGTTGGTCAGAGGTTGAAGTATTTCGTCAGTTGCTGTTTCGCTTCTGAGTCGATAATTTTCTATTCTATTCTATCATCATTCTACTCATTCCCCGCATTCAACACTAACCTGCTTCGACCTCAGCAGTTTGTTCAAATCCGTCAACAGCTCGTTGAACTTATCGTGGTAAATGGCATAAGCCCAGGGTTCCCTGAAGTAATCGTAAAAGTCGTTGATGAGCAACATATCAAACCTGAGCTCGAGCTTATTGAGGAGCTGCTCGTGCTTCCCCCAAACGTTGTAAAGGTTCCGGTAGTCAATCGGCTGAAAATTAAACTCTTAAAATTTAAAGCCAAAACTAACAGGAGCCATTCACGGATAGCGAGAGGCAAGTAATCGTTTCCACTCTTCTATTGTTGTTCAGGTGAAGCCTGAAGTAACCCTGGCTCTGTAGATATTTGCAGTCGCCCGTCACCAAGACTCTACCCTGAGGATATGAAACTAGTAAAATGACACCGATTCGATATTTCAAATTTACGTAGTCGGGCCTGCAGAGGGCGGCTTCCAAGGGGACAGTTTTGCCGGGTTTCGTAATCGATAGGTAGTACAAGTTGCCTGGTAACCTGCAGTACCTCATTATCGGTTTGTGGAACCTCGGGAGTAGGTTTTCCGACTCGATCGTAACCAGTTCCAGCTCCGTGTAATTTGACGGCTTGGGCTACGAATACTTCTATGGAGTAATATTAGAGAGTGCTTTGGACTTACCAAGTGAGGTGCAAGCATCCCTCTTATCTGAATTCCCAACGCTTTTCCTATTTCCATTCTGTTGAAATATTTATGAGACATATGAGGGGCGCAGTATCTTCTGGAGTACCTCGAGATTGTCCCCGCTGCGTATATGTTAGGATCATTAGTCTGGAACTCTTTGTTAATAATGACGCGACCTGAAATTTTTAGAATGCTTCATAATGAGATGTGGAGCACAACGAATGTTGTACCATCGTATACTAGCCCAGCCCGCCGAACGATTGAAGCAAACTTGGTCGAGATATTTTTAGAACCAAAATAGAACATTCCTAAGCAGTCCAAATTAAGGACCCTATGCGTTGATTCGAATGTAGCTTTGGTGATGAGGTTCAGGTCCTTGTTGTATTCCCACCCAGTAAAGAAATAGGAAGAGTAAATAGTAATGTCTACAAAATATTTATTTCGTCAATTTTGAGCATGATAATTGGTGCAGTACTCACCTTCATCCAGGATGTACTGCCTTACTGTCTCATCGATAGTTGGGTCGTTGAACAGATTAAAGTTATGTTGATAGGTCCTTGGGTATGACGCCGTTTGAGGGAAATTTTCCACGAAAGTGATGTATTGTCCTGGCACTCCGTAGGTCAGAAGTAGATGCAGCATTACATATGCTTGCAGGCAGTAGCCATACACTATTATAGTACCTGAGGAGACATTAGATTAAAGAAATACTGAAATCTATACTTCAAACGAGGTAATAGCTTTCATGGCGTTGTGTTTAGAAAGTTGGTTATTTCCATAATATCTTTCGAATATGGAATAGGGAGAATAAGATCTTCTCCGTTTTGACATAAAATTGAGTTGAACTTTTTGCTAAAGAATAGGTGTGGCAAAATCGAGTTATCAGGAAAATCAGGAAATGTGGAACGTAAATGAGGAACTCGTAGGTGTGAATCCTCAGTTTCTACAACATAACAAACCATCCCATGGACTCCCTAAGTATCTACACATTACCTTCTATCAGGCGTTTGATCCGAATCTGCCTGATTTTGAGTATAGCGTTATGCACGTCGATCTCGTTGTTTATAATGAAGACATTCTCAGGGCTCTCCGACAAACTGGCCGTTTTCTGTATAGTGGGATGCTGAAACGTCTCCCCTGTCATTAGAAACAATAAATCGTACTTCATTTGAGTGTGGTTGCTCAAGACCAACGTCTGCTCCTTCCTGTCGATCTTGAGCACGGAGGTATGCACGAAGTTCGCGTAAGTTTTCACCGACAACTCATCCAGATATTTTCTATCGACGAAGTACTTCCTGATGAGGAAATTATTGTTAACGGAGCTTTGATATAAGTCGCTCATCTTGACCGGAAATATTATGGTTATGTTATTGAAGCGGATCTGCTTGTGGTAGTCCTGGTTGTAGACCAGGTCTTTTAGGAAGGCCAGAGCGACGTAACTCAGACCGCAGATCACAATTTTGGTATTAATGTAGGACAGCCGGAAACTGTGGGTCGTAGCCGTCGAGAAGAATAAAGCGAATGAGGGTTCCCTGGTTTCGGTTACCCTCTTCGATAGCGTATATCCTGAAAAAATATTTGCTCGTACAACTTATTATACCTACTGTAAGCCCATACCTTCTTCTGTTAAAGAGTCGACGTCGTATTGCGGTTTGTATCTCGGCATGACGTGCGTCAGTTTACCTATTACGTTGCAGTATACTTTTGTTTCCGCGTTTACAGTGGAATAGAGCTTGTGGAACAGAACTAATAATTGGCTATACATGTGGAGTTCCCTTATGTAAAAATTGGTGTGTATACGAAAAATAGGAGATATGATAAAGTACTCCATACTACCTATCTCGTCTCTTCTGCAGTAGTTCATTATTTCGTAATGTGTAAGGTTGTAGTTGTTATGTATGTAGTCCACGTCGTTTTCAGGAGAACATACTAAAAAGATATGTGAGTAATATAAGACGATTCACAGCATCGACATTAGTACAGTGTATATCGTCGGGTTACAAGTAGAATACATTTGGGCAATTTTTCTATGGTTTTCATGTGGGAATCCTCATATACGTACAGCTCCATAAGATTAGTTTCGTGATAGGTCGTTGGAGCTCATGCAAGTTACGTTTTTAAGCCAGGATACGTTCCCAAATCGAGCCTCTAAGATGGACGACAAACAATCTACCAAACATATAACCATCTAATAATGTTTTCATCTATCAAAGAGTGTACAACCAGCCAAAATACCCAAAAGTGCCTATTTTGACTTCGTGTATTCTGCTTACAGCCCGACGATATATTTTCTAAGAGCTTACCAGCAAAACCAACAATGTTCTCCTCGTTCAAGAAAACGTAGGTGGAGTAAGGGCTGTCATCCTCGAGACTATCACATACTTTATAATACGCATCGAGATTTCCGTAATGCAGGGTGGAGATCAGTTTCTTTATATACAGCAAATCGACACGAGAAAGTACCTAAAACATTAATTGCCAAACACCAGAGCAATACACGAATTCTCTGAGCACCCACCTTGATCGTTTGTCGCCCCAAGAGGACGTTCTTATGCAACAGGTACAGCTCATGTGGGAACTCCCCGGTAGGCTTACGCGCGACCTGGACGAAGTACTGCTTCAAGAAGGTCGCCGGTACGACAGACGGACAAGACAGGGCGCAGTATTCCCTATCCGGGAAACACTGGAACGCCGTCTGGAAGAGATCAGCCAAACATCTCTCGTGGCCAGGATCGGTGACCATGATTTCGATGGCGAAGGCGTTGGGCGCTCCGTGAAAAACCTTCGAGTTTTTCACAAGCAAACTGTACGTAGAATTTAACGCTGAAAAAACAGACATGATGCACTTATAGCAAAGCAATCTCTGATTAAGTTGTATCATCGTAAAGTAAAAATATCGTTGAGCACTATCAGTACGAGCTGTAAAATAGACTAGGAGAGCTAGTTAGGGTTTTTGATCATTCTTGCAACTT
Organism: Cryptocephalus primarius; assembly: GCA_963576515.1. Taxonomy (NCBI): domain Eukaryota; kingdom Metazoa; phylum Arthropoda; class Insecta; order Coleoptera; family Chrysomelidae; genus Cryptocephalus; species Cryptocephalus primarius. Next base: position 15,061,805 of record OY754942.1, on the reverse strand, counting down.
ACAATTCAAATCTGCATCGTTACGTAAAATCGGGTCAAGCCTCAGTACGTCCTCCTCTAATTCCGTATTAGTCCCTTTGTCTACATCGTACTCGTCGTCGTCTTGGAATAAATACGAGGTCGACGTTAGGACTATCGTGTATTCCGATGAATCGCTGCTGTCTACCTCTTCGTTCTCGGTGAATAAGTTGCTCAATCCGCTGAATCCTCTGATATCGGTATCTATTCTAGTCGATAATCTAGAAACGGTGATTCATTAACGAGCCATCAATGACAATTCGACGGGAAAACTGTAGCCACTAAATGGTCAATCAGCAGTTGTGATTGCTTGGTGAACTTGTACAGAATGGTAAAGATAGATGTTCTTACGATTTCGATGAGGCAGCAATTTCCGCATCCATATCGAGTTCATAATGGCTCGTGTCTTTTTCGTGGGGTTTTTTCAGTCCGTTATAAGGCGTCAATTCGAATTCTTCGTTCAGGACCTGAAAACGAATCCCATCGTACCGTTCTTTCCCACAAATTCCTCGCTTACCCTAAAATTAGCATTCGCATTGAGCATCAGCACCCCGACAAGTTTCTGTCCGTACTCGGCGACGACTATTTGTCTTCCGCTAGATTTGAATCTGGCCAAGATTTCTGCTATGAAGAAATTGCCGTAAATTTTCGTCAGCTCCGGGCAGAACTTGTCTATGAGGGGTACGAGTTCGTCGTTATCCTCTTCTACCGCCTTGCGTATGACGTAGTGGGTGACGAAGTTTTGATAATTGAACACGTATAGGCATTGGCTGTGCACATGTCTGCCTGCAAGTACCTTACCTCACCAAACCAGGAAATTATCCAATAAGATCAATACCTTCCGGGAACACGTAAGTTCCCATCCCATTCAAGAACTCCAGTGAATGCACTCCAGGCGGCACAACCACTATGATGTAACGTAAGAAATATCTCTGGGTAAACAGGTATTGCAGTATGGGTCTAAGGAATATAAGTTCATGGCCCGCTTTCCACGCTATTAAATGAAGCCAAAGGGTATTCCTGGCGCGGACGTTTTCCAGCACGTACATTTTCTTCACCCAAGAAACCCAGTCCCAAGGAGGAAGTGCGGAAATGTTAGGATACGTATCCAGCATTACAAACCCTACTAATTGGCCCGAATCGTAAATGCCTATATTTAGGTAGCATCTGGCCCTGGAAAGAAACATAAAATACGACAAAACTGGGCATATTTCGTAAGGAAGAATATAATCCTAATAAAGACTTGGTTAGGGTAATTCATGCACACTTTAGGGAGTTCATAATTTCAAGAATAAATGCTGTCTTTTGAACTACTGATCGAACCAAATATTTTGATGAGCCAAGTCATGAATAACACCAAGTGCAATATTACGTTCTGTGGAAAATTCAAAATAACTTAAAGTTACTTACAGGAGCTTCTCAACATCGATATTTCCGAAGAGCTGATACGTTTGAGGAGTGACCAGAGAGAGAATTTCGTTCCGGTGTTTGAATGATAAATGTACCACGTTCCCCAGTGGCCCTTGCTCCCCTTCTAAAGTGGATCGCTGTGTTTTGCAACTCTGCGTTTTCGATAAGCGAAGAGAGAAATTTGTAGACATTATATTGAAAAAAACGTAAAAACAACATTAACTGACGTTATACGTCAATGATGAACTAACACAGGGGCTTCGTTTAAAATATAGATCTCCATTCCAACTAGAAAAGAAAGTTGATATTCGAGGTAAAGCCAATTCTAGTTTATCCCACTTCTTCAAACGATACTTCCACAAATTTTGTTCATCTTAACCGAGTAAAATTCGATTCATTTAACTCGTCAACCATTTCATCGGTTACAACATTATTTCTTTCGTTTTCAGCTAAGTTTGGGGATCGAAGAAGGGATTCTCCAGGCATACAACCAAGACTTCGAGCTGCAGTTTGTTCACAAAGTCTCGCAGATCACGAGGTTCTCTCAGGGCGACACCGATGCTTGCACATTCCTCTACCTCATGCGAGACGACCACGAGAACCTGCTCTACTGTTATTTGTACCAGGCGCAGAAAGCCCAAGACGTAAGTACAGTTGGGTTATTTACAATTGTAGCTCAGGTTGTATGAAAAATGCGTATTTTTGAATATTTAAATGTTGCAATTTTATTTTTCTTTGGAAAATGAGTACGTAACGGTTCCAATATAATTTTATGAACATATAGGTGCACTGGTCTTTTCCAACTAGACAAAACACAACTTTATTTCGAAAATTTCCTTCATAGGATAACTCCGGATATTTTTTTATCTACTTAAGCAACAGAATTCATCTTTGGCATGTTGACAAGTTGACAAACGAATGTAACTAAATTTTCCAAAACACAGCCCGTTTTAAGGGCTCACGTAGGACATTTTTTCAAGGATTTTATGCAAATTTAGATTAGCGTCGATGTGACTAATGCTGGAACGATCGTAAACGAGAGTTACACAACCATTTAAATGACATTTACACTATTCCGCTACCTCGTTGTCTTATCTTAACGATATGCTCAATTGTTAAAACCCATTTAACCTTCACAATTAAAACCTTTATAAATAACTGTTATTATTAGTTATCTCTTTAACGATTATACAAAGCAGGTAGTCATACAAACAAATTTTGATAACTATTGTTTCAAAATAATGAGAAATTTCCGAGAAATTAGTACAAACTCAATTTTTTAATAAAATATTTTTATGAAAATCAAAAATGGTGAAACGTGCTTAACTATGTCTTAAATAAAATATGCACAAAATGAATGAAACATGGAAATATGCATTTTTTAAAACTTTTTTATGCTTGTTGCTTGGTTTCTGATAGGCTTTTCAATATCCCTTTTCTTTTATTTTGTACTGATCTCGTTTCATTAAATTTCTCCATTAGAGCACTACATAGTTGTGTATAGACGTTTATCTGGATAATTATCATTGAATAATCGAGTTGCAGCTTGGTACTATAATTATTTATGAAGGAAAAAGTCTTAATTTCAACTCGCTCTGCAATGATGTACGGCATTTTAATGATCAACACGAGACATGTGTTTAAAGAACCAAACATGAGAATAGGCTGATGGAATTTTGTTTACCTGTGGATAAAATGTTGTTTTTTGTGTTTTTACAATTCATTTTTAGAATGTAAGTAAAAACTGCCGTTAAGAATGCTCCAAACTCGTTTAACTACATTTTCCCATATTCCCAGGAGGTGAAGATGCATATTTTCAACATTTAATGACTGAAATCTTCAATAAATAGTTGAACTGTTTCAAAATTTCTGGTCCTTTACTCCTCTTAAACTACCGATCCGAATTTGAAAAAGTAGATATCGTTGAAAAGAGAAATTATCGCCCTCTAAAGTGATGCATTGTTCAATACCAATTTTCCCTTAAAATTTCATGGTTGAAAGTTAACCCTCACTTGATGGTAATAATCAAAGGGTCGAAAATACCAAAAAATATATCTCTTATACAAATAAAATCGATAGGGCCCTTCTCCACATGTATGTTACTTTTACACAACTTTTACATTTTATTACCAAACCACTTTATGTTCACAATTGCAAAGTTTTTGGTTTTGAGAAGGGCGTAGCTGACGAAATAAGTTTCTCTGACTGACCGTTCCATGGAGATTTTGTAACTAAAAGTTGTTTAATAGCGCATATTTTGCATATATTTTTGCACATATTTACGTTATGTTGCACATTTACTCAAAAATTAGTTTATATATGCGCATATTTATCAGATATTATTGCATATAAATCCGAGCATTATTTGTTATTTACATATTTATTGCATAAAGTAAATATAAACCAAACCATTTGGTCTGGATATGGGTAAGTGAAAATGCTATCAGGTAACTTCTTCAAGTTGAAAAGGAACTAGTGATTTACAGCATATTTTGCACATAAGTTTATTTCTAGTACTAACCTTTTACCATATTGATAGGTTATGTTTTCAATCAACGATTTTCGTCCACGCTTTTTTCGCCACTTCCCAATATAATTTCTCGATGTGTACCTCGGTGTTTTCCGGCTCTTCTTCTACGGTGCTTCTCTTGAAGTTAGCCATAGGACCTGCCAGTATATGCACGATCCCGTTGGTGCATTCATAATTCGGCCTCACGACTTCTATGTACTTATTTTCCCACTTCACGTAGTACGCGTCTTCTATCTTCAGCACCATTATCCTCAGCACGCCTCCCTCGCTTCCGAGTTCTATGAAGCTGTTGGCTCTGGTCTCTGCTTCGAGCTGTTCGATCGAGTGAGGCGTTTCGGACAGTATCAGATGCCTCTTCAGAACGGTCAAGTCGTCTTCTGTGGTGTCCAGGCCCATGCTCCTGGCGACCCTGAAGGCGCTGTCCCTGGGAACGAAGTAGGTGAAGCTAACGTCTCGCCTCTCGAAGATCTTGTTGTATCCCATGATTTCTCCTATTTTGTAGAATATACTGATCTCCGGATCTGTGCTGAGCTTGGACATTATGGGTAGATACGGGAACGGTTTGAGGGGTCTGTTCATTACACATAACGGCTGGGATATGAGGTGCACCACTCCGTTCTTTAATGGGATGTTACGCACTACCACCTCGGAGTAAAACTCCTGATACTCCCGGTGTCTCTTAAGCATCGCCTTGACGTACAACTTCTTGTTCTTCTCCACGAAAGACACGACGACGTAGAAGGGGTCGTTGTTCGCTAAGGTCTCGTAGGCGAAGTCCCTCCTCGTCGGCCTGCTGAACAGGACGTAGAAGGGTACGACGTGGCCGAAGATCACGTTCTTGTCCAGGCGGTTGAACTTGTACGAATCGACTCCGAAGTCCAGCGGCACGAAGAAGGTGTGTCCCCTGGGTTGCTTGAAGACGTACTGCAGGTTCGCGTCCTGGACCTTCGAGAAGAAACTCGTGACGGACGTGGCGGTGCCGAGGTCCCAGTTGAACGGATTCGAGATGAAGTCGTAGGCGTTAGGGGGGAACTTCGGCGATCTGATCATCGGGTTCAGGACGCCGTCGATCGTGTGGAGGATCTGATGGAAAAATAGTAGTGTAAATGAGGGTGATTGCACTGGATTGCAAGAAAGAAGAAAGGGTATTTCAGAGGTCGACACGCTATTGCTCCTATGTATTTTGACTCGCCAAGTATGAGTCTGTGATATGAAAAAAATCCGGTCTAGAAGGTTACCTAAACTTCGCTTACGGCCTCCCATGTCTTATGAGAAACTATCCGCTATCCCTCGCGGCTTCACTCGCTCACTCATTTAAAACAGTTACAACTGCAATATATCGTACACAATATTTCAAGCAATAATCAGTCACAATCTCCTCCAATCAATTTCAGCTTGATTCTTTATCCCTTAGGTATAAATTTTATATCAAGCTATCCGTACTTCAAATTTGGCTTTGATTGATTGAGTCGATTCTCAAAATTCACTTCAAAACTTCAAATAAGCTACACGAGCCTTTTTAATTTCGCACGAATCTAAAAACCTTTACGTCACAATCACCTATAGATATGCAGCTCTGCAGCTCTTTGACGCGAATCACCCTTACCTGCTTGTTCCTTCCGCCGAACCTGCTCCTGAACACCTCGTTGCTCTTATCGGTCAGCACCTTGGCGTCGTTCACGTAGACGTCGTCATCCACCAACGTCACCCAGAGCGGAGGTCCCTTCTCGAGCACGCTGTCCAGGTTCGAGCGAGTCTTGAGCTCCTCGACGGTCCTCGCCGTAGGGCTTATGTGGTAGAAGCTCAATTCGGAGTAGAGCTCGCCCCTGTAGCGGCGAAAAGCGGAATTTTCCGGCGCGAAAATCGTCAGGTCCTTCGCGTTCAGGCAACCCTCGGCGGTCGCGTTGTCGCCGAGGATGATGTCGAAGCCGTTCAGCTCCGGGTCCTGGTGGATCTTTTCGTAGACGGAATTCGGCCTGGGGGCCAAACGGAAGGGTGCAAGTGGCTGTATTTGGTGTCTTTTACTTACCATTGTGCGTTTGTAGATGCGATTAGGCACGCGACGCTGAGAACTATCGAACGCGTCATTCTTACATATTGAGATCACGGGTTTCACGGAATAGTCTGTTTGTTTATATGTAGTTGGAATAATTTGGACAAGGTTATGACCGGAATGATTATTAGTCACAATTATACAAACAAATTTTGTTATCACGTGTGTGTATCATTCGCTCATATGTAGTTCAATTGGAGTGAGAAGGTTTTTTAATGTAGGAAGTCGCAATAATATGCGTCTAGTTTCCTGTTAGAGGGATTTCACAAAATATTTAACTGTAATTAATGAAATTAAAAGAAACATTATGAAATCTCTGGTAGTTCAATTGAAGTGAGAAAGTTTGACAAAGTAAGTTTAGTCTGAATGTTAAATTTGCCTTTCATCTTCGATTTTAAAGCCCCTTTACAAAAATGGTGTTTTGTTCATCTGATCAGCTCTCGTCAATTTTTACACTTCAATTCAATTTACTCCAATATAATAAACCCTACTGAGCCATCTTCTCAGATTATATTACTACATTTTTATAGGTTTGAGATAGCGGATTTTACGTTACACGAGTTTACTCGTTAATTTCGTCGTAAATTTTGTTATGAAACGTACATCAAATCAAAAATAAACTTTCGAATTCGCGCACGGCGTTTCCCATTTCCGAGGAATCCCTGGAAAATAATCCAAACGATTTAGTACCAAAATAAAAATAAACGGAGTTCGATGCAACTGTGAAAGTAAATATTTTGTTACACCAATGAAATTTTGCAATATTTAGGAAACTCTTTTCTAAGAAATATTGTTTTAAGGAAAAATTTTTGTTCAGAGTGGAATTTGCCTAAAAGTTTGCCGTTTCGGAATTGAAATTCGTCTGTGGCGATTAAATATTTATTTAGTTAAGTGAATTCCTATTTTCTTGATTTTCCTCGATTTCCTTGTGAGAAGCACCCACATAGGTTTAACTACATATCGACTGGTTAAATTAATTACGAATTTGTTGTATCCGCTACATCTAATTTTTAAAATTTCAAGAACTTATTTGATGTAAGTTAAATGGTTTCTCCTAAAAACACCCAGGAGGTCAAATACTTCTTTACCAAAACCAATCGAATGTTCTCCTCTTTATTAAAGGAAATATCAATATAATTTGCTAGCGGTATAACTATTTTACAACTTCATCGTAAACATCGCCTTATAAAGTGAAAGAATGTAGGAGCAATGAGGAATAACAGCCTTGTATATTATTTTTATTTTGTAGAATTTTTCCCCACTTTTATTTCTCAAATTGATTGTTTCCTTATAGCAGGCAAAGATATGGCTTAGAAGTTATAAAACTGAAAATAGGTATTGTTCTATGGTCCACAACAGTTACATATTTGTTATAAATTTAGAACAAAAATCGCTTTTAGTCATAGATAATGCATCTTTACATAGAATAAAGCAAATATGCAGCACTGGTTAAATGAAAGAAATATTTTCTTTGGAATGTGGGCGAGACGAAACCTGAACTTTAAATAATATGAACGAAACCTGAACTTTAATAAGATATGTCCTGCCATACAAAATTTTCCAAATTTTAGACCGGACAGGCAGATATTTGAGTGGCTGAGGCAATGTTACCAACGAACCCCAAAAAAGTAAAAAGTACTGGTTTAGTGTGTAGTACTTTAATGCTCATGGATTGTCTCCGGATTAAACCTGGTGGAAATAAATAAATCGCTGTGTAAAATGTATAAATATCATTTTCATTTAATTCCTCGTTTATCCACTTTGGGGCTTAATTGCAGCGTGTCACGGTAGGCACATGTTTTATTATAGCGTACATAACCGTAGGTACCTTGTTGTTTTTTTAATGAGAATCATATATCACACCGTACGTGCCAAGGTCCGGGATTTATAAAACTTCATTTGCCATTTGTGCAATGCTGAGTCGTCTTTCGCGTCCCGGATCGGCGTTCTCGTGTCTGGAACAATTCGGCCAAACTGAATTTCCCAACGTTCCGAATAAATTACGAGGCGATCGTAAATTGTATCGGCAAATATTTTCCGTTACGAAAATATCAGATGCCGAGTCGAAAACAATGCGTTCTTGCGTAAATACCTGGATAGTTCGTCGCGTTTTCTGCAAGTGCGAGAAGGAGAGGCTTTCCCCGCGAGATCGGTGCCAAAAAACGTACCGCACGGGCCCCCGTGTCGTGTATGCGCGTTTCCTCACTAAATTTAACCCGTCAATTCGTCCAGAAAATTGATTATTTTCGAAAAGTAAGTACGCGTTTACGGGCAAGCGAGCGAACAAAGTGACGGATTGTTAGCGTGTTTTACGGTTCGTTGTGCGAGGAAAACATCACAGCTTTCCCGATGAAAAATAACAGTGCCCAAGTGGATAGCCAGTGGATGGATTTTTCTCTACGCTTTACGTCATTCTAGGTGCGTACGTTTGAATCACAAGTGTCTAATTTTACGGCGATTTATGTGCAACCATATTTTTACCAGACGTACCCCTGACATCTAAACCTCTCCTAAAAATCTAGCTTATCGTTCAGCTCCCACCTGATCTAATATGTTTTACATAACAAAACAAAGTTCATTAATTTCCTTCATAGCACGTGGAAGATGAATTACCTCAAGCTAAAATAAAAAAATGCATTTTATAACTTTTACCCGACAAATTTAAATATCTAGAAGGATTTCTTGGGCAATTCCTTCTCGAAATAGTCGCGAAGACTACTCGTTGTTTGAACACTCCTCTGCCAAGATTTACAATCGAGTTTGAGCATCATAAACTTGCCAAGAAGGTCAAAAACATATCCATAATGAAAACTTTAGATGAACCCAAAATAAATGAGTCGACAATTTAAACAGAGATGATAATAAACATTGAATTTTTAAAATATATTAAATTTACATCAGTTGGAAAAGGCACTTACTACCTGATAATACCTACGTGAAATAATCAAAATATATGAAGTACTTAAAAGCTTTTTTGTGCGTTTGTCACGTTTAAAAGTACATTTCCTGCAAATTAGCACCTTCAAGGATAATACATGTCAATAAAGTGATAATTTTCTATTTCATTAACACCTATTTCAAACACATTAACAAAAACTGGTTTAGTCTAACAAATATATTTTACTCGAACATTTAGATAATTTCGTAAACTTTTATATACAACAAAGCTTGTGTCGAAATAGATATAAGGTTTGACGTAATAACTTAACGAATCAATTTACTACGTGTTAAATTTTTCAATGTGTTGTTAATGAACGGGAAATTTAAAATTAATTCATTTAAACTATATCAGAACATTGGTTTAAATTTGAAAATAATCGTTTCTCGGCAGCCTTAAGTACGTCAAAATGAATTTTAAACGTTATACACACATCATTAGTAAGAATGTTTTATTTTTAATGAAATGTAGGATTATTTGGAAATATTCCTAAATGTTTAAGAAAAAAACCTACCAAGTTGATGGAAAGTAATTAGAGATATTTGGGGATAGTTAAACAAATGGGCTGCTGCGTTCTCAAAATTTTAGACAAATTATTTTTAGCATTAAGCTTAGTTGTATTTATTTTTATTACATAATGTGTTTAAAAAATTACTGCTACCGTTGTTATTGTAAAAATCCCAAAAAAATCTATTTTCGAAACTCGGAAAATGTACTTTCCTGTTTCCCGCTGCATAATTCAAATTGTATAGCAATTCATAGTATTTCTTTATAAGCCACACAATAACCATTGCTTTTAACTGTTAGTCCGCACAAATTTACGTTTCAATATATATCTCCAATGATTGTTATGATAGATTTTTTTGTGAAATGCTCCCATTTCTTAAATATTTATGTTTACACTATCATCGAGGTTCCCACGAGCTGGCTAAGATTTACGACCCCAAATACAAATAGAAAACGTCTGGATAAACAAGCTTTCCGACATTCCCCAAGGATTTCTCCGCAGAATCTGGCCCCATAAAAAAATACTGTAGTTGACCGTTTGGCAAGCGACCAACAGCCGCAGTCCAAAGGATGTTTACCGAAATACCTCTTTGCTTAAATCTGGACCGACTTATTTACGTTACTCGGGTATTAGGGATGATAATTAAGATTTCGAGAGGTGCGGACCGAATATCCCAGAAATAGTTGCATATGCTCCGATTGTGGACGTAAAATTAGAAACACTTGACGGAATCGTCGGGAGTAGTGCACGCGTGCACTCGATACGCACGTGATTGGGTCACTTTACCGCGATTTTTCGGTCAGAGACTCTAAATGTTACGTTCTGGAGGGTCAAGAAGTTTGGATCCCAACGATGCAAGCCAGAGCTTGAACTTTAAAATATTTTAATCGGTGTTTCAGTTTGATTATCGAAGGGGGCCGAGGCCAAAATTGGCACAGTTTGGTAATCAAATTAAAGGTTTTATATGCCTCTTGCTGATTCAATTAACTATGGGCTAATTTTATAGAAAAGCTAATAAACATTGCATTGAAAACGGTTAAACTAAAAAATGTCGTGAAAACTTTTGAATGAAAATTGTTTCTAATGAATTTTGCTCTATGACTAAGTAGTTTAATTTTATTTCACTGTTATTTCCAACCACAATATAATTACCACATCTTTTTCTTGTTAGTTGAAAGTTTACCATGTCTAAGAAAATCCCTGCTTTACTTTCCAAGAAGTTATTCCTACGGGAAAATCTCTCAATTCATTCCAGTTATTCCAAAAATATCCATTTCACTTTCATGAAGGGAAACATCGTACGACTAACTCTTCTACCCGGTGTCCACCAATCACTGCTCCAACGTGTGATCCAGTTAAATTTAACTCGGTTCCTACGTCAGCTTCTTTTTTGCCACATGTTGTTTCAGTGTGAATTTCGCGGCAACGCTGAAAACCTCGCTGAAAAAAAGGAAAAGTTTTTCCGTATTTCCTTTGTTAACGGACTAAAACTTCAGGTGGTGGCGTCTTTGAGGGGTGGCGATGATCACGATACCGCTGGGGCTGAACAGTCCCTACGTGTACTCATCGCATAGTGACGCGTCCTATATCGAAAGGAAGGCCGTAAGTAGCGATCGCCCTGTATATATTCTATATTTTCCGGTGTGTGATATCATCGATAGGTCAAAGTTTAAGTTTAAAGGTGCCTTCCGATTGGGACGCGCTCGGACGTAGTATAGAAAGAGAACAAAGTGGGATTCTCTCCGAAATTCTTAGGCGAAACATGGAAATGTCCTCATATAGGACATCTGTAGCTTTTAGGCCTACGACCATTAATTGCATTTGCAAGAGGCTATAACTCTTAACCAAATCGTTTCCTCAAACTAAAATTCTAATATATTTTCTTGTCATATATAGCATTTATTTAATTCCTTCACCAGTTTTCACCCATTTTAATGCCTGAAGAATATTGAAAACCTCAACTTCGTATATTGGAAGCAAAGATAGCCCTAATATAACTTATTTTTCACCTGTATTTTTGTTTAGTCACAAGAGCGGAGACACATTTGACCACCATTTGATGTACTAATTGCAGCAGAATAAGGAAAAATGGGGTAATATGGATACGGCTTAAAGCGCTATAAAATTCTATATGTTGTGCAGATAACGTAATAATTTAAGTATCATTAAATACGTAATCCAAAGCCATGAAATGGCAATAAAATTTAATAATTACTTTTCTTATGAAGCAAAATGGAGTCTGCAGCTAAATGGTTTCAACTAAGCGATTTATGGTTGGGAAGTCTTAATACCTATATATTACGGATATAATAAATTGTAAATTAATTAAGAATTCCTGAATTATTGATATAAAATATCTCGATGTCACAAATGTCATCTCATATTCTAAATAAACGTCCGCAAAAAGGGGTGCAAACAGAGTAAGGGGGTAGATTTTGTTGGGGCATATAAAGCGAAAACCCACATATTGACCGATTATATTGCTTTTTAAGTTCTCCTTTCGTTCATAACTTTTCTTTGTTCCAGGTGACTGACCTGTACAAACAAATGAAGGAGCAAAATCACACGGCGCCCACACGATCGATCAGCAGCGCCGCTAATTTGACGTCGCTGTGCGTCGATATCTCCCCCAGCTCTAGCAACTTTTTCGAAGTAATTTGCCTTTAACTCAATACAAGTCCTATCCCATTACAATTTAAGAACGCATGGCATTGCGGATAATTGCATTGTGTGACGAACGTGAAGCTATAATGGTTTCGTTGGACACGAGAGGTTGATTACGGGTCATTTATTTTATTTTTGTAGCCAGGGAAAGCGTTAAACTAATGGGTCAAAAGAGCCCCGGAAAATTTTAGAAGGTAGGGTACAGTTTTGTAGTACTAGTAAAATTCATAGACTCTTGGTCATTAGAAAAATTAGTAAATTTTCGATTTTTTTTTCTCATTTAGTTACTCGAGTGTTGATTATTCAAAAAAAGTTAAATGAGTAACTTGTTGGTCTCAGATAAAATGAATGTCAAAAAGAAAATCCGTAAATTAGTTATTGCAAAAAAACTCAAAAAGCACTGTCTAGTTTTTTATAAATAACTCTTGTGAGAAGTGACTTTTTAATTTTAATCTTTTAAAACACTTTTGATTACTTAGAATTAGACTCTTTAGACTCTTAGAATTTTTCATTCTATCTACCTTCTAAAACTTTTCCGGCTTTATCACGATGAAAATTCCCCACTGATTGGTCTATTGCAAATTATTGACTTTTCTCCATTACTATTAGAGTTAGGTCTACAAAACTGCTTTATTTAAGAATTATTATATCAAAAATGTCTCCTCATTCTCACTTTCTTCTCTTCTGCCCCCAAGGTGCTTTACATAGGAAAGATCAAAGTATGGCAGAAGAAAGTACCGGACAGTTTCGTGGACGAGTCCTTAGAAAAATTCAAGTCGCACGAGCTCGAGAAGCTAAAGCTAAGACAGCTCGGTACCATTGGCAAACTGAAGAGCGAAAATGACATTTCCAGAAGAAGTTCCGGAGTAAGTAGGTCTCTTAAGAACCGATCAAAGCATTACTCATAATCCTCGTTTTCCCTTAGGACTCCTGCGCTAGCGAGACCAGCAGCGAGGAAAACAACAACAACAACACGCCCCAAGTGAGGCACCAGGCGCTCTTCCGCTCGCAGTCTTTCCAGTCGCACCTGCCGCTGAAGCTGCCGATCGTGCAGGACTCCCAGCCCGAGCGCGAGATCGAGAAAGACCAAGAGGTGTCGGTTCCTGTAACCATAGCGACCATACCAGAGACTGAATCAGGAGACGAACCCGGTAGAGTCCGGGACTTCAAGTCCTCCGTCGAGATAGACGATCACAACCGCACCATGGTCCTGCAGGTCGACAGGACCGACCTGAGACTGATCAGTCCGGACAGGAAGGTGATATTGCTGCACAAGCACCACAGGGACGTCACGACCTGCGTACAGGTACGAAGGAGGTTTTTGTCTGTGGCGTCATTTGGGTCTTTGATGGTACATTAAGAGAGATTCACAATTTCCATAAAACTTGTAGTAGCAGCACAGCAATGTAGTTTATCATGCCTTCATCTTTTTCTTAACGTTGACCACGCCTGCTCTTTTGATTTTGGTGATAGTGGTGCCACATTTACTTAAATTATAATTTTTATAAGCAGAGTAGATTACATAGAGTCTATACATAATACCATTTAAACTATACATAGGAACCTAAAAGAGAACGAAATAAAATGTGGTTCTAAATGTGTATTAAGGTACTTTTAATGTGCCTTTATATACATTTAAGGTACCTCTTGATATATCCTCTTATATACTGTTAAATTCCCGCAAACAGTTCATTTCGCATGGTGTTTATATGGACTTATGTCTGTCTGATAATTTCCATAATTCTTCTGATTGTAATAAGTTCATAAAAGGCTGCCATGCAGATCTATTCCTCATAAACTTACGGAACATGATAAATAATTGTGAAGTTACCTAGATTACAACAAACATACAATAAATAGGACAATTTCTATGTTAATACTAGCTTAGTTAAATAGTGACTAATTATATTTAAACTTTCAATCCGATTGTCGCGCTTGGAGGAAATTTAAATGTAGTTTAGTTCTAGTATAATCCCTTTTCTCTTTGTTCCCTTTATGCCCCTTATATGCTATAAGTGTGGGAGTATCTAAATAAATTTTCTCTATCTTGATAGGGTCAAGCAAGGCCGGAACACTTCGGATTCATATGCAAAGAGGGAGTGAACTCTCAAATATTCACAGGATACATCTTCAAGTGCGAATCGTCGTCTATCGCCAATGACGCATGTGCAGGTATGCACTTATCGGTGTTTTACTCATTTCATTGCACATTAACGCTGACTAGTTAATTATTCGATTTGTTTCTTTTTCCACTTCCAGCGATCACTCAAGCCTTCCTGAACGCGGAATCTCGTCCCAGAACTGCGGTAACGTCTTGCGAACACTGCCCTATGGTGTGGTACCATAAGCTTTGCGTGGAGATCGAACACTTAACGGATAGGAAAACCCAAGCTGCCATTTTCAGAAAGTAAGTCAAAACAACCATCTCGTTATACTGCACAATATATCTGTTAAATTATTTTCTTTCTAGGATTGAGCAACTTGAGGAGACAGAACAGCAGATAATATTAACCAAATTCAGAGGTGCCGAAACGGATTCGGTGAGGGAACAGAACGAGTTTTTAATGATGCTGTTGAGAGCCCATTGCGAGATGAAACAGGGCAGGCACGTTCATGACACTGCGGAAAATAGGTACACCTCCATACCCTGCTAAGTTTAATTGTAATTATCAAATCTCCTCTAATCAGGTCGGAGTTTTTAAACCAATACTTAGGCGGTAGCACAATATTCACCAAAGCTAAAAGATCCTTCGACCAATTACTCAAGCGGAAAGGATCCCGTGATGATTTTGGTGGATCTTTGAAAGGACTGAATCTTCCAATTCACAACAATCTGAACAGGGTAAGAACGTGATCGATGTACTACTAATCCATTTGGCCTGTCTTGCCTGCATTGAAAGCTACCTAATTTCTTCAATTCTTTTAGGACACCCTATCCCACTCTCCTTCCCCTAGCATCGCAGATGTCTCAGACAGAGATTCCGAAGGCACCAGGTCCAGAACTTCCACCATAGGCTCACAGAGCGACATCAGAGACATCCACGACAAACATTCCGGATCGCCGGAGAAAACTTTTGGATCCGAGAAGGCTTTGAAATCTCCAATGATGGACATGTAAGGTCCTTTACCTGTACTTGTATTTCTTTTTAACTCAGACTCCTCTAATTCCAAAACTGTAGATTCCTTAAGGTGGGGAACAGCCCTAAATCTAACAACATGATGGTCGATAGCGGTCTGCAGAACGTGGACACTTCCTGGAGGCAGGCTATATTCAAGAGGGTGAGTACTCCGAGAAAGGAAGAGAAACCTGAAAGGACGACTAAGAGGACGAAAGAAGAACTGAAAATACTATGGAAGAAATCGATTTACCAGGCCATACTCTTGGTCCGAATGGAGAAGGAGAATGCTAAAATCCGAGGTGAGGTATTACTCAAAATTAAATAACCAAAGTTACTTAAGGTTAATTTTAGCCAAACAAGAGGAATCTGCCGTAAAGAGAATAAAACTGGAGTACGACGAGATGAAACCAAACCAAAGGGAGGTGATGGACGTTTGGGAAATGGTTACCAATAAGGAAAACGACAGGATAAAATGCGACAACCATTTACTCTTACAAGCTATTAGGCAAGGTTAGATATTAAAGAAAAATACTACTAAATTTCTATTTAAAACCAACTTCGCTGCTCCGTAGGTGTCCCAAGAGGGAAAAGGGGTGAGGTATGGCAATTTTTGGCTGAACAATACTGTGCTAGGGTTCCTCCAATAGATATCTCGAAATATCCCAATTATAACGTACCCTACGAGACACTTTTGAAGCAGCTTACATCGCACCAACATGCCATATTAATAGATCTAGGTAAGAACCGATTGAAGCGTTTATTGAGTCCTGAATCTAAACTGCTTGCAACCTTTGAATGATTACAAGCTCAATTTAAATTATAATTTTGATATCTTAGCTTACTTTTACAGGTCGTACTTTTCCTAACCACTCCTACTTTAGTAGTCCACTAGGGCCTGGTCAGTTGGCGCTTTTTAACTTACTGAAAGCCTACTCCTTGCTGGATCCGGAAGTTGGATATTGCCAAGGTCTTAGTTTTGTAGCTGGTGTGCTTTTGTTACATGTAAGTTTAAAATCGTAAGTAACCGTGTCAGTTTTATTATTTTGCTTTTTTACCTTTCAGATGGAAGAACATCAGGCTTTCTTCCTTCTCAGGCACTTGATGTTCAGAAGAGCAATGAGGCACCAATATTTACCAGACATGGTCAGTTTACAAATTAAGCTGTACCAGTTGTCTCGCCTTATCCACGATCAGTTACCTGAGATTTACGAGCATTTTGATTACTATGAAGTAGCTCCGACGTTGTATGCAGCACCTTGGATACTGACAGTATTTGCTTCGCAGTTTCCTTTAGGATTCGTTACTAGAGTTTTTGGTAAGCGCAGTGGTTACTATGGTATGGTTCAGTTATCCAGAAAAATTCACATAGCATAAACTAATATTCTAGTCAATTTTATGAAATTAAAATTTTGGTTAAGCAACCAATATGAAAATTTAAACCTCAAGACAGATAACAGAACAACCGCCATTGCCCCTAAATCGGTAAAGTATGTGCATATTTCGATAATTTGGTGGGAGCGCAAAAATAGACCGACACCACGCCATTTTATAACATATGCTAATGTGTCAAGTATCTATAAAATGGCGAATGCGCACACGGGAGTGTTCTACATATCCTATTGATTCCAACTGAATATCTTTTTCAGATTTAATGTTCCTCGAAGGTCCAGACGTCATATTCAGAGTAGCACTAGCACTCCTGACCTACCACAAAGACAAATTAATGCAGTGCGAATCCTTCGAAGAAATCATGGATTATCTAAAAACTCAATTACCGGACATCGACAAACCCACTTTGGACAAAGTCATGAAACAGGTATTTTAAATAATCTAAGCAACGCATAAGATGACGATAACTTTGCATTTGTTTGTAGGTGTTTACGAGTGAAATAGGGAAACAATTGAACGAGTACAAAGTGGAGTACCAAGTCTTGCAGGAGGAGATGGCCTCGGTGCAGCCTCAGATGGAAACGCTACACAAACTCGAGATCGAGAACAAGGCTCTCTCCGAACAAAACAAAACTCTCATCTCGCAGCTAGATTCCGCTCTATCTAACGTTCAACGCTTGGAAAAGATCAGAGTCCTGCAGCAATCCCAGTTGAACAGATTAGAGATACAAAGTAGAGGCCTCGACGTTACCATAGCGACCCTAGGCAATTTCATTAGCAACATAATAGATCAGAAGATCGATATCGACATACCAGATGACGTAAGGAGAATCATATCTCAGATCCAGAGTTCAGAGCGGCAGAAATCGCAGCAGAACAACCTCCTGAAGATGCTGCAAATGGAACACCACCCCGATAAACCGATGATTAAATCACTTAGCACCGGTAAGATCAGCCTTCCGAGTGGATTGGATCAGAACGTGTTCAGGACGAACAGTTTGAACACCCAACAGATTGTCATTGAACCGAAAACGTCTCCAAGTAATTCTACCGAGAAAATCTCCAAGTTCTTCTCCAATTCTCACAATAACATACTGAAAGAAAAAATAAACGCCCAGAACAACATCCTAGGTACGAAGATCGATATTAAGGTTGATGAAGTCGAAGGGGATAAGATATCCCCCGCCAGTTCCATCGACAGTGGCCTGAGCACGCCGATGAGTCCCAAAGCGCCGGCCATTCATCCCCTAAGCAACTGTGATGTTAATTTTACATTCAACGGCTCCCGCGAGCTGCAGAACATCAAGGAAGTGAGGAACTCGAGGGGCGGTCTCGTCAATCAGAAATAATGCTAGTTTAAGTTTGTATTGTTACATTTCCAAAAGCTTTAGCCCGATATTACTGTAAATATTAGATAAGTCTCCATCTCGTTAAAGTCTGCCTTACCCAGTATGTTCTTGGTGTTGATAATAAAATGAATACTCAATAGGCAGTGGCGTAACAACGCAACCATGGGCTTCCACCCGTAGGTATACCACTGTCAATAAGTTGCAAAAGTAAAAGGTCCAGTAACATATCAGAGAATAGTCACAGCCATCAACGGACCAATATTTCTCACACCACACAATTGTGTTGTCTGTTTCTTAGATGAACGTCAAGATATTAAATAAAGTTTTCAACTCAGCGTTCTACAGCAATAACCATTCAAAAATTTAACGCATATACTTCCAGGTTTTTGAGTATATCTGTAACGGATCTGTGCAGATCTGTTTTAGTAAAGGAGGAGGACACTCAGAAAAATGGAAGTACAAAGTAACACTCCTCAACATAATTTTCTTCGTTGTCTAATTTATTATATGTTTAGATGTACCTGATTTTTTTTTGATTCGTTTTCTATTTTGGTGTGCTACAATAAGAAAGGAATTTCCGCGTTATTAATTTTAATTTATTTGTAAGTTAAGGTAGATCACTATAGTTTTTGGTTTACACCAAAGCGTTCATGGAAATCATCGATATATTTGTAAAATATATTCATGAATTGTTGTCAGATTGGTGTTAAATCAAACAGACAACACCAATTGTACTGTGAACCCCCTATAACTAGCATGCAACTGAATATTTATTTTATGATTTAGATTATAGAAAAAAATGTAGGTTAAATATATTTTTAATTAACGTGTAAATATTTTATATTAGTAATATGTCATTTTCATGATGTGATTTTTCCTGTGGTTAATCAATAAATATTTGTTTTTTTATTCATTACTTTTACCGTAAAACAACGCGATTTATGTCAAAGTGAACACACCTCTTGGAAATTTTACATGGAAACTTATTTGCAGCTCGTGATAAAACCTTATTTCACGAGAATTACATAAATATTTATAACATTGGACGCCAATCTGTGCAATTCCTTACCTGTAATTCATGCATTTACCGATTGTGATACAATCCAGCTTATAGCAGAGAGGCTGTCACAAACATTTAAAATCTTGGAAAAATTGAGCTTTTACAACCATGTGCACTTTCAGAATTATTCTCGGTGCAGATATCATGATGAAAATCTGTTGCTGCCTATAAGCAGTAACAAGATGAATGAACTAAGAAGAGTTTAAGAAGAAATCTGTCAAACCATTGGACTGAGCAAATTGTACAGCACTGCATTTAACGTTCATTCTAGATGCCAATATAGAGAATGGAATCAGTACCTTACTGTTTCAGATTTCCAATCAGTATATAGGTGATAAACGCTTGTTCACGTCCCTATGTTTCAACCTTGGACTGAGCAAATTGTACGTCATTGCTAAAAAGTGGTTGAATGCAGGTAAACGTTGTTATCTAAATCTGGATATTTCCAAAACCGTTGGAATACACGAAATAGGCTTAGAATTTTCTAAGGAACTTATCCTGCGCATTTAATCGAGAAATTCCAAAATTCACATGTGGGGCCGAGAAAAGGGAGGTTAACCGTTCCAATTCTGGCAATTTCAGTGCCAAAAGAATGGGGGTATTTCCCTGATGCCAGAGATCCTTCGTGAAGATAGCGAGTTACTTTACTTTCTCATATAAGAAATAAGGAATTTATACACGATTTAAGGTCTTCTTACCCCATAAAACGTAATTAAACTTTGATTACTTATTCTACTGTCCAGCGTGTATAACGTTTACTAAAGATCTTGACGAAGTCTTCCCTGTAGAATACTTGTTTTACTCTTATCGTGTTGCGTTTTTCTTTATATTAATGATAAGGTATTAAATACTTTCGTTGATTTAAAGAGGAAAGATTAGATACGTACGTGAAAAGGGAACTGTCCGTTTTGAGAAAATTAGTCACTGGATAACTATTAATGTCCACCCATTAGGAATGAATCAGATCTTTTAGTACCCGCCTTCGAATTAACTCATTTATTCTTTCATTGATCGTTTCATTGTGATCACCTATACATTCCCGACCTATTAGCTTTTTCAAGGATTTGTTCTACCCCTCTCAATAAGCTAGGACATCTGACATTGCCTTGGAAAACAAAACCAATCCGTAGTTGTTTAGAAACAAGTGCTACACTTGTCATCAAATATTCTTCCTGCCAAAATGGCTCTAAGGAATATCAAAATTTCCAGTGAAATTTTACAAAATGTAAGTATACAGTTTGTTAATCCGAGCCTCAATCTATCAAACAGTTTTTTGCAGTGTAAGAAGTACATTTCTGGGAAACCGCTTTCCCAGTTTTCCACCACTACTAACTTGAAAAATGAGGAAGATGACGAACGATTGAGTCTCCTCAGGATCAATTTCGGAAATAATCCCAATAAAATCAGTTCTGAAGATGTGAAGTTCTTGCAACCGGCTCTCCTACCTGATATTGCCGAACCGGTCCCCTATTGGAATTTACAGGAGTAAGTTCCTATTAGTCATGTTCTGAAACGTCCAAATATTAATAATCAGTCCATAATAGTATATGAACGCCTGGACCTTTGGTAAATGTGATTATTTTTTAGATATATTTCTAGGTTTGACCCTTTCCCAGTACCTATACGCGAATATAATAGAAACGTCTTCAGTAACAATGATGGACACATACTGAAATCGAGTATCAAGATAAGTACACCCACCAATGACTACAAGTTAATGCCGAAAAAAATTTCCACGACGCCCCGGAGGAATTACTCGCAAAGGAAAAGAGTAGACCCGAACAAGGGCCATGAATGCGAAGAAAGAAAGAAAAAGTGCAGCATGCATGATTGTCCTCGTTTCCATTTAGACAACTGCAAACAAACCAAAGGTTCAGATTGTAGGCACTTTTACCAATCTGTAAGTTGAAATTATCTCCTCAACCGGTAATAAAATAACCTACAATTTTAGCCGAATTGCAAAAAACAATTTGCACCTTATCCGAGCTACAGCGAATCCTGCGCAGAGAGGTTACCCGAAGATCCTTCGGAGTGCTTGAGGTGTCCTTGGACTAAATGCAGAGACGTCGAGAACATCAGACCGCAGAAGAGGAAGTTGCATACTAGAGTAAACCAACCAGGTGGCGTGCCTTTCCGCATTCCTCCAGGAGTCGTAAGTCACTACAAAATAAAACGTTGTTTGCGCTCACTGATTGACGGGGGATTTGTTCCAGTTGAATTGACGTTTTCTGAACGATTAAAACATGTCAATATCAATATATCAATAAAGGAACAAATCTCTTGTATTTAGATACTGCAAACAGTAACCAACAATTGTTACAAAATTCTCAAAGAAATGCTTTGTTTCACTGAAGACCTTCGTCTTTTTCAGGTGATGAAATTAGACGGCGACAAAGTCGGCGAGTGCAACAAAAAGGTTCGTGAAACCCCGTGGATTCTACCGGCGGTACCGGTGGACGCGAAGCTTCATTCCTTCTGCCGTTTTCAGGACCCCTGCAAAAGACCCCCGGGCGTGTGCGAGGAACGCGAACGCAAGACTAAGAAAGAGAAGTGCGATCCTCCCAAGAAGAAGTACAATCCTTGTAAGAAGATGGGGATGTCGTCGAGGTGGAAGGCCGCTTACGGCTTCGTCAAGGCAAAAGAGGACCCCCTGGAAAACGACTGGGTAGACTTCGAGGAGAAAGCCGGAGGTTTGTTTGCGACCGAAAAGGTGAGGGAATAGAAGATCAATGTGATCGCTACACGTACGTTTTGCCTGAATTCTGTAATATTACTACTCTTCGGCCTACAACTCTAAATGGGTCTTCATGTGCAGTAACTCATGGAAATATTATCGTGTCATCGGAGGCGTAGGCAGTCTAAAAATCTTTTACCAACAGGTGCTTCTTTCAATGCCAGTTTGACGGTACGCTAATACTTAGTAATTTTCTTACAAGCCCAGTCCTTGTAATCTGGATTTTATTCCTTGCACCCTGTAGGCGTCTCCACATAAACCTTCCAGTAGAGAACTGAAATTTGACATTAATTTTGTTGGGTACACGTTTGATGCATTCATTTTCACAAGTATTCTTCAATTGAAAACTCGGACACAAGAACTACTGCTGATGCTGCCCTTATATCTTTTGTGACTCCAGATTATACAAGAGCAAAGTTGCCTAGTATGATATGACTGGCATCGTTTCAAATAACAATTCTGTAAAGTCCTTTGGCATCATTAGCTAGATATGATTAAGGAGTATCCTCTTTGTTTCTAGTCCCTCTAGATCTATAAACTTCGGCAATATTCTTCTATTCTTAATACAGTTTAAGGTTCAAGGCGCCGATATCGGCACCATTACAAATTGATGAAGTAAAATTCAAATACTTTCCAAGAGATAATTAGTCTTCTTCCTTCTTTCATACGCCTGTTAAGATCCAATTTAATATCTCATTTGGTTAGAGGCGTCCAAGCTGTACAATTCCCTTTTCTTGGAGCTCATTCTATCATCAAAAATGGTAAGAGGTATACCGCACCGCGTTTATTGCAAAATTAAAGTAAATGGACATGTTCCCTTGTGCTAAAATGACTGATTGATGCTTGTTATTTGATATATACAATGTTAGTCCATCCTTATCTATAAATTTTGGTGAATGAACGAATATTGGTTAAGGCCTTCCCTGAATCATTTTCGTTTCATAGAGAAACGGCTCTAAATCAGGATGCAAGAACCGTCGTCCTTCCGATCGCGATTCTGTAGATCAGGAACGCCAAGGTAGCGATAAGAACAGGGAATCCAAGAATAGAGGCGGACGCAATGACGGCTGCCGGAAGTGTCTTCCCAGCTCGGGGGCGGGACAAGTGATGTTGGCCTCTCGCAATAAGAACATTACAGAGAAATGTCCCGAGAAAAAAAAAGAGGAGTGCCCGAAACGTAGGATAAGACCAATACCTGTCGATAAGTCCATAAACGTGAGTGTTGTGATTGTTAGCTGAGGGGAGATTTCTAAACGGGCTTGTGTCTTTTTAATTTGTTCCATTGCATTTTTAAAATAACAAGTCCTTATTCTGACCGGTTTTAATTACTCTTAAGGTAAGTTCGATGCTTATGAATGACTTTATAAAAGGGGACTTGCTTTTTTATGAATGCACGATTAATTAATTTAAAAAAATGCAAGTCTCGTTTTATGAAAACGGTGAAACAAATGATTTTTTTCATTTTCTCTTCCAGCATAAGTACAAACCAAAAAATAGATGTTGTGACGAAGAGAAGAAAGGACGCAGAGATATAATACCGAAGCCGAAAGTCTTCGTACCTGACAGAAGAACCTAACTCAACATGTCCACCTTAGGCTAAATAAACAAAACTATTCACTGGATAATTTCATTTTCATTGCATACTGAGGTTTCGAATTCGAAATTTAATCAGCTTGTTCGTAACTAATAATATTTCTCCATCCCTGCCGTTTTCAGAAAAAGGAGCAGGACCACCATTCAGGCCATCCACCACCTTGCGATACTGGGAAAAAAGGTCGAGATGAACCCTGCAAACAAACTCCTAAAGTACGTCCTTATAGACAACAGAGAGACTTATATGGGCCTGAATATAAGAAAAACGAATAATATGTAACACCAATGAAAACAGCTTTAACGTAATAACGTGAAGAAAAATAAAAACTATGATAACGGAATGTTTTTATTTATTTAATATTCATATAATGAATAAAACTTCCCTGTCTTAAACAGGGGGGCGTCGAACTTTCTGTGCGTGCATCCAATCCTTAAACTGGGATACAACCAGCCCTCCTAATATTATTTGTGTAGGGTGGTAAACCAACAATGGCAAGCTTATCTGACTTAAATGTGAAAAGCCATGGAACATTATACGAAGTATTGGAATGCCTGCAAGTAAGTAATGCTATCACTTATAATGTTACACAAATATTGTAATGATTTTACCTAACGTCAAAGACTTGTGAGTGGAACAAAACACAATTGCAATTACATCTTGCGCATTGAAGTTGTTCCGGAATCGCTTAGAAGTTGCAAATTTGAAACTTAGAATCATTAGAATAATTTGCATAATAAGCACTACAAAAAGAGTAATGATTATCACTTCTACACATATATCATCTAAGCTTTTATGACTTTACCTGAAAAAACAGTGAATAACACATCTAAGGCGGATAAACCAGTCTCTGGCACTAAAAATGTATCGCAAAACGTCGAATATATCACAAATAACAAAGCACATTGGCTAATGCTGCTCAATTGTAGCCCATAACTACGAATCTTGATGAAATTTT
Source organism: Cryptocephalus primarius (assembly GCA_963576515.1). Lineage (NCBI taxonomy): Eukaryota > Metazoa > Arthropoda > Insecta > Coleoptera > Chrysomelidae > Cryptocephalus > Cryptocephalus primarius. The sequence continues at coordinate 15,037,485 of OY754942.1, read as the reverse complement.
TAACAATCTGACCTATAACTAAAGGCATCAGTACGGTGGTTACAAGGTGGATTACTGTACCAAGCAAAGGAACAATTGTAGTGGATCCTAACTACAATAAAATATTCATAAAACATTGTTAATGAAACGTGAGGTATAGCTTACATTAAGCAGTAAGGATATAGGTGTTATTAAGATACCTAAAAAACTCCCTAATATTGAATTGAAAATTGCTGCAGTTTCGTTTCCCTGAGCTGCTCGAGTTAAAATAACTGCACTGGACACTGGTGGTGGCATACAGCCAACTGTTATCAAGCTGAAATTGCAAAAAAGACTACTGGATTCACCTTATCACCATAAGGTTTGTTTCAACCCACCACGAAAACCATGCAGTACAATTATTTCAGTTAATCATTTCTTCAATAATCTAGACACTGAAGACTCACAAAACTCATGTGATCAGTTGGACCATTTGTAGCGGTTTTGTGGGGTGTTGTAATAAACCTTATACATGACAAATAAACAGGAGATGTAACTATTAAGTAGTACTTAGTTGCTTAACCCCCCACATGGCAAACCAAAACCACAAATATGCTTATTGCTTCTTACCAGCTTATGCAATTTAATTAAGAAATTGGATTACAAAATTTATAGTTAAATGTCATCTTTACTTACCCTTTAAGTACCCATGAATTTATACCAAAGAAAGATAAGATATTAGTGAATACTTGTGTAAACAGTGGTATAAAAAGGAAAGTGTATATCTGAATAAATAAATGTAACTTATACTGTTGGAATGTGTGAAAAATACTGTCTGTTTTCAGAGACAAGCCGCTTATCAAAAATATAACGAAAACTGCACCATATTTAACAGTGTATTCGGTGCGTAGGGGTCCTAAAACAAAAGTGACAGTCTATTTTAAAAATGGGTATTTATTTACCTTCTTTAGATCCGAATTTGGGGTATATTGCTGCCAGCACTATGCATCCCAGTATGCCTACTAGGAGCCAGTTTTTCTTTACGAAATGCAAAGGGGTGATGCGCTGTCTCATGATTTTAAAGTACTTCAAATATCTTACTTACATTTTTTGTAATTTTAGGAATGTAAATTGAATAAATGAAAGCAAAAAGCTAGGTTATGCAATCAGCATACAACACCAAGAGCACATAGTACAAAACAGATTACATAAACGGAAATCTCATGAGTAGAAAGCATAGATAACACAACATACAACACTATACATATCTTACTTATGAAATTTTTCTTCCTTTGGATAGTATTTAAATTCATTGATGTTCTCTAATCTTTTAATTTTTTAATAACTGCAACTGTAATTTTATCTTTTTGGATTTGTGTACTAACAATTTGTACCTTCAATCAAATCTCACATTACTATAAATTGAATTTTCAATTAAATGGTTTTTTCTTATTTGTGTAAATTAAGTATTTTGGTGAAAATTCCTATTTTTCTTTACATCTGTGATTAGCCAAAGTTCATTTTGAAGCCCCTGTCTCTTTGTCATTTAGGATTTTATTTATTTTAATTTAATTACGTGGAGCAGTAAAAATATCAATTATTTATTTACAAACATTGAGATTTTATGGTGCTTCAATTTTGGTATAATAAATTGTGATAGGTATAGTTACTATTTTTATATCGAAGTTTGTTTTGAAGATATTTATATAAGGAGCGTAGGTTGATTAGTCATTTAAGCTGTTATTCCTACAAGGGCTCAAAGTCCTTTTAGTTCATGGCTTCCTGCTGCTGCAGCAGCTCTTACTGCTACCATAAAAAGAGTTTTATGTTGTGTTAAATAACGGAATATTCAGCCATTCCCAAAATGGTAGTACACGGTCTTCTTCTGAAGAAGATTCTGAAGAAGTCTACTTTTAATAAATGTGAGGAAATGTAGGAATAAAGTAGAAACTTATGGAAAACATTTCATTCTTTATCTCCAATAAGTAAAAGAGGAATGTACAGTGGGTACACCTAAAAATTTCAAAATTTCTTTAAGTGAATTTTATTCTTTTGCCTACCTCTGTAGCTCTGCGTCTTATCATACGACGATACGGGAGAGATGAGACCAGGTTTCCGCCGATGAATTAATAAAGACGCTACTTATTGGCTAATGGTACATGATTTTTTGGGTAGAAATTAGGGAATCGAAAAGCAGCAATTGATTTAACGGTCACACTATAATTTCGAACTAATAAAATTTATATGAAACAAAAATTTAATATCAACTAATTATATAGTACGAGTTGTAATAAAAACAATTATCTACAGGGATGTCTATTCCAGACAGTTTCATAACAACAAATTGACACTAAATATTTCTTAACGGGCAGATACAATAGTTGTAAACAAGTAGAAATCAGAATCTATCTACTTATTATAAAAAATATCGAGGGAAACTTAGGATTATGTATCAAAAATTGTAAAGTGGCGCTCTATCCGGAGAGGGATGGTTAGTTCTAATAGTATAGGTAAATTATTGGCCTATACCATGCCAGATGTAAAAAAAGTGTAGGTAAGTTGGTGCTTAAAATTATTCGTTGTTTCTTCACAATAAAATGCAACATTATGAGCATCACATAAGTTTTTAATACACATGAATTCTTTTGAAAAATGGCTGTTTGTAAATACAGTGCCAATTATGCCTAATGTATTTCTTTCAATTTCCATCTTTAGGTGCAACAGAGGTACTGTATTACTAAAAAAATATATGCACGATGTGTTCTAAATAGACATGAATATCTAAAAACATTAATAGCGAATATAATGGAATTATTTGCCAAAAAAAATTAAAATCAACGAGAGCGGCAATGGGAAAATATGTAGTAAATGTAAACTTATAGCGGACGGTCTATTGTAGCCAACATCGAATAGAGTATTTACATATTTTAGAAGAGTATTTGGATAATCGTTTGGGTAATTTTGGATAATCCCTCTCTCTCTCAGGTTTGTGGTAAAATTTGGAGGTATTTTTTGTTACGTGACGATTTCCGTATTCCAGTGACTAGACCATGACCACACCTTCTGTTGTGACAGATCTTCTGCCAGTTTTCCCGGATACCTTCAATCTTACAAACTTCCTAAGAAAGTCGGTCACTAATTGGCAAAGAAAATGCTTAAGCTATGGTTCGTTTGACATATAGCCCATCTCCAAATACCCTTCACAAGTATAACCTCGCTCTACCGGATAGATCAGCCGTCACTAGTGCGAAGACTTATAAATACTCAACTATATCACATTTAATCGAAATATTGGGGCACGATCTACCGAACGAGTAGTCTATGTTGTGCTGACTCTTGTTACGTTCGGTCAGCAACTTTTGGAAAATTGGTAGGATCTCTCGGTCGAGGAGTTCGCTCTCCGAGGTCGCGTTGTACATCGACTTCTCCTTTTTGGGTGTCAGCTGGGCGGGCTTCAAGGCGGCCACGTTCGGCGTGCTCTGGAAGTAGCCCAGCTTGTTGCACTGTTGGTTCGATATGTTGTTGGTTATGTCCTTGTTGGCCGTCGGGGACTTGTCGCGTTTCTCCTTCTGCGAAGAGTGACGGTTCCTCTCCGATACCGAGCGGTGGATTTGATTGTCATCTAGAAGATTCAGCTTCGTTAAAGTCTTGTATTCTTTAAGGAGTTTGTGTAAAATTGGTGAAATCAAGCATTGCCTTTTCGATCTTTCTGAGAGCAAATATGGTCGCTGAAGCCGGGCTACAACCCGCCCTTAGTGTCTGTTTAGATAAAAATAGAGACAAAATATCCTCGCCTCCTGGTTTACTATCACACTTACCTTCGTCCTGTGATATACTAACTCTACTACTCTTCTGGTGCGCTTTCAGGCATCTGTGTTGGTTACCGGTATCCCACAATTCGCTCTTAGCGACTACATGAGTGCCACAATCAGGCTTCTTCTTCGGCGTCGTCCTGTTGCTCGGTACGCTGACTCTTCGACAGGTGGAGGGTTCCGTCGCCTCGGGAGGCGGTTCGTTTTTGAGGCTTTCCCTTCTTTTCACAGCTGAGCATTCGCTACTTTCGATCACTTTCGAGGGCCTGAAAAGTACGAATTGGGAACAGAAAGTCGGTAGGTACGTGTCGATGTACCTTCTCTCGTGTACTGGGGTTTTGACTTTTTTGACAGCGTCCAGATCCGGGACCGCTTGGAAGTCTGAATGGTACGAGTCTTTAACGTTGTTATAGTTGCTGTCGACGTTTTGCTCCTTCGCGGTTTGCTTGATGGTTCCGTTGAGGTGTTTCTGCTGATCGACCTGATCTCGTTCCGGGGATTTCGTAACGTGCTTCGGTTTATCCTTGGGGGATTCGTTTTCTGCCGGTTTCCTCCTCCTGCAATTCGATCAATAAATCACGCTGTGGTAGGTAAAACGGTATAGGTGTATGGAAACAAAGTGTATTGTACCAGAACCATTCTTGTAATGTTTGGTGCTGGAGATTCTAAAATTTGCACAACTACTCGACAAGTCAAATGAAATCAACATACTTGAGTTTGTGAGGATTGTGATTACCCAACTTAACGCTGCAAAGAAAAGAATCGGTTAAAGTATTACAGAAGTTCTTTCAGCAGTGAGAGTCTACCTACTCCTATTCTACGAGTAATATCCAAATATAAAGAAGAGGTACGGTTTCTTCAGTTTATAAAGCAGTTTATTACATTTTTGGTGAACTCACTTTTGGCTGTCGGTATGTTGCAAAGCGCCAAAGTCTTGAGAGGAGCTGAGGCTGCACAACGAGGTGATGTCACTAGTTTCAGTCGCACTGGGCGCGTCCTTTCTTATTAGAGGAACGGAGAGTTTATTTGTGTCGCTCATGGAATCGTTCCTCGATTCCAAAATGTCCCGAGCCTCACTGCCTAATCTTCTAATGAGCATCTAATTACGACAACAAAAAATATATTCGACTCAATTAAATATTACGGTATTCAGGAAGTAAAATAAAAATATTGTCATTAACCTTCCGTTGATAAAGTACAACCAATAAAATATTTCTTGTGCTACTAAAATATAAAGAAACGGTTTTACAGGCGATAAAATATTAATAAGACAAATTTTACGAGGCAATAAAGCTTCATTGTGATTAAGTATTAATGAAGATGTAATAAATATTGTAATAAATACTAATATAAGCAAAAAGTACATACGGTTTCCGTTTAAAGAAAAAATACTAAATCTAACGGTATGTTCCTCAGTGGAACTGGAAAAGAGACGGAAAGAAAGATTTTAGAGACACTACAAATTTCGAACATTCTCACCAAATCAACAAAACGAAATTCAACACCAGGCGACAGAAACAACGCTACTTAATATAATGCTGTACCTGCAGTTCGGACTCTTTGTCCAGCAGGATCTTCCTGTACTTCGAGTTCAAGCTCTTGACGTCTTTGAACTTCGTCTCGAGCTCGGAGACGCTGGAGTCCCTGCGGGTCTTCGACATCGGCTTCAGCGTCGGCCTGAACCTTTTGTCGATCGAGCCCGCGGGATTCCTCCTCAGTTCCAGCATTTTCGGGACGAACACCAGCCACAACGTCGCCGTCGTGCAGAACAGGACGAACACCCCTATGGTTACGTTAAAAGTTGTGTTAATGTAAACAGTTGGGGTTAATTAAGCTTTGTTTTAGATACTACTAATATAGTCAAAATAGATATTTCAATTTACTATGATTCGTATATAGCTAAAAATTGGTGTAGGTTTCTGGTGCACCATTTGCATTTTTCTCGTAAACAATAGGCATTATCATGAAGATAGCTCAGACAGAAGTTGCAGTATGAGTTACCTATGATCAAAAACATGGCGTCCTGGTGATCGACGAGCACCAGTGCGACTGCAGCTCCGCAGATGCACATTATGGCGACGTTGTAAACCGAAAGGCCGACATGTCGGCTATCGTTCAAGGCTGGGATGGAAACATGTCGCGTTTCCCACGCCAGAAAGGCCCCGAATATCTAGACCAAAGTACAGGATTAAAAATAAAATTTTAAATTTCCAAATCGTACCAGATTTACCATCAGTAACCCTTTGTAGGCATAAATGGATCCGACGAATATGGTCTGGTATTCTGAGGAGCAGTATTCATTCTCTGGGATTATTATAATATCTTCATTCAATGGATGAGGCTGAAAAATCTAATGTTAAATCCACTGCAAAACTTTATGGCAAAGGGGGTGGTGACGGGCTTTCTGATAGGCAAAAGGAAGTCTTTTTTGATTCGTGTGTTAGGTGATAGGATTATTTTTTATGAAATACCCTTTATTTTCATCATCCTTACGAGTCATAACTGGTAATAATACCCGATATATTATCTGCTATTCAGCCGTTATCGGATTATGCTAATGAGAGAAGGGCGTTAAAGTATTCCGACCAATAGACTGGGTTTAGTTATCACAAGATAACTACAAGTGCCGCCCAATAAGCGAATCGAACAACCTAAAGGCGTGAGTAATGGTAAAATTTTCCTTTTCTTCTTTATTCTAGCATCATCATTTATTAGCCGTAAAGGTGTATAAAAGTGGGCGGATTTAAATGTTAAAGAAATGTTTAAGAATTTGGACAATAAAAACCAAAGGTATTATTTTGAATTAGAAAGGTCAGTCTTATTGGTATTATATCAAACTATTAGATTTATTCTCTTTGGGTTAATTTTTTTGTATTTTTCTTAGCACAACGGAAAGTTGCCAGAGGTATCATTGCAAAATAATCAGCTTTTGTGAAGGAAAAGTAAAGGAAACAAGTGAAAACCAACCAAATTATCCCAAACACAGATTTGTTGATCTTACAGTTGACGCTAGACCTCTGAGGGATGTGAAAAGTACCACATTTTTAGCACATTTCGAAATAGAGGGGTGCTTTGAATGAATTTTCAGGATTACAGTTATGTTATGTTCAAGCACAGTATACAGAATATTTCTCTTTATAGTGTGGTTAAAGTTAGTGGATTTCTTGTTCGAAATAGAAGAGAAAAATCATCAGCACACAAACAGCTGAAGCAATCCGGCACAACTGACCACAAATCATTTATATATAGAATAAACAGGGTGAGTCCCAAAACTGATCTCTGAAAAACAGTAATGTTACTAGGTTGTTGACCATTACATGCTCAGATAGACCATAATAATTTCACTATGGACAGAATACAGCTACTAAATCAGGCCAGAATCTAGCCATATGAATGTTTGTTTGGTTTCATAAAAGTGCTGTACACGACGGATTTTTCTGCCAACGTTTCTTACATAGAAACGTGACATAATAATTGCAAATACTTTGAGAATATAACAAGTATTAAAAGCACTTACATATCTTTCCATTTGTTTGGTGTTCCGATAAAACGGATCGGCGACCTGCCACGTTGTCATTATGACGAAATCGATGAAGAGCAGTACACCGACCACCATGAATAGCTGATAGTCTTTTATGACTTTCTTGTTGAGTTTGACGTCCGTGAAGATCGAATGCACGCGCCAGGTTTTGCTGAACATCGCTCCAAAGGCCAACGAGAAGCCAGCCATCAAAGTCCAAGCCCTGGCGGTGCAAATGTAAGGGAACGCCTCTGAAAATGATAAATGCTAAAATGAGAAAATGAATGGGTTGTAATCAAGGGTTGTAAAGTGATTTCATAAGTTTTGAGCATTGATTGAGCATTCATGCTCATTAAATATCGATAAAATCACCTGTCACTTATTCGTTACTTCCTTAGATATTTTTATCACTAGTAATAACTTGTGCTACCAGCGGCTATATATTCGATATCTCAAATATTTACCTATGCTGGACAGTCCTGAATCCAAACCCAAGAAAATAATGCTGGTGTAGGTCAGCATACATCCAATGATGATAAGATTGTTCAGTTGCGGGCTGGACATCTTAATGTACCTCTGGTTGCGATAAATTATATTGAATGCCAAGAAAACGATCGCCATTATTATCCCTAGCACTGCCAAAGTGGCCAGTATGGCGTAGACGGTCTTATTTACCCTTGTATGTTCTATGATCACCAGCGTCCTATCTTTTGGTGGGTACCTAAAGGAACCAACAACAGTACACTAAGTAAGTCTCATTATTACCGCTTTTGCTTACTTTCCGATCCATTTCAACGGATCCCCCAATGTCAGATCCAAGTGTTTGGTGGCGGCGCTGTATTCGCCGACCTTAACTTCCCTGCCCTCCTGGAATTGCTTCAGGAGTATGCTAGCCTTGCGTTCGTTATCGTAAAACCTGACCGGACCGGTGACACCTAAAAGGGTAAATTAGTAAAGTTCAGGAATCGACCAGTGGTATTACCTTCGAAACTTGTGTTATAGAGCGCGTCTAAGAACAGCCTTTCCCACATCGGGTCTCGGTACCTAAAGTCTATCACTGATTCGTTCCTTCTGAAGTATTTCACCTTGTGAGCGACGTTTTGGATCGCCAGTGCAACCGCCCAAATACCATCGTAGGTATAACCGTGGAATCTGGAATACTCGTTGCCCCTCAGAGAGTCGTACTCTTTAAGGTACTCGTCAGCAGTCTAAAAAACAACGTTATAGCACTATGTAGTCACTTACAACTGTCACGTACTATTCCTGATATAGTAATTTCTTTGTTGGTAGAAAGTGGCAGTAGGTCTGTCAAAATCGTTTGTTCCAATGCCGTTTCCAACTCTTCCATAGTACAATTGAACTCAGGCCCGATTTTCTTCCACCAATCGTGGCTGTAAGTCGCCATTATGATCCACTGGTACTTTTTACCGTACATCTTCAGTTTGTACGCTTCGCAGAAGATCTCCCTGGCCCAATATTCGTTGAAGTTACCTAAACACGACGTATTTTTAATCCAGTTTTCATTTAAATCGAATAGCCTAGTACCTAGGATCACCCTGGTATCGACCTCTTTGAGCTTCATGAGGGCAGTGCTGACTTCGTTGGTGAAGCTTTGAGTGTCCAGTACGTGGTAATTCAGAGTGTCCAAGTCTGCCACTAACCTGAAGGAATGGAATTATTTTCTGGGCTTCATACGATAAGTGACAAAGTAAAGGTACTTACCTGTTGTGGGCCAAGGAATATCTAGGTTCATTCTGGTATATTGTGCCGACTTTAGTCCAGTTGAACTCTTTTAAAAGGGACAGCCTAGGGGCGTTGAAGGCGTTTTCTGATGGTACTATACGGAAAAAATTCGGGAAGTTTTCTTTAGTGAACATCGGGTGGGTATCTGCATAGGACAACTGAAAAAAAAAAAAATGAAAAGTTAGATCCTCAACATTACTATATTGAGTCTATATTTGTCAGTCATTACATCAAGTAAGTACATCAAGTAAGTCATTTAAGTATTTGAGTCATTATTTTAAGTTTTAAGCATATTATTCATCTTCAAACCTAGTAAATGATTTGTTTTCTCTATTTTCTTCGGCTTACTTGAGTCAAGTGCCAATGTTTCGAAGCCTTCGCGATGGGATCGGTAACGTGGGTACAAGCGGCTCCAAAAAGCATCACTTTATGTGGACCACTGTGCATCATGTCGAAAAATGCTTTCACACCAACTGCTGCGTTGCACTAGAACATAAAAAAATTATATCAAATCAATCAGTTCAGCACTTGTAATGAAATGAATCCAGTATTGGTGTTAGTTTAATCCCATGTAATTACATTTGGAGTACTATAGGGGAACTTTATTAGCCTCTATACTCTCAGTGCAAGAATTGGTTGGTAGGTGTCAAGGGAGCTGTGGAATTTTCATTCAGCAAGGATGGGACGACAGAGAACGGACTTATTAACAAAATCCGCCGCAACTGTCTTCCCGACCTCGACGAATGGCTCGGTTTCCTCCTTAGAAGCTGAAATGAACTGAACTAGAAAAGTAAGTTGTTGATTTTTTGAAGAATGAAACTCAAAGATACACGAACTCATATTTAACTCATATATACTTAAATTTATTTACCTTCGTGTCGTTCCACCACATGTGCAGCCTGTAATTCCTCAATATCGCCGAGTGCTCATTGACGTGATCTATGGCAAGTTTCACGCTGGGCATCACCCCTCGACCTACAATTGAATCTGAAATGAATACAGAAAAGAAACACTCTCGTAGTTGGAGGTGAATAACAAAGGTGGGATGATATGTCGCGATATTCGATCGGGAATAATCGAATCATTGGTCAGTTTGGTACAAAATCAGTCATTTCAGAAAGTCTGAAATCAGGAGGACGATGGGTAAAGCTGAAATTAGCTTAGGAAGTTCTTAACTGGAAAACAAGGCAATTTTTAAGTTCCTTTGACAGAATCTTAACCGAATTGGTTCCGAGAAATGTCGTCAGTAACTAAAGTAATTCATAATCTAAGATGGTTAATGTAAACTTTTCACTAATTGGTTAAACGTATGACGTGACAGTGAGTTCATTGGTTGTACAAGAAAGTCGTTAGATTAAAGTTGGTAAAAGATTTTATTTTCCGGATTTTGTGGAAGAGTGCTCTGTCGAAAAAGAGAAGAAGGGGGAGAAAAATTATTAAGTAATTGAACAATTAGTTATTAATTTAGTTTGTGTCAAGTGAATCTAAATTAAGTTTTTGAAACTTACGTTGAAGGGATTTGTTCGACTTTAATTCGAAAAGCAAGATAAGTAACCTCCGAAAAACATTATTGAGTAAGTGATTAATTATATGATGTGAAATAGAAAATTATTGCGTTATTATTTTCTTCAACCTCTACTTTCCAGTTATTTCAGGGAGAAGGTCAAACTAGCCAAGCTAATAATATATAAAGGAAAGTTCGTAACACGTTGAAGTAACAAAACAGTGCTGTAAGACATGGTTTTTAAATTTTTCAGCAGGAGGATTCCCGCAATAAAATTTCAATGAATTAAACTGATCCATGCAGCCTTTTCTTTTTCTGTTATGTGTACTGCAAATCGGATCTCGTAACACAGAAAATTCCTGCTTCTAACTTAGCTTGACTTAGTTTTGATACTTTACTCGTTATGCATTTAAAACATTGACCTTTATCCTGGCTTTTTACGAACTGTTTCATAAATGATGTAGGAAGTTTCTACTCATGAAAGTGCGTACGTACGTCTATTATGACCATGTTTTAAGGTTATTGGAACGAATATGGGTTTAAGAGTCAAGAAGCACGTATACCTGGATTATACTATATTTTAGAGCTTCAAGTCTCTATCTTACCGGGTTTAAGGATTTTGGGGTTAAAGGGTTTCGAGTTTATGGGGGATTAGGGGTAAGGGTTTATGGTGTCAGAGATATAGTGGTTACTGGGCTATGGGAGGTCAATGGACACAGGGTTTTTGGATCTATTTTTGCAACTTGTGAAGAACCCTGACGTGATTGGACCCCGGATTCAAATTCAACGACCCAAAACTATATAGGAGACATAGCCAGACCCCAGGGGTAATTTTTTCAATTTTTAGGAAGCTGTGTTATGTTTCATGCGGATATTTAAAAGCAAAGTGTAAGTTAACAATGCCAACAATGTAAAAAATTTAATAGCGAGAATTCGCCATAACATACAAAGTTGTTAACGACGTTTAAAAAGGGTGTATCCAGCATTTAAGCTATTTTCATTACACCATTTTCTTCAAAAATTACTGCTTGAGTTTTTATGGCATTTGTCCACTACCTTACGAAAACACTATAATTAACCATTAATGTTTAATAAAACTTATAACCTGCAATAGCCATCCCGTGTACTAAAAAAATTAATCGGTGGCTTGTCTCTTAATGATTGACAGGTGCGGTGCATTTAAGAGACTTGATACCTAAACTTATTGCGTTACGGCACGTAGATATGGGACCTCTTAAGGAGTCAAAAATTTGGATTGACTCCTTAAGTCTGCGAAGTTTGGTTTTCCTGGTTGAGGGTGTAGGTACGTCCCACACACGTCGAGGAAAACCCAGCTCTGACCTGTTTCCGAGTTCTCCACTCCTCTTCCGGTGGGGAAGAACCCTGCGATGTACACGTCGTGCCTCTTGTTGTCCATGTTCGGTTTCTGCAGGCTGCAGCACTTGAGCAGCACCAGCAGCAACAGCACACAGTTCAGCTGGAACCGTTCCATATTTAGCACCCCGTAAACCTTCAGAACGGGATCGAGTCCGGTCAGCGAGCACAAAGGGAGGTCCCGTCGTGGGGCATCTCCGTCGGGCCCGGCTCTAGCGCGATGGGGGCATCAAGCCGCGGTTTATTTCTGGATTCTCGGTCCGGAAAAAGGGCGAACTCCCTCGCGAAACATCCCGATCGGGACATACAGGGGAGGCACGTTTCACGAGCTTTATTGATTCAGGGGTGGAGGCGAGGGCGCAGGTCGCTCTCCTCCCGCTTCCTCTCCCTCTTCCTGATACGATCCCCAGATAACCGCTCTTAATTAGACCGACGGTTCGGGGAGGAGATGCGCTCGTACGGGGGAAATGATCCGGGAACAGGTCGACGTTGGACTACCTGGAATCGTCACCTGAGAGGCTGCTGATAGGGTTTTTAGCTAATTAGCACGGACGGCTCTCACGCCTTGCTGTATAACTGCGACCGCTTCTTATGGTTTTGTTCTAACCCGGAAACTTAATCCTGCATTCACACGCCCCGCGCACTGCAATACAAAATTTTGTTTCAAATTCCAATTCGAACGAATTGCAAGGGGTACAAAAATGAGCAGGATGTGTATTAAAGAATACTGTTGTCCATAATTTGTTACACTCGCTTGGTGGGATCGAAAAAGTAAAAACCAACACAACAGATTTGTTCTCGACAAATTATGGGATGCAATGACTGTAAATTAAATTCCACAAGTAAGTAGAAATTTTAATTCTTGTTACAAGATGGTAAATACTCCAAGTAGGGATAACAGGGAAAAGTAACTACGCTGTTGTTCTTGGGTAACGAACAAGGAGAAAACCCAGATATTAATAAACAGTTAGCTACAAAACCTAATCTACTACTGGGGTTATTACAAAGAATTAAAGTATTGGAACATATATCGATGTTCCCGAAATTCTCCACTTGGAATGCAGTATGCTAAAGGTTTATTCAACAGTTTTCCTTGCTCTAGATAACCTAGCAATAAAGCATTCTTTATCTGCATCTAACTGTTACCTTGTATAAAGGTTTAATCAACTACAGAGGTGCATCACCTATGATAACCTCACCTGTGATGTATGAGTATGGTAAAGCACGCCCCTTTGACAATTACAAAAAAGTAAAAGTTCTACCAGCACTCCGTTTACCATAATCTCCAACATTAATGTTTATTAGCAATAACTATTCCTTATGAAACAATTGAAAAATGTTTCTTGTAATTGTAAAACATTGTACTATAAAGCGCAGGACAGTTTCATCTAATATGTTTGGCATCGATGGAGGCAATGCAGTAAGGGACGTTCCATCTGTTATAATAATCGACTGTTATTTTCCTAATATCATCTTTGCTGGAAATTTCCATGTGTAATGGTTGAAGTATTCACCAGAGCACCTCTGCACTCCCTATAAATACCAGAAGGTATTTCTCTCGTACCCATTTATAAAGAAAACACTTTCAATCATTGAGATGAGAGAAGAAGAGGATGTAAGGAAGGACGAAGGAGAAACAACAAGAAAGGAGGAAGAGGACGAAGGAAAAACAGGCACTGGCCCAAATTGAAGTATGAAAAAGAGGGAGACTAAAAGTGTGGGGACGTTTTCATTTGTTTTCCTTTCTTCCTATCTTCCATAAGGTATCTTCCATGTGGTGATGCTTGTCGTCGTGAGTTATTACTGACTGCGCCAGTTATGTTTTGATTTTTAAAAAATTATTTTAGGGAAGAAGCTTTTGTCGTTAAAAATTAAAATGGAAACATTTACATTCCAAAGAAACAAGTGTTGCGTGTCCGCGTGCGTACTGACTAAATCTATTCATAATCGTACACCAACACTTTTAAAAATTATGCAAATCATATAGCAGACTCATCAAGCGATATGAACCTGATGAACCTTCAAGATTCAAAAAGAATAATTGGAAATTTCCGTTTCATATTTTTAAGAACGGATACCATTTTCATATATTTGAACAACACTTAGTCACTGCCTAAAAGACGGTTGGTTTCATGCGAGTCATGGTTTGTTTAAATTGAATCCTCTTTGCGGCCATTGACAACTTTTCTTTTTAGATTCACACCTCTCGTTTTTTCTTACGTTCAAATAGGTTCAGATAGTAATCTTTAAGATAATTTTAGTGTAAAATATGTGTATAACTGTAAAAGTATGAGGCGCAAAAAATTTTACTAACGGTAAACGCTCGAATAACAAACAGATAATTGAATAATAAATGCTGTGGTTGTATACACGTACGTACATATGTGTGTAGTGTATATATAATACTTCCAACGAAAATGAGATAAACTCAAGGCAATTAACTATTTAATGGGCGAATTATGAAAATCATATAAAACTAAGTTTGAGTTTGAGTTAAGAAAAGAATTGTTCAAATTTGAACGTTTGGTGACGCAGTAAATCTTAGTTCATGAAGACTGAGTTCAATCGAAGCGATCACAACGCTGTTTTCTATCATCATGTTTTCTTTCTGAAGCTTCCTGGGCGTTCATGCATATTCTGATAAATTCCTTACCGTAGCGATCACGTCAAAAAATTAATTAAGGCTCTGCCCGATTTTCGCGAATGATACCGTTAACCTCATTACGGCATAAAATCTTGTAAAATCTCTTTTAACACAATAAACGATTCATCTTCCAAATCGTTGCGCAAGGTTCTCACATGCAGATGAACTTGACAATGAGGATCCCATTCGCATGCCTTCTTGTCTTCGTACGAAAGAGAGGAAGAGAGAGCACCAAAGAACGAATACCGGTAGCCTGGAAGTGGAGGAATATAAAGGACCAAGTGAAGATGTCGAAGGCACTAATGTGGTGTTGACCGTGCGTTGCGAGGTTGGTGTATTTTGGAACGCGTGTAGTCTTCGAGAAGGAAAACGTGTGAAGGTGAGAAAACCGTTAGCCATCGAAGTATACGTTACACTTACTACTTTTAAATTTGATTCTTTGATTTAACAAGGTTTTAAACAATTTTCCAGCCTTTCTCGTCCTATCAAACCAAATGAACTGCAATTATGAATGCAATTTAACTGACTTGATGGTTTAGATGAGCATTAAGAATCAAGTATATTTGTTAATATTTCTTGAAATACTATTTTTAATAAAAACTAAACTTAAAAATAAATTAATATTTTTTAATATTGTACGAGAAAAATTTAATAATTACTACAGGATTTTTGTAATAAAAAGTGAATTTAATAATATTCAATACTAAGTAAACTTTGATTTCATGTTGTAAAGTACATTGATGGATGTGCATCAATTGAAATTTTATATTTTTATCCATTTATAGTCCTAAATTATTTCAATTACTATTAATCTTTTAAAAAACTTTTAAGAAACTTGGTAGAAGATCCTTTTATTAATATTGGGAAAATTTTAAGAGCATTGTATTTTTTATTTTATTACTAACCCAGTAATTGCCAAAACTTCAAATAAAACCATTATCAATTAAACTACTGAACTTGAATAAGTACATATTTTGAAAATAGAATATATAAGTTTAATCTTCCTTTAGCTTAAGTACTTCAATTTATTAAATAATCCTCTTACTGATAAATGCATTTTGACCTTAAAATGGATTTTAACTTAAAATGCGTTTAGAATGTGTCTCAATAAGATAACCATAGTTACTTCAATGTTAAGAATACATTAAACAAAACACTAGTTACATCTGTGAAACACATTCTAAACGCATATTAAGCTAATATCTATTTTAAAGTTAAATAGCGTATATGAATAATATGGTGTATAAGTAATTCCACATAAGTCAATAGTGTAAATAATACAATAGGTAAATGGTATAAGTTTATCACAATGGATAACGAGGAAATGTTCCTCCAACTCAGATTCTTAAAAATAATATAAATCAAATTTTTAGAAAAAGAAATAAAGAAAAAATCACCACCCAGAAATAATAATGAGCAAATTATTCTTATAAAAATAATCCTTCTATATCCTGCTAAAAAAATGTTGCAAATCTTCCTCTTCTATATTCAACGTTAAATCCTGAAAATAATTCTGATTCTGATCAGACAAACACACTTTGCTGCTGGTTGCAGCATTTCTGTATTAGAAGTTTCATCGCAAATAGGGCTTCTCTCGTTCCTAAACATTTTATAAATCTTCTATGTATAAATCGTCTATCATTCTATGTATTATCTGCAGGAATTCTTTTAGTACGTGACTCAACAAACTAATAATCTTAAAATCTACGCACTGTTTAGGGCTATTCTTCTTAGGCATAGTGACAAAAGTTCTTCAGTTTTTCATTGTGCTTAAGGCTTCCGTTACCTCAGCTCAAAATATTTTCAGCCAGCTTATCTGATGCCTTGTTGCTACTAGATTAACCTTTCAAACCCTGTTTTGTCCAGAAATAATTTACCATGGACATTATGGAGGGCTGGCAAAGGAGCCTTCCTTCCTCCTTCCTCTTCCTGTAATTTGCACAATAATATTCAATACTTTAGGTAAAAGTTTTGATCCAAAACTGATTGTCTTTGAAATTCCTTTAATGTCAGATAGTCAGGTTATTTCTTATCTGGCTTCGAAGCTGATAGGAATTTTTGTCTCAACTTCATAGAAAATAAGGTCACAATAAAATCTCAGTAAAGACTGTTATTGAAAGTAGTAATTGAAAAATATCAAATTATGGAATTGGGCATAGGTTTTGTGGAGAAAATCGAGTGGAACTTCCTTGCAATTCAATTTTTTCATATTAACAACTGGCACAGGTGGTGTATTTTACGTGCCATTATACACCGTTAGACATCTCTGATAATTTATGTGTCATTGTTGCAGAAAAGAATTTAATTTATTGTTTAAAATCGAGTTTTACGACCAGAAAGTAACTATCTGGCACGGGTCTTATCGTGTACAGCGCTAATTCGCGTTAACATTTTACTGCCTACTTTTATTGTTATTCATAATGGATACTCGATCAATTGTTTTAGTGCGCCATTAACGTCTGAAAAAATTGATAGCAAGTACATCCTGAACGTGATCAAGCAATATGAGGTCGTAACCCAGTAAAAATATTCAATATTAAAGTACCGTAATGGTTGGAATTTTTTTAGTTTTTGGAAAATGTATTAAACCGGGATTAATTTCGTAATTTTTCTCAGTCACTGGACGACATGAAATGTACACTGCAAGTCCGAGAATTTAAATAACGTTACTGTTGAGAATGATTTGAATAATCCCTACCAAACATGTTTATTTATGCAGTGGCTGAAGCACCAACTGTACTTTTGATCCATACGAATCTTCTTCTTTCCTTCTTCGACCCGAGAGAACCCACCTCTGTTTAGAATCAATTAAGAATTTACCGTTTCCACTGAATTATTGCCGTTTTCAAAAACTCGTTTAGGAATCTCATCATCTTAGGATATGTTTCTTCACGTGTATGATTCCTGTGGGCAGGGTAATGTCGTTTCTTGAGTACACACAGTCGCCAGACTTACTTAAGTGTCTTCGACCGCGATTCTACAGGGTGTCACAAATCGCGAGAACTAAATATTGAAAAAGTGAATATCTTTCTAATTATAATACAAAGAAAAATTCAATCATTGAAGTAATGGAGCCACAGTAAATATGGTTTAAAATCCCATTGTAACACTTCACAATATTAATCAATAACGATGACTTCTTCACCTTTCTAAAGTGTATTGAAAAAATTATTCAATTACGAATATTATTCAATGAATAATTATGCAAATTCAGATTCACGCAATTAACTAATGTTTTACGGTAATTCGAGTACGAAGCGAGGAAACAATGGCGGGTAATCAAATATGTACAGTTAGACGAGGCCTAATCCTCTCACGGAATATTGTAGCATCTGTTAATTATGCAGATAAATTACCCTCTTAGGCGTACAGTACATTCCATTCAAATATTTGAGAAAATAAGCTTCATTCCTATTAAAGCAGACGTAATTGAATAGGAGATGCCTCCGAGTACAGCCAATAATTATGAAAATTAATACTACCATACATTCAAGAAGCTATTAAGAACTTGTTAATCCCACAACGAGCTACCTATTTGAAAATATTTTTACCAAACTGATATATTGTTCCTAACTATAAAAATATGTTTACTCGGGTCACTAATGAGAACATACGAGTACTATTTCAAACATGTAAATGAGTCTCTGAATATACCGACTCGGTTCAATATCCTTAGAATATTTTTTAATCAATAATGGTCCATGTTCCTACTAAGGTTGTTGATATTTTCGCTATGTAATTTAATAAAATTGATATATATGGTTAAATTTTACCAAAACCGCAAGAGAATAATCCTGAAAGCCATTGAACTTTTCATGTGATAACTTCTAAGCTCTTATTTTAAACAACCTTTCAATTTTCCCAGCGAATTCCATCGATTTAAATTAAACAGGTGAAATAATAAACATGGTTTAATCGTCAATTATGAATTAAAACTTATGAATGGACTTATAAAATATTTATATGTGCCATATAAACAAATACGACCTTCGCCTAAGAATACATTGTTCCGCAATATAAACAATCGAGTTTTATCAAAGAAACGCGGACGATGGTTAATTGCGCTTGATTTAAATTAACAATACTTGGTCAAATGTAATAATAATTTGGAAAATAGGCACGATAGACAATAAATGATTAATGTCACTTTTTGCTACAACAAATGTGACCATGAATAATCAATTCCGCTAACTTCATTTTACTTTCAAATCGATTCCCAAATTAGTCTAAGTAAATCAGTACGATTTGATGCAAATGTACCTACTGACTTTTTCCACTTTGTAATTTTTTAGTTTCCACAGCCCGTTATAACCCCATAATTACACAAGAACAAAAAGAAAATAATGTAACCAAAACCAACTCGTTTCTGCTGTAATATTCAAACGTTTTATTAATGGTACAAATCAAGAGCAATTTACATGTCACTTATGCGCCTATTAAAAGTAGTTATTATTTACAACGATGAAAATAAATAAAATCAATTCTTTCCTACCTATTTAAGTGCATACTTTTTTGTATTGCTTTGTAGTTGTGAAGATGAAATACCACTTCGGCATCCTGTTGCTAATAAGTGTAACAATAGTTACTACAGCTTTTACTGGCGAAGACAAGTTCTTGAAGAAATATGCTACAATGAAGGTAAGTAGGAAGCTGTTTTATCATATTTCAACAGAGATTTAATTAATACGTTTTTATCTGTTCGGCCTAGTAATATTAGCAATTTCCGTACAAAGTGAACTTTGATTGGTTCATAGCAACTCTTGCTATCCATGGGATCTTCTCCTCGATAGAAATATCGCTGTTTCGTGATAATCCTCCACTACAGCTGCTATCTAAATTGTCGATCGTACCTAGTGTAAAAACAATCAATCAACGTTTTTCGAGAGAGTACGGTGAAACGAATAGCGGGATACGCTCCACCTACATGAATAAAAACTCGCCTAAAATCTGTTCGTTTTACAGTTCCCATGGCGGTCAAAAAGTCCAGACTATCGCAATCTTCTTCGTGATTCCATCAATCATCGACAGAAATTACACGAAAGGTGATATTATCTCATGGAAACGTCTCTCAACATTATCATTAGCCATGTATCTTGTATCTAGTTAAGTGTATGTAAAGTGTATCTACATGGTTATGTAGAAATTACCTGTAAATGAATTTTTTCTTCTTTAATTTTCCTAGCCACATTCGACGTTTCCGTCTAAATGGGTAATTATAAGGTCGTTTTTCTCTTCTTTTCCGAGAACAATTTTATGAGTCCATACGCACGATGAGAACTGAAACTCTTTTTTTACATCTCTAACGGTGAAGTTTTATGACTATACAGCAAGAAAATTTTATTGATGTATATATATGGCGACTCACTATAAAATATAAAATACAATAAGACCGTGCGTCACGAGAACTGAGAAACTTCCTTTTGCGAATTTAAGTGATGTCTTCATTTAAAAAATGCAGGATCCCGTTAGGAAAGTTAGGGTATTTGAACTCTACGTAATAGGGGACGAAGAAATTGGGATGGGCATAAAATGAGATGGTTAGAGTTACGGAATGTTTTTACGTCTACCTCTCCATCGCATAAATAAGTTAGATACAATTTTCTTAAAACGTAATTTAATGAAAATATCAATTAATTATGTATGAATGTATGTATGTATGTATGTATGTATGTATGTATGTATGTATGTATGTATGTATGTATGTATGTATGTATGTATGTATGTATGTAATGATTATGGAATAAATGCAATTTTATCAGATCTACGAGAGCTGCTTCGGTGCGGACGTAATCCGTCAGATACGCAAAGAGATGAAGCAAGCTTGCGTGAAATGTGTCAACCTGGATACGGCTCCCCCTCAACCTCCAGCGTCTCCAGCCCCCGTACCAGAGGAGAAGCCCCGTCCAGAAGAGGCACCCCATCAGGTATACCAAGCGCAACAATCGCCAATCGATATGGATAGACTACACCAGGCGATCCTAGCCTTCAGACCGGTAAATATGATTTCATTTAAGAAAACGGTGTCCTTTCCTTTCCCCTGAAAGGAGTTTCACGATGTTAAAGTGTTTGTGCCTCAGAGTCCCTTCTTGTCTAGTTAAAATCTGGATACAGTATAGTCGGAATGTACTGAAAATGAATCGTTGTTGGTAATTTCATGATATCCAGGATCTAACTACACAGATCTACTCTAATTAATCAATATTTTCAGTCACAACTTGTCAATATTACTCAAAATTCTAGAAGAAAACCCAAAGTCAAACCCTAACTGGGTATAAAACACTTGGGAAATTCACAAAAACTAGCAGAATTACCAACCAATTTGACTTTGTGTTTTGATCTCTTCATTTGATTTGTAATCAATATTTCACCAACTTGATTTTCAGAATCCCCTGCCGCAACCACAGTTCAGACCTTACACTGGTGGACTAGCTGCACATGGATTCTATCCTTCTCCATATAGTAACCCTGGTTACTCCATCGCGCCACCTGGATATTTCCCTGGATATCCTCAGATACCCTACTCTCCGTACAACGTTCTGGGACAATCCTTGTATGGTAACAGAATGTCGGTGAGTCAGAAAGGAAAACTGGAAATTTCAAAAATATTAATAAAATTTAAAGATATCACATTAACCATTATATCAATTTTTTATAGCGAGATATGGACTTGAGAAGCCAAATGGAATCATTGACGTCTAAAATGAGCAGCAGGGTGAGAAACGTCACCTGCGTTATGCAGGAGTTGGGCTACCTGGACGAAAATCTGGAGCCGAATTTCTCTGGAATACAAGACAGGATTCAGAACTTGCCTATAAACGAAGAACTGAAGAAGGACATGCTAGAAGGTATCACCTTCTGCCAACAATTCTCGGTAAGAACAACAGAAACCACTAACTAATGCAGGATATAAGTGAGCTTCTCTCGCCATAGTGTACCCAGCAAGGTGCAGGAAGACAGCTCTACTAGAGAAAAAAAGCCAAGTTGTTATGGATTCTGTATGCATTTAGTACAGTTGCGAGGCTTTCAGAATCCATGATAAACGAGGTAGTACATAACCTATCTAGCTAGAGTAGCTCACTTGATACTCAAAATGATACTACATAATCCTGAGAGCAAAATATGTAGATTTATCCCAAATTACTTCTATACAAAAGTATATCGTTACGCCGCTGACGTCGAGAATTTAAATTAAAAAAATTCCAACGGCACGGCCAGTTGGAAGGGTTATTTCGTGGGTTACGCGCTTCTTAAAGTAAAAACTTTATGGGTATAAAGCGATTTTGTCATAAAATGTAAAGATGAACAAATTTAAGATGAGCAGTAAGTCATAAAAAACATTGTTAAGTGAAACAATCATAACTGTTTATTCCATTTCACCTCCGTACCTTTTCTGAAATATTTTCCTTCCAGCAATGCGTTCCCGACGTGAAGAAGGAGAGTTCGCCGCTCTCCCGCGAGTTCATCCGCCCCATGTTCTTCTTCAAGTGTTACAAACACAAAAAGCTGGAAGCCTGCATCATGAAAGACGTGAGGGAAAAGTTCACAGGGGTGTCGGACGAGGAGCTGGAGAGCGACATGGAATTGAGGAGGACCAGCAAGGCCATGCAAGCGTCCAAAAGTGAGCAGGAGAAGGAGATCGATTCGCTTTCCTCTTCGGTGTATGATTTCTTCTATATGAACGATGGCGAGTTGAGTCTGGACGAGATCTTCTGAAATTCTGATATGCTTTATAAAAGTTATGGTTTGGAAAGAAGCGGTAAAATATTTCGATCATGCCTGTAATTATAATATTTTGATTATTGATTTTGATTACGAAGTACCACCTAAGGGTATTTCTGGGGAGTTCATATTTTTTAGGTTTTTATCGAGCATCACTTCAATTTTCACAAGTTAATCGGTTCATATTGAAGACGATTTTATTGTGCAAATTTGACTAACATTAAAGATGTGTAAATATAAAACCTTTTCTTTTTCAATTACCTACCTCTTTCTCGGTATAAAGTTTTACTAGTTCTTATAACCCAGTGAAATACACTTACTGTATAGGGAAACAGAAACAACATAATCCATGAATGCATATATCCATATATATATTTTTCAATAATGAGTTATTAACAACACCACATGCACTAATTTAAGATTTAGGCTCCCACTAACATACATTAAATAACATTAGACGGAATACTTTAATAAATATCACATAATTTTCAACATTTCATTACATTATTGTCACTATTTTCATTATTGTCTGTGTTTAGACTTATCGTTTACAACTAGGAAAGTGTTACAGAAATTCAATAGTTACGTACATATTCTATTTGAACCAAAACACTGTTAAACATTACTTTTTAATATGTGGTTCATAGATTTTACTCCATTCATATACTTGATCACAAAAATAGTCAACATCAGTTAACATTGTCTTTTTAGTCAACCATCAACTTCTGTTATACATCATTTATTGTACTCTTACTTACATTCACAAGTAATCTGACACCTAATTAAACTTTTAGAGGTATTGTCTTTAAGTACTTAAGCTCATTTATATTAGTGAGATCAGGAAGTGTTAAATGCAGTACTATAATTCGGACAAAACTTATTTAAACTCCAATTATATAAATTGGAGGATTAGAATACCATAAAATTTCTAGAGATTACAAAATTTCGAGTTTGCTACTGTATTAAGTATATATTCCCTAAACTTAATCCGGGAGAAAAGGTATTAAGCACTACAAAGTGAAATATTTCGAATACAGTGAAATCTCTATAATTGGAAGGGTTGAAAGTGCCATGAAAACCGGGAATCAACGAAATTTCATTGTACTGAACTATTAAATCAGATCAAATACAACAGACTCATTCATTTGTGAACTTATCAAATATGCTATGTGGATAGGAAGGAGTAAACAGCAGTGACATTATCCAATGGAAGCTATGATCAAATAAGTAACATATCATTTGTAATATCTTAGGAATGCATTATTTCTCTTTACTCTATCATTAAATGTAATACCTTAATTTGACTTTATTTCTATAAGGCTGTCATCCAAAAGAGGTTTGTACTTCATTAGTTTAGCATATCTTTTTAACAATTTTTTCCAGTAACAACTTACATCTTTCAATCTCAAATTATTCCATATCATATTGTAACCGTTCTCAGCGATCTCACTTGCAATATCATCGTAATGAATAACAAATTCCAATAAAGATCGAATACTTTCTTTGCTGGCATTACTTTCTATTGGGATATAGTGAATCCAAGGTTTTAAAGAAGGATAGAAGAATTCGATCCATTCATTGCCGACGTGAAATACTAAAGATTTACAGAGGAGGATGTGTTTGAAACGGAAACTTGCTGCTACTCCCCTGAAGTTAAAGAGATATTTGTACTGACAGTGATCTTCAAAGCTAACCTCTTTAGCTGGTGGTGCATAAAGAGTGTCCTACGAAAAATATATTAATGTTAAATTTCTAAGTTACGGTAACTGCATTTATATTTTTCTGAAAATTATACCTACAGCATCAGACTTCCAAGCTTGATTCTTGGTATACTGCGCATCAACCATATCCGGATGTTCTCTTGAAAGCAGAATAAGAGCGTCTCTTTCAGAACTCGTTCTAGATCCTCGAAAGAACCCTTTGGGGACTTTTTCACTCCAATTGGTACCATTTCCGATTTTCCCCAATTTTATTCGTAACTGGTCCCACCTTCCTATAAGAAATTTGAAATACATTAGTAACAAATTTACTAATTAAATAAGCTTTTACCTATTCCTTTTGGATATAGGTTAATGGCTGGACCACCTTCCCAAAAGGCCCAAGCAGGATACATAATATCATAATAGTCTTTGGTTTTACTAAATGAAAAAACTGGGCCTACTTGATGTTGCATTTGAGGCCAGTCTCTTGTGTTAATTATCAACTCTATGTCTGGTAACTTAGGTAACAATTCTAGTAAAAAATGTTCTATCCCAGAACATCTTGCTGGGAACATACAGTTTTTCTCACGGTAAAGTCTGTTTTGAATAATTTGGTATTTTGTTCCCCTACAACAATAATGTGGTAAAATATGGACATTTGTTACCTATTGTTAGATTAAATTTACTTGGATTTAATATTGTTTACTTGTTTAGCAGATATTCCATTTTCAAATGGTTTCAAGTCGTTAGAAATTACATCTGCAAAGCAAGAACATTTATTTGACGTGCAAGGTACATAGGTCGATCTGGCTTTTTCCAAAAGATCCAAATACTGCCTAAACTTTTTGTTCGATTCTGAAAATGAATGCAAATTTAATGCTATTAAGAGACGCATCAAAGAACTTACCTTCTGAGTACTTGTTAAGTTCTCCCTTGTGGCACGATTTATTGTCGGTTTTTACACAGGACTCTAAGGAATAAGCACAACCAGACAGTAGTAGTACCCACATGAACTGCATATTTAGAGTATGTTAAGCGTTTAATTCAGTACTGAAAATAGTAACTGCTGTATAGTAATAAGCAATAATAAGCATTCAATAACACATTTATTTGGTGAATAAATTAAACAAAACAGACTTACCAAAGAATTTCTTATATACCCTCCCATATGAATATCAACGAAACATACATTATGATAAATAAGGAACTGGAAAATCTCCCTGCAATTATAAAAGCAATAAATTAAATCGTACACATCCCACTTCTACATTTTACTTGAAACTTGTAAAATTGTTTATATAGGTTATGTTATGTTTACATTATATGTTTACAACATAAAAACTAGAACCAACGAGTATAGAACTCGTCACTTGAATTATCCTCGTTCTGTGCTGAGATTTTAGGTTTATGGCAGTAACCCAACTAACCCAACTTTAAAATCGACCACATTTTTTGAACTCTTAAATTTTTCACTATGGGTAAGAATCACCGTCACAAAAAAGCGTTAAAAGCTGACAAAGCGAAGACGAAGCTGAAACAGACCAAGACGAAATTTCTACCTAAAGGCCAGAACGTAACCAACACCGCGTTTAAAATAAAACCCATCGTTTTAAGGGAACAACTCAAGGAGAAAGATCAGACCGCGCCACTGAGTAAAAGGAAGCTGGATGTGAAGGACTTATTAAGTAGGATGAAGCATTACAACGAAAACATAAGGCAGAGTGCTTGTGAAGACCTATCAGAGATGTTGAAGCACTACTCAGAAGAACTTGGTAACCACCATTTGTCTCAGATAATACCGGTCGTCGGTGGTCTAATGCAAGACAAAGAAGTTAAAGTTAGAAAGGCGGTAACGAAAGTTATCGCTGCAGTTTTATCATCCATCCCAGAGACGAAACTGGTACCTTACTACAAGCATTTTCAAGTAAATTTACGCTGTACAATGACTAACATAGACAGGAACATCCAGGAAGACTCGCTAACCTTTTTAGAAGTCTTTCTGAAACATAATTCTACCTTTATCTTCGGCAATCCAGGAAAATTCTTACCAGATTTCTTTAATCTTATCTCCAAGCTAAGAAATAGTGATAATGTTGGATTAACTCTAACTATGAACCTAGAGAGCAGGATAAGCAGCATCGTGTGGCGGATCAAAGTAATGAATCACTTGGGTAAGATTCTCGAACAAGTTTTAACTGAGCCACAAAAGGTGGAACAAAACGATACTATTTATTCTGATGCACGTCATAATACACCATTATATAATACAGGGTTTGGAAAAACTTTAGAATCTACAGATTGGAATCTGTCTCGAGACCAGGACTGGAGGGCAATTTGGGAAAACCACCTTGTTAACATTATTCCTTTATTGTGTGACACTTTAATGGAAGTAATGCCTGATCAAAAAGTGAAGTCTATCGATGATAGCACTCATCTACAAGAAGTGACTTCTGTTATACTTTATATCGTTGTATCAATTTTTACTTTACTATATACGTATTCTAAAAATTACAACCTACCCTGGAAATCAGATGTCTTTGATAAAACAATGCAACATTTAGCAGCAAATTTTCCGTATCATTTCAAAGGCAAGAGCAATGAAATCAAAAAATTGCAAATAGTTTTACCAGAAATTAAACATGTTCAATTTAATCTGATGTTATGTTCCTTATGTTTACCTCTATTTGTGGTTAAACGAAACACGAAAGACCTAAATCGTATGATGGAGTACTTGAATATATGCTTAGTTGATAAGAAAGTTACATTTCAAAAAAGTGAAATATTGTTAAGTAATTTGAAATCAATATTTGAAAATTTTGAAGTGTATTTCAAAATTTCGCGGGGGAGTTTAAAATCTACAATAGAAAATTCGATAACATTGTTTAACAATCTGAAAAACGAAGAAATTATAATGAAATGCTTTGACATGTTAATAAACTTGCATGATGAACAATTTGTAAAAAATAATGAACGGTATAAAAGTTGGCTTCAATCACTACCAGATTTATTGTGCCAAAGAGAAATATACAAACAAAATGTAGAAATGTTACTAAAAGCTTCCAAAATGAATATCAATGACTTCCATGAGGGGCTTTTGCAGAAACTACCAAATATTTTGCATAAATTGGAAGAGGACATTAAGAAAGGCACTTTGTATGGTGAATATATACAGCTGTATTTACCAATGATATTTTTATTTGTTTCAGAGTTAAGTGAAAGAAATTTAAAGTTAATTAATGAATTTATTGTAAACTATCAATCATCACCATTTGCCATTAACTTCAAGAAAATGATAGAATGGCGACATGAACTAAGGATGCAAAATTCAGAAGTAAAATGTATCCAATACTACTAAATGTTTCAGCATTGATACTTTATACATTCTTTATTGTCTTAAGATATGAATGAAATAAACGAATTCATTAAATATCGGTAGTTTTTCTGTTCCATTTTTAATGATCAATTCAATATCGGGAGTGTTATTTCAAACCATTCAGGCCAATTTAAATCATCGAAAATAAATGGGATGATACATTTCTGAAGTATCTCCAACATCGGTACTGCTAATAATACACTACCTCCTGTTTATAATATATTATATGTAACACCCTACTTTACAGGATAAGACAAATATAGTCCTACGTACAATAAGATCTTTAAGCATATATTCGTTTTTGTATGTCCACATACTAAATTTCAGACGCAAAGTTATAAAACCTCATTAAAATACCTCGACAAATGTTTATGGAAGATATTGAAACGCTAATACTAGAATAGGAAAAGTGATGTTAAACTAATAGACGCGATTTTGATATTCTGTTAAGAATGAAATACATTAAAAATTATACGTATGTTACAATGTTCTTACCTGCTAGTTAAAGTATTGCAGCATTAAAAATATCACATAAGTAAGTATTACTTCAATTAATGTGTCCATTTTGCGCTACGTTGTAAACACCCATTGTACAGTACAGTAGTGGACTAAAGGCAGCGAAAAGTAATCCTGCTCCTAACATTGGCCTGTAGATCATCCACGCGGTAGCAATTACTACTAATGATACAGAAAACGCTAGGATAATATTTCCTAAAGAGGTAGCTTCTCCAGAAATCAAATTGTTGAGAACTGGCATTCGGAAAACTAAAATAAAAATTTAAAATGTTTTCAATGGTATCATTTTAATATTGAGTACTCACATAAAATCTTTAATAGCTTTGCTAAACAAACCGTGGATGCATACAAGACAAACATCCCCACTCCTCTTAATTTCCATGTCTCAAGTCGAGCATCAAAATGCTCAGCGGAGAACATTTGATTGATATTTAAATTTCCTTGACGCAACAATGCTATTTTATGACCTCTGGAGGTTTCATAAGGGACCAATACGCCATTCTCCTGTCTAGCAATGATAGTAACCTGAAATTGATACGATTTGATTTTACCACTTCCTATCACATTATCTTTAAACTAACTGGTTCCCCGGTGCTCCCTGCATAATAAAACTGGACTCTTATATCTCCGACTTCTGGATTCCAAATATCATCACAATGATAGTAAATTC
This sequence comes from Cryptocephalus primarius, assembly GCA_963576515.1. Classification (NCBI taxonomy): domain Eukaryota; kingdom Metazoa; phylum Arthropoda; class Insecta; order Coleoptera; family Chrysomelidae; genus Cryptocephalus; species Cryptocephalus primarius. The sequence continues at coordinate 15,008,952 of OY754942.1, read as the reverse complement.
CCATATGTAGTTTCACACCTTTTTGTTCAGGCCTTTCATCGCTAGTCACTTCAATGAAATCGTTGAATTTTTGTTTGATCTCATCGCCAATAAATAAATGGCCCACCTTTACAGAGGAAGATATATAAGTGACTGATTTTAGAGGAATTTCTCTGTAAAAAAATATATATATACAGAACTACAACAACAAATGAAGTGATGTATCACAACTGTAAAAGTTCTAAGTAAAAACATACTTGGGGTTCTCATGACCGTGCCTAATATAGAAACTGCTGCTATCTACAGGTTTATCTCGCCACTCCGTAACATAATAATAGTCTTGCACTGATCCAGTACTGCTGGAAGTGTCGTCATCTTCCCTAGGCCTGCAAGAAATGATTAATCTGGTTATACTTTATATGTTACTTTCATTACGTTCTCTCTTCGACCCACTGATACATTTGTACCCGACGCTTTAATTTCACAGCTTGAATGGAGATCCCGTAATCGAGTTCGGTTAGTGGTTCATCGATGATCAAGTTCCCGTTAATATAGACTACCCGATTTTCAAATTCTGGATTGACTTTCTCATATGGATTTACAACGATAGCGTTATTGTAAGTTTCATCCAGGGAGTGAGCGTGATGTACTGCTCTGCCCTAAAAAAAAACCCGGAGGACCAGAAGGTATAGGTCACTAATGCAGCTTAATACTGTAATATCCTTTACCTCATTCCAAGTCAAAAGCCATATTCCAAAGAAAAATAAACCGGTGCCTATTAAGGACGTTAACCAACTTCTTCTGAACTCTTCTACTAAGTCTGCCATTTCATGCCGAGTTGTAATTAAGTCATAACATTTTAAATATGGATTTGATGTTGTTATTTTTAACCTGAAAGATATCAAAATCTTAACCTAATACAACGGACACAAAACATATACATTAGGGCAACGGCTGTGGACAACACAAGTGGACAACGTATACTACATATAACCCACTGAAGGCATGTAAAAATTTGGATATTTTATTGAAAAGTATTTCTAGAAAAGATTTAACGTCTGACGAAGAAAAAATGAACCAATGCATCTTCATATCACCCTCCCCTTATGGATATTTTGGTCTAAGTTCCAGATTATTACAATTAATTTGTATTAGCTATTCAAGTGAAAGACAGATACTTGTTATTTACATAAAAGTATGTTTTAGATAAAGCTAAATTCATTTTTTCTTTCATAAGTTCGAAGTTAAATTTGCCGCCAAGAGTAAAAGAACTGTCACTTGTTAAATGCACTTCTAATAATTTGGTTGTTCTGTCGTTGTGTGGTTTCACGTTTTAAAATTTAAAGAAGCGTCTTGTTTGGCGGAGATAAACGTTCGTTGGTGCATTCCAGTATGATTCCAGTATTTCGCATTTCGTTTTCCAAACAGATGACAAATTGACGTTGTACGTTTCACACTGACAAGTTTGTAAAGACAACCGAAACACACATGAAGAAGGTGAAGTGTTTAGTTTAAAGGTTGAACTGTAAATTCATTGTGCAGTGTTCTAGCGTTAGGTAAAGGAATTTTCTTATTTTGTATATAGGAGGTGTAAGGTACAGAAAGATACCTGTTATTAGTGTTCATGATACTGTTCAGTATGATTCTAATATCACCTAGTTGTAAATGATAACAAACCTAACCTAACTAAATCGAATTCTGAGTTTACATTTCGTCTATTGCAAACGAAAATTGCACCATTCATAGCGTCCTTGTTTATCCTCTAAAATTTGAACTAGTTTGTGGGATTAATGGTACCTTGCGAGGCCGAAAAGCATTGATGCAAAACAAACACCAGTTCCCCTTTTTAAAGCTTTATTTTATGTATGCTAATGATTAATAATTATCTCTCATTATTTGCTCATTTATGATTTGTTCACATTTTCGTTTTATTTTAGCGACAAAATGATTCCAGACGAAATTGCTGATATTTTGAAACAAGTACAAATGTGCAATAGCTGCCATCAGCTATACCTAAAAAGAATTGAGAAGATATTCAATAAGGTAAGTGTCCTATTATCTGTACATACCTGTAGATAATCTGTATCATGGGCAAACCTGAATAGCACTTATTTTTGTATTCTAGATGAGCCAGAATGAGTTTTTGAGAATTATCTTTGGATATCTCAGAGGAACTGTGTTCCATTTGCAAAATGAGTATTCCGAGAGGATAATAGATTTCTTTGCGAAATTTGTTATCCAGATTACATCAAAACGAGAATCTGAAAACCCGGATGATCCAGATGTATCCTTATTACGAACCACAGTTGATTTAACACTAAAAGTAAGGTTTTATATGTCATTAGGGGAGTAATCATTTGAATTGATAACTAATTTCAATCCTTTTCTTGTATTTTTTCTAAAAGCATTACCCATTAATTTATTTTCTTCCATTAGATACATTATTTACGATTTTCAGACACTCAGCTCTGCACGGGAAAGTTTTCGTTACAATTCCTGTCTTCTTCTGAGGCTGATATTACACAATGTGGGAGAGGAGAGTAGTTTCGATGATGATCTTTATGATAAGATTCAAGAAGCCTTGCTTACAAGAGCATATGTAAGTTATTATTTTCTTACTTTAAAGAGTTCATGGATTTTAATTGGCTTGGTGAAAGTTCTCGTACCATGAATACTATATACAGGATTATTAACTCTTACCTCAAAAGCACTTTCTTTGTTGCACAATGGAAAACTGCTCGATGAGGCCATGGGAACAAGTGAAGTTGTTTTTCTGTCTACCTCCATCACATGAGTTAAGAGTCCTGTATGCAGTATATCTCTAGTATCCACACCTTATTCTGCTTCATCCTTTTTGGAAAAGAGATATTATTGCTATGATGGTGTCATTCATATATTCAAATCGAGTTTTGTTGGATATAATTGATATAAGTAATAAGTCTCTCGAGCTTATTTTAAATTCCAAATATCATAAATGAGTATTGGTATCTTCTTATTTTAGGACCGAACACATTCAGTTCAGCTTCAAGCATTGCTGGCTTTGGAAAGATTACAAAACCCGGCAAACCACAATTGTCCGATAATAAAAATGTATTGTCTTTTAGCGAGCACAGACAAAAATTCGGCAGTATGTATAATATGCTTTCTAATTACACATTACTCTTAATGTTAATGTAATTTTAGATACGAACTGAAAGTATCAGAATGATTGCTCCAGTGTCTCCGGTCCTCTCATTGTTAATAAATAGAACACGAGACATTAATAGTAATGTTCAAAAAGCGGCATTCAAAAGATGTACCGATATTCTTCCAAAGAGGTTTAGTATAGAGGAACGTCAGTTTATTTTAAAAAGCGGATTGTCTTGTGATGCAAACGCTAAAAAAGTATTTAATAATTTATTGATCACTTGGTTCAATTTTTATGAGAGAAATTTTATAAAGTTATTAAATGCCCTTAAGTTGGATGCTATAGAAGACGATTTCATCAAATGGGAGAATCTATGTGATGGTGTTTTTAAAAATCTGTTGAAGTAAGTAAACTATGATGTATTAATTTAAATGTATTTTAATAACATGTTACTTTAGGCAAGTTCCCATTGAAGACATTATCAATGCTCTCCCTTTACAAGACAAGCTTATACCATTGGATAAAATGAGTGACAGGGTGGAGACAATTCTCTTTTGGTTACTGACCATAAAATTTTTAAAGGTATCAAACCTGTTGGATGAGTGGGATGTTGTACTCCCAGATTTAGCACCATTTTGTGACTACATCGCAAGGTACTTTATTTAGTGTATGATTATTACGTTTCATGTTTGGTTTAACTACTTTTGTTACAGTATATCGCAGTTGAAGAATCAATATATCAGGGAAGGCAAATGGGAAACCTTGGAATATTCTCAGATTTTATATCAACTTTTGGAGATCATAGAGCTATGTGATACTTCAGAGGAGGTAAAACTTAAAAGTGTTTTAATATGGAAAATAAAATTTTAATTTCATTCTTAATTACATACAGAATTAAAATGTTGGTATTATTTACAGGCTGGGAGGCAAAAATTACACGCCTTTGTTTTGAGTCAAATAAAAGAGGAGGCAGGCGATATGAGAATCTTAAGAAAACTCATCAGGATATTGTCTCAACTAATTCCTCAAAAGGAAGACTTTATAAATGTCGCAAAAGGCATAATATCGGAATTACATGAAGTATATGTTGGGAGTGATGTGGCTTCCTCGTTAGTGACTCCTACACCTATACCTACTGACAATGTCGAAGCTAAAATAATACAAACTCAGATATGGACGGCTCAAATGCAGTTGGATGAGGCACTTAAATCTGGGGATTATCTCAAAGCCGAAGAATTTAAAAAGAAACGAAATGATGCCCAGGAAAGGTTGAACCAGTTTGCTGTTGTTGAAGCTGTTGAAGCTGTTGTAATCCCTGAAGCGGAGAGGAATGCAATAGCGTGCAACATTTTGAATGTTTTTATTGCTTTCATGGAATCACCTATAATAGATTCAGTAACAGCAACACTTCAAAGTATATTTGACTTGGTGATAAAGCCACTTTCCGATAATTATAGTGATGACGTGAGATGGAGGTATTTGAGAGCGCTGGGATCAATTTGTATAATAGATGAAGCCATGGCCAAAAAAAGTGCTGAAATTTTGATGGTTCCAGTAAGTTATCATTGCAGTATATATGAACTTAATTATAATTAACCTAATTTCCAGCTAAGTACTTATTACAATGGAAGCCCAAACAAACAGGCTCTTATTGGAGCAATTGAAGTTGTATCCGACCTATTTCTTTGTTACAACACTCAAGTGTTCTCTGTAGAATCAAGCGAAGTTATTTCTCGGAACATATCAAAACGGAAGCTGTATTCCAATAATGACGGTGATCTTGAGGTCACAGGTATCACAAAGTTTTACTTCGAAGGTGTAATTCATGTTATCATGGACCTTATTGATGATGAAGTAAGTAATGTCACGTGAATAGTAAATGCCTTTTATAGTATATGTATAAAAATAGTGACTTACTGTTGGTAATGCAGTTCGTTTCAATTAAGTCTGTTCGCATGTGACCCCACGACCCTTTGAAATCTAAGAAAAATACTAATTAATAAACTTAAAAGTGGGAAAATTACTTGATGTTACTGATGATGATTACTAATATTCCATACTAATATTTTTTTGTTAGAGAAGTTTCAGTTTATCAGAACATATAGTGTTATTTTTAGATGTACTTTCTGTTCCCCAGTGATTGACCACATATTCTGAGATACCCTGTATATACACCTGTTTGTGAAGTTTTAAATTTGTTATTTTATACGTAATATTTTTGAATTGCTTATCTAGTTTTCAAAATTTCAGGATACAGCGATAAGTAGGACAGCTTTAATTTCAATCCATAGAATGATTATGGACAAACTATCTATAAGTCCTCAGTTTTTTTCAAGATTGTTATTGAAGTGGTATAACCCAACAACAGGTAAGTTCCACACACCATTGCTGTAGTTTTTAACAATGCAGACGTAAAAATCATGGATTATATTCTGAACTATTTGAAGTATCAAATATTAGATATTGCTTTTTAGAACGGCGAATTAAATGTTTTGTTTTCAGATTTATCCCTTCGACAACTGTTAAGTTTTATAATCACTAGCTACCTTAACCATGTAGAGAGTGGTAAAGAAGTGATGATCAACTCGTTCTTCTCGGTCCTCCGGCAAATTACTTCGGCTGGAATGGAAAGTCCTTTGGCCGACATTGATGTTGAGGACGTACTGAAATTTGTTGCTGTTTTTACAAAAAGTGATGATGTGAGTGACTATATTTACAAGCAACTTCTCTGAACAAACGTTTAGTGAAGATACATGTGACTGTTTTTCAATATTCAAATTTGCGTTTTATGAAGTGTTTCCAAATTCTAGAAAACACTTAAATTCTAAATACTTCATCTGCTCTTTTATCTACAGTTGTAGTTATTATAATACTAACAATAACAAATTTTTTTGCAGCAAATAAAAAACCATCAATTGTCTTTATCACAAATGGTGTTAGCTGAGATCCGGAAGCAAACAGGAAGTGGATTTTATACACAACATCTGACAAAATTATTAGTATATTTAAAATTTCCTAAGGAAGATGCATCGGTCATAAAAGAAGTGTTAAATCAAGTGGATTCACTTCTGGAAGATGTAAGTAAAGCAACTTTAAACTTTAAAATGGCATATAAATACAGGATGCATCTTTAAATAATGAACATTTCATTAAAATTACGTGCCGAGATATATATTATTTTATTTTTTAGATGATTCTTACTAAAAGTGAAGTAGTCAATTTGAATAAATTTAAAAAAGCGCTTATGGAAGATGTTGTTATGAACTCAGTAGTGGACGGTAGTGACGCTGTGGATCATTTAGGTACAAATGAAATACCAGACTGTAGCGACCAGATTGCAAGAAAAAATGAACACCAAGTGTTAACATCCAATGTTGACCATGGTAAAAAAGGCAGCAATGAAATTTGTCAGCCTGGGCAAAATACTACAAGCGCTGAAAGTATAAATGATAATCAGAACAAAGAAAATCATCCTTCACTGCAAACTGTGTCTGCTTCTGAAACTATACAGGAAAATATGGACAAAAACCATCGTCTTGATGTAAACCAAAATTCCTGTCCTGCTGAAGGCGGAAATCAAAGTCACCAATTAACACAGGACCAGAATGTTGTTGGTAAAATACAAAATAAACCAAATCGGCACTTAATGGTAGTTATTAAAAAAGGTGTTGAATCAGCTCACCATTCAACATCTGATAGAAACAGTACAGAATCAAATCACCATTCTACATCTGATAGAAAAAGTGCAGGAAGTAAACTCAAAGTGATTGCTTGTAAGATGGCTAAAAATTCATCAAGAAATATTCGTAAGCGAACCCGTCGAATTCAAAAGACATCATCAAGTGAAATTACTATTGAAAGTGACTCGGACTATCAAAACAAAAAGGCAGTTCGTCGGTCAACTCCAAATCATATCGTGAGTCATGGAAAAAAAGTCAGTGAAACTGACATGTCCTCAGATGGAGACGTTAGTGAAAGTGACTCTGACTCTCAGCATAAGAGGCTAACCCGAAACTCTTTGATTAATACAAGTTTGCCTGGCCTATCTAAGAAGAATGGTCCAACAACTCGAACATCTTCAAGTAATGTCGTCAATGATCATGTCTCAGGCAATCAAAATGAAATGACTACTCAGTCGATTCAAGATACCCAAAGTCCAGTTAAAGGTCGTCGAAGGCAATTCAGTAGAGCTATTCGAATTCTGTCAAATGAAATCGTGAATGTTGGTGAACAAGCTTATCGAAACAAAATAGCTACTCATCAATCAACTCAAAATTCAAAAAACAATAAAAGCAGTAAAAACGATACACACAAGAAAACTTCCCAAAGTCAAACGCCATCGAGTAATGAAATCATCAATGGGAGTGACTCGAACGATCGAAACCAAATGTTAACTCGTCGATCATCTCAAAGTTCATCAAGCGACAAAGATCGTAAAAATCATGGAAGAAAGAATGGACAAACAACTCAAAAATCATCAAATGAAGTCGTTAGTGGAGTTGAATCGTCCTCGCAGAACAAAATGTCAACTCGTCAGTCCTCACAAAGTTCATCATCAGTCAACAACAGCTTCACAAGTCGAATAAAAAATCATAAAAAGAATATTGGACAAACAACTCAAACATCATCAAGTTCAAATGTTGGAGTCTCAGACTCGGACAGTCAAAATAAAAAGATGATTTCTCAGCCTACTGAAAATTCATTAGGAAGTGTTAGACGTACTCGAAGTCAAATAAGAACTGAGGAAAAGAACAATGGTCAAACAAACCAAACATCATTAAGTACAAATGATAGTGTCTCAGACTTAGGCAGTCAATACAAAAAGTTGACTTCTCAGTCTACTCCAAATTCATCAGGAAGTAGTAAGAGTACTCGAAGCGAAACAGAAAGTCATAGGAAGAATGGTCATGCAATTCGAACATCATTGATAACAAATGTCAGTGTCTTAGAGAATCAAGGTAAAATGACGGCTTCTCAGTCTACTGAGAATTCATCAGGAAGTGTTAGATGTACTCGAAGTCAAATAAGAACTGAGAAAAAGAACAATGGTCAAACAACCCAAACATCATTAAGGACAAATGATAGTGTCTCAGACTTAGGCAATCAATACAAAAAGTTGACTTCTCAGTCTACTCCAAATTCATCAAGAAGTAGTAAGAGTACTCGAAGCGAAACAGAAAGTCATAGAAAAAACGGTCATACAACTCGAACATCATTGATAACAAATGTCAGTGTCTTAGAGAATCAAGGTAAAAAGACAGCTTCTCAGTCTACTGAGAATTCATCAGGAAGTGTGAGGCGTACTCGAAGCCAAATAAGAACTGAGGAAAACAACGAAGCTCAAATTACCCAGACATCATTAAGTACAAATGATAGTGTCTCAGACTTAGGCAGTCAACACAAAAAGTTGACATCTCAGTCTACTCCAAATTCATCACGAAGTAGTAAGAGTACTCGAAGCGAAACAGAAAGTCATAGAAGGAACGTTTACACAACTCGAACATCATTGACAACAAATGTCAGTGTCTTAGAGAATCAAAATAAAAAGATGGCTTCTCAATCGAGTGAGAATTCATCAGGAAGTGATAGAAGTACTCGAAGCCAAAAAGGAAACTATGAAAAGAACAATGGTCAGAGTCGTTTATCGTTAAGTACAAGTGCCAGAATGCCAGTCTCAGACAGTCAAAATAAAAAGATGACTTCACAAACTACAGACAGTTCATCAGGAAGTGGTAGAAATACTCGGAGTCAAATAAGAATTGAAAAGGACGATAATCAAACAACCCAAACATCGTTAAGTACAAATGACAGTCCAAATAAAAAGGCGAGTTCTCAATCTACAGACATTTCATCAGAAAGTGGTAGGAATACTCGAAGTCAAGCGGGACATCGTAAAAGGAGCCATCACTTGAGCCAAATTACCTCATCGCTTGAAAGCGAGTCAGAAACTCCAATCAAGAATAAAATGCGTCGAACAAATCACATTGTTTCAACGAGTACGAGCAGTGAAAGCGAATTTCCTCATGAATCAAGTCTGGATTCCAGCATCGAAAATCGTCCAAGTTACGAGAAAACTAAGCCCAAGCAGTCTTCATTTTCAAGTGTGGAGAATCAAGACCAAAATGCTAAAAAAGTTCGTCGGCCAAGCCAGATTTCCTCTCCGGGTATTATTGTGAAAAACAAGGTTGGACATTCAATTAACAAGAAACTTCGTGAACTAAACCATAGTTCAACATCAAGCGGTAACAGCGAAATTCGAAAAAGTTCAAGATTAAGGCTCCGTATTGAGGCAAGGTCAGCACGACGGACTAAGAGGAAAAGTAATGAAGCATTGAAGGAAACAAACTCCTCCAGCCTCTCTTCCAGCCCATGGTAATTGTTCATTATCAATCATTAACATTATGTGATTCATTCTACTCGGTCCTTCCAATAAATAAAATACCAGTATAAAGGATTTATAGACATGTTTCGGGAATAGAGATCTCATCATCATCATTTATGTAAAACGTCTATACAATCGAGGAACAGGTTAAATGGGGATGATACTAAATTGGATCGTAAGGTTACTTTGACCTATTTGGTGACGTTGCAATTTGTCCAAACTTGTTTTTATATAAATTTTACTGATGAGCTCTCTATTCCAAAAACATGTCTATAAATTATTTACAGAAATGCAGGTATTTTACTTGGCGGAATAGACAGTGTTCTTTACTCAATTTTATAACTCAACTGGGTGAGATGAATTACTCCTTTTCAATCGTTACATGATTTGTTGATAACATCTATTACTTCATTGCAACTTTATTTCACTTAAATATTTCTCTCCAGTTATTCATTTTGTTTTATAATTTTGTCGTTAGGTATTGAGTTTTGTAAATTTTTGTGTTGATAGATTAGTGTCTAAACAATGTTTTATTGTTTTACATATTGAAAAATATTGACAGCTGTTTAATTTACATTTCAGTCGGAAGAAAAGGAAAGTCGCCCATTCGTCATTAAAGAGGCGCTTACGATAATTAATTTTAAAACATTTGATGTATGTATGTTAGACTGCATACTGTATGTATCCATACAGTATGTTTTTTGGAAAAAATATGACAAATTGTTTAGTAGTAAATAGTTTGTAAGTTGGTTTTGAATATAAATTATTTTGTACAGTACTCTTAATAGGTAGATCATAAGAAATTCGATACAAATCTTGAATTAATAATTAGTATTTAGTGTTTGTACTGAAATTTTTGTAATTTAAAGGTATTGCGATGGAACTACATTATATGTTTCACCACAATAATTTAGCTTTGCCTCCAGACCTTTCATCTTCTGAAACGATAGGTTGATATTCTGAAATGTGCAACACCTGTGTTTAAAAAACACGATTGTTGAAAAATGAACTGCAATAATTATAAATTCGATTTATTTATTGATTTTTAATTTCAAAACACTAGGTTATTTGTACAAAATCAGTAATTTTACACTATTTTATTCGTAACAGTGTAAAATTGTATGTAATTGTAAATACAATATATTCATATATCTAAAACGATATGTATTCACTGAAAAACATTTAATATGATAAGAGAAGCATTTAAATTTACTTCACTATATCAAATTGAACAACAGTCATGTCCCTAGGAACAAAATCTCCAACTTTATAAAAAACATTACTAATTTTGGCATCTCTAGTAGCTTTTACAACATGTTCCATCTTCATAGCAATCATAACGAATAAAGAGTCTCCCTTTTTCACTATATCGCCAGTTTTTACAAGTACCTTGTCGATTACGCCAGGCATGGGGGCCACCGCTTTGTCTAAGGCCACTTCCTCAGTTTTTCCCTCCAATTCTTTGAGATAACTGGGTGGAGGTATTGAAAATTGCGTTTTTCCGTACTGAAATGCCATTAAAGATTTATTGTAAGTGTGTTATATATTATAATTAAACCGTACCTGATCAAAGATTATTAGAGCGTCCTTACTTCTGAATACATTGCATTTATGTTTAATTTCGTTGACAGAGCATGTTAGCGTAGATCTATTGCCTTCTTCTTTGAGTTCTGCTTCTACATCATACCAATGTTTACCGTCGTCACAGGATACTTTATAACCGCCGTCTTTTATAAATTGAACTATTATGTTCACATCTACAATGAGCAAATTAGAGGTTAAACATCTTTCTTGAAAGGTCGCCAAACATTCAACATGATCAAAAATCATTCTATTCTACGTTACTTACCCTGATCTTTCATTTTCAGTTTTATAGACCTCTTATGATCATAATTGACCCTAAAGCTAGATTCCACTACAAAGGGATTGTATCTGTCGTTTCTACCGGCGGCTTCATTAATTTCTTCCAATTTATCTTTGAGTATGGTTGATAGTGCAGCTTGTATTAAGTGAATGTCACTTAGAGTTTTTTCTTTGAATAAGTCATCGTGGTGGTCTCTAATGAAGTTCGTATGCACATTTCCAGCCTGGAACTCTGGGTGATTGGTTAAGTCCAACAGGAAGTTCACGTTAGTTTCAACGCCGCCGATCTGAAAACGAGAAATTGTATTTTTCTTGTAAATTAACTGAAGGATGTTTCATACATTGTATTCCTGCAGTCGGGCTCGCAGTTTGGACAATGCTTCTGTGCGATTATTCCCCCATACCACTAGTTTTGCTATCATCGGGTCATAGTAAACGGACACTTCATCGCCTTGTCTAACACCTGGAAAAAGTTATCGACTTTAATACCCTAACACGTCAAATGTTTTGCGTTACGAACCTGTCTCGATCCTGGTGTCCTGAGAAGGAACGGGTGTTGTTAGGTACAGCAGTGGTCCAGCCCCTGGTAGGAATCCGCCCCTGGGATCTTCGGCATATATTCGGGCTTCAAACGCATGACCACGACATGGGATATCATCTTGCTTCATTGGTAGTTCTTCGCCGGCCGCTATTTTAATCTGCCATTCGACTAGGTCTGTACCTGTGGCGAAGCAAAAGTGTGTTGGTGTAGTGGAGAAAGGGCATACAAAGGGTCAGATCTAGATTAGGGCAACTTAGGTGTCTGATGACCAAGAACGCTTATAATGGGGATAGCAGTGAATCTTTTTTGCTAAGGTGCACACATTGAAATCTTGGGACTCGCGTTTAACTCCTCGAACTTGGTCTATTTCATGGATTTCAGCAGATCAGAAGTGATGAAACCTAAACTCGATTACACCTTTAGCTAGAAGCTAAGAAGATACTACATTTGACGGTAGGTAATGTTACACCTGAAGCACTCTCAGAGTTGCAGGAATAGATCAGATTGTTAAAACCACCTGGCAGGTTTTACAACTCTAAAGGGCAGATTCTAAATTAAATTTATAGCAGTTGTTGGAAACAATGTGAAGGTAATTTTCTATTTATCTCAAATGACCATGATCAAATCTGGAGGTCGTCGATAAATTATTATGGAATTTCCACATCGCGAAGTTGACTACGACCGATTAAACAATAGTCGATTCGTCAACAGTTAAGCCATCCTCAACTGCTTCCTCAAAGAATAAAGCCGCTTGCAACCTCGTTAAATGTTCTGGTATATTAGTACAAGTCTGTCAAACCTGCCAACTTAGCACGTGCTCCATTTCGAAGCTTAGTCAAAAATTAACTGAATAACGAATGATTAAGATTCATTTACTAAAATTGATGCATGGCATTTACAATTTAATATAATTTGTGTACACCTGTTACCATTGTTTTTATTTATTACAGATGGCTGCAAAGTGGTCAGCGCCAAGTTGTAGCAGTAATATGTTTCCTTTATTGATGTCTACCAGGACAAAGATAGAGTTTTAAGAGATTTTCCAAGCAGATCGAGAATGTCTAAAGGGAAAGAAGGCACTACAGAATCACCTCCGTGCTCACTGCTACTGTATTCTAAGCAGGTGAGACATTTGGGGACTTATTGTTACTGTATCAGTCTAGATTTGAATGAAGGAGCTCGAGTCCCTTAACCCATGAACTGATGTTACATTGGCGATTCGTCGCTGAAGTATTAGTCCAGGCACGTGCTTCGCAAATTTTCGTTACTAACGCCACTCCCGTTTTCTTACCTAATATTACATTGGCGATTCTAAATGGTTTGGTTTACCTGTAATCATTTCTGTAATAGGGTGCTCCACCTGCAGCCTTGTATTCATTTCCATAAAATGGAAGCTGTGAGTCTTCTTATCTAAGATGAATTCAACTGTCCCGGCTCCTACGTAACCTACAGCCTTCGCGGCCCTTACAGCCGCAGCTCCCAGTTCGGCCCTAAGATCATTGGACAGTCCGGGCTGTAAAGCGATTTCGGTCACTTAAAAAGCGTGATTAAGACCGTCCGTTACTCACCGCCGGTGCCTCCTCTATGATTTTCTGATGTCTCCTTTGCACGGAGCAATCCCTCTCGTATAAGTGAACGGCGTTGCCGTGCTTATCCGCGAAAACCTGCACTTCGACGTGCCTGGGTTCCGTCACGAACTTCTCCAGGAGCACCACGGAGTCGCCGAATGCCTTCTGAGATTCGGACCTGGCGGATTCCAGGGCTTCGTCGAACTCTGCTTCTGTATTCGCTATTCTCATACCTGTGAACGAAAAGTAGGAAATTAGAAAGTGAAAGAATCGTGCTGGGGCATTTAATAGAATAGTTGCCTGAGAAGTTGTCTGGAACTTTTTTAATTTAAATAAAGTCCCACACAACTACACTTTGTTCAAAACAAATCTGGTTGCACGTCATTGATGCAGAGGCTAACACTGTTGCCCAGGTTTTCGGAAGGTAATGAGATCAAATTTGCTTAGGGGCAATAACCTTCCCCTTACTTTTTTGGCACATTAAATACACACGTGTACAGTATACTCGATTCACAATTATGTCCTCAAATGGACAGGTCATAAACTGGAAATCTTTAAGATTGCACTTAATGCAAACTATCGACGAAACAAACATTCAGATGTAAGTCAAATTGCCGTACGGTCGAACGTATGAAGAAATCAACAATGTTGCCAACATGATATAAACGCGCGAATTTGAAGCTGCATATAGGAATTGTTTCCCGCTACAATTGGTACAAATATGACCGGGTCACGTGCGACCAGATTTGTGTTGAATGAGTAAATAAAAACATGATCATATTGCTGGAATTACTGGAGTTTAAAATGTGATATGTACCTTTGCCTCCGCCACCTCTTACTGCTTTTATCATAATTGGGAAACCGATTCTTTTAGCTTCAGCTTTTAGTGTCTCATTGTTTTGGTCTTCACCGTGGTAACCTTCGATTATTGGTACTCCGGCTGCCGACATTATATGCTTTGACGTACTGTGAACAAATTATTGATGGAAATTAGGAACTAATTTCATTTGGAAAATTATTATGAAATAAGACGTGAAAAATCTGAAAGCCCTGCGTATGACAATGTAAACTCGCGGGGTTTTTCGGAATTTTTAGATTTTCAGCCTTTTATCACATAAATAATAAGCACCTTTGATACTAAAAGGGAAAAGTTTAACAAAATTTATCTATAAGCGTCGGTTTATTAGCGATTATCGATATTAACGTCGTTTTGATGGTGGTTTACGGTGTGTTGCATTGGCGCACGACGTTATGAGACGAATTACTCAAAAGAACTCAAAAATCTACCACAACAAAGTAGACTTGGAATTTTTCCAACAAATTATGAACTCACCTTTTAATCCCCATATCCCTTATGGCCGATGCAGGAGGGCCTATGAATATTACATCGTTTTTCTGGCACTTTTCCGCAAATTCCACATTTTCCGAGAGAAATCCATAACCAGGGTGAATGGCTTGGCAGTTCGCGTTCTTTGCAACCTCTATTATTTTGTCTCCTTTCAGGTAACTCTGAACAGAAGGCGCCGGACCGATCCTGTATGCTTCATCTGCCTGCAGTGAACGAAAAGTTGTTTCAGCGAAACAAGAGTAAGGTAAAGATTATAGACTTATTTAATATTAGGATTATTTCTTCTTAATCTTTTTAAAGATTACTCTATTTTACTAAAAATATTAAATTAAGTCACCTAGAAAAATGACGTGCGCGTGAATCCAGCCTAACCGTGAAAATATTTTGAAATTAATTATTTATTTTTCATCTTTTTAATCCAAAAAATGGGACAGTTTCTTTGACTTTGTCTTGGCGCAAGTATACTGTTCCATGCTGCTTGAAGCCCCCACCACTCAGCTCGAAATGCGAAATCGTGCGTTTGACGTAATGTTCGAGGCCATTTTTCGCCTTTTTCCCTAAATGTATATGAAAATCTAAGCTAGTCAAGTTGTAGGTTTTGATGTCCCCTTTCAAAAACCGTTTGAAAAATTAAAATCGACCCATAAGTAGACATAATAACCTAATATTTCACGCAAAATTAGCGCTTCGGCTTTAAACTGGGCATAGCTGTGAATTTTTGAAAAAGGGTCCATTTTAACGGTTTTCCCAAGTTATCTCGCTCAAAGTCACTGAGGCTTGAATACCACTCCGGGCATTAAATTGTACAGAACGATTCATATTTAAAGTTCTCGCTATTAGACCTGAAATGAAGTACACAAGAAAATTCATAAGGAAAAAGGTGTTTACGACTACGACAAAGATTCTAAACCTTAACCCTCAACAATGCATGCTGCCTAAAATAACAGACACCCACCTGTCTTCGGCTCCCAGTATATAAAGCAAAATTTATTTGGGTATTTCATGGGGAAGCTGTTTCGTTAAACAGAATCGAGATTTCCTAACAATAAAATTAGTATTTGAGGGATTGTACATCTAGATTATCGGCTATTAAAGTTAGCTATAACCTTTTAGCTTTTGAAGGCGAAATGTAATTCCATCACAAATATTCCAAAAATTTAAAACTTGTAGATACTGTTTTCACGTCAAATGCTACATTAATTAGTACCACATACCAAGGCCACGTGCATGGCATTCTCGTCAGGCTCGCTGTAGACGGCCACGGTCCTCACACCGAGCCTCTTAGCCGTTTTCATAACGCGGCAAGCTATCTCTCCTCTGTTGGCTATCAGGATCTTTTCTATCCTCCTCGGGCCGCTCGTACTCCTCCATCTGGCATAATTACATACGACGACGTGCTGAGGTCTGTAATAGAGAGGCACGTGGTTATGAAACACCAAAACAGTCCGATAAACAACAAACAACAGGTCACGTACCCACACAACAACCTTACGGTTCTGTACATCTTCGACGAATGAAGCGGTACGATAACGACACAGCGTGTTTTGGAATTATGTATATACACAATCGCAGTGTTTATATGTACATTTAAATTCCGTTTATATACTTGATACCAGCTACATAACTTATAAATATTATTCGCAACTGATACGATAAATAGTGCCAGTCACCATTACTGATAAAACAATCCAATTAAAACTGATAACAAATTTTGTAATGTTAACGGTGACTGTCAGAAAATATACTACTATTAGTACGACGTGCATAAATAAAAATTGAATAATTACCTAATTTATTGCAACATATGTAAATACTGTTGGCAATTATATCAAAATATTTTTAATGCTAATTAATTAATCTTTAACCATTTTTTCCATCCATCCATTTTTTTTTAAATCAAGTGTTGGTAGGTGGCACGCCACTGGAAATTATAATGAAGGTGCTCTAGTAATTTCATGTGTTAAAATTCCAACATAAATGATAATTTATGACTAAACAACACGAGGCTACAGGGTAGAGAACAGGCGTTATAACCAATTAAATTTCATCAGACGTTTCGTCAGTATATTCTGGCATCCTCGGTACTACAAATGGTACATATGATAAATTTATCATTAAAATTAGTTTTCATTATTCGCAAATATTTTATTGCTAGTAATACTATTTAATACAAGCTAATTTTTTAGTAATAAATTATTCATTAATTTATAGACTTGAAATTGTTAATGTGTTCACGATATTACATGTTCAAATCCCTTTACCGTCACAATACTTACAAATGCTGATGTTTAATCACAAAATAAAGAAGACTTTTTCTTTATTAGACCATCTCTAAGACATTTTTCTTTGTTGTGTGTTCTCAATCTAATAGAATTCATTGGTAAATAATTTCACCAACTTCAAATCCCTAATAATACAAAAAAAGCAATTAAAACGCTACTGCGTTCTCTCATAAAAATTCATACGGTGTTACATTTTGCAGCTTGTAGTTAGTCACTGAAGTTCTGGAAAAATCTACCCGCTTAACTCAAAATAATCTCGTGCTTATCTTATTAGTTGGCTTTAATCCATTAGAGCTTGTATCGTATCGTCAGTTTTAACAGCGAGATCGTAAAATACGTACTAAAACTTTTATGATCTTAACTTTGAACATGTCACTCGTAATGTTAGTCGTTAGATTAGGGAAGCAGAGTTCACCTGTGAAGTAACCTGCATTTACGGTAATTGGGTCTAATTGAAGTTCAAGAAATCCACGTTAACTTTGAAGGCGTATAACATTACTCGATGTCAGAAACTTAATTTTAAAGGGCAAATAAAATTAAAGTGTTAGGTTACTTATACAGAGTCTTCACATATATCTCTTCCATTCTTTTGTAAATATTTTGTCAAACTTGCCGTGGACACTCATACTAGTCGAAAAGCCGGCAAAGGTTATAAATGACAACCATTTGGATCGAAGTTATCCACAATCCACCTCATTATGCATGCAAATCGTACCTCGAAACGCGAAGGGGTGGTTCAAAAAAGCTTTAAACAACTGTAACGTTTTTCCACAAAAAAGTTATATTTATTCAGACAGTTTTAGTGTAACTCTTTTAATGCTATTGTTCGTGGCTTGAAAAACATGTACTATACAAAGGAAGACATGTGTTTGTTGCGAATAAAAGTGACACAGCGGCGCAGAGTTGGGTGAAAGTGGAAAATTATTTTTAGTGATCATTATATTATTGAATTAAATGTTATTCATAAAATATTGCCGTACATGGTTTAATTGAAATATTGTATTAAGTGGCACTTCCTAACTTGAGGCCATATCAACTCTATCGGGTTAAATTGTCAATGGTAAGGTAGTAAACGAACCACATTATTTCACGATCTTTGGCCATTTCATCGAAACTATAGTTTTATAATTTAACATTCGTTACAGTTTTTTTCCAGGACAAAGGTGGCAACGTTTGCACTAGCCGTGAATGATAAAGCGCATTATCCATTATTATAATGGAGGTTTTGGGTATCAGGGTATTCCAATGTAAGTATTTATTAACCTCCCACTTTGGAGTATTCAGACCAGTCGATAAATCTTTCATGAAAGCTTGAAAATGTATTTTGTCTCCAACAGATAGTTTCATCTGTTTCATTCATTCATTCGAAATTAAATCATACTAAAAGCGCTAAGGTTATGTTTTATGGCTTTCTAAAAGTCGTAAAGTTCTAAGCAAATAGGATATAAATACTTTTAAATCCCACAGTATACAACGCTGTTTTTTGTAACTGCTCAGTTAGGTTTTACTGCAATTCTCTTAGAACCTAAGAGTATCACCTTGTATACGAATCACAGCCTATGCGCGTAGAGTTTAGGAGGGCGGAGGGGAGAAGTCGAAACGTGCTTCTCAGTCACGTAAATGGTCTGAAGCTGGATAATAAGGAGGATTGGAGGGGGTTTTCGAATTTGATGAGGGGGTGGAAAAGATAGAAGGTAAATTTGGCAAGGTTAGAGCGTTACCCGCAAATGTTTTGCCAAAAGTGCCTCTTTTCTTATTTTGAACTCATAATTTTTCACTTTCAAAGCATTGAACTATACGGAATGATTCACATTTAAGTTCTCATCTGAATCGCCTGAGGTGACACATCATATTTTCAGAACAAAGTGTTTACGAATACGACCAGGACGTAACCTCTCACTTCCTAATAGTTTTTTGTGCTGTTATTTATTTTAGTTTACTAGTATTTTAAATGACATTAAAATCCTTTACAGTCATTAGTATCGATTACTTATTACCGACCGAGGAAAGACTTTCACTTTCACAGATTTTCACCTTCATCGTTTATGGGCTTTGAATGCACCTTGTCCTTTAAGCAACCCCATTAGTAAAATTCCAAAGAATTTAGGTTTGGTGAACGTGGTGGCCACAAAATTTCACCTCTTTTGATACACTGGTGGGGGCAAGTTTGACATGATATTTACGGGAATGCATACTTCATTTAAAATAAATCTGGTTGCACGTCATTGATGGAGAGGCTAACACTGTTGCCAATGTTTTCAAAAGGTAATAAGGTCGAGTTTGTTTGATATCAACGATGGCCTTCCCCTGATTTTTAGGCACATTAAATATACACGTATTAAATGCAATCTACTCATAAACATGTTTTCAAAAGGACGACCGATAAACTGAACAGTATTTGATGGAAAGCATAAGTTAAAAGCGACGAAATGTAATGTAAACAAACATTCAGATGTAAGTCTAATCGACTTCTGGTCGAACATGGAGAGGAATCGACAATATTGCTCACTTTTGCCAACATGATATAAGCACGCGAATTTGAATCTGAGCATAACAGTTGTTTACCTACGCGCACGTGTGTGGACTACAGTAGATTTTGAAGTGCAGGCGATGAGGGAAAGGGCTTTATTGTAATTCTATGACAGGAATGATAATTTAGTGTACGCTGTGTTAGAGTTTTTTGTGTGTAAACAGTGGCTTAAGCGTCTTTAACCAAGACCTACTTGGAAGGTCACATCTGGGTACAATTGGACGATGGAATTGGGATTTCACTGATAGAGGTGCGCAATCGGCGTCCAAACAATAACGCGGTGATACGACCAAAGATTTCCAGAGTTTTAAGGGCGAGATGACCGGGTGGTCGTTCCGAGGACCTCTGAATGAGATCTGAGAGTATCACCCCGTATGAGAATCACAGCTGATCTGCTCTGAGTTGTGGAGGGAGGGTAGGAGCCGGCTCCTGCGCCACGTGAAAGGTTCGGGGTGGGGCGGTCAGGGGCGGTGTGGAGGGGATCGCCGTATTCGGTGAAATGGCGAAAGACAGAGGTCGCTGTCGTCGTAACGTACGTGCTTGCGTGTGTGTGAGTGTATGTTATGTGTGCGCGTGGAGTCGCGTCGGCGTGTATCGATTGGCGCCGGCGTCAGTGTCGAGTCGAGTGCTGAGGCCGGCGGCACAGACAGCGCGGGCGGGGAGGAGGACTGACTGACTGTCACCGCCGCGACCGAGACCGCCGCACACACACACACACACACACACACACACACACACACACACACACACACACACACACACACACACACACACACACACACACACACACACACACACACACACACACACACACACACAAACACAGTCATACAGTCTCACACACACCAACCCCGAGAGAGGTGCTCAAGATGGCGGCGTGCCGCATCATCTTGGTCGCGTCGTCGTCGTGCAGGCCTAGGGCCTCGAGTCGGGCGTCTTGAGCCTCCTAAGAGGAGAAAGGGGAGAGAGTGCGGGCGGTAGTGGTGCGGTGGTGGTGCAAAATGGCGACGGCTGCGAGCGACGGGCGAGAACGAGGGTAGTAGCACGAGCGACGGTAGTACGGACCCCGGGGGGTCGGGGGGCGCTTGGGCGGCCCACCGCAGCTTCAGCGATGCACCCGGATCAAGCCGCCGCTGACGAGCAACCCCGCCCCGCAGAATGCCCCGGGCCCCGTGGCCGGCCTGCCGCTTGTTGCTACAGCTGCTGCCTTTACTCCTCCTACTCATCGTCGTCCTGATGATGGTCGCCACCGCCAGCGATAACAACTTCTTCTTGGCCGTCGAGTGTTCCGTCGTCGAACAGTTGCAACAACAGCGGCAGCGACAACAACAACAACAGCAACTTCACCTGCAGCAGCTACAACACCAGCAGCAGCAGCAGCACCACCACCACAGCAACAACTTCTTCGCGACGGATCCCTTGCTTACGGCGGCCGACACGCGGGCGGTCGTCCCTGCCCGCGTGGCCTCCAGTCGCGTTGCCACTCTCTGTCCGCCACCCTGTCCTTCGACCTCTTCCTCTTCCTCAACGATGACGATGACGAAGCGGCAACACGACAACATGACACAGTGCCTTTATTATTTGCAAGAATCGCACAAAGAGGAGGTGTGTGGCCGCGATATTGAGCCCGAGCGCAGGCGTGCTCAGCTCCACCAACTCCGGATGCGACATTGCTGCGAACACGCTGTCGACACGGCCCTCCCCGAGGATGCTTTCAGTGGTGGCGTCGTTTGCGAAAGACATCTGGAGACCCTCATATACCTGGACGACATCGCGACCAGGTTGTCCTTTGGTCACGCCGAATTGCTCACCAGATACGACTGCGCTCAGAATTACTCTATCGCACACGACTGCAAAGACTGCAAGGTAAAATAGTTGCCCACCGAGTCGAAGGGGGCCAAACTACTCCACCTCGTTGCACCCGCTCCGCCACCCACTTACCGGCACAGGAAGACCGCTGCACATACGTTTTTACAACCTCTTCGCCGCAACCCTCAGTTGCATCGTCTACTACCCGACAGACCAGCTTTAGTATCTTTTCCAAGTGATAACAGGTTTATTTTCCCGCGCTGTCATGGAATGTTCACAACCACCCACGTGACATCACTTCTTTCCTTCCGCTGGAGCAGACCTATTAATACATAACATTTATAAACGTGATGCTTGTTAATCTCAAAGCTTATACCCGTGACTACGTACTTCAATCAAGAATATGTTTCTATAGCGACCACATCGTTGCTTGGCCGTTTGATTGACGGTCTGCTCCAGCCTTGTCCTGCTGTTGCATTGAACACGTTACTGGAACAAACCATCAGCTGCAATTATAAGCAGGCTCCTAAGCTGTGATGAGTAAACTCATCAAATCATCTGCTTTAGTGGATACATATCTTTAACGTGGAGGTTGTAATCACAAAAAAGTGTTGGTCTTCCTGTTCACTGCTACCGGCCCGTTCAAGGCGCTCCTCGTAGCTTGGCCTCTTTCATCACTTCACCTTACCACATCTCACACGTTATTTCATACCGTTTATCGTTCAACCACACGAGGTTTTGAAATTTCTACCTATAGGAGCCACGAACGACGTACTTGTGACTCAGGTGTGTTTGCACCCTTACCTCAGACCAGGCTAAAATAAAATTGTGATATGAGTATTAAGTGAAGTAATTGGTGTAAAGTGATTTGAGTGGCATCGACGGGCGTTTGGTGTCCTTCAAGATTGCAGTATAGCAACAAATTCTAAATAAGTAATTCAAGTCGAAGTACAAGGCGACAATCAATAATTACGTGGTGCTTACGTACTCCTGCCCTGGAAAAAGTCCTTCACGGGTAAACTGGGAACTCTTCTCATTTCCTTTGCCGCAATCTTTCCGACGTTATCGGAACTACATCAGGATGGCTAATTTTCATCCCTTCCTAGGAGCATCCTTTCGGGGAACAAGTTTAAGTAGCGTTTCAGTTCCAATGCAATAGCGGTGAGAACCAATCAGGATTTGTTATTCTTCTTGGGAAGATTTCGTGATGGTATGAGTGGACATGCTCGCTATAATGATAGAGATGTGTAGATGGGATTTTGCGGTTTAAGATCATGCCCAATGTCCGTTACGATCTATTGGATGGTATTGGGATTTCATGGTGATCGTTTCTTTAACTTCCTAGCATTATCTGAAACAAACTATTTCAATTAGAAATTATACAAATAGCGATGAGATTTTAGGGTCCAGTGGCGTTTCAGTTGTTTCATATGGCCCGGTATAGATTTTTATTTCATGCACAACGTCTTTTATAAAATCAAACAGGGAGACCAATGTCAACACCACATTTAATGAATTAAAAACAGGCGTAGAACTAGTTTCGGCAATCAGCCATCATCAGCTACAATCTAGGGGGAGAGAGACACAAAGTAGAGAAAGGAAGAACACAGTGGGATTGTTTTATGCTTTCCTAACGTTGAAAAAACGATAAAAAGAATTATCTCTTAACCTTTAACCGTTCTCCGTTATTAGCGGAGATTTTTATGAATAATCTGGAGCAACTCTGTGTCGAGAATAATAAGTTTTCCATAGGATTTTGTTTTATTGTAGATATGCAGATGATTGTTTTATTCTCATGAATGGTGATAAGTCTGATATTTTTCACTACATACCAGTATTCGTTTCGCTATAGAATTCGAAGAAAACTTTTCTTTCCCTTTTTTAGATTTACATGTCACTAAGAATCCACTTTTCAATAATTTTAGTTTCAGAGTTTTCAAAAAACCAACTAGAACTGATTGTCTCATTCCTTATAATTCTAATCACCCTTTCTCGCATAAATTTGCCTCTTTTAATTCCCCTTTTCATAGAGCTTTCTTCATTCCTATGAATGATTCTGACTTTAAGGATGAGATCAATATAAAACAGATTGCAGTAAATAACGGTTATCCACTTGACACTATTATGAAACTTTACCATAAATTCTATAATAGATTCAATTTTTCTTTTAACATAGTACGCCCTATATCTACATTTTGTACTCCTTCTCCAACACAATTCATCTCATATAAATTACGTTCGTAATTTTTCTTTGAACATTGCAAATATTTTTAAGAAACATAACCTGAGGGTATCCTTTGAAACCCGTAATAATCTGCAAAAATTTATACACCATTCAGGGGTCTGTCAGTTAAATTGCCCTGACTGTGATACAGTTTACATTGGACAGTCTGGAAGAAGGGCTTCTTTTAGACTTAGTGAACATATTAAATTCATTGATAAATACATTAATACGGATATTGCAAATGTGCCATCCCAATTTGCCAACCATTAATTGTTCACTAAACATCCTTTACCAAATGAAAATAATGTTAAACTCTTACAAAATTGCCCTAAAAGTAGAAGACGCAGAGACCGTAAGAGATTCCTCTAAAGAATGTCTCAATGAACAGACCTTTTTTCCAGAGCATAAAATACTTTATTCAATACTCAAATGCTTAATATATGGTTTTGATTTCCAATTTATATTCTCTAACTCTAATATTTTAATAATTTTCAAAAAAAAAGTTATTTTTGGTTGTTAAGCAGTTTCAACGGTTTTATATTATAACTGTAGCTAGCATCCGTTGCAATTATTATTATCATTAATGAATGATTTCATATTTAATAGTTTTCTTCAATTCTTATCAATTTAATATCCTTGCTCTCTCTGTCCATATAATGTACAATATGTACAATATGTACAATATGTACAATATGTACAATATTCCTCCCCTTTATTGTTTAATGTTTCTTGTTCCTGAAGTGTAGTATTACCCCCATTTGTATTATTTGATCAACATTCAAATTTTCATGGTTTTAAAAATATAGTTCTCTGTATAATTTTTATTTGTTTAAACAACGTTTAAACCGTAGATGGCATTACCGTTGTTTCATGTTTAGGCTTATGTTTGTACTTGTTTCACTTTCTTTTCAATTTTTCCCTCTCGCCTTGTTAATCCAATTTGTTAACACTTTTTAATAGAATTTGGCGTTATCTGTACAGTGTAGTGGCCATACTTTCATTTTATATGCATAATTGGATTTTTATCGTTTTTTTCAACGTTAAGTAAGCATAAAATCATCCTACTGTGTTCTTCCTTTCTCTATTTTGTGTCTCTTTCTCTAGATTTTAGTTGATGATGGCTGATGGCCGAAACTAGTTTTTAATTTATTAAATGTGGTGTTGACATTGGTCTCTCTGTTTGATTTTAATCAACCACACCTTTTTGGGATGGATAGGTTTCTTCGTTTGATATTCCTTATACCTTCTTTTTAATATCATCGTCGCTTCGTTCTCTCTTCTCCATTCTCATCTTTAAACCCGAAGCCTTGTGAGTCGTTTATATTTAGAGATTTGTTACATCTTCGTATTTTACAAGCTTTTATCGTGCATATAAAACCAGGGATTTCACAATTTATCGACTGAAATGTAAAAACACCTCTCCATTATCTCATAAATATAACAACGGAGTTCTTGCTTCTTTATCAGTCTGTATTTTACATCTCTGTTTTAGAACATTTATTTTCTGTTACGGAGGCAACGGATAACCCAATTTTTATTACAAGAGACCTATCCGAAAATCCCTTTTTATAAAATATTCGTGAAAGCCCCACAGCAGAAAGGAAGACACTAGACGTGGTCGTTCAAAAATAAACGAGGTTAGATAGATAGTCATATAGGAGTGTATATTCGGGGAAACATAGAAGTTGGAGGGAAAGTTCACGAATAATGTAATACTTAATGAGATAACTTGATTCAGTATCACTATCCGAGCTCCGACGTGGTTTGACCTCAAATTTGCCACAAATCCTAAACGAACGGCTTAATTATTTCCGCAGCTACATTTTGGTAAATTGCTTTTCGAAATTAACCGCTTACTACCTTGCCACGCGCAAATAAAAACAGAGGGAACGTAGGTGTACCCTTAATATCAGGAAGTTGGCAATTTCCTAACGGGAAATATAAATTCGGGAAGAAAATACAACCGACCCGATAAACCACTTATGAAATGTTTCGGCTGCTTCGCCGCGTATTTTACGAAATAAGCTAAGAGCCATTTAACACCGCGACAGTAAAAATTAAATCTAATTTAAAGAGTCGCTCTACAGGCACATGTTCTGCTACAAAATTGCTGCGCATAATACTTGTCCCAATTCAGGGAAATATGCTAATGCCTTTATAATTGTACCCATTTACCCGATATTTCAGTTGTCACAAGCATAACCTCAAAACCTGCCCTTGAATATTCACCTTTTGTACAAATAATTACCCCTAAAATCATTCTAAAAATCTAAAACTTATAACTAACGTTTTGTTCGCTTAGAAAAATATTTTGTTGCTTCCTGGGCGAATAAACATAAGGAAGTTTGACTCGAAATCGTGGTATAAATATAATAAAACATTTCAATAAACTAAGAGGAACTCCACATAAGCGCAAATATACATTTGTGTCCTACTAAAAAGTAAGCTTTAATATACCATTGATTTTCATTGTATGGTACGACTCTTGTAAATAATATAATAATAATTAATAAAAAATTGTGTAACATTTACGAAATTAAATTTCAGCTTTTTCAGATTCGAGTCCTATAAATTTTTATAACTAATTTAATGAATTATAATTAATTTAATTTACTGTTGAATTATTAAAATACTTTTTAGATGTCAAAGTTTCTGAACTCACGCAGGGAAAAATAAGTAACTAGCATTAATTAGCGACAGAAATGTACGGGAATAAAATATTTTTTTTCATTTTGAAAAAAGTATTATTGCCCTTATTTTTGCACTATACTTCACCACTTCTGTATTATTACCTATTTTCACATTACCCTTAATAATTATTCGGCGTATGTGAAACATCTAATCCGATTTTAGGATAAAATTACCATTAATTCATAATACCCCTGCTTACCTGCCTAAAATAAGACATCAAACCATGCGGCTTATGACTGTAAATCATAGAGGGGACGGGGATTTCTCCGTTTCTGTCCCGAGCGACACCTAGCGGAATTTAGTTGTCTACACCTGGTATCGAACACCCTTAAGTACCCGAAATTTCAGATTTTGGCGGATACGCAGGCGATATTGGCCACGCCATTTTATACACCACTTGCTCGGTATTCCAATTGTGGTGAAGAAAGTAGTGGGAAATTATTTTTAACCCGCTTATTTTAAAAATACATTAGAAAGCAACTGTGTTATAGCAATAAGCCGGTACGAGTCATCGATAGTTAGCCTAATAGAAACTAACATGTATGTGATAATTGTAATCCCGAATGTGTAAACCGGGATTAATTATAAAATTGATTAGCTGACTATATTAGCTATGTGCAGGTTACGCTGGTAATTAGGGTATTAAACGTAAAGGTGGGTAATCGGCTAGTGCTTCAATTAATGTTTTTTGACACCTTTCGACGCCAACATCGGGGTTCTGAAACAGATACAAATAGCTACAGATACAATATACATATATACAGATACAATATACAGATATAGATACAATATACAATAGACATACAGATACATATACGATAGAGATACAGATACATATACAGATACAATATACGATAGAGATACAATATACAATAGATACAGATACAATATACAGATATAAATAGCTAATGTATTGATCTATGGAATTCATATTTCAAAATTCATTCGCTTAAAAACATGACGGAATGTTACGTGAATTGATTATGATCATTAGAAGATGATATGCGTTCCTTTTATTTCATAGATTTTGACAAGCAATTGATTGAAGACTGAATATGAATTTTAAGACATTTATATTTTTATGGATTGTGTGATTAAAATATTATGCTGACTTCAGTCGCATTTATTGTGAACGCAGAGTATGGCTCGAATCAAAATCTGGCGCGTTAGTTCAAATTAAAAAAGATAAATGGATAATCGTTACTCCAGAAATTCTCCCCTCTAAGTATTACCTTGAACCCCGTCTTTCTTTTTCGCGACAAGAATAGGGCACTTCCACGCTCAGCGCCATAAATCACGTCTAGATATTAGGCTGTTGGAGCAAACAGGGCGTCAAACTGCAAAGTAAATTATGTGTCAGAATAGAAGATAAGCGAGATGGCCCGGAAAAATACGAAGATACTGGCACAATTAATTTTGCGGGTGCGTTTAGTGGCAAACGGGCGCAATAACTCGGAAAAATTAAGGTAAGGGAAGCCAGTCTCAGATTTCACGCCCAGGACATTTATTCTGGTTCCCCTTTTTCCATTTTTTCTTCGGGCACTTTTCGGGAGGTATTGAATGGAAGAATGAAGCAAATGATTATTTAATGCTCTTGCTCCATAATGGCAGTGTGTTTTTAAGGGATTGGCCATTATTTTGCTCGAGTTGACACAACAGGGCATTTCGAATTTCGAAAAGTTCCTTAAAATGACACCACGTTATTTACATCAGACTATCTAAGCAAATACGAAAAGACCCAAAGAGTTAAGTCAGAGTTAAAGGTGTCTTCAGCACTGAATTCGTGGATTTAACTGGCGTGTGTTACCACGCGCCCCCTGACGGCTTACAGGGGTGGGCTGAAATTTGCATTATTTACCGCAGTGTTTATTTACACAATCCGCGGCATATGAATCTGAGGATTCAAGCTTAATTAAGTAAATGTATTCCTTCTGACCCGGAATTAAATACCTACTAAGCCAGATTGTTGTTACGATTCGTACTAACAATCCCTCAATTATGGCGATTAAATGGTCGTGGTTCCTCGTAAACTCCTCTTTTATTCATATAGTGAAACCTTCCTGGAGTAGCCAGACCCTCCTTCTGATGCTACGGGGAACTATCGAGATAAATGGTGGAAAATCAATGAATAATTCGTCGGCTAAAGGGTTGGAAAACGAGGAAGAGCCAAGGGAGAGGGAAAGGAGCGCTGCGCTAATTACACCTAATAGAAGTGAATTAATGCGAGAGACATTTGTCAGAATCATTTAGAAAAGATATCGGCGACATTGAGGAAATTAATAGACGCCGTTTAAGTTAATCAGGGGAGATTTTTAACTTCGCCCCGAAACTGTCCAGAGAGAGGAAAATGTTCCTGGAAAAAAATGTACAGAGTTTAAATGTGATTTATCGCAGGACGCAGTAGCTTAATATAAATCTTATCCTACAATCTTAATACACGTACAGGATTAAATAACGTACATTGTGGCACAAATGTGATTAAAAGGGTCCCCCATGTATTCGCTATGTAGAAACGAATAAAACGAAGGTAACGAATTGTAATTTTAAATGATTTTTGATGCCTCTTAAAGCTTTTACTGCCTACCTACCCTGCTTCAGTGGAGGAAATAATAAAATTTTTCCCTATAAAGTTTACATGACACATGACATAAACGCAGCCACGAACATTTTACGGTTAAGGTCTCATTTATTCGGTTAATAATGGCAGTAAAATATGTTAATGTGACGGAGCACGTTGTTGCTTGTGTCACTGTTTATGGAATCGATATAAATGATGATTTATTCCGAAATAGCATTTATGAAGGAGTGCAGTCGAGTGAAATCTCGGAAGGAATTTTTATTATTACTATTATCAAATAGACTTCACATTTCCCCCAGCAGATAAAATATCGACCTTTACTTCTCCCCTTTCACCTCGACGTATTTAAGAGATTAATGGTAAATTTAGACTATAGACATCCTATAAGAAAAAGGATACCTGTTCGCCGCATATAAATCATTATTCGGGCGATTTACCGCTCCTGTGAAAGGTTCCTGCGAAAATTTCCTCTCGTTCCACTAGGGACGCGTACGTGTTCGGTTCGCGGTTGGAGGTGTCGTATTCCAGAAATATTTTGAGCCTCCAGTAGGTTTATTAAACAGTGACGAGGGATGAGGGGTGACGGACGAAGTATTCGGGCTATGCGGGATGACTGAATCCACTAAACACACAACCTATTTCGGGAATAGGTGAACGAAAGCAAAAATTTACATCCTAACATGCGTTAATCGAAATTAATTCCAGGAGTGACGATGTTTTAAAATTGCGTTGCAGGAGTCCGCGGATTGAGATGTAAAGGTAAACGATTTATCCGGAGGCTTCTTGGTTACTCCTTGATTAAAATCCTTTCAAAAATCTATAGCTTGCTTCACAATGGGTAAGAATGATTTTGTGCGAATCCTTTGTTGAGAACGTCGGAATCGGTACGTTTTTCCTTTTACGAGACGAGGCGAAATTAAAGCATTAGACAAACAAAGAACAGCAAAAATATCCATGCCGAACTCTGAACTCAATCAAATATTCCAAAAAGCCAAAAGCAAATTTCGAGGTGCCGAAAGCCGTCTGATCTTTTATGAAAAATAAATGAATTCTTGCTTCTCCACGTTAAAGTTAATGAGGAGGTATTTGTGTGACTTGAATCGATAACTGATAGAGCGACGACGCCATTTTAATTCATTAGACTAATATCTGAATTTGATTCAAAGGAAAATTCGATGTATTACGTTGATTTTTATCAACGATGGGAGAGGATCTTCGATTTGGGGAATTACGTTTACCTTCAGAAAAGATTAAATTAATTGGAAACACTATTCTTCGCTCGAACGATGTAATCAGTTCTTGCATATAATGCAAGAGAATATTAATTTGGTTAAGTACTTTTAACATTATTTTGCCGATACGATATCGATACCGATTTTTAGCTCGATATGCGAAATCACGCGTTTCGCGCAATGTTCGTGGCCATTTTCCGCACTTTTTTCCAAACGTCTATAAAAATCCAAGATAGCCAAGTTGTAGGTTTTGATGCCCTCTTTCAAGAACCGTTTTGGAAATTAAAATCGGCCCACCTCAGTTAATACGCCGAATTTTACAAGATTTTGTTGTATATTGTTAATAACGTAATTACGCAAAAGTTATCCATCCGACAGCATCCAATTTTTGCATGCTGAAAGTAGACATAATAACCTAACATTTCACACAAAATTAGCGCTTCTGCTTTAAACTGAGCAAGGCTGTGAATTTTCGAAAAAGAGTCCATTTTAACGGTCTTTCCCCGTTTCTCCCGGTGAAAAATGCTCCGAGCATCTTTTAGAAACGCTCATTGTAAAGGTCTTTTAATTCTCTATAAATCATCTGCACGACGTATTGTATTTCCATCAATAATTTTCACGCTGTGATGAAAAAACAGAAAAATGACCTATTTCTTTAAATTTTTATTGTATGAAAAATCCCGAAGCCTCATATTTGTTAAGATTTTGGGTTTTTATCATCTTTGATCCATTTTAAACGAAGTTTTTTGGTTCGTCTGCTGTTAAATTTTATCTACCAAAACAGTTCTAATTGTTCTTATAAACTGGGCTAATAGTTCTTTGGACCTGACTCTCAAGGAATACTTGAACACTTAAAATAAATTTCTATCTATTCCTGCTCGACACCGTGTCTATTAAGCCATGCCATCCACTCTATAAGTCGGAATTCATTATAGGCCCATATTTTACTGCTAATTTATTACGCAAACCACGATTTTATTGCTCCACCCCTTAGCGAGTAATAGGGGATAATCTGACTTAAGGCTTAAGCCGCATCATCCACACCCGTATTTCCGGAACCGCCGGAGATATATACATATACCGGGCGGCGTATTTTATTGCTAATTTATTTCTGACGATAGGGCCTAGTGGCGGATTCCAAAAACCACCCCTTTAACCTTTAGCACAGTACTCATCCCCAAAAAATCATTTTTGTTAACATTTATTTACGTTTCTTATGCAAGAGCAAATGGGTCACACTGTATTTTAAAAGTATCATGCAGAAAAATGTTAGGTTGCTTGGACTATCATTAGCAACATGTCCATGACCCATTTCGGCGAATGTAGCCCTATCAACTTTTAGCGTTTTCGGTTGGGGTGAATCGATTAAGTAAACTAACTAGATAGGAAGTATAAAGTTGCACTTATCCTCTTATTTCAGCTTACAGCTTTATTTATAACTTCTGTATAAGTATTTATCGCTAGCTAAGATTAATTCCAAACAGAAATTAGTGTAGGCTCCCTGATAATCCTTAAACGATTAGGTGTTGTTTCCACGTTAGTATCTGCTTCAAATAAAGGTGGGATGGAGGGACAGGCGTCGTCCGTCTTCCATTATTCCCAATCCCTTGTTTATTAACAATAACATTCAATTTCGATCTTATTTTTCCACAAAACCAATCAAAGTTGACTCCTCGAGGAGCAAAAATAACCCCTAAAAGTGCAAAAGGCCCTTTTGAAAACCGCCGGGCGGCCCCGAATCGATATTCGTCAGGAGTGGCGAGACGGGAAGGGAGCTGGAGGAGGGAGCCGGGCTGGGGCGGGGGAGTGTGACCCACGTGGCACACTTCATCCCTGCTACACCTGCCTCCAGATATTGGGGTTATATGAGTTTCTGATCTTCGGTTGTCGGTTGATTTTTTATTTTATTTAAAAGTATACTTCCTAGCAACTGTGTACGCATGGGCCGCCCCGATACGGGGTCACTAGGGACTTCGATCATATGACGTTGCTATTGCCTTTACGTATCTTTTCTAAACCCTATTATTAATCCAGTGTATGACGGTAGTGATAGGGTGTTACCCCAGAACTTGTCTTTCGGACAACATGAATTTTTATGAGAATTTGTAATTCAGCTTATCTTGCCTTTTGCTCGATGTGTGTTATTTGTTTCTTGGGGGCACAAATTACCCCTTATGAAAAAATTCGGTAAATTATAGATTTAAGCATTTTATAAAATTAAATCGAGTTTAAAATTGGAGAACAAACATTTGTTCGATTCTGGAATATATTTCATGACACTTTACTAC
This sequence comes from Cryptocephalus primarius, assembly GCA_963576515.1. Taxonomy (NCBI): domain Eukaryota; kingdom Metazoa; phylum Arthropoda; class Insecta; order Coleoptera; family Chrysomelidae; genus Cryptocephalus; species Cryptocephalus primarius. Next base: position 14,976,510 of record OY754942.1, on the reverse strand, counting down.
GTTCCAGCCCTTAGAAACCACCCGACATAACACAATTTATAAAATTAATTTTCAGCAGCTTGAAATGATTTGATGGTGCATTTATAATGAATTAAATCCATTTCCCGTCTATAACATAATTTATAATTTGTTGCAACTATTCACCCCTCAACAACTACCCTTTTTTGACTAGCGGCTTAGCCCTAATTAGACGCATAAGGGAACGAATGAAGATGTGCTGGATAGTACCTGACAGTATGTGAAAAATTTACTACTTTTTAAATAAGATTTGTCGCAAAAAACCTAAATAACAGTTATTTGTGCTATTGGGTATGTAATTTGTTATTAACAAAAAAATTGCAAAATTCAAAAAAACTGTGCATTAGTGTAATCATTGTTTTAGGATAAATTGGGTAAGAATAAGGGCCTTGTGCTATTACCCTTTTTTTGGCAAAATGCTCCCTTTCCGAGTTATAAGCGATTATATTGTGAAAAATGATCAAAATGCCTATTTTGAAATTTTTTTATCTCTGCTTCTACCGAAACTATTGACAATTTTTTCTCGGAAAATATTCACTAAGCCTTATATTTTGAGAAAATTAGAAATTGCCCATTATATTATACATTACAGAGCTAAAAAGCTATAGGTGCCATTCTATGACAAAACCTCGTTATATTCTTAATTATAATGGTTTTATTCTAAGCAGCGCCTAGCTCACGATATTAGACTTTCCACGTGGTAGTGCCATCGGTTTTTTTTTGAGATTTGGATAATGCAGGTGATGTTCATGTCATTTTTAGTAGAAAAATGTAAAGAGTATGTACAGAATGTATCAGCGTATGCTATGAGAGCTGATAAATGCAGACAATGACAAAACTCCAGCAATTGCAAAGTTATTGGCTTTGGATAAAAATTATTGCAACTCCATTCATTGAAACTTAATGCCCGTTTTGGAATTATAAGGGATTTATTGTTCAGTCAGTCAACTTTTATTCGACTCCATTTCAATGGGAAAAATCTTTTAAGTAGGAGCAATGCGATTCCCTTGCTATCTCCTGCAAAACTCGCACATAAAACATCTGCAGGCTATAAGACCATTCCATTATAGGTGCATGCACCGCACATCTATTGTGAAGGTGTGGATCAATACCAAACTATCTTATATAGATAAACGTGCCGGGAAATAGAAACAGTCCCCAAGTGCTGTCAGGTTTAAATTATGTCTGGTAAAAACAGTAAGAACATCTTCGCTAAAGGCGTAGAAATTTGCAATTGAACTGTTGAAAATCAATATTAAATGTACTAAATATTGAACATGCCGCGGAAATGTCTAGAATTCGAAACTATGGCTTGACATTAGCTACTAAACTGTTCCTTTTATACGTTTCTGGTGAGAAAATCGATGTAGACATTACAAAGAGGGCAAAATCAGCTTTTTAATTCAACACTTTCCAACAAAAACATCGCCTCAAGGCGGTTTTTATTCAACAGAAAATTAAAGACCAACTGGATATTTAAATTAGGTGCCAATGAACAAAAGTGGTGATTGTGGACGAAGAGAAGAGAATGGGGAGGGAGAGTGAGTGAGAGGGGACGAATTGTGGTTCATTGAGAACAAGACAAAGAACAATGAATTAAACATTTATCACTTCTTTTAACAGATGTTTGGGATAGTAGATAGTTATTTGTGCTAATTTACGCAATTTGTCAGTTGTAATATAAAACTCGATTAATGTAAGGGTCTTTTCTGGGAGAACCAGTTGGACGATCAGTAAAAAATGGATTCTTTTAGGAAGATCTTTTCGCAAAAATCTGTGAAATTTGTTCTTTTTAAAAGACATCATTATACCTTACATAAGCAATACCATATATGCATTTATATACTTCTGCTATAAGGTTGTCCAAATGGTCTTTCGCCTAAAAATATAAATACTCACAAACTTCATATAGAGCCTTGAAACAAGGATGGGACTTTGGATAAACGACCCTGCAATGAAATCCATAATAATATGTTGATCGATTTGTATGGCTGATATTCTTCACAGGTGATATCCTTTAGTATTTTTCCATATAATCCACTCAGTGTAGCAGTCCTTATTTCTCTTTTTGTGTATGGAGGTAGTCCAGCCTTCTTTCCATGTTTGGTACTAGTTCTCTGTCCGTTGGAAATTGCTGCTAGGATATTAAACAGTTTTGCTGTTCTATTCTTTATAAATTCCACAGGAATCACCTCAGGACCAGACTACTGCTTTCCTTGTTCTTTTGACCTTAATTATTATTGATTCACCTGTAACCTGTATCCCTTTATTTGGTAGGTCGTTATTTTCATATCCAGGTTCCACTAGCAATAATCTGTAATGGTCCTGCCATTTGTCTGGACATATGTAGCTTATAGCAACTCCTCCTTTTCTCCGTAACTAATAATTTTTATAAATCTCCTTGGTTCTACGATAGGTATTGTAGAAAAATAAAAGTAATTTAGACGAAACATCATTTTCTTTTACTGCGTTCTTCGTTGGAAACGTTTCATAGTCGTAGCGCAAAGGGAATATGTGCTAACTTTTCTGTTTGAGCGTCTCGTGCTCTCGCATAACTGTAGTTGTTGGTGGTGTGGCTGCTCATTATGGCCTTCGTGAATTTCTATGGTGCATCTCTTTTAATTAAACTCGTCCATATCGCTTCCCTCGGTGCATTATTACCCTCGTTTTCGAGAGCTGAGGGTACTGCTAGTAATTGCTCGTATTCACTAAAAAATGTACTTAATTATTAGGAAATTTGCTTAACTTAAATAATGATTAAACGCACGGGTAATTACTTTGTGTAAGTGTAGACATTTATTTTATCACGAACTACTTTTGATTTATTCTGTTTTGAGACAATTACTGGGATACAAATATCAGACGAACTTTTCGCGAAATTATCAAATTTAATTTGAAATGGAGCTGCTTATTCGAAGTCCTCTAATTGCAATTTACAACCAGACGGCATGTTAGGGCCATTATTTGGATTATACCGTATACTCGCAACCAGTTCACCAGTTTTGTGATCGTGTTGCAGTTAATCGCTCGAGTACAAAACAAAATGTGCACACAAAGCACCCTTGTTTGTAGTTTATGCCGAGTCCACACCCTCTGTTTTGTCTTTTACCTGTTTCGTGTTAATTTCCATGTGCCAATGAATAATTCCTTGTTTGAGACCCCCTTAAAAGCAGAAAGGGCCCACAGGGGAGACGTACGGTTTGTAAGGGAGGAGATGTAGCCTCATGGTTAAGCCTCGACTGTTATTAAGAAAGCACTTTTTTGAAACTCGGCGTACGGACGAATTATCATAATTAAATTTAATGTTCAAATAGCTTTTCGAAATCTCTAGTAGAGGTCGAACGTGGGGTTATTACTGATAATTTAATAGTGCATTTACCTTCAAAATTTACTTGCAATTACATTTATTATAACGCCAGGACAATTACAAGTGCAAAAGCAACGAGACTCGATAATCTACCATGAAACTCCACCTCACGTCGCTAAATTAAAATTCAGCCGGCTAAATCTACCTCCGCTGTGTATACACCTGCAGGATTAAGACAAAGACCTAGCCAGTCTTCATTGTTGTTTAATTTATACGCTGAGATTGTGCTCAACAGGTGGAAAGGACATTGTGGAAACATGGAGAACATCCACTATTTACTCTAAACTTTGCGGATGGCTGGATTACTCCTTTGATTCGCGATTCATGATTAAAAGGTTACGTGATGGATATCAGGCACAGAAGTTGCCGAAGAGTGTCTTTTGGATGATTCGGGGTTTCAATCGACGCTCAAAAGGTTACAGTGTGTACAGGGGTGTTTAAAATATTTTACTGCAAAAAAAATTAGAAATCTGCCGTGGAAATTTGTGTGTGGATGATGTGAATTATCTATTTGCACACCACTATGTAAGATGTTACAATTTGTGACAAATGCTATGAGTAAAAACAGTTGAAAAACAAAACAATTTGCTGTGTATTCTCTTGTACATATTTTGTACCCTTAAATGGCTTAATATTGTATTGTACTACAAAGAGTAACCGAAATTTCGAAAGCACAGTGGAAGTATTCCTAGTGTTATTATGATTTCCCTCCAGAAAACTTTCTATATGGTTATTGTATATGTTTTAAAGATAGTGCTAGAATAATTCAAATTTTGAATGGAGTGTGTTTATTCATCGGTAACAAACGTTTTAACTAAAGCTCGGGGTGGGTAGCAATTCGGTTGCGTTGCATCCCTTATCCAGCAAAGAAGTCTGATTGAACTTGTCTCATTTAATACTTGATCGATTTTCGGGATACAAGGGATAATCTTTGGTATCTCTTATAAGTTTACTCCTTTAAAGCCACGGGTAGTTTAAACTCAGGAGAATGCCATGGAGTAGAGCAATATTATCGTTGTGGTGCATTTACTTACGTGTTACGGAAGCAAGAAAATATCAAAATGCGGTAGTTAATCGATTCATGAAACGAAAAATGACTACTCGTTATTGAAATATCGGAGAACTAGCGATCTATGCGGTTGAATCTTTAAAAATCGAGGCTAAGGGTGAACTTTGGTGAATTTGAATAAGGGTGAAGGGATCCTGGCCCTCTTCGTGTAAGAAGGAAATATACATAATGTACAATCCTTCTCAAACTGTATAAACACTACGGAAAATCGTACTTTAGATGGCAATGTCATAAGTGCATTTGGCGAATGTGCCATCAAAGCGCTTTCACCATATTATCGAATTTAAAATTATCTCTGATTGAGTTTACCGCCTTTCATGCTTGGAACTCATATTCTCCCCCTCTCCTACTTCAATTACTTAACCGTAATTACTAAACGAGCAACGCATCCACACCATCCATGGAAATAATTTTACGTTGTCGGTTCCTACACTGTCAGATCCATATTTTCATTAACTCAGCACCAGGAGTAAAACTGCACGCCAATAGGCTATAGAATACAGATAAACACATCTTAAAATGCCTTCCCTTTTGTTAGTCTGGTATCTGAAACGGCTTTCGCCCGAAGGTGAAATCCTCCGGGCAACTAACGCTTACTCCGTCCCGTTTTACGATGCTGTAAAGTTCCATGGGAGAACTCCGGCGGGTTGTAACTACCAATAAGAGTTCGCGGAAGCCACCGTTGATTCGGATGTCGTGATTTAAACCGCCGGAATAAGATTTCTCCGGATGATTTTTTCCTCCTCGCCCCAATTGGCAAATCGTGGTTCGCTTCCTCCCGAAAATTCTGTAAAGTAAGCCGTAATTACCGGGTTTTATTAGAAATAAATTCGTGCCATCTGACGAGGTTACAGACGAGGGGGGATTTTGTTTGGTGAATTAAAAATAAGTTTATTGTTAATATTATTATATTATAATTTAATATATTAATAATTAAAAATAAGTTAATTTTGATTAATGTGTTTAACATTGGGAATTTGTCAGCGTACCTATCGTTTTTTAATACTATAGGTTTAATAGTATTTCCCTAAGAGCATTTAGGGGTAGTAGAGGAATACATTTGTTTCGCTTCTCCAAGCAAGGTTATCCTTTACGTAAATGGTGATTTGGAAGGGAAATTATTTATTAGGTGAATATGTCGAATAATCTTTATCGTCGAGTTTTATTACAAGCACTAACTTTGATTTCAATATTAACTCAATACAGTACTGAAAACTATCTTCAAATTGGTTCTGTCATTAGAAATTTAATTGCCTGTTCAATAGGATTGAGCTCACAGTGATAAGACAGTTTTCCTATTTCGTCCTGTTTTCCTTGACCAGAAGGGTCTATTTTGATAGGCCTCTACTTCAATCGTTCAATCGTAATAAAACAATTGGTTAAAAAATTTCATTCAAAAAAATGTGTCCACCAGTAATGGGAAAATCTTTGTGAATCTTTGTTTACCAGTTTAGTTCTTCTATCCCACTACTTCCCTCAATAGAGGAAAATTCCTCTATTGATTTGGAAGGGTTCTAGAAGGGAAGGGATTTGGAATGTTGACGTTAGTGTTTGCAAGAATTGTGTGAGTTGGGTGTGGATTTTATTTGGAGAACGTGCATGAGGCAGGAATAAGTGGCCCTGTGGAAGGTTTGCCGATGCCATTGAGTTGTGCTTTAGACTTAGGACAATTCCATGCTTTCAAAATATATTTCATTAGTGTAGAGGCTAATTTTGTTTCGGCGGTCTTCTTATTGCGTTTCAAACTAAGGGAGTGAGGCCTGCTCGCTTTGGTCATTTCATGCACTTGTCTCGATCCCGTGTCCTCTTCAGACTTTCCAAGTCGAGCGCAAAGTGGGAAGTTTCAAAGAAGTTCGGCGCAATAGGCTCCCGTTGTATACATTATGGATTTTGCAGCTTGATACTTGGTAGGCCAGCGAACCTGACGGTGAAGAGCCTTTTTTGTCCCGTCCCCTTAGCTGCCCTTTTTGGACTCCCGGACGGCTCCGGGAGTCCGCGGCACCTCGCGTGCAGCCCTCGAGGACGCCGTCGGGCGCTTCAGCTGTTAATCCACAACTTCCAACATAACAACTCCGGCGGAGTTTCCGCCCCGTCCCCGAAAACGGGAGCGCGCGGACCGACCGGGGGAGGCCGTCGGGGCGGCGGCGGAAGGGGCGGCCGGGGGCTCGGAGAGGGTGACGGCGGAGGTTCGGAGGAAAACGCGAAAGATGTGCCAGCTCTCTCGCATATTCGGGTCACAGAGATCGATCAGCCCTAAACCTCTCTTCCTCTCTCTCTGGATCTGTCTCTTTCTCTTTCCCTCGCACAAGGAGCCGGGGGTGCGACGTTGCCCCCTTTTCGGGGAATTCTCCCGATTCGGGGAGAGCCGTTTACTGGATATTAAGGGGATTTAAGTGTAAAGCAAGTCTGCTCGCGAGATTTAAAGGGATGTATTAAAAGCGACTTTCGCGGTTTATTTATTAATACTTTGGGGAAGAATTCTAATTCGATCATGGCATGTTTAATTAATTATAAATGCAGGAGCGCAATAATTAATTTTGTTTTCAGCAGATCTCGCCAGAGTATCCCACCTCTTTTAATACCCATCTACTACCCATAAACTTAAAGAAATAGTGTAGTCGGAAAATTAAAAGTACACAACTTTCTTCGTATGTTTTTATAGGCCTGAAATAATTTAAAATATACCCGCTTGAGTCAGAACCATTCTTATGCAAATATTAGTCTAATTTTTATGGAAAATTTCCATCATTTCACGAAAGTTGAATTCATACAATTATCTTTTTTAAATTCCTGTCAGCTATGGTCAATCAAGAAATCCTCAAACAAGAAAGTCCAAAGATTTTCAGAAAGATTGCTGTTAAACAGACAAGGACACACAAGCAGTACAACTTAGAGCTTCATCCTTCTCGAATAACTTAATTTCCTAGTGAGATGCTGTACCAAAAAGTGCTCTTATCATGTGGATGTGTACTGTATGGACAAGTCTGTTATCTTCGACTATCCAAGTTATCCAAGACTCTGTTATCTTGGAAATAATGTGGCTCTGTAATGCCAGTTGATGAAGCTGCAAATTATATCGTTACTTTCGGGCTGTGTGATGATTTTTCATACAATTCTCCTGGTTTTCATCATTTTATTATTGACTTGGTTATCTGCATATCAATTCAAGTTGGACATGTGCTTGATCTGATATAAACGTGGGGGAGAGTAAAGCTTTCATCACCATTGACACTCTGCAATATTTTTTCGCTGAAAATCCTAAGCTCTTTTCAACCTTCGATTATCTGAATTTTGTCAGGGTAAAAAGATTTATCTTTATGCAACATTCGTCATAACGAGGTGTCACTAGTGTTTAGTGCGGTTATATGTTCTGTCGCAGAATATTATGGATTTCACGGCAATGCTAATCGAACTCCTTCAAAGTTTTCCTCTATTGCTATACACCTTGTTTCTACTCTATGCTTTGAATTTAACGTGCAATAACTGCTTCACCCATCAGGTTCTCAAATAAGCATATAATTTTTTTTTGTAAATCCCATTGTGAATCCAAGTTTTGTAAGTAACTTAGTAAGTTGTGACTCTTATCGAACCTAAAAGGCGATAAGGCGATTTTGGCACATGTTTGCAAATGATTTGATAGGAGGAATTTGTTTCATTTTTAATCGTTGGCTCAACTTACTTTAATGCAATTACACACGCAATAAAATTTCCCATTCGCGTGGAAATCCAGCCAGCAAAATTAACGCGAAAATATTACCTGCAACACAATTTTATTGTAAATGTTATTTAGAAATTTTGTTGATATCGAATATTAAAAGGGGGAAAAAATGTACAATATGCATATTATACAGACATTTTTAGACGTTAAATGAATGTGTAACGTTTACATATGTTATGTGTCTTAACACTGTCTTTTTATTTTTAGGTAAGGACCGTGTAACGTACGTAAGTGGGTGAGTAAACGCATGCAGCTTTATACTTTTCATAAATGGGCTGTGGAGGTACCCATCAAAGATCACTGTGACTTTGGTTTGTAGAAATAATGTTCAAAAGTTACTGGTTATAGATTTTTTTATACAACAGGGGTTGTATAATTTCTATAATTACTTTTATATTGTATACTATATTATAATTACAGTTCGGTATTGAAGTGTTTAAGTATTCGTCACTACTGCAAGTAATTACGACGTTAAGTATGTGTTATTACGATCTTCAGTCTCGAGGTGTTTAAGGCAGCCTTTCAGAACCTTAGATCAAACACACTTAATTTAAGACCAGATCATCTGTTCGCTACCTCATCTCCTAATCACTGTCCGCTCAATCATCTCGCTAGAGCAACGATCTGAATCCACCCTAGTGAGTTTACAGCCCTTTCACGACTTTACCGATCAGCTATTTTACTATAAATGATTTAATTATCGATTGTCGAGGCGGTACGGAATTTGAAGTGAAATCAGTGGAATATTGTATATGCGACGTCTCCTCGTGTGTGGTTTCCGATTGATGGAGTGATAAAATTGTTAATATCTCACAAGGAGCGGTTAACCCTCGTCCCTCGCATTATTTATGTATTGGGAAACGGGGTGAACCCCTATGGCCTGGATTCACTTGAACCTGCTTTATATAGATGGTACACCTAGGAAGGTGAATCAGTATTGTAGAATACTTATATGTCGCATGTTAGGTTAAATATAGTGTTTTAAGATAAAAAACGAGAAATGTTGGATTGTGCTTGAATCTATCTCATCTTCAAAGGAGTTTGGAGTTATGGTCCTTCGTGTAAGAGTTGGTCCAGTTAAAGAACAAAACAATAAACCGACTTTATACTGAGTGCATTTAAAACATACGTTGTTACCCTATACAAAAGCAGGGAATTCATGTAGCGTACCGTTTAACCTTACCCCCGTATATTTGGTGAGGAGAAATATTGTTAGTCGCTACAATGCATGCCTACATGTGAAATGCTTATTAGTTTCGGGTATTAGAACAGGTCCACTACAGCCGCTAAATTTGAGCGCCGAGCACGTGTTCATTTTTAGTAGTCACTAGAGTTCAGTGGGTATAAATATTATAAAAAGTACGCTTTACACTGCTTTATTTTAGTTACTTATGCTTGATTTGCTGTTATTAGTCATCTTGTATTAGTTACATTTGCTTTTTTTCGGTTTGCATTTTAAATTAACTTACATTTATCTTCCTAACAACTAACGATCATCCCTCCTAATAACTCTACCAATCGTATTTCCCATCCAAGTAAAGTTTACTCGCACCTCCTCGTGGTCTTCGCCGAACAATGAAATTTTTTGATACTTTATTTATTTAGTTACTTATTTCAGTTATTCTTAACTAACTTTTATGTCAAAAAATCAACTCCAAAATAATGTTTCCACTACCTAAAGCCCTTCATAAAATTTCGTTGATAAAGTGAACAACCATTTATGTTTCTTTAAATGTGGCACGCCTATGGATCGGTATTTCGGTCTTTGTGTGTCGGTAGGCTATTAAATTTTGCTTTTTTCCAGTTGGACCATTTCAGACTGGAAGGACCCTAAATGTTTTAAATTAAGTGATGATTGTCGATGACCACTACTTATTTTCCATAAGCAAAGTGCGCCCAAAAATGCTTAATTATGAAATTACACTTAACTTTTCTACTGTTTTACACAGGGCGCATTCAAATGAATTGTGTAGCGAATTAGGTTAAAATTTTATTACGAATCAGGTATCCGAACGCGATCTGTATTCGCTTTAGCGCCGTTCATGGGGAATTATGACGTTCCGTGATCTGTCTACTAGAATAATTAGATTAAAATTTAGCACTTACACATAATCCCCAAACTGCATTCGACCGAATTCGGGTCCCGAACTAGGGCTGTTCTAATGACTGTAATTATAACCGAGATGGAAGCGAATTGTTCAAAATGACACGTAACAACGCCCGTTTGCGTTTTGGTAAAACTAGGTATACATACAAATGTGGATCTGAAAGCATGTTTGAGAATGCTTGCGCTGAAATTGTGCTTAACTTGCTTTTTTCTGATCATTAGTACGTTATAAGTTAACATAGGAAAAGAACTTAAAACTCAAAATAATTATTCATGATACATTTACATAGTGCACAATGTACCACTGTGAAGAGTTTGTAACCACAAGTGGTTTTTACTTTCATGCAATTTAAATTATATTAAATATTAATATGTGTAGGTACGGTTTTGATCGCGCTTTGTTTCGCATGCTTCTGCCGCAATAAATATTAACCCCTTCCGGAATATTTTAAATTTCAATTAAAACTAAAGCGCCACGTACCGGGCGTCTCCCCTTTAAACTTTTATTAACAATATTTACGTGAAAAATGAAAAATTTTTCATATACTTACCATCACGGTGACAAATTTGCGCGCCTTTTTAATAACGGAGAAAGTCTACATAAATTTCAGCTATCTGCTCGCCTTCCTCCTCTCTTCCCATGCTAAAAAGCTTTACACCCGTTTTATGTTTCAGCGTTGATGCAAAGTCTGGCAGAGATCAGTGTGCCCTGCGGGGCTGCTTTGCCTGCAAATAGGGAAATTTCGGTTGGTTCAGGAAAATAAAGGCCCCGGCAGGAAGTAATGAAAGTGAAGTAATAATATTTTCCCAATATCAATGTTTCCATTTTCACGTAAACGAAACGGGGCAGCTTCGGTAGATGTATAAATTCTTGGGTTCTTTGATTTTATTTCTTTCTATTTTTATCTAATATATCATTTTAAATAAGGAGTATTTTGTTATACGAATTTATTACCTATACCTTTACAGTTTCGGAATTATTTCTTTTATTAATTCTCATCACATAATTTTCTTTAATATAAATACAGACCCTCAAAATAAATTTTCATTTGCATTCAAGGACCTAGCTAATTAACGTGTACAGTTTATGGTTCAGGTACAATTTGTTATTTCTTTTATTTAATTATATAGATTTCTGATACGATTTCATAACACGACCATGCCTTTTCCAACATTATGAATACATATTATAAAAGAAGCAGAATTTGCTGTGAAATACGTGAATACATTTACAGGCGATATTGCTTTGTATTGCAAAGGTGAAGATTTTTCTGTCCGTAAGTGTAGAAGTGAGATTTTGCAAATAATGTAGGCAATGCAAAGATGTAAAATTTTAAAATGAGGATAACAAACAGGGCGTGCAAAGCGAAAGCTACAATTTTCTAATAAATTCGTTTATTTTTAAGCTTGGACTTCCACAAATGTAATGTCAGTATACACATGTTGTGCAAGTATAAAACTATCAATTTATTTTATTTTGTTAGACAGCCCCTTTACTTTCGAAATATTTGTACTTAATCCATATACCCCGGCTAAGCCTAACGTAGTGCTGGCTATTTTTATGCCACGTCTTTTCGCTGCTAATACCCTCCCTCCCCCGTTTTTGCACGTTTTAATATTTTTGTTCTCGTCCCCGAAAGCGTGGCGTTGCATTGCTCTTAAGCTGTTTGCAGGATTTGTCGCCAAATAATAATCTCCTCTTTTCGCGTTTCTCTCTCCCGCCTGAAATCCGTATCCCCCGCGGAGTTTTTCACGATTCCCTCGTGTTAATTGAGAAACATCCTCTTTAAGTGTTTTGTTGGGGTGTAATGAATAAAGTTTTCTTTCAGTGCCAATTTCGAAATTTTCATGTACGATAATACTTTTTCTTCCTTCGGATGTTTTCTCATTTTCCGAACTTTCGCTCCTCGGTTCCTTTATAGGAAGTATACATGTACTGTAGATTTCCTCATTTCGACCCCCATAATTGAGGAAGGGGATTGGATTTGGATCGATCGATTTAATTTTTAATACCACGATTTTGAAAACTGTATGTCGAATTTTGATAAGTACTAATCAAATAATGTTCATCGCCATAACTAATCGAATTAACGATTGATTCATTCCTATGTATTTATCTCGAATTATCAGCTTATCATGACGTATCAATCTCGAATTGGCGCTTATAAAAATATATAATAAAGTTAACAAGTTAATTCCATTAATTTTATTTAAGTAATTGTAATATTTCCAATTATCTTTAAGTTACTTTGAGTGACTGTGTCATTTCCATCGATTAAATACTTTCAGATAATGTTTTCTAAGCCATAACCCTTCTAAGTTTGCACATCTGGAGCGCTACTGAATTTCGACCGTTCAATTTATCGCTCAGAGACGGTTTATTTTTCAATAAAACCAAATTTTCCGCTCGCTGACAACTTACAGTATCTCGTCTCTTCTTACATGGGGCGATCCTGATTGTCAAAGATCCTTACAGATACGGAATGTGCAAATGAAGTGAGAATCGTAAACGAGGACTCTGCCCTAACATGGGGATCCTTATCTGTCCTCGAATTATGAGACATTTTATTCGAATTCAAATTACTGGAAGGGATGGCAAGCGGCGAACTTATCTGTAAATTGTTATTTAATAAACCGAGGGCGATTAATTCCGTTTTCCTATTTTCGGTTGTTCCAAATAAGGACTTTAGTGATTTTTAATATACACAACAATCTCCAGACAATCTGAGGGTTCTACCGCAATCCAATAGAGCTTTATGCTGTAACTATAACTCTGCGTATAAAGGAATAGATGGATCAATAGCTAAGCCTTTAATTACACCGGCCAACAATTTAAACCCAAAGACCCCAAGGACGCCCCAAAGATTTTCTGTGCCTGAACGTGAATCCGTTCCGCAATGTTCCTAACATAAATTGCAAAAATAATTATTTTCATATATCTTTAAAGTTGTAATATATCGACAGTAAAATTATAAATAAATGTATTCGCCAAAGGTTTGAAAATTATTGTGTTGTATTGGTACCCCTAACAATTTTGAATTTTTTGATAACGTAATATACATATTTATTTTTCTCAAAAGGATGGTAGATTCATAACCCAACACAATGAAGGTGTTAAATTTAGGCCTCTTAAAAAGTAGATGCAAAAATTGCCAATAGAAACATCCAATCATTTCCCATGGGTCTTTAGGTCTTGCCTTTGACTGTACCTCATCACATCTCATTGCTTCCATCAAATTACTATTTTTCACCTGTTTTAGTCATTATGGGAGAAGAAAGCCTAAAATAAATCATGGAAATGTCAAACAGAAAAAAGGTATAGTTTGTCGTTGCAGAATCTCACAGTTACTTATTATTAATTTAACAGTAACGTTTTCAAGTACGCTTTGGACGAATAACAGCGATCGGCGTTTGATTGACGTACTTAATTAACTTGTCTTATTGCTGTCATTTGCATGCTATACTTTCCGTTCAGTATTTTTCAGTGTTACGTCAGAATCGCTCGTGCAGTGTTGTACTTCTCTCATCACTCCTTACACACAGTGTACAACGTTTAGACTTTGTTTTCATGAAACTTTTAAGCTTATACTATGAAGATGAAAACTCCAAGAAAAGTGATACCTACGTACTATTTACCCTGTTTTGTATTAAACAATGGACATAGTCGAAAAATTCATTAAATGTCCACAAAATTTTTAGAGTGTTTTAGAGCAAAGTGGTATAAATAAAACCTGTAGGTATTCAAAAAATACTTAATTTAAAATTTTATACTTTAAAATCCATAAACAATTAATTGAGATAATGGCAAAAACTCTTGTTGGACTAATTTTCAAATGAAAGGGGGCTTTTTGACATTTTCTTGATTAATTATTTATCGATTTTAATTCATAAAACTTAAACCAAGTGTCTTTTGAATACCTACAATTTTTATTTATACCACTTTGCTCAAAAACTTACTCGAATACATCAAATTAATGAATTTCTCGACTTTGTCCGTTTTTTATACAAAAATAGGGACAATAGGGTAATATTTCAATACAGACAAAAATAGGGAAAATATTTTATACAAAATATATTATTCAAAATTCCCTTTGTTTAAAATGAATAGGCAAAGGAGGAGGTAGGAGGTATATTTAAGATTAAACTCCACTTTCCAGATTAAATTCCACACTTACGAAAATATTCCATATTCGCCACCGTTACTGTTCATATGAAATAAATATGCGTTTTCTCAAAATTAAATTTGGATATTTCATACTGGAAAGAAATTGTTCGTATGATTGGTCGTCGCCACGGTACAAATTGTATTACGTATAAATTTGTAAACTGAGATACAACAGGGGTAAAACAATGTGAAGCATACAATAAACACAACCAACTTAGACTTGGGAAGTTAATAATGGCTATACTATAAATTTTCAATGGTATATCTTTACGAACCCAATGGAAAACTTCGTAGTCACGTCTTTTACATATTTTTAAATGATTTTTGTGGACGATAAAATAATCCTATTCATTTTTATTGCCTTGTATAAAGCGCCTTAGAAATAAACCGGATGGGTTATTTCTACTGTACATCTTTTACGTCACCATTCCTTCCTCTTATTTGATTCGAGCACACGTGCTCTAATATTCACAATATGCATTATTTACGAACGAGACGCGAAGATCGGATTTTTCTCATTTTTTGACCTTAATCCTCGATTCGACGTTGCCCTAAAATACTCCCGGTTCCCAATCTTTTATTAAGTCGTACGGATCTTCAAATCCAACAGACATCCGGATAAAGTTCGGCGTATATCTCAAATTACCTTCCAAAGCGCTCGGAACATTTTCATGGCTCATAAAAACCGAGGCTCTGATCAAATTTTGAAAATCTCGCGCAAGCCGGGATCGGCCGTTAATGAAAATACCAGCTGGGATGTTATTGGCATCAACTTTTGAGGTGTTGAGGGTATTTTTGTAGTTTATAGTTTTTCGTGAAGAAATAGTGATTATGATGAAAATAGGGAACAAGTAACGCTATCGTTTAACTACACTAGCAAATACTAACTTTGCAAATATACATCCACGCATGAGGTCTTTTCAATGCGCTTGCTCGATCAGTCTGTTAAAGTGTTATGGACTTACCAGCAAAAAAGAGTATACTGGATTTTACCAAACCTCTATTTTCTAAAACTAGCCACCACAGAGCTGGATTATGGAAATTACTGCCTACAAATAATTAAGGTAGTTTTTAGGGGTGAAATATGTTTTACGCATTTTCCAGCATTTCACCCCAGCTTTTAAACCGCCCCTTAATGGAGTGAAGAGAGGTAGAGTAAATTTTCGCAAATTTATGCATATTTCAAAAATCTTTGAGTGTTCCAGATGAATGATCGTACGAGCGGAACCGCGACGGTGGGGAAAAGCTAGTTTTATACAAATCCTATAATTTTCATCCTTTGACGTTTCCACCTGTTTCCTCGAGCGTATGTACCTCACCCTCATAAGCGTTCCATTTCACAATTTAGCGCTCATTACGTGCTCCGCTCTGAACTCTGCTGATGTTGCCAATAATCTCTCAGGAGCAATTGCCAAGATGTCAGGGAGCGTGGAAATGGGCTGCAAGGAAGGCGTGTATATATATATGTGTGTGTGTTGTGGTCCGGACTGGTGTTCACCTCAAGCTCTCCAAACAATGATTTGTTGTATCGAATTTCACGTTATACGTGTAATGGAAACAACGAAAGGCCAAAGGGGACTCCGGCCAAGTTTTATAGATATTTTTTGGCGAGTGAATGGGAGTGATTTACGTGCTTGTAATTGGGTTTTGTATCATTATTTCTGTCAATTGGATACGAAAAGTGTGAGGCTAGTTCTTAGATTTCGTTGAAGGTAATAGCAATATAAAACTGCAGGTTGTCTGTTACAACAAATGGTATTTATTAAACATAACTTACCAATACGTAATGAATTTAAATGGGGCGAGGAAAAGTCCTTGCGTCCTTTTCTGCGATATTTCCTATAATGCCATATCCTTCCTGCCATATCCTATAAGTTTAGTACGTGCGGTGGAATATATGCAATGATCTGAAAAGCAAGTGATATTTTTTTCAATATTTTGTTAAGAACAAACATGGTTATAAATTTAATGCGCCATAGCAGTTAGATGACGATTAGACCTAAACATCGTACCTTCTACTCCAATAAAATAAAAATAAATTTTCGGTATGGAATTTCGTTGGTTTTTTCACAATGCCCAGCGTATTATAAGATTAATGATAATGTAATTCGTTTTATTTTCGAATCATTACGTCAATACGTGATACATTCGGTCCGTTAGGATTCTCGATACGTTCGACTTGCTTTGGACTGATTCGAATCGCTGGTCCATTAGGATGTTTGAATTATTGGTGATTGGATATGACAGTGTTTTCATTTAACGTTCGGCTGAAGTTCTACAGTTTTGTTGGTGTGAATTTTTAAGCATATTGTCATATCAATTGCTGTTAACGTTTCGTGCAATAAGGGGAATGTTAACTGAAAAATAACTAAAATGTAAAAGTTTTCTTCAACAGCTAATATTCTTGAGTCTCTGTATAATATAATTTCTAAAAGATATTCACGTCTTCGTTTGTTTCCGTTTGTATAGCGACCAATCAGAAGCGCAGATGGAACGTGGCACTGATTGAAATACGCTCTTCTAATTGGCTAAATATTATGAATCAAACTTCAAAGGTGCAGAAGAAGAGGTCATGTCACGTTTGAAAACCTAAATTCGCTAGTAGTGACAATTTTTTTTCCACGAAATCGGCAAATGATGGACGAATCTCTCTAAGGCAGAAATGGAAAAGTACAGGAGAACCAACGCCGACCTAATAAAAGCCTTAAAGGCCCAACGCATCATACGCAGCGAGGAAGTGGAAAAGGCGATGTCTTCGGTAGACCGCAGCAACTACTGCGACTTCAACCCCTACATGGACAGCCCGCAGGGCATCGGGTTCGGAGCGACGATAAGCGCCCCCCACATGCACGCCAAGGCCCTGGAGCTCCTCAGGGACCGGCTCGCCCACGGGACGAGAGCCCTGGACGTCGGGTCCGGCAGCGGATACCTGACGGCCTGCATGGCTCTGATGATGCCGTCCGGGGGTGTCGTCGTCGGCATAGATCACGTGGACGAGCTGGTGGAGAGGTCGAAGCGCAACATCAAGAGGGACAACCCGGAGTTGCTGGGGTCCGGTCGAGTGACTTTCGTCGTCGGCGACGGGAGGCAGGGGTACGAAGCACTGGGTCCCTACGACGCCATCCACGTCGGCGCCGCCGCGCCCCAGCTGCCGCAGGCGTTAGTGGAGCAGCTGAAGCCAGGAGGCAGGCTGGTGGTGCCGATAGGACCGGAATATGGGAGTCAGACGTTGGAGCAAGTCGATAAGTTGCCGGACGGTACCGTCAAGAGGAGCTCCTTACTGGGTGTCATGTTTGTACCGCTTACCGATAAGGACCATCAGTGTCCAAAAATGTAACACTTTAGCTTCGATGCCATCAATGTAATAAGAAAGCTACTCGTAATACAATTCGGAATTTGTATGAAAATTTGCTTCTTCGTTTTTTCCTCATCAAGCAGAAGTTATTTTGGAAGCCTTCACTTGTGCCTGGGTCTTGGTTGCATCTTCTTATTGTTAAACTTCACTTAAAGTTTTTCACGTATTTCCGTCATGCTTATCTGATCCAAGCGAATACATCATTTTTCCGATCGAAAGAACTTCATTTCCTCTCCCTGGCTCTAGCCCAAGTATCTCATGCGTAAAATATCGGGCCAGATATTATCTTATAAAATTTTATTCTAGGTTATTTTCTTACTTTGATTTGCTTAGACTTACAGATGCTTGAGGACGGTTCTGCCTAACATAATGTACCTTTTTTCTTCAAACTTATGCCAGTTATCGAGCTGTAAGTTTCATCATCTCACCTCCTAATTGTTGACAAATTTTCCATACTAAACGATGATATAGAAACGAAAAATTTCAATAAATCACCAGGTCTGGCAACCGCGGTATGGCGGACAACCAAAAGGGCGTCGAATTAGATCAAGCAGGTTTGCCAAAATTGATGTGACGTCATGTTAAATGTCTTCAGCAGAGGTAGCCTCGTGATTAATGTGGACGTGATTCCCGAATGGTAATGCCAAAAGATGGATGACGTTGGTGGGACTTACTTAAAAATCCTTCGGCGTTTCGTCTGCGTAGTGTTCGGGATTAGTTTTTCGAGTTTATCTTAATATCCGGGCCATCAATCATAGCTGAGGTAACGAGTTAAAGTGTAGTATTTTTTCACCCATATGAGACAAGTGGGCACGTTCTCATGTCGCACCGTTAAATCAAATTTTCAAGTAGGTTATCCAAAGTCGCATAGGCGTACTCCTCCTCAAGTTATTTTATTTTTATACCCTACAACTTTGGAAAAGTAAGTTTTAAGGTTATGTTAAAAATCATAGTAGTTTCCTGAAAAAATGAAAAGAAAGTTAAATTTGAATCGATCTCCAAATTACCAGACTTACTTATTATTATTACTTATTATAAATGATCATTATTACTTATTTAGGTAATAAATTTTTAATTCTAAACAAATTTACACAAGATTTCCAATCGAATTCGTCGCATAATGAATTAAACGACGACAGTGTTGACATAACAACGGCCAATGTGGTAATCGACTAATGGCACGACATAAATATTATTAGGACAACAATGAAGGCTCATTTTTGTGACGTTGATCGATGAGTCATTATGCTTTAATTTCAATCACTTGTTTTGATTTTTAAGCCCTGATTTATGGGAATATTTCCCGTCTGAGACTGTGTTGGAAAAATTACTAATCTGAATTCCGTGTTTCGATTAAACCATAAATTAATTGTTACTAACGAAATTGTCAAAGTGTATTCAAAATTTGCTTTAAACCTTTCAGATTTAAATTTCAAAGGATTAAATTACTGTACAGATTTTTCCTAGTTAACGTTGCACTTTATTGCTTTTTCATAAGGATCCAATAATTTCATTATCTCACTTCTGGTTTTGAATTTTGATTTATGAGTCCTCTATACCACGGTAAATTAATTTGAATATGGATAATAGCGAATTGTTCAGATTTGATCAAAGAATTTGGGACTGTTATTAATAATCTTCAAACTCAAAAAAAAAGTTTGTTTAATTATAGTACCAGTTACACTATTTAAGTTTAATGGCCAGTTCCAAGTTAGTCATGCAGTCGCAATGCTACGTATACAATTTTAGCTGAAACTATCAATTAAGTTTTGACGTATTTTGAAACTCCTGAAAACTCATAAGATTGCATATATTGGCGAATTCGCCACATTAATTGGTGGTGGCACGCTGTATTTCTTTAGTGTGTAGAATCGAGTTAATTGGATAATTTTAATTATTTAAATATTTTAAGTAAGAGAAAAAAGCGTGATATGGAGACAATAATAAAAGATTATCCGAATATGGATACCTGGACATGAAGAATTTAGTGGAAATGAAATAGCAGCCCGGTTAGCCAATGTAGGAACTAGACACGAGCATTACCGGAAAAATAATAAACCGAAATAATATAATCGCATTCTCACATAAGAGAATTCGGAACTTACGTTGGGAAAAAGCAAAGCAAAAAACGCAATTGCCTCAGACTCTAAAGGGGAACCGTGGTTATATAGCATTTTGCTCTTTTCTTCCATTTCCAGACCTCAAACTGACCGCACACTCTCTAAATATTTAACTTCCCTTCCGTTTCCCGTGGAAAACATCCCTTTTATCTTCCGTTCATTTCAACGCCGGTAAAACATTAATAGGTAACATAACATCCAGACAGCTCATTTAGTAGCGTTTTTAAGTAATTGATGGTGGGTAGGAGTTATTTGTTTAATAAACTATCGGAAATTAACATACAGCGAATGTGCCATTAGGCTTATTTCGATAGAAATATAGACTCTTGCGGAGAGAATAATGACGGGCTTTCGGAAGAGTTTTAATGCAGTTTCTCGTTTTGGGATCCCTAGAGAATATATGTGGATACATGGATGTAATATACCGAAATTCGTAAACACGATAGATGGCGCATTTTCTAACTAATTTAAATGAAAATTGGCGCAAAAATAGTTTGGGTAAATGTCTCGGTTAGGTTCGGTAACGTGCAAAATCGGCCCACTAAAAACAAAATGGCTGCATGCCAAATTACATAAAAATTTGTTATTCTTTTGTTTTTGATCTGTTGCAGAAATGTTATAAAGTTTTTATGTGGAACTTAAAACGTTCTGCAACTTCTATAGTTAACATTTTTTTAAATAACTTATGTAATAACTAAAATAAAATATTTTATATTATTTCTATATTATATGTACCATAGTCAGTATGCCACACCATTTACTATAATATTATAAATTGTCAAAAAATTTGTCACCATAGATCCATTAGGATCAAGTTTTGGTCATTTTCTTGAACTTTTCTCCCTTGGTACACGCCGAACTGAACACAATAGCTTAATGGAGTAGTCAATACCCATGGTTTATAACCAAAACCGATTGACTTTCTTCTAATGAACTGTTTACATGCATTGCAGAAAATACAGAATCATTGATTCATCCATAGATATACAAGAACTTACAGACTTACGGTTGATAGAATTTTGATTCATTTAACTTTGCCATCTTAGCTTCGGTGCTAAGTGGTTGTTTAAAAGTCTACACCTTTTTCCAGCAGATTCCTTTTAATGGAATTATAAACCAAAACATTTCGCGTGTCATCTGGTCCTTCTCAAGAACATGCGACGCCTAGAAGCAGGAACGTAACCACTTACATGCAGAACTGCAATAAAAATAAACATCCCTTCGTTACCGACACGCTATGTTTTACAAAAATTTCTTGATTCAAGGAAAGCTCCAGAAATTCCAGACGCTCACTTTCATCACATAATTTCAACACAGGTAACGGTTCGATATTTATTTCGTGAATATTTTTATTAAAACATATTGGTTATACTGTTTTCCATGAAACGGAATTAGCTGAAATAAATTGCAACTGCGTTTTTTTATTAAATTAATATTTCCGATTTTAATTTTAACTAAATTAAATTTGACAGGTTAATTGATTTTTCGATGCACGAACGTTTTAAATCTCATTCGATTAAATTAAGCAGTATGTTAACTGCATATTTTACGTAATATTTCAGTTTCAGCCTGTGGATAACTGTTGCTAAAAGCGAAAGTCGAGATGAAATCGTCGAGTGGTGGATTATCCAGTTTTATGTACATAAGTGGGCAATAATCGATTGTGAAGTCCCGATCCATTTTCTACCCTCTAATATCCGCTCATCTTGGCTCCTTCCCAAATCCGCGAAAAAAACCTTTAACAATCTGTTGAAAATGCAATTCCTCGCCACATTCACTTCCGTCTGAGTGCACTAATCCGGCCCATCAAAAATGTAATTTCCAAGTCGTCCCATTTCTCCGCCAGCGACAATGTTAAAAGTAATGATAGGGAGGCGGTTTCGCTGCCAGTGAAGCGGGCGTTTTGAGAAAAGCTAACAAGTGTCGGCACTGGATTTATGAACATTTATATGCATATATACGCGGTCGGTGGATATGAAACGAACGGACCGTTTTGTTGCCCTCAATTTCGGCTGCATTTCATTCCAAATTGATTTTATGCCATTCCATAATAGCTGGGAAGTAATAGTGAAACAATTTCAGATAATCCACGCTCTTGTAGCTCGCTCTCCGGTCCCCAATGTTGTTTTAGTGCTTATTTTCAGTAGGTTTATACTTCCTCTTTTACTTGCTTTGAGCGACCTTTTAACTCTTGGGCTGTATCGTGGGATTTTCCTAAATTTGTACTGCTGATATAATCTCGGGGTTTTACTTTCTTATCTGTACATTTTCGTATTTGGTGGTTCGCTCTGACTACTACTGACAATTATAGTTATCAGTTCCCAACCCCTCCCGCCTTTTGAGCTGTGATTCAGTCATTTTAAGACAGAGAGATTAACAAGAGGAGCTTAATTAGTTCCCACTATGGACGTTATGTTTGATTTTATCTTAAACACGCAATCTACATTTTGACAATACAACAATAAATGGGCAATTGAAACAAAAATTTTCTTGCTGCACAAATTGGAGCTCTGAGGCTAATAATTACATACAGAGTTTACACTGAACGTTTAATACAAATGTTGTTCAAAACAACTGAAGAGCCGTTCCGAAATGTGCCTGCTCCAAAATTAAAATAAAGTTACCTGAAGTATCATTAGCTTCGTGGACAAGTTAGAGACAATAGTAGCCAAAAGGTCTGGACAAAAGCGTTCCAGCCTGAAACTAGCACTAGGTAAAATCACTCATAGTAGAATTCACGATGCTATGTAGTATAAAATGGCGTGAATCAACTTAAATGGGCGCCGCCGCCAAATATTTGAGCTATTTGAGATAATGGCGGCTTCTCGATTATTATATGTTTTGAGATCAATATTCTTGCATCAGTTATTTAGTTAAACTTTCAGTTTCTGAAAAATCACAATTCGTAGCTTAAAACCATATGATTTTTTCTGGATAACTGACTCGATTTAATTGGACATTCAGAAAAAAATTGAAATTGATATGGAAAATAGGAAAATTGGTTTCAGTTCCAAATTGATGAACCAGGTGCTTAGTGAAAAGTCCAGTTTTTGGAAAATTGACTGGAAAGATGGTTATTACAGACAAAACTTTGTGAATTTCTTAAACAATGCTAGCTTATCCTCCACCGCAACACTACCACATGTTCGAACCTTTGGCGAACAGGAATTTATTCCTTCAGTTTATTCCTCCATAGCTTCATGGAAACTAGTATAGCTCTAAGCATTTTGAAATTAATTTTTTAAATAAAAACAATCTTGTATAAATTTTTTAAGTTGACAAAACCGTCATGCTCTTAGGACAGTAGATGCTCGAAGGGTCTGGAATAAAGGCTAAACTTATGGAACTGTGACAAAACTGGAATAAAAGCTGCTGCTTATCCAAATTCTCTTTGGTATTTTGATGCTGACAACGTAAGTTTCAGCATCAGCTTCAGCCCCAAAGCCCTTGAATTCAGTTGGGTAGTCAGTAGGATAATCAGTAATTGCGTTTAAGAATCTGATGTTCAATAATATGTATTTAATAGATATGTGCTCAGCTTCGTCGGCAGATCCCATTATGACATACAATTCGCGATTCAATCTGTTTGCCGCCGCTATCACCAAATTAATTCAAATAACCCTCCGATAGTTGAACCCCCGACAACTTCCAGAGGATAGATCGATAATGTCACACCGCTTTTATACCGACAAAGCTCGTTCCACGTTTCCCCCACCAGCTCCCCCATCTGGAAGGGCTGGAAACTCGATTCATTCATCGCCACTCCGGCACACACTCTCCTTCTCTTTCTCGCTCTCTCACCCTCCGCCTTGTTCTGGTCTCCCTCTCTCCTTCTCTCACTCTACTCGTCCGTAGTTTTTCTTCCCGTGGGATCTATAAAGTGCGTTTCAAGATATAAATACAACCTGGGTGGCTCGAAAGAAATCAGATGACAGGTTACAAGTTGGTCGTTTGTGGAGCAGGAAGACATTGTTTAGTTTTCTCCCCGGGCAGGAGTAAATGTTTTTAGTAACTGGAAAACTTTGCGGCTATTCTTTACGGGGATTCGAGGGATAAAGCTGTTTTAATGGAGGAAATTGGTTTTAATCGCGGTAGCCGATGAGGAGTTTGCGGGAATATTTAAAGTATATATATCGACTTTAAAGTATGCGCCTGTACACTAGAATTTAAAATTTTACCGACCAAACTGGTGTAGCAAATTATAAGATGAGATTATTTCGTATTGTCATCACATTTATCTTTAGACAACTGAGTGAAGTGGAAATATCGATTCTTTATTCGATCTACACGGTGGATACAGAAATAGGATAAATTCACCAAAAATAGTACCTACTAGAGAGCGTCGATAATGTGAATATCGATCCACTGTTCGAATTGAGTAATGTGATATGTTATCAATTGCCAGAAATGGCCGTGTCCATTGATCTCCACTTTATATATACGGTGTAGGTCGACAAACAAGTTGTAAGCGCCCAAAAGTTTGTATTAAACAATTCACAAATGAGTGTTTGTTTACGTTTTTTTAAGTAAATTTTGTCTAGCTATCAAATCTAGTCCTAGACCGTAGAAACGACCAATAACTCAGTCTTGAAAGCAAGATAGTTGCCGACAAGCCGACCTCTTTAGGTATGAACTTACAAACTATTGGCCAAAAACTTACTTTGTGCTTAAAAAGCAATAACTGTGTGCCATAACAATTCTCTACCTTTCATAAGTTCCGAGGAGTCGACTTTGTCTCCTTTGCGACTTCACGACTTAACGTACCTGATATAAAATTTTATTCAACACTAAACTCCCCCTAAAAGGAGTAATCTGATAGTTTTTCGCAAAGGGATTCCGAATTCAATATGATTCAGGTGCCTATCTAACTAATCCATACAAACTAGTAGCGAGCAACACATCCACTGCCACCGACCACCTGCTATCAACTCGAATTAAAAGTCCATTGTGCATTTTGTCAGTGTGTGTGCGAGTGTGTGTGTGTGTTTTTTCCCCGAGGGAGAATTTAATTTTCGCACACAAAAGCCATCATTCAATTTCAATTATGCCGACAACGGAACGGAATTGGCGAACTGATATTCGATGAACTGAATTTTCGCTAGTATTTGCCAGGAAACGGTTCGTGAACGCGTTAATAAGAGTGAACGAGGGTGGTTAAAGGTTACATAGTTGTTTCGTATAATTCGATGACGTTACTAACAATAACAAGTGATAACGTAAAAACGAAATATATTTTGCCGTTACACTACTGGAAACCCAATACTTTTCAACGAGTTTACGAGTTGTCGAATTGTGATTATTAAAGTAATTTAAATAAAGTTTCCACTATGGGCCTACAGTATTTTCAATCATTTATAATCCCCTCTAAAATGAAATCATTAAATGTGCTGGAAGAGAATAAATTTGCTTTAACAAAGTTTGAATATGAAACCTCATTTACCGGTTCATTCATTATAATTAATTACCTCAAACACATTACATTCCCTCGTCTGACTTTTATTAAGGCTACGCTAGTGCTTTCTACAACTCTCGACTCAAAATAATGGCATGACATGGAAGCCAAGCGAGAAGAACAGAAAAAATTCTGGGTAACAAACAAGATTCAAATCTAGGTTAAAATCACTCTCCTACGTAGGTTAAGAGGCACCTCATGTCTAGTCTAGGGCTTTTTCAGCCCTCCAGTACACAATATAATACATTTTAACCACGAAGGAAAATATCTGAGGGAAAAGTATAATTTACTATTAACTATAATTATAAAACCATATATCTATTTTTATATATATATAGAAACTCTTCACATATCAGATATCCTGAGACGTTTTAATAGCCTCAGGAAGAAATTGAGTTCACCATTGAAATGCAGAGGGATGGAAAAATCCCCTCTTCTAGACACTTTGATGACAAGTAATATGAATGAATTTCTTGAGACAAATTTCAAGAAAACGAGTCTAAGTGAGATGATTTCATGATTTCCCTGAATGATGGCATGAACTGCAGAACTGACTTAATGGGCCTCAATACACAATACATAACATACGTTTCATTACCGGCACAATACTACACTACCCTTACTGAACTCCACCTTTTTATATGTAATATGGCATTAAGATTACTATTCATGAAAGCGCATGAAAGACTGTAAGTTTCTTAAGTTCGTACTGGCTTCAGACGGACTCGTTTTGATTAATTTTTAGTTGTGTGTGGAGCTCCATTTCGGTCCTTTCACTCATATTCAGTCGTTGAAATCAAAGCATACCATTCGCCAAATAACAAACTCAAAAGTTTCAAAGCAAAAGCCCAAACGATCCACCTGAAATTTGTTATCACGGATTTTTACGTCGGAAGGCATTAAATAAGTGCCGGGATCGCTAATGATGTGTTTTAAAGGAAGCTCACGATAATATCACTTGAAAAATAAGAACGAGAAGCCCGAGATGGGCAATTAACCGAAAAGATTAAGATCGCTATTGGAAAGAAGTATTTCATATCGTAAATTCGCTGAACCTTCACTTTATTCACGAAGTGTTGAAGGAACCCGTTTAAAAAACGAGAACAAACGCGATATCTTTGGCTCTGTATCGATCTTAGTAGCAAAGAATAACCGGAAAAGCTGGAACACTTTCTCGGCTCGTGTACCCATGTTAGCTACGTTAACATATTTTAAATTACAGCATAGGGTGCGGTGTACATTTTATAGCAAGTAATGCTCGCACTTCCCTGAAAGTTGAAAACAGGGCGTTAAATTAAACAGGGAGGAGTGTGAAAAACATTAATTAACCCTTTAATAAGTAAAGTACGTAATGGAGAAGTGGAAATACAAAAGCTTGGGGAACAGACTTTTTTCCTAAACATCAATTATTCCAGGAATCGTATATGATGCCCTCTTTGTTCATAACCAAGCGGCATAGACGGAGCTCCCCTAAATCCCTGACATATTTTATTAACATAAAAATGAAACGTGAAATGAATATTCAAGAGCCTCCGGCCACGTGTCACTTAAGCTTCCTCGTGATTGTTCACACTCGTACTCTATTGACCACACGATTCTGTGTACCAACTTTATCGCCTACGTACTATAGACAAAAGCCCCATTTAGTAAAGTGCACTCGTCTTCGACGTTAATACAAAAAAATCATCGTATTATTGGTTAATGGTCCAGCGGCGGAAAAAGAGCTACTACTTCATGTTTTTACAAACGTATGGGACATAAAGATAAAAACCGATATCATAAAATCCAGAACCCTACTGGAATAAAAAGCCATCAAATAAGCGTCAATACGATCGTTCCATGAACATGGAGCGAATCCTGGGTGATTTCATAAAGTTAAATAGGACTCTAGGGATTATTCATAAGTTCACGTACTTAAGCTATGTTAAATAAAGTTCACTATGCTTGCTAGTGCTTTCCTCATAAAATAATTTTTATATCTGTGCTCTCCTCGGGATGGGCCGTTAAACTATCTTGAATATACTTTTCACAATTACCTATTAACTAGTGGGAGTGGGAAATTCTGGTAATATTGACGTGATTTGAGTTAATAAGGTTGCTCTTAACGTTATTTCATTTGTTAAAGCTGTATATTCGGTAATATCAACACCCTTAACATTTTATTATTATTCATTTTTCTCATCATTTGTTAACCGGAATAATTTCATAATATTTTGTTTTCTTCCCTTGTTACTTTGTAAAACCTACTGTGCTACCGTTTTAGTGCACTGAAAACCACATGCAAAGTTACTGAAAGCTTTTCATTAAGGGTAGCAAATTACATTATTAAGTTTCTACCATTATAGAGGCAGTGCTGGTTTCAGATCCGCCGTCAATCACACGATTACTGCATTATCATGATTTATGTGCATATATGTTACCCATGGTACAATGAAAGATAAGGTAAGATAACTAATATACCAATAAATGCTCTGCACAGTAAGTATTATACCAAATTCTCATGGGTTAGTGTTCAAACGCCTTGCAAATAACTCACACAGTGACGTCACGTGCACCAACCAGGCATCCTAGTTGATAATGCTTTTGTAGTGACAGTACTATAATGAATTGGATATGAAATTGACATCTATCAACTTTGAGATCAGCTGGCACTTAACACGTTACCCTATATCCCCCTTGCAACTTCAAATTAATTGATAAAATTGATACGTTGCATGAGAAGTCACGTGAAGAATTTTATTAAAAACCTTGCCAGGGTCAACCTGATCCTGGAACGCCTTTAATTTATAGAGTCTTACGTCACTCTTGTACAAGCATGTAATTTAGAAAGTAGTCGGACGGAAAGTAGCAACAGAAGCAAAAGGAATACTTCTTCCAAAAAGAAAATATCTTTTATAAGAGGGAAGTTGCTAAATATATACTTGAGTAGCAAGTTTCGAATAAATAGTTTTCAGAAGTTACGGTGGTTTACTCGATTTTATCAAGGCGACGGGAAGAGATCGAGAAGGAGGAATTAATTAAAGCATCCCTTGTGGAAATTCGCAAGGAAATTATTTGTAAATTTAAAATATAAGGTGGGTAGAGATATCCCAAGATATCACAAGAATTAAAGGTTTCTTCGAGCAAATAATTAGAATTACTAAGTACTTCAGTACTTATGAACATGAATGAACATCGGGACGGCTTTCTATGGAACAGCATCTAGCAGGTTATTAGGTTATTTCCATCACAAATTGTGACTAATTCTGTTCTTGGCCCAGAAGCAAAACTACGAAATATTATTAATTTGCATTGAAATTTAGGGATCTCTCCGCCTAGGCCAGCTTTAAACAGTGTTAGATCAGTATAGAACTGAAGGTCAAGCTCTTTGTAGGTAATCTGAAGATGTTTAAAACCAGTCTAAAACTGTTTATGTCTCCACTGAAGCCGTTAAAATCTGTTAACGTCATTTGAAACTGCTCAAAGCTGTTGTAGCAGAACAGTAAGTACTGCTAGGTCAACTTTTAGTTCAAACACAATACACATATAAATTTAAAGTATCAAAAGTTGTTAAGCATGTTTTGGTTGATTTGGTGCTGTTATTATTTTTAATTCCACTGTCTCTGCCACTGTTATTTATTCATGCATACAATAGTGGCAATGTTTTAGAGGTTATGGTTTAGCGATACTATACTATTTCTTTCTGAAAATTATACTAATTATTGTAACATAAGAACCAAAATCAATTTTAATGCAAAGAAGATGATACTAAAAACAAAGAAATTACAATTCATTATTAGACAGATCACAATTTTGGCTTAAAACTTCTTATTTAAGAGAAATTCAAAGATTTTTTAAGCAACAGAGCAATGTTTTGATGGTTATTAGAACATGTGCAACACTTACAGATATAAAATACAACTCTTCGGCTTCCTGTTGGACCTAAAAGTGTAGCAGTGGTCCTGGTTTCTCTTTAGTCCTTCATGATGATTCTTCTCCCTCAAATTCACAAATTATTTCAGGTCAAGAATGTAGCTCTGCAAACTCGTAGCGACGATTTACTTATGCCGAGAATAAGAGCAAAACAATCTATTAATGCGATGTTGTGGCTTGTTTACTATACAGGTGAATCATCCTTGCAAGTGAACGGAAGGTTCGATTTCCGTTTTCTTTTTTTGCTGAGTAATTGGTTTTTAAATAGTAACAGAAATATTCTGTCAATAATTCCTTACATATTACCTACTGGTGGTTTTTTGGTGGGTTCCCTATTTTTGCAGTAATTGCATGCCACGCCACGTGTCTTGGTATCACAAACTTGTTTCTATTCGAGTGGAAAACACACCTGAAAATATTTCGATTTAGTCATAAATTGACACGTTTAAATTCATGTCTGACATAATTGTCCATGCGTTCCAGAGTTTTGTACAGGTGTATGTGAACGCGAGTTGTAATGTTAAAATAAACGTAGATATTTTATTTTCGTTTGCATCACTTGTTAAACTGTCACCGTTACTAATGATTAGATTGTCCGTCGCAGACCTCGTATTTTAACATAGCCTTTATAGTTGGTGAAAAATGAAATTTTAACGTTAACCATACCTACGAATTTTCATGCGGTGTTATACCATCAAACTCATGATTTTCGGCGTCGTTTATCGCCGTTAATTAATTCGAAATTATGAAAATTTGGGTGTCCACTCAACCCCGATTAATATTTCTGGAATGTTACAACCGGGAGGCCTGGAAACGTTGTATTTTGTCCCCAACAGACGCAGCAGGAGTCTCCCATAAATCTTTCGGGGGTCCGTATGGAAAAAAATGTAGTGAACCGTGGAAATGAATTAGCAGAACAGGCATTTGTTTAGCTTATTGTTGATAAAAAATGCGCTAGGGAGGGATCGTACATTTATTTGGACTTTTTGTTCACCAAACAGGACAATTGATTCTGGACAATCCGTGAGAAATCTTTGTTCACATCCACATCGTCCATTTTATGAAATAATTGCTTTTGTATCGGAGTGACCGTGGACAGAGTTAAAAATTTTTTGAAACAATTGCTTTTGTATCAGAATGACCGTGGACAGAGTTAAAAATTTCACCCAGAAACAATTTTGGGTTCAAAGTAGCCCACGTGTTCCTCAAATTTCGCTCCACATTGAATATTTATAGTAATTAGTTAGGTAATTATGTATGCAATTATTCTCGCATCGATAGGTAGCAAGTCTGTTTTCCAGCCGCAAAATTTCCCGGTAATTATCTTTATTACTATGCAATTTCAAAGCAATCTGCAACCAATCAAATACACATCCGCCTGATAAACCAATCACGTAATTTTGCACCTATCTCATTGATCCCTAGTGGTTAGTACGTACTCAGTTGTGGGATTGTCAGCATACATTTACTAAAGTACTAAATACTTGTGTGCTTATAAGGACCAGCTAGTCTAAACAGTCTTCAGTGAAATTCTATTGAAATAAAATTTCCTTCTCGTCTAAGATTTCAAATCGAATTACATATCGTGCCTTTAACCCGGTAAGAACATTTTCGCTTTCGCCAGCTGTTTTAAATCAAGCAACCATAATTTCCAAGCAATCCTTCCGAAGACCCTATTTATTTCCTTCGAAATGCTCGTTTCATAAAATTGTCAAACTCCTTGTGCTATAAAATAATTCAAGATTGGACCTATCTCAGCGATTTACTCGATTGAGGGGCATAAAATAAAAATAAATCGACACCGTTTGTTTAAACAATAGCGGCTGCAGGAATTGCAATGTAACGCAGAGAAACTGTCGAATCGAAGTTTCTTATACTAATATTTTTAATTACCATGTTCTGCTGCATATGGGGCTAAAATAAACATAGTAGAAACAGCGAGCGTAATCATCCCTGCTATAGGACTAGTAGTAATATGCTTTGTCTGGCGTTTATTGTAATAAACAGGCCGACATTTCCTGCAGAAACGTTATCGGCTCGCGATGTAAATTTAAATCTGATAATCAAATGGGATGTCTACATGTTGGAGTTAATCAAATCGATACAATTAAAATCTCATTAGTAGCTTAAGCATTTTTCAACTGCATGATTTAGGGTTGCAACGAAAATAGGGAACTGACAAGGATAATAAAGCCCCGAAAAGGTAACATGTTACGGTTTATTACGAAAAAAAGGGCCTAGGATAAGGAATATGGCGGTTTAATTCGTGGAGCTGAATTTAATATGCTCGATAAAAAACTGACCCCTTTTCAGAACGACTGTTAATAAGGTGATAAGATAATTTATTCTTTGAAGGGGCCAATAATTCAAAAAACATATTAATTTTATGAACATACGAAACTGTATGTTTGTGAT
This sequence comes from Cryptocephalus primarius, assembly GCA_963576515.1. Lineage (NCBI taxonomy): Eukaryota > Metazoa > Arthropoda > Insecta > Coleoptera > Chrysomelidae > Cryptocephalus > Cryptocephalus primarius. The sequence continues at coordinate 14,944,812 of OY754942.1, read as the reverse complement.
TTAGTTTGTAACAAAAATAAATGAAACTGTTCACTTCCTGAGTTTCGTCCTTTCCTGAGTATTGATTTTTTTTGCTTCAGGTTTGTGTAGAGGCTTGTTTATTGTCAAATAAAATTTTTTACAAGTTTCCTTATATTTTGCCCTAATATTTTTGTCAGAGATTTGTTCGTTACATACATAGTAATCCAAACGCCAAGGGTTTTCAGAAAATTTTCTTAAATCGAAATAAATATTTTAGAAAACGTAGATTAAAAATATCTCGATGTTTCCACTTCTGCTGGCACTCCAGCGAGTACATGTTTCTTTGTGTTTGACGCCGACTATACAAATGCCTTTGTATAGTCTTTAGGGCACAGGTACACGCTTTTTGCTGATCTCTGCATTTTCGCAACGTAATCGTCAGTGCAAACAAAGCAATCCTTTCTTGTCCTCAGTCCTTCGCGAAACCCCATTTGCTCCTTACCTACGTATTGATCTCATTGCTTGCGTATTCGGTTGTGCAAAGCCTTTAAGGACAGTTTCAATACTTCCCTCATTAAGCTGATCAAGCGGAATTCACCGCAATTTCTCGCTCCCGGGTTTTTGGGGATAGGGATGAAAGTTATTCTCTGCCAGTCTTGAGGTATTTCTCGGCGTTTCATATCTTTAATTTATTTTTTGTATCTTTGGTTCAAATTTATGTTTTTTCTCCTGCATGTTCTTTGTGGTATTTCTCATTTTTCTTCTCAAATATATTTCGTTCAATTGTAATTATTATTAATATGTTTTCTTGCAATCTTTAAAATAGTTTGGTATTAAATAGTAACTTGGGGGAAGTTACGCAAGAATAGCTCAGCTAGACTTCGCATTGCTTTACTTTTACATTGCAAAATAAGGGCGATTTATTATTATTATCATTATTATGATTACTAAATGCTGCCATAATTCATTGATTATCGAAGATCCCAGATATAACGCTCTTGGGCTTGTTTGTTTGCCCTCATTTTGGTTGTTCCTTATTTCTCTTAATTTCTGTTATTATTTTGTTAATATAGTATGTAGTATTATTGTTTTTCTCCAGTATTATGGAAATTCTTGATGGATAAGATGTTTTATCTTCGATTTAAGGAGAATCTAACTTTGACAATTTTAAAGTTCTTAAAATTGGAGCAAGTTTAGTCATGGCTTTCTGCCGTTTTACGACGTTACTTTAGTGCCTTTTGTAGTGCTCTTTCTGACCTTTTCTTGTCGCGGGTGAATCTACTTTTGTTTCATGACTTCGCCACGTTTTTATCAAACGATTTCCTCTTCTATATATGGGGCACGTAGGATCAGTCCTCGTGTAAAAAGCTCCTCCTGCGACCAGTGGAGGACCTGCAGCTCCTGAGGTGGTGCTTGGGCCGCTTCTTGTGCTTATTTCTGAGCACTTACTTCCGGGATTTATATTTCTACCACGGACCTCGAACGTACGTAGGTCGTGTGTGTGTGTGTGTGTGTGTGTGTGTGTGTGTGTGTGTGTGTGTGTGTGTGTGTGTGTGTGTGTGTGTGTGTGTGTGTGTGTGTGTGTGTGTGTGTGTGTGTGTGTGTGTGTGTGTGTGTGTGTGTGTGTGTGTGTGTGTGTGTGTGTGTGTGTGTGTGTGTGTGTGTGTGTGTGTGTGTGTGTGTGTGTGTGTGTGTGTGTGTGTGTGTGTGTGTGTGTGTGTGTGTGTGTGTGTGTGTGTGTGTGTGTGTGTGTGTGTGTGTGTGTGTGTGTGTGTGTGTGTGTGTGTGTGTGTGTGTGTGTGTGTGTGTGTGTGTGTGTGTGTGTGTGTGTGTGTGTGTGTGTGTGTGTGTGTGTGTGTGTGTGTGTGTGTGTGTGTGTGTGTGTGTGTGTGTGTGTGTGTGTGTGTGTGTGTGTGTGTGTGTGTGTGTGTGTGTGTGTGTGTGTGTGTGTGTGTGTGTGTGTGTGTGTGTGTGTGTGTGTGTGTGTGTGTGTGTGTGTGTGTGTGTGTGTGTGTGTGTGTGTGTGTGTGTGTGTGTGTGTGTGTGTGTGTGTGTGTGTGTGTGTGTGTGTGTGTGTGTGTGTGTGTGTGTGTGTGTGTGTGTGTGTGTGTGTGTGTGTGTGTGTGTGTGTGTGTGTGTGTGTGTGTGTGTGTGTGTGTGTGTGTGTGTGTGTGTGTGTGTGTGTGTGTGTGTGTGTGTGTGTGTGTGTGTGTGTGTGTGTGTGTGTGTGTGTGTGTGTGTGTGTGTGTGTGTGTGTGTGTGTGTGTGTGTGTGTGTGTGTGTGTGTGTGTGTGTGTGTGTGTGTGTGTGTGTGTGTGTGTGTGTGTGTGTGTGTGTGTGTGTGTGTGTGTGTGTGTGTGTGTGTGTGTGTGTGTGTGTGTGTGTGTGTGTGTGTGTGTGTGTGTGTGTGTGTGTGTGTGTGTGTGTGTGTGTGTGTGTGTGTGTGTGTGTGTGTGTGTGTGTGTGTGTGTGTGTGTGTGTGTGTGTGTGTGTGTGTGTGTGTGTGTGTGTGTGTGTGTGTGTGTGTGTGTGTGTGTGTGTGTGTGTGTGTGTGTGTGTGTGTGTGTGTGTGTGTGTGTGTGTGTGTGTGTGTGTGTGTGTGTGTGTGTGTGTGTGTGTGTGTGTGTGTGTGTGTGTGTGTGTGTGTGTGTGTGTGTGTGTGTGTGTGTGTGTGTGTGTGTGTGTGTGTGTGTGTGTGTGTGTGTGTGTGTGTGTGTGTGTGTGTGTGTGTGCGCGCCATAGATCGATGGCGTGCACAGCTGGTATCAGGGCGGAGGTGGCTGTGGTGGTCCACCCCCCTCGACGCCCCTTCCAGACGCTCTGCAGCGAGCGTCGTCTCAACGATCATTCAAAATCTCACGGGGTGGGGGGTTGGGGGCCGAGGAGGGCGAGGACTACGCTGCGGGATGCGGGAAGGTCAGGATAGGGATAGGTGAGAATTGGGCTGCAATAATTAAATTCAGATTGGTTGAAATCCCGTTTTTCTCCATGGGGCGCGACGACCCTTAGCCAGGAAGCGTCGATTTAGCGTTTAACATACAGCATGTATGATATACGGTGGATTGTCTATAGAAGGGCGTCTGAAATTGAAATATTTCTGTAAACATTGTATTTTGCCAGAGCTGGTAGATCTAAGAGTCCCAAGGGGAATGTGACAGATCCTACAAAAAACCTGGAACGTAGAGAAATGATATTTATGGAGGAATTAAGGGAACAACAAAAATTTGGAAATATAATATTAGGTCTATAATCTTGCAGGAATGTATATTATCGTATTTACGTATTTAATTAGAATTTTATCACTCCGATGCACTGATGGATCCTATTTTCCTAGCTAATTTTGTTAGGATTTCAACTGGTTGCTGGTACAGTCTGATTACGTGTTCTATCGATTCCATCAACTATTTTTAGAGGAGATGAGAGGAATCTAATTTATGATCTCACATTTTGCATTGTATTTTAAACTCTTTTAGTGTCCCCCCATCCTTTTTATCGACAGAACTTTTCAAAGCAAATACATCAGAATTTATTATTCGTAGTAATAGTAATAAGTAAATAACCAATGTATACTACTACACCTTTGATGCAATAACAAATAAGCTTGCCCTCGGTTTTATCTTTCTGGAAAACATGGCTAAAAATCTTGTTAAAACGACGGTCTCTTTTAATCCCAGCCTTTTTTAATTTACCATAAACTAAATCTGGAGTACGCTGCATTAAACCTAAGTTTCACGAAAGGGATTAACATTTTCACGGGCAACGATACACCGAAGCCCAAAAATTTACCAAATTAATTAGACCTAGACGGTGCTTCACTGAGGACCGGAAGGGCTTTGTTTACTTCCCTTGGCTTAAGCCCATCCGGTGACCGTTAAAAAATCTAATTAATTAAGCTGTGAGAAATTGGCCCTCTGTCCTTATTTACATTTAATTACTACGTCCATATCTAACAAATGCGATGCGTTTAAAGGCTTGCGTTGTTTATACGTATTGAGATTCTAATAAGATAATTTAATAAACTGTAAATCATCGCGAGATATCTGGACAATCGATTCGACAAGCATTTTGAGAGTTTTGCAAGGCGAAAAACTATTTTAAATGTCCTAAGCAGCACTTGAAGCAAATGCAGTGTGAAAGTAGAGGTCTACAGAGGTTACGAACTCTTTTCGCCACTGACAATAATCCCCTTGAAATTAATTATTGAAAAATAACTCACGCTTGAATAATGTCTCGGAAAAGAAAGTTAAAATGAAACGTTCGATTGCCCAGATTCGTTCAATTAAAATCTTCTGATGTTTCACAGATTCAACTGATACTCTTTTTTTAATTATTCCTTGCCAGTCGTGCCTTATTGTACCTCAGATCGACGACAATTTTAAAAGAGGAAGGTTTCGAGCAAATTAAAACCCTTCTCAAAATTTCCATAAAAAAATATTAAAATAGCTTATAAAGCAAGATTAATGCGTAGGAATTCTTCATTAGAATTGAATTGATATTATTATTTAATCTATTTTTGTGTGGATTTCTCGTAAAATATTATTGATTAGTCTGCTGTTAAGATCGGTTGTAACATAACAAACGTTTTTAATAAATCAAAAGCTAAAAAGTAATGAATTTTCAAGCAATTTAAGTAATTACATCTGGAAACCTCCATCACCTTAATTTTTCCCCTTTAACCTCCTTTAAATTTCAGTTTGCATCATAAGAACGTGATTAAAAATTCTAATTTCCTCATCGATTTTATCATCTCTTGTATATTAAATAAATTGCTAAAAACAGCCTTTGTAAAAACGTCTAATTAAATATTCTTCCACATCGTTCGGAAACTCTACTTATGCATACATAATGAAGATTTTATTTCGAAGGATCCGAAAGCAGGGCTTGAGAATTACATAAATGCTTGACAATTGCATTTTCTAACTTTAACAAACTTCACAATTGAATATTAACGGGAAAACTGAAAACTAATTTAAGCCGGCGCCGTCATGTTATTGATTGCATGAAATATTCAGGGGAAGCTTGGGGAAATTCGGATTTTACCCTCCAAAAATACGGCAAACTGCCTTTTATTATATGCGGCTTTGCTTTTTGATATTGAGCTTTTTCATATACACTTTAATTAAATAAGATTTCGGTATTTACGCTGGAGATTATGAGAATAATTGTTCGTTATATTTACATTATTCTTTTAATTTTCTTCTCTAACCTTAATTAATTTATCCAGATATTAATGTTTATAAGCGAAATGAAATTATTTTCTTTGAAAGACGAATTTGTCCTTCAGTAGATTGCAAGGAATGAAAATTCAAAAAAAAACATTCATGGTAAAATAAATTTTAATCTCCACTCATTAAAAACGTTTGTTCTCTATTATGTTACTAATTAGTTTGTTTTGTAGTTAAATTTATGTAGCGTAGCCACATTTTCAATTGTGTAACTAATTAAAATTTCCCCAAAATCTAGATTTTCTAATTAAAGCTGACATTTAAGACTCCTTACCTTTTTTGTTCATGACGTTGTTTAAACTTCAGCATTCAAACGATCTTGTTTCAGACACGATACTCCGTATTTCATTCCCAACGTTTTCACCATTCCTGGGCTGTATAAACATGTTATATTTTCTTTGGACTTTTGTTATCCTATACCTACTGCGGTGATGTTAAAGGTGAAGGTCGATGGTAACGTTTGACCTTTTGATGCTGGATTTCAAAGGTCAAATCGTATGAACTTGCCTAAAAACAAAATAAATTTTGGGGGTATAAAAATTGGTATTAAATTAATGAGTAATAATGCCGGAATCCAGGCTTTGTAGGCCCCTGTTTTGACATGAAATATCCTGTTGCTTTTCTTTTAATACTTTTTAGTCCCATGTTTAGATTGCTCCCCATTTCTTTGGTTAATTCACAGTCGTAATTAGCTTATGTAATATTTTATAAACTGATATTTCTGGTGCCTTTCAAGGGTACCTGAAGGATTTTTCAAAAACTACAAAAATGGTTTAACTTTCCCGATTACATGGGCATACCTCAAGGCCCTGTGCTGGGGCCATTTACACTTTTTATTGTTCGTTACTTGAATTGCAAAGTTAATAAAATAGAATCAACCGGACTTATTCATTTTGTGCCAATCACTTTTCAAAGAAAATTTTACTTCACCTGAATCCTCTGTTTAAAGCCACGGAAGTTAAATTTAATTTGGCAGTTAGTGACCATAGTAGATTTTCTGTTGATAAATAGCTGGAATAAGAAATTGGCTTACGGCCACACTTGTTGCCGTCCACGTTTCAGCATCGCCAATCTAGAGAGGGAAAAATAGAAATTAATCGAGAAAATAAATCTTTTTTTGTTCTAGCCAGTATAGAAATAAATTCCTTTCTGGGAAATTAATTGTGTAAATAAAATAAATCGATGCTCCACTCGCAGCGTTACTGGAACCAGAACAATTTTTGTTGAATTTAATTGTAGCAAGTATGCAATAGTTAGGGACTGATTTACAGTTAACAGCATGTGTTTTATAGCTGTTTACGAATTTGTTGTTGTTATATTCACGCGGGGCGATAAACTTTCATTTACACTCGTAATACATATCCAAGCTCCTGAATCTGACAATTTAACGTAACAGTCCTGGTAACTTTCTGACAGCGGCAGTGACATAACAATCGTTACGTAATCCTTTAAAGCTTCCCTCCGCCCCTGACTTAATGAATAACCGAATGACCTACATTCCTTCTCCATGCCCCTTTTCCCATTCTTCCCTGCTCTGTTTGAACACATTTTGCAACAACGTGATCTCTCATCGTTACAATACGGGATACAACGATATTACAGGTTATGTAACAATAGGTAATTCCTCCATCTTACTAGTTGATTGCGTTCAATTGAAATTTTTCGTAAAGCGTGAGGAAGAATGAGAAAAAACATCATTCACTACACGCACCTTTATTTGGGAAAAGTACGAGATTCGTCCAATGAAACGTTCCGGCTTCGATTAGGAAACCCAATGACTCTCGTTCGTTGGCTGGTGTGAGTTTGAGATTCTAAGAGAAATACATGCGTATTTAATTTATCGTACATTTATATGGGGTGTTTTGTGTATAGCAAACGACTCCTTTTTTGATAATACAAAGTGATTAACCAAGGAAAACCTGCATTTAACACGTTTTCATTATTTTGTACGCATGTGTAGGATTTTTTTAACGCAATTTTCACTGACTTCATGATGACTGATTAACTTGAAAGTTTGCATACGTTTTATGGCCGGATAACAATACAAAAATTTAATAACTTTGTCCTAATGGCCCGACCGGGATCATCAGTAAAAAAATTTGATACAATTCGTGAGCGCATTCGCCATTTCTTATATGTCGTTGGCGGATGTGATAAGTTCTTGTATATTCAGCTGATAAAAGCAATTCCAGGGTAATTTTGTGAAAGCGTCTCACAGTGACGTTAAAACACTGTTGCTGTTATACAGTCTTTTCCATCTTCACCAAACATTAACAAATTATTTTATTGTAAAACAAAGGTTGCTTAATATCAATTGTTATAAATATTTCATTGGTGACTATTTGTAAAGGTCGAGTTAGGATATGGATATCCTAAATAGCAACACACGCTTTTTTCACAATAAAATATTGTTTTAATCACCTTATTCTTATTTTAAACAAAATACTAGTGATTTATTAATCAGTTAACTCATATTTTAAACTTATTATTTACTTAAAAACTATTTTTTACTGTTTAATTCGGTTTGCTATTAAAGCATGTTTTTGTAGTTTTTCTTTAAACTGTAATTTAATTTTTGTAACTGTTTTGAATTAGTGCGGAATGTATAATTAAATAAAAATTATTATGAATAATTCGTTAGTGTTTCAGCTACACATTCAATTCTAATCCGGCGAAAATTAGCCGGGACTGTGCGCTTATATTTCCACTCTTGAAATGCCTGAAATTTTTCATTAACGAAAACTTTAATTACACATTTTTAATATTTCCGCGAGTTCGAAACAAAAAGAGACCAACTTACAGTTGTTAAAGCCGCCCGCACCGCAATGCAAATACCCCCGATGATAAAAACAACAGAAAATCATATTTCAACGGGGATAATTCAGGTACCCTTTGAAACTAAAATAACTGAAAAGATAAACAGAAAAACATAAAGTTTGCAGTTATTCTTCATTAATTAAGAACTCGTGAAATTCCTAAAACTCTCCAGTTGAACGTTTACGGCAAAGGTACACAATTAATTAACAAACTGACTAATTAACCACCTGGAAAAACTTTTGTTAACTGAGTTTCCGTCCCCGTCAAGGAAAATATTGGATAGCGCAGATTAATGCGACACAAAACTGATTCTCTGACAATTTACACGCCTTCGTTAAAAGGGATTTTGTAATTCCGAGGTAATTCAATTCCTTCATAGAAGGAACTTTTAATTTTCAGATTTTAATCAACGACACTTAAAAATTTGGCGCATTTCTAAATATACATGGATTTATATTACGTAGAATACACTTTCTGTCCTATTTTTATATTCTACCTATCCACGAAGCATCCTGTACACTATATTATACAAGGTGTGGATCAAAATGAAATTTTCGACTACCGGGTATTATACCTAATGACTGTGAAAGTCTTCGTTAAATTATGTATGTGGTTTGATCTCGTTATCTAAAAGCACTCTGTACAAGCACCTTATACAAGGCGTAACCAGGGTAAAATATTCAGGTACCAATCTAAAGCTGTCTAAAGCTTTAAGTGCTAAAAGATTGCTAAAAATATATTATGCATTGTTATAGCGTGGCTTCCTACGGTGTCTTGGTTGGAAAATGGAATATTTTCCTTGATAAACATACAGAAGGGAATTTTAAACATTATAAACAAGGGTAAAATTGGACAAGTAAAAGTAAAATGCCTATTAAACCTGAAATGAAACTATGCATTAAATGTTTTTATGCATAACTATGGGAAATTAAAGAATTTGCATTGTAGCTCCACAAGTAGCACTAGAAGGAAAATATTGGCTCTACAAAAGGCACTATTATGAGGCGATCAAAATGTAAATCTACTCACAAATGAATATTAAGGGTTGAACAAAAGTAAACAGACTCTAAAGAGGATTTTGACAAAATTGCTAATGGAATACACCTCACAGTAAAATGTATACACATACTCCTAAAAATAACTGTAAATCTATGATAATTATTAGTTTGTAAGTTAGTATATAGATTTCCAAGTCCGTGCACGCGATTTGTATCCTCCTGCGCATGTCAATATGATGGTATTAATTATATTATATTCAAGTACCTCATGTACTTGGAAATAAATAAACTCCTTATAAGTGTTGGAATATTGTTTCATACTTAAGACAGTGCTAGGTAAGTTTGATCCAGAAACATTCTGTACATTACGTTACATAAGACGTAATGAAAATCAAGATTACAACTACTGAGCGTTTTACCTATTGCATGTAGAAGTTTTTCAGCTGGAAATATAAATTTGTCTGAACGGAATATAGTTTAATTTTCTCTATATTAGGATTCATAAAGTTGTGGAGTATAAAATGGCGTTACACCATTGTGTATACGCGTGGTCACTTCAGAATATATATGTACTTCTATAAATCTGAGGAAATTGACTAGAATATTTGTTTATTGAACAGAAACCATGTCAACTTTTCTGAATAATATATTCTATATGATTTGATTCATAAGAAAACGCCTGGAATTAGTAAATTCTAAATTTTTGATTCAGATTTTTTACCAAAAGTAGTGTCTCTAGCAAACTGACTGGCAGAATAGTAGCCAGAACCTCTGGGTTCTCGGTGTACAATTTTCCTTGCCTTTGACGAAGGAGCGCCAATTTCGCCACTTCATTACTCCATAGCTTGGTGAATCCTAGCAGTTACATAAAGTTTATCACCAACATTTTTATTACGACTAACGCTGTTATCTCGTTTCAGGAAGCATACCGGCGTTGGGTGTGCAGCTCTTTGGTGCCTCATTATTCGCGTTCTGGATATCGCGTTCTACCTTGTCTCAGCGTATGCGAGGACGTGGAACAACAGTGCCCCTATTTGGTGCCGGATCAGACTGTGACGCCCGGAGAAGCAGCCCATCCGACGCCTCAGTACGCTGGTGAACCCACATTCCTCTGTCTCGGTAAATATCCTTTCCAGGTCCTGATGCGTTGCTGCCTACAAACTATTTTTCGTTATTTCAGAAATAAGCTTAATTCTAGTTTGCAAGTTAGATGCAAAAGTTAGGCTATAGTTGCTACGTTAGCTGATCACAATTCACTGGAGGAAAAAGTAGCACTTTCATAATGCCACAATTCTTTACATTTGGATTTTACTAAACCAAGATATTTCAATTTGACCTTAGAAATCAATATGCACCAGCATCTATGCAACAGCAAATTCCTAATACGTTCTAGGGAATGTATTGGACATAGTGTGAGTTGCCACGTAACAGAAAATGATCCATTGTATGAACTCCATTAGTGATATCCTTTGGAACAAAGCTGTATAACAAATAGTAAATACTGACAAAACAACTGGGTGTCATATTAGGGGCTGTTAGTTTTTGGGGTAAACGTAATGTGGGCCACGGTCACTTTTATCACTCAGGGTATCATAAAAGAAAATTGGCAAATTAGGCCACCCTTTTAGATACAATTTCCACCTTACTTTTTAGAAAAAAATGGTAATGACAATTTATAAAATAAATATAACATACAAAATATAAAGTGTTTAGAAAGTCCATCGAACAAAAACCACTAACAACCGCAACTTTTTATTTGGGAATACCTACCGATATTTGTCATTTTTGACATCAAATTTGGACACTGAAATTTTCACCAATATTAAAGTGTCCCTGTATATTGTCGATGGGATTTCTGGAAAGACTGATTTGAATTTCTCATTTTCATGTTTCAAGAAAATTATTATACATGACAAAATTGGCTCTGAAAAAAAATTAAATGAGTCGTTGTAGCAATGTTAAACAAATAATGGAAAAAACCTAATAGAATTCGTGTGATTAAGTTAGCATGAGAAGACTGACTCCTTCATGAATCTTGATATTTCAATATCTTCTGTTTAAACATTATTTATTATTCATAAAGAACAATTATCATTGCAAGAAAATCTATGCGATTCAATAACAATGTTTTTCTGTAAGTTTCTCTAAGTTTTCCACCATACAATTACTTGTATTTTCCAATACAGCAAGAGAACGGAGCGGTTTCAACCGTTAGGTTATCCTTAGGCTAAATAAGTACTAACAATATAAATGTGACGATGAGTAACGAGCAATCAAATCACCAAGTTCCTCAGCAAAGGACACAGAAGTTAGAAATAACCAAAATAAGTATCGAACAATAAGTTAAATGGACACAGATCTTTTTATGATTAAAGCGATAAACTAAATCATCTCTAAATTCTTGGAGCGTCAAAGAAACTACACGTATGTGCAATATTTTCTAAAAAATCGCTTGATTTTATCCTTCTTCTAAGATTTTGTCTTTAAGGTTCTATGTAAGCTACATATCACATCATTTTATTTTAGACAATCTATATATACCCACACTATGTTCACCAGTCTTACTACTTTTATACAGTTTATTAAATCTTTGGGTCCAAAATCGACAAAAAAGGTAAGTTACTGTAATTCGAAGTTCATTTGCCTTACTGTTTGATTTTTATCTTTGTTATTTTGAATTTATGCATCCTAAGCTTTATGCACCTATAACTTCTACATAGGGGGTCCAACATTATATAGTGGAGAACTACAACCAGCCAAGCACTCCCATCCAAGGAGTGCTCCTAAAAGGTCGAAACCTTTGAGATTCCCACCCCTATGACTTCTCGTTTTTTCAATGTTGTGTATTCTTCCTCTTCCTCCTCTTCGGGTGCTGTCTCCTCCATTGGAGGTTAGCGATTACACTGGCAAATCTATTTCTGTCCATCCAAAATACCTCCATTTTCTTAAATTTTCTATTGTATAATTAACTAACACTGTCATGTAGCTGACTTTTCTAACCTTGATAGTATTTAGCAATTCTCTGTCTGTGCCTATTCCTCTGGGAATATTTTCCTTGCTGGTGTGAGCCGTCCAGGATATTTTAGGATTCTTCGATATAGCCAGAGTTCTAAGGCTTGTAGGTTATTCATAAGGGCTGCATTAAGAGTCCACGTCTGACTGTTCAGCGCCGGTCACCTTATGGCATTTCTGATACATCCAGATATTCATGACAGGATTTAGCGTTGTTCTTTTTCGGTAATGGAGTGAAGACGGATTCAAGCCATCCCATGGGAATTCCTCCAGTATTGTAGATATTTTTGAATAGGCCTGAAGGTAGGTCGACATTGTCTTCATTAATTCATTGTACCAGTTCACTTGTGTGCTTATACCTGGTATTATCGAGTATATTACATATTGTAAGTTGCTCTATAGTCCGCAGTCGAGGATTGTTAGGTTGAAACATTTGGATTTAAAAAAACGTTGCGTGTCCTTTGCCGCTCTCTTTTTCAAAGAAGCCTAATCCCTTCCTGGACCAATAGGAACATCTCCCGGCTTTTGTCGATTCAAATTAGGTACGAAATAATCAGATAATGGTATATCCTTCCCCGCTAAGTGCAAAACAAAACCTTATTGTCATCGCGACTGTTCCCATTTCAATGCGCCAGTCAGGATAGATTACTTTGTTGGGCTGTGACAATGCCGTGTTGGGAGTAATCATTGTACCGGTTACCAGTTTTACAAGAGACGAGTTTCGAGTCGAGATTGTGTAAAACGTTATACACCGTATCTGCATAATTACTATTAAAATGAATTAGGGGGCACGTTAATTAAATGTTAGCCGATTAAACATTCCTAGGGAAGAACTACGATGTAATAAAACTAGACCTAGCGGAGCATAGTCGCGTCGGCTTAATCATCATATCTTAACGTTTACTATGTTAATAAACGTTAATTTATTACTTCATTATTTATAAAGTCGGCGATAAGGGATGTGCACTAAGCATATGTAGTTTTAAAACAATTTTTTTTTATAAAAATTTTATACATGACTGTACTTTGCCTCCATTAATGTCATTCGGTGTTATTCATTTAACGTGAGTAACAAATTTTGTTGCTGTTGTTCATTGCGAACTATTTTTGCTTCGTCTTTTAGTCCATGTTGCTTCATATTTTGAAAAAATGTCGTTCAAACTCTCTATTGTATCTAAGTGCAAAGATGCAAGGAACAGCATGCATGGAGACGTTAAACGAACGACCAGCTCTAGTGAGGCGTATTTGTGTGTTAGATATGCTTACTAACGAGTGACGTCACGTCAATAAGAGTCACCTGATTTAACTGTCAGTTTTCAGCACTATTAAATAATATCTTGTAGGAAAACCTTTGGAAAAAAATTCCAGATCAGTTGCAAAGAGAAAAAATATAAACTGCATGCATGTTCTTCAATGGCACTGTAGATAAGTATAGAAGGGCACCAGGCTTTCTGGGTGTTAAGGGTATTGATCAGTGTCGATAAGTCTGGGTAGCTGAAGATCTATTTTTGCAGATAATTACAAATGAGTAACCTCTGTTGTGTTTCCTAAAATATTTTTCTCGAACTAAAATCAAAAAAAGCATTATTCACTCCAATTCCGTAATTTTAAACTTTCGTGCTACGAATATTCGCTGGGCTCGACTGCCGCACATCACATATCACATAATACACCACACAAGATTAAATCACTTTAATACCTTACCTATATCTCTTACGAGACCTGCATGGCGGACTTCGGACTTATTCGATCAAATTTCTATCTTAAAAATGAGGTGCACGTCCCGCAGCAGACGTCACAGGAATGCGTGCAGATTGCAACGGAGATCCTGCCGGTAATCCATATCGGCGGCGATCTGTCAAGTTATCTGCCGAGATGGAGGAGACCTAGAGATCAATCAATAATTCACCTACACGGGCAGCGCCAAGAAATCCCAGAGGAATGCTCGTTTTCCCCGAGATAAGGAAGGGGAAGGAGGGCGGATCGTTCACCGAGCGGTTTCGGGCAGGGGCGGGAGTCCGGAAGGGGGATGATGTGTAATTTTGACCAAGTGCTGTTTGTTTGTCGACCTGGCGAAATACTTCTAACTGATATTCGTGGATTTATGTATTGATGTGTTCTTGTGGGACTCGGGAAATTACAGGATTAATTTCCTTAAACGAACTTTAAAGTATTCAACGATATGTTGGATTCTTGCCATCAAATTTACCTGGCTTCTAAAACTCAAAATACCCTTAATGTCTTCATAACGTTAGAAGATATCTCCAATTGTTCTCTATACGTATAAGCATTTGCTTTGAAATTAATGAGAAATGCCATGGTGTGTGTAGGTTTCTTTATGCTCCCCAAAATATAAATTTTCAAAATGGACGTCTATTTCCCAACGTTTCGTCCCTTTCCTTGGGACATCACCAGGAGTTTTAATTCTTTTTGTACTCTACAAAGGTTTAAAAAGCAAAAATGACTAGGATAAACAAATTTAATTTTATATCGCTTATATCGCTTTGTTTAAACATTGTTAACAATTGAAAAACGGGTATTTCTGAAGGTTTATTGCGGTTTTCTAATAAACAAATAAACGAAATCACTTCTGTAACAGCACATTTAAAGAGCCCCACAAGTACATTTTTGCTCATAAACATTTCAATTAACCCCTTCTTCCTAGAAGTAAAAAAGCCTCAAAATTTGCAATTTGTGACTCTTAATCGTTAATAAAAAAAAATCCAAAAATTCCACAAGTAATTTATATAGGTTTTCATCCCTTACACTTTGAGCTATTATTTTCTCTCTTTATTCGTTTCTTTGGGAAGTGAGAAAGTAATAAACAAAATCTCTAAAAGTTCCTTTAGAATTGAGAAGTGCCAGAATGGAATTAGAAGATTTATAAAACTATCAAAAGTGTCAAAATTTTAAATTTATACATTAGCAAGCGTCAAAAATGTTGATGTACGATTTCAGAGGTTTTTCTAGAAACGTCGATGTTCAAAACTGCCTCTAAAGAAAATTCAGATGATAAAAGAGAGAAATGAAAAAGTGTCTAGAATACAAAGTTCGCAGGTTCTTCTAGATCCTCAAATGATCGAAATTCCTTAAAAATCGAACTTGGATGGTTGGCGAAAATTTCAATTTTTTTTATATCCTTCGAGGACTATAGAAAAATGTAGATATTCCTAAAGAATCTCATTCGAATCTAGAAGCTTTTTCCTCTTAATTTTACATACTAAAATATCTGCATCATACAGAAGGAAGACTCTAAAAGTTTAATTGATGAATAAATTCGAATAAATTGTTTGCAGTGTGCTTTGCATACGTCATTGAGTGGAATGAGTTTGGAAGATGTTTGGAATTTCTACTGATACAATCCTGGATCCGTGGATCTCTTTTTGGTAAAGATTAAATCATGTAGAAATTCTGTTTATTAAACATTTTTAAGATCTAAGTAATGTTTCCGCTGTAAATAACTTAATTCAATAAACCTTCGATGGCGCCGCTATATTAAACGCTATATTACATCTGGCCTAAGGCAATATGTTTCGTTTATTTCACGAAACGGTTTCAAGTAATAACCGTTCAATTTACGTCAACCCAACCAAATTTACATCAGCCCAAAATGTTTTACCCTACTCTAAAGCATAATTTACATCCGAAAATCGTTTGTTTTTGCCAAATGTCATCCTTGAAACCCTGCTCTGACCCAAATTTTCCTATACCTTTATGCAGGACTTTCATTATATTTGTCTTTCCTTTAAAATTACACCATTATTCATTCTGATCGTAGGGAATATTTTTCCAAGCATTTTTTTTTATAAAATTGAATAAAAGAAATTTCAACAAAGAACAATTTCTAATACAATCTTTTAGTAGAAAATCTCACACTAATATACCACTTTCCAATTCTATAAATATACACACCGATGTGATATATTAAACTACCGATGTTTGATGGCTGTTTCATTCAAAAGGGGCCGTAGCGAAAAAACTACTCGATCTACACAACAATTCCTCGGGAGTTGTCCTATTGTTCTCCCCTTACTAACGATGTTCAGGATTCTATTAGATATTCTCTGGCCTTTTCTTCCTGCAGGCTTGTCCGTTGCCCGTCGAATTTTCTCCAGTTTCCAGGCTCCGTTCCTGTTCGTCTCCGTCAAACCTGAAACCACCCAATTCCTATAATGGATTGCCATTTTAATAAAGTACTAATGGACCCCGAGGGTGATTAATATTGACCTGTGCCAGTGCCGTGCGAGGGATTATTCGCCCGACATCCACATCGGTTAAAATCCAAGGATTCCGAGGAGTGATTACGTAACGAAGTTATCTTGGTTCTGACAAGTTTAACGGGAATGAGTTATGTGAAAATAAAATTTCTGTAGGGCATCGATTAGGTTTTTCTTCGTCTTCCGTAAGGGTGGAATCACCCCCAATTTAACTTTTTAAATGCGGAGTTACATATCAAATATACATTGCATATTTTAATTTTGAATTATTGTTAGAGGATATTTAATGAAATGACGGAATTTATATTAATTCGCTAAAGATTCGAAAAAGGTGCATAGTTGTGTTGCAGTGGCGTATGCCTGATAACTTTGAGTTTCTTAATAACGTATTACACGTGTCTATTTTTTCACAGAGTGTTATATAGAATAGAGGCACCTGATGATTTCCTATTGGTAATGATACTTGCTAGGCGATTTTCATGAAATGCTGTAAAATGTAGAGCTGTAGGCAAAAATAATAAAAACATTAACAAAATGAAAATTAATTTCAGCCACACATAAAAGAACCTTTAAATAAACGCTAATTTACATTTGCGGCCTACCAAACAATGTTAAATTGTTTATCATATTTTCACCTGCTATGTTGTTTGCCAGAAATGTTTCTGAAAAACGTTTCAATTCAAATAACAGTAAAGAATATTTCGTAAAATGTTCGTCCTCTAACGTCCATGTGGACATCCTCAAATACTATCCGTATTGATTTTTTAGTTTTCTCTATGTTTTCCAACGTCTCCGCGAAATATATGTTTTCTTTCCTGCCGACTTTTACAGGATTACCTCTAACGGAAACTGGGCCACCGAGCTCTCAAACTGAAAGGGGAGAATTTAAAGAATGTAAGACCGTTACGTAGTTACTAGGATTTTTCTTCTACGAGACTAAGTTCTAGTTATATAAAAAGTTATTATTGTGTACAATACCTATTTTCGTTCCGTATTTCTTTATTGGATATTTAGGTTGAGGAGAAAAAAATAAACTTAAAGTTTTACTTCCGTCAGTTAATGCTATCTGATGAAATGAAGTTTCGTTTCTGATTGACTATTGAGGCAACTTAACTGAATTAGATTCTGTACACATTATTGCAAAAAACACTTGACCTCCTCAATCTTAGTTATGTACTAATTAGAGTTCAATTCAAAATTATATTTTTACAAATAGGTGGAATACTAAGACGAAGTTAGATCTGTGGACCTTTCACTGCTCGACTATTTTTCTATGAAGGTATCTGAAAGGCACAGACTTGCAGGAATGTGAAACATGATCGATGCATGCAGAACTTTTGTATAAAACCAATAATAAAAAAGTTTTACATATGACTCCAACTTAAGTAGGCACACTGTAAATCTTTTTTCTTGTTGTCTAACCTCGGCATTTCCTCCGACTAGATTCCTACCCTTCGAGTAGTTTTCTCCACGTGTAATCGGATGGTATTTTCCGACGTTATTTTCCGATGTTATCCTGTGGATTCCACTCAACTGCTTGTCTACCGATGTTGTCTTATCCACGTCTTGTTACGTGTCCGATCCCTTTCAATTTCCTTAAAACTTAATGTCAAGGTTTGAGTTCTTGTCGTTAAGGGTGTATTTCTTATAAACTCGATGCGAAAAACGGATCAGGATTTCGTTCAAAGTTAGAATAATTAAAACCACACGCCTATTGCATTACCTAATGTAAAAAATTGATTATTTGGGTGCTTACTCACGTTTCATTAACGTTCTCAGTATTCATAAACAATGATGCAATGATGGGGGATATTCCGCCCGGCTCTTTCAGTAGGATAAAGCCCGTCTACGGTCCAATTTGGAACGAACATATAATCGGCATTATACTAATGTTGATATATCTGACAGTTCGGTTGATTAAATATTTCATGGACCGTGAAATTTCCGGACGAGAAAGAGATAACAAAGTCAACGCATAATCCCAGGCAGATTTTCCAGAATTGGGGAGGTCATTATTTGATAATACGGTATGTCTTTGATCTATCCATGGATACAAAGGAACGTCTACAGACTTAGTTTAACCGATTAGCTTGAAACACTCTAAACCACGAATTTCTATGAGAAATATTACAATGGTTTTGCTCCAACAGGTTTTCTGTAAGTAAGTGAGCGTATTACTAGTAGACTAGTAAGACTGGTAAGTGAACCACGTACTACAAAATTCTCAGGTTCCATCTGACCAACTGGCTCAGTTACACGAGGATCCGTTGCACGAAGTTTCGTAAATAAATATAATGTTTTGGCAGGCAGTGCTTTGTTAGCGCAGCAAGTCACTTTTAAATGCCCTTGGTACATGGAGAGTTCTGGAAGTATACCAAGTCATATTGGAAAGTAAATACATACGAATACCATGTGTTCCTCTGTCGACCTTTGTTATGAAGATTTATGTGGTCTTATGGGTTATGTGGCTTCTAACATTAAGAATGGAATGGATAACTTGTCCGGCTATTAACTACACATCTAGTAATACTTTTGAACGATTAAAGATGTGTTCTAATTTCCAATACTTCTACTCTGTTACGAGAATTTGTTCCAGAAGATGCATTGATCCAGTAGAACGTTTCGATTCCTGTCACTTGACTCAATGTCCACATTTCATTGGTTGGAACATAACCTCTTCCAATACCTGTTTCTTAAGCTTATAGGAGATTTGTGGTGTTAGAAATTTGTTCCTGGGCATGTACTAAACTAGTTTCATACAATGGAATGTTTCATTTCCTATTACTCGACTAAATGCCCGTAGTTTATTGGTTGGAAGATAACTCCTGCAAAAGTGTCCTGACTCTTATGCCTGAGAGGGGATTTCTTTTGGTCGAAATTTGTTCCAGTAGATGCACTGAACTTGTTTTATCCAATGTAACGATTCGCTCCCTGTCAGTTAACTAATTTCCTAGATTTCATTGGATGAAACGTTATCCTGCAGAAACATCCCGACTTTATGTTTAAAATGTATGTAAGAAATTTGTTCTTGCAGATGTACTGAACTTATTTCATTCAACTAAACGTTTCCATACCTTTCATTTTCATTTTTATGGTTGGAACATAACTCCTGCAGAATTATCCTGACTGTTATGCTTGAAGGAGATTTTTGAACTGATTTTGTCCAAGGGAAAGTTTAGATTCCTGTCACTTGACTTAAGCTCACATTTTATTAATTGGAACGTAACTCCTGCAAGAGTATCCTGACTTTTAGCGTTAAAGAAGATTTGTGTTGCGAGAGATTTGTTCTGGCAGAACTACTGACCTTGTTTTATCGAATGATACGTTTCGCTGCCTGTCACTCGACTTAAGGCCTGCATATCATTCGTTGGAACATAACTCCTGCAGAAGTTTCTTGACTTTTATAGTTGAAGGGATATTTCTGACGTAAGAAGTTTGTTGCAGCAAGTGCACTGAATTTGTTTAATTCAAGTGAAACTGGCAGATCTTTAATTCCTGCTGAAACATTATCCTGACTTTTATGTTTGAAGGGGGATTTCAGTTGCGAGAAATCTGTTCCGGCAGATGAACTGGACTTGTTTTTAGTGCGCCGTTTTGCTTTATGTCAGGTGGCGGAGTCGCCATGGAACATGTTTGGAACATTATTAAATAGCGATTCGTTCTTTCAGATCCGAACATCCCGGAGACTGGCGAGCAGAAGTTGAAGTCTTCGCACGGCGACGAAGACTGTTGTTACACGCACTGCGGGAGCCCCGGTCGGGGGGTCGAGGAGGTCAAAGGCCATACAGGGGGCGGCCTGAATTACATCCTCGGCGTGTGCGAACACTGCCCTGGGCGGCCCCAAGCCGCCGCCGCCGCCGCCGCTGTATCGAAGGGGGCTCGGACTTTTAACCAAGTGTCAACACTATTATTATTATTATGGACCTCGTTCTTAATCACTTTCCTACAGACAGAAAACGTTTCTAGAGCGTTAATAAGGTGTTTGTTGTACAGTGTTCGGACATTTTATCGTCGGTTTTTAAAGGATCGAACACATTCGTAGCGAGGTTAGGAGATATGTGTTCTGAGATGATACTACGCCCCCGCACAGCCATTGCGGTCTGTCTGTGCCGGAGGTCGAGTCTTGCTCAATTTATTTCATGTGATGATGACGATGATGATTATAATGATGACGATAAAGATGGACTCTTTACTGAACTCTCTTTTCGAATATACTTCATATGATTAAGATGGCCTATTAGATTTTAGAACGTCTCTCTTTTTCTCTATGTCTTTTAGCCGTGTCTCTTGCCGATACTAATTTAGGGAAAAAGTAATCGTGACATGCCATCCAAAACGTTTGGAGCATCCAATTTTGTCGCCAGAAACACTTGCCGTATTAACATTCGACCTTTCACTCCACTGGCTTAAGGTTGACAATTTTCAGTTATTACCGCCATCATCAAAAAACATAAATCGAATTTGGTTCCTTCTTTGGGCGAGACGTTGCAGTCATTTAAAAACTGTGGTGAGGTTCTACCTGCAATTTTCGACGATGCGATGATTATTTCAGAATGTTAATACTCTTTCAAAATCTCGGTGACGTTCACACTTGCAAACCGCCATTCATCCTTCATTATCCAAGGGAAATTCAGACGAAAATCTGCATTTAATCACATGCCGTTATGTACTGTTTTAAAATTAAATAATGTAGTGGCGTTGAAGCATAGACGTATATTATTTGTCCGAAACACGGTGTGTTCATTTTTACCAGCTACTGGTTTAAAAGGAATTAGGATGGTGAGCTCAGGTAACTTCGATTTTGGCAGTTATGGAGTCGCATTTTTGATCAAATAATATTTCTATGCTTTGAACGATAAAACTGTTTATCTATTGTATAATGGACCAGAAATATTACAAGCAATCACTAAACAACTCAGAGTTTTGATTTTGACATATTTAAAGCTGTAATGTTTTACACCAAAAAAAATCGAAGAACAGTTTTAAAATTTTGAGTGTCGAAGGAATAGTTTTTGTTGATTCTTGAACTTTAACAGTGCAGCTCACAAGGATTTTATCAGCAACAAATGTGTTCAAATTTTAAACTGTGACTGTATTAAAATAATGTATTAAGAAGTATATCTTTTTCTTGAGTTTTGACGTGACATTAAATATCAACAAATTGATATGTTGTTAGTAATTGTAATTAAAACGTTGTATGTAAAAATTGAGGTACATAGGTTGATTTTAAAAAATATCGATACATCGATTATATAGAAGAAATAATGCGCACAAACAATTTCGTTTGTTTTTTAATTATTATAGAAACGATTTTCTATCAGGTTATATTGTTATTATATTCATAATCTGTATGTATAGTACGCAGTAATAACCTAATACTTCATAATGATCTTCGATGTTTAAATTTTATTTCAATCGCTTTTCCACTTTGGAGTCCCCACAGACAGACCACTTTGGCATTTTGGGAACATTTTAGTGAAATACAAAAATCTATATTCCAGCACATATATTATATGTTTAGGACTGCATGGCGATGTGGGGTCAGAAAAATACAGGTTGTCAATTAAACCAAAAAACCGTTAAATTGTATTTTTTGCAAAATTGGAACAGGACAAAATTTTCAACATGATTTCCATGAAATTTCTAAAATTTAGTATTTGCTGACTCCCATTTAACAAATGGCTGTTGAAAGTATATAAAAAATATTGTAAAAGTTGTTGATGTTGAACATATATTTATAAAATTGTTTATTATTCTTTACACGATATGAGTATTTCGAAGGGGCAGCTAGGGTGCAAACTTTGGAAGATACTTTGACGTTTAATTCATCACTTAACAAGAATTTCTAACTCAAAGTTGAAAATAATGGCAAGGAATAGAGAGGAGAGTTGGCAAACTGTGGCATTACATGTCCGCAAAATATGAAAAGAAACGTAGTACTCTTGAATTGGTGACAACTTCATCACACATTTTCATTACTCCATTCAAATCAGGACCCAATTTAATACAGTGAACCTTGTAATATTTAGCGTGACGCTCTTATTTTCAAAATTGCGCATACTTTAATTTTAGTTAATGCTGGTTCAATATCATCCACCACGAGTATTAAAAACTGGCTATTTTTTTATCGCGAAAATAATCTAGTTCACGATTTGATATCTTACGGCAATAATACGCTATCAAAATATTTTTTCAAATTTGTGTTCTCGCTGCTAACGTAGTATATACATTCTTATGACCGATCAATACCAATTATGATAGTTAATAAAAATCCTGACCAATCAAGTTTTATGGGTCATAAAATTTTAGGAGTAAAGATTGGTCCAAAATGGTGAATATTTACGATTCCTTTACATAGGAAATACGCTCAAGCCGTCTATGAACCATTTAGATAAGATATTTTTATTGTTGTTGCAAAATGTTACAGTACAACGCAGTGTCGATATGCAAGCGTCAGGAGTGTTGAATTTTGCCTCTCCGTCCATAAGACAGAAACTTGAACAATGTGAGGCAAATTATTAACCTTTATCTTTCCAGTATGTCAAAACCCATATACTTGTCAACCAGCCACAAGCAGTCTCCCTTTTAATGCCTGATTTATGTTCATATGATCTTGTCATTCATAAAAATCGGTTTCTTTCCATTTACAAAATGCAATTTAGAGTGAAAAAGCATTATAACTATAAACATATTGTTAAATGTGAGATCCTGTAGTTTTTTGGGTAGCAAAAAAACTAAAAACTGGTCTTGTAGAAATTTCACAATATAGAACACCATCTTTTAGTTTTGTGGAAAAATGTTCGACTGCCAAAAAAATCACGTGTGCTTAGTGATATATTATTATAGTGTTATTTACACAAAGAAACTGAAACGTCAACGATACAAACGACACAATTATTCCATATCAACTGATGACATTCACACTGTGTCGATACCCCTTTTTTGTTTTCAGACTCCACAAATACCAGAATGATATCGATTCTTGAAAAAGGAACGGTCTATTGAGTTATGAATTATTTTCGAACAGATTTTATTTTAAACCAGTTTGATGTCTGTTATTGTCTGCATTACCATTAACGACTCGTATATTATTTCATACAATTTGGGGCAGTGAATATTTATAGGTAATTAAAACCGTAATTGATAGTAATAGCAATGTGCATCATATTATAAATAATTTACGCATTACAATGCCTTTTTTGTATGATAAATTGATTTACTGAACAGAATGGATATTTGAATGTATGCAATAACGCCAGATTTATACGGATGACATGCTGACACCTAATCTGCATTCCTTATTATAACTGCATATAGCCAGTTTTGATATTACGTAAAAAAAGTAATAGGGAAGTCTAATTGATATAAGACATCAAATATGTACTGTACTATGGGTATGTATCCTTTGGATTAGAATAATTTTGTGTTAACTTAATGAACTGATAATTATTTATTCGAAAATAATCCGTAATGACCCCACAGAAATATACTAACTCAACAGTTTACAGACCTTATATTAATATTAGCTATTAATGATTACTATGTAATGATTTGTTAAGTACTTTCCCAGTTGTTGAATTATTTCAAGAAAAGATATGATTCTGTAGGAATGAATAGTTGTACTCCAAAACTTGAGAAAGCTAGTAAAAGTCGCGTATTTGTATAATAATTTAAATCAGGGTAATATTTATATTATGTATTAGTTAAATATTCAGATGGCAATTGGCTTAGTGAATGAAAAGAACAAAGCGTACAACCATTCGTTTAATTCTACATTTGACATTTTATGTGTTAAAATAATAGTTTTTATTACAAAATAAAATTCAGACAGAAATATGTTGATGGTCGCTATGAGGGGTTATAATTGATTATTATACTGTTGTATGTGTAGGTAAATAATTTTTTGAATTAGGATAATCTGCTATATCGATTTGTTGGTGAATGTTATGTTTGTTACCACTGAAATATTAATTGAAAAAGATTGATTTTATAAATGTTACTAACTCATAGTCGACTGTCGATCATATTTGTTAGACGTGTTAGCGTACCTTGTAATATTAAATTGGAAAAAAAACCAAAAAACGTAATTTTAAATTTTGTAATAATAACAACAATACCAAAAATTTTTGTCGAAATCCACGATCACAATGATTGTAAGAAAACAAATTGTGAACTTGTGTGAGTATGTTTTAGTACAGAAATCAAAAATATATTATAAAAATTATGATAAAAAAATAATTGGGAACGATTCTCAAGTAGCAAGTATGTCGCTAGTAGTTTTACATTACTAGCTGTGTTCGTTAGAAATCTCTGCAAAATGCTATGAAGAGCAAGGGTTTATTCAAAATATGTATTACATATAATACAGAAGTATAGAACTTGGTACAGTATATGTTCAACCAGTTGTACTAAGAAAACAATAGCGATTCTTACATTTCACGAATTAAATTCTTCTGATTGAAAGTATAGCTGGTTTGTCTTTAAATAACAAAATTTATTATAGACACGTTTCACTATAAGAATCATATGTACAGTGTACATGAAAGTAGAAAATAAATTTCTACGGTATTATTATCATACATGCTATTTCTAAATCTGCTGAATACCTTAATTTGTAATTGAAATTATCCATCAAATAATTCTTTATGAATATCAAAGATAACTTTGCTAAATAATATCATGGAAACTATGGAAAGCTACACACTTTCTTGACACATATTATTTTTTTTAAGCGATAGTTACATGTATGAACAGATTTTATAAACTCTTTGAACTCCTAATAAAAGAAATGCTTGCAATAAATGCAATGCCATGCCTTAAAAAATGCAATACGAATAAAATAAAATTAATTCGATATTTTTAGAAAATTGTACTGATTTCATTTGAAACTCGAGTAATTTGAGTGAGCCCTTGTTCCGACATTACCGTGTAAAATTTTGAAACAAAAACACGTTTCCATGAAAATAAGTCAAAACCGATCATTGTCGATGATTAACATTCGCAATGAGTTTCATTTGTAAGTACCGTCGATGTTGTAAACGTCGATTGTTTAGAAACTGCCCAAGGATATACGTTTCGTGTTTTCTTTCGATCGAATGGTAACTTACACATGATGCGTTGTTACACTTTAATTAACAGTTGATTAACGTTGGAAATGCAAATGTCTGACCTGGAGTACCCTAGTAAAAATTTCTAGTCGCCTCTCGTGGAAAATGGAAAGAAGAGGAAATAGTTTTCGACGCTTTTTCGTTTTCGTTTAGATGATACTTGTGATCTGCCCAGTATTATATCCGTATTTAGTTGTTAAGTGTGGCTCAAACAAAATAACATAAATGTAAAATGCCTTCAGCAATGCAAAACAGAGTCCGAGGGTTGTAGCGGCGATTTGTTGAAGCTACGGTTGGACGGGACATAGTTATTAATCCTCGTATTATCGACCCTTCGTTCAATAAATCTCACTGAATTTGAGTTATGTTACAACAGATTTGATAACCTTATGGTGGGAGCAGAATATGCAGAATTCGGAGAGGTGATAATGTTTTGCTTTAATTTTTTTAAGTGTCCCTACCTTTTTCTGCCTCAACGTTGTTTTATCATTTTTCTGACGTAGTTTGAAATGGAATTGCTACATGGACTTGATTTTGAAGATATTATAGGAAAAAGGAGTTGTGTTCCAGTGATAGTAAAAACTACGTTTTTAAGTTATCTTACTGCAAAGTTACTCGAAATCGACACTTGGAGATATTTACGGGTTTTACATGACGAATTTCGAAGTAATGAAACAACGCAATAACGATGCCTAAAACGAAAAAAATTCTGCTTTGCATTGTTGTGATTGTTGTTAAAGTTAAAAATATATACTTATTGTTGCTAGTGCTAGCCGTTGTTGTTGTTATATTTAAATATAGTAAATATATTTTTATTTATTTTAGAAGAAATGTGATTTTTCATACATAGTATACATACATTTGAGCGCAAGTACCATTGAGAAAATGAATATACATATACGTACATTCTATATAAGCTAAAATTTGCACAAATAGGTCCTAGGTGTTAACAGGAATGTATATTGAAGCCTAAATAACAGTCTTTCTTTGAGTCGTCTAATTGGGTCATGTTATAGAAATATTTTGGTTTCCACCATGAAGCGTATGTTACTCGTCGCATACCCATTGAACTAGTCATGTGATCCAAATAACCGCCTTGGACGAAATTTTTGTTTTCTATTGAAACATATGAATGTATTTTATACAATTTGTTATGAGCGAGTAAAATTTTTAATACATATATTTTTTGGTTGTGTAGAATAAACACTTATGACTGAATGCATCTGGATGCATTTTATAAAAATATATATAAAGTTGTTGTTAGTGTACATAAAAAAAATACTTAAATAATAGTAAGTAGATAGGGTAAGGTGTAGCTGGTACGACCAGGTTTTTTATGAACTTTCATGTACATATACGAGCATGAATGTCTTTTGATACCTTCTTATTTCTCCCAGTCTGCCTAATAAACCGTAGTACAATTTAACATAGTGAACTTAGTTTTTGGAGTAGTTTGGGAGAAATACATAAATTTATTATCGGAAAACAGTTATTGAGATTTAGAAAGGTCAGACATTTGCATCGGAGCGTTGAACTCGTTCACTACTTTGAGCACTCAAGGTGATGTTTTTTGTGGAAACGTTATTTGTATAGAGAATAAGTTAAACTTGCAGGAATTTAATTAAATCTAATATATAAGTCACAAAGTATTGATTTAAGGTTAAAAGTTTTTTTATTAGTGAAAAGTATTATAATATTGAAAAACGATAAAATAAACAATTCAAACTAGTACTGTTCAATGTTGTTGATATAGTACAGTTGACAATAAAGAAATTTCGGGAGATTTTCGTTTCATGATTTTGGTTTCGTTTAATCATTACTTGACAGTTATTATTTTTTTCATATATTAATTTCTCCCTTTAATTTTACTTCTTTTAAACTTTCGCTTTAAAAACATATGTTTTATTATTGTTTCTTTTAACAAATTGTTATAGGAATCCCTTGGAGACAAATGTTAACATTCCTCCATTCAATTACTTTTCCATGTCTGATCCCAATTATCATCCAAACATCTGTATCCAGGCAAGGGGCACTCATACTTCATCGCTTAATGGAGAATGAAGCAGGTATAAAGCGATGATTTGTCGTTGCAAACTGACTGTGGAAGAAGTATACTCTTTCGCTAGTTGCCTTACTCCGATTCCCCAATTGCCTTGGAACTTAGTTTGTTGTAAGGAAACTCATATGTACAAAAATTCATTTATTTGCTTTCTGAAAAGGAAAATATCCAAGTTAACTCTATAGCAGATAGTTAACGAAGTAATAAAAAATCGGTGAAGTTGAGAAAATGGAGTTAATATAAGTACTACATATAATTTAAAACGAGGAAAATATAATCACAATATGAGTAATAAGGTTTACAGAAGTTGCCACTCAATCTATGCAGTTTGACGTTACACAGTGTTTTCAGTAGAAAAAAATCTTACACACTTTTAAAATTATTAAGCTTTTGGGTGTGTTTTATGTAACAGTTGCGAATTCCCAACACTCAAAAGAGAAACTTAAGATTTTAAAGCTTATGACTTTTAGTTTCAGATTTCCTGCTGATAATACTCATAGCACTTCTATATATTCTTGAAGTCGTACTCGTAGCGATACTCAATTAAAAAAAAGAAGATAAACATATTTGGCTTCGGGAAGATTCAACGTTCAAATAACACGACTGAATTACAAAATAAAACCTAAGACAATATTACATAACGATCACACACATTAGTTAAAGGAGTTCATGTATTTTCAGTCAAAGCGCGTCTCGTTTATAAAACGAGACGGGCACTTCGAAAAATTTTACCTACGAAACACTAACCGTTAGTGTCACTACCAGTATCGTTATTAGTGTTAGTGAAAACGCGTTCGGACCACTGCTGGCATTTTCCGGGGGGGCGTCCTCGCCTCCTCTGGCAAGACCTAATGGTGGCTGGTCGGACGAGTCGTGGTATTCACCTAAGTTCCAAAAAAATATAATTAATTTAGTCAAAATCAAGAAGTGTATCGTGTGATAATTTATACGTGAAGTTCTACGTCTCTACGTTGCTTACCGTCTTTACTGGACGCAGAAAACGAATGGCAACGTAACAGATAAACTTTTCATGTGATCTGAATTGCATATATAAATTCCACTACTTGCACATTTTGCTGGGAAAAGTTTATTTAAACCTAAATAGTATTATTTTATGTGCCCAGTAAAGATGACAAGCACTGTATATCCTAAGGTTAACACCAGTGCTTCCTCACAGAAGACAATTGATACGTTTTCATACTTACAGCCCTATTAATATTATGACATTAGGCCAATCAATAGGTAATTTTTTAATAAAAGTATTCGTAACAGAGATTTTTTTGCACGAATGTGTAGGAAATAATAATACAAATAATAGCTGTTACGAATACTGCCTACAACTTTTTGCTTCCATTCGTTCATTAGTGTTAGCAAAAAATTTTATTTTATAAGTTCGTTCCTAATTTTTATTCACATCACAAGAAATATAAGTAATATACGTTTTATGAAGTTATTAACCCGGTAAAACTATAGACACAAAATAACTCTTCTGTGAAAAAACGTAGATACAAACTAAATTACTTGTGAAACTAAGCGAATACATGAACTAAATCTTACTATTGAATATATCGTGTTTTATACGTCAGTATAACTAACAAAAAACTTCAGTACCAAATTAACTGCGGTTATTTGGAAATGTATTTGTATTCTAAATGTAATTATTTTATAGCGCTGAATTTCCACACATTTAACGAATATTCCATATTAATGAGCAATAATTTAAATTGCACCGAATTTGGATGATTCCGAGAACAAATAGTTTGTGGTTAGCTTTGTACGTCGGTTAATGAAGTATTTGCAATATTTAGATTACTAGTTAATTGATAACTATATAATACGTACATTAAAAAACGAATACAACAAATATTGCTTAATATAATTACTGCATTATACAGGGTGGGCCATCGAAAAAGTACCAGATGAAATAACTGCCTGAATAAGATCATGTCGAAAAGTTTGTTTGTAAGGGAGACACCTTTTGAAATTATAGCCCAAACTTTACCCCCCTATACGGAGGTCTCATCTTCTAAAATGTGAATCAATTTATACCTCATTGAAGAAGGTTTTTGATGACCTATACACTGCTGCTTACTTTACAAAATTCCGTCTACTCGTTTACAAGATACGGAGTGTTCAAATGTCACTAATTACCATTTTCTTACCCCTATTAAAAGGGTGAAGTATGGGCTATAACTTTTGCGTCAAAAGTTGTCCTCCTTACAAAGATTTGTGGTTCAAGTTTTTTCCAAGATGATACTATTATGATGGTTATGCCTTCCGACGCGCTTTCCATGGCCCACCTTTTATGTCAAGCAAATACTCCATCACCCGCTGATATTAAAATTAATTTTGAAGATCCGAAATTTAAAAAATACAAAACAGAATTTTTCACAACCCAAAACAAGACAAAAGCGTTTGCGTTAAGCCGTTTTATTCCCAATTCGCCACATGACTCGATTTTTTGTTAGTTGCACCACCTTAAAACTATGATGAAATGATAACAAAAAAATGATCAGAGGACAGCACATACTTATAAAAAAATGGTTTGCAGATGGGCTTCACACGGTAGGAGACTTCCGGTAGTTTTCTGGAAGTTAGGTAGTTCATGTTATTATATAATTAAAATTTGTACCAGTACATTAATCAATTGCTATTGCCGATAACCCCAGTACCTGTCTACTATATCAGTTGATGTTAGCAATTAACAACCAGACTAAAAATATTATTCGACTGACTTTTAAACGGCAGATTCGTAAATATCCACATTTATACATCGGCTTATTATTCAATTTAGTAAAATAACTGTGCACACTTACTAATCCTTAACATACACTAACATCAACTGATTTTCTTTTTCTTCTTTTCAATCTCTTAACAAAACAAATTGTTACATCTCCATACACCCCAACAAGTGAGTGTGCCTTTGAAATTTCATTTCAAGTCAAAGGCGCACTTTTAATTTTTATTCGATACTCTAACTATTAACATGCCCAATGCAAAAACTAGGCCGTGCATCACTTTGCGAATTACGCCCAAAACAAAGAAAAATAATAAAGCAGTGAATTCGTGGTTAAATGTCGGTGAGTTAGTGAAAATGATATTAGCTTATGTTAGTTTTCGTTTTAATTGGATCGGTTATTTAGAAACTCAACAAAGTACTTCAAAACTTACTGTTGTTTTAAAATTTCTAAAATAACTGATTCGTTGGTGATATTAGCGGCAGATATTTACATGCGGATGAAGCTTGAACTCTAGTACATGTTATACGTACTTGATGAAGAGAGAGCTTTCTTTTTAATATCGTCATTAGTGATGTAAAGTAATATCGGTTACGCCTTTAGCTGTTTTTCACCGCAGAAGTTAAAAATAGGAAGGGGAAAAGAGGAAGATACAGAGAGAGCATTCTTTGATTAAATGGAAATGTCTAACATACGAAAAGATCGTAGAGAACTTTGTTATTCACTCGATATCTCGACTACCTTAGATGTATGTAATAAAAGCATTATTACCTAGCCGATCTGACTGATCCTGTGTGGAAGAAGCGTTTGATAATATTATACATTAGTGTATCTAAAAAATCAAAAATTATAAACATGAAACAGTGTGTAAACAGGTGACGTATATGTATATCCACGAATTTTCAACTAACTTCTGCCAGTAAAAACAATGCTTTGAACGACATGAACTGAAACATCATCCAAAAATAGATCATCGCAACCTTGTCCTACCTGTGTCGTTAAAATGATTCGTTTCATCCCATGGTGAATTTGTGAAAGAGCTCTCTCCACCACCAAGCAAGTACCCCCTGGACTCACTGGTTCCGATTGTACCAGACGGTGCCTCTTTACACCCAAACCACCAGTAGGCAGTCGAACGGGGAAAGGCTGGGTTCGTTTGGTCCACTGCGAACGCCCTGTCGTTAAACCTAAAACAAAACGGAAAACATAATGAAAATTGAATCCCTTACTTGCATTTAACTCCATTCAATTCTATTTAAATTCAATATCCAAGAGTGATTGTGAAGGTTCAAAAGTAATAACGTTTATATCCAAAGGAACTTATCCTCCTAAAGGTTCTCGTTAAGGAAAAGGAAATTATCCTACTATTAATTATCCTCTTAATTAGTGAAATTAACAGGGAAATTTCTACATCAAGGATTAAGAAGATTGCTGCAATTAAGAAGAATTGTATAGCAAATGGAAGCCAGGTTGATGTCTTTGGTCAAAACCACATTTAAGTTGTGAACTATTCTATGGACTATATGCAATTTATTATATTGTATAAAAATGGGAACTATAAACAGAATCAGAAATAGTGAATGGTGCTTCAACAGCTTTACTATAATTGTCTTCCATAAGATAGTGATATGCTCATATAGCGGATAGCCCAGAAATGAATGCCCAGAATGAATATATTGAGAAGTGGAATTTCTAAGGGATTAAAAATTTGGGCTCCTTCAGGATGTCAACCTAGTTCAATTCTAGGAACAAACGAATTATAAAACATCCTCAAAAAAATGATAAAAAGAATAGGACTTCAGATATAATAAATACAATTATACCTCATCGATTTTAAATGGATACTAAAATGTTGATTAATAAATTATAAGTAAATTGATGAAATCTTCGAATAAACCCTACTATTTTTGTTATAGCAATGAACAGTTAGTGAAAATACAAACTCTGTTATTCAAATCTTTAACACTCTGCAAATCAGACTTTTATCTCATTTTCCTGCTTTCTGTCTACCCTCAAATTTATCGATGCGATTTTCATACACCCACCCCGTACATGTACTATATTTTACCTGTAATATGCATCTCCTTTGTAGAAGTACGTGTAACCGTTGGTCCACTGAAAAGCGGCGTCCAAATTATCTGGCACCCCCTCCCAATTCGAGATGGGTTTGGGATATGTGCTCTTCACTGGAGGCCTCTGCGTCGGATCGAACCTCCAGAACTTACTACCCTTGTAGAAGTAAATCTTCCCGTTTCCGCTCCACACTAAGGCGGCGTCGACGTCGTCGGGGATTCCCGTGAAACCCTCAGAGATCTCCTTGGGGTACACGCCGTCCATTTTCCTACCCTTGTATCTAAAGGAGAT
The DNA here is from genome assembly GCA_963576515.1 of Cryptocephalus primarius. Lineage (NCBI taxonomy): Eukaryota > Metazoa > Arthropoda > Insecta > Coleoptera > Chrysomelidae > Cryptocephalus > Cryptocephalus primarius. The sequence continues at coordinate 14,912,314 of OY754942.1, read as the reverse complement.
ATGGTTTAGTCATAGATTAATTCTAATGTAGTGTTGAGTGAAAAGTAGGGAAGTGACCACAGGCATGTATTAGGTGATTATATATTGATATATAAGAAAGAAAATTCATTTATAAGGAAAAAGATGGGACAGCAGCCCGTAAGTTTGCTGACAATACGTCAGCTGTCCTAAAATGACAATACGTGAGACATGTGTTAGGACTGAAGGATGATAAATGGACAATACAACTAATGGAGTGAAAAGCACGTTTAGATACAAGGAGCAGAGGAAGGTTTTCAATTCGTCGGGGTGACGATATTAAAAGGGCGTCAAGCAGGTGGATTAGGGAAGCACAAGAGGGGAAACCGGAAACGTTTAAGAGAAGATATATACCTCCAATACTTCGACCCCTTGAAGAAGTACGTCTTCCCGTTCTTGTACGTGAACGCCGCGTTGATGTTCCCGGGCAGCCCCGGCCAGTTGTCCGAAATCGGCTTGGGATAGCCGGGCGCTATGCTCTCCTCCGTCAATCTCCAGTACTTATCACCCTTGAACACGTAGGTGTATCCCTCGGCCGAGTTGAAGATCGTGTCGAACTTGGGGTCGGCGCAGAGGCTCTGATCGGCCGCGGGGGTGTTCTTCGCGTGCCCCTGGCTCCCGTCGAAATCTCCGTCCTGGTCGTCGTCGTCGTCGAACCTCGGGCCTGTCGTCGTCTTCTTCGTCTTCTTGCCGTAGAGCGCCTGGATGCCTTCGATGTCGTCCGTGTCCAGGTTGAAGATGGGGTCGTAACCCCTGTAGAAGGGCGCCATCAGCGCCTGGCGCACGTCGGAGTGACTCAGCCCTAGGGAGTGGCCGAACTCGTGGGCGGCCACCTGGAACAGGTTGGTGCCCCTGTAGCTGTTGATCGACCAGTTTTCTGAAGCGTCGAAGTGGGCGTCGCCACCGAACACCTACGACAAAGAGAACATACCATTAGCACCACTTTATCTTTGAATTTACCAGTAAATTAGTGTAAAAATCACTTGGACTTACCGGGAAATAGGCGTGAGCCAAGGTGCCTCCAGGACCGTCGAAGGGATCACCGTCGCCATGTTCTCCGTATTCGAATCTGATTTCGATGTGGACCTGTCCGCTTTTTGGGGTGAAAGTCAAGTCGGTGTATTCGCTCCATACGTCGAAGGCACGTTGGACCTCCTTGTCCACCTCAGACCTTTTCAGCTTGGCAGGATACTTCGCTATTTTGTAGGAGAGATCTTTCACCTTCCATCTGCTGCCTGAAGGAACAGAAATTATTAAAGTCTAGCGATGAAAAGAAGCGATCGATCCAGAATCAGAATTTTAATGGAAGTCAGTGCATAAATTTGGATTCTAAGGTTTCTTATTGTTTATTATTCTATTCCTTTTACTGAAGATATCCTTTTGTCGTCTATTTTAAGCAGCACCGTGTACTATAACAATAGCTGTGTACAAAGCAATTTTCGATGCAAAAATCGATTGGCACGACCTGAAAGCGCCGTCCAAAAATACACCGCATTAATGAATAATAATTTTAAAGAAAATCCAAGCGACAAGTTGATGAATTGTTCGATTCACGAGAATTAATTTAAAAAATGGCGCATTATTATCTTCTGAAATTCATTTATCTAATTACGGACTCGCTTATTTCATTAGGTGGTTATTTACCTGCGAGCAAGCTTGGAATTCGCGTCCTCATACATATTCATCATCCAACTTATCTAATAAAAATAATAAATAAAATTGATGGCTTTGAAGTGACCCCTTCCGCAAAAGTGACTCATCACTCGACGCTTAGTCAATGCTTTTGCTTATTTCGGATCCATTTCCGAGAATAAATTACGCCGCATGTAGAAAATGCGCATAACGGCTTTCGGACAACACTAGTTAAATTTTAAAAAGACAGGTATTGCCTACATTCAGAATAAAATGAGCGAACGGTGATGCAACAATTTATTCGTCACAACAAAAAAGTTAAGGATAACCATAAAATTCGATTGTAAAGAAAATATTTTATTTTTATGACAAACGGTGCAAAAACGTAAACACTTACACACTCTTCCTACCATTACAGCACTTTTCAAAAATTTGTATTTCGTATTATCAAATATTAAGAAGTATAAATGATTCAGGTATCACATTTTTCGTCGCTGTAGTATGACAACAGCCTGGTGACACATCAACTGTTTCTAAACTTTAAATTTTCTCTGTATGAATCGACACGGACCAGTCACAGCCGCAAGGCGTCCGTTCCAGCGGAGCACGCGATCTCACTCTAGTGTTGTGAAATAACAATTTCTCATTAGAAGGATGACTAAATTAGCGAACTGTTTTATAGGCGTAACGAATAATTTAACACCGAAAAGAGTGTCAAATTGGACATTTTATAACGTTTTTATTAACTCGCATTCATTTTTTACCTCTTTGGCTCTACTTGTACCTCTATTTCTGTGTGCCTCTACTCTTTACTGACACTGCATCACCTTTTTCTTTATCGACCATCAGATATTCTGGTTACATGGCTACCCATTTCCCCTACAGACATGGAATGATCTATTTCAACAGCATCTTTATTGCAAGACTTGTATTTTCCTAATGCTGGTCTTGGCGGTCAATGTCAATGTCTCTGAGTCATAAGTCAACACGTTAACCCGTTGCGGACAACCAATCACCAGTAGCAACCACAAATCTAATAATTCTTTCTTAAGTGTCTATGGTTTCTGATGGAAACCACAGTGTACCTATATGCAACAATATGTTAAAAGAGTAGTCTTTATCCAGTTAATGGGTATTTGTTAGAATCGCTATTTCGAAGTTTGTCGGCCAGAAACAGCACCCAGCTTTTGGACTAGCGACCCTTCACATTCTACCAGATTGAATGGGTTTCGTGAAGAATTAGTTCCTAGTTCCAGATCCTGTAGTGTCTTCTTGGTCCAACGCCAATGGACCAAAGGTCTATTGGCGGTAAAATGGATGTATTAACGCAGAGAAATATTTGCAAATTCTAGAAAAGAAGATGTAACATGCCTAAAAGTAGTAAAAGATTTGAGATATGTCAACCGATTTGATATATTAAAAACTGTATATGAAATAGACTGAAAATCACCTGAATGGTAGCACAGGAGTTTCTTTTACTTTTTAGATGCATGCATCGTAAATAACGTTTCAGCAAGGAAGCACCTCAAATCCTCTTACTATAAAAGATTTTGAATGGCTTCATAAATATGTATTGGGCTAGGAGATATTCCTTTACACTGTTTAGTACGCCTTAAAAACATAATATATTAATTTTTCTACATACAAATTATGTATATTTTAATTTCACACTGAACATATTGTACTTACGAACTCAATCAAGTACATATTGAACATTTTTGCAAGTAATTCTAATGTCGCATATTTTTCTTTACTATTGTTTCTACTGAAATAACGGCTGTTAGCAAGGGTAAAATTAACCTTCCATTAGAGAAATGAGCTGTTCGTAGTACCCACAAAGATCGTAACGGTGAAGAGACAAACATCCTTTTTACGGGAAACACGGTCCATCGATCACTCCACATTGAATTCATTCACTTCTCTTGTTGGTTAACGAATGTAAAAACTGATTATTCAATTCTGCTTAAATATATGTACACAGTGAGAGGCGGTTTTAAATAACGACACCCATTTTCACCTGATATACGTGTCACTTCTGCGATGACCAATTTGACTTATAACGCATTTGTCATAGGGGAAAAGATCTTACCTTGCAATGCGTATCTCTTGGCTCTGTTATCCCCAGTACCGACTTTATCCTTTACTCCACATCTTGGCAGTGTCATCATTTCTAGTGTCTCTTCGTTTAGGTCACCTATAACAAAAGACATGATTAGAAAGCTTCCTGGCAGTGGGTTTCAAACACCAGGGGATATATTATTGGTTTTAATTTCACAATATAGTTCAATGCCGAGTTTTGTTAAAACGTTGTATAAACCACCATTTTTATCATGGTGGCGAATTTCGACCTTAACCCATAAAGGTATTACGTCCCTATTTCATAGATTGATAAAAGTAGATCGAAACCTGACGTGCAGATATTATACACCTATTGTAATCAGGTTCGCCTTTAGTCAAATATTTGAATACCATTTGCATGTAAAATCTAACCTGTTTTATTGCGAATCTGCAATAAAACGAATTATTAATAGAAAGGCATTCAAAAAGGATTTGAAATGGTGATGGTATACGACGTGTTTGTTTGCCAGAATCGTAAATATACGAACACATATAATTGAGTGAAAAGAATTAACAATTCTGTAGTATTTATTACTTGATATAATGTTCACTAATGTAACAACCTTCGTATTTACGGTGATATAAATTAGCTGTTATTTTTATGAAGGAAATTAACGTGTCACTGAAGAAAACGTGGAAAATTACATATCGAATGCAAAAATATAAAGATTTATTCAGTCGGAACCAATTTGACGAATTTTATGATTCAACGATGCTGGAAGTGTTACAAAAGTGTTATTTTATTTGCAAAATTTCATAATGTTTTTGCAACCATTAACATTTGTTGTATTTTATTATATGCGTTAAAAAATATATCTAGACATTCTTACTTTCCTTAGGAGAGTTATACGCAGACGGCAACAATATTGTTAATTATTCAATAACCTCATACTCACCGGTAATGTTGATACCAGCAAACGCTTGGAAATCCTCTATGGCTTTCCTGTACGTCCTCTCGTCTAATAGTTGACTAGAATTACTCCTGCTAGGGCCTAGGTATCCAAATTGCGAGAGGTACAACTGAAATTTAAAAAACAAAACATCGTAAGGACAAGATGTATGGATGTGCCGCATTGTGACGTGGGAAACCTTCATTTAGATAAGCAGGGCAGTGAGAAAAGGTCGCCTCGATCGCAATTAGAATATTGTAATTTTAACCTATTCCAGTGCCTTGTCACGAGAGTTTAAAGTCGAGGCTTCCTTTTGCGAAAGAGTAAAGTCGCCGGTGGGGCGTTTGTCAAGCCTTGGAGTTGACCTTTCAGGACTTTGGTTATAAATTCAGGAATAAGTTGTGTGTATGTATATTTAGCTGTACGGAAGGGCAAAGGGTCCGTGGACAAAATTAGAAACGACTGCAAAGCCTTAAAATAAAATAGTGTATAGAGTAATGATGTAATTGAAATTCCCAGGCTTTCAATTGCTATATATTAAATATTTTAAATAACCTAATTGGAAGGGTATTTCATTTCCTTATAAATTTCTAACACGTATACCTACAATATTTGAAAGTTACGCATTTAAGGTATTAACGTGATAATAGGAAATTGATATTACTTTATGAAAGTTCATGAATAGTGATAGTAAGGATTGTTTATGATAATTTTAGAAAGGTAGGAAGTGACATTACTGCACAATTAAATTAATTAACTTTTTATTTTCCGTAAAATACGTTCCTATTGTTTCCAACTTACAATTTGAGATTACAACCTATAAGATTTGTATAACATTATAAAGGTAATTTTATTATTACTTATAGTTATATTGTTTATATTTTATATATTTTCAACATATAGGATTTATAATTTATTGAGGTAAATGAGTTAGGAAAATAAAGAATTTTCCTTGGTCTTGGGAAAAAGGAATAAACTTAACAATCCCAAAAATCTTCCAAAATTGTTTTTTAAAGTCCTTTCTATCATTGGGGGTTCTAGATGAATATCTATAATTTGTACTCTAGATCCTTTCTAAGGTGTAACGTTTCGTAAACTGTGTGGATTTCCTTTCGAGCTTTTGTACGTTGAAGACTCCACAAGAACCTTTGGAATTTTCCTTCTATATTCTTGAACTTTGCCAACATTTACAGCCAAAGCTGGAACGTTTTAAACTTCCATAATACTTCTAGATTCAATTTTAAACCAATTTTGGCTTTACACAAATCTGGAGTAACTTCTAGGGTTATCTCCAGCATGATTCAGACTATCTCTTGTTTGAAATTATAACGAAAATGCTTGTGGAGCATATTTGAGGTCATTTAGGAAAACTCTGAATTTTTTTTGTGGTCCCTGGAGAGTGAAACCCTCTCTTGATTGGAAATTTTCATAAATCTAAATTTGATTTTAAGGCATTAAAATAGGAGGACAGTACCTTCCTACGTAGGAAAATTCACTTGATTTCTATGTTTTTCAGAAATTTTAAAAAACAGAATTTTCTACATTCAATGTTAAGATACCTTTGATAGTTTAACGTCAAGTTTAACGTGACAGTTTAACTAAATGAACTAGGAGTTATAATTCTAGATTCTTTGTAGCGTTTAAAATTAAAATGAAGGTATCTGAAACTTACGTAGAGCTCGTAGATTTGATTTTGAAGCAATTTTTATGGTTAAAGGTTCCAGAAATACCTTTTTCTATGTAAAACTATGGACCATAAATGTTAAAAGATATTACTTCATTGACCTGAACATCTGTCATAAAATCTTTACCATACTTTGGATAGTATTTGAGTCGTAATGGTTATGGCAGAACATGGAACTTACACCCACAATTTTTCCAAGTTATTAATTTGATCTATCTCTTTATTGTGATAGATTTTCTAGCATTTTGTATAGTAGAACTAAAAAGCTATGGGCACCATTGGGTAAAAATTTTACATTTTATGACAAAACCACATTTTGTCCATAACTTTAAGTTTTTAGTTTTGAAAAACGTAGCTCACGAAGGAAGACCGTAGAAAAGACATTTTACTTCACGGTGCTTCAATTCCTTTGTTTGTAGACAATACAAAGATAAATAGATCGTAAAAGCAATTGACTTGATGTACTCATAAAACTTTTCTTGCGCCTTCTAGTTGGTGTTACTGCAATTACCCCCGCGTAAAATCACATGCAGGCTGAGAATATCCATTTAAATCGTTTATAACGTAGCCCACGTGTTCAACATGACATTTTTCAATCACCGTTATGACGTTATGGCGACGTAAATGTTTGAAGTGTGTCTCTGTTCTTGCACTTTTAAGTACGTCGGTAATTATTTTATAGCTTTTGTTCGTGTTTTATAGCGATGATTCACGGTTCATCCACATACAGATAGTGATGAATTGCAAAAGGTTCTCATATCGGCATTGGGTAAAGTCCAAATTTTGATAGCCCTACTGTAGGTAACACTAAATGTTGATCTGAAAATTCACACGAAATCTATTAGCGTTAAGTATCTGTTAAAAGCTCACTAATTATTTATTCGTCTGAACTTGTACGAATTATTTGTTCAACGGAAAGCGCACGCTGGTACGATCAATTTCGAGATAAATGGCGATGTACTCGTTACAAGGTGTAATTATTGACATTTATTCGAAGAACCGACAGAAAATAACAATATACGATGACGCACGGACAAAATAACACACACAATACCGACACAGGTCATCATGCTTTAATAATTACTGGAAAATCAAACGCTAATTAAACTGTTTTTAACGAAGTTATAGAAATTTCGATGCGTCTGTCGGTTAAAAAGCAACCAAAACATACTAATCGTTAGAATTCAATCAACACTTTTATTTATTGACGATTCATAATGAGCTTTTTAACTGACATTCATCTAAAATGACACTGAATTCCAGGAACAAAATTGATTTTAAAAACAAGATTAATCTGTTTAAAAATATGAGCAGTGGCGTAACAACGCAGTAACGGACCTTTGTAAGAAAATTTTGCCAGATCCCACCATCAGATTCACCATGCGCTCTGGGTCCTTTTCGTAACCGGAACACCAGTAGCTCCGCCACTGGTTAAACTACAGAACCTGCCTCAAAATCAAGTCTAGCTTTATAGATGATTAAAATAAATTCATTTTTGTTTCATTCACTATTAAGAATGTAGAATACAAATTTCTGGTTCCTCTAGGAAGTTATTCATTCTCTGAGCAATACAAAAATCATTTAGATTTTCTGAAGTGGTCTCAAGTAAAATCTAAGAGAGTTTTCTTTAGTTTTGGAAGGATAGAGTGGCTTTTAGATTGAATCTAGATGGTTAACAGAAGTTCTTAACTAACTCAATTGAATGTTAGACTTTAGAAAAATTTCAAACTAAAGATTCCAGAGATTTTTCTAGAGCTGCAAATTACGGAAAGTGTCTTAGTATCTAATCTGGAGTTTCTGCGTAAATTTAAAATAATTTCACTTTTTGAAGACCATGGGAGAACATAGAATTTTATAGGAGTTCTCAGATAGGCTCTAGAGGCTTACCCTTTATGTTTTCAGTCAATAAAAATCTGAATCATGCTAAAGAACTTCTCGAAAAGTTCCTTTAGAATTTTAGATGACTAGAATGGAGTTGAAATTGAAATCTACAAAGGTATTGAAAATGTCAGACGTTTTAGTTTGATTTTGATCATCAGGAAGCTTCCAGAGATTCTTCTGGAACCTTTAACATGCAAAATCGATCCCTAAGGAAACTTAGGTGGTCTACAGAAGTTTCGAATAATTTCATTTTAATTTTCAGCGTTATAATGCACAAAATAAAAATTCCAGGAGTTGTTCCCGAATTTTAAATTACCAAAGTGCTGAAACTAGAATCTCGTAATAATTTTAATTTCAAATAATACAACTTATGAATCTTTTAAAGCAATCTAGAAATCCAGTTAGAATTTTGGAAGGCTATAATAGGATGAAAATTGAAATCTAGAAGCTATGTGCAGGTTTTAAACGTTTTAATGCTAAATGTTAGGAAAATTTCTTTAAAATTTTAAACACACAAAACCTAAAAACAAAAAACAGGTATGAAAGATGAAAGGCCTTATAAGAAAAATAAGGCCTTTGTTCAAAAATTGTGCTGATATATAGTACAGGTAACAAGTAATGGAGAATTAGCATTTTCCTTAGAGCTTGTCATTTTAACATTCAAGAAGAAAGTAATTTTTTCAGACCTCGATCACCCCGCGAATAACATATCCAGCTCGCCGTGTGAGTACAAATAATGTTGTTTTCTTCCTATTCAATTTTTTTTTTCATGCGAAGACGTGAAGAGAATTTCTTCCTGTGAAATTCCTTACCTAACCGTTGTCTGCATAAAAAAGTTCACAAAATCGCATTGGTCATTGACAGGAAGAATTTTTCGCCAATTAACATTCGGAATACGTTTGTCCACAAGTTTGTTCCTCCGTCCTTGAAATCCATCGCCTTTATAAAGAATATAAAATTAATTGCTCGGTAAGAGCTTGTGAAAAAATATTGTTTTATACTGGAGCATCTAATGAGAGGATTAATGGCATGCTTGATTTTCCATGGATGCGTAAAATAATAGCGATAATTTACAATAACTGTCGGATATGCAGTGTATCAAGTTTTAAAATACAGCAACCCACAAGGAGTTAAAAAGGTACAAAACGAAAAGGTAAAACGTATTTTGGTGTTTCAACATTTAGTCAGGTAATTATTCCTTGAATACGTAGGCCAAAATGTGTGGTGGACGACGAGGCATCCACCACACCTTCTTTTGTATTAAAAGGATTGTTAAAGTCTTTAATTTCTTTTTATTGCGATGCCGATTAACAGGTTTGTTTCGGGGCGGCATAATATCTGTGACAAATCGACGAAACATTTTTCCAAATAATAGTGACTAGTGGATAAGTCGTTGAAACCCATCATCTTTATTAATCTGGTTGAAATTGTGTAAATGATTTTTATGTTATCTTAGTTGTACACGTAAAGTATTTATGTTTTTAATAAATAAAAATATTATATATATATATTATTTTTTTCATTATTTTCTTTTCTTATTATGTATTATATCGTATTTTTCCTTATAACTAACCGTTTCGGTTCACTGAGCCAGTGTAATTTTACATCACACCAGCAATAAAAGCTGTAATGTTAATCAAATTTATTAAACGTGTAAGTGTACATAAATAGATTTGTTTGTAGCACATGAACACATATAAGATCGCAAAACACAAAATAATATTCTTCTAATAAAAACTTACGGTCAAACATGTAACTTGAACGTCTTTAAACTCTCAATGGAATGTTTGAAAAAAATTTTGATTCTGTACGAATGAATCCACTTATATGTACCTACAATACAAATACATTATGCATGTATGCTTATTACGGCAGACGAATACGTGAACATTTTTCTTAGGAAACACAAGTCTAAGCATCAACGTATACATACATGTATATTTTGGTTTTGATATGCATAGCATGAGATGGCGAATTATATTGTTCATAATTTAAATTTATGATCCCTGCGACCTTGAACAGTGTTACATTCGTGATTTACACCTACCGAGATAAAGGATAAAATTGCTTTGTTTACCGTCGACCATTGAGGAATGCGCTACTATGCTTACTCTACTGTCGCGCGAAGAAAACAAAAGGAGAAGAGCCCAAGGAAAGTTCGTTACCTGTTTGAATCAGTTGTGTTTAAACGGTTGAACAAACAGATGAAGACCTCAAGTACTATCGTTGCTCCAAACAATTTTTGTTGCGGTTCAGGTGAAAATAAAGGCTCAAAAATTGCTTCAAGGGAAACGTAAATAACAAGCTCGATGTTCACTGGAAATAAATTGTGCATAATTTAAATAAATTCAGCTATATTGAAGGTTTACTTCAAACAAAGGCACAAGCTTGATTTTCGCTTCACATTTTTCCTACTTCAAAGTAAATATGAGGGCTCAATTACTGTTTCAGTAAACGTTGCTAGCATTAATGTTTGCTTGAAACAATTTTTGCTTCAGTTCGGATTAATGCAATTCAATCATGGCAGGAAGCCTAAAATAGCTAAAGGCAAACGCAAGATTTTGTACAGGCAATGATGCATCAAACCAAACTAGATATACGTGGAGTGAAGGATCACAAATCGGTTCAAGAAATTGCAAAATGTAAGCTCGATTTTTCTCAGGCAATTTTTGTTTGAGATGTATGAAAATAAAAAGTTTCCAAAATAAAAGTTCAAAACAAAAGTATATCAGAAGCTCAATCTTCTCTTGCCCAATTTGTGCAGGGTTTAAATTAAATTCAGCTAGAATGAAGGTTCAAAAATGGTTCAAATAAGGTACAAGCTTTGCTTGATATGCTTTAAATTTTCTGGTTTGATTCTGGTTGAAACAATGGCTTAGCTATTGCTTTAACACTTGGTGATATTGATGTTTACTTGAAACAACTTGTTTTCAGTTCAGATTTACTTGAAGACTCTAAACAAAAATTGCTTCAGTCAGACCTAAATGTTCAGCTATGATAACAGAATCATTTCAAGAAACAATTCGTGAAGTTTAGGTAGAGTTAAGGATCACAATTTGGTTGATGAAAGCTGGGTGTTTGCTTGAAACAAGTTTTGGTTCATTTCAGGACACTTTTCACTTTATTTTAATCTTAGAACACAAAATGAAAGTTGTTAAAGGCAAACATTAGAAGATTTTTTCAGTTGTAAAATATAAGCTCGACGTTTTCTTGAAGCAATTTTAGTTTCAGATGAGATTGAGCTGAAAAGTTTCCAAAGTAAAACCATATAACAAAAATTGTTTTGCGCAAACATACGCCAAAAGCTTGATTTTCGCTTGACATCACCTTTTGTATTATTTGAAATTAAACAAAAATTTAGGAGTCGTGGGTATTACATGTAAAAAACTGGATCCTGCTTTAAATGCTTGGAGGGAAATGTAATTAATACGTTACATCACGAATTTAAATACCTATTAATACATACCGTAATAATAGCATGGCGTTATGAGCTCGTGCAGATTTCAGGAAACTTAGTCACGAAAAAATGACGAGACTAAGCCTCATCACATCACGTATCGAATTCAAAGGAATCCTGCACATTTAATTTTCGTTCATAATAGTTAATCATACCTAACCGCAACGATACATGTGTTTGATCCCAATCGTAAAGAACGTAAAAACTCATCTAGGCACATATGCTATTCCGCTCTTTCCTTGCTCGTAAATTGTTCATGGAAAAATATTCATTGCCACTGCACATGTGTCACTTATGGTTTCAATCAGTCTAATGCAGTACGGCGACATTTTTCAAATTAAAAAATAATGAGTAACAGTGATGAGCTGCAGTAATCTGATTGGTTTGATTAATGACGGAAAACGCCGGATAACGTGCTTTTTCATTGGAAAGACTAATGATGAATAACAGTCACAGTTGGTTTGAATATTCCCAGGAGTTTTTCGAAGTATTTTTTAAACTTTATTCTGCCACTCATTCTGGCTAGGGAATTTTAATTCAGCAGGAATGAATCCAGGGAAGATTTTTTTTATAATTAATGCACAAGTAGCTGTGAGTTTTGTCCGGTTTTTGTCCAAAAAGAGTCGGTAGGTATGTGGTGTAGCATTGAAAGTAACAATGAACTTGGTCGAGTATTTGATGATTTTCTACGGTCGAATCGATAATTGTTTAAAACAGCGTATTGTACTTTACCGAACTTGCAAAAAATCCCTCACATTTTCAGGTAATTTCTTTTTATTATTTCTAAATCGTTGCGTCAAAATTGCGAAATTCACCTGCGACGCGACGGTTTAAGAAACGGTAGAAAACTATGCTTATTTTTGGTACGGTCGATTTCATTCTAATTTGGCGGCTAATGCTTAATTAGGTTGTCGTTTCGAGACTCATAAGAACGTGACGTTTTCTCGCCATTGGACACTTGGACAAGCCACTTCGGAACATTAGAATGTGATTACGAATTTGTTTTAGCCGGTGAGATTTACGTCCTTTTCCAGGACTTTTTCTATAATTCTCACACGGCATCGGGTCACGTTACCCTCGCGAATCCGGCAAAATTTCCGATCTGATATACTAGGGGCACGCGAGAAATTAACCGTGGAGTACACGTATCTTTGCTGTAAACGGCGGTTTTCTATTCGGCGTTGTTTGGAGTAACAAAACATCATTAATTCATTATTTCCGCTATGATACCGGGAATAGCAACCGTCATTTATTCGATTCATATTCATAACCGTTACCTTCGTTTGTCATAAACCTTGGTTTATTCAGTTTTGACAAGGACCTGTTTGTTTCAATGGATGTTAATAGGGTAATCTAATTATGAGAGTTTAGAATGAAAACATCGTTGGAAATTGTGATTTTTAAGCAGATTTGTAGTGAAAATGTGTGATAATAATATAATTCACCTGAACCCAAAAGTCATTACTAATTTTTAAGAAAGTTAATTCTCAACTTCCTCGTCTAATATTAATGAGTATTAAAGCCCCTAATAAATTTTATTGCCGTAATGAAAATGGGCTATTAAAATTAATTAACCGTTATGTAATTTTTAACCACGCCATTTTACGTATAAATATTTTTGTCCGCGGAAGCTTTGTTTTTTCAAGATTTACAACCGTCCCGATTTTTCAATAGTAAACCAATTGTAATTGTTCGCATGGGTAATAATGTTTTTATCGCAACACTTAAAAATAATTATTAGATAGGAAATTTAGCGCGAAAAACCAGAAACGAGCTCATTTGTTTCCAGTGTGATTATTCCAAAGAAATAGATACGTATTTGCAAATTCGTTGGGTAAATAAACACCTGACAAAACAAATCAGAACAATAAAAGTTGTTTATTTGACAAAGTGACTTATAAAATTTATTGGACGCATGATAGGATATGAAAACGAGACACGTTTTGAGTAAAGGTTTTACAAATTTGACATTGTTACATGGTAAATTTCCCGTGAACTTCCGACTTCCAATTACCGTACACGCGCTATTTTTAAATTACCAAGTGTATATGCGTAAATAAACAAAACCCGATAATAATCCAGTTTCCGGAAAATCTCAGTTGAAGTGAACCTTATTGATTATCCGATTATCACCCCGAAGAGATTCAACGAAATTAAGATTCAGTCTCTTCGCGTACTTTTACGTAAATCGGTTTTGGAGCTAACCAAGGTGAATATCAACAATTTCCGGATTGTAATGTAATTCAAAGACCTTGGCGATCATCGTGCACTGTACAACAAACTCGCGTTTTACTATTCATTTCCTTCCATGTTTGTACTTTTAAGTATATGTATTTATATTACCTGTACTGTAAGGCACGCTTATTGCATGTTGCTCAGAAGGTTTTACTACGTCATGGGTATAGGGATAGCTTAGAAGGTAATTGCGCAAAAAATATTTCACCTCAAATATACCCACTACAGATAAACATTACCTGCAAACTTTTCTATTTTTGAGTTTGACTTATCAACTTCAAACATGTAAATAAGACGTCTATTATGCTACACAAGGTTTCATGCAGCTAAGGAGTAATGAAATGGCGAAATTTATACCGGTTCACCTAAGGTTTGAATGGGCTGTGCTCCAGTAGTAAACGTCCTATTATCGTTATACGTGACTTTTTTCAGAAAGTATTTTATATTGAGGACCTAATAAAGTAAAGTAAATAAATTTAAACTTCTTGCAACAAATGGGAATGAGAGTATCCCAGGATATCCTGTTGGTAATAAATTTTGTCCTGCTGGTCAATATTCCTGAGAGGCTGGAAACAAGGAAAATGGTTTGTCTATATTATCCTTGGATATTTGACTGGATTTATAGTTTTGACGGCTTGAAAAAATTTAAAATCCCGAATTTCAGTTAACGAAGGAGTGTAAAAGGGGATAAATGTTATTCAACAGTTACTGGAATAATAATCACTAAGTAGTTACTTCTTGAATGGCTAGAAACTAAAAACATGGCACAAATATAAAATCTAATAATTCCAAATTTCACTAAAATACTCACTTTCCCGTTTTTTATACGGTATTAATGACGACCTCGTATTAATTATTATACTTAACCATTATTCGTTTAGCTTGAATGGGTTTCAACACTCCAAGTGTTGCCCAACGATTTACCATCGTTATCTCCTGTTAATATTTGGCCGCAAATGCGCATGATCTGCCACCAATTTCTTTCTATAATTTCGTAGAAATGTTTGTGGGAGTATATAACAAGAGAAAAAACAATTATTCATACTTTATGGTTTCATATCCCCACCAAAAAAAATACTGTAAATTACTTCCTGCGTCGTACGCGCGTGCAAAAGTAGTAGTTATACCACATCTGAATTACTGTTATTTCTAACCACAGACAAGCGTGACTCGAGAGATAAATAGGTATTTTATCTATATTTAATTAAGGACTACTATAAAAAAATTTAAAATGACACTTTGCTATACAGAAGGACGAGAACTCTTCCTGAAATTGTCCAGATGAAGAAACTTATTTAAAAAATTGCAAAAATTTCATCTGAAATGTTAGGCCTAATTAAAATTATTAATACTTCAGAAAGAGGGTACTAAATATCCCCAGACTCGATTAGAATTATGGCGGAAAAATTATTAGAAGCATATATTGATTCAAAACATTTTGATATAGTTTAGAGATGATTTAAGATATCTCTCGTAGATTTTGCCCCTAATTTTTATTAACTGTTTAAAGAATGATAACTACTTTTTGATAGACAAATTGAAAAGTCTCAGTGAATTATTAATTTTTTCAGAAATTTTTGGAACATGTTTTCGAAGTTACTGAATCCGAATCCGATGTAAAGAGTCAAATTTCAAAGTGGCTGATCCAACATGACCGATTTTTCTTCTAAAACCGAAGAAAATTTATAAACTTGTTTTAAGTTTTTAATCATATAAGGTTTCAGCGTCATTCAGATGTAATTTTCTACAAGATTTTGTTACAAAAAATCGAGTCTTGAAGACATTTACACAAAAAATCCCCCATATTATTTAAAATAATTTTTAAATTATTTTTGTTGAATTTTCTGTTATGTGTGGTGAATTGAAAGATATATACCAAGAGTTCCGGTTTCGAATTTCTGTTGTAGTCGTTAACACCATTTTCCATATAATTTCCTTGTAAAATTTTACATATTTTATAAATTTTCCTGAATTTTCCAATGATCGGGGCAGTTTTTGTCCTGAATGTTTCAAATTTCATAAATTTCAAATTTTATTGTGCAAATAATTTGTTTAATAAATAGAGCTTGTTACTCTGATATATCCGTTAATGTAATTTAGAAGAGTTCTCTTTCCAGGAAATATATAATCATCACTAGATTCTTAAAAATGTTAAATCAGCACATAATTAACTAATAATTTATTCACAGTATGCCTACTACGAATCCTTAATTTTATTCTTTAATTTTTCCGTAATTACAGTTATTGTCAGTCAAGGTTGCTCTCCTCCCCGTTGAACGGCATCTCTATTGGACTAAGCGCCTCACCCACGTGTCGAAATCTCTTTCCCATGAAAATGATCAAAACAATAACAGCGTGCATAGCATTAAAATTGCAAGACTAATTAACAACTTGCCTAAACTTAGAATTTAAAACCATCAAGACCTGATAGTGACAGAAGTGGGATTTTTCGGACGTAAGAAACAAAAGCTATTACGGTCAAACTTCGATATGAAATTATTATCGACAAAAAGTTCATCAAATATCTCTTACAAATTGCCAAAAAAAAATAATTAGAATAATTCAGAAAGACGACAAAGGACGATTACCAGGACGATGACTTCTCGATGATAACCGTTCTTAATTTTTTTTCAGATCATCGTTTAGCGAGAATAAAGGATTCGATGACTCACATCGATAAATAATGTAAATGTTCAACCTGTCGTCTACTAATTTTATTATTTTCCATATCTCCTGCTTCCACTACATGATTCAATGTATGAATGAACCGACCCACGTATTAACTATAAAAGAAAAAATTATTTTCTGGGAAACGGTGCATGAGTAAACCGCTAGTTTTGACTCACCTTTGCGATCGATCAGGTATGAAAGACTTTTCGGGCCCACATTTGATATGCGGTCAAGGATAAAGGTGTGAGTAGCTAACTTTTATGCATTTAACTGGAGTTTATGCGTCGACGGCACTACAAATGATGGTCCAAGGTTTTAATCAATGATAATGCGTTAGTGCAGGCATCAAAGGTGGTCACAAGTGATTTCGAAGGACGACGAATATGAACCAAAAGTTTCTTTCCTCCAGCACAGAAGATAATTGGATGTGTGTTTCATAAAGACTCCACGTGTCATGAAGGGCATTGTTTAAAAGGTCGAGTCTGCTCACAACACCATTAATATTAATAAGGTGCATTTGTGTGCGACCATTGGCCAAATTTCAAAATAGTGCTATAAATTCATATAATACGTAAGTATCAAAATGATGTTTCCCCCATTAAAACGATTTAGTGAAAATCTCCCCAATTATCATAAATATTTAATGGTGTTATACTTTAACTTGTTATACAGTCATCATGTACTTGTGTTTCTTGTGTTTGTATGAATTTAACATTTTCTTATAACATTATTGAAACAATGTGCAACAAATAGTAATACTTTTCATAAAATTCCAATTCGAAATGTATTGATTTGTTTGCAAAAAAACACAAAACCAGAGAACATTACCAAGTCAGTACTACCAAAATTACACACTTTACTTATAGAACTCTACATAACGTCTTACACAACAACTTCTTTCACCTACCTATCTAACATTATGTGAGAAGCCACATCTCCACTGCTATTTAGTAACATTTCACGTACCTCCGCGTACAGTTTTTTATTCGCTCCTGCTTATACAAAAGACATAATTTCTAGTTTTCTTGTTCACGATTATCGCTCGATTAACGAAAATTTCATAAAGTTTCACAAGCCTGCGATCCAAAAACCAGAAGACATTATACAATCTTCCATTTAACCAATGAACCATTTTTCGATTTCTCTCGACAAGCTAATCGCGTTAGTTGCGGTTCCGTTCTTGAACTTATTAAACCTTAATCTTGCCGCCAAAACGAGATTACAAAGAGGAGAGGGGGCAAAAAAGAAAAAGGGTAAGGTTTCATTGGTGGACCTAAGATGCTGGTTTATAGAGTTGAGTAAGTTTGAGGTTCTGGATGAAAACGTTTCAAAATTTTCTGCATGGAGATTTTTCAATGTTTTAGAAAGTATCTGAACTGCTGAAGTTTTATGGAATTTGTGGAAAGCGTCCTAGATTTTATGATCTTCAAAATGTTAAAGTAGGTTCGATGGGCATATCATGTTTGCAGGACACTTTACATGTTTTAAAGATTCTATAAAACTCTGTAAAAACATTTAATCTACAATTTAGTCATCTATCAGCTCGTGCATGTAACGACATTCACGTACCATTTATCACCTTAATTAAATAATTGGGCGAGATAAGAGAAGATTCGTAAAAAGTTCCAAACAACAATTCTCGTAGCGGGGCAAAACAATGAATCAGACCGAATTTTTACAAGTCCGCTTCTCGACCTGCAGAGACGAGGCTACATTAACGATATTATCGAGATTTCCGATTTCCTGTTCGCGTGACTCATAGAAACTCGTTAATGGATACGTAATGAACTAAATTAATACGTTTTTTTCGTAGTATATATATCTGAGCTGACGTCAAATAAAAACAGGTAAATGCGCCGGTATCGATTGAGGAATGGAATTGTTGGGAAGTTCAAGGAAAGTGCCTGTCAATATGGAAACTAGGCCAGATATAAAAAAAGGAGCATGTACATAGATATACAATGCAGATATCACCTTTGTACAGGGAGTCGGCGGCAAATCCAATCAACCCAAACATTTCTTCCTGCAAGACCATTGTCATAAACATTATTGGTGCTTTCATTCCTCATAAAATTTGGATGCTATGAACTCCACAATATTTTCGCTTTAAACGTAATTTGTTTCATTTTTCACGTAAACTAGGTATTTCCAATAGAAGTGGAACAATTAATATCGAACCCAATAATTGAAGGTTACGATATGTTGACTGAAAGCATATTTGTGGAGATAACGTCCTCGTATAATATGTACATGTGTATTATTTAACAGAATCATGAATCATATAATTCGAGAGTTACTTCACGTTTGCACTCTTACTAATTATTTATTAAGCAGATCCCAAACATTCTTGCGTAAAGGATAAATAAGACATAATCTCGAAGATATGTACATAAACATGCTGGATTATTCATCAATGACTCATACGATCATACTTCGATAAATACTTTACGCACCGTAACGTAGTATTTATTTGAATAATATCAAATTTAAATTGCCAGATTTTTGTAATGAATCAAGATTTTTCCAAGGAAGTGAAATATGTCAACGTGGCTTCCTGTAAGAAAGTTGAAAATTTGTTTAAAGCGGTTTGTTCTTTCGACACTTTTATCTGTGTCAATGGTACGTCTGAGAAATAAGACTGATATTAAATTCCAGTCGATCGTGCCTGTGCAATTACAAATATGTGCTGATAATTACATATTGTCTTACTATAAATTATGGAAAGGGTCTGATTTATACCGTTTGCACGAATCAAAAAATTTATAGGTCGACTCCAAGCAACAAATAACTTTGGAATTAATGTGTTAAAGTGCATAACTACTATGTTACTATACCAAACATACTATTATGGTAGTTACAATTAGGGCTTTGCAGAAATCAATAATTGTACATCAACAACAACAAAACCAGCATGCAAGACAAATGCGACAATATTGTACTAATGTGCATTACTTAAAATATTGCTTAAAGTTGTTAGCAATTGATAGAATTATTTTCTCAAAATGTTCTCGAAATAAGAAATTTTTGATTTGATTTGTATTATTGATTACAGGATTGTGTATGAAATTCTAAGTAATTTCCATTTAAACTATTTACAAAAAATGTGCAGTTAATTTATACAGTGTTATAAAGTATAGCTACTAGGACCTACTAGACCAGTGAATTTGTAAAAAAATGGCTTAAATGTCAACAGTATGCGAAATAGCAATTTTTTTGCATAATTGTGTTGGAAATAATAATAGAAAAGGCCTGCGAATTTTAGTTTCAAACAAATTCCGCGTCACTACTTTATATTAACAATAAACCGAAAAAACAGTTTTTAAAATATTGAAAAACTATTTATTTTAGAGAAAAATTGTTCAAATCTGTAAAAAAAATAAGAAATTATTATAAAAGAACTTTAAAAATGGCAAACTTTTGTACCTGTAACGACTTTGCAAAAGTTAACTTAAAATCGATGAAGCTCCCCTATGAGACATTTGTTTTCCAATGCTTAAAAATGTCCGCAAGATAGGCACTTGTAGGTGCTATAGATTTTACAAAATTCCACTTGTGTATTTCTTTTGGTGAAACAACCGCCATCTTTGACCATCTGTACAGTCGCCATTTTTTAATGAAAAAGATTTAGT
Source organism: Cryptocephalus primarius (assembly GCA_963576515.1). Lineage (NCBI taxonomy): Eukaryota > Metazoa > Arthropoda > Insecta > Coleoptera > Chrysomelidae > Cryptocephalus > Cryptocephalus primarius. The sequence continues at coordinate 14,892,100 of OY754942.1, read as the reverse complement.
GACTTTCAATTTAAAGGTTAAGAATTAAACTAACGTTCTTTATAAATCAGGTATTAAAATTTTATGAAAATTCCAGTAAATTTAATTACTATAAAAAATGAAAGCTCTTATGCTTTAATAAATTTTGGAGCTGTAATTTTCTTTATAAAATTTGCTATATTGGCTTCTAGTGGTCGTAGAGTTCTCTATTTATTTAGGAATCTGTATTTTTTCCCCCTTTTTCAATGGCTTTTTTTTTGGAAATTTTACAAGTTAAAAATAAAGCAGTTATTCATTTGTTTATAAAAATGGGCTGAAATTGTAACTTTTAAAATAATAAATTTATGGGGTTTCCCATATAGTTTCAATATTTAATTTATAAAGAATGTTAGTTTAACTCATAACCTACGACTTCTACGGTGCCTACCTTTGTAGTTTGTTAGGGTTTTAATTGATTTTATATTGATTTTTGCAAAAATCATAACAATAACAAGAAACACCCATTTTTAACGTTTTCTTACAATAGCATTTTTATTTTCTAACCTACCAACTCCTATTTTTTAATAATTTTATCACACACATTTTACATATACATTTTTCTCAAAAATATATAGTATTTCTAAGATCTTTATTATTTCTAATGGAATTGTAGCTGCAATAGATCAATTCAAACACGTTCATTATGGCGAAAATCATACCTTTTACTTCACCCCTTTACATAAATTCCACCACATAAATAGGCATGCATTATAGGTAAGTCTATATACAAAGGATTTATTCGACTATAAACCAAGCTGTTATTAGTAATTAACTGAAATTAGTTCGATTTAATGTTGAAGACCACTTACCTGTACCGATGATAACAAGTTATGTATACTTATGTACATGATGGTAAAAAGTGCAAGTAAGGGTTTATAATGTTAGTGATAGTGGTATAGTTTATTACTATCATTATTACTTAGGCAGCATTTCACGTTCAAACACCAACTATACCAGTTCCTCGCCTTCAGTTAAGGAGGAAATTTTCTGTACCTTTCATGCTGTTATGTTTAGGATCCAAACTGAATCATCAAATATGCAAGCACCTGTACAGCGTAAAACAACAGCACGATGAACAATTTCTGATTACAACCGATTATCTATGTAGATCAGTGACATGAAAACTCACGACTCTACGCTGTTTCAGGTTAGTTCCACTACAGGTTTCGGCCCAATTAAACTTACCAGCGCACCACCGTAACTGGGGGCGGTTAGGACGAACTGGCAGAAGCACCAACAGGAAACAAAAACCACGAACAAACCCCTCATGTCGGACCGATTCACGTGGACTGATTCACGCTCCGAAACTAATCTACTGTAGCGCCGTTATCAGCGCTTTTCTCTCCTATTTTCCTTATCAGATTCACGAGCGGGAGATAATCTAATTCCGCGGCATAGCCGAAGTAATTTCGAAAAATATTTGAATCTTGCTAAGACAAACCGAACTCGGTCGAATCGCGTAACTGACTTTTCCAACAGAGATTTACTGGAATCGACGCACGGTTCGGTCTGTCTGATTCGCACTTCGGCCGCGCGCGCGAGATAAACTGGAAATCCACGCGCGGATCCGCGCGTTTATATCAGGCGGGCCGGGCACGTAACCTACCGCAAGGTTTTCTTCCTGTGTGACACGGTGACACGTCCGGTCATCGTTTTCGGTCAGTTTTCGGTGTACCGTGACCGATTCTTCGGGAAGCGCGCCCGGCAAACCCGATGATTCGGTCCTGGGGCTCGATATCGATAAGATCGGCGTGCGTTTGCATATTTAGTAATTGCGGTAGGTAATCCATGTAATTCGGTGTAGAGTCGAATTCTCGACTTGTGTGGGTGTGCTCGGGTCTTGGAATGAATCCGAGGAAGTCTAGGGAGCATGTGGAATTTTTCACCAGGTTACTCGTATTACTTTGAAATTGCATTTTTCCTACAGCCGATGATCTAGAGCAGTGTTTCCCGACAATTTTGAGTCAATACATTCGTACCACAATAAATGTTTCATGGCTACCTAAACAAGCCTGGTGAGAAATAGAAACATATCCTTCCTAAGTAAACCCAAAATGACACCTCAACAGAAATTGTCTTGTAACCCTTTTTGCTACCAACTCCTACACTGGATACGCAGCAATTGATTTAGCTATCTCTGAGGGAAAGATGTACCTCGTCATATATTAAACCTCATGGTGCTCCTATATAGCAATCAGTGGAGAATTTTCACAATGATAAACTCCGGAAAATTTTTGAATGGTAGGGCAAAGTTTGATCGTATTGAATAAAAATTCTAAGACTTTCCACGTCTCTGAACGATAGACACTGAAAATTTTTTGCAATAGCCCTTGAAGGTTCAAAATTAGTCATTTTTCTAGATTTTCTCATTTAGTTACCCTGGGGTTGATTTTCCAAAATAAAGTTAATAGAGTAACTTCTCTCATCTAAGGAAAAGATAGAAAATGAAGCTTTCTACAAGTGAATCCATAAATGAGTTATCGCAATATACTCAAAAAGGCACTGTTTTGTTTTTTATAAATAATTATTGCTAAAAGTGACTTTTTTATTTTAAATCTGTTAAAATATAACCCTTCATTTAACAAGAAAAACAAGTTTGTAGCACGCTGCCGTCAAATTATTTGAAACTGTAATACAAACTAGGCGATTGCCTGTGATTTTTTTATTAAAAGGATGAAATTATTCAACTGACAGAGTTCATAAACAATATTGGCATAAGGTTAGGTAAAGGTTAAATAAAATTAGGCTGCGAAAAACCTTCTGTGATTTTCTCAGTCATAAACTATATAACACAATATTTATATCGCAAAGAACTCATTAGTTTAAATGGCATAAGCGTCAGGTGGAGTTTTCATGCTGAAAGGTATTAGAAAAGTTGTAGAAAATATCGACCATTCTCTCACTCATGCCAATTAGCAGGTGCATTGAAAATAGCATAAAATTCTATAAGCAGAAGCACAACTGCTTCAAAGTGCTGCCACGTTGAAAATCATTAATGAAATTTCATCAAAGTCACCACCTTATTTTGGAAAATTTGCGGAAATTACGACAATTTTCATCTATAGCATTTTGCATATGCATAGAAAAAGTTGCTTAAAGAGGCATATATGCCACAAATGCCCTTAAAACCCCGTCACTTCGGGCTACATTTTCTACCACTTTCTAGTCAATCTCTGGTCATATTTTGCTTACTTTTATACCAGGGAAAACTTTTCATTATGTCTATACTACTATTTCCATAAATTACTGACGGAAATTTAGTGCTATATTATGATAAGCGTAAGATAATACAGTGTAATGTATAATATTGTTAGGTGGAAAGGTAATAGTGAAGTGACAATAACCAACATATCAATCATTAAATCAATATATATTACCTATACAACAATTTTATTAGTAAAATATACTGGTTCAATGAAGTAGATTACTCTCATGCTGCTCTTCCTTTTCAACTTCAATTGTTTATAGTAACAATAAACAGGGTGTAGGCTATATATTAATAAACCTAGAAAATGCATCATGTATTATATGATTATGACAAATTAATTGAAACTATCTTCACGATTGAAATTATCGGATTTACGTTAAATGCTTACCTATAGTAAGAAAAATGATGATTAAGTTGTCACGGTGCGGCACGAAGATTATGGCATGAGTTGTAAATGCTGCTAAAATGGATACTTCCAGGATTTCGTATGCCAATAATAGCGATGGTATTTCCTAAAAAGTTCAATAGGAATACAATTCCACATATAGAAATAAAGTAATACTTTTGAAATTTATTCCAGGATTCTGTTGAAGTTCAATAAAATTTATATCAGTTCTTCGACAAAAAGTAAATTAGTAATTCATTCGTCATCGACGTTAGTTCTTTAAGTAAACTTGAATGAATGAATCTTTGTTGAAATAATTTTCACATAAATCTTCAGCAGTTAATGATGCATTTCTCTATTAATAGATTCACGACGTCGGCTTGGATATAAATTTATGAACGGATTTAGACTGCAACGTACGTATAAACTACAAAGCAACATAAATTACAAGTCTTACCCATATGATCCCGGAGGAAATGACCGAACTCGCAAACAGGCAGAATACGCAAAAAACCAAGTAATCTTCATCCAAGCTGTCGTACCTCACCAGTAACCTGCTGCTGAAAACGACTGTGCCCATCACTCCGACAACCTAACATACTAAATTCAGAAACAGGGAAGAAATAAATCATTTTTCACCCACCATGTGAACCACCGCCATCAACACCGCCGCAGTCTTTTGCTTGAAACAAAAGCAGAACTTCTTGATCATCATAATTGCATTAATTGCACTTGCAGATTAAGAGATCGGATGAAACGGTGCTGATCTGCCGCTTGGCCTCAAAGGTTAATCGTTTTTTAAAACATGGTGGAGTGGCCGATGCCAGCCGAACTAATTTTAACCGAGTTTATTTAGTTTGAAGCAAAAGGTTGTTTATTTCATCCAGGGAAGTACACCGTAAACTTCGGATCCATTGAAAATAAGCTGGAGAGGGCTAAATTTAATTAGAGCGTCAGCGCCAAGCTTGCAGCTTATAAACAAAATCGAAACGGTGTTATGTTAGTTAGTTATTAGTAGAATAAAAGTCCAAATCCAAAAAATCAAAAGACAGGTTGTTTCATTATATGAACATGCTCAGAAATTTTCAGATCGTAACGACTTACCTCGGTTTGGAGTTCCTTGTTACGGTCATGGGGTAATTTGTTACTTTTTTTATATACAAATTAACACAATATACTATAATACAGTTCGTTCAAAACGAATCTGATATGGAGCGGCAAAGACTGTCGTCGAGGTTTTCATAAGGTAATGAGATCGAATTTGCTTAAGATCAGTGAACTCCCTTTACTTTCTTGAGTGCACATTGAAAGTATTCAGCACAAATCATACACAAATTCGTACTCAAAAAGACAGTTAATAAACTGGACACTGTATTCAGTACAAACTATAAAGCTTAGAACCACAAACCTTCTGATATGCCGTCCGGTCGAACATGCAAAGCGATCGATTGACTTACGTGAATTTCTTTTTGATTATAATTATTGATTCCTTGCCATATCCAATAATGAGTACCCAGAGAACACTGGGTAATAATATGTAATAGTTGTTTCATAAAAGTAAGCACCATTACTGTTTAAGACAGTTATAATTAGTTTCTAAACTTCAAGCATCCATTTAACGACTCATCAAAGTTTCCAAAGAAACTTTTTTGTCTTTGTAGGTGTTTCGAATTGAAGCATAATTAGCCATTAGAGATAATCGGTGTGGTTACTTTTGAAAGTACTGAAAAGTGGATATGTAACACTGATATTAGCGTTATCTAACGTAGCATAAAACATTTCTGCACAACGTGCAGAAAAAGTCGGCGTTGGTCAACTAAAATGACAATGGGCGAGTAACCGAGCAGAAATTTCGAATAATTTATTACAGATTATTATTGAGACACTCAGAGGTGAAAGTTTACATGAGGAAGTGGCCGATCTGTACGAATCGTAGATCTTTACCGTGTTTATCAAATTTCGGTATAAATATTTAGTTTTATGGTAAACGAAATAAAAATAATTAATGGGGTTTTTCACTTCCCAATGACGAATACGAGGAGAGGTATCGATATTTACTTTAGGTAACCTCCTCGATATTGTTGCTCTCATCCTGTCGTTTGATTCATGTCGTTTTACGAAATCGTGAAGCATTATCTCATAGTATAAATAAGGGAGAGCAAGTGAGAACTGCAATCGCTTAATAAACATTCCAGCGTTATTCCACACGAATGCTCTTACCCTCAAGAATATACATAATGACAAATGATGGTAAACTGATTGTTATTCCAAATTGGATCAAACAGTTGTTTACATGATTCTATGGCTATCTTTTGTTATGGGATCAGCATGAATCTTCCGATACGCATACCGAAGATGACTAAACCGTTTTCGGCATTCAGACAATGCTTCCTACCACAGCCATACAAAATGATATACATACAAAAAAAAAGATCTGATATCTAAGAAAGGCAGACACACACCCTGATATTTGACATCTGAGGTTACTGTACGGTGAATCAACGAAAATAATGACAAAACAAAAAATATATATTTCTCCTTACATCAGGTGATTGATATACACTACGACAAACCACAAGGTATTTTGCGGGTGTGAGATATGGTGTGATAAGGATTTTAAATTAGTATTCTCCGAGGAAACCGAGGAAATATCCTTTGTTTGATTACTATACCTCAGTGTTATTGGTAGTTTAAAAAAAGAAGAAAAAGCGTACAATGACTAGTTGAAGGTGTGATACCTTGAAAACGTATTACAATACACCACGAAGAGCAGATTAATCTTTTAACAGAGTATGGACAAGAGCAATATGACAAAATGAATGTTTAATTAATCCGGATTATTTGTATGCGGTTCAATCTAGAAGTACATCGACCATCACGGTTATTTACCGACCGCTAGAGTCTATTTATAAAAACAATTTAACCTAACGTTAACCTCATATCCTACGTTCCTTTACTTCATTTGGCGTTTCCCACATAGTTTCTTAAACAATAATCCCTGCAATGTAATCCTTAAATTTTTCCTGCGAACTTTATACCTCGAAGCATTGTATTCCCGACAATACTCTGACGTTAATCTGGTAACTTCCACTCCAATCTTAAGCAGCATCACAAAATATACTGAGTCACGGTATTTGATGTCAAAAAATTTCTCCTAGGAGTAGGCGTGTATCCAAATCGGAAAAACCGCAACTAACAGCGTTACAATTTTTTATACTTTGACCAATTAAACCAGTTATGATAAACGCTCCATTAATCCTGTCACCTGTTTGACGAACCTAATGTAATTGAGGCGAATAATGAACAATGCCGCAGTGCAGTATATAGACCAATGACTTTAATATCAAACAAGTGCCTTTTAGACTCTGTTTAGGTTACAGAACACGTATATTTAGTCTCGGAGAATTTTTTTCACCGTAAACATGTGGCAACTAACACTCAATTCTGTTTATGTAGTAAAGTTTAAGCTGAAGCATATTAGCGCCTTAACTTGTATGCTCTATCGAGTCAAATAGGATGCGATGGAGGGTAGGAACTCCTAAGATTCCGAATACCTATAACGGAATTTTGAAAAGAGGTGTTGCTCACAAGATCTCTTGATAACTATAAGCATATAAGTTTTAGTGTAGTTTAAAAATTTAGACTCAATTAGCAACACTAAACGTCAAAGTGACGTAATTCTTTTTTGAACGTCGATTAGTTTTGCTACAGTAATATTGTTTATGACTTTTCCTATTCTATTCTGCCTGAAATTTGATTAAATTTCTACGCTATTTTGTTGATCATTTAGTCTACATTTTAAAGCTATAGCTCTATAGCTATGATAAAACTAATATGCTGTAGCGATCATGCTACTAAGAGCACATACTTCCTTCTCCCCTAGTTTGAAAAGGTAGAGCAAAGTACACCATTGAGGCAAAAGTGTTTCACCTTTTTTGGAAATTCCGATTTTTAAATATTGTAATTATTTAATTAATCCATTAATATTTATTGATATTTAAATAGTTGTCTTGAAAATTGAAAATTTTCTTTACACAATTACGTCCCTTAACAGTGCTCATACCTTAAAATAAATAATTTCCAGATAATTCTCGAAGTCATCTTTGTTACAACATTTTTGATTTACGTAGCTGTAGTATAAACCATTCTTGAGAAATGGGGAGATGGTGGGTGTCCTTAACTGGCCACTAGGTACAATAATCATAATTCATGTGTCGATCATATTTGATTTCGATGAAATATTGGGTGAAAAGAAAACCTATTTGTGTTTTTAGAAAACAACAAATTTATTAAAATACTAATTTAAAATATCTAAACCTACTGTGCGATTCAGAATACTGAACGTTGTCAAAATTATATCACAACTGTTTGAGGTCCATAAAATTATCCTATTAATTATTTTGACCGCGCTACATAAACTGCAATTAGCAGAGAATAAACAAACCGTGAAACGCTCTAATACACTTACGAATGGTAAGGTACCGTAATTTGTACGTCGCTAGGTACATCTTTCTTGACTAGGCAGTTAACACTTTAAACCATATTTCACAGAAACAAATTGACTTCAGTAGCAAGGAGTTAACAGTATTAATTTCGATTTTAGAAGCTGGAATCTACATTACAACAGCTTTAATTCACTCTCAGTGTCTTTGGGTATTGAAGCAATAGTGTTTGAAGAAATTAAGTTAAAACAAGATTTCCTGAAATCTAGAGCTTTCAAGCGATTTCTGGAAGAAATTTCGAAGGAAGGCAAACCTGTAACATCTATTGAAGTTAATGTCGAAACTTGAGTTAAGTTTGATTGACGTGCGAGTTTGGCATTACTTTTATTTTCTAACTGACAGTAGAATCATTCCAAACAATACCCTTCCATGAAATCAATGCGTTCCTCGACAATCTAACCTATCGAAACCTTTCACGCGAATATACCCTTTTTGGAAAACGCTGTCGTCATCCGCCGAATTTATGTGATACGCTATAAGTTTCTCTGCTGCCAAAGGGTGCCATACCCCAAAAGTACACGATGGGTTGTCTTCTGGGTCGTAATAATGACACCTCTTTGTCACCCTGATGGAGGGAACGTACTCGAACAAATCGACGAAACTGCAGTACTGCAGCAGCAGCCTTAAACCTGTAATAAATAATTTAAGTCAAACGAATTGCAGCTGTCAAGTAAATATTTAGTTACAGGTCTGAGGATTTTTCCCCTTGAAAAGATTCTGGGAAGACTACAGAAACTTCTCAGGGGAAATTCATGATATCATTGACTAATTCTGAGAGAAGATTTGGTTTAAGAAGCTTTCGGACTTTTCCTTTTGGGGCTTCAGATTCTAGGCAATCTTTAGAAGTTTTTAATTCCTTCAAAATTATTCAGACAGTTTAATGTTTGAAATTACAACCAAAAACTTATAGAACATAGCTAAGACCTTTTTGGAAAATAATGATAGTTTGGTTGATCCTTGCATTAGCCCATTAGATTCGATAACATATATCTCTAGGAAAACGTATAGATTTTTATTTTGTATTGATTTAAACTCTAATAATTTAGGAGTTCTATGAACCTTTGGTATCAATTTACTAACTACTAAAATTTCTAACCATTTTACAGCTATTTCCATCATAGGTACATTATTGGGAAACTCATGCCACCTTGAACGTTTAACCTTGTGAATGGAGTTTATAATAAAACCTATTAACACAGACAGCAGATCTCTCTCAGGAAGGATCTACTTGCAGATTCAAAAGTGCCTTTTCTCACACAAGGTCACAAACGTATTGCAAGTCCAAATACCTTATGGACCTCAGATGGATTCAATGGACCTATGGAGTTTTCAGAAGCTACAGGAGCACGTAAAAAGAACTTTGATTACAGGCTTGAGTCTTTCACTTTAATCCTCCAAACTCTAACAAAACTGCAGGAGGTTTTCAGTGGGGATCTGATTTTGGCCATAAGGTAACTTCCAGTTTATACCTCCAGGTTGTAAAAAATGGCTTTTCCAGATCAAGCATGATTACATTTCCTGAGGTACTTTTTAATTAAGGCTTTCATATTCTTGGAAGACTACAGCAATTTTCCGGCCACTTCAACTACTTGAAGAAGTTTCCTTACCTGTTAATCAGTCAGTCTTACCAATAAATCCAGAAGAAGGTGGGTTCAGGCGCAATTTACTAGGTGAGTTGCTCTGTAGTACATCCCAGAGGTCCCACAAGTTCCTCGGATTCAACAGGAAAAACTCCGAGTTCGGATCCCTCTTCCTGAAGTGTATGTAATTGGGGATCAAGTCGTGTTCAGGTTTAAGTAGCCAATCTTCGATCGATGAGGTGTAGTTACTCGGATCCCACGCGACCAAGGTGATGTTTTTGTATAGGTTCGATTTGAGAAATTTAAAGTGCGCCTTGGTGACAACTTGGGAGTTCAGAAGGCGAATCGTTGTCTTCTTACCGACGTCTTTTTCGAAGAATCTAGTTGGGGCGTTGTTAAACCTCAAGACGAGTTCATGAGAATCTAAAATTTAAACAATAGTTAATATGATCGTGCATTAGAGTAGTTGAAAAGTATTTGACATCCATTATTTCTGTTAACGTGTCTTAATTTCTAATAGATTAATAACATTGAACCTCAAAACGTTTTATTTCTTAACCAACAATATTTCTATGGAAGTATGTACCGCCAATTTGTGAGTTTATTGTTGACATCGTTCCACTGTTTTAATCTTGAACCGTCTGTAAAAATTTAATTGTGCCATTAGTCATCTTCTACTAATTACAGCACAACTTGTGGTTGAAGACGTGAATGAAAATTACAAAAACTATGCGAATCTTCATAATCAACAACCGCGGCAGGATGTTTCGAAAATGACTCATTTCGTCTGTAGGGCTCATAAAAAAAAATACGTCAACGCAAACCGCATGAAAATGCATGTTTATTATCATAGATAAGTTGGAAATTGATTTTACCGTTATTTTATGGCTTACTAGTAAGCAAAAGATTGAAACTGTGGAGAAGTATTGTTATATTGGTTATTGTTATATTGGTTATTGTTATATTGGTTATTGTTATATTGGTTATTGTTATATTGGTTATTACTTAGATTCGTAATAATAGGGCTGTATTGTACCAGTTATTTAACACAACTGAGTTATGTGTTATTAATAAATTGATCGCACCTAGGTAAGTAGTTCTTGCTCTTTTGACTTGCTTTATGCAATCTATGCAATGTGTTTATCAAGAAATTCAGAACTTACCTACCATCAGTAATGATTCGGTAAAAGGAATTAGCGGTTTCTGTCAATAATCATGAGTATTTGTTTGTGAAAATTATATCTCACCTATGAAAGTCCCTAAATTAGAGTTTTTCAGCGCCCCAGCACTGGCCACTATGGCACAGCTATCGAAGTACTTATTCCCAAAAAGCTCCTTTTTAGGAATAAAATCTCTGATGGGATTTGTTCCTACGTCTTCCCTGGTCAACGTACGTAATGGGGTATTTTTCAACTGACACAAAATATCCGTCGCCATTTTGTCCATGTAGTTACCCCTGACTCCCTTGTATTGGACGTTGTAGGGATTCTCGGTGCCGACTTTGAGGACATTACTTTCGTCTGTCGTCACCTTTCTCAGTTCTTTCAGGATGTTTTCCTTAAATTCTGCCGTTTTCTTGTCGCAATCCGCCTCCGAATCGTTGCTCAGGCAGAAAAACTTACTGGAGTCCAAGTCGAAATCCTTCTGCTGCAAGTTTGGAAACCTGTAAATTGAAAAACCTTTAGAACATACTATGATTTTTCATGTGAGACATCGCCATGCCTCGCCATGACGATATTGAACATTTTTTAAAATTATTTAAACATATTTGCAATCATAGTATTGTAATCATTATCACCTTTATCATGTAATACAACAACCATTGTTAAAACTAAAATTTTGATATAAAATTGGAGTAGACAGCCTCACGCCTCAATTCTAGACTTGGAAGGCAGTAGGTAGTGACAGTCAAGAGTATTCTTTTCGAACTATTCTTTATTGAAAACTCTGTCGCTATTTATACAATTTAATCTCATTAGGTACGTAGATAATCTGATGCTCTTTTTTTCTATTATTCAAAATAAATTGAGTCACACTGTTTATTGTAGTTTCCTTTTACAGGCATTAGTTACAAAATTGCAGGAATTTCAACAATATGGATTACTTTTTGGTACAACTCAATTAAAACAACGAATTATCTGGTTAATCTAGTGACAAAATTTCTTAATTATCACTATACCCGCGACTCCAGCTTCTACCCAGCGTAATTATTCGGTATAAGCTTTAGGGATCATATACCAAATGAGAAAATTCACCACAAAAATCATTGGACCAGTCATGTTGCTAGGAGTGGAAACCTAGAGATCAAACTAGAAGCAGAGGAAGACCACCGACTAGGTGGACTAGCTGGAAACTGGATCCAAAATGCTCAGAATAGCCAGAATGACTAGCTCTATGATGATGATAGTGTCTAACTAGCAACAATTTACACAATCATGGAAACTCCTGGGCTCTTTGGACCAAATCTCTTCCTGATTCTAACACCTACCTAGGTCTGCTGTTTTTGATCAGTGTCACTGTGATGTTCTCCTTATGGGTCGAGTGCTTCTTCCTGGTCTTCGCGTCTGCAGCCGCCGCGTGGGTCTTGTTGGTCACTTCGCTGGGGTAGTAACCCCTGTTGTAAAAATAAATCTGTTGATCGTAGGTGGAGGTGGTCGCCTCCGTCTGTCGCTCCATGTACATCCAATATTGCGACCAGAGAAGGTACATATAGCCGCACATGCCAAAGAACACGAGATTTATAAAGACCCATATGGAGACCACTAAGGCTCGCATTTCGCTGATTGTTGTCGGTTTGTGTTTATTCTGGAAAAGAGGGATGATATAACGTTTTCTGGTTAAATTTCGTGTACTAAGGAAATATAGTTGAGGTGTAAGGAATCTGAATGGTCAATTTTTAGCATTTACAGTCATGGCAATTTTATTGTCTGTGGCTATGCTGACATATCGTGAAATTTGCACATGTGAGGGTATTTGTTTAACAAAGAGTGAAATCGTGGTAATATTTAATAAAGCAATTAGATGGCGACGATAATGACTAGTTTGACAACTGTGCATTAACGCTATTAGGGATATAAATTAGTATTACATATTTTTTTACACGAGAAACCACCTGAAATAATAACAAGTAATTACAATAGTACATTTTGTGGCTGTCGAAATTTTTTGTTAATTTTTTAGACATTTTTAAAAGAATATATTAACGAGTTATAATTCGAAAAAATCAGGTTCAACTAATTACTCATAAAATATTTATTTAAAATTTCTAATCGTAAAATCACTAAAATAATTCCTAATTACAACTTAGCACTAATACAGAAACTTACATAAATACTTTGATTTAGCTAAAACTTATACTTTAATTCAAAAGCAACCAAAATATCACACATATCTAACCAACGAAATCTTAATGCAGCAATCCAATCAATATACCTTCTATTTTGATGCATTTAGGTTATAAAACACGAACAACGCTTATTACGTAAAAAATGTAATCAAAATGAGTTAAAAACGTTAATTTACTCACTCTGTTATATTACGTGTTTAAAAAAATACATTGTCATTTCCATAATTTCAAATATTTGCTAGCAACATTCCACACTTAAAAAAAAAACCAATGGGACAAACACCTATCTAATTCCATGCTCTGTCCATATTCCTTGCCTATGCCTCGTCGCTCTGGACAGAGAAAAACTGTTGCAAAATAAATTATAACAAGTTGTGATTATTAAAAGAGCTAATTAGTGACTAAATAATTATGCAAATAGAATAAAATAAACTAATAAATATATTTCAGTTTATATTACCCATGTTTTTTACTACTGCTGCCATCCAGTGAAGTCTGGTGTGGATTATATAAGATTTCTGTAAATTACAGGTACAGTTTATCGACCTAATCTATATCATTTTAATTAATATGCCAGCACATTAATAGTAGAGTGTAATGATATGGCTGATAGGTAGGTGATATGTAGGTAAGTAAGTTGTCAGCAACATGCTATATGAAATCTTATAAACAGAAATTATTTTTTATGTCTTATGTTCCATTAATCGTCAATTGCTCATGTTAGTCATGGTCATTGAAGTAGTCCATTCAATAAATTGATCACCTAATCAAATTGCGGACACATTAATTTGCTCTGACTGAATATAAACGAATTTTGTTATGACCTGAGTTGGAACAAATCTTGACTATTAATGTGAATCGTGTTGTCTACCCACAAAGAGGTGGAGAAGGCATGAACACCACACTTCTAAAATGTTTATGCACTCTGTTTGTGTACTCTGCTTTCCTTCATACATATCTGTTCTCTGTAAATCTAGTCAATAACCTGTGAAGCCCTGTAATAAAGTTTTTTTTGTACTTACAACTTGAAATTGTCCGATTGTTCTAGATACTACCCAAAATGTCTCGCTCTTCCTCAAGGTTTGATACCAAGAAAGTGGTAAGTTATATGAGTATTTAGTAGATAAACAACTAAATTAACCCTTGCAACTTGTACAACTAATATTTATCAGGGTTTTGTTCAGTTTTACATGTAAGTTGTCATTTTTTTTGCAGAATTCCGAATTGGTGACATTAACCTATGGGGCATTGGTAGCTCAGATGATCAAAGATTTTGATAACACCGATGATGTTAGTAAACAATTGGAGAGGCTTGGATATAACATGGGCATAAGGCTTATCGAAGATTTCCTTGCTAAAACCGGCACAGGAAGATGCTTAGATTTGAAAGACACTGCTGATAAAATACAGACCGCTTTTAAAATGTACCTAGGGGTACAGCCCAACGTCGCTAACTGGAGTCCCGTTGGCGATGAGTTTTCTTTCATTATGGACACTAATCCATTGACAGATTTAGTTGAATTACCAGATGACCTCAAAGGCTTGAAATATTGCAATATCATTTGTGGGGTGATCAGAGGGGCTTTGGAGATGGTCCAGTTAGATGTCCAGAGTTGGATAGTGCAGGTAAAGAAATTTAGTTACCAAAATTCACTCACTACAAGTGTACTCTCCTAATACATTTTGCTCATTTCTAATATTTTCTTATTTCAGGATCAATTAAAAGGTGATCAAACTACAGAAATAAGAGTCAAGTTCATCAGAAGATTGGAAGATGCGATGCCTGCTGGTGAAGATTAAGACCTATAATGTTATAATTGTTCTACCAATATAATCTATAATACCATGTATTATTTATTACCAAGTATTTTGAATAAATATATCTGTTTTTTACATATTCAATATTTATCCCCTCAAACTTCTTACTTAATACTCTATAAATATTTAGGAATATTGTATTTAAGTTTTGTACATATTTGAATGTAATTTTTAGAACCTTATTATGGTTTCAAGTAATTATATGATTGAGTTTACTTGAATATAAAGGCACTGTTTTATACTGGTATATAAAATTCATTCTATGAAACTAACTGAAGCTAAAAAGTCACTGCTCATTTTGTATTTTACAAATTTCTAAGTAACTAAATCCCTCTCTCATTAAATTTAAAAACATATATTTTCATCTATGAATAAACTGAGACACTGTAGCAGCGATTTTGTACAATTTCCTCTAATAAGTGTATGCTATTGGTTCTTCAACCGTGCCTATTATTACCATTTATTTGTCAAAGTAATATGTAACGTGCAATTTGAAATAGTTTCTACACACAATGATTACTGAGTGTACTGTTGAAATGAAAAGTTTAAGTAACAGGATTATTAAAGATTTCTAATTGAAAGCCG
The DNA here is from genome assembly GCA_963576515.1 of Cryptocephalus primarius. Lineage (NCBI taxonomy): Eukaryota > Metazoa > Arthropoda > Insecta > Coleoptera > Chrysomelidae > Cryptocephalus > Cryptocephalus primarius. The sequence continues at coordinate 14,876,658 of OY754942.1, read as the reverse complement.
ATAATATAAAGTATAACAATTCATAAGGTTGTCAACATTTCTCTACAATTTCTCGAAAATATTAGCTTACATGTAAAGTATAAGTGGTTCTATCCAATACGTGACACCCCTCCCCATTATGTTCTAGAGAATTCGAACATTACAGGACATGCATCATCATTCTAATGCCAGTCAGTAATTTTTTAATCAAGCTTGTTTGCATTAAAGAGAGTTCCTCTCTAGAAAATTCTTGTTTACAGCGATTGTCGTGACATTCTAGAAGGTCTTCCGTCTAAAACATGCATTATCGTAATTTTTTAATTAAATCGTGAAGAGCGACGACAATAACTTAAAAGATAACATAGGGGAAAGTACAAGGCGAACGCTTCTTATTATTTGATATGGTAATAAGGAAATCAACAGTACTTCGGTAGTTAAAGACTTGACAAATAAATCTAATACTATTATTATTAATTAAACATGACGAGAGCAAATTTTTCATTCAATTTTTAAACGCCTTTGAGTACTATTGAATAGTATACACATAGAATATAAATCGAATACAAAGAAATGCCAAAGAAAGATTCATTACAAACTGAATTTTGAAATTTTAGGAATTTACGCACTCACTATGTTGATTTATTAAGGTATTGTTTATTATTATCTTCTGGGATAAGAAGAGAAGTATAGACGGTTATACTTTTAGAGTTGCCATACATGAAGTGATTTCAATACATGTGAATCTAATTGACGCTCGCACTATATCTCTGTTTTTAACATTTTTTTGGAAAATTTTGCTATAGCCTTGTGGCCACGATTTAAGAGAAAATTTCCTATTTAATAGCACAATTAATTGAGTTTCCTTACATTTCAGTCTTTTAAAATTGTCAATTGAAGATTTAATGTATAAAGAGGATACTTGAACCATCATCGATCGATTCACCTTCACAAAAATATTCCATTTGATATTTATTCAAAGCACAAATTTTCGTTTCCATTAAGTTATTTGTAATTTGTTAACTGGAAATTTAACGGAGTAACACAGGAAAAGTGCATTTTGGAGAAACAGGTCTGCACCAAACTAGGTGACCAGCCTCGGAATTTCTCCAAGACGCGGATCGGAATTTTACCGGCGCTTAAGAGCTGTCTTTTTTTATTTTGATACTTTCAAAAGAATATATACGATTATGGCTGTCAACTTAAGGCTTTTATGTGTCATAAGACAAGCCATGGTCCGTCAGGAGGGATTTTTAGCAACGTGCCTTAAAATTTTCACCATGCGACGCGTCAGGCTTCGATAAACAACGGAAATTTCCCTTACAAAAAAAGCACACTACATATTTTTTTTATATATATGTTTTAATTGTTGCATTCACTTCGAGGAAGACGAAAAGAAACGTCGAAGGAAACAGAAGAAGCGGAATTATAACGGTGTCATCGCGTTGTTGATGGGTTCAGAGGCGTACCCCACCATGGGCCCGCGTTTATATATCGGGACAGCAAGAAGGATGGTAGAGAGTTGCAAGTACAGAGTGTTCCGAGTAACTGATAGCGCGCGTTAACAGTGCGATTCTACTTCATACTTCTTTTTGTATATCGAAGATGCTGATCAAGGCACTTATTCTCGGTTCGTTTCTCGCCCTGGGAGTGTACTGTGATTTTTACAAGTAAGATTTTATTTTATCGCACGTTTTTTAGTATCATTTTGCTAAAATCATATTTTCTTATTTTCATTACGTCATTTCAACATCAACTCACTTTAGAAAAAAAATGTAGATTTTGTGCATTAATTGAAGGTGTAAAAAAATGAGTGATACCTCATTGGAAACTTTGATAAATATTTTTTTATTTAAATTAAATACGTTCAATCTAGAATCTTCTGGAAGTTTATACAGTTTATATGCCTATTTTCAGGCGTTAAGACGGCACTAAGACGTTAAGCATTAAGGCATTAGACACATCAATAATTTAAACAAAAAGGCATGAATGAAAAATTACGTTTTGTTGTTTAATTTTTATGTACTTACCACATTTAATAAACGTGCGTTATTTCTGTTTCTTTTGGCGAAGTGTTATTACACATTATCCTTTCTTAATTGAATTGTGGTTTTGATAAAAATATCAACCAAACTATTATCGACATTAACATTTTTTCATTGGTGTGTTGCATCATAGGAACGTAATACATTTTTGTGGTAAAAACTACATTGAAATACTACCAAATATTTAATATTGTTCCGTCCTTTAACAAGGTAATAAATGGTACTCTGTATTCCTTTATAGGTCAGGAGGTGTTTACAGATCTGTATGTTTTAAATCACTATAGAAAATTCCTTAATACATTTCGAATTTTTCTTCTATTGTTCTGTCACTTTACATTGCATTCTTCGTTTATGTTATGCCTTCTTATTTTTTAAATCAATCGTTTTATGAACAGTTTCTACCGGAATAAGAACGTATATACTTTCACATTATACCAATTGTTTTAATTGTACAATGTGCACGTTTCTCTAAGTATGTCAATGATCTTGCGCTTTATATACGGTTCTATTGTTTGTTTTCTAGATTTATCCCGCAAAGACAATCGAGAAATTAAGTACTATCTAGATACTTTCTCTTAATGTATGATGGTGACATTTCGTGATATATAATTTTAATGAAACTATCTTCATAAGTAGTACGGTAATTAAATTATAATTGCAGAGGTAGAGAAACTTTTTTGTGCAATTAAACTATAGCGTTAAACTATAAACCGTTGACTTTTTGTAATATGAATTAATTTTTTCGATTTCCTGAGACGAAGGGGTCAAAAGACTAGAGGACACTCGAGGAAAACCAAATTTTCCGCATTTCCCTTTGCGCCTGGATAATTATTGGATTACAAACGGACCTAGTTGGTGAATTACGTGCCCAGTAGGTAGAAAATAATCACGAAATTGAAAATTGCTTTCGAATTATTACTCAATAACATAACAAGGCAGTTCCTGGAAACAGAATCCCTATACAACCGTAATTACATTTCATATGGAATGGTACGAATCTCTTCCGGGAAGTTACAATGCGGGTACAAGAGTTACTCATTTTTGTAATGCTCTAGGAAAGTGATTTTGTACGTAATCGACAAAATTACGTTACTCTATTAAATAACCCAACAGTAAATTGTGTTCATAGTCTAATATTTACTGACAGGTTAATTCATTTATTTTAACGAACCAATGGAACGTAAAATTGTAAATAATTTAACTTACGATAAAATTTGTTGCCAAATTAACATGCCCCGAGAAACTCTATTCAAAATTGTAATGAAGGTATGTTGTGAAAAAAAACTCACTTAAATTTTGTTTAAAACGCTACTGTTTCCACTTCTGAATCAAAAATAGTGGCACTTCTAACACAGTTTTTTGCCAAAAATTTAAATTACAAATACATACAGAGCATGTGCTTTTCCAGATTGTTTTTGCTAACTGAGAAAGCAAACCTACAGAAGAACCCCAGAATAATACGGACAAAAATAACTCACCCCTATTTTTCACCTCCTCGAAAAGAGAAATTCGTAGTTGTAACATGTTTTTCCACTAACTTGGACTCCTAAACTTTAGGTATGCAAAGTTTAAGGTTTCTAGCTATTCGAAATTTTTAAATAGTTCCAAAACAATAGTCATTATCCACCGATCCACTGCTATTTCAAAGGTCTGATAGAACATGACACTATTTTTAAATGATTCGTTAACCAATCGAACTATGTTCGTTATTGTCCGCATTTTCAAAGAAACGTTTCCCCTCGTTATGTATTCATGCGTTCGGAAAGGATCACAAAAGGATAACTCGCGTAGGACTCGCCTTCGAGACGCTATGAAACTATCGAGATATCATATACTAAGAGACAAGTCCCGAAAAGAGGTATGTCAAGAAATAGAAAGAGATAGTGACAGAGAAAGGGGGACATAAAGTTAGAGAGAGAATAAAGTCGAGTGAGCAGCTGTTGGGTTCTAAGCTAATAATGAGGCAAAGGTAGCAGCTGACTCGATTTAATTTCTCTCTTACACTCCCAGTAGCTTTTGAGTGCACGTGTTATATAAAACTAAAACAATGGTAACAGATATGAACTTGAAAATCGGAAATGATGTCATAGATTAACAGTTATAGATACTTGGAAAGTAGGTTCAATTAAGAGCAAGAGAATGCAAATATGAAAATTCTGAACTGCTAAGTTGTACTACTTGCTACAGGAGTTTACCACGGAAAAATTCAAGCAGCAGAAATGTGGTAACTTAGGAGGGTGATAAGTATATAATTATAAGGCAGTTAAACTGGTTCAGCACTGTTAACAATATGTGAAGAAAGGGTGAAGAAGGAGGAAACCGAAATATTAAGAGTTGCTAAAACTTGGGATCCATGGAAGAAGTTTCTAGTAGCTGAAGAAAACAAAGTATAGCTTTATACAGTTATAGTGTAAGAGTATTTATGATGATTTTGATAGGTCATTTTCAGCAGCGTTTTGTTTACAAGTGTCGTTACTGAGTTTAATCCGCCAATCACCTTGTAATGAAGTGATACTCAATTTCCAATTCAGACTTTCCTCATTTCCCCCTTTCAGTGACCTGAGGCTCTTTGGTCCCGAACCGTTCCGGCAATCCTACGAATGGGGGAACCCGCTGGAGCCCGAGGTGGCGGCCTCGACGAGGCAGAGGGACGTCGAACCACTAGGTCCTGACTACAGGGACCCGGACCCCTCGGCGACGGAGCAGAAACCCGTGCTGCAGCCTAAACCATCAGTCTCGACGACCACCGATACGTCCAAGCCTGCGACGACCGGCGCCGGGGTGATCGACGTCGACGCCAACGGTTTCGGGAACTCCTTCGGGCCCGGTTTCGACTTCAACTCCGCCTTCGGTCTCAAGCCGTTGAGCTTCGGGGATCTGTTCTCGGGGATCAACAGGAACCAATGGTGGAAAGGGTAAGTTGTAACTACGTGAATTTATAACTGTCGATGTGCATAATGCCCTATCAGGTGGTTCTACCACCAACAATGTATCTGTAATTAAATCTTCTGTGTTAGTGGTACTTGTGAAAATCATCTACGCCTAATAACACAGGACGTTTTATGGACGTAGATATTTGGTCCAGTTAAGGTCCATTACGTCCAGATCCAAATTTGATTCTCACATAATGTCCTACCGGCAATTACAATTTGAGTCCAATGCATTCACTTCCAGATGTGATCCATACAAGGCGTTCCATGGACGTCTGCATTAGGTCCAGTATGTTCTGGTGCAGATTCGATTAAAACAAGACCATTTAATGGAAGTCCATATTAAGTCCAGTATTAGTCCAGTAGGAAGTTTGATCCGCATAGGACATTCTATGGACGTTCACTTTTGCTCTATTAGACTTAGGTTTGATCCATATACGAAAAGGTAAATGTACCATCCAGAGTCCAATTGAAGGTCGTGCGTGTTTCTTATTGTGGACGTTTGATGGATATTCTAAGACCCAATTCTGGACATAGTTTGGCCTATAAGTAGACTTATTCTGGATGACTGGTGAAAAAGGTGTGGTAATGCTTCATTTTTTCAGAAACTATAATCTAAGCAGTTTTGTGCTTTTCTGATGACAGGTGACACTTGCTTGATCCATAACCCTAAACCTGTACTTCGTCTTTTATCTTTTGAGCTAATATTAAAGGATGTTTAAGGTTTGTCCGTCATATTTTGCAGTAATTTTGACTACATTTACCAAAAGACTATTTTCTTTGTTCGTATCTATGAAACATAATTCCATAGCGCCTTGTTTTTTCACTGTTTATGGTATAAGTTGTATGATTCTCAACTAATCGTTAATAATCATTTGATATGTAACTTAAAACCGGTACTTCTTCATTAATTTTGCTGTATTTGCAAAAGTGACCTTCTTCAGGTGTAAATTTTTTTTCTTGGATATAACTTATCAACTGAGTGTCTTTTTTACTTGTAAAAAGTTTCCTGCATGTGGAAAAAGTATCACCTTACCCACTAATTGCATAAATAAGTAATAAAACGTCCATACATTAAAGCTTAATACAGTTACGTCCCGTTCTTCAAATGTAAGTAGATCAATTCTGGTTTAAACCGACGGTGTTTTGCATTTAAATCACTCAAAGTTGTTGTATTCCTCTACAATTTACCACAAGTCTTAATGTACCTATATTTAAGAAATCTTAAGAAATACAAGATATGAAGTTTGCCAAAGATTCCCTAACATATATCATTAATAGATCATTTAACTTTATCTGGTGATCGTCTTAATACTTAATTGGTAACAATGTCCTTTAAGTAAGGCGCTATAAATGTTTATTTATATATGTCAGTTTTTTGTGGAGGTTATTTTATTGGACACATTTAAGGACTCTTTCAGGTAATTCCTAAAATTTCAGGAATAACTACCCTAATTACAAAATGTCAACCAAAATTTACTTATCAGTAAATTTCTGCAGCAGAACAAGTATTGAAGCCTTTTTGGCCCAAACGTCTTTACAATTAGAATGCGTTTGTATGCTTGAGCATATTTCATCAAATTGTTATGGTTTAGTTGGAAAAATTTGGGTAGTAATATATTTCACAAGAATATAAAAATAATTCAGAACAATCGAATCAGAAACATTAGCTCAAATTGAATGTTAGAGTGTGGACCAAAGCGTAATGATGGAATTTTTTTGGAAACTTACAATTTAGTCTTTTAAGAGTTTAACAAACTTTTTTAACACATTATCGAAAAGATTACCTGAGCTCATCAAAGGAAAAATGAAATGGTAACTAATTAACAGTTTTCACACGCTATCCAATAACTTTAGCCACAAACAAAACCTCTGCTCGACGTAAAATTTACTTAATCGCTTGATATGTAATATGTACTTAAACGTATTTGGAAATGCTCTGAATACTTCCTCTCGCCTTCTTCGATTTTTTTGTACTGCACCAATCAGATCAGTTTTTTTCTCAACGGAACGCTTCAATATCTCGATCGAAAACGTCCATTCTATATAGAAAACCTGCTAATCGAGTTTTTCACCCGGCACTCTCAGCTTCTAGAACCTCATTAATGGGTTTATAAATTTTAATGGCTTCAAGTGACTCATCCGTTTTGCCGCAGAACGAATTAATCTTCGTTATTATTATTGGGTACTGTTGTTATTGTGGTTTATTTGCATTCGAGAAAGGTTCCGTTCAAGGATACTTCTGGCCTAATTTTAAGCTTGAACTCTTTCCGAGTGATCGATTATTGTTATTTATTGGCGAATTTTTGGGTAAACAGTTTTGAACAATAATGTTTTTAACATTACTTTACAGTATGAAATATGAAATGTTAATTTTTTATCCAATTGTTCATAGCTACACATATACCATCTGTTTAAATTAAGTTCAAATAATATTTAGCTCGTGTTCTAAGTATCTGATCAGCTTGTTATAAATTTTGTATTTGTTTATGGCAATTAATACAGCATTATATAGGTAACGTTATTCTGTACAAGAAGAGATAAAATTCCCTGCCTGTGTTGTTTGCAATTAAACACTACACCGATTTGATTAAAGTCGCAGTAAGTACAACGAATATTATATTCGTTTCATGTAACTGATATTCCAATGCAGTATAGCACATATTTACCTGAACAATAACTGCGTTCATTTCAAGTGTGTTGAAGCTAACGAAGCTTAAAATATAAGAACCCAACTTGATAAATGTGACCATTTTCTGCCTCGAAAACTAGACCGACCGTTAAAATTGTTATTTTCTTGTCGTTTTATCTCTCATTTTTTAGAAAGTTCCAGACGTGAGATAGTCGAGACTAGATTAAAGCGAATTAGCTTTTGTCAAAAGAAAAAGCTCGCTCATGATGAATGACTCGAGAGGATTTGTTACGAACACGATTAGTGAACGAAAAATTTCTTTTCTCGATACGGTTCGTCAGGCTTCTACCTCTTTGGATTGTAGTCGTTTAGGATTTTCTTAACGTTATATGTGGGTACTAAACCTACATTTTCACATTGCGATAAAACCTGTGTATCCGTTATTTTGCAATATGCCATCGAAACTGTCGATACTCTGCAATGGTAATGGCTCATTTCATGAATTTTCCTTTTGTGTAAAACTGGTGGTGGCTAAATGAAGACGTGAAGACGAACTATCAAGCGACCATTAAGCAAAAGAAAATATGGGAAGAAAAAAGAACATCACACAAAACTAAGGCTCATCTTCAATATATTAGTACAGACATTGGTACGAATGATTTTATCTTAGAAGAACTCCTAGAGGAAATCATATCAAAACCACAACCAGCCTATCCTGCCCAAAAGCATCACACAAGACAGTATTTATCAAAAGAAACTGTCTTTTTCAGTAGTAATCCTTACCATACCAATATGCCCTACTAAGGCCTACTATACGCTCATTTGTCCCTTTACCTCCTTCTTTGTTAAAATCACCAAGTGTTAAGGTCACAAGTTCTTTTGTTTCCTTGGTAACATAGCTATGATCTTCAAATCTCCACTCTCCAATTTTTCCAAAAGGATTTGCATGTTATCATATTTTTCCTGCATTACAGTTGAGTGAGCCAATCTATGTAGCATAGAAGAGTTAGTATTATTGAGTAATACTGCCTTAATACTTCTTTTGATGAATCGATGAAAACTCGCCATTCTGTTGCTTTGTAGCATTTTTTTCACGAGTCCCGTTAACGTCAGTGCAAACTACCAGATATCTCCTTTAGAAAATATCTTTAGAAAAATATCTCCGAAAGTATTCGTCTCGATTTCGATTCTTCGATTATGGTTTTAGAATTTTTTTAACATAGCACGTTATTAGATTCGCATATTGCGTTATGAGGTTAAGTGGATTATTGGGTTCGGTAGTTGAGTGGATTAAAGGGTTATAAGGCTTCTACTTCTTCATTAGATGTTTGTAAGACTACGTGCGCTTAATTAGGTAAATTGTGAGTGCTTAAGGCTATGCAGAGTTATTTATTCAGATCCAGAGATACCAAAATCAAATCAGAAACTTAATTCTTTTTGTAAGGTTGTGATATTATCAGCTAATTTTTTGTGCTAATGAAATTTGTAACTATCAATAATAATTAATGTTTTCCCTTTTTCACTTACCATTGTGGTTTCCATTTTAAAATATAAATTGAGGGCACACAAGAAGGAAAATAGGGCCGTAACCTGCATACCAAATTTTAAAGTAAACAACTTGTTTTCTAAGAAAAGGGGTTTTATGACTCCAACTATTTAGCAGAGGATTAAAATAGCCCGGAACCCAACTCTTACCTGCGTCCCATTGTGACCCCTTATTCTAAGTATGTCGAGAAGTTCATTGCAACCGATTTACCATCGTACCGACTAACCCTCAAGTCCAGTCAACCATAAAACCTTCTTTAACAGATTGTTAACAGAATGTTGTTCTTTGTTACTATAATATCAATGCCATATCAAATATTCTCAAATTTTTCCTCGGTTGCATTGGAAATTGCTGATATAGTTTGCAAGGCATATAGAAATAGTCAGTTTAGAGAAAGAGATTTTCGTGCTTAATTACAAAATTCAGACAGTAACATTTAGAGAGAAAATATGAAACTCACGAACTGTTACTTTCAAGTGAATTCGTGATTATTGCGATGGCAACCATTAGCGCAAATTCGCCATTTTACTTTAAGAGAAACTTCCGCGGAAGATTTCACATCTGCAAATAACGATGATGCTCATCAAAGAACATAAATATGACGCGTTTTTTAAATCTCCACCTGACTTTCTATATTCGGTAGCGCTTAATGTACATTATAATATGTAGGCCTTTAGGACTTCGAACGTCACTCGTCAGTTCGCACATTTACTGTTAATATATTTTTTATTTGCACTACTTAATGCCGAAGTGAAACCTGTACGTTCCATAAGATGGGGACGAGGAGAAAACGTTTTCTAATACAGGAAGGTTTTGTCGTTACATTACCATTAATAATTCTAAAGGCTTAGAACAAAAGTAGTTAAAATGGTCATTAATGCTTTAACAGTTTGAGTTAATTATGATCTTCCTTCAACCTTTAGCTGAAATCTAAATATGTAAATCCTATACCAAATAAGTGTAGTGAAATCGAAAAGACAATTAGTGTTCTCAGTAATTACTTTTTGGAATTGTTTCTCCATTGCTTTAAAGTAGGTATACTAAATTTTAAATCTGTGATGAAACCTATTTCATCACTTTGTTTTGTTTCTGGATATTTAACGCTCCATTAATTATCGCTGAGAAGAATTAATTCCAGCGAATTGTTTCTATTACATTCATTTTGCAATGTTTTCAAAATGTTGCTACAATGGTACACAATTTTCATTGTTTTTTAATTAAAAATGAAACTTCGTATGGTTCACAGGGAGACTTATTGCCAGCGAACCATATCTAATCCAATAACTAAATTGGTGGTAACTGTATGAATTGGATCAAGCCAGGTAATTAATGACTAACCTTCCATTGCTTTCACCTCTTCTTTGCTAACATTGAAATTATTTCACTATAACTACCTAAGTAGTGGCCCTCCCAAAGATTTTTTCTGTACGGTGAGTTAATGGTAATTTTTGTGACCAATCGACCTGCAGAATGGTATATTTTCAATCATGTTGGATTGAAACATATCAAAGTCATTTGGAGGATACATGGAACAAAAACCCTGTCAATAACCACTGACGCAAGACTCAATTTCCTCTTACCAGAGAACGGAGTTTTTTCTTCCTTCGGCCATGAGTAGAACCGCTCGCTAACGAAGTGTAAGACGAATCGACTTATATCCTTAACCGTACTTCCATTTATTTCTCTATTATTATAAGCGGTGATAATTTCCTCGTTCTTTTCACACCTTATCGTTTTCTGTGGCAATTAAGACCTCTTGCCGAATGTAGTACGATGAACTCTCCTACTTCTAGAAGCCGAATTTACTGCTACGTATTGTTTGATCGGGGTTTATGAGTAGATATTGTTTAGAACAGCAGTGTTACGTACTAAAAATTGCAACGGTTTTGATTTTATTGACACTACATTATTGCCAAATAATAACGTGTAAAAATAATATATTGCTGCTTATTCTGTGTAGGGCAAACATTGGCAGGGATATGTTTACTAGTCCAATTGGATTAACTTTATTGAGGTTATATGTTACTTAAATGTTGTTTGAAAAAGCATGACTGAAACAGTTGAAAAGTTAGGATTATTTGTATAAGTAAACATCAAAATCACAGGGAAGCAATTTTTTGTCTGGAAAAATGCTTTATTAATAAAGAAAAAAGATGTATTCGAGAAATATAAATAGAAGAAAAATGTACAAAAACAAGCAAGGTTCACCAAATCCCGTCATTTTTTTTAAGATTAAACACGAAATGCCACCACCTTCAGCCATTATTTCAATTAATGGTGACTAGCAAGCCTTTGATCGCAAAATATTTGTTATTCCGCTTGAGTAGTCTCATTTGGTGCCAACAATTTAAGTTTAAACGGTCCTCTATAAAAGATAATTAGGCTAAAATAGGTAATTATGCTAAAAAAAGTTCTCTCCTTCGCAACTGTTATTAAATTTTAAGTACCAAAGTTATTTAAAAAATCACTATTGCTTTTTAGAAGCCGAGTTAATTTTTGTAACTTCTAAAAATCACTGTAGCACTAATTGTTAATATTTAGCGCCGAAATTTGGAGGTGGCATGAAATGTTAGTCATAGGTTAATATTCCAAGGTTAATTAGTTATTTACTGCATTTCAAATAATGGTCAAAACTGTTGGGTTTTCAAATCTTACGCTTAATGATATTAACGGGACATAATAAACTATTTTTAAGATCCTCCAATTTGGATCTTTCATGTACAAGTTTTTCCTCTAGCAATAACATCAATAAATGTTCGGAAAATGTCTGAAGCACATATTTTCTCGAAACTCACATAAATCTCCATTTAAATTCAACAATTCCGTTTGTGGCACCCTGGCTTTATTTCTATCGTAATTTAATTACGTGGTTTATGTACTAATTTCCATTTTCCCCTACAGGAAAAACGTTTGCATCGAACGCGAAGAAAGCACGGACGATGAGGAGGACGCCGAAGAAAGCGAAGACAACAAAAACGCCACAACAAAAAGTCCCAAAGTTCTGTCTGACATCTTCTCGACTTCCATAAGTTTATCCAATTGTTTCGAAGTTCCCAACAAGTATCAATGCGTCACCAAGTAAGTAGCGAACTAGCAAACTTGTTTAATTCATTAGGTAAATACTGTATTTCGATTTTAAAACTTCTACATACAATTTTCTTCTGTTTTGGTTCTAACATAAACATTCTGAGGAAAGACAAACGAAGCTTATTTAAATGTCCATTAGGTTTACCGTTCGCGGTTACTGTTAAATAAATGGAGCGCAACTCCATTAATATTTCGTATTACTGAGCGTTGCAGTTTTTTCAATTTAGTGGAAGAAAGGACAATCGACGGCAATGACACCGTAGCGAACATTAATCGTTAGTAGGTCGTTTATTGTAATTACGTAATTAAACAATTTCGCCGTTTAATTCGGTATGAACAATTAAAAGAGCTCCAAACAAAAAAGAACCTTCGAGGTGTCGCGGCCTGGTTGTCGCAGATGCACAATGTCTTCAAATTTTTACGGTAAAATTTACCAACTGAAGGTAATTAAAACTGTAGATGTTCAGAATTGCATTTCCTTCATGGTAAGGCTGAACAGATTATCATCGGGTAATTGCCGTAATTACAATTAAGCAATACAGATAATTTATTGCTGTGAATAATTATCATTCTCTACTTTACTATCATTCAACGGGTGTAATTACGATTCACAACTGCGAGCGAATAATTTACGCAATTGTAATGTTTAGTTGTTATGAAAAAAGTTATACAGAGTGTCCCTAAAAAGCCTTTTCAAAATTCCACCTTAAGTTACCGCAGGAATTAAATATTTAGAAAAAATATATTTCTTCTTGTTGGTATCTCGGAACCTGGTAGTTTAATTAATAGGTAAAATGCTCAAGGTGAAATTTCCTGGTCGCAGTCGAAAAATACCATTTTCCTAATTCATATGATTTCGTCACCACAACAAGAACCTTATGAATTATTCGAGATTGTTGCTATTTATAACGTACCATAAGTACTTTAAACCTAAATAAGTCTAATAAAAAATGTCCTATTGATAAGACTTAACGGCTCTTGTCTGTTTTTTTTAATCAATATATTATATTAACTTTCAGCAGAAATTTCACATATTACCAATTTTCTTTGCAGAGTCAACAACCATGGCGTCGTCAAGACTTTCACCGTCCGTTACAAGTGCTGCTACGGCTTCAAGAGGACCGCGGAGGGTTGCACGAAGACCGCCGATCTGAAGACGATGATGGACACGTTGAATTCGATCAAAATGACCGAATTCGTCAATCTGATCAAGAGCACCGGACTGGAGAAGAAATTCACCGAAGGGAACTACTCGCTCTTCGTACCCAACGATGAAGCCCTCAACGAGTACAACGAGAAGATCAACGAGATGGTAAGGAAAAATTTACATTTCGATCCGTTTTGCTTTAACTGGTGATCCTAAAGATCATAACTGATGTGATTTTCGTTTCCAGAATCGAGTAGATGCAAACCGTCGTCGACGCGGAGCCACCCACTCCATCTCCTCCAAGGATTTGGTCCTGAGCCAGGCGGTTGAAGGGTTCGTCGACTTAAACGACATAAGCAACGACGCTGTGCTCAAGAGGTACGATATTTTCAACTCTTTGCTCAACGATCTGCTAAAATAATTTTGTGTTTAGCGAGAACAACAACAGCACCATTAGGATCAACGTCTATCCGACGCACACCGAAGAAAAATTGGTCACCGCGAATTGCGCCAGGGTCAAGACGCCGAACATTTTCACTGAAAACGGTATTATACAAGTAACCGATGCTGTCGTTGTGCCTGCTACTGAGGACATCCAGACCATCATCAGGAACCATCCTAAGTTGACCAGTTTCAGCAAAGGTACGTACTAAATGCGGAGCATCCGAATTTTAAATCGAATTTGAAAAATATCAAACCTCATAGAAGCTCCTAGTAAGTATGGAATAGTTCTTCAGCAGAAATTTCTGATGAATTTGTAGTAAAATTACAACAACGTTACTAAATTAACAATTGTTACAAAATTAACAACTTTGAGAAGAATAGTCAGTGAGCTGGAATTTATTAGGACGTTGCCAGTTAAGTTTAAATATGAAAACTTGTAATACGAGTAGTGCTGTTTAGTATGTTCTGCATATGTTAGCCATGTTTATTGGTAACATATGTATAGTATCCATAATATGTCCAAGTGCTGGCCCATCGGTAAAAAAACCTTTTAAGGGTTGGTTTCTTTGATAATAGTATGCTCTAATTTTGTTTTAATTAACTTAACTACAAATCATTATGTGTTGCACATCCGCTAATTGCATGAGGTGTCCTCGTGCTCCAATACAGTTACAACCCGTATGCTGTTTGTTTCGAAACTATGGAAACTAATTGAATAGTTTATCTATAGAATTATAATAGTATATTATAATTTACTCTATTAAATCGTGCTTCATTTTGTTCTTTCCATCAACTTTACAAGAAAGAGAATTCTCAATAACCTTCGTGTGTGACAAAATAATGCCTTGGAACCGACTTTGCCATCATGTAACTTTGTACTTATATTTTGGTATTTTTTCCACACGCAACTATTATGTATTAATTTTTTAATATTTTTCTAATTCTCACTCACTCACTCATTTTTCCGGTTATTTCTTGACAGACTTTTATTCTTTTCAGCTATTGAACACACGGATATACCGTCCCACATGAAACTTGAAGGGCACTACACCGTTTTCGCTCCGACTGACGAAGCCTTCAACAAGTTGGACGAGATCCAGAAGCAGAAAATCATCAACGGTGGCCCATGCGCTGGAAGTGAGTGTTTTAAACTCTTAAGACAATTCAAGATTTCACCTAACGATACACATTTCAGGTATTCTGAAACACCACTTCACCGCTCATACGGTATGTTCTTCTGCAATCGTCGGTAACGCGACCACCCACAACGTCGAAGGAGAGATTCTGAATCTAGAAAGGACCGTCGATGACGATCTGATCTTCGAAGGAAAATCCAAACTGATCGAAACTGACATCATAGCTACTAACGGCGTTATTCATTTGATCGATGAACTCATCATTCCTGACTCCGGTAAGCTAACCCAAAATGTGATTTTTACGAAAATAATTACGATTCTTCCCCTTAGGTTTATATATCGGCAACGTTCTGAACAACCAGAACTTCACCAAATTCCAAGAGATCATCGAGAAGTCCGGTCTGAAGGAGGAGATCAACGGATTGCAGAATGCCACGGTCTTCGTACCTTCTAACAAGGCCTTCGAGACGCCCGAAGGGGAGAAATTGCTTAAAGAGGCCGGAGACGATGTTAACAAGCTGAGGGATATCGTCGAGTATCACATTGTACAGGGACAATTACAATCCGGCGATATGAACAATAACGTTATGTTGGAGACAAAGGAAGATGGAAAGAAAATCAGGATAAACTTGTACTCAACGGTAAGTTACAAAATGACTCTATATGATTGGTAGTTCTCACATTTTACCGTTGTTGTCGTACTTTCTTACAACACTTACCGATCTCCATGCGATATTTCCTCAGCTTCCGCTCTTCACGAACATCGTCAACAGGGCGACGATCAACTGCGCGAGGATCGTAGGTTTCGACGAGAAGGCGTGCGGCTCCGTCATCCACGAGGTCAACAGGATCCTGTCGCCCCCGAACAGGAACATCCTCGACATCATCAACGCCGACGATAAGTACTCCACCCTCAGGACCCTGCTGAAGGACACCGAGGTCGAGCAGATCCTGCAGGAGAACAACAGGTCGATCACGTTCCTGGCCCCGACCGACGAGACCTTCGCCGCCCTCGACGAGAGGGACAAGAAGGTCCTACTGGAGAACAAGGAGAAGGCCAACACGGTGCTGAAGAACCACGTTTTGACCGGTGAGTGCAGATTCGACTAGGATACCGGGAAGAATCCCAGTTCGAGGATCAATTTGGTTCTATCTCGGGATAAGTTTTAAATTACGATTCTCCTTCCACGTCCTTTTTCAATTTTACTCGACCTATGGTGTTACAATATTCCTAGCTCCTCCTCTTTTATGTCAGTCGTCCATTTTTTAGAAAGTCGATTGATATCTTCACCTGGTGTTTCTATATTCAGTGCTGGTACCTCATAACCAACTGGCCACCTATGGTCTTGGCATTTAACCACGTTCTAGGCTTCCTTTGACTTTTTATTCCTTCATCACCTCGTTGATATTAATTTCAAAGAGAGAAGGTGACCAAGTCTGTCCAAAACCTATGACGTTTCGACGAATATATATTTGGCATAATGTTCTCACTTTTCTAATTTTCTCTTTCAGAGGTCCTCTGTTGCGCCGGGGTAGGTCCACAGTCGTGGGGCTTCAGCAGCTTCGTCTCCACGTTGGGTAACAACCAGGTGGAGGTGTCAAGGGTGGGTAGCAGGGTCAGGATCAACAGGGCTATAGTAACAAGCTGTGATAATCTAGCTACTAACGGGGTCTTGCATACGATTAATAAAGTATTGCTGCCCCGTCAACCCCAGGTGTCGACCATCGGTGGCGGCTTCTTCCTTTTCGATCTCTAAGTGGCGAGGAAGTGAAAGCTGAGGGAGGAGAAGGGATGGATGTATACCTTATTGAGAAGTTCATCCTTTTCTTCCCTCGCCTCTTAAGTAGTAGTGATAAACTTATTAATGTTATGGTATGACTGAACAGAATGTACTTTTTAATCTTCGTTTAATGCAGCTTAATTTATTTATTATTATGTAATGTGTTTGTAGCAGCAGGTTTCGTAGAATTTCTAAGTATTAAAATAAAACTAACTATAATAGTGTGTTTGTTTAACTTTTCTGTTAACTAGCATAATAGATTGTGATTGCGCATCACAGAAACCGCCATTTAAAATCAATACAAACAATTAATATATAAAAAAATAGTTGTTAGCGTCTTACTCTTCCTGTCAATCTGCACCAAACCTATATGTTCAATGTATCTTCTTCGATATTTTTTTTTTCATTTTGTTGGTGCTTTTCATTTAAATATTTTTGGAACAATATCTCTTCTGGAGTCCAATAAGTGTCTCAATCTCCTCAACTTCGTATTTTACATTCTATCCACCGTTGTTTTTGATATATTCGTTTTTGCCTCAATAGGCCCATTCACAGGGCCGGATTAAACCCTTCTCGTCTATACCATTTGTAAATGGCCACAGTGCTTCATTAATTTTCCTTTAAGGTTCTGTTTTCGAATAAATAAACAGGCCCAAAAATGAAATATTTTTCTTCTTCTACAAGTGCTTACCTAAGTAGGAATCTTTGGAGTATCAGTACCTTTAGGGAATCAAGTGTTTCTATTATTCTTCTATTATTTGCTTCTTCTCATCTTTATTACTGGGCTATCCGAGATGAATCCGGTATAAGGTGATTTTAGTTGATTCGGCATAAAATCCCATCTAATATTTGTAAGTTTCTTTTGCGGGGAGAATTTCTGGACACCCTGTATAGCGCGAGTAGTTAAAGTATGATATAAGGTTGCCATATAATAATTGCAACTGAAAATACACTAAACTGAATGTCGAAAAATTGTAATTTTGCATATTCATATGAAAGTATTCTAACAATTTCCTTCTTTTTTTTGTTTTCCGTGGGTTATTAAACTCTAACGTGAAACTTAATAATTGATCGGTAATTCAATCCAGCGTTAAGTGGCCTGCATTTCCAGTCCGCTTCCCATCGAAAAGGTTTCATTCCTTCATGGTGATTTTAGTCACCTACACGTTATTTTAAGATGAATCTCGATGAAACTTCTTCGCTTTTGGGAACCTCAAAACGTGCAACAACGAATGGTTTATCAACATTATTCGCCACCGTGTGCATTTTGGACGTGTTCGGAGTGTTTCCCGTCATAACACTGCCTAAAGCCATACTTGATTGCGGTAAGAAAATTTCAATTGCCAATTACTAGATGGATTTTACTAATCAATCGATGTAGCTACATAAACATTTAAACGTATCTCTTTCAGGATTGTATGGAGTTTTCGTTGTGGTGCTCGTATGTTCGTTGCAAATTTACACCTCACAGCTATTGGGAACATGCTGGATCCTAGCAGAGGAAATGTTCCCGTCCATCCATAGAAAAAGTCGGTATCCCTACGCCGCATTAGCTGAAGTGACGTATGGGAAAAGGTTGTCGATGTGGGTCACCGTTTTGCTAGATGTGACTATTTTCGGAGGTGGCATACCGAATTTGATAGTTGGTAAGTGCAAAGTTACAACTCATATGTCAGATTATATCGATGTTGTTTCAGCTTCGTATAACTTACAACTACTAGGCGAGAAAATTAGTAACAACACTCTGGATGTATCGTATTGTTACTGGATTATTATTTTGGGGGCCATTCTTTGCCCGATTCTATGGATAGGGAGCCCAAAAGACATGAAGTATGACTTGTATTGCTAAAGACTAATAAGAAATATACATTTTGTGTTGCAGGTGGCTATGCACGTTTTCTGTGATCATCGTGGTTTTAGTCTTCCTCTTAACGTTTGGTTGTATTCTATCTGCCAGTAGGGAAGAATTCGCCTCGAATAACCCTGCGATGAACGAATTTCCATGGAGAGCTATGCTGAAAGCCTACGGGATCATCGCCTTCCAGTTCGACATACACCCGACGATACTCACCATACAAGTAGACATGGAGGATAAAACAAAATTGCCGAAGGCAGTCACGTTAGGATTCGTCAGTAGGTTTAACTGCTTTTAAATTTCAAATTTACGTGAAGCAATTTTTAGTAACGTTAACAATGTTCGCGTTAACAACCATCGCAGCATTTTTTAAGTACGGTAGCTCTATACAAGCAAGCTTACTGGATACCTTACCATCTACTATGCCGTTACACTTCGCGGCTGCTCTGGTTGCTGTCCAATTATGTTTAACATCGGCGATCAGCAACAGCGCTTTGTACCAGCAAATGGAAGAATGTATGAGTATATCGAGAAGTAAGTTTTGTAATAAGTATTCAGGTATTTAAACGTTTTGAGTGATTTACAGGTTTTAATTTGAAGAGGTGCATTTTGAGAACAACCCTGACCGTCTTCTCTATAGTCATAGCTGAATCTGTGCCGAAATTCGATTTGGTTATGTCGCTGATAGGTGGTACGTTGACTGCTCCTCTTGTGTTCATCTTACCGCCTATAATTTACTTAAAAATCTCCTCCATGTACGTTGGCTACAAGGAAACTTTGGCGATGGAGTCTTTTTACCAGACTGATTATAATGATGATGACGTGATTTCAACTTATACGGAGCAAAAGTCTGGGGATTTCAGCTCCATTTTGGCAAAGTATGACAAAACCCCTGGAGAAATGTCGATTGATAAAATTATTTGTTCGTTAATTGTAATTTGTAGCGTTGTCATCACTTTGAGCACGACCTACGTCAATTTTTCGAATGTAGTCTATTCATATTCAAATTTAACCAGACCTTGTATTTACAATGTAACTACAGCGTTGATTTATCTTTAATAAATGCAGTCTTGAGACTCAAACAGCTAAAGGTACTTTAGTATACTAAGACACTTGCACGAAGTTACTGCTAGAGATGATTCAAGTAAGAAAGTACTAAATTTTCCAAAACATTTCTTATCACTGTTTAGATTTATCTATTCCCAACAAATACTCGGCAACTCCGACGTAATACACCATTTGGGCAATCGCGAATAATGGAGCGATTACCATGACCCTGCACAATCCTCCATTGAAGAACACGATAGGCCCTTCCTTCTTCAAAATCGTCCTGAAAAATTCGTAGTTTCGAAAATGCCTGTGAATTTTCATTTTGCTAATAAGGCTTATTAAGGATTTTCACACTCACGCATAAGCATTCGCCATCCCAGTGTAGATTACTTCTCCTGCGGCTTTCTTTTCCGTCTGCAGACGAGTTTTTACCACGTCCATTGGTGTTACCAGAAACGCTGCCATCGTTCCCGCTGCCAATCCAGAAAGAAAGGAAACGTAAAACACTGCTTCCCCTATGACAGAAAAGAAAGAATAGTAGCCAAATTTCAAACAGAAGGGAGAATAGTCGTAGTGAGAAGTCGTAGAGAACGTACTGTAGCTCAAATTGAAGGTCTTTGAATAACCTTTAACTTACAATTTGTTTCTAACTACTTTATCTTGGCCAGTAGAATTGAAAAACTTGATTTTGCCAAATTTGGACACTAGTAACTCCAAAGCCTAAAAGAATCTCGAGTTCCAAATATACTGGGAAATCTTTCATCCCGTCTGATAATGTAAAAAAGGTTCTGCAGTACACCCTCATCTACTTATGCAGTACAACCCAGCAATTGAAATATTTTTCTCAGTTTCCTCTATTTTCTATTATATATTTTGAGGTTCTGGTGTCGTTACCTGAGCCGTCCAGTTTTCTTGGTCCCATCTCGTTGAAGTAGGCAAACAACGGGAAATAAATCATAGAAAACGTAACGTCTCGAGTTAGCGTGGCGCTGTATCCTTTAAAGAATCCCGTAATGCCATATTTCTTCAAGACATCTAAGGCTAAGCTAGTGGCAGAAAGTTTTTTCTTGCCACCTGAAACAGTATTAAGTACGTAATCGTACCTAAGGGCACAAACAATTAGCTACCAGTTCTTCCAGCGTCTTGCATTTGTATTTTCAACAACTCCATGGGAGTTGTGACTATAATTTGACAGAAACCAGCTAGGGCCCCGGCGATCATTTGTCTGTACACAGGCAAGGTCCTGTAAAGCAGAAGATATCAGTAGTGTAAAAACGGTCATATTCTAGGTTAATTTTTAAGTTACCGATCCGGTTTTCGTAGGTAAAACCTAAACAAATCATTAGCGGCCAATTTGATCGCCTTTTCTGGTGTTATGAAGAGGACGTTGACTGATAGACCCTTGTAGAACCCACGTATTCCTTCTCCTCGATAAGTTTTCCTAAACGCATCCGCTCTAGAAAAAAACAGATACGGTATAACTTATTTGTAAAGTGTATTCTGGACATATCAATTTAGCCGCCATTATGATCATTAATTGATATGATTCAAGTCTTACATGCTAGTATACATTTTTTCCCCATGAGGTCCAATCTGCTGATTTTGCAGTCTAGTCTTTACTAAATCTAATGGAAACACGCACGAAACTCCCACAACTCCGGCGATACCGCCATTAATTATTTTAGGGATTAAGCTGAAATAATTGAGTTGTACATTTGTGTATTGTCGTTTAAGTATACTTACTTAAATGAATGTTGCTTTTCAGCCATTATGTACAATACAAAGATAAAGTTAAATTTCCTTTGTTCATCATCTCGAAATTACAGGCACATGTCATGTGACATTTGTGACGTGAATTGATAGCTGAACTATAAATAATATCCCTCTTGTTTCCAAAAATTCGGTAATTTCTATCGATCAAAAAAATTCTTCCTAATGAAGGATGTGCCGAAAATAGTGAAACAGGACAGTATTAGTGTATTGGAAAACAATTTTACCTTGCGAAAATCAGTAGTTTTTGAGAAAAAATAAAATGAAATAAACTTCGCCAAAGTTGGCCTTTTGTTGCTAATCAACCCGAATTTCGCACCTCGACAGAAATATCGTGATTTATATGTATTATCGCGAGGTGTCCTGTGAAAAGCAAGTAGAGGGCCAGTGTTTTCTACGATTTTCTCTTGACCAGTGGTGATTTTTTGTAGAATTTTTAATCTGCAAGTTTACAAAAGTTATGTATGTATATCACTAACAATAAACAATATGATCCAATAACACAAAACATCGCGCATGCCCTTTTCTTGTAAACTAACAGCAAACTATTTTTTGTCAAAAACTCACTGCGCCGAATGCCTATACAATGAACTATCGTATCATACTAGAGGTCGTGTCTCCTACTGCATAAGTAATAATATGTACTCAATCGGCCTAAAAACAAAATGATGGTGAAGAAATAAGGTCTGTCAAATAGCGTAACTATTTTAAAGTTATGTTTTCAAGGGGAGATGGCGTTACTGCACGAAAAGCCTAAGAATAGTGAATTATACAAGGATTGTTTAACCCCACACGCTGATTATCCCCGCCGCTCTGACGTCAAACACGTTACCTGTCAATAAAACTGTCATCATTGATAGATCGCCTTTTACGTTTGGTTTGTTCAAATTGCTTATTTAAAGTATTGTCTAGTCATATATGTTATTTGTCCAATTTTGACGTTCACTAAGAAAAAAGTCAGCCGGAATTGTTTAATTTTTCTGAAATATGTAAAATGTTGATTCGTTTCTTAAAATTTGATCCAGGAATGAAGAAATTTCATATATCTTTATTTATAACCTAATATAAATTCGCCCACTCCCAAGAAGTACACCACCTGTGCGATGGCGAACAGAGGTGCTATCACCATGACTCGACATGCGCCACCTTTGAAAAGCGCGACTGGTCCCTCATCAATCAAAATCGTTCTAAAAGTATAAAGGAATAGACTCGTTATAGGCTAGTCAAAAATATACCTTACGTAAAAGCATTCGCTATCCCAGTGTAGTGCTTTTCACCTACAGCTTTCTCTTTTGTTTGCAATCTCGTCTTCACTACATCGAAAGGCGTCACCGAGAAAGCAGTGATGCAGCCTGCAGAAAATCCTGCTAGGAAATTTACCCAGAACGGTGACGATTCGTCAGCAACGTTTTTGACTGAAAAGGAATACAAATTTAGTAAATATGACTTGAATAATCACTGTGTACTGAGTTTAGGATGATTTAAATTTAGGATGAACAAGGTGTATTTCAAAAATGTGCAAAGTAGAACTCAAAAGGTAAATTTTTACCCTGCAATAGTGCAATAATAAAATTAGAAAGTTTGTCAATAATTCACATCTGTGAAAGAATAAAAGTAGGGACCGTGAGGAAGGAAGGGCACTGCTTACAGCATTCACAATTTTTAAAAATTTCCCTCGGGACCCTACAATGTTTACTACCACAACCTTCACTCCCATACAGTTCATTTAATGAATAAAGTAAAGATGTGGTTAGCCACTAAACATGTCTCATGAGTAAAATAGATTTCGTTTTTATTTGGATGAAGATTTGACTTAAGCCCTTCGCCAAAAATCTGGTTCTGCCACCAAATCTATGCAAAGAGGAAGAGTCCGGGTTATTTCAAATTGCATGCACGTTCCTCGTTTTAAAGTCATCTTCACCATTAAAATTCTGACCAAATCAGTGGTGTAACTACCGGTGTACCGGTCCCTAAAACCCAATTGATTTGAACTTTGGAAAACTTTTGAATACAGGCCACTACATTCAGCCCTATCAAGTTTAAATTCAGGTGTTAATCCTTCAATGCCTAAGTATACAATTTTTCGATGTTTAGCTGGTGCACCCTTTGTTCATATAACATTCCTCAAGTTTATTGATCAGACAATGCTGATTTAGCTTACTCTCGTTATAAATTCAATGAGTACAAAAGATGGTTTTATAGCTCGTATTTTACCTGTTGCTGTTTTGTACCCGAAAGAGTTGAAATAGGCGAACAACGGAAAATATATCCCAGAGAAAAGGACGTCTCTTAACAATGTGGCGTTGTAACCCTTGTACAACCCCCGTAACCCCTCATTGACGATTAAATCGTAAGCTACCCGTGATGCTCGTAATTTCGTCGTGATTTGGCCTTCTGTAAAGGAAAATTACTGTCTACACTTATATAACGAGGGATCCAGTCTCGACCTTGTTGTAACGATGATGCAACTCTTCCTGCGTCTTGCAGCTGAATCTTCAGTAGTTCCATTGGAGTTGTGATAGTCACTTTGCAGAATCCAGCGAGGCCACCGGCGAAGAATTGTCGGTAGAGCGGTAACCCCCTGTGTAGAGTTAAAAGCGTATCAATCTGTTTTCTTATGAGAACCTTACCAGTTTACCCGTCCTTAGTACGAAAATGGAACCTAAAGTAATCGTTGGCGGCCAATTTAATAGCCTTCTCCGGTGTAATAAGTAGTATGTTGACTGCGGCGCCTCTGTACATGCCCAAGAGGCCCTCTCTTCGGAAAGTCTTCTTAAACGCGTCTGGTCTTAGAATATTAGTTAGTTTCACGAAAATATGGAACGTAAACGACTACACGTACATGCTGGTGTACATCTTTGCACCTTCTGGTTGATTTTGTAACCTGGTCTTCACCAAGTCTAAAGGGAAAACGCAGGATATTCCAATCATGCCAGCCACGCCGCCATTGATGATTTTTGGAAGCAAACTGATTAAGTGTTATGACGTTAGAAATATGAGAAATACTTACGAAAAGGTCTGAGGTTTTTCCGACATCTTAGAAATGACCCAGTCTTATTCAATGACCATTCTAAAATAAAAATGACAATATTTATGACAGTACAAAGTTGATGAAAAATGCAATGAGATTATTGCAAGCTGTCATTGACAAATTGAAAAGCAGCAGAACTATGACGACACGTAATGAATGTCAGTTTAGGGCTTCTATTAAAATTCAAATTCCTCTCAAAATATTAAAAAGCAAATACTAAAACTTGCATAGTAAATTGTCTTTTTAAACCTGGATTCAATAAAGACAGATACGAAGAAACAGAATGTAGAAATAAAACTTCAGTTGAAGCTGCAAATGTTGCAAAATAAGAGCAGAAAACTCAGTATGTTTTTTTTTTGTTATGAAGAAACCTTATGCTATGAAGATGCAAAGTCAGGTTTAAAGCTGAAAGAATGTGTGTTTACGTATGTCACAAACTCCAAAATATCATAAATTCTAGGGTAGCTGGGAACCTGAAATTCGTTTGCTTCAGGCAGACAAATGGCCACGGAGATAGAAAACCCTGAAATTCCACCTGGGTACTGCGATGGCGGGTCGTTTATATTTTTGCTAGACTGAAGAAGGTACAAATCTAAGGAACTGAAGAAATAAAAGGAGCAACTCTTATTTGTTCTTTTACAGCAACAGATATGGAAACTCACAGGATGAATTCATGTGAGCCTTCTGTCTTCCTTTTGTGTTTTCCCTTTTGGAATTTACAATTAATTCTATCGTTACTACAAGAAAATAACTAAACATTTCACCTGGAACTACATTTATTTAAAACGTTGATATTAACAACACCTCCATTTACTATAATTTCAATAATTGACTAATAAACAGCATGATTGACGGGGAGGAAGCAAGAAATTACTTCAGAAGTCTATATATTTTTGAACTAAAAAATTAAAATCAATCAGTTTATAAAAAAATACAACTAACAGTTTTATTCACACTAACGTCTTATTGTCACTAGTAATCACTTAAAAAATAACAATAATATTGATAAAAATAAAATATCAGTAAGGGATGAGTAAAACAATGAGTCTATTGCTTCAAAAACGTAAAGAATAAAGCCATGCTCCCTTGTACTGATTAAGCAGATATCATTTGTAATACTGAGCTCTCGTGTATATCACAAACCAACAGAAAGAAACTTTAATAAATAAACAAACAGCTTTCGACATAATCAAGTTCTACAACGAACCAAGGAACATTCTGTTATCACTTAGAATGCTGTTAAAAAATTAACTTATTAAAAACTTTGAAAATTGCTGCTCAAAATTGCTTTAAATAATAAAAAATAGGAAGGAAGGAAGGTACTTATACTCTCTTATAGCCTAGAAGGTACTCCGCGACGCCTAGATAATAGACCGTTTGGGCAATTCCAAATAGAGGAGCTATCACTATCATACGACAGGCGCCTCCTTTAAAGAAAGCCGTGGGTCCTTCGTACCGTAATATATTCCTGAAAGCAAAAACATAATTTTTAACATAAAGTCTGTTACAAACTTGATGAACATGCCCGTAACTTCTGGTGAGACTACTTCGATTGATTTCTGTACTTACATAAAAGCATTTCCGATACCAGTATAAGATCTTTCCCCTTCAGCTTTAGTCAAAGCCTGCAGGCGAGTCTTGACCACGTCGAAAGGATTCACAGCCAAAGCTGCAAAGGAACCAGCCGCGCACCCAGAAAGGAAAGAGCACCAGAACACAGCCTCACCTTCACAAAAAAGTATTATTAAAAAGACTTTTAAGTACTATTATAACAATAACTAGCCACAAAGGCTATGTTAGTCAAAGTTAACTGTCTTATTAATTGATTTCTGTTTCAGGTTTTACCTGATCCGTCGTTTTTCCTAGGCCCTAAATCGTTCAGTGTAGCAAATAATGGAAAGTATATCACAGAAAAAGAAACGTCTCGCAGCATAGTAGCACCCGTCCCTTTGTACAGGCCAAGGATCCCATGCTGTCTGATTAACCCGACTGCTAATTCGGTCGCTGATGTCTTCTGTACAGTTTTTCCGACTGAAAGTGAAGGAAAATCTTAATTGGTGATTAAGATCGAATGAACTTTGTTTATTATGAATAGTTAGTAAAGGCTTAAATAGAATCAAGCTGAAGGTAGTAGACAGGTCTGCAGTAAGTCGAAGTTGAACATATGTATAAACATGTTCAAAATTTATCTGTCGCATGGATTACGTATTAAAAGATTTATTATTGATATTCTTGGCACTACTCCTATAACTACAGTTTTAAATAGGCAGAGATAACAAATAACAAATATTTGAGTATAATTTCAAAGCGCTAATTGACATGTGTTAATTAAATTATGTGATACTCACATGTTACTAAATGTGAATAAATTTGCATCACTCTGATTATTAAATTACTAAGAATATATTGTTGGTCTTTTAATCTAGTTAAATAAGTATTTAAAAGAATTTCTGTGCCATACATTATCAAAGTATTATTTTGGCTTAGTTAACTTCATAGTGACGATCATTTCTAAGCTATTTAGAGCTGATATAACCTATTTACCCAAAAGAGCTTGAGCAGCAACCCGCCCAGCGTCCTGCATTTGTATCTTAAGCAATTCCATGGGAGTTGTAACTATAATCTGGCATAGTCCTGCTAGGCCACCAGCTAGCATCTGTCTAGGCATTGGAAGTGTGCTAAAAATAAAATGCATAATAAATACTGGGGGATTGACTTCGCTCTTTGTTTACTTTAGATTGTCCCTAAAATAATATTATTGTTAGTGACCTGACAACTTACTGGTCTTTCGTTTGTAGATTATATCTGAAGAAGTCATTGGCGGCCAATTTGATCGCCTTCTCTGGAGTGATTAGTAGTATATTCACCGCTGAACCCCTATACATGCCGAGGAAACCTTCTGCCCTAGAGATTTTTTTGAATGCGTCGAGCCTAAAAAAGAAAATAAAATGTTTTATGGGACATTTTCATAAAATTCTGAAGGACAATTCAAGGAAAATTAATAAATAATGGTTGTACTTTTATGAACACTTTAAGCGATTTATGACGCCGCATTTAACCTTTTAGATCATAAAAATTAATATATGATATAATCAACACGATTTTAAAGTATTTCGCATTGAAAGTATTTTTATATTTGGAAGTATTTAATTGTGTTCCGCTGAATATCATTGCATCATTAAAGTGTAACCAGAACATTGTAGATTCTTTGGTTAAATATTTTAAATCGATTGACATTAAAGAATCCTAGTCTGATAAAATCCGAAGCCATAAGGTATTTCTTAAAATAGGAAATCGATAGTGTTACAAAGATTCAATTCACGTTTCATATTGAGTAATAATACCGCCTGCGACTGCCAAGTCTAAGGAGGTATTTTTATCCAAACAATCAAATTAATTTCGGAGAATAACTTGGCTGCTATACATATTCACGTGCATGAATTGAATGCATTTATCCTAAATCTTATTTACTTACATGCTGCTGTACATTTTCTCGCCATTTGGTCCGATCTGTTGGTTCTGAAGACGGGTTTTGACGAGATCCAGGGGAAATACGCAAGTGACTCCAATGATTCCAGCGATACCTCCATTAACAATTTTCGGTACAAGCCTAAAATTGTGAGAAATAGATAAATAAATGTAGAGAGCAATAGTCGAAATATGCTAAGAATTTTTTTACAAATAAATTTGTACTTACGAAAATTGTGCTTGCTTTTCGGCCATAAGTGAACCCTGTGAAACGAAAAACCTCTAATTAATGTTTTATTGTGAAAATCATAATTGTACTTGATAAAAAAAATTTTATTTAGTAATGTAGTCGTCAACTAAAGTACATATCGTCATTGTATTTTTTTGTAAATTAAGCCCGCGCTGGCATTTCCTTCACTAGGCAGTTTTAATTAATCTTATCGTTGGGTTTTGCTAATGAGGATGTTGAAATTAATTTTTGATCGGATTCCAAAAATAGACCGAAACGTTTTGGAACGAAATACAGAGAATTTTGTGAACAAATGACATTAATTGCTTATGACAATCAAATCAGCTTTTCAAAAATGAATTTTTTAACGTTCCACCACTTACATGAAAAAAAAGCAAAACAACGATACTTGAGTTGAAAACCTGGCAACAAAAAAGTCATTAAAGTGGTATGAAACATGGAAAACAATTTTAAAAACATATTTAGTTCGTAAGAAATTGCGTGGCTTTCACTTACAATTGTTAAAATTATTGCAGTAATCGTTACATGTTATCAGATGTCTAACAATTAATTTTTATTGCAGTATTCACATAAAATCGCAGTTTACCTTACCTACAACTATTAACTATCAGGTAAGAATTGAAACTGTTGAGACAATTTTAACACTGGAGCGTGAACTCATGAGATTTCAATACCGCACAATAACATCAATCAGAATTAAATGATTAATTTAATTATCAGGGCAGACATCATTGTAACAATTAATTTTAAAACAAGTTACTCGTTGTCCCATCATCAACGCTATGATTAAAAAAGGCAACGTTTATTTGATTGAAATGCAAATGAAACTCTTTATTTTACCGGATCGCAGTTATAAGCACAATTTCCACGTTTGACTACCACGTATGAATGATAATAACATTATACATAGAGATAACAACACTTTTCCTCTCTCAATAAAGCATTAAATATCTATACATACTTGTAATGTACTTATCAGCTTCCTATCAGAGTAAACGGAAATCTCGATATCTAATTGAAATCCATTGCAGGCATTAAACATAAAGAGATAAGATTGAGTTTCACAGCAAGAAGAGATATCTAACCATTTCAATTAATTTTGATATATTAGATTGTCGCGTTCATATCTTTACAAAGATATTGTCATTACATTGTTTCGAAATGAATCAAATTTCCTTTGAACAATACGGCCAGCAATAGGACAATACGGCCGTCAAAGTAAAAGCATCATTAACCGTAGTTTTTTAAAAACCTAATAACCCCGGTATGCTAAGGATTTAGTAAACTATTTTGTACCCTTGTTGGTAAATGTAGGCTGCCAACATCTTGGTTGAAATGTTCCTTAACGTTCATGTTACGGCCCTTCTATTACAAACAGTAGGGACAACGATGATCTCGAGGCTGGCGCACAATCACCTTGGTAGCACTGACAGTTACTAACTGTCATGTGTCACAAAGAAAGTGCGTTTGACAAAACCACATCAACTCATCCCTAAACAGCAAAGGCATTCCACCTGCTGCTGGCGGATGGATTTTAAGTTCATCAGCAGTTTTTGAAATTTTAAATTTTTGTCAAATTTGCTGCACGATGTCGCTATTTGTAGTAGAGGGGCTATAGTTAGTTGATGGGGTTACTTAGGGCAGATACACATTCATCTACTGTGATTCTCTTCCTTCGTTAAAAAAATTATTCCAAAGAGTTTCAAAGATTCAAAATATTTCAAGAGCAAAACGATCAATTTTGTAGCATTTTTCCTGAAATCAAATTTTATTAAAATAAAACGATCTAACCTAGCCAAATTGTATTTACTCGTGTAGTAAAAGACTGCCCAGAAAACTGTCTGCCTAACTAATAAAGTGTACGAATTTTTTGATTTACGCCTGAGAGTATTACGAACAACTGTCATCGCCGGTTATTTAATTTTCGAACTGCATTCATTTCAAACCGTTAATTCAAATTTCAACTGTCGTACGGATTTTGCCCAATTTTTGGCAAATTTTCGACGCGGCTCTTACAATTTTGGCAGCACTATTGTACATATTTCAAAATTTTAAAAATAACCAAGTATGTTACAAACAAAAAATTAGGTCAAGTGGTAAGCATACTTTTTCGTGTAAAGCGCAGTACGTACTTTAATTAATTAGGTATGTTGCTCAGGTTGATTTTTTACCTTTCATTTCGATCTTTGGTGTTTTAATCGAATCCTTAAGGAGTTTTGTAACAATTGTATTGCCTAACGACACGTGTTTTCCCAATATACACTGTACGATAGTGCTTTTACGAGATGTTATTCGTAATATTGTTTAAAACACCATTTCTTATCACAAATCAAACACAATATAAAAAACAGCTCGATTTGTAATACCGGTTTCAAAGGTTAATCGTTTTAAAAGCTGTTATGGAAAATAAGTGCAGCAGAGGGGGCGAAACATTATTCACAAAAATTTCAAGTATCAAAAACATTCCAATTAAGTAAAATTTAAGTACATACAAAAGACGGGGTTATTAAACTAATTGGGGTCTCGCAGTAGATTGGTTGGTTGTATTCTGCAAGGTCAAAAATTAATTGAGTATTACCAACGGGTTTACCATATTGATCTTTTGTACATGACATTGGCAATGGAAAATTGTACCGTTTTAAAAAAGGCAAAAAAGTCAAAGAGGAATGCAGTTAGCATTAGGAGACCTACAATACAAACAGGCACGTTTGGTTATCGATTTTAAGCAAAAAGGCGAAGTTATGGATCGCAATTTAAAAAAATAAAACGAAACCCTACACTACAGCCACCTACCTGAGCGTTAAATTTCTATATTTTTATCTTTTGATTGATAAAATTGTTTATAAAACACACACACACGTATGTTGCCGATTCCGAATACAGGCCGAGTACGGACAAGTCGACCCTCTCTCGTCGAATTTCCACTGCGATTCCGAGTATTTTACTAACTCACTGGGTGAGCATGGAAAAAATGTGAAACAGCTGACAGGAATTCCGGTCATGAATTTTCCTAGAAATCTACAAAGCTACGGGTCAAGGTTTATGCGTTCACCGAGAGATGCCGCCACGAATATGAAGGAAGTTCGGGGAAACCCTCCGATTTTCAGATTTTCAGGAACATTATGACTTTTTTAAACTATTAAAGTATTACTACTAAACACGGCGTCTGAAATTGCTGAAACAAATATAAGTATGACGTCACTTATGGACAAAAAAACTGTAAAAGCCTCTATCAGTAGTAATTGTGAGGTTGGAAATAGTAATAATAATGACACATCATAAATGACTAAGAAACATGATTAAGAAAACGTTAGCTATTTTTTGATACATTTCATCAGAAACAACTGAGTATAAAAAATATAAATGATAATGAATATGATTAATTTGATTAATTCATCATTTTATTGATATGCAATCAAGTAATTAGTAAAAAATTAGGAAATTAACAAGAGACCTATTAAAAATAGTAAAAAATTGAGTATAGATGCACTGATATATTCATTACTAAAAAATATTTTAATTCTAACAGAATCTATGAGCTGAACCATTATAACGTTCTTGTTAAATCTAATCGAATTTGCATTTTAATACCTTGTTTTTTTATTTTTTAAATCGACTTTAGTTTGACTTTAGGTAGTCGTGTTCTTTATTTTTTAATATTATTTTTTAATACACCGTTACCGTTAATTAATTAATTCAGCTATTAACGCCGTGTTGGGACGAGAATTGTGCGTGCGCGACCTTACCCGACCTTGGATCGCATTATTTCTGAATAAAAGATCCGAAACGATTAATCACCCTCTTTATGAAATTATCACTGCAGACAACCGTATGGATTTTTGACGATAATTACCCGTAATACCTGGAGCAGGAGCTATTGGAAAGTCCCCTAGCCTATCATTACCTTCGGAAACAAAACACTTATCCCATTAATTATTTAATGATCAATGGCCTTACTTCTTTAAAATCCGATAAAAAATTCCTCAACGGTACGAAGTAGGGGTGAGCGTACAAACCCTCGGGTACAGCTGAACTTGGAACTAGTTAGTTATGATAATAACCAGGTTGGTATGTAGGCCATGTTACAATTTCTGTTTTCTTACCATTTGGATTATTAATTTTTGAGACGCAGATGTATTATTTATCCCTTTCTTGGACCCAAAAACTCTTCCAGAAGGTCAACTTGCGTGTGACACTATTACTACGAAACAATGAGCGTTAAATAAAATAGATTAAACACGTAATGGTTAGTAGTAAAAATACTGATGGGAAAAATACCGGGAAAGTTTGTCACCTTAGTGCATCCCAAAGAAACATATAAAACTCAAAGGGAAATAGGATGAAATAAATTTTGTCATGAATATTACCTTAAACCCATGTTTACCTCCAAATGAAAATTATTTATGCACGATGCAATATTTCATGTTTCCATTTAACGCTTTCCTCCTTTCGCCACATGCCATAACTGCCTATAATTTCACCAGTTTTGAATCCACGCATAAGCTTCTTATTACCACTGAATTGGCGAAATAATTTTGCAATTCTCTACCCACTTAAATCCTGATAAGATAATTGCGATGATATTCTCTGCGTCTTTACGGCTCAAAATATCTGCCACCATTATCCTATTTAGCTAATAACAGCCGTGGCTCTGCCATCGGCACCCTTATTGCAGCTAAATCCGAACCAGAAAAAATTACTCACCAATTTAACAATAACTTCGCACGACACGAGTATGTATGTAAGTAGGTCCTCAATTTAAAATAAATCAAACGTATCCGCTGGAAGAATCGGGTCAAAAGCGCATAGGGAAAAGAGTCGGAAAGGCGAGACGTTTCACTGGACCCCCCTCGGATTTCATCGTCCTCGGAGTTAAGATGAGAAAAATCAAAGTGAAGAAGTGTTTCCAGAGTTTTTGGAAGAGGTTTTCCATTGATCACTTTTCTGGGTACTTGTTTAGGATTACCTACACCAACCTGTAGAGACCCATAATACAGCATATAAGTAAGTACTAACCTAACAAGATATTTTTTATAAAAACCCATAAAAACCCGATGTTTTCGGACTAAATATGAACAAAACCGTTTTATTTACAAAACCATTGAATTAACTGACAATACATTATCGATTCAAATTTAAAAATACCTAAAAATTTTCATCAAATGATCAATAATGTTGAATATAATTCAATAATCAACTGGAGCGTTACAATTTTTTCTTTAAAATTCGCTTTATAGTTTGTAAATCCAGTATTAAACCATATTACTGACTACAAGTTAATTCATTTTGGATTTTTATAATTTTAGGATGTCAGGAGTGATCTCGGATCCCAAGCCCCACCTTGGGGTATTGGACGTCGGGGTCTCAATGCAACGTTTCGGTTGGACCGATTACATTATGTTCATAGCAATGTTAGGAATATGCTTATTAGTAGGACTGTACTACGGATTTTTCAAAAAACCCAAAAACCCACAAGACTACCTAGTAGGAGGAAGGAGTATGAGCGTGATACCGATTTCCATGTCACTGATAGCCAGGTACTTAGAAATTAAGGGTAAATTAATTGCAATGACTGTTACTGTTTTTACTAGTCACGTTAGTGGAATATCACTGCTTGGAATACCGACGGAGATTTACGTTTACGGCATCCAATTCGGGTACATCATCATTGGAACTATCATAGCTGCCTTTCTGTTCAGCAACATTTACTTGCCCGTTTTCCAAGGACTAAAACTAACCTCAACTTACGAGGTAAAAATAGATGATCGGAAGTGCCCATGGAATCTAATGTTTCATCTTATGTTACAGTACCATGAACTGAGGTTCAACAAGAAGGTGCGATTGTTTGGATCGCTTCTTTTTGCAATTGGGATGATAGCCTGGCTGCCTTTGGTTATTTACGTACCAGCTCTTGCCTTCAATCAAGGTACTATATTATTATTCGATATAATTACTAAGGCTAGGACTATACGTAATGAAAAGTAAATAATGTATGCGCATGTATGCAATGTAATTGCTAGGTGTGCCAGGAAAGTATGGATGCTAAATTGAGATTGAAATAAATATCTCCAATTCTACCTTACATAAAACATTATTTAATACAATTACTTTACATATTGTTTTTGATATAACAATAACAGAACCAATACGCATTTTATCCTAATTTTTCAGAACTGCTTGGTTTAAGTCTATAATGAAAATTATTTGATTTCAGTGACCGGCGTTAATATCCATCTGATCACTCCAACTGTATGTATCATCTGCATCGTTTATACGTCTATGGTATGATACTAAATCACTTAGTACTTTATATAATTAGAGAAAAACTTGAGCGAGTGTTAAAACTAACAGTTTTTCATTTGTTTAACATTGAACTTTTGCTTTGAAAGTGTACAACTGAACAGATTCAATCATTCAAAATCTTTAGGTAGCCTATAGCTTACTGCTTACATATTTTTGAATTTATTCATACCAAATTTTATGATGAAACGCTGTAGATAATAGTGAGCCTATTTTTTTAAATCACTTTTAACCCATTTTAAGGAGAAATTGGTATCCGTTATGAAAACAACTTCAAGGACGTCTTATATTGACCGTCACCTAATACTTATTAACAATTTACGTTCGATATTGGAAATTAATGAGTGGAACACGTTGATACCGAAAGAAATTTTCCCACGTACCTACGTATCTTTCCTAAATCCCCTATCAATTCATGAGAATCCTGTGCGATTCCTTTGAAGTATGTAATTGTGGTTTCTTTTCATGAAACTGTATAATAGGCCTTAACTATCACAGGAAAATACGTGAAATAAAATCCTTCATTCATTATTTCTAATAGGCAGTATTCCAATAAAATAAATATATTACTGAGTTCAGGCATTTTTTTTCATGTTTTTCATATGGGCAATATTTACCATATTTTTCAGGGCGGTCTCAAAGGAGTAGTCTGGACGGACGTCATACAAAACGTCATAATGTTCGGTGCAATTTTGCTCGTCATCATAAAGGGAACTATAGACATAGGAGGCTTGTATACTGTGATCAATCGTAACTGGGAAAGCTCAAGATTAGAGGGACCGAAGTAAGTACTAGCTACATAGCAAAAGGTAAACTATTAGTATAATTAACAACTCGTCGATTTTGGAACCCCTTTGATATAAAATATTTTAAGTTTTGATTTAGATCCTCTGTCGAGGCACACTATTTGGGCCCTTACGATCGGCGGCGCTGTGTACGTAGTGCAGAGCTCGGGAGTTAACCAGAATATGATCCAGAGATACTTAGCTTTACAGAATTTAGAAGACGCGAGAAAGTAAGTCATCATATTTTTGTACGGGATACAAATCTAGCGGCACTTTTTATTTGGGTCTAAAAGGCCCAATTTCGGTACACTGAAAAGTGTTGAAGTTGCATCGGTTGAAAATGTTTTTCGTTTTTGATCAATGTTTCAACAAGTACAACTCACTTTATTATGGGATTAAATCCATACGAGTTAAACTATTAATACTTATGGAAAAAACCCTGTTGAGGCAATTTTATTTGGTACTATTAAGGTGGCATTTCGTAGATGGGTGAATTTCTTACAATTTCCCTCTATCTAAGCAATTCCATCCACAGACAACCATCTAAGATATTTCAATTTCTCTTTAGGGCGCTGTGGTTTTTCTTCATCGGTCACACCGTGATAATACTAATTTGCTGCTACTGTGGTATGCTGATATTTGCGACATTTCACGACTGTGACCCCCTGACGACAACGGTAACGTATATTTCCGAAAAATCCACATGAATCGTTTACCATTCAATTTTCTAAACAATTTCTATTATAGCTAGCCCGGGAAAAGGACCAACTCCTCCCCCTCCTGGTAATGGAGATACTGGGAGATGCGCCAGGACTTCCTGGGATATTCGTGGCTGGGATTTTCAGCGCAGCACTGAGGTAAAAACCCAGTCAAATATTCAGTACTAATAGATTCAAAAAATATCTCAACTCATAAGCAGAATTATCTAAACAGTAGTTAGTAGCCAGAGGGTGCTAGAATCTAGAAGTTATATGTGCCTGAAACATGCTACTTCTGGCAAGGCTATATTATATCCTAGAAAGGACCCTCAACACTTTAGAACACTTTTAGAAAAATATTTTTTTATATGATACGTATAATTTTACAATACTGGAATATAATGGAATATAAACCTAAACAATAACTATGTGCTAAGACATAAAACCGAATCTTACTTGAAATAGACTAGAATCTAGAAAGGTGTTTTATTACCAGGACATTGTTATATAACCTGGAACATTGCTGGAATATACTGGAATCCAAATGTGCTTGGAAAATACTGATTCTGATGGAGCAATCAGAAAAACGTATTCCAGAAGAATTGAGGCGTGTTTTACAATGTGAACTGCTCTACTATCTAATTTAAAACATTTATGGGACGTGCTATGTGCCAAATAGTAGCCTATGCTAAGTTTAGATATTGCCATTCCAGGGTAACATAGTAGAACGATCTAGATGCTTGCTAATAGCAAAAATATGCTGGAATTTTATGTATTCATATGAATTTTTGAATGTTTAGAAAAAAGATCATTTTTGACAATTTGGCAAACCTGGATGCTGTACTTTTTGAAGTAACAGCAGCGAAAACCTGAATATAATCTCATGCCAACTTGGTCGGTATTTTATGTATTTTAGGTCAGTAGGTAGCGGCAATAATGACAAATATCATACAAATTTATTACGTTGCCATAACGAAGTGTAATTTTTAGTAAGTCCTGAGTCCAACAAAGTTGCCAGATTTCTACTATGTTCTAAAAACTCTGACTACTTTTCTAGAGAAACCAAATTAAAATTTAAGTTTGTTGTACGTACATAATAATTAATCCTAATTGTTTGTGCTTCTCATTTCAGTTCTTTGTCGACGGGGCTGAACGCCATGGCTGCCGTTGTCCTGGAAGACTTCTACAAACCTTTCTTCCGCAAGCAGCTCACTGAAAAGCAAACTTACTTGTTAATGAAGTTCACTGTGATTTTCGTAGGAGCGATTTGCGTCGCTATGGTTTTCGTCGTTGAGAAACTAGGAGCCGTTCTACAAGTAAGCCTCCTACTGTTTTCCCTCGTTTTACAGAAGTATCGATTACCAGAATTAGTCATTGGGTACGTGCCTGCAATGATCATTATCAGAATGCACCTCTGGCACTTTTGTAGAAAAATTGATCACCAGATCATAGATAAACCCGTTCGATTTTATTACTTTCGAAGCGTAGTAAAGTGCAATTATTCCAGAATACCACCGCCACATGCTATGTATCTATTATGACTCACAATGTAGTAAATAATGGTGATAAACGATGCGACATGATGATTCTTTCTTTTTTTTAGTTAACAATAAGCATATCAGCCATCGCAAATGGGCCGTCCTTAGGACTCTCCACCATGGGTATAGTGTTTCCATGGGTCAACGCAAACGTAAGACAACGGAATACTGTCTTGAAGGAGGCCTTGGGAGATAAGAAATTTTGTTTAAGAAAATATCTTCCTAACAAATTACTTTGAAGTAAGCTATGACAGAGGCTGGACCCTTCATTAGTTGTATCTTCAGCTGAATATTTGGGTACATTCCAAATAGAAGTGTATTCACCCCCTCTATTCCTCTAATCGCTGTTATATAATTGAGATTCCCTGGCCTCCTTCAGTTAAACACTTCGATGCCAACTTACTACTGTCTGAAATTCATGATTTACTTTAAGGGCGCGTTAGCTGGAGGAGTGTCATCTCTGATATTCATGTCATGGTTGTGTCTCAGGGCTCAAAGTTTAATATCTTCCGGCGACTTGACTTTCCCTGAGAAACCTGTTTCGACCGATGGTTGCCATTACCACTTCATACCGAAACCCTCTGCTAACACCACTGAACTCACACACACAGAGTAAGTACATTTGGAATAATATACTGCATATAAATTGGTTCAATGGTGCTAAATTGGTTAACTAAAAAATACGGTTCGATACAATAGGGAATATTTTATCGATTTTTCGATTTTAGTGAGCAACTAATGATCTACAGGCTGTCTTACTTATGGTACTGCCTGATTGGAACGTTCGTAGCGACGTTCGTTGGCCTTCTAGTAAGTTTCCTAACCAAACCCCACGACCCGAGGGACGTCGATCCTAGGTTATTGGCGCCCTTCGTGAGGAGATTAATTAAGCCTAGGAAATATCCTAACGAACCTGAAGAGGGGATCATCTACGCTTACGGACCTCCTTCCCAGGATAAGGTAAGCTGAAGGCGAAATTAATTCTGGATCGAGTTTATAGGAAATAAATTAATTCTGATACATTTATCCGAAAATTGAATGTACTTTTCCCTAATCGTCTTTTTAATATTTGATTCTGGAAGAATTATGGAATCAATAAACCCTAATTATTTAATGAGCTCCACTTAATAAGGAAATTGGTCTACTTTAGTTTTAAATTTTGTGGATAATGTGTCAAAGTGAAAGGCAATTATTAATCTGGAAAAAACCGTGACACGTTTGAAATAAGAGGTTAGAAGTTCGATTTTAATTTAAAAAGTTTTGAAAGGAATTGTCAAATTATACATCATTTAATAAAACGTAGTTGAGGTATAAGAAGGAAATTTATTGACAAAGGTTTTTACTTTTTCAGGTGGCACCCAACGACAGTAACAAAGTAGAAATGGAAGTAAAAAAACAAAATGGAACCGAAAATAATTTGTGATTCGTAATTTCGTTTTATAAACACTTTTTGTAATACATATGCATAGTACACAAATGTTGAAATCTTTATTTAATCTATCCTGTTATTCACATATTGTTAAGTCTCTAATAACTCATGTTTAGTAACCTTGAAATTATTGCGAGTAATAGTTAATTACAAAAAAGTTTTACATTTGTAACGACTAGAGTCGTTTGGAAAAAATTATCCACGAGATAAATTCTACACAATTATGATTCATTAGTACGTTACACTCGCCGCGGCAGTATCTGCTGCAACGAAAGGAATCCCCGTTTACATTGCAAGCGTGGCCTCTGGGTTATCTTGCTTTATTTTGCTTTCGGAAAATGTAAATCACCGATCTCGAAGAGGCCGTATTGTTGGGATTTTTGGATTCACGGTATATATAGTATGCGAACTGTGTGGGATTAAACACAACAATTCTGCCTCTCAGCGAATGAAGAGCATTAAGACCGCTGCAATATAAAAAGTAAGTGTATATGTACAAGATGTTTAATATAGTTATTCTAATCAGTCAGTTTTGTTTACATAGAAAAGATCAGTAAATTAAATATATATTTTTTAAGTAAGAAATCAATTTGCTTATTTAACTATTTTACTTTATAATGATTTTTATTTCAGATGATTGGCAAATTTGTTCTTCTTTCAACATTATGCTTCGCTATCAATGCTTTAGAGGAATTCGAAGAGGTTAGAGTAAGACGTTCGCCTGAGCGCAGAGAACCCTGGGAGATCAGTCCGAACGTAGAAAGAGACGAAAATGGCAACGTGCGTGCAGGTGCAGAGATCCAACGGAAAGGCGAGAACCAGGACTTCAACGCAGGTTGGTCCAAAGTAGTAAGGGGACCCAATAAGGCTAAACCGACTTGGCATGCTGGAGGAACTATTAGGTGGAGACGATCAGCAGAAGACGACAGCTTTGATGCAGAGGATGTAAGAGTCAAAAGGTCTCCTAAGCATAAGGAACCCTGGGAGCTTAATCCCAATGTAGAAAGGGACGAAAACGGGAATGTACGAGCCGGTGCAGAGATCCAAAGGAAAGGCCAGGACCACGACTTCAACGCAGGTTGGTCCAAGATAGTAAAAGGGCCCAATAAAGCTAAACCGACTTGGCATGCCGGAGGAACCATCAGGTGGAGACGATCAGCAGAAGATGACAGCTTTGATACAGAGGATGCAAGAGTTAAGAGGTCACCCGAGCATAAGGAACCCTGGGAGCTCAATCCCAATGTAGAAAGGGACGAAAACGGGAACGTGCGTGCTGGTGCAGAGATCCAAAGAAAAGGCCAGAACCATGACTTCATCGCAGGTTGGTCCAAGGTAGTAAAAGGCCCCAATAAAGCTAAACCGACTTGGCATGCCGGAGGAACCATCAGGTGGAGACGATCAGCAGGAGATGACAGGTTTGATGCAGAGGATGCAAGAGTTAAAAGGTCTCCCGAGCATAAGGAACCATGGGAGCTCAATCCCAATGTAGAAAGGGACGAAAACGGGAACGTACGTGCTGGTGCAGAGATCCAAAGGAAAGGCCAGAACCACGACTTCAACGCAGGTTGGTCCAAGGTAGTAAAAGGCCCCAATAAAGCTAAACCGACATGGCATGCCGGAGGAACCATCAGGTGGAGACGATCAGCAGGAGATGACAGCTTTGATGCAGAGGATGCAAGAGTTAAAAGGTCTCCCGAGCATAAGGAACCATGGGAGCTCAATCCCAATGTAGAAAGGGACGAAAACGGGAACGTACGTGCTGGTGCAGAGATCCAAAGGAAAGGCCAGAACCACGACTTCAACGCAGGTTGGTCCAAGGTAGTAAAAGGCCCCAATAAAGCTAAACCGACATGGCATGCCGGAGGAACCATCAGGTGGAGACGATCAGCAGAAGACGACAGCTTTGATGAAGAGGATGTAAGAGTCAAAAGGTCTCCTAAGCATAAGGAACCCTGGGAGCTTAATCCCAATGTAGAAAGGGACGAAAACGGGAATGTACGAGCCGGTGCAGAGATCCAAAGGAAAGGCCAGAACCACAACTTCAACGCAGGTTGGTCCAAGGTAGTAAAAGGCCCCAATAAAGCTAAACCTACTTGGCATGCCGGAGGAACTATCAGGTGGAGGCGATCAGCAGAAGATGAATATTGATGTATGACTGTATTTAAATGTGTATTTTTTCACAATTGCCATGTATTTGTTAGGATCTATCCATAATTATTTATTTTGACTGCCATATTTGTAGTACTTAAATTATTCAAAATAAAATAATCATTATTACTCTAATTTTGTTTTGAGTTTATTTAATTTCAATTCACAAGGAATAATATAAAAATGTCAAAAAATTAGAACAACACATAATGTTTCATGTTATATCAAACTGAATCTTAGCGTCTAAAATTGCTGACGATCTGTTGACTACTGGAGATTTAAAGAAGATAAATAATTTGGAAGAAGGTGTAAGCAGAGAACAGTATAGTACAAACAAATATTCACTTCTAGCAAGGAATGTTTGACAAATTGATGGTTTTATGTCCTTGTGAGAATGAGCTAAACATGCAAATGCATTCAATCCAATTTCTGGTAATGAGCAATAACTGGTAGCTGGGATTTGGTCCTTACCCAAGATTCAGAAATGAGCAAGACCTAATCTAAAACATTTGAAATGCTTTCGGTTATCTCTTCCATACATCGGTAGGTAGGCTTTTCAGATGCTGCCTCTAGAAGAAAAAAAATGTGATGATTCATGTTTTCAAATGAAAATTCGAGAGGTTTCTTCGAACAACGCAAGACGTAAGAAACTCGTTCCCGCAAACCCTCTAAATGATTCATAATATTGACACGAGGAACAGAGAAAAGTCCTCAGGCAGATCAATGCCACAGATAACGTCCTTAACAGGTATAAACATCATATCGGAGCATAACACCGAACCATGCGCCATATGACAATCTACGGTCAAGAGCGTCGTGTACGTCGACGCCACAGCCATAGCAACCAATGACCACTCGCTCTCGGTCATTAATTATTCAAATTCCACGGCGATTTCCCGGCTGGAAAACACTTTTCCGCCCGCTCGGCCAGTTTCGATGAGAGCGTCTCGGGGCGGAGAGTTTCCTTGCGTCGCGGTCGCGCTCCTCTTCTACTGATGTAGGTGATAAGGTGATCAGACTATTTCGAAGTCGTCGCTGTCTCGATGAATAAGCTTCAAATCTCGACGCGGCACCCGCGTTCGTGTTCGATTCGTAGACATTCAAGTACTTTGCTCTATTGTACCTAGAATATGGGAATCTGTTTGGACACAGGTAAACAACGTGAGGTTTCAGAAATTCTGTACAGTTTAAGAAATTGAAACAAATGCCCATCACTATCTGTCTGCCTACCCTTTTCCAAATGATTTCACCTGTGATTTGCTAAAGGACGATTCATGTAATGGATGTAGGTGCTTGTATATATCTTGTATTCAGGTGACCACTATAGTTACACAACCCCATCAACAAAAATAGCTATACAGGCTCCTTACTTAAATACAAACACATCGCCTCTCTAGTGCGCACTTAAAGTGGTGTTATGATGTCTATTTTGAGGTGTACAGTTTCGTAATGAATTGAAATTAAGAAGAGTGCATGCAACGTCAAATTACATCCTTCAAACATCGAAGGGTTCATTTTTGTTATGAACTTTGACTTATGGAAATACGTACGACAGCTTTCTGACATTTTAAAAACATGTTGCAGAATGCATTGCGAATATTAAAAGGGTATAAAATGAAGCGCGCTGCAGAAAAATCCATGGCTTCAAAAAATCATATTGCTAAAAATGGCGAAAACTCTATTAACCCATAACTAACCCTATATACCTCTTAAGTGGTATAAATTAATACAACTGTGACTCTAAAGCTATACACCACGACACTTTTAATGCATTGTAACAATTTATAAGTACTTTCTCTTCTCATCTCATCGGTACCTTCACCTGTCCACTAAAACGTTTACGAAATCGCGCACTTCTTCGACATTCGTTACCTCATTTACCAATTAATTGATTTATCGTTTTGTTTATCGATACAACTCCGTAGAAGGCATCTCCCCCTGCGTTGTATATAACGTAATTTGGACAAATTTCATTACCACGACCTCGACATGAAAATCGTCGGTGAACTTGTCCGCTTTTGTCAATTTATCATTATCGTGCTGGGTTTTATTATTCCGTAAAACATAATAGCCGCGAGTAAATCGATGGACTCAACATGGGTTCGTGAAATGGTCAGTTCTTTATTGTTTGGGATAGGGAAATTTGATATTGACCGGTATAAGAAATTATAAAATTATTACTATTATTATTAAATCAAGTATATGGAAGTGTTTACTTTCAAAGTTGATTGAAAGGGAACCTTCTTTTATATAGAGTTATTCATAGATCGTGTTGCAGGAAAAAGGGGTGATGACATATTTTTCAGCATTTTTAGTTCAAGCACTTTTGCCTGAAGAAGAAGAAGTTATACGCCTTTAATGATCCTATGTATGTAATAGCTTATGTAGCTCCCAGCTATAGAGTGGTGGGTAGTAACACGTTACTGTATTACGTTACTTTTGGCAGTAATGGGTAACTTAACGCGTTTGGGAGAAATTAATTAGTAATTTTAACGCATTATTAACGAAAAACGTTATATTTTACGAAAACCCTCCTTCGAAATTTCCCCTGAATTGTTAAAAAATCAACATTCTATTAGTGCTTTACGATAATCTTACAGTGTATTAAATTATGGCCACGTTTTTAGTTCTATTGCAGAGAGAAAATAATACTTGTCATATATTTCAATACATTTGTCACACCGATACGAAATTTTAAAGTGCATCAATGCATACTTCATACGTGACAAGTTAAAGACTCTACTTTACAATTCATTCAAACACAATGAATCACCATACTCACTTTAAGCAGATGTCCATTCGTCTTGTTATTCCCAACCATTCCTACATGCTCTACCTACGTGCATAATAGCAGTGTTCAAAGAACCGCGCCATTATATCTTCCCTTTGATTTATCGAATGTATGGGAAAGTAATTGATGGCAGGATTATGATTCCAAGGATCGCTTTACCGTGACCTGAAAATAGACTTTTTTAGCTGTAACACCTTGCAGCGGATCAATTTATAATTGTCAGGTTGAAATCATTAGGGACTCGTTAGCTTTTATTTGCATAGTAATAATGAAACGAAGTGAATCCCGCTTTTGTTTAGCGGTTTCATACACCAACAAAAGTTATAGTTTTTACGTCAGGAAAAAGTTTTCATGGAAACGAAATATTGATAACATTATTATCTCTGTGAAAAATTAGAGCCAATAGTGGTAGAAGTGGTATTAGCTGTCAGAAGAATTATTTCTGTTGTAATATTGAACTCCTTTATAATGTAAAAGGTTAGATGACAAAGGTTTGACGATAAGTCAAAGGAAATTAATGAGAAAAAATAAATGTTATACTGTACTTCAATAGAAATGGCATATCTAACCAATATCTCATGGCAGAAGTGCATGCCTCAGAGGTAGAGAGGTTACTAATTAATTAAACCTTTCATAACCAGTCTACTAAACAAAAAAGTGATCTGTATAAAAGGGAACAACAAAAACACTACACATATCACTTTGCTAATGATTGATACACGATAATAATAATTAATACATGACAAGGGCGTCGCCAGCCGATGGCGCAGGGGGGGGGCAAGTTGACTTTACATACTACAATTCATACTTTTCTCATTCTCTATGAATGAGAAAAGTAGGTATGAATTGTAGGTAAAGTAGGTATGAATTGTAGGTATTCTGTGACAGTA
The DNA here is from genome assembly GCA_963576515.1 of Cryptocephalus primarius. Taxonomy (NCBI): domain Eukaryota; kingdom Metazoa; phylum Arthropoda; class Insecta; order Coleoptera; family Chrysomelidae; genus Cryptocephalus; species Cryptocephalus primarius. The sequence continues at coordinate 14,831,931 of OY754942.1, read as the reverse complement.
CAGAGTCCAATGTGTAAAGCTACACGAGCACTTTGGTTGCATTATATTTGGCAACTTTTTTAGAATCTCTAGGGGGGGCAGATGCCCCTCCCTGCCCCCCCCCCCATGGCGACGCCCTTGATACATGAAAACACATCCACTGTGTGATTTCTTAAAGTGTTCAATACTGTTTTTAAAGACTGTTTGATTTAATAAAAGACTGTTAGATCAGAATTTTTTGTCTGACTGCGTCACCAATTTATTCAACGACATAAAAATAATTTTCTTAATCAAGTCACAGCCAATTATAACCCATTAATTTCCTAGGAATTTGCAGAATTTTCTTGCGTTAAGAAGTTACATTAGAAAATTATATATTTTCTTGGTAAATATCTCGTGTTTTAACATACCTGTTCTTCTCGACTCTTCAGAGCAAAGTGATGGTTCCCAAACATTTGAAGAAAGTCAAGAAACTTGGGCTCAAAACTCGCCGAGGGCTCGTAACGCGGCCACGCCTTCTGCTGCCAAATTCCCTATGCATAACTCGGCAGATGTACATTTCGAGTCACCAAAGGTGCCTGTTATATTCGTTCTTGGTAAGTAACACATAAAGTAGATGGAAAAAATTTAACATATTTTTTAAGAAAAAAATCACGGAGTGTATTATTAATTTCGAAGTGACGAGGACACAAAATGAGGTAAAAAATTGAACGGAAAAATCCAACATGAAACGAGGACAGAAGAAGTCAAAATTTCAAATTTTTAACCATCGGGCTCCTGACTTTCGACGAAAATTATAAATCTGCCTTGTATTATCAAAAAAAAAAAAAATGATCGTAGATTATTCATCCCCAAAAAATATCCCTAAAAAGAATTGGGCAATTGATTGAGCCGATTTTAAAATTACTGATTTGAAGGGTTGTAAGTAAAAATTTAAGGAGAATGTTAAAAGGTTTTATAAGTAAATCTAAGGTTATTTTGAAGTGTACCTATTTTTTGACGGAAACTTAGGAGCGATTACGTCGCACAACACTTTCATTACCTATAATCTAACTAGCTTACTTTATTAGTACATTTACACCTCAAACAAATGATGCCCTATATGCCCAAAGAAATTTGCATATCAATAAATATTGGCCAGGATAAATAGGAGAAATCAGGGGTTGTTTTCTTCGATTCCCTGGTGCAACTCAAAAACTCAAATCAAATGAGAAAAACTTTCTTACTGCCTTAAATTTTTCTGAATTCTCCTTTGTAATAGGTGGTCCAGGAAGCGGTAAGGTGACACACTGCGACAGCCTCATGCAGGAGAAGAAGGGAGTCGTCCACATTAACATGACCGACCTGCTGCAGCAGTACGCCATAGGAAACGGTAAGCCTTAAAACTCTCGTCCACTTGACGATCGATCTATAGAAAATTACTTCACTTTTGTCGCTCAAAAGCATTACTATTACTGCATGAGTTAATCGATACGTGGCAGGGTGCACAAATTGATCGAATTTATCGTTGAATTAGTGCAACTATGCATCAATCGTTAATGTTCGAATACGCGGTTACAAGGTAGAATGTAAATGAAGGCGATAAGGCGTGGTGTATTCATTTTCACCGTGTACGGTTACTTATGCAATGCTAATGGGGTGTAAATGAAGTGTTTTAACGCCAACTCAATGTAAACACATGTAAATTTTCTTGTAATTTATAAATTCTTCCTCCTCTAACGGTCGATATTGAGAAACTGTTTATCCTCTCAAAATCAAAGAGAAGTAAATTAATATAAAGTCCCGGGCTGACCTTTTCCAATAATTGACTAGAAGGCGTATTTTTATCTCAAGAAATAATACTACGATTAACCGTATCATATTAGAAAAATTACGTTGATATAGACGATTCGTATCAGTAAGGATAGGGAACTAAATAGCAGAATTCTGTTAAAAATATCGATATACGATAATTTTGGTTCTATATTATTGGGTTAATTTTCTACAGCTAGCTTATTCTTTCAGTTATGACGTTTACTCGTTTTCAAAACAATTGGTTCTTATACATGGATAACCCTGCATATTTTATATCTGCTAAAGGACACTTTTTAAAAAAATGACAATAATCTAGCGATTAGTGGAAGTGAGACTTATGATGTTATAATTAAACAACACCATTTTACATCATTTTTACAACTAACAGATAAAGAAGTTTAATGTTCTGCCAAGTATGTTTCACAGAATATCTGGTTATTCCTCTTACAGTTTTCATATGAATCATTAATCCTATTAATGTATTAAAAGAATCATTGTAAATGATGAGTACAGATGAGTAGTTAATGATGAATAGAGCAGATTAACGTAGAGAATTTTATGAGGTGTATCAGGCATATCCAATGCCACCTTTCAAAAGCATTACAACAATCAATAAATACAGGTGATATGAATTTACTGCAAATGATAATTCACTTGACATTTTTCTTCATCTGTAAGATGGGCCAAAAACTTCTATGCTAATATCATCATACTAAGTTAGAGATGGTAAAAGAGGATATTGTCTAAAAATAAATTTCATACATAATAAGTTCGTTTAGTACACGAATTAAAAGAGAACATTCCTGATAGACGGAGAATATTAGCCTAGACTGTTAAAACATTTCACCTTGCAATTGCTAATTGCCTGATCAGAGTTTTTACCAGTTAGTCAATATCCTTAACATTAAATGTTTGGAGAGTATAATCAGGAAACTGGTATGATTTCAATCGTGGTCTGTTCTAAACTATATAAATATCAATATATAAACAATATGCCTTTAAGTCAATTTTGCAATATGTGAACTTCATTTCAATTTCCTACCACGTGGCAACAAATTAAAATTGCAGTAAATTCAAGAGACACAATTATTACCCTTCAGTTAAACTTAACTGACCGGTAAATTAGTAAATAACCCGTGGGATTTAGTTGTCTGCTAGAGGTGGAAATGTTTTATAATACAGGCCATTAATCGATTGGACTTACGTGGATCAGGCTTAATTTCACTTACGCCGTAGTTCGATCGATATTAACCATCACGATACTAACTTTTTTGAATGAATTCAAACTTACTTATCTTTATTGAATCAGAATGTATTGATGGAAAACAAGGTTAAACACAAAGTAAAGGAATAATAGCTAATGATGTATAATAGGTGTGTTCCAAGAGGCAGTTAGGGAGAGTTTGGATCGTCAATGTAGTCAATCATTTGCGGTTTACAGGTGAAAACCATCAGTTCTGTGATTATAAGTGACAGCCATGAACTGTCCTCGACTGGTTCATGGAATAGACCTAATGGTACCTATTTGGTACACCAATCGATTCGAGTTAGTGCTACCTAATTATAAGAACTAAATTTAGTGAAATATATTTGATTTTCATTGTGATATAAAACATGTTATTATATCACAGATGGGCGTTCAAGTTTAATCAATACCAGTCAGAATCGACAAGGTAAATCGTGATCTGAAGACGCTTGTAGTGATATTTTGGATGCATGCTTTTTGGCGATATTTTGTTGATTTGAGCACTTTTTAACCAATATTAAACGCCTTGTCTAAAATAGATAATGGAAGAGTTGGCAATAAACCACGAGTAGGCTGTAAATGGTTGTAATCTTACAATTTCAGTTGGTTCGGCACCTGTTCCATGGATGATTACAGTTTATAGCACTTTATAAAATAAATAAAAATATTTAAAGTAAGTTTCATTAGAAATTACTTACATACTTACGATATAAGAATAGATTTCGTTTGTACTGTGTATATCACGTAGTCGTGGACAAAAATCGGTTTAAAATAACAATTTATCGTTCTACTGAGATATGAGCTGCTTTTTAAAATGCCTTGAAGCCAGTTATTATAGTGTATTATGCAAATGTCAGTAGTTTTCAGAGATTGCGAATAATAAAATCCTTCAGGCCTCAAATCAAAACATAGCTACTGTTAAATTTGAAATTTTGCTAAAATCAGACGGACATTCAAGTGTAATCAACAGCAATTATTACAACTCCTTCCTGAGTTTTCAATTAAAACTCGTTTTAATTCGATAGGGTAATTTGTGATGACAGATTCTACCAATCTGATTCTCAAACTGACTTATTTCATTTTATGTATTATTGCCAACTCTTTCGTTTAAAATTTATATCAAACATACTAAAATTATAGTATTCGGTTACAGCCAATAGATAACAATATATTAAAAAATACACTAGTCTACTATTTTAATGGCCAAACGGAAAGTTACTACAATTTTACATCATTCACAACATATTACTTCAATTTTGTTGTTGAGAAGTTTGCTCATTATCCTCATCCCCTGTTTTGTTGCCGTTTTCTGAAGGTACTTCGGATTTGTCATCGCCATCGGAGGAATTATTTTGGTTGCCTAAAATCGAGAGTAATAGTAGTCATGAAGGTGGGGCCTTCCAAAAACAATACCTTGATCGTTATCATTGTTTGTTTTATTGTCGTTTTGATCTTGCTTCGCCGCCTTCGTGTAAATCACCGAATGATTGCTTTCTTGGTTACTAATGGTCGGCGACGAGATCCTTTCTTTGGCATTTTCCTTCTTGTCGGGCGATCTAGGATTCGACTTACTTCTCGACCTCGATGGTACGGTAGAGGCAGTTCCACTGGTAGTTTCTGTAAACAGATTGGAGTGATTATCTATTATATAAAAATGAGTCGCTGAATGTGTTGCTAAGCGCAAAACTCGAGAACGGTTGGACCGATTTGCTAATTCTTTTTTTAAAATACTCCTTGAAGTACGAGGATGGTTCTTACGGAGAGAAAAATTCTAAAAAAAAATTTTAAATTTCCTAAAAAAGTCTAAAAACAACAATTTTCTATACTCCCATACAAAAGATTTGTGATAATACTTAAAAGTCAATTTGAACTTTAATACCATACGATAAAGTTTGTGTTAGTGGAGAGGTTCCGGGAAGGCAAAACAATTGAGTGACGTTAGTATCGTATAAATATTAATGTCAATATTTGTCAATATTTATTTTTTGGTTGTCTATGGTAAAATGTAAATTGTCTGTGGTAAAATGTCAATTGAAATGTAAATATCTCTTTGCTGTGCATCTATAATATTACTAAACCTAAAAGTGTTGTGTGTTTGTGACTTACTAAATATGCCTTCTATAAGGCGGCGGACAAATTTAGGCAGGAGAACCCGAAATGCAACAAATCAAATGCATTATCAATCTAATCGTACTGCCCAGGAACGTGAAGATCGCAATGAACGTGAAAGAATTCGCTTAAGACAGACCCGTGAAGCGCGACATTCGACTAAAAATGGTGCAAGTTTGAATCGAGCTGCCTTCTGTTACGATATGTCAATTGATTACAGTGCCTTCAACTGTGTTGCTATTGGACCTATGAACTCAGTTTGCCAATATTGTAAGGCATTGAAATACAAAAATGAAGCCAATGGATTGTGTTGCGCAAATGGAAAGGTGAAATTGATACCATTGCTTACACCTTTAGAGTCATTGTACTCATTAGTTTTAGGAATAGGAACAGATTCAATACACTTTTTAAAGAATATTCAACAATATAACGACTGCTTTCAAATGACTTCATTTGGAGCATCAAAAGTAGTTCGGGAAAATTTTATGCCAACTTTTAAGGTTTGTAATAGTATTTGCAGTTGTATGTTAATTAATCATAACTATTATAGCCCATATACATTTTTACAATACATTTTTTCAATCAAACAAAAAATATCGTGTACCATAAAGTACTACAGTAAAAATGAAACTTGATTTAGAATAAGTAAAAATAAAATCGAATATAATAAGTAGGTATCATAATAAGAAATCTGAAATTGTGATTTTCATTGTGATTTTTTAGTGACTATTAAAAGAATTTTGTGAGTTTTATAATTTTTAATTTTTGACATAATGTAATTGTTGACTTATTAACTTAAAAAAATTAAAAATTAAAGAATCGACTGTTAGGCGATACGAAGTTCGCCGGGTCAGCTAGTTGGTGAATAAAGGTGAATTTGTAGATGAAGCATTAATACAAACATAATCTAAACGGTGAGGCATTCTCGTGCATTGCGTTTTAGCGATTTGTCACATCAGCATGGTCTATGGTATGTTGAAAATGTTTATGACATTTTCGAGCTAGTTATTTCATGTACTTTCTAGCCACCAATAGCTTATATCAAAATTCCACATGGCCAAAGGTAGAGGCTTGCCCTGACGTTCATATAAAAGGTTTTTACCTCTTCCAATCGTGCTGACGCTAGTACTTTCGGTGGCGGAAGCTTCGTCGTCGTCCTCATCGTCGTCCTCATCGTCGTCTCCGGTATCGCTATACAATCTCCTCCCTTTCACCTCGCTCTTAGCTCGGAACCTACTGTCGTTGGGCTTAGTGCGGAACAGCCTGTACGTACGAAAGTCGGTCCTGTTCATGGTGAGCTGATAGTTCCCGCGCTTCTGAATCGCCAGTCCGTTCTTCAGGCAAAAGTTGAGGGCCTGCAGGATTTTCGCGGGTAGGTTCCTGACGACCATTTTCCTCCTCTTGCAGTAGCCTTCCATTTTGTGTGTCAGCGCTACCACCGAGAGGCCGTTGGGCGTCCTCGAGTTGGAGATGACGTCCATCACTTCGTCTAGGAGGACGGGGTACCTCATGTCGACGGCTGGGGAATTATACTTTCACGGTTGTTCTACAAAAATATTTTAAATCCGGAACGACGTTTGTCATAATTAATTATGACGCTGTGAACGAAACATGTGAAAATAGAGCGAGTTACCATGGCGCGCTCTTCGTTTCATACATATGCGACTTTGGTAAGGATTTCAAGATTATTGAGTAAACTTTCTCTAGAATCAGCTTTTCTGGATTGGGATTGGTGGTACCAAATCCCTAATCATTATCATCATCATCTATATTTCCCGCGTTAGGCAATTCCAAGGATTTTCTGAGCTATATTCCATTTTGAAAATTGTCACACATAATTTGATTGCTGCTAAATATATAACGTGAAAGCGACTACTCTTAGAGTTATAGCCTACTCTTAAATAGGCATAGTTTTAGTAATTTTTATTTAATGGTCAGTACATAATTCCCTTTTATAAAATGATAAAACATACGATTTTTGTAAAAAAAATGTAACTCTCTTTACCCATGCAAATTCCAGTTCCACGCATAAGATCTTACTTATACTGCCCAATTGTGATGCATCGAATAATTATCGTGATTCTTAGAAAAATGTTGCTTGAAAGGAGAATTTTAAGTAAAAATCTCCAATATTTGTACTTCAACCCATTTTGTATAATTTTACCACCCATTAACGTTACCCACTCCATGTCGTTTTTACAAAACAAACATCCACTTATCTACATACACTACCCACGAAAAAGGAGATAAACGAGTGTCACATTTTTCCTTTCCACAACTTATGTTTTCTACACACAACTTATGCCTACGGCACATCTTCCGATCAATAATTTTCCGGATATAAATAGACGCAATCGGACTTGTACGAATATTAAGGAACAGAAATAGGACGAACTATTTCGACTTGCCGAAAAAAGAAGGGCGTAAGCTTCAATGGATTGGCAACAAGTCGTGGCTGACCGTGAATGGAAGGGAACATCGCGATTTTCTTTTCCTTCGTCATGCGATGGTCGAATGGGATTTTCTCGAAGTTTCGTGACGGGATTAATGGTGATTAGGAGTGTGTGAATGACGACAAAACATTTAGAAAATGGGTGGGTGGGTTATGAGGTTGCGTGTTGGTAATGATTTTATGATCGACGGTCGGTTAGGATTTAACAGTTAACGGATTCTGAGTTAAGAGGAGCTTATGTCGCATTTGAAACCAGATTACGTTTTAATAAGTTAATATTGGATATGACAAAGCTGATGTCGATATTTCCTTTAAACCTTAAGACAAACCCTTAGATAAGGGGTAGAAATTTGACTTGACCAAGAAAATTTAAGGGATCTATTTCTTTACTGTGAAAAAGAAACGTTTTCTCTTACAAATATCTTTCTTTTTTATAGTTTGTTTTTGTTTTTTGTTTATTTTTATATTAACCTCATATTCAATATCTTTTAAATATATTAAAATTGAAGCTGTAGAATTTAGCATTAAATTTACAATGGAAAATATACGATAGTGATGATCCATTTTTTCAATGACTTCATTTCGATCGTTTAGTTCAATGAATGATTTCCGAGCAGAAAAAAATTACTATAAATTATTATTCAAAGGCTTTTTGGGAAAATTGTTACTGTGAAATCTACCAAAAATAATATAAGTAACATAACTATTACAGGAAATATTGTTATATAAAAATTTATATCATATTAATGGAAAGTAAGTTTTAATTGTCAACTCCTTTCTTCAGCAAATAGACTTTCAAAGTTAATGAACTTATTTGTTTTAATAACCAATTATACGCACTTACTGTAGAATTCATGGAATATGATATTGCTACACGTGTTTGAAATTGGGGTTACGTTTTTTCCAGGTGGGAAGGAACCTGTATGGGATTATTGGATTTAAACCTAACAGAGTTTGAGACGTATCACGATAATAAGTAGCCTTATTTGAAACAACACGTGTGGCTTATTTCATAAAGTGTTAATTTCAAATAAAAACATCTAGATCCTTTCGTAATTTTGTGAAATTTAACCTTAACCTTTGGCACAATTGTAGTGTTATACGAGGTGGGCCATTGAAAAAGTACTAGAAGGAGAACAAGATCATGTCGAAATAACCTGAACATGTTAACTTTAATCGTGAAGGGGACAACTTTTGACAAGGACAAAACGAGGGTGTTATTCCAAAAACTCTTTAAAGGGGAATTAATGAAATTTAATTTAACAGATTTGATTAAACGAAACTATGATTAAAGTAATTATCCTTCTGACGAAACTTTTCAACTTATATTGTGTAAAGTTTTACTTTATATTTCTAAGATGCGTTCTTTTCAATTCTGTCAAAAGACAACTTGGAATTTTTTTGTCAAAAATCAAAAATCCTGTCAAATTTTGTATACTGATGTGACTTAGAAGTCTGGATCTCATTGGGCAATTAACGTAAAAACCATTATTAAGTTTAAGTTAGTATAGAGTGTGAAAGTTTAAGTTAGTTTTTCATTAAATTCGTCTTTATTAAACGTTTTCCTTATGGAATACGTTTGATTGTGCGAATTTTAATATGCGGGGAAATTTTTCCAGCTAAAAGAATAAAAGCTGCATCCCACATTTATTAGTAGCAGTATAGCATAGCCCTAGTATAGCAAAGTCTCGCAATTTCAGTACATTTGTCAGTTTAAGCAAAGAAACATTAGAGCTTAAAGAGCGGGTTTCGCCCAATTGTTAACAGCAAATGAGACGTAATCAAATTTTCTATCTATCCTGAAGTCTAATCACATTAGGCTGCTATTTTTACACAACTCTATATAATGTACAGTTAATTAGTGTGCACATACTCAGATCTTTAACATCTGACTTGGTCAAACTAGGATTTTTATTTGGTTTGGGGATTTTTCCACGATTTTACCATAAAATAACTTCCCTGTAGTAAATTCCAATATTTCTTTGTACGACAGTAATTTGTTGAACAAGTTCCAGGTATTTTACACCAATTCAAACAACAGAATATAATTATTCATAAAATATCCTTTGAACAAATACAAACTTCGAAGCTTGTAACGCAATCATTAACGAGTCATGCGATTTCTAAATTGAGGGGCAATTCGTTAATTACTGACATTACAGTAAGGGGGCGTATTATAAACACTTCCTGAACTAACTTTATGTACATTTTCGTAAATTTGAAATGTTTCGTCATGTGAACAAGTGCAAACTTAGCATATGCATATTCCTAAGTACCTATTGTACTTAGGAATTCATGAGCATTAATAAATAATCCCTTTATTATGCGATAAAGCCGTAAGAATTTACAAACCAATATTGCCTCGACTAGCGTGTTATTGCGTTAAAGATCAACGAGTTCGATATTCATAACTCAGGTGCATAACTACTACCTCGATAGGAAGAATTTTATTGCAATAGGAAGTAGTTAATATGCAGTGCAGTGAATAATGGTTGTCGAGAGTTTTAATCCTTCCTTGATCTTTATGGTAGATGCCTGAAGTTGGGAAATGTCGATAAACTGAAGAATAAGAAATTTTTCTTTTGAAAAATCTTGCTGTAATGGCTACTTAACAAGTCCAACCAAATTACATACAACCTTATTACAGAAAGTCATACGATCAGTACATTGCAGTGAACTATACTAGGATTCACGAAGCTATGGGATATAAAATGGTGTAGCCAAATGTAAGCAATACGTACGTACCTCTTTCACTTAATTGCAGTGGCCGATGTTCCAATAGTTTGTGTTTTATTTTTACTTGTGTATAATATACCAAAACTGCCCAATCCCTGTATTAGGTTAAAAACTGTGCTGTTTTGTGCTGTGTGCTGTTTAAGCGGTGCTTTAAAGCTTTTTTGAGCTTATTGTTGAGGATTGTGGATCGTGAGGATAAATAGAATTGGATAAGGCAATTACTTAATTATAAAGTTGGGTCTCCATATGCATGTCCAAGAATGTTAAGGGACTTTCAGATAACCTGAAAACTTGAAACTTTGGCGGTATAAATGGGATGAAATGTTTTTTGTCAGTTTTAATTTGAATAGTTAGAAACTCTTCACTCTGCACGTTACAGCTAAGATGCAAAAACTTAAAAATCTTGATATTCACTTATGGAGAGTGCTAAAAAAAGGGAAATTGAAATGGGGGGGGGGTTCAAAAAAGGGAAATAAAATTTATTTAGCAGCTAGAAAACTACAACAAGAATTCCGATGCATCTACTCACATTATTGCATTTTTTACAGGAAATTTTAATTAAATGACGTAATTTTGTTGGGTTCTGGGAAAATACAGTACTTATGGGAAAAATAGACAGGTATACTAAGTTATCAAAAATTCAAAATATTCAGGCCTCCACCACAGTAACACAGTCATATGAACAATAGTCGAAACTTTGGCGAATTTTTATATAATCCGCCATTTTATTACTTCATAGCTTCGTGGATCCTAATATAGTTAACTAATGCTAACACGATTAAAACAATTTAACTTCAGATATTAATTGCACATTAAATATAAAATTATCTATTGGCTGAAATATTTCTTTAGCGTGTTTATGATTTACATAAAGTTGAAAGGCATGCATGCGCTGCTGGTAACTCGCATATCGTATTTTTTGATGGAAAACAACCTATTTATTTTATTTCACCTCAGATATGCCAGATTTCGGTCTGCTGTCCAGCAAAACGGTGACAGAAGTCCTCATGTTGGAAATGAAGATGTCCCCTAGCGCCAAGACTTATCTAGTGTCAGGGTATCCCCGAAATATGAGGGACGTCGTCGAATACTCAGAGAAGGTAAGTAGGAAGTCGTTAGCGTTTCTAAACTTGCTATTAATCTGGAATTATTATTGTAGATTCAGATGGTTCAGGGGGTCATCTTGATATCGTGGCGGCAGAAAGTGTTGGAAAGACAAATAGATTACGGTGCCAAATTAGGTCAAGTTGTTTTATCACTAGCTCGTATGGAACTAAATAATTTCTACAAAAACGTCGTGCCAGTGGCAGAATACTTCGATCAAAGCAATATGTTGATTTCCGTAAGTAAAGGGAATAATTTGTGTATAAAAATGCACTGAAAACGTTCAGTATGAAATTAGGTTGTCAGGTTTGGAGTTCCTGTATTACGTTTTTTCCAGATAAATGGAGAACGAGCCCCAGCGGACGTTTACAAGGACTTCAGGACCGCTGTCCTGAGAATACTCGGAATGCAAGACAATCCGCCAATTTTCAGCAATGGAAGAGTAGCGCCGATTCCGAATGACGTTGTTAGGACCGAACTTCCAACTGTGGTAAGTCGCCTTATATTAAGTAAATGCAGGGAGGTTACCGAACAATCGACTGAGCTATTGACTATAGGCTGTAGGACATAAAACTATTCTGGTGCTGGCACAAAGCTACGTTTGGCTTCCTCAAAGAAACCAAGTACTGTATAGATTATGCTGATGATTACATTTTCGTCCTGAGAATCAAAAACAATGCTTTGTCTCCAACAGCCTACTCTGTAAGGAAACCAGTTATGGCGTCTGTCCCGACAGATGTTACGAATCCATTCCGGACTAGTTCCAGCCAGGATTCTCTGGCTGGGATCAGCCCTGTTGGAACCCCACTTATTGATTGGTTCCAGCCCTCGCAGCATGTGGCGGACGTGCCGATCCCCACGCCGAACTCCGAGCGGCTGGTGATCTCGTCGCCTCGGAGGCCTCAGACGCAGGTGATCTCGGTCAACCCGCCGGCCACCAACAACCTTTCGCCCGTCAAAACTGATAACCACCCGCCGGTTCTGTGGGTGATCGGAGGTCCTGGGAGTAATAAGGCTGCGCTCTGCGCGGCCGCCGCTCAGGAGTTGGGTTGGCAGCACGTCAGCCTCGGGAAGCAGCTCAGGGCGGCTGCTGATCCGCCTGATCCACGCTACGACCCAGAGGTGAGAGATAGCAATACTATAAACGATAGAAAGTTCTTATTAATTGTTAAGTAAACGAAATGTATCGGAGTAAATGCCTAATAGGTAACTTTAAGAGTGTATAGGAACATTTTTAGGCTTATTTCAATAGCAATGTAGGCTACTGCGGAGAGCCCAATAAGCAAAGAGGATCAAGGAGACCAGTAGGATCAAATGTTGCAGGGTCAGTACTCTGCTCAATATCCACCACCACAAGCTGAGAGTTACCAATACTATCATGAACAAAATCAGCCCTTTTGTCCAGGTGTCCAAGATCCAAGATGTTTGATCCAAGAGATCAAATCTCAAAGAGCGAAATGGGCAGTGCATGTACACCAACTTGGCAATGAGGGAATAGTATAGTTAGTGTGGAAGGAGTTAGTATAGTAGATGTGGAAGGTGTCCAACTTTATCCTCATATCGAGGCCATGCCTAGATCGTGGATCGTCTGTTTGCCATTTTAATTTTAACTTGCTTACACATGTATACCTGTAAATTCGTAGATATAAAAAGTACTAACATGCCAATTCTACAGGAATGTTTTATAGCACTGCTTCCTTTTAAAATCTCATAAAATGCTTCTACTACTTTGAGTTGGTTGGAATCCCCTTGGTGATTGGTCACAAAAAGTGTTAATATTACGTTATCAAATATTTTTATTTTAATTCCATAACTTCAATTACCGAAAATGATTCAACTATCTAACCAAAAAATTCTTACTATGTCGCTATTTCAGGTTACAAAGCTGAGAGAGTGTATCAGCACTGGGGAGTTGGTACCACAAGATATTGTAATGAAATATATCGATAAAAACATGACCGAATACTCCGGGAAAGAAGGTGTAATCTTGGATGGTTTCCCGAGGGATATCGAACAAGTCAAGGAATTCGAAAACAAGGTAAGCCAACTCAGAAATGTATACACTTTAGAAATGTAAGACGATGATTTGTGTCTGAAAAATGACAGATCGATATACAAACAATTGAATAATAAGAGAGAACTTGTACAAAAATTATTTGGGATTTAATTACGCTTTCATTTCCAACGGTAAAGGAAACTTTAGATTTTGACGTCAGTGTTTGTAAATTCTAGAAGTTACAGGAACCTCTCATAAAATATTCAAGAAGCCTCCAAGGCTAAGTCGGTAATAATATCTATTGACGACAAGTCAGATACTTCGTTTTTTCAATGAGTTTTGAAGAATCGGTATTCCGCATTTATAATTCATACACCGGATTTCTTTTGAAGTTTGTACAGTTTTACCGGATTAATTACTGCTAAAAGAAATCAGTTTCGACGTATCTACACTTGCATTAAGTAGAGTTTTGATTTAGTAAATTTTTAATGATTGTATGATAGTTAACGAATTTGTTATAGTATCACCAAAAACCTACGATCATCCTACTGGACTGCTCCAAACTACAACTTGGCCGTGGCAGATTAGACGACAGCGTTACAGCCTTCAGAAGACGACTGGAGATCTTCAGGCAATCGTCTTTGCCCATGCTCAAAGCTATGGACAGTATTGGAAGGCTAACAATAGTAAGGATGATATAGGAAAAGAAATTATTTGTCGTTAATCATCTCACGTAACGGAGTCAAGTATTAAAAATCCTGTAGTAAAAGGAATGTGCTATGAGTTTAAGGGAGAAGAGCTTGGATTTTGTAATTACTACAAATTAAAAGTGGAAGATTTAACTGAAATAAATTTTGCACAACAGTAACACTTGCTCTATCCAAATCCTTGAAGAAATATACTTTAACTTCGTAATAAATGCACTAATACCTACCCTCTTGAATTACATCCAGTAAGGGGAGCCACTCACTCCTCTTTTCCTTGATAGGTCGACGGCGATACCGACACACCCCCGGTCCAGAACGACTTCAAAGCAGTGGTCCAGGAGCACGTCAACTACCTGAAACAGATCAGGGAGGAGAACGACAACGGTCACGTCCAGAACGGCTACGCGAACGGCCACGTGCCCAACGGCAACTTACCCAACGGCTACGCCCGGGGGGACACCGAGCTCCAGGACCTGGAGGACGAGTCCATAGAGACGATCAGCAGGAAGGTCGCTAACGGCGGTGTGGCCCACGCCGTAGCCAACGGCGTCAAAAACCTGGCGAATGGACACGTCAAGGCGCCTGCAATCGCTAACGGTTTCGTTGGCAACAGCAGTAGCTTACCCATGTACAGCGAGCACATCTGAGACAATGGGTGAATGTGATAATTATGACGCGGGTAATATGACTGTAAAACGTGAAGTACTGTGGATAGTCATCGCGTAGATGGTTTACGCTGTACGTTTAGGGCGGGGAAATTTCCAAGTGCGTAAAAAGTCTCTGGTGGTCAGAGCGCTAAAGAGAGGACCACGTTGACATGCTCTTGAAGATTCTTTCTCGTAAACTAACTGGTAAAGCAGCTTTGATCTGAAGGATACTTTAAGCAGCAAAAACGTTTCTAGCCTTATACAGGATTTTATTTAGGTTTGAAGTATATTCAATATTCCTTAATTTTGGGGATGTCCTCTGGCATTTTGGAAATTTTGGGACTAAAACTAGTTTTAAATAGCGTCATCATTAAACTTCATCAACATCTCAATTTTAATGTTTTTCTTCGTTTTTTAACCCGACAATATTAATATAAAACAAAAATCCCTTTGAGGAAATTGTTGCCTGGAGTTCATTTTTCTGACCTGATAACTTCTTTGAGATGGGATGCGTTTGTTAGAACATTTCAAACAGGTGAAAAACACCCATTATTTCCAATGTGAATGAATACCAGATACATACCAGTTATGTATCAATTTTTCCTAGTTTTAGACTATTTAAAATGTAAGTAATTCCATGCTTTTAACTGGAAGATACCATTCCATAAATTTGTACTTTTATCAGTGAACGTACATAATCAAGTTCAATCTGATCTCGCACTAAATTGTGAGAGAGCTGGCGCCCAAACTCGAAAAGTATCCTAACCACCTTAAACGTTTCACGCACTTTCCGAACTCTCCGCCCCTTCATTGTACTACTTAACCGAAGTGGTAAACTGCGTAACTAAGTATTAAGTAGCTTGTAAAGTCATAATTATCGTTGAATTAATTTTTATAACGTATGTATCTTAAGATGTAAGGTGTCTACATTCGTTGTACAAAGACCATTTGTATGCACATATAAGTAGCGAAAAAACCAAATACATTTAGATTTTAAGTCGTGGTGCCTTATATCTAAGACATACGTCGAGTTTCTAACTGGGATGCTGCCATTAAAATTATAATAGGGTATTGATTGTGTCGAAAAAATAAGGGTAAGTAAAACTAAGACCATAATGGAATGTTGTTGTTTCATATGTCATTTGGTTTCTTAAAAAAGTAAAATCGTAGGGTGCAACCAAATTTAGTAGTGCATTTTGGGACTAGTGTACGTTTGTCCACTTTTTGGTTTTTCGGCTATAACTCAAAAAATATGCATTTTTAGTGAAAAATTGTAAGGAGCTGTTAAACTCAAAAAACTTATTAAATCCACAAATCAAAGTAAAAAGATGGACTTTAGAGGTTTTAAGTGGACTTAGGAATAAGCATTGCTACATAAAAAATAAAACTTGATATTTCCCTTCAAATTGTGGCTAGTAAAATTTCAACGATAAAAATTAACTGAGACACTAACTTTGAAAAGTATTTCTTCATTCTAGCATTAATCCCCACTGGGGTAAATGTGTATAGAGAAAGTGTTAAGAGATCCAGAAAAACGTATGGATTTTTAACATTATATTTAAAACGTGATTTTGCCTTATTTTTAATCCTATTAGTGGTGTCGTCTCAGTCAGAAACTCCAAAACTGCGAGTGCCTTAGTACGAATACACCATTGGAATAAGATGAGCTTGTCATAAGGGTTGTGAACGTATTAATTAAACTTAACGAGAAATTTAATTTAATTTCTGAACGAAGTGAGGGAACATCTCGTTTCAGCCAATGGGGTGTAAATTAGTGGGTCCAACAGTATTTTAGGTGTTAATAATTTAGACATGTACAATACTAGCATAGCGTAATAATTTGCGATATCAATAAGTACCGCTGGCCGGTATATTTTTTTAAACTTACTTGTGAATAAGTGGCAAACTAATACTTAAGTGTAAGGAGATTTACGCACGGCTAATTTGATGTGCAGCAAATTAGTTTTTATATCGCTGATAGCTGTTAGTAATTGTCTTTTTTCAACCTACTCACAGCAAACAATGTCAAAGTTTACTTTCCGTCAACAGTTTAATTGAACAAGTATATGTGTCTGTTATACATAAAAAATTCACTTGTTAATAATGAACGTTTTATCTCTACAATTGCTGCATATAATTATAATTTTATTTATTTGCTCTCAAAGGTGGATAGCAGCACTCATACACCAGAGCTAAGTAGCATTATCGTTATAACTACTTATGTTAGATATAATTAATATTAATGCGTTTATAACAAATTCAAATGTTATAAGTACAAATTTAATTATTTATTAGAAGTAGGGTAGATTTTATTAATTGTTTAAAAACTGTTTATTTCCCATTGGTTTTTTTATAGAATTTTTAAACTACTGTAATTTACTAAAATGTAAAAATAAAACGAAGTCTCAATTATAGGCTGTCATTTCGCTTATAACCTTGCTTACAATATTTTGAATCGAAATATATTTAGCGACATTAATCATTCAAAAAAGAAGTAACTTACTAAAGTGTAAAAAAATACTATTTCAAAAAATCTTATGATTTTTTGCTGAGATGAGACAGCTAAACTTAAGTTATTTACATTTTTACCTTACAAAATTTAAGTTTATTAATTACTTTGGAGAGTACTTAGTTATAAATTATATTACGTTCATTATATTACTTAGGTTGCGTATGTCATATCTTCAGTCAATGATTTAGCCGAAGGCATATGGTCTCCTACAATTTCAAAAAATGTCGCAGACTTTCAGCATAGTTCTAACACCTGTTATAGCTTAGACAGAATATTTTCAGTAAGAGCTTTCCGTGACACGTTTGCTGCGACTGTCAAATGAATGATCACCTACAGCACAATAAATATGTTAATGTAACTAATGGTAAAAACTTAAAGTAATGAAGATAAAGTAAAAGGTAGTACAAAGAAACATCAATTTAATGCGACATAACCCTTTGTAATGTAATCAACTCAATGGGACTTCCGATGGACGACACAAACAAATAACGACTAACCCTCCCCTTTTTAAGATCAATTTGTTACGTCACTGCAAATAGGGAAATATTGATCGGCCTCAATTCCCCAAAAGCTTTCTCCCACGAGTTCCTCTCCAAACAAGTCTGCATCCGGGTTTGTGACGTGAAGCCTCAAAATTTCATTGATCCACTAACGGCCTAAAATCATAATGGAAGACGAGGTAAGTTACAAAAATTGTTCCCCTATAATTTCCACACTTTATTTTTAAATTCCTATAAATTTGCTTCTTGATGGAAGTAGAAATCGACCTAGTTCCTCATAAGAGTTACATGCAGTGGCGTCCAAACTTATCCAAAAGTAGCATAGTATAAATATGAAACAGTGTACTTTAACCATAGGAACTTGTTTTCACAAATACACACGACGAATGTAAATATTTTTGGTCAACGATAAAGTTATTTTTGACAATTCTGAATTTAATCAAAAATGATAAGCGATAGTACTTTTAGATTTATTTATTGAAAGTCAATTGAGTCAAGGTAATTCTCCTTCAAAGACGAAAGGTCTTGCCTAAAACGATTTACATGCACTGTATTAGCAAATTAAAGTCACACAAGAACATTTGGATCGTCTTCTTAACTTTTTTTGACTACCCAGTCAGATCAATCACAGCATATCGGCTTTAGTAAATTACTTAACCTGTTACCTTACTTTGAATATATAACTTTACGTTTTGCCACGGCAGGGATCTATCTTTAAATTTTATTTATTTTCATTCTGTGAGACTCCTACGCATTTTGGCCGTAGATGAAATTATTTTTGGACTTTAGTTCAAATGAGAAAATCTCAGTTTTGAATTTTTCATGACTTTCACTACAAAAATCGACTTAGTGCATCTAATTTTGACAGTGGTTCGGATAATTTTCAAGGTAGGATTGATGAAATGCTATCCGATGAGCAACCCTACTTAAAATCGCTTTTACACTTTCCTTATGTTCAATAGTGTTATGTTAGGTTTTGTACCATGTCATTCCTGCTAAAATTTTAATTACCGTGCTAATGTTTGCTTGCGTTAATAAACTATTTTAGCATAACTCTAAGTCACATTTACAAAAAGAGACTGGAACTTTATTTACCTACTTTTCGCTTTATTTTATTTGTTACTACCGATTAATAAGTAAAAGCTTGTTATTAATTAAGTTTTGAATCAACTTCATTCCGATAATCTCAAACGAATGATTACAAATATTATTACATAAATCAAATAATGCAGTGAAATAGCGTGATCACGTTTAATTATATGCTTTATTAATATAACCTCTAACCATAATTTATTATCATAAGTATGTCACTCTTGAGAGGTGTGAATGGAAGTCTTCATCACGGTTTTAATGATTTAATTGGCGTTATTAATAAGAGAATTTTGATTGGTTTTGGCGAACACGAGAAATTTAATGTGGCAAAAGATATTCACTTGTGTACAGTGTGGACACTACTTATGAAATAAAATTATGACAAATACTCAGGTCAATTTTTAATCTAAAAGGTTCGTCTTTTAAATTAATTATACAGCGTGATTTTTGTAATTGTGGTAGTAAATAAATTAGTTTTCTGAAAAGGATCACCCTGTACTTTTTCATTTTAAAATTCTGTTGTGCGTAACAAATTAAATACAATAAGTACCATGAAATAACATCTGCAATTAACTGCTTTAAAGTACCTCCTCCACGACACATTATGATGTTCCTCCAGGTACCAACTGAAGACTCTGCAGACCCTGGCTGTAGTTCTGTGAAGAAATAATGGAGACATTTTCTTATGTTTTCTAAAATAACATCAAACATAATTTTATTCCTTATGTGAAGTACACACTAAAGTTTTTAAATTCAATGAAAAACTGAAACCAAAAACCCAGTACGTTATACAATGGCACGATATTTAGTACAGGTAGTTAAACACGTTTTATTGTCTATGAAAGAACTCATGCTTTATCCCATAATTATGAATTATAACGTCCCATAAAATACACATTGATTGTAAATAAACAGTTCATTTACCCATCAAGAATAAACTGATGAAGCAATTGTTCTATATAAATACATTCCAAGTTGTATCAACATAATTAGTTCATTCATTATTTTAGTGATATACACACACATATTTACGTACATGCAACATCCTTTTCACCACCTATGTGTAACGATGAAAGTCATTGTTTATCTGATCTACTAGTGAGTGATATACATGGCAGCTAATACAAATTAAATAAGTAAGTATTTTGCCTACAGTTTAAGTACCTTAAACAAGAGTATTTCGAACTAATACCAAAGGAATTTGAAATAATAATGTTTATCATTAAGTAAAAACACTTATGATAGTATTTTCCTGGGCATTCCCTGTTCTTTGCTATCATCTAAATAACTGCACAAGTTATTTAAAATGCTTCGAAATTAATAACATCTATTTATAAGCATATAAAATATAAACCCATTATTCATGTTGGTAGTCAATTGCAATGATTAATGTTCAGCCTTATCGAATCTAGATGCTGGAAATAAAAATAGTTTTTGCGTTTCAATATTACTAGATTAACCACAAGACCTTTGGTGGTATTTTTTCGAATTCTTTATTATCATGTGAACAACTTTCGATGAGGCGCAAAAAGATATCAGGTCAATGTAGATATCATCCATGCTGTGTCTTATGTTCACACGCACACTTACAGAGAGAGGAAATAACAGTATTTTGTAAACAAAAACGACCTTTGTCCTAAATCGTAATGGATTCCAGTATAAATCCACATCATATCGAAGACCGAACATTTGATCTTAAGTCTGGTATAATGTTCGTTTCGCTCACGTCCAGGATCTGTAGGAGGTGTTGCGCTGCCGGCCATTCGAAAATATTTAAAAGTAACAAAGGGGTTGTGCAGAAGTTTAGTAAGACTAACGTGCAGTTCAATCATGGATCCCAATATCTGACGCATACGCGAGGGTATAGACTTGCCTTAGCGTTTGAATACTTGGTAAGTGCGGCGGTTGCAACAGTTGCAACGGCAATACATGAATAAGAAATTTGAAATATAATTTTGTTAACATAAATAAGAAGATTCACTACGGAGTTCGAGGGAATTCAAGGCTTCCTTGCGTTTAAACCTAATTTATACCAAAAAATTAAAATCCCTAACTATTATCAGATTAGTAATACCAGGCCTATATAACTACGGTGACTGTGTATAGTGCTATAGTTACGTTTAGTTAGTAGTGGTTCAATAAAGACCACAACTTTTGTATTATGGTTTTATAAAAATAACTTTCCACCATTAATTATTATATTGATTGCCACTCTATGTACATCGCCACTCCATCTCTTTTATTATACACCATGCAAATAGATACTAGATAGCTTATATGAGTTATTTACTGCTGATTAAGATGATTTTAGTAACTTATATATAAAATATATATAATATATATATAAATACTATTGCTCGTTGCTGCTTCGACTTGACATGAAAATGTCACATGTAGGTTTTTGTTCAAAATTTTCAGGCATACTTGTCAGACTGACAGATGACACTTCAAATAACGATTATGGTACAATTTGCAATAATAGTAATTTCTTTTCACATTTGTGAGCCAATCACTAAATTTTAAACAAGACACATACATGACGTCATGTAATGCTCTCTGCAGTTCAACGGTAAGCGCTCTTCTTAGAAATGTGAACTCTTGTTAGTACTTCAAAATAGTAATAATTTAAATTTGTTCATAACAATTGTTATATACATAAATATGAGGAACAGAATTTGTTACATTAATGTACATATACATTTGTTCAATGAATTTTATATGGAGCCAGTTCATTACATTATTAATTTAACTTATTGTCCCAATAAAAATCATTTAGTTATTCCAGTCAGTCGGTAACATTGAATTATAATTTATTTATTGTATCAATGTACATTTTTATTTAATTATCAAACCTTTTTGGTTTGCAATAAGGAATTGTATGAATGAATCAATTAATTGTACTCATAAAAGATTTCAGCACTTGGCCCCCTCAATTGAAACCTACCTCATAAATGTGGTACCAATAAAGGCTGCTATTATAATTATTATTACTATTTTTGGTTTTAAAAATTTATGTTTTTCAATGAGCGTCATAAGATACAATAGAACATTAATGACTAAAATAAATAAAAAACAGTATGTTGTAAGTGACATTTAGTAAAAATTTAAAATTGTCAATTTTGAGTTTCAAAGACATATTGTTATTAAAAAAAAATTATCGTTATTGTCATGCATATTGATTTATTTTAACCGGTCAAAAACATTGTTTCATAAGCAGTCATATGAACTGCAAGTCGTGTTACTTAAACAACTATCAGAATAAAAATAAACCGCCTAAAACGCCCCCTATTTGAACTAGTACGGCCAAGCGCGATTACAAATTCACTAAAAGGTAACACGCAACCAATTTTATCTGTTTGTGATTAAAAGTTATTTGACTATCAATGTTCAAAAAACATCAAACTTATCTAGAGAATTCCTGCTGAGCAATGATATAAATTTAAAAAAGCTGATAGTATGATCCCTCTGTAGCAGTCATGTGAGGGAGAATCGTCACGACTTAACACCTCCTGGTTAATCCGCGGTGCAAACATGCAATTACATTTTACTACACCTCCATGCAGCACTTGTTTAGTCTTGTGACAAATGAAATAATTGTACGTCGCCTATTTATAAACGCGTGAAAAGTTACGATTGTCTCCGTTTGGCAGGAGCCTTGATTTTTCAATGTCGCGAAAATTCGGCCGAATTTTCTAATACAACGAGCAGTCGCGTGTTTATTTTGAGCGCAATCGGTTTATCCTCAAAGACTTAGCCGATTACATCACTGATCAAATAAACATGGTAAGTAAAATTGAAGAAACTTGCCATAACTTCAAGTGTTTTACAATATGTGTTATTAAGAAGGTGAATTGTTTGATTGCTACATAAATCAGTTTGGATATGTTGCATTAGGTACGCGTAATCGGAAATGGAATTTGTTCAAGGTAAATGTGAGAGAATTTTTTGGGATAATTTGGGAAGATATTATGAAATATATGTTCATTGTTAAATTTATTTTGAACTCTATAGATTTCCTAGGTCTTGAAGTTAATTTTGTAAAAGTTCCTCCAAAGATTCCTCAATAATCAGTAAAAACTTCCATGAATACTGAGTGAAACTCCAGTGAGCACTGAGCTGAAGTTGTATATGTATTACATTTTTGTTACTTTCCAGGCTCCCATCCCTGAAATTAAAGTGCCTATCATATGGGTACTAGGAGGGCCAGGATCTGGCAAGGGAACGCAGTGTGACAAAATCGTAGAGAAGTATGGCTTCACTCACTTGTCATCCGGGGATCTCCTCCGAGAAGAAGTAAGTGTTCAAAAAGAAGTACTAATTTATTTGGCAGTTTATCGATAAACATGTGAAAATGTATTATAAAATATAGACGAATCCGGTACTAGCTAGTTCAAGTGTACGTTGCTGACCTCAGCTTATCGAGAGGAGATAACATACTACAAAAAATACTACATGAATAACAATTGTTATAAATACGAGATAAACTGGCTATTAATGAATGCCATTGTTTCCTCCTTGTAGTATAAACGGAAAGTATGCAACTAAACAAAGAACAATGATAAAATCATATAAACTAAAAGTTGTTAACTGCGAATTCGTGGCATCCAATAAACTATCTCGAGGTTTTATTGCATTTTGTTTGCAAACATATTTAGTCTGCTGTGGTAATTCTACAGCTAATCCAGATATTTAAGCAAAATAATTTTTCTCAAGTAATAGTAGGACCTTATGTGAAGGTACATTTCAATTGAAATTGTTATAATGATAATTTTATATGAGATATAGAACTGGAATTACCTTTGGAAAGGTTCATTGTAAGTAATCCTTATGTTCAACAACAATGCAATATCTGCACCCTCAACATCTTAGCAATTTCTCATGAACAAATTTGCCTATTGAGTAGATCGGATTTCGACTAGAATTTATATTCCTTATACATTATTTTTATTGACTGTCAGCCTGATGACAATGCCTATTGGAAATCATCTTTTCTACCGGACATGCGATCACCATTTCTAAATATTTTATACGAAGCTTTACTTATTGTTAGCTAATGATACATGCGAATAAATGATACATTTATGACCATAATTTGTGTATATCACTCGGGGTCACACAGGGGCACAACATGAGTTCCAACCATCACCGAAGCCCCTTACAACAAATCTACCTTCAATATTTTCTTATTGCAGGTCTCCAGCGGTTCACCCCGCGGCAAAGAGCTAACGGCGATCATGGAGAGGGGCGAACTGGTCCCGATGGAAGTAGTACTGGACCTCCTGAAAGAGGCGATATTGAAGGCGCTGCCGACCTCGAAGGGTTTCCTCATAGACGGCTACCCGAGGGAGAGGGAACAGGGGATCCTCTTCGAGCAGAACATCGCCCCAGTAAGCGTGGTCCTCTTCTTCGATGCCTCCGAGGACACCCTCGTCGAGAGGCTGCTCGGCAGGGCGAAGACTTCGGGGAGGGTCGATGACAACGAGGTGACCATCAAGAAAAGACTGCACACCTTCAACACGCACAACGATCAAGTAATCGGGCAATACGTCGATAAGTTGAAGAAGGTGAGATGTAAAACTTGCATAAACTATTTATGTTTTGAATGGAAAAATATCATTTAATAGTTTACTAAACACTACAACTGAATTTCTTCTTGGGCACCCCCCGTTGACAATTTAGTTTTGTGGCAATGAGTTTTGTTTTCCATTTAAAATGTGAACGCCTTTTGCTTACTTAAATCAAAGAAAAACATGGGATGAATCTCTGGTCTTCACGTCACTCAATTAACCTTCAATCTTTTGATAATTTATCGGACTAATGAAGAAAATATTACCCCGTTTATCAGCTAATTTGACAATTTTTTCGACTTTATATAACTAACACTGTTTTATCTGCTAATTAACAAACTGTACTATTTTTCTTAATAACAAACTCCTTGTGATTAGTTGCATAAATGCATGCATATTTATGGTTTTTATATTCAGTTAGAACAAATTCGTACATTTTTAATTATTTGCTTGCATTTTGCTTTCAGATCAATGCTGAGAGAGACGTAGACGTCATCTTTTCGGAAGTAACTACGTACCTGGATCCACTGGTGTCCTAAGTTACTGTACTATAGTCATGCATAACTGCGTATATCGAAAGAAGGAACACTGAACACCAAAAATATCAATTACGAGAAAAATTATTTATAAATATTTATTAACTACACAATAAACTGTACAGAATAGGTTACGTGGTTGTTTTCGTTGAATCTTTTTGTTCTGAAACAGTTTAACTGTATTATTTCTTATTCCTTAAGAATTTTGTTTGACGGTTTTTCGTCCAGGATTCTTATGGATATAATCCATTTACATGAAATTTGGAGAGTAAGCAAGAAATGGCTCGAACACCAAAAATTATGTAGTGTTGGTGTGAGCTTTTCCCTGGGAGTCCTCCATCCTCCCTCGTTGGTGTAAATTGGTATATGCAAAATAACAACAGGGGTCAGTATTCCAATCACAAATAATTCTAAAACCATATGTTTCTTAGAATCAGAAATAAAGCGTATACAATAGTATATCGATTTATTTTCTTTGAAATTCTCTAAATACAATACGAACTGAGTCATGTGTTCGTTGAAGATAACTATTTGTTTGCCGAAACCTGAATTCGAAAAATACTAGAAAATGCTTTGAAATGAGTATTAGGCTAATGTCAAAGTCAGCAGCATTAAAGCTTACTGAGGCATGATGATAATTTTTGCAGATATTTATGTTTATGTTTCAGGGATCCATAGTCGCCCTTAGAACGTTCTGCAGACATTCATGTTCAAAGTTCATGGACTTAAAATGCGCGTCCACGACCCTCTACTCTGACCCACTTATGAACGTCCAAGGTACGTCCCGCCAACATCGTAGGAACATACAATGGATGGTCCAGCGCGGTTCAGCAGAAATGCAAAGTATGTCCCAAAAAATGTTCTTAGAAAGTTTAATACCATCTACTTTCACCCGCTTACGGATGTCCATTGGACAAACATCCAGGAAGTCCTTTGGACGTTCGTTATCTGTGTGTATGCTATCTGGAAAATGACTATATTGTATTTAGTATCCACAAAACGATTGTGAGGTTAGCCGAAACTGAAAACTTGCCGTTTGCCGATCACCTCCTCGATACCGTCAATTGTCGAGTTAAACTTTGACATAAACGTTACTTGTCAAACCAAATGTAAAGTATTCATTCTCTTGAGCAAATTATTCGAGAGTTCACGACAAAATGGGAGGCACGATGTCCTCACTTTCCTGCCTGCGGGTAAACACCGTGCCTCCTCGTCGTCAGCAGTTAATTCCGTAGATTTTTTCGTTTCAGGTGACGTACGATGAGGACCACCAATACGACATGTCCCCGGTCCAGGCCAAGAACCTCCCGTGTGTCTGGATGATCGGCCAGTCGAACACGGGGAAGAAGACCCACGGCGAGCTGATCAAGGAAAATTACGAGTTCGATCACATCAACGTTACCGAACTCCTGAGGGCCGAGGCCGAAAAGGACACGGAAAGAGGCAGGGCGGTGGACGCGGCACTCAAGCAGGGAAAGAAAATAAGTGACGTGAGTATTTAAGAGAAGACAAGTTGAAGGGGAATTGAGTGCGCCCTCGAGCGGGATGAAATTTGAAAAATTTGACACTTGACAATTCAAAATACCACAGGGATATGCAGCAGAGGCTTGTTTATGTCATTTAACTGCTCAACGCTGATTTTGGCTCCTTGGTTCCAGCCGCTGAATGAATCACTGAGTAATCGAGATAGACCAATGACTAAGTTAACTCACGTTTAGTATCATTTCAAAAATTTGGAGTAATTTTGACGAAATATGTCAGATTTCCTTCCAGGTACCCTTCCATTCACCCATTTCCTTTGTAACAGGATTAATACTCCAATAAGGGTAACAAAAACATTAATAACGAACCAAAGTTATGTTAAGGAGGGTTAGTTTCTACCCATATTTATTTGGATGTTTTCCTTCTTTGTGTAGTTAGGCCACTTCTGCAGCCAGCCTGTTGAAACTATACGAAAAAATCTGTTTTCTTTTTAAATTTTTTTATCTGTTTTGGTAAAGGAGAAGTACACCCAAATAAATAGAAGAACAAAAACATTAGCGAAATGGTGGAATAAAATAATGATATATGAACCTTACGTAGGAACAGTTTTAAATATCACTATTATTATTACTGTTACTACTACTAATACTGTTTTTCAAGAGATGTAAATTAGTTACCATAGTTATCATGACGTTTTCTCTATGTTTCTCCAAATCACTTGTACTATTTTCCGTTCAGATCGTAGTGATCAATCTCTTGAAAGAGAGGCTCCTAGCGTCCGAAAACGAGAACGGTTTCATCATCAGCAACTTCCCGAGGACCGCGAAGCAAGCCGATATGTTCGTCAAGGAGATCGGGAACGTCAATTTCGTCTTCTACTTGTACTGTGACATCGTCACTTTACTCGAAAGGGCCCGGCAACGTTCAGCTACCGAGCTGGATGAGAACGTGTTGAAAAGGGACTTCATTTACGCAACCAGGGAGATCAAATTGAGCTTGGGGAAGTTCGTCAATAAAACGGAGAATGTAAGAAGGGTAGCTATAAGGTTAGGTATAGGGAGCATAGAGACCAGTGAAAAAAAAAGGTGTAAACCAGTGAAGCCTTCCTAGCAGGCTCATTTTTGCTCTTCCTCTTCTAGAGGAAGAGAAGGATGGCACATAAAGCTAATGGTGAAGCTCATGATTAAGCAATTGCAAAGTTATGTTAATGGTCAACTTCAAGCATCATAACTACTAGCATTCTATGCTACCATTAAAGAATTATTCCGACATCTCCATGAATGCTTTTATTTTTTGAGTCTATATACATATATATATATATATATATATATACATTTTTATTCTATATACTATTAGTATCACCTTAGTAAAAACATGGAGTGCGGACGATCAAGTTTTTGAAGCTATTCCCAGTTATAGACTACTGTTAAATATGATGCCAGGTAGCTACTTACATGGGTCCAATTCATTCTATTTAGTCTAAGCTATCTCTTCCACGTACCATATTTAGTGCCTCCAGATCCCATAACTTAGCACATGGTGTAATAACTCGGTCTCAGAACAGTGACAAGAGGCACTTCCCCTTCTTGTCATTCCTTTATTCTTGGGTATAACTTCTATGTCTCCTAGGTGAACTCCAGCGGCTCGCCGTCCGAGGTCTTCAGCAAGATCCGGCAGATATTCGCGAGGAGGCTCCACCTGGGATCCGCGGCCCTAACCGAGGGCGCGGCGAGCGAGGAGAACCTACCTCGCGAAAAGTTGCTGGCCGTCGTGCCTGCGGAGAAGGGCCCCGAGGAGCTGAAGGGGCCCGAAGGGGGCCGCGTGCGGGGCGACAACGCCGAAGTGAGTAAGAACGCCTCGAAGGCGAAGGGGACAGGCGAGACGGCGCCCGAGGGCAGCTCCTCGATGGAGCAGATCGACTTGACGTACGAGGACTCGTGCAGTACGGAACAAAAGATGAACGAGGCCAGGAATGAATTGAACAAAACGGGCGATCACGCCAAACAAAAGGAGGCCCCCGCAGAGGAAGAGATAAAAATGGACCTTTACATTTCGTGATTGATGTATCCTTAATTTGAGTTTCATTGTAAAATTTTTGAAATAAATGCGATTTACCAACAGCACACCATTTTCCTCGTCATGCCGTTTACACACGCTATTCCTGCTGCGATGCTCGCGTTAATCATATTTACTTCCCCGATCGTTTATACAGAGTGCAGAAAGCCATGCAACGACAAAGAGCAATACTTGAGGTATTTCAAAATCAAGAGTTGCTACAGATCTAACTTACCCCTCATCTCCTGGGCCAACATCCAGACGGTTAAAGAGTGTGAAAAATTCGCCAAGAAAAAGAACGCCTTGGCGTTCAACTTCAGCCCACAAGAGGCGGCCACGTACAGGAAAGGCAGCGTGAGAAACTGCGAAGTACTGGGATGTCCTGAAATCGGAAACAGCACGACGTTTGTCCCGGATCTCGCTTTTGATTATTACAGCGGATATGGAAATTGGACAGGTAAGGTACTCAAAATGTAATGTCAAATAATTCAAAAAAAAATTAAATACAACGCTTTGAACTAGAGAATTTCAATTAGAGAAGATTTAAAGTCACTTTGTTTATAAAAATTTAATTTGGTATTATTTCAGGATTTAATTTGTTTACTACTCATGTATAAGCCTGTATGAACCGAATTTTCGGGTTATTTCCCTATAGGCGAATCAATAGCCGGAAATAAGTTTTGATTTTGACGAAAAATATGGTTTGAATGAGACCCATAGAGTGTTAAGAGCGATGTTAAGATATGCCCTATAAACCATGAAACTCGACGTTTTATGTAGGGACCGCTAGATTAGATGGATATTAGATATAGATAGATATGAGACATACAAAAGGTTTTGCATTATTTTCAGCTACCGAGAATGCGACCTGCATCAAATCTGTTGGCGTATTCATCGCCACCCCTAAGAAACTTTCTTACCTACCTTCCATACGAGCATGTCAAAACATGGGAGCTGACATAGCAGACACCACCACGGAAATACGCACGAAATACTTGTCTCAGTACATCAACGACACCATAAAGGGATGGTACAAAGTGGCATACGTCGGTATAGACAATTACGAATTGAAAGATAATTTTCTAACTCCATCGGGTATTCCACTGAGTTGCATTCGGTACAGGGCGTGGGCTCCTGGTCATCCCAGGAGGGTGTCGAAATATAATAACTGCGTAGTTTTGGACGACAGTAAAATGTGGAGGGTAGTAAGGTGTAGTAAAAAGTTTCGAGCAATCTGCGAATTTTATCCGCTGGACCCAGGGAAGCAAATAGCGTTTGACAAACTCAAGTGTGAGGGCAGCAAATGTAAGTAGTAAAAGCATTGTAATTGGTTGATTTAGTTGTGAATACTGTTTTAGTGCAGAAGAAAAATTGTGAAGCGAAGAAACAGCTTTGGAAGCAATATCGTAACGCCTCTAGGTTGGAAAAGTGCGAAGTGTTTAACGACTTATTCGAAGAGAACAATTTATTTAATTAAATACAGCAAGAAACCAGATTCACTTGCAACACCCCTTCTTGTGGCAACCTTTCAACTCCAACAACAACTCCTGCAGTAACCCGGTAGAATTGACCTCTAAGTATCTCGGGTGGTCGTAATAAATGAGTCTACCATCGTGCAACACCATCACTTTGTCAAATTGGTCAAAGTTTTGCATTCTATGTGCTAAAAATATAATACAAATACCTACTAAGTACCGAATCGCGTTACTTACCAATAATCAGCACGGTACAATCAGAAAACTTCCTTTTCAAAATTGACAAGATCAAACCGCGCGTCTCGGGATCGATACTGGCGCGTATCTCGTCCAGTATCAGAATCTTATTCTTCCGCAGTATCGCCCTGGCCAAGCACAGCAACTGCCTCTGCTCGGTGTTAATGTTCCAACCGCCCTCCAGCACTTGCGAGTGGATCCCCGATGGCGATTTTCTCACGAAATCGTGCAGGTTCACGTCTTCTAACGCGGCCCAAAGCTGGTACTCGTTGTACTGATCGAATGGATCCAAGTTGGTCTTCAGAGTGCCGGAGAAGAGTTTGGGCTGTTGAGGGATTACAGAAATCCGTTGACGTAAGTGGTGTATGGGGACTTTTTTGATATCAGTGTTGTCTATCAGAACTTGACCTTCGGTGTCCGCCATGCTGAATATGGCTGATATTAGCGAGGATTTGCCGACACCGGGTTGCCCTATGATGCAGACTTTCTCCTTGGGTTTCACGCAGAAGGAGATATCATGTAGGACAGGGAATATGTTTGGTGAGTACCTGAGGTACAGGTTCCTGAATTCTATCTTGCCCAGTCTGGACCATCCCTTGCAAACTGATAGGCGGTTGTCTTTGGCGAACTCCTGTTGCAGTTCGGAATATTTCTTAATTCTCTCGGTCGCCGCCATGTGGTTCTCCATGTCGCTCAAACGTCGAATGCCGTATTGTAAGCCGAGGATGAGGGTGAGGGCTTGGGTGATGGCCAACCCGACTTTTCCAGCATGTGCCACTAAAAAATATTTCATTGAGCATTTGATGTACATACAACCCAATGTCTATAGATGACATAGGATAAAAATTTAACATGCAACAGGTTGATCAGGAATATCAGATTCAATGCCAATGGGAAAAAACTGTAAACTAAAAATAATATTACCATCTATAGGCAAGATCATACTGACACCGAAAAGGAGAGGATGTAATTGATGAGTTCTATTGCCTCTGCCGTAGATTGTATTGATATGTTACTCTGAATGTCTTAAATTGGTGATTGTCGACATATATTGGTCAATATGAACAAACCTTGTAGGGTTTAGCCCTAACCAAGCCAGTTAGTCAAAACCAAGAGACCCTGGATTAAATCACCAGGTTACAGTGGGTATCTTGTTAAAAAAGGGCTAATGCAGAAGCCCGGGAAGAAGCCTCAAAGGAATTCTGGGGCCTAATGCCCTTCTGCAAAATTACAAAGGCAATTTTTAGTTCACACAGATTCAGACATGCTACAAAACCTCAATAGTACTGCACTGGGACAAAGAGAAGCTGAATTGTCAAATGTACGTTTCCACTAAGCCAGAATAGAAAGACATTAGGAAAATGGTGGAACTTCTAACATAACACTGTAAATTTAACAAATATATGTATACAATAGGTCTGTCTGAACACTCTGTAGATTTTGCAGGGATGGAAAGAAAGAAGATTTCTACTATTTGTGAAAGGAAAACCAAATGCATCAAGCTATACTGGGATGCTGTTGTCGAAGTTGTAGAGTTTATTATCAAAATTAATTAAGATAAAGTGTTATCAAGCAAGTGAAATATAACCACCATAGATCTGATTAGGTCATTCTAAGTCCAAGTCAGATGGAGCATGGTTAGTTGAATTGATTCACTACGTGACTAAAATATTAATGGTACGTGGCGAATCCTTACCGTTTACTACAAATAAGAAACTCATGATGACCAAAGCGGCGTATATCAAGCAGTGGAGGTCCATCCAGAACCCGAAAGACCTGCTCAAACCTAGCCACATGAAATAGGCGGAACTGTGACGGTTCTGCTTCATATCAAAAGCGTGTCTCATGCTCTCCACTTTTCCCGAAGCTCTGATAGTACTAATTCCGCGCATGGTGGTGCTTAAATGAGCGAACACAGGCCCCTTCGCTAAAAGTTACGATATAAACAGACAAGTAGACTCAACAATATAAAATTACAACAACTACAAACGTGACAGATTTATTTACGTTTCTCTACGGATTGCTACGTACTCATTTCTTCCAGTCTCTTAACATTGCGGCTGCTCGCCGTAAAGAAAATTTTGAGCCAATAAAAGATCACAGCAATGATGACAGTTGGCACAACCATCCAGATATTTGTCGAAATTACGATCATTATGGTAAAAACCGCATGAACGATAGCCTAAAAGGAGAATTTTTGGCGTTACCGTACAATATCGAAATTATATTGACATAGAATTGACAAGAGTATTCATTTCTTGAAAACAATCTACATGATTTTTTCTGAGTAAATTACTCACCTTCATGTGATTGTTGGGATAAATATTGAAATTGGTAATAACAAAAATTTTTGAGCGAGTTGTTTGGTTAAAATTTTGAGAAAACTTGAATTTTGTAAAATAGGTTAAAAGTTATTGTTGATTTTTTAATGACTGACTAGGGTTCGTTAGATATTTGGGAAATCGACTGAAATTAGTTCAAAAGGCAACATCAAGTTCTGATTCTAGATTAACAGGTGGATTCTTAGAGCAACAAATTCCGCCATTTCAACACTACGTGGCTTCGTGAATCCTAGTATAGTTTATTTTGTTGACCACACATACTATCCTCTCTTTCTTACTTGTGTGGCCTCCATAACATCGATATGCAGGACTTTATCGACGACTTCGGTATCCTCAGTGAACCTCTTTAGGATCTCCGCTACAGACGTCATACTGAAAAACTTCGTTTTGGCTCCGAGGAGGCTCAGAAGCATGTTATTGTGTAACCTTTCGGACGCTTTCATTGAAAACTTGGAGAACACCATGGACCTCGACAACGAGAAGAAAATAAGGCAAGTGATCCACAGAAGGTAAACGTACATGCAGACGTATGTTTCTGAAAAGCAAATTTTTATAGTTTCAGTCTCTGTGGTGTTGAAGTTAGTCTTGTTGGACTCGAGTTTGAGTTGTTCCAAATTCAACCTGAAAATGACAAAGAGATATGTCGAAATGCTTAATTATTTAAATAAAGTACTGTCTTACCAAAACACCGTGAAATAGTCGAAACTGCTGGCAAACCATTGAGTTATTACGAACAACATGGCTATGAAGATGCATACAAAGTAGCCTCCTAGAGTTTTAACGTAATACTTGTAAACATCGGTGTCTACAGAATTATTGTCTATGCTAAATTCACATTGTTTGTGTTCTAAGAAGGGTTTGGAGTTTAAATTCGGATTTTCTCCTTCGCCATCTTCCAATTCTGCAAAATACATTGGCATAATGTAATTTCTCTTACAAATTCTAGCGAAATTGTGTCAGTATTGAAAATAATCTCTAAACTAACGCTAATTGATCAAGAAATGTTATTTTCATTAGAATATCACAAGTAACCATAGAAATAAAGAAAAACAAACCCTACACCCTTCAAAGTCCTGAAATGCTACGTGATTTTGGTTCAACGGTAAGTTTTATATAATTTTTGGCTTACCCAATATCTTGACATTCTTCCCACATTCAGCGCCGTCAAAACCGGTGCTCCTCTCGATCGAACCGTTATCCAAAACGTAAATCTCGTTAATCTTTCTCAGGTACTTCATTTGCTGCGTGACTAGCACAACGGTCTTGTCCTTCAGGAAAGTCTTAATGCACCTCTCGAAGACATGCCAGCCGATTTTGCTGTCGATTGAACTCAAAGGGTCGTCCAACAGGTAAATATCGGCGTCTGTGTAAACCGCCCTGGCTAGATTTATCCTCGCCGTCTGGCTCTGGTTGAGAATGGCACCTCTTTCGCCAATACGAATCAGGTCGTCTCTGGAATAAGTAGGCAGGTCGATTTCCAATCCGCAGGCCTCGTAAACCTGGCGGTAACGCCTCTCGTCGAAGGGATTTCCGAAGGTGATGTTCTCTCTGATGGTACCGGAGAAAATCCAAGGCTCCTGCGAGGCGTACGAGGTGGTACCGTTGACGTAGATGTCGCCTTTCGTTAACGGCATCTCTCTAATTATCGCTTGGAGGAAACTTGTCTTACCACAACCTGAAGGGGTAATGCAGAACCATGAAAATATTGATGCCATTTGGACAAACCAAATAAATTTTAGAACACAGACTTATTTACACTATATCACATCCAGACATATCGTCGCTACCATTTCGTGGTACCTAATGTGGAGAAAAGCTTATTTCATATTCGATACTTTGTGTTTGCTTTTAGATACGTAACACTGCAAATCGTTGACTTGCTAACATTCTTAGAAGCAAAGCCACTCGCCTTAACAAAATATCGAACTCCAGAAGGGGAAATGTAGAAAATATTATTTTCCCCAACCTTGTGTATCATGAGAGGTTTTTCTAATAGTGATGGTACTAGTGAAGACTGTTGTATTTCTCTGTGATAATATTGTAATGTGTTTACGTTTTATCTTAACAATCCCCCGGATTTAGGGCAAGTTTAATCCCAAATAATTTACAACTTAATGTTTGTTTCCCCCTCTTGGATCTACTCACCAACTTTCCCCACGAGCGCAACCAGCTCCCCCTTGTGTATATTTAGGTCGATGTTCCTCAGTACCACCTTATCGAGGAAGGGGTTCCACTTGGCATATACTTCCTGACACAAAATACCGATGGACTGCAACGTGCCTCTGTTCAAATTCCTGAACTCCATTATGGGTTTGACGCTGTCGCCTTGAATCTCCTCTTTCATGAGGAAATCCTCTATCCTCTTTATGGAGGCGGAGGCCTCCGATAGTGCCGTGATCGAGTTTGGAAGATGGAAGAACAACGACTGCCTGACTACGGTGTAGAAAGACGTCAGGACGAAAACGTAGTGAGCGTCAGGGACGTTTCCAGTTACGATGTACGTGAAAATTGCTATGAATATTGCCGCACGGCTGAGGAATACCGAGAAGGTCAGCTGCAGGCAACGTATGTAGGAGATGGATTGGAGCTGTTTAAGTTCCCACCTAAAAGCAATTCTCGTGTTAAAACCATCACATAAGTGTTCAGGATGTTTTAAGGTACGAAATATTGTACCTACTTCCTCGCAGCAACAATCAGCCTCAAAAACAAAGCCTCCCAAGCATATATTTTGATGACTTGGATTCCGCGCAAAATTTCATTCATGAGGCGTATTCTCCTCTCAGTCCTTATCGCCAGTTTTAATTTGTGCTTCGAAGAGATTTTCCCAAGATATACTAAAACACTCATTATTTTGAGATTCTTGATAAAAGACTGTTTTTACATTTTATGTTCATATGTTTCACAGATCCAAGTACTTACTTTGAAATGGAATAAAGACGACGAAAACGAGCATCCCCATCAAAGCATGAACCCCCAACATCACGTATAGAAAACAAATGACCACTGCAATCTGCACTGGTGCTATCCAGAAGTTGTGAGTGTGTATAAATATGGTGTTGAATCTGGCGACGTCGTTCGATAGAATGTTCACCAATTCCGAAACCGAAGTATCCCCCACAGCTGCTTTACTGAGTTTGAGGCACTTACGGTAAATCAGGGAACAGCAGGACACCCTTATTTTCATTCCTAAGTGTTGATTAGCCATCATGTAATTGTGACCCAGCAAAACCGTAGCTGCAGAACTTGCTACGGTCAGCAGACAGTAGACCATAACGTCGTGCCTTGAAATACTCGTTTGGCCTGGTTGATAATACTCCATCAACTTTCCTAAGCACATTGGAAGGGATAATCTGCAAAAGAACGTAAGTAATTGGATTATAAATTTTAAACGAGAGTTTTGTTCAAGTGAAAGGATTAAACTTCCAATATTTACTTCGTAACCAGCTCGATGACGAATAACATAAACACAAGGAGGTAGAATTGCAACCCGAAGATTTTCCTGAAGGAGTTTGGTAGCGACGGTTTGGAACCTGTCTGAATCTGTTCCGCCCAAACTTTTTCCAGCTTATCACCAAGCGCTTCTGATTCGTGACAATCTAAGATTTCCGGTAGATCAGATTCATTGATGTTTTTCTTGTAGCTTTTAAAGAATATCGGCAATAACCAGCTACAAAGGGAAAATACTATAATGGTAACGAGATTACCTTTTGCCTAAGGGGAATGTTATGATTGCGTTATATTTCTGATGTAACTTACCAGAAGCATGACGCTGAAAGGAAGTTTGTATTTTTTCTAGGATGACTAGTACAGTTTTCCATAGTGGTTTACGTATTAGTTGAAACAACAATATCTAACAAAATTGTTTGCAATGTAAAACTTCAGTATTGGTCGCCACTTTGTAATACACTGAGGCTATGTTTACTATATCGAACAGCACACAATATAACATTCCCCCAACTACCAAAGTTGCCATAATATTATCGATTATTTTTTTATCTGACATGTGTTCTCAATTAACTACACATTTTGCAGTACTTCTTCTTTATCGTCAATATGTCACTTTACTCGAACTCTCAATTTGCGTTCAGAATTAGATAATTACCATAATTATACCAGCAATTTCAAAGAGACCGCTTCATGTAGCATTCTAAAGAAAAATGTTGCAAATTTATTAAGAAAGGAACAAATGATACTATAGATTAGAAATAGAAAGTTTCAATTCTTTATTCTGAAGGCATTACAAACATTTCATCAATTTTTATTCATATTATGCATATTTTACTATTTTTACATCATCATGACTGACCAACTGACGCTTAATTAAGCTAATTTTTACTGATACATGTACTTAAAAGGGCTTTGAGATCGGTACAAATACTTATGTATGATCAGTCTATGAGGATTTGTAACATTTTTAAGTATAAAATTAAGTAGTAACTAATAAACCATTTGATCACCAAACCTTAACGTTTTCGTGATGTTAAATTGAAACATTGAAAGGCAATTAAAAACCTAATAAGGGTGATCAGTTTTTGGTGATACGGAAAGATCACCATCATCAATGATCAATACAAGCACCACGAATAACTCCACTTTGAAATGGAGTTGGTCATGGTGGAGATTGAAATAATTACACTTAATACTGCTTTTTGTCAGGTAACTTCTGAAATTAAAAAAATCATCAGTACATAACTCAGCCGAACCCAGACCAAAAGGACGCACACTTTAGGCGACATTTACATACAATATAGAAGCTAGCTGTCAATGAGAAAATTTACTCTTACCAACCCTACTTGCTTATGGCATCGAAACAATATAGATACGTGGTACTAATAAGTTTTTCTCACTTTTGTGCGATTTTAATCCTAAAAAGTGAAAAAGGAATTTAGTAAAATAAATTTTATTTTAAATTCAGTTATAAAAATGTTATAAAAATACGTTTTGGCTGATTCGATGTAAGTAAAATTAATGAGGCCTTTCTGGCAGAGGGGGGGGCGTACCTGATGGTGGAGGAGGGGGGGCTGGTCTTGAAAAAACCGGAGGGGGTGTTGATAGCCTATAAACTAAAAGTTAAAAGGAAAAATTAATATTCGGTTTTCAGTTCCAAACACACTGTATTACTTTTCTTAGTAGCTGCCGATGGAACAGAAGGTTTCGGAATACTGTGCGTCCTATCTTCTTCGGGGGCCGTTTTGGTTACTATTTTCATGGAACAGTCGCCTATAATATCTAAAGCGGACC
This sequence comes from Cryptocephalus primarius, assembly GCA_963576515.1. Classification (NCBI taxonomy): domain Eukaryota; kingdom Metazoa; phylum Arthropoda; class Insecta; order Coleoptera; family Chrysomelidae; genus Cryptocephalus; species Cryptocephalus primarius. Next base: position 14,794,122 of record OY754942.1, on the reverse strand, counting down.
TACACGCTTGAAACATTGCCATTTTTTCTTCACGGTTCCTCACAGCCTCCGGCGACTCCTCCAGCAGATTGACTTGATCCTCGTTAGCGTACACATGGACTAATAACTCTTCGAAAATGTACCTCTTCGTATTGTTTATTATCATATGCGTTATCGTTTTTGGTACTAAATCTTTGGTTGCTTTCTTCACTATTCCCATGTAGCTGTCTACCAAGTTTCTTATTACTTCCACCTGCCGCTTAAGTTGGGGATCCACATCTTCCTCAATTATCTAAAAAATCATGGGTTTGATCAACCTCTGCTTGAAAATAGTGGTAAAAGAGAAGTTGGGCAAAATGCTTAAAAGAAACATTAAATACATACTTATTAGTTAAAATATTTGTCATTATTTATAAAGTTTATGTATATTTTTCATAAAAAAGTAGCACATATATGCGCATATAATCACAGTTTGCGCGAAGCAAGTCATGGAAAAATTGCAGTGCTATCACATAACCTGATAAACAGAACTTTCTTATTGTCTTGCCTTTGGAGCTTCCACTTGTTCCCCACCGCTAACGAGTTTTTCCGGATAAACTCCCGCCCTCAGAAACGACGCCTTCCACGTATCGGCGTCGTCCAGCGAATCACAACTCAATTCCAATTGCTTATAATCCTTATACACGTTAGCACCGCTCGGATAGAACAGGGCGAAAGTCGGTTTCCTCGACATGAAACCGGACGTCTCGATGTCCCTCAGTTTCAGTTTGTTCAAGGGTAAGATGTACTGGATTTCCTTCTCGGTGTCGTCTTTGTACCAGCACAGGCTCTCGGAGGACAAGACGAACCAAAAGGATCTACCCTTGATGAAGCTAAGGTTGTGCAGCACCAGGTGTCCCTTTCGTATCACTTGATTGCCTATATTGCTCGCGTGGCCTGAAGTGGTTTTCAATGCTTGGTTTTCGGCACTGAAAAATAATGAGACATTTAACAAAAACTGAAAGATTTTCTTGGTACAGTATTTGCAACTATTTCTGGTATTGCCCAGTGAAGTAATCAAGCGATATCAAAGCACTTCTGGCTAAGGCTAGGAAAATTCTGGTCTCACTTGGCGAATCCAATGAAATCTTCATGGTTGGTGTTCATGTAAGATAACTGGCATTCTATGTACACCCTCAGTTGTTCTTTGCACTCCTGCTCTCGCTTTCTAATGTGTGTGGCAATTATCCTCTCGACTATTTCCCGTAGCCTCGGAAATCTGGTCATCTAAAACACGAATCGAAGTGAAATAATACAATGGTTCAACAGTTGTTGATTCTCAACGCTTACCGTTTCTGTAGAGGAATGTATTACATTTAAAAGCTCTGTTACGACTAAATCTACGCATTTCATGCAAGGATCCTTTAACCTGTTTATCTGTTTCTTCACTATGGCGTCGAAAGCGAGGTCTGGAGTGAACAAACCGATCTGCAAACAAGAACGTTTAGTATCTCGTTAATGCTTTAATGAGGAGTTTTAAATACTCTTATTCCGTGAATGTTGCAAATGGCGATGGCGATTTCTTTCCTCAATTCGCTCTCGTCGAATTCCATTTTGACTAGTTCGAACGGGAATCTCTCGTGGAACAGACAATTGATTTTAGCACCTCCCGATAGTTCCACTGTGTTCACCTCGTCGGACCTCGTGCCCTCGATGATTTTTTCGAAAGTCAAGGCGAACTGCTGGATCATCCTAAAAGGATAATTGAAGTGTTATTTTCTCTTTTAAAAGAGCAATAAATTGAGCTAAGAATGTGCAACTCACTTAATTTTTTCCGCAACCGTACACTCTGCAAATTGGGGCATATTATTTACAACTTTTGTGCCTTCCTAGCATCCTAAGAATTGCGGTTTTCTTTGAAGTTGTCAAAAAAAATAACCTGTATTTCTGAGCGCACAATTGACACGTGGTACCCAAGGAAACGAGACCAATACATTTATAAAAAAGTCTAAAGGGGTTATTTTTTAATGAATGTGTTGGAAATAATGATAGAACAGGCCTGTGACCTTTAGTTTTACAAAAATTTCTTGTCACTACTTCGTTTAAACCATGAAAACGAAAATTTCTTTCTAAAATTTTGGAAAAACTTTATTTTAGAGAAAAATCTGCATATGCCCCTGAAAGGTGTGCAATAAAATTATCCAAAAAAAAGGTTTGGTTGATTAAGATCGGTTAAAAAATTATAAGGTTACTGCAAAAAACTTTAAAAATTTAAACAATGGTCATTGATCACATTAAACAAAGATCACAGGAAAAATTATTATTCGTACTGAGCAGGTGGTTACATAATTTTATACAGGATGTCCGAGAGTTGGATGCCACACAAATAAGTCCTAAAACGTACCCTTTCTTACTTACAGGGTATTGAAGTGTTCCCAAAAATAATTTATTTAAATCGTCTGTCTATGCGAATATGTCTGGTAAATTGGCAGTATGCGCCAAATTTTTTACCAGAAATATTTACCAGTGGCGTAGTTACAAGGTACATTAGGCCTTTTTACATATTCTTATTTTTATTTGTTTTATTTAAGAAAAGTCTTTTTGAGTATTTTCGTAAACCACATCGTATCCCTGTTAAAATAAAGAAAAAGGTCTTAATAGAAATAAGGTCAAAGCGCACTGTTTTTAAGCTACAGAGCTACAGGGTGTTGAAACTGTATTGGCATTTGAAACATACATACCTATATGAGACGAGGGTTAAAAGTGGAAATATTCATAAAGTTATGTAACCAAGGGTACTTCATTACTCTTGAAGGGACTAATCACCCCTGGTACTCTAGAGTGTCTATTATAGTTTTATCTCAAAAATCTAAAGATTTCACAAAAAAAACTTCAAAACTCCCTTCCTTTATTTAGCAATGTAAGTAATTAATTTATAAAATTGGCGATGTGTACATCACATGGGGCATGTGCTTTATATAACTGTACGAGCTCGTAGGATGTTCTCAAGAGTATCAAGAGTAAAATGTCCTTAGGAAGATTTTAGAAAAAAGTGTTTCGAATAAGAGTTATAATATATTTTTTCCGTAATCAGAGGGGTCGATAAAACTACGAAAGTGCCCTTCAAAGTTCAATTAGAGGAAGATTTGAAAAATCAGGAAGATTTGAAAAATCAATCTTCCGAAATCCACCTATTTTCTATTTGAAACTCCATAACAGAAAGAAGGCTTGACGCAGCCTTCCCGCGCATACACTATTGGAAAGAACAAACATTTTTCTACACGATATATGACTTTCAGGGCGCTAACGACGTTTTTATCGGAAATACGGGTCTCGATACTAGACCGCGTCACCGAACTGATCTCATTTCAAATACTTAGGCGGTATTTTTTTAATTAATCCTCATGGAATTTTTTCCTTATTTTTCTCGTAATCAGAGGGGTCGATAAAACTACGAAAGTGCCCTTCAAAGTTCAATTAGACGATGTTTTAAAAAATCGATTTTTCGAAATCCACCTAATTCTCACTTTCAAAGGCCATAGCAGAAAGTAGGCTTGACGGAGCCTTCCCGCACATGCGCCGTCGGAAAGAGAACAAAATTTTCTATGGCCCCTGAAATTTTCAGGCAATTCTGGCTCCTTCGAAAATTTGACAAAATTTCCATACCTACCCCTGTCGATTTTTACGAAAAAATGAACTTCCTCATAACGACCTGAAAATCGGCACAGAGGGAGTTTTGAACGTGCAGAATGCATATCTGAAGTCAGTTTTTCTCCAAAGTGATTCATTTAGATGTTATAGCTGATGATCTGAGATAAAGTCCGAAATTCAGGAAGCAATTTTTTTAATTAGGTCTCGGAGAATTTTTTCCCTATTTTTTCCGTAATCAGAGGGGTCGATAAAACTACGAAAGTGCCCTTCAAAATTCAATTAGAGTAAGTTTTGAAAAATCGACCTTCCGAAATCCACCTATTTTCTATTTAAAACTCCATGACAGAAAGAAGGCTTGACGCAGCCTTCCCGCGCATACACTATTGGAAAGAACAAACATTTTTCTACACGATATATGACTTTCAGTCTATGACTTATATATTATATATAAGTCTGCTAAACTTTTATTGAGACACTCTTTTGTTTCATTTCGTAGTGAAGAAATTTTAAGAAAGTTTCTTCGGTACTTGTATTTCTTCATTTGAAACTACTATTTCCACACAAAAAGGTCGATGCATTGCATTTTCTCTTTCATTTGCTTAAAAATTAGTTTGTCTACTTACTGCAACATTGCTTTAGCTTTCACGGACGGATCGTCTGGACTAAAATGCCTAAAATCTCCCAATTCTTTCTCCAATGATATCATTTGTTTTTGTAGCTGGTCTTTTAAAGACGGTAAGACATTCCTGATGTGAGTAGTGAGTTGTTGATTCAAAGTTTTCTGCAGGTAAGGCGTCCCCAACTTATCTGCCAGGTGTCTATAGGCTGGATGACTGAAACAAAGGATAGAAGTAAATACGAAAGGGATTGTTGAATACAGTGACAAGCTTCAATTCATTTAGCTCATTAATCGACTTACTCACCTTAAAAAAAATCGACGTTCGGCTTCCAGAGCTAACTTGATATCTTTTTGCCCGTCGATATCTTTCTGAGATCGATTTATGACTCCTATGTACCCTCTTCGTAATGGAAATAGCCTGTTTTCTAGAATTTCTCTCGCGTCGGTACCTTCGTCCATTAGATCTAATTTTGTGATTACTCCGATTGTTCTAAAACCTGAGGAAATGCTATATTGCTAAATTACACTAGTAGGAATGAACTTCAATTTGTATGAAATAAAATTCATTTTGTTTTAAACTTGTGCTTCCTTGGAAAAATCGTTTCGACTCTCCATATCAGTGTTTTTACCTTGGGGATCCACCTCCCTAGCGATTTGTAAAGCATCCGAATTGGCCAGGTCCATATTAGCAGGCGTGACGGCTAAAATCAAGCAGGTATCTTTTTTGATGAATTGCAGGATCATACTTCTGATCTGATATTCAATATCCAGCGGCTGATCGCCTATAGGAACTTTGGTCATTCCAGGTAAATCTATTAAAGTAAGGTTTAGCACTGAAACAAAATTGATGATGAAGTTAATTGAAGGAGGATGTGTGTGGATTCTTTTACCGTTAGGTGAATATATTCTTAGGTTAATTGGTAGACTTGATATTCCCTTATTCGTACCGGTGATTCGGTCGGTCTCGACCTCGATTTCTCTGCGGACTTCATCGAAATCCACGAATTTTTTTCCCTTGAGGTGTAGGAATTCGGCGTACTCTGCAAAGGAAAATGCGCTATTCATACTATTTATCGTGTAAATTTCGTTTATGAGGGAAGTACTAAACGCGCGATGAGTAAGCGAGGAATATTTTTAATTCTTACCATATTTGGCGTTTGTTAGTTGAAGAATTAGCGGCCGCCTGGTGACTATGCCCGATCCTCGTGGCAAAAAATCCCTAAAATATACGTATAAGTAATTACAATTCCATTAAGTATACAATTAACGGAAGTAGGTATTGTATGATATCAAGTTTACGCAGTGTGATAAATGTTACACAATCTACGGCCATAAGCATGAGGGTTTTAAAATTTAAATTTACAATATGATATTATTCTACAAGCAAGAGCCGCCCATATTATCTCCGTATGCATGGGTAACAATTGGAAAGTATGACACAATTTCATAACTATAATTACCCAATAGGAGTAATGTGATGTAACCATAGAGGAAAAAGATAATTTATTGGCGGATAAGACGTACTAAAACGCCAATGATTAAAAAGAGATAAAAATGAGTGAAGCATCATATCACAATTACTACTAAATAATATAAGTTAAGGTTAAGATAATTGCTTTGACTTGTTACACAATTACGTAAAATACCCTGTAATTAGCCCGTATCTTCATCGTATAGGAACTAAAATATAAAAATCACAGTTAGCCTTTCTTATGACATTTTTTGCTTTGTACAGCAAACTTTCTTTCAGACGCCTACTGAACAGGGGAATGTAAATTTTACTTTTGAATACGGTTGACATCCTGTCGTTTTTAAGATACACAAATTCTTATCAATTCCTGATTCACTCGTTGAATATTAGAATTAAATAAGGAAAATTCCACGTTTCAACCAATAAACGCGTGCCAAGAACTAATTTATTAAAATGGGTAATTATTTTTGACTCATTTCCTAAGTAAATGATGGCATAGAATTGTACCATTATTTTTTTCTTAATTACTCCTGTACTCTCATCCCACGCTTAAGTTCAATAAACCGGATAATATAGTCTAATAGCGACTGGAGGAGTTTTCACGCGCAAGTAAAACGTCAAATAATTTCTTCATAAACGGAGTGAGGAGTAAACATTAACAAACGAAAACAATCGACGTATGAATGTTTGTCGAACATTTTTCAACGAAATACTGATAGTCTGTAGACATGCTTGGGGAATCGATGTGATAAGACTGAAGTGGTTATATCAGATTTTCCGACTTTTTAAACACGCATTAAGTACCAATTTATTAGACGTTAGAAGGCATGAAAAATCGTTGTATAAATCTCGATCGACTTTTAGACAGTTGGTGTTTTTTAAAGTAAATATTTAAGAATCCAGTGGTGCAAATGAACACTGCTGACGACACGTCGCGGTTTTTATTACACACCGAAGGCCAAATGATTTATAAATATGACCATAAGGAGCGGTTTAGGGAAAAACCTCTTGAGGAGTACGAGAAAACATGAAATTACCTGCCGACGAAGTTTTCCAAAACCGAACTTTTGCCCGCCGATTGCCCTCCCACCACGGCGATCTGAGGCAAATCTAACGTCAAATGGACACCAAGTTGGGTAAACGCGTCCTGTAATTTGTTTACGATGGGTATCAGCTGTTCCATACCAGAGTTTCCAGCCATTTTCTTCTCCCGAAAGAGCACATGCACACACACTCGTCCACCACGTTATTTTTAACCAGACTAGATGGAAGAGAGGAGAACGACAAGATAGCACCGTCAGTATTTTGATGACTAGAAGAGGAGCACTAAAAACCGTGACTCACATTCTGGTTTAATTGTCTCCGACTGATCGGCGCTTGATAAGGTACAGCTCGGCAGCCTTATCATGACTGATACTGAGAGAGGTGGAGTGCGCCTACTGCTACATACTGTAGTGTAGTATATAGTATGTAGGTTACAAATGAGGCGTGCGAGGTGTCGTTATAAACAATTGTTATTTTTAATGTACCGTTAATCCTGCTGCGAGCTTATATGGTTGCATATACTATACTAAAGAAGCAGCAGGAATTGCAGGCATTGCTCGAGCGCCTGAACTGCCAATTTAAATGTGAACCTACCATGGCAGGTACTTAATTGAAAACTATGTCACATTCTTCAAGGTGTAATGTATAATTGCAATTGGGTATGCTTTTTTGGGTATGTTCATTATTCTTTGTCTCTATCGAAACTAGAAAAGATCAAATCTAAGACGCATTTTAAAAGAGTCTAAAAGAGAGAGCCTAATGAAAATTGAGTTTTGTTGGGTGGCTATGAACCTTCTGAAAAAATGGAATCATACCATGAATCAATAGATCCAATTATTCCATACAACTAAATTCATTGTTCAAGTCAATCTTAAGTAGCCTCTGTATACTTATATACGTAAATGTATATTTACGGTCATTTTTAGACATATTTCATAACATAAGGCTACAAAATAATTCGATTCCTGGACAACCTGACAAATTTATTTAATAATGAGAAATAATATGAAAACAAGGATATTTCCACACCCAAATCAGGAAAAAGATTGGAAGCAGTGTATGATTTAAAAACATGCACTAAAGAGAAAAAAATTGAAAGAAATATGCATAAAAGCATTTAATGCAGTTGGGTATAACCATGGTAACAGCAATATAGCCAAATGTATGAATATAATTCCTGTCAATGAACAAGTATTAGTCTCTTGTGAGGAAGAGGACTCCTTAAAATACATTTCCCTTATCAGGCTACCTGTTTTATTTAAGTTTGTAAGTTTTTGGATTGCCAAAAATCTTTGAACTACTTGGTATGAAGGGAACTTCATTTTGATACGTAACGAATTCTGAATGACACATGCATTATCTAAAAACATTAAAAATATCCAAAATGTGTAATATGCATAATTTAATCTAGATAAATTTATATAAGCTCCTAGGCCACGAAAGGAAAATTAAAATTTTGGAGGAGAAAACAGATATTCTAAGTTTTGGCGAATGATTTTGCATAAAATGGCAATCTTTTTCTGCGCGGTGATTACCACCATATTTTTGAGTTTTCCACGTTTTCAAGATACAAAGTTCTTAAGCAACAGTATTTTGTAAACAGTAAACCTTGACTTGGTTTTGTTGACTTTACGAGTAGAAAGATTCAAGCACGACCTGTCCGACAACGTTTTTGGAAAAAACTTTAAAACGATTTTAGCGAATTCGCCTTACTTTATCGCCACTTTGTACCTGAAAGTTTACCGCGCACAAAACAATTATGACAATATTTTACACCACCACCACGTGCAGAAAAATAAAACTGTATTTTCTTCAAACGTAAATTGTAAAATACTTATAAACTTATTCTTATAACTTGTTCAAACATGTGGTTGATCGGTTAAACATCACAGTTTGTTTTTGTTGTACGAATCATCTGAGAGTTCATCCACATTTTTCGACATAGAATTATAAACTCTGTCAATCAGTTCAGGAATATCCTCCTTGGTCAAATCCTCAGTGGGTATCGGCTCGAGAATTCTAATTCTCACATTACCTACGGGCATGTCACTTAAACCAAGTTTAAAACAATTATTTCCTTTTCCTACCACTTTCGAACTTATTACTCCCCATGAAAGTGTACCTCGACACAGCGATGGGTTGAATCGGGCACCGCGACGCCAACGCTAAATGGAAAGGCCCTTTTTTGAAGGGTAAGAGTCGTTTCCCGGTATTTCTCGTGCCCTCGGGGAACATCAGAACGGAGGACTGAAAGTACAAACAATAACCATTCGCAAGTATTGCAGTTTGCCTGGGATACCTTTCTATTCCTGATTATTTCTCCGGTTTTGTTGACGGCCGATTGTGCGTCCTCTGATTTCCTACGGTCGATAAATATGGCGCCGCATAACCAGAAGGCTAGGCCGAAGGGTTGCAAGTAGAGAATCTCCTTTTTAGATATGACAGTGCAGTTAGGGATTAATGGCCATAAGTGGCACAAAACTAAAAACGACAATATTAATATTATCTCCTAACGTTTGTGATGATATTACCTATGAGATCTATGATGCTTTGATGGTTGATGAGAATGACGGAACCGCTACCCTTAACTATGTTCTCTTGGCCTTCGACCGTGTAGTTGAGGCCCCAGAATCTGCAACATGCCCTAAACCAAGAAGATGGCAACCTGGAACGGAAACGGTTTAACTGTAATGGATATCTGCAACTGAAATTTCAAACTTACAAGGCGTTCCTGCCATCCCTGGGTCTAAACGCCCATATCGGTATCGGTAAGCATGAACAGCAACAGACTACGAAGAAGACCGAAAATTTCATCCAGCATCGCGCCACCGAACTCGATTTCCATAAAAGCGTCAAAACTCCTGTTCCTCCCAGGAAATAAGGCAATTTGTTTGTCATTTGGGTCCGATTTGCGCTGTGAGAGAGAAAAGTTATATTGAATCAACGTAAGGTCACCAAGTAGGAAGCGACTCGTCTGATTAAGAAAAATATTATCGGTATATTTGTACTCTATAACTTCGAATTGTAGTGAAGTGTCAAGGACAGTAGTAGTTACCAAAAAATGATGAATACTCGAAAAAAGATTTTCCTACAGATAATTTACTGCAACATTGCCTTGGTATTAAATCTACACGTTATTTGACAAAAATTCAAACTTGTACTTACCTTGTAAAGTTTCTGATGATAACTTTCTTTAATGTATCTCAAAAATGAAGACCTCAAACTTATCAGACTTATCGTCGAACATACTATGGAATTGTGCACACTTTTTCAACTACCTACACTCCTTTTGTACCAATATGCGTTGTATTCAGTTGCAACAAAACAATGCCATTGCCTATGAAATATTCGTAGTTACGTATTAGTACTCATGTTGGGCGTTAATTCTGGTTCCACATGTTATTTACTAGTCATGGAGTCGAGCGTTTGCAACGTTGTCGCGTAGTTTGAACCCGAAATCTTGAAGTTTATTTTTAAATAAACTTGCCGTTAGATATTTTTGTGTAGTTCCATACAGATGTTTAATGAAAAGATGAAAAAATAGTTGCATGAGACAGTGCGATGTTTCGAAGTATTTCAAACTTTTTATGAAGATTTTTTTTCACAAAACTTTTTAGATTTCTCTAAATGAATCGGAAACTATTGAAAAAAATCCCCATCGAAAGAATTTAGATGAAAAAAGTCTATAGCAAGGTCGATATCGTGATCGATCATGCAGGCACACAAATATTTATTGAAGCGTTAATAATTTCTACTAAAACAGTTACAACACCAAGGAAGATAATCGTGGAAGTGGATTTCAAATACCATTATTCCTATAATCACTAATTGTGTCTTAATGTGTATTTAGTGTACTTCAAATATATAAACATCTAATTGAAAAATAATTTTCTTCCCATTTAACTTGATTACTTAGGTGATATGATGTAATTAGAATTAACATTATATTCCATATAGCGAGAAATGTTTTGAACCGGCAATACTGATTGTATTGTATCAAGGTTTAAAATTTACATCTTGATAAATTGATAGGTAACTATTTATTTCCCCAGGGCCGGGTTAAGTATATTTCAGCATTAGTATACATTTGAGTGTAGATAGCACTAAATGTGATAAGGTTCGTTAAAATGATGAAAACAATTTAAGTTCAGATATGCTTTGGTTCTTTGAATAATATTAACATGCTATATAATAATATTTAATAATTCATGATTTTGGTAAAAAGGGCTTCATGTGTTCGGTAGGCATTTTCTAAACCGAACTGCCTCGCTGATCTTTTCCTTGGTGTCAATGTTAATATTCTCTGTTCTGTTGTCGCTAAATAGTTCGAATACGTATACTTTTCCCACAATTTCAATTGTCCCTCTTCAATAACACACTTATTATCAGGTCCCATCAGCTTACTGGGTGTCTTTATATGTCTGTGCCGTTTCGTTGATATTTTTATTTTCCTTGAAACCAGAGTGTTTCAGTTATAGATCTTTCTCTTAAAATCTTGCATTAAGCCAATTTTTTTAGCTTATCGTGTTTTCCTCCTTATCAATTTATAGATTCTTTGGTTCTATTATTCTTGCTATTTGGTCTATCTTCTATTAATGTTAGTAATGCTGTTGCTAAAACATTTTCTGGTGGTTTTTAAATTGCGTTCTTTTGTTTTATCCAAATCATTTTGGTTTCTGTTTCATATTTAATTCGTTTCTCTCTACCTACTAAATTTTTGTAAGAACTGCAAGCTATAGTCATCTCATGTGAATAGTTCGTTTTTAATTTTCCTAGAATAACTCTTAAGCCAGTAGTTTAAGTAATAATCAATCAAATATTAGAGTAAGGCGAACCTTAACCCTGTTATTTATTAACGCTATTAAACTTTAAAAGGGATTTGAATTCAAAACACGTTTAGAATGTATTTCACTAAGGACAATAGTGTTTTGCATTGAAATTAAATTGTTTTGTTTCATTGAGAAATGAAACCGTGAAAACCTCCGTGAAAACGCTCCGTGAAACACATTCTAAACGTATTTGAAATTAAAATCCATTTTAAATTTAAATAGCGTTTGTGAGCGACACTAAAAGTATAGATAGAGACTGAAAATGTAGCATTTAATCGGATTATTATAATAACCACAGTTATAATTGAACAATTGAAAGTGTTAAAGCTCAATTATAACTACTAATACTCCACAAAGGGAAGTTATATCCACTTATCTAAGCGAATAAAACTGCAATTACAGTAGCGTTAATATTTGAGAAGCGACTTGTAATCAGTTTTCTTTAGTAACGAAATCATAAACGCTATTTTGAAACATTTTGTAATGGTACCACTTTTGTACAGCTTTACCTAATGTATACCCAATTGATTCAAAAAAAAAATTGAGAATTCGTTGTGAATATATTTAAACAGCTGTGTAAATATATTTTACTATACTTGTATCCTTTCCTTAAATCAAAAATCTTCATTACATATTACATTCAGTATCAAAATATATCTATAAACAATTAAAAGAAGACCATTCCTAACCTAATCAGTCAACTGAACAAAACTGCTTTGATTGTTAATTTAAAGTAATTAGTTAACTTTCTGCTTGTAATTGGCGTTCTTCTCTTCTTCTGCGCTTGACAAAAGATTAACATTTTCAGACATAACTCTATAGGCTTCATCCATCACCTCCTGAAGGTTTTCTTGTGTTTTTCCCTCCGTTGATATGGCAGGTAATATTTTTATTTTAATCTCTCCTAAAAAAATATACAGTTATTAAAAGGTCTAGAAAAATCAAAATGGCAAGGACAAGACTTTTAGGCAAATCAACTTTGGTAACATTTTCAGAAAAAAATTATTGAGAAGCATAAAACATAACCACTGAATCGTTACTGTTTGTATTGTGCATTAATGCTGACAGTTTTGGTGTGATTTATACAATATAATAACTATAAAAAAATAATTACCATCGTCGAATCTCTGATTTCCTAAGAAGTTATACCGGCTGACCGCCACTGGTTGGATCGGGCATTGAGCAGCTACAGCCAAATGAAAGGCTCCCTTTTTGAAAGGCAAAAGTTGTTTCTTGTTATTTCTCGTTCCTTCAGGGAACATTTGAACTCTGCACTGCAAAAAAATTTTAACATACAGCAATGAAACTGACTTCGACCGAAATCCTGTGATATTCATCATTTACCTTATTCTTTATTATATAATCCGCCGTTTTGTTGACGGTGTTTCTGGCTTCTTTGACGTTCAATCTATCGATGAAGATCGTACCCCACAGCCAAGAAGCTAGTCCGAACGGTTGCAGATAGAATATTTCTTTTTTCGAGATCACAGTGGAATTGGGCATTATTGGCCAGAAGTACGCCAACACTGCAAAATCTCTAACCTTTAAACAATTATCGGAAGCACCATTTTCAAAATTTATTCAAAGACCATTCTATTGTTTACTAAGTCAGTTATACGTATCAATAATCGAATATTCATAGCTACGAAATCGATCAAAAGGACTATTCAACTGAATTGTAATTTCTCAAGTTTGATAGGGCTTAAACCAATATATATTGAATTGATATTTGTCATTGCTTACCAATGAGATCGAGAAAACTTTGGTGATTTGTCAACACGACACAACCACTATCCTTGACGATGTTTTCGTGTCCTTGTACAGTAACCTTGAGTCCTAAAATCCTTGAACACAGCCTGAGACCTGCCGCTGGAATTCTGAAATAAAATTAAGTGTTCATTCAAAGAATTGTTTTATGCCATTTACTGTCTATATTAAAAAAATTTTTGGTAATGCCACAAAACCTATTTGCGAACATCCCATTATGTTATTGATTCCCAATGTGTTTTCTATCATCGATTTTATCGATAATTGATCGATTTGTCGATTTTTTCTATTATAAATTTTCTAATATCGACGTTTAGAAAAGATCGTAGTAAGATAAGGCATTTGTTATTTGAATTTCTTCTTAACCCACGGGAGTTATTGCACTGGAATTTACGTCTCTAGATAAGTTGGAATAGTGGAAAACAAAAGATGTCACAAAAGCTATTTTCCCTCGTAGATATTACAAAAAGAGCAAATATCTATAATTAGTAGCACAATTTCATAGTCGATTACATTTTCTCGAGAAATTTCCTATGTCGCGAACAGGATGTAAGAGTAATTTAAACTATTACGTCTAATATAAACATTTTTGCGAAATTTTAACAATAGATACTTATAACAAGACCTCCAACGAAAAGTGCATATTAGTCAGACAGCAACGATAGATAAAATTATTGCAATTGTTCTCGAACTAAAACATACTACCAAAGTATTTTACAAGTAGAAATTAATGGGATTTAATACAATTCAGTACAAGAAATAAATACGTATGTTAATGTTCAAAAATTTGTTTAGATGTGAAATAAAATAAATTACAGCTGTTACCAAGAAAAACATTAAATTTAAAAAAAAATTATAGTAGATTAAAGTTAAACTGTAATGACGATAACTGATAGATTAATTTATACAATTCCAATAATAGTACAAATAGTATTGTTTACAGTTTTTGCACAACCTTAACCTTAGCACTTGATAAATGACGAATAAATTCATTTTAGATATTACTGTTGCTGGACAATATTACATTATAAACAGGCTAACGTTTTAGAAATGTAATCAAACATTCACAAAAAAATAGCTTGAAATTTATTTATTCTCTCATACTTACAAAGCATTTCTGCTGTCCCTTGGCTTCAGTAACATAATAGGGATTGGGCCGCAAGCCATTACTATGCTGACCAATCCAAATAACAAAAATTTGATGTAATATCTGGCTACTGAACTTATTTTCCAAACTGCCGTCATTAAAATTAACAGCATCGCCGTGTAGAAGAGTACCCCCATTTTCTGAAAACAGAAACATGAAAATTATATAGAATAAGTTTGATATTTTGCATTCGAAATTTAGAGTGCAGGGAACTGTCGATTATTAATAATAAAAACAAACAATCTGTAACCAAATGGGTCCCAAAAAAATTATTCTCATCTTTTACCTTTGCTTTTGAACCCTCTGTCGCTTCGTCTCATTTATCTTTCTCTTCCTAATTCCTGTACTAATTTCGAGTACACCAGTTTCTCTTCAGTTATAAAAATTTCCAAAGATGGAAACCAAATACTAATCAAAATAGTCTACAAGCTTACTTCACTCTACACCGTCAGTAAAACCCGAGACAAATAAACAATATCTAAGACAGGGGACTCCAATCAGATATATCGACTACTTGAGACGCTATAGTCATCTTTTTTACTTACTCATCATTAAAGAATAACAAATATGTCCATAATATTAAAAAATCTGCAACATTACAGTGCATACGTGTTCGCATCATAGATTGCACAACATTCTTCAATTTTTTATCGATTTCTGCTGATAATTTGGATTTATCAGCACTTTCAGATACCAATTTCAAGGAGATTTTTCGGCTTTTGCTTGGATCCGATGTGCGAGATCGACGAAGTACGCCGTAATCAGTGGCAATCAACCTTCACTCAAAAAATGAATTGAACAGATTTTTATTATATTTCAAATTTTTTACTCAAAGTTCAAACACGGTTTTCATGAAAACTTGAAAACCAATGTGATAAAATATGGTTGAAATCAATGAAACCAATTATACCCCATTACACCTTCCCCACAACCTTCACAATTGTTATTATTCAATGCAATTAGTGTTCAGTAACAGTGTTCCATATGAATTCATTTTGGACTGCTTAACTGCTTTCGAATTAGTTATCAGTTCTGCCAAAAAAGCGCTAAAATGTGTAGTGACAGTTAATCAGGTTGGAATTTGTTAAATTATTTATTTACTTACTATATTTAATTATTTAGTAATTACTTACTTCAAGTGACCATTTATTCCACAGCCTTTATATTGCAATATATGTAAAAATTATACCTATTAGGACATGCGTGTAAATGTACAATTAAGTGTAAATATGGTACTTTAACTTCCACGAAGTAATTAAATTTTACAACACTTCACGGTGGTTGACGTTTTATTGAGTTTGTTTATCACATACTATACCTATTCACAAATTAAACAATCGTTAACCCAAATAACAACGTTAAAAGTAAAACAAATCGCCGCAGCCACAATTACCTCACTAAATTTTGGTGGCTACCGGATATCAGAACAATTTAAGTTAACAAACAATTTATTTTAGCGACCAAGTGAAGTGAAACTTCCTTGTAAACTAATTACCTCATTTTAAACGGTATGATTAAATTGTTACTTTTCTAAGATAGTAAATTTGTTTGTACACAAGGCAATTGAGTAACGTTTACAACAAAAAATAGTATAGTTTTGTAAGGATGTTTCGTAAATAACAAATTAGTAGTAATAAGGAAAATTCCATGAAAAAGGATTGTCCTTTGTAGGCACTTGTTCCTAAGTGCAATAGTGTCGATAATTGTGGCCCAAGGTACATATATGAGTATAAAAATGGAAATATACAGTAGGTGTGCTTTTCCCAATCCAAAAATACTAAATATAAATTAACTAAAACCCATTGAAATATTTTACAAAAATTAGTTGTCCTTGAATGTTTATTACGAAATTGGGACTATTTACATACATTTAGATAAAACGTAATTGCATTAACGCACCATGTGAACGTAATTGACTGGCCCGTCTGAATTAATTGGATTTTATGTTTCCAAGGTAGCCAGACATTCAAGGAGATTTCAAGAAAACATCCCCAATATATTCCTGAATTTTATCTCGTACCCTACAACATATGTCACTTGTATCAAGTCAATTTCTAACCTTATAAGGGCTTTACTTTTAATGTTATACATTAACGTGAATGTACTAGTACTTACTCGACATTGATGATTTGCTAAAAATATGGATAATTTACATTGAATCAAACGTATAATTAATTATTACGTATAATTAATTATAATAGTATAATTACTATCAAAATAAGTTGCTGGAACATTTATATTTGGTTCATTTTTAGGAATAAATCCACAATTCTATCGTTTTAACATAAATCGGAAACACTTACAAAAGTACACATCTTCCGAATCCTTTGTTTCCTATTCACGAATTTAGATCAAATTTTAATCCCTCATCTCTATAGTAGGACTAATATTTGACGAGTTAATCAGCCCAATATGAATGCTCGTAGAGGTCATGCAATCACTGCATCGATAAATGTGGATTTGTTTATTTAAATTTTAATCTACCCATTTAAAAAATCCTCTAGATATTGAAAATTCTGTTCTCAGTATTAAAAAGTTTTTATTTTGATATTATTTTAATAAATGTAACATTTAGTATAACGAAATAAATAATTTCCAAATTTATTAATCAGTTAAATTTGTAAAATAGGCAATTCAAGTGGATTGTTCTAAGTTAAAACCTCTTCAAGAGGTACGAAGTCAAAGGTCAATTTTCAGACTAATAAGACACGTTTCGAGTACTAAGTACTTGTGATCAATCGTGTTATTATCTTAATTAACATGGGCATAGGCAGTCGCAGTGGTATGTCGTAGCGAGGTAGGAAAATCGGGCCCAAAATTAAACCTTTTATCTGTTTGGTTAGAGGCATATATGTAAGCTTAACAGGTAAAATGGGCAGAAGCAGACCAAAATATTATTATGTTTACATGTGGAACGAATATTACCCTCTTAATCAAAATGAAAACAGTTATGGAAAAATCGATCTTAGACTTTGTTTCTTTGGATCTGATTTTGACTACAAGATAGCAGAATTCCATTACCTCCATCTTTGAGTGACGAACCTATGGATGATTCATTAATTGTACTTAACCTTGATCTACTAGAAATACAATTAACTTTTGTAATGAACTCAATTGAAATAATATATAACCTGACTTAATCTAAAGCTGCCCAAAACCTTTTATCATAAATCATAATGTAACATTAATGCTAATATGAATTGGCGGAGCTGTATTCGCTATCAAAATTGATCGTAAACGTCATGAAACATACTGTTAACATAAAACATAATGTTAATCAAAGTAGCTACGTGTAATTATTAAACATTCAGTAGAATGTAAACATGTAAAAATATCTCCTTTAAAACTCGAAAAAAAGCCAGGTAATCTTAAGTTTTGATATAACAGGAAATATCCATCACTAATTTCAATATTATTTAAATGAAATAAATTAATTACATTGTAGTTTTATCGTATCGCTTCTAAATTTTCTATTAGATTCATCGTACACTCATCGTACTGAAATGAAAAACGTTATCTATATTGCAGAACTAATATATTTTATATCTTCATTTAGTTGCTTATTAAAATTTTCCAATAAATGACCCTGAATATCTGCTTATTATTGACAGGAAACAAGGAATCGAGAAGCTTACTATAATATTTAATTTTTTAGTCGCAATAACCGATAAAAAATATTTATTATATATTAATTTTATGGTGTTTACTTTATTTAATAAGAATTTATTGGGCTTCTGTCAGTTCCTAAGTATCTATTTCCGATTACTCAGCCAAAGTCTTGAAATTTTCTCAAAAAATCTGAAACGTCCTAATAAAAACTCAACACCTACATTTTATTGGAAAATTCAATATAAAATTACATGATTTCAATACAAATTTGAAAACTATTAAATTGATGGAACAATTTTGAAATGTTTATTAAACTGAAATTAAAAGTTTCTTCTAATTTAAAAAAGGACGAAAATAGTAAGCAATATATAGAAATATATAACAAAGGAGAGACTAGCATATATTATGGTCAATATGGTTTGGATCATTTTTGTACTGGGATCAAAATATATATAAATGTATACATGTAAAAGTCCAATGCTTGAAAAATAGTCCATGGAAATTAACGCCAAATCAATCTAAAAGCGAAAAATATGGTTGAACTCATCTGAAATGAATGTTTTAATTGCTTCATTAATGAATACCCTTATCGATTCAGACCGTCCATTGTTTCACAATTTGTTCATAATTAAAAAATAATTCGATCAATTAAAAAACTACTTCCTTTCATTGCTCTAATTTCAATATTTAACTTTAACATCAACCCTTACCTTGATCCTTTACACCTTCTCAACTTCAAATACCTGCCGTTCAAATAAATAACTCCGAGCAAATTTTTTAAGCACTACGTTTAGTAACCGACTAAACCTTAGAGAACTGACTAACCCGCTAAAACGAACTTCACGTGTCCGACTAGTCGTCAGGCGGCCCAATCAGCTCTCGTCTGCTCTCGGAATCACGGTAAGGATTATAATCGCGCTGATAAAAAGTTTAAAAGCACAATGAGGAGTACAATTAATACAAAAGCCGACGTGATCGACGAATGCATAATCGCATTATTAGGCAATAGCGTGTTAAGTAACAAAGCTCCTTCCGAGCCTTCCGTCACAGGAGGTACGAGAATAGGCTTCTCATGAGGCTTTTAGAGGCTCAAATTTAAATAAAGCAAAGCTCGAGAGCTTCTGTAAAATTACAGCACCTATAAACGATAGTGTAAGTGAGGGTGAAGATAAAATATCGAGCGCCTTGACAGGTCTTGTTAAATATACAGTAATATTCCAAAAACTTGTACGTATGTATGCCACTTCAGAAAAAGTGTAAAATAATAGTAATATATATGCCAAGTGTATATACAGAAGAGACAAAAAACTAACTTAGTGCTAACTAGATACTAACACAAGCACTTGTCTTATTAACAGTTTTTATTGTTATTAAATTTTATCGTAAGTTTGTTATGCACCATTATTAAATTTTAAATATTCCTTTATTACTATTTTTTTAGTACATATAGTAAGCATTCCATCTCCTTAGCTTATTTACGTCAAGAGAGGTCTGTTGTAGATATCGATATTGGATTTTTCGGAATATTTTTTCGTTATCTGAAACGAATAGCAAATAGTCTACATCAATTAACCTCCAGTCAAGGTACAAAATCCAATGAAAAATCTAAATCGATTATCAATTTCAATCGTTTAATTGAACTGTTTTCATTTACATTTTTCCACTAGCCAAGAAAATTGGGTCGTATATGTGATTTAATTTTTTTTTAATGAGGCCGACTATGAAATATGTAAATGATAAATATTGGCGGAAAAATTGTATATTCTTTTGGATACTTGTGCATAAATCGTTGAGTACCATTACTCCATAAAATATTTGAGTAGAAAGTAAACAACAAATAGCGCTTAGTCAATTTCTCGGTATTGTTTGAATGCAATTGCTGTGACTTTGTAATATTTATTTTGGAACATGACCTATCTAGTGGTAGAGCTACGTTTCCTCATATATATTTAATTCAATCGTTTCTATAGCTTCTCTCTTGAATCCCTGACATTAACACGCTTATGTAAAAAATATTTATTAAAAATTTGACAGCTTTTTGTATTGACATCATTTACTATTTACAATTAACTACTAACTTAATACAAATTTAACCTAAAAGTTATTGTCCATTAACCAAATTAAAAGCATCATTTTGCTGGTAATAAAAACATTAAATACCAGAAAACAAAGAGTATTAAAAAATTTATACATAACGCGACCTGTAAAAATATTTATAACCCTCTTTGAAATACGGAATTTTTATAATAAAAGCACTTATTAGTTGTCAATGGACTTGTAAATTTAATTTAGAAATCTATAGGAAAAATTATTTAACAATAACAATACTTTTTTAATTCCTCATTTGACATCTCCAAGTAGTTTCATAACAATTGTTTCATGTATAACAATAAAAGAAATATATTCTTCCCTTAAACATCAAAAACCTAAATGCAAACGTCCCTTGGCTCAATATTCACGAACTAAAGATAAAAGATTTCCAAACAAATATTAAAATAGAAGTTACATCTTTAGAATTTTCATTTTCATGAAGCGATATAAGAAGGTACCCATTTTTTACACACAGCGTGTCCCAGATAAAAGCCAATAGAAAGATTTAGAAGTAAGTGTGCAAGCTTTTTATTTGGAACACCTACATATACAGCTACACTTATTGTCAACTTTTCCGAGCTTTACCTCTGGTTAATGGAATTTATGAGTTGTAGGACTCTAACCTAATCTGATAATAAATAATACAAAAAGACCGAAGTTCAAAAAATTACGTCCGTCCGAAACAGGAACACAATTCACGTAAGGCATATAACGTCTTCAAAACAAAAAAAGTTCTCCTCTAACTATGTTAAGTCGATATCCTCGGGTTGGTCGGCGTCGTTGCTGTCGACGGACTGCTCGCACTGCTCACCGTCTTTGGTAGAGTGAACCTTCATGTGCTGCTGCAGGCTATCCCTGCGGTTGAAGCTGCTCCCGCATATTTGGCAATTGAAACATTTGTTGATGTCATGGATGCGCATGTGACGGATCATCTTATCTTTGCGGCCGAAACTCTTGATACAACGGGGGCATTTGAAAGGTTTCATCCCTGAATGCGTTGCAATATGCCTAAAAGGAAATAGACTCGTTAAGAATAGAAGATGAATGAAATCTAGGTATATTAAGTAGTTCACTGGTGTTAAAACGTGTAACTTTCTAATTTTAGTTATCACATACATTAGTAACTCCAAATGTTAAACCAAAAGTCACATGAATACGCAGGATAATAATAATAACTTGAGGATTGGGAAAACAGAAGTTTAAATTATTAATTCATAGAAAATCCTACTGACTAACCTCAGATATTAAAAGCTTGTTAATAACGCATTATTCGTTTCCATTATTTTTTAAAATGCGACCCTTTTTCCATATTTATCTTCCTTCCAGGGTAATATCATTAAACTGGGCAACTAATATTGTAACAATTTCTTTCACAAATTACACACACAGCCCTTTTTTGGGAACGGATAACATGATGCCTCATTATAAATTCAAAACTGTGTTCAAAATCTTCTTGGGTGGTTCAAAAACGTAAGAGCATTGTTCCAGTAGAAACTGGTATTTATTATGAGAGTGGTCGACCTCCTGGTGTATAGGCCTGTACAGACCAGGACAGAGCAGTACAGAACAGGACAAGCCAGTACAGACCAACAAGGCAAGATAATCAGTTTCTATGTAATAAAGTGCAAATTGCGACAGCTGCTAAATATAAGCAATTTGTCATTACTATAACTAATTTTGATTCATTAAATATGCATGAAAGTAATAATCAAAGTAATCAATTCCATATTTTCTAGTCATAGGTATTTCTTTACTTGAATACAAAGAATAAATCACACACATATTCTAGTTTTAACAAAATCATCAATTTGTTTTGGTTTCTGTCTGATGTGCTCAATGAACTTTAGTCAGTAGTTAAAACACCGCTAGCAAAAGCATTTGGCCCAATAATGGAGCTTAAACGTAGGGGGTTTTTTCTAATTACCTGTCTAATTCTCTCTTTCTGATGAAGGTCTTGCTGCAAATGTGGCAGGAAAATGGTCTAGAGCCAACATGGCAAGCTTGATGAATATGTAAATTCTGCAACTTCGAGAATCTCTTTGGACATGTTTGGCACTTGTACATTTGTCTGACATCTGAACTTTTTTCTTGCTCGTCTACGATTTCACCAGTCAACTGTGTATCCTAAAATGACAGAAATTATTATTAAAACAACTATTTCAAAATTCAGCCTATTTTAAATTCTGCATTAAAGATTATATTATTTGAAAAATAAATAATACTGAAATCGAGCAGACTCACTTTAATTTCCGGATTTTCCAAATCTTCCAGTTTGATCCTGTCTGCGTAACCCTGTTCCTGTGATTCATTTTGTGGTTCATTTTCTGAATTATCGCCCCTTTGTGGAGTAGAGTCACTGTAGTTATTGTGATTGAAGGGATCCACGCTGATGACCAAATTTTCTAAACCTAAAACTAAATTATGTTAGAAAAGCAAAAAATAAATGGTTCTACAATTTTATAACAAACAAGATTTTAACTGAATTGTAGGTAACTTTCAGTACGATCATGACCAAATGACTTCTGATGAAGGTTTGTTATAACTTAGGCAAACCCCCTTTAATCATCGAACAAGAAAACGTTTTCGAACTAATGTCCTCCCTTACCTTCTTGTTTTACTTCACCGTCACCTGTATCATTAGATTCTGAATACATAGACATCTTCTCTCTCATCATTTTCAGTTCACGTGATTTATCCGAATCTTGTGGGAAATGTCTCTTTTCGTGCCTTAGAAGTTTGTCCCTTCTTCCAAAACTTAGGTGGCAATAGCTGCAACTGAAAGGTTTCTGTCCAGAATGTATGACAGCATGACGAGTCAAGTTCTCCTTAGAGGTGAACGTCTTTGGACATTTCGGGCAAACAAACGGCTTACTACCAGCGTGGATCCGCATGTGTTTCGATAAGTTTGTATTTCTAGAAAACGACTTGTAGCAGATGGTGCAAGTGAATGGTTTAACTCCAGTATGAACGATGGTGTGCTTCCTGAGGTCTGATCGTCTAGCGAACGTCCTTTCGCACTGGGGGCAATTGTAGGGTTTATCGTTTTTGTGCACATTCTTCAAATGAGCAGAGTACAACACCCTATCCGCAAAGGTCATGTAGCAAGAGCCGCACGTGTACGGTCTCTCGCTGTTGTGAAAGTTCATCTCGTGTTTCAAGCATTCCGCGCTGTCTGTGAAAGCATGATCGCAGAATTTGCACATTGGCACACCACGACCTTCCGTTACCACATCGTCAGTCTCGCCGTTTTCTACATTTTCCGGTTCGCTTTGTGCTTCCTTGTCCGATTCATATGATGATTCATAATCGAAGGCATTGGGGTCCACGACCATTACCACATCCTCGTCGGTGCCTTAAAATGTGAGAAAATATTACAAAGGAGTAAAGTACCAGCAGATATAACTGAACATACTTTTGAAAACCTTTTGTATAAAAAATAATGCAGTAGGATCTTGACCTGATTAATTTAAATGAACAAGAGAATTTAGAATTTATGAATAATAATACTGACTGTGAATCATGTAAGAGCATACACGATAAGTTGTAAATTAGTGGGAAGAAAAAGCAAACAGCTACATGCTATCATTCACTATTAAAAATATAAAATATTTTGCGATTTTGTTTTCCATGTACAGTGTTTGCCATTAGAACTCTACTATATTCTGAAATTAAATATCAAAATCAACTTCACTACTGAAATAGTACCCTTCGCTATTTATACTGATTGGTTTAACAGGGACAATTCCTGAAACTTAGAAAAAACAGTGATACAATGAAAAACACTGTACCTCCAGCTAGTTGTTCAAATATTGGTAAATGCGTGCCATTTTTGTTGGTTTCACCATTTTCCTTGGACACCACTCCCGTGATCTGGCGGAGAGTAGCATCTGACATGAAACATAATTGCCGAAATTCTAAACAGAATTCGATCTTGTACAGACATCGATGGCATATAACGTTGGGTAATCCATCACCATAGGATATCTGGAAATAAAAAATATACGGTCATTTCAAAGATTAAAGATGAAAATTATTGGTGGTTGGAAAGCATCCATGACTGGTTAATAAAATCTAACATTCAATGATGTTGAAAAGCTTTAAAGAAAACCCGAACTAGGTTATCAGGAGGGTATTTCCCTTATTTATTGGTAAAATATTCCTTATTTAAAAAAGCTTTCCAGTTTTCTAGTTTCTGGAAGACTAAATCTACTCTATTACTTTAATCTTAAACTAGTAATTGAAAATTTTTGGGAAGATTAATTGACATGCATAATATAAGACACCAAAATAAAATTAAACAGTGCATAATAATCCGCAATTTTATACCAGATAGAAATTATAGATCTCCATAAATGTAGTAAGTAATAATAATCATAACATATTATAATTTCCTCATTAAATGTAGGGGCACATTAGAAACGAATTGCATACACATTTTTTAAATATCATATTTCAGTTCACAAAAGCATATTTAATTTAAATTGTAACACGCCACCGAAGAAATATCGAGAAAATTGAAATAAACGATTTTATGACAGAAATTATAAAACTAGGCGGAACTGACATGCACAGGAAGTTGCGTCCCTCCCCTATGGGTTATAATTTTGTCTGGTATTTATCAACCCCTCTAGTGTAAATATTTATGGTAGGTTTGAGTTTGGCAGGAAAGTTAAATAAACAAATTTACAGTTCAAGTGTGCTTTAGTTTTCTGTTAGAATTAACAACTGATTTAATGGTAATGACCTCTTTTTAAAACCTGACTCGCTACATTTTTTAATGAAAAATTATGGCGTGGTTCCATATTCCTTAGTGTTTATCATACAACTTGTATTGTTTTATATCATTCCAAATTTATGCCGTCTACTGTCTGACTGTGAGTAATATTATAGTGACGAGTAACAATATATTTATTCATTCACATTTGAATGAGGGAGCAACGTTCAAAAATTGTAAAATAAGAAATATACACCATGCTTCCTTGAGATTTGAAATTTGTGGATACGTTAACTTTGTTCAAACGGAAATCCAAAGCAAGTCGTAGCCAATGAAAGGCGTCGAAACAAGAAATCAAACCGATCACGTGATACAGCCGCGTCTGCAGTTGGTTGAAAAGCGAGGAGACGTTGATTCAACGCATGTTGTATAAGTTATCCAAGTAGTACAAATGTTTCGAGAAAACCGTCGGGTGTGAGCGTGAAAACTATCAACGAATTGATGCGTCAAACCGCCGCACCGGCAACGTCGCATGACTTCGCCCTATCGATAAAGCAGAAATCTTCCTCGGCGTGGTTAACTAAAATAACCTACAATAGAAGTTATGGGTCGAGATGTGTGAAATATCGTCGAGGAGGTGACGGAGATGGGCGATTTCAAGAAGGTAAGTGGCCGTAGTTTGAAATTCTCTAGAGTAAGTCGGTCGAGAGTCCCCGGTGGCCGAAGGGAGGACGCCAAACGACAGTCACGTCAAACTCACCTGCAGTGCGGTGCAATCGATAATCTTCTTGTAAATGCTCTTGTCCTTGCCTTGAATATGGTTAAAAATGCCCAGCATAAAGCCATCCTTCTGGAGGCAAAGCCTGCACATCGTTGCGTAACTACGCCACGGCTCCATGGCGGACCGAGCGCGGGGCAGGAGTCGGGGACACACACGTACGCACACACACTCACTTAGACGCAAACAACGCGATGTGTGTGTGTCAGCCTCTGTCTCTCCTAGGCAGCGGAACACGAACGGCACCTGGCAACGGGAGGAGCGCACGGGTGGACACGACGCGATGTGGGGCCCCCTCTGGACGGGCCGTGGGACAGCGGCGGACTGAGGACGAGGGCGGCCTGCCGAGGGACTTGCGCGCCGAGCGTGAGTGTGGCCCCCTTCGGCCGCCGAGACATCGAGTAGAGTTTGGCGGGCCGTTCGAACGACGGGGGAGGGGGCCTACTTTATCGACGAAAGTTGTTCGGTTCATAATGAATCCCACGCCGTGCTCTATCTGCACTACGATAATATACCGGGTTAATACTGATTGGATACGTTCCTATTAATGAAAGATAGTACGGATAGATAAGCACGAAATCTGACCCTATCGGGAGTTACGCGTAAATTAATTAAAGGTGATCAACCAAAAATTTAATTGAAAAAATCTACTACTACTTAGCAACACTACATTTTGATCTATGAATACTATGATGTCTACACGGGTTTCTAATCGTATTATCGTACAGTGTGTCACAAAAGTAATGCCTCAGTTCTTGGGCTGTGTTTCATGGAACTTCAGTTAATGTAAGCTTCAATATATCCAAAAGAAAAGAGGGAAACTTTCCGAGTTTTACCGATTTATTAAAAAAAAAGTAGCTATAGAAACATTCATCAATGAACTAACAACACGTGCATCAATGAATTACTATTGTGTTTACATCACAACGTATTATCGTAAAGTATTACAGTGTCTCGACAATAACCCCTTGTGACTGAATTCGGGGAACTTCAATAAACAGAAAATGATTTGGAAATTTTCTTTTTATCAAATTCTCAAGAAGACTAAAACGCAATGCTACTTTTGAATGGACTTCAAATACTGCGTAAAGTAAATGTACCATTGAACTACATTTGAATCAATGAATTACTATTGCGTTGACGTCACGTTTATGATCACAAACGTATTGTAGTAAAGTTTTACAAGGTGTCTCAAAGAAAACAATGACGTCACTGACCATTTGAGTTTGTTTCTGGAAAATTTGACCAATCAAAAATTACCAATACCAAAATTTTCAATTTACCTTTAGAGATTTTTATGAATGAATTATTATTACTTTTTGGCCATATCACAACTGTTAGGTTTACTTCAACGAGCAGAAAATTAGGTTATAGTTAACCAATAGATAAATGCTGTGCCTTCCAGGGGGTTGACTGCCACCTCATTTCAACCCCTCAAGGGACAGGATCACCAAAAATAGTACAGGGTTGGATTAAATCGATTTTTATGCTAGGTGAATATTTAATGGGAACAGAAAGAATTTAATAATGTGAAGTTCAATTAAAATGTCAATAATGCATTAAATAATTGTCATGTTCAACGAAATTTCCTTTCAATTTTTTACAAGCTTAGGACTGTCATAATGATAAACTAACCTGAATAAAATTTTGCCAGACATAACAATTCGTTATTATTAATTATATACCTGGTCAAAAAATTAAATAATAAAAAGAAAATAAATTAAATTTCAAATGAAATTCGTTAATTGTGATATGTTAGTTATTACTAGCAATTAATTTTTCAGTAGATATTTACAAATATTCGTTACTATTACTGCTGCTAATACTGGCACCACTATTGTTGGTTGATATTACAAATGAATCGATCTCATGTCGCATTCCTTTATATGCATTTTGTTTTCTATGCATGGGCTACATCACTTCCTAATTATCAGCGGATATTAAATTAACTTCTCTGATAACGAGCTCTAATATTGAATGCGACAATTTGGAATATGTACTGTGGCTTTAACAGCGGTCTGCCTGGTTTTTTTTGACACTAGGTGTGTAGTGAACAAAATTTACATGACGACATCCAATATTTTTGTATTTTTTGAATTCTGAACAATTATATTTGAAAAATGCATTATTTTAGCAAGTTTTTGTCTGTGAGTAAAATTGTTATACCCGATCAAAAGACCTGAAATAATTGTCGTGTAGGGCTTTAAAAAATTTGTTGCTAAATAGAGCGCTAAATGAGTTTAGATTGAATTATTAATAAATTCTGAAAAAATGCCGATACATCTTTGATTTTGCGTGAAAGGTAAGCTCTTCTAGCGCACAATAAGTGATAAAAAATTCAACGTCCCTTCACGTCACATGCTACCCTCTGGAAATTTTGAAATAAAAGTGAATTTGAGTTGTACGTCTTTTAAAATATCTTGCAATTTCTCTTAATGCGCGTTTTTAATTCACATACGTTATTATTCAAGATGGCCGCTCACCAACCACACGCTTCGGTGGTTATCATAACGTTTAGCTATTGGCGTTGGAAATCAATTATTTTTTTATCACATGACAAATGCTGTATCACGTTTACATCAACTCCTGTTGGTGACTATTTTTATACAACTGATAAAAATGTAAAAACATTTCAAACTTGAGCCGAGTCACATCAAATCCAAATTAAAACAACCCACAATAGAGAAAAAATATAAAAATATCGTGCATTAGATTTACTAGTGAACATTTCAGTTAGTGAAATACTTTCTAATTACTCCAATTACGACGAAAACATCTGTGGCATCTAAAATGTGTAATGAAGTTCAAGGTTTGTCTTTGATTAAATTCTGTTCAGCCTTGAACCATCTTTGAAATTGAAATTTCAGTGTTTGTTTTTTCCAAACACTTGTAGGATTTGAATGAATGTGCCGATGCGGAATTCTACAAAAAAATCCTAATTAAATGAACCGAATGAATAAGTGAAAATTTGCAGTGTAAAGTGTAGTCCCTATGCTATGTGAAAGAATTGCTTGCTTGCTTTTTAACAGCTAGCGTTTTAAACGCTGGGAACAGGAAAGAAAGATTTCAGGTATATTTCCTTCAACGCCCAAAACAGAAATACAAATATTACCTCTCATATGTACAATAAGCCAGAAGGTAACAACGGTAAACAGACCTACGGGTAATTGAAACGGGAGATGCGCCGGTGTTTGCGACCCAGATGTTATTCTCGGTGGAAATTTTAACAATGGGGAAGTGTTGTCGTCATCCTGGTTTCAGGTCGTTTGGGAAAAATTTTTATTATATATTTTTAATATAAGTCTAGACCTCCATCCCAAAGTAAAAAATTAAAGTGTGCATAGAGGTTGTTACATGTGTGTAAAAATAATCTTATAATAAAACAAATATCTACAACGACGCCGAGGGGAGGGGAGAATGCAGAGCATACTTAGAAAAATTAAGTATAAAATTTTGTACCATTAATACTCACTGTTTGAATAAATACTAAAGGACTGTCATTCAAATTTGTTCAACACCTGGTCAATGGATTAAGTGTCTTTTACCAGTTTCCAATGAACCCACGTGATTTAAATTTGACATTAATTTAATTGACATGACATCGCTTAACTTTATATATCTATCTATAATCATAAGAAGGCACTGTTATAAATTATACCTTATTAGTTAATATGCACCTCCTTAAAAGTAATGCTGCCGGCGCTCATAAGCACTATTCTTCCTTTAATAACTTTCGAGGTTATTTACATCTTATTTATATCGGTTGGGTTAACAAATATACAATTCTAATATTAAATTACTGACTCTTCTCCCTTGTTAAATCGGAGCCCTGTTAATCTATTCTCGAGAAGTAATATCCGGCTCACAAATTCCTTATCACACTAATTAAACAAGGGTCTGTAAAGATTTCCCCTAAAGCAGCGCTTCCCTTTTGATGGATATCTGGAGAGGTTACTTGTTCCTTAAAATAATAAAACTACAATACAGATTTCAAATAGAAACCTTCATGGGGCCTATTTTACAGTTATTACTTAGGTTGTACTTTTTTATCAAATTGGTATTTGTTTAGCGATAGTGCCGCGTCACAATTCACAAATTGAATGAACCTTATGAATTACTACATTTAAATTTATTTTTGCTAGCAAGTTTATTTTTATAATATTATCTACTAAGTAGGGTACTTGTTGGTACATTCACTTTCTGTTAAAATTACAGAATAAACTTACAATTTAAAATCTGATCAGTTTGCTTCATCGCTTAATACTTTTGTTTAAAATTGAACTATGTAAATAAATCATAATGCCGGGTTGTAAATCACAAAGGGAATAAACGATGCGTTTCAATTAAATGTGCAATTATTTTTACTTGACACAGTGGATCAAAAATGATTCTATACGCATACGCATTTCTGTCGCTAATGCTTAAGGTTATTTTATCTCTACATAAAATTCGTAGCGGAAATATTTACAGTAATGGCCAACCTCATAAATTTAAATTTGTCCAAGTTGTGCTTTTTTATAGTTAGTAACTAGTATGATAGACGATACTGATTTTGGTAGGCACTAATTAAGCATCCATTGATAACCGACGTTAATAAAACATTCCTGACATACTTTTAACAGATAACTTTTATTATTTTACACAATATGTACACGAGATATCCGCACTCATCCCCTGAGGCCTGCGTAACTCTGCGATCCCTTGTTCTGGTACTGAGGGACCGCGCATCCTGTCACGTTTTCCGCGCCATCGCATGCATTTATCAGATCGTTAAAGGCTTTCCCCTCGCCGCAATTGTATAAACGAGGCCTACCCTCGATACAAATGTAATACCTTTGACAATCGTGCGGAGACTTGAAGAACCGGTACTCCTCCTGCAGGAACCCCTTCGCCTGCGGGGGGCAGCTGAAGCCCAGATAAGCTGGAACGGGAAGGGAAAAGTGAGATCTGGTACAAGTTCAAATCTCAGAAGATAATGTGGGTATGAACTTGTAGGTTTATCGAGCAAAGACGTTCATTTTTAAAAATTTGCGTAGGCTCCACAAACCAAAGTTGTGAAAACAAATGTCCAGAACTGTTGCTGTGCTGATCCAAAGCAAGCAAACATGTTCTGAGCTTCTGTGGGGTTAAGGCTTTACCTTCGGCGTCGCAGGAGGGGACCTGATCAGGCCAATCGCACCTGTAGGTGTCCCCGTTGAAGGCTAAACCTTCAGGACAGTCGAAAACGTAAGCGTGTCCATCCACACAATTCTTGAACTGACCGCAATTCTGAGCATCGCCCATGCGATAGTAGCCGAACTGATGTGGGCATTCGTCCGTAGCCTGGGCAGGTTCTAGAAAATGCACCCTTTTAAAAAAAGATTCAACACGTTTCTTAAGGTTCTCAATTCTAGTTACCACATATTCAGAGTAGAACAAAAATTTCTGTAAGAGGCGTAGAAACATAGTAGTAAGTGACAGTATAGAAAACAAGTTCAAAAAGAAAGGAAATAGGATTCTGATCGGTTCTATTGTTATTCTGAGACGAGGAGAGTTTGAAATTAGTTAATGACAAAGTGAAGAAATTGAGTTGTATTTGCAAATCTTTGAATTTTATTGTAATCTTGGTTACTGTGTATCGTATTGTATCGTAGAACCATACTAAACAGTATAGTATTGACGGTATGACTAATCAAGGCTAGGTAGGGTATACCTACGTAATAAGGTATTCTGGCGTTAGCTCCATCAGGTATACCTTATGTAGCGAAAAATGAAATAACTTATACAAATGTCCTTGAGTGATGCTTCGGTAAGTAAGTACCATAAAAGAATTTACCTGCTTCGAACGAGGCATGGTAGCGGGGGGATTTACCCATATCTTTTACGACCCCCTACGGTGATAATAGCCAGTAATCCTTTTTGATCTGAGAAGTAATTTCATTTTTTGCTAAAGAAGGTATAGCAGAGCACCCAGCAGAGCTTCAGAGCTATAATTATTATTGAGGAACTGTACAATTTGATGGCATGGTCACTAGCATTGAATACCATTACCATTCTAACGTTGAAATATAATAATTGGAGTTCTCAGCTCTCGTATTGGGCCATTACTTACGTGTCTGTTCCCTCCCCGAGCAATCTACGTCTAAGGGATATTGACACGGAAAGGCGAAAACACCTGCGGCGGGGTTGAAGAGAAGACCATCGGGGCAAGTTTTCTCTTCCGCCACCCCATCCTTGCATTCTATGTACCTGCGTGACGAAAACACTGGGTTAAAACGTTATCGCATGTCGCAGACACATTTAATTTAACAAATTGCGCTTTAGGATATATCGCTAATGCAACAGTGTATTATGTAACGTTAGGCAAAATTGTTTTATTACCCATCGCAGGTCCTAGTTGGATATCTCCCGTTCTTCTCAGGACAGCTACCGCTTGAATGAGGCACTTGTGGTACGTCCCTAACGAAGTTACTTTGTTGGTAGTTGTATTGTTGATTGTGCCTTTGGCTATGTGCTGAAACATCAAAGATGTAAATTATGAAACGTATGTGAGTTTTAAATAACTTTCCAATATTTCGGTAATACCTTAGATAACCAACGACTTATACCGTTTGTATGAATCACGGTGTAATAAGTTTGCAGGAAGCAATGCGTGTAAGCAGAGAGAAACTAAGTAAATGCCAGCTTAAGGTCATAAATTAATCATTTTCTGCAAAATTTACAAGTAAATTTTGATAAATTAGCATGTTTAAAGTTCAGTTTCTTAAAGCTATCGTGACATCAGTTTCTGGAAAATTTGAGATCTCTAATGTCTGTAATTAGACAACACTCCAAATTAATTATCGTTATTTCACGACCATCTTCAGTTTTAAAGAATAGGTAAGCATGTTTGAGGCTGTATTGACCTTTCTCATATTTTCACTTTCTCTTCCATCGAGTACGCCTAACGTATGTGCTCGAGTCGTTTTGTAGATAATATCAATTAACATCGGCAGGTTTTTGTAATGACATCTTAATGATATATGCGTCTATTGTCTACTATAACAATGATAATAATTAGAACGGACATATCGTTACGTTCAAAGTCTGTTCAACCGCTTTGATTGTTTGAAATGTTTCATAAGAGACGGAGATGGATCTTGTGAAACGCGCTTTGCATGTAAATAATTCGATAATGTCCGCGTAATCGTCTACGAACCTTTTTAACATATCCATTACATGATCGTGGATTTATCGGATCATCAAAGCGTCTTCTACAAAATAACACGTTCTTAGTAAAAATGTCAAGGCAACAAACGAAGATTCTATTAAAAAACCACTAAGAACATCCTAATGCAAGAGCATATACATCCATGTAGTAAATATGATTAGCTGGATGGGTTTTTTAACACTCGGTATTACGTACAATCGTAACAAGGTAATTTGCAATTATAAACGTCGTCTTCCGCTCTTTACGCACTATCTACGATCATTTGTTTTTGTTAGTTAAAATTTCAACCACGCACCAAATACAACCTCGTACAAAAAGACTAATTTCGTTAATAAAATAAAAACAGTGCGAGGTACCCACGCTTAACGATAATAATAATGCTTAGATGGATGAGTTTTAATGGCCATTGTAAAATATTTACTCGTATGATGTAAGACAATATAAAAATAACTGATTGTTGTATGAAGGTAATAAAACTAGCGATAAAAATAGTTTAATAAAGTGATAACATGAAGGTAAAATGCAAGAAATTTCCATAAAAAATTGGCATTGGCATTTGAAATTAAATCGCCGATTCACCATTTCTGACAGTTACTAAAGCGTTTAAATTTATTCAACAGGTGAGAAAAATCTTCAGGTTTAAAAATAGCATCTTAGCAGCAGTAGACGTAAAATAAATATTCATGACTTTTTTGGTAGTTAAATTCTTGGTTTTACTTTCTGTTTCCGTGCATTAGGAAATTGTAATTCTACAACAGGTACGATACTTTATGGGTAGCATCCATTGAATAATTTATGAAAATTTACAATTAGTTACAGAAATAAGAAGGGAAAAGGTATTCAAAACTGAATTGTTTTTACAAAAAAATCTGATGGAAACAAATTATATTTACTTCACTTCATATAGGAACTTTAACAACCTAATTAAATACATAGAAAAGTATCTTGAATAACTTTAATGCAATGAAGTATTTTTGGAAATTGTAATTCTGCAACAGGTGCGATATTTTATGGGTGGCATCCATTGAATAATTTATGAAAATTGACAGTGAGTTACATAAATAAAGAGGAAAAAGGTATTCAAAACTGAATTGTTTTTACAAAAAAATCTGATGGAAACAAATTATAGTTACTTCACTTCATATAGGAACTTTAGTAACCTAATTAAATACATAGAAAAGTACCTTGAATAAATTCAATGCAATGAAGTATTTTAATCACGTTTATTTAAATTTCTATAACTATCGAAACTTTTCCAATAAGAGGTATTTTATGTTATGGATAACATCGAAATTTTCCAATTACTGAAACTTCCTAAGAAGATTCAGCAACAATCCTACAACTTTCACTAATGAAGAATTTTAAAAATACATTTTTGGTGTATTTTTGGGGGTGGTACATTTTGATGAATTAAAAATACATCCTCTCACTTTTACTCAAAAATCCCAGCGTCGCACTCACCCTGTATAACGGCCACGACTACCAGCACGGAAACCCTCAGCAGCGACCTCATGGTGCGTCTCACCGTCACCTCTGACACTTGAATGGTTCACGAGAACGCAGAAGACGCTCCATCATCACCGACCGGTCGCACTACTGGCCAGATTCGCTCAAGGTTTCCTCTTCCACCACGTTGCATAATACGGTTCTAGAAAATGAGCGTTCTGGCCAGACCAGACCGTGGCCTGGGGGTGTGCCGTTTTCTCTTTTTGGGACCGATCGGCCTGCTGGTGCCACTGAGAGCTGCTGAGGTGACAGTTTGATTTAGTCCGTTGCTTAAAATATTCCATGTAATTACAAAACGAGTGGCAATCAACGGCATTTTATCAGATGGGTTCAATAGGACTGCATTTGGAAATTAGCAGCATATTGGACAACAGAAGACTTGTGGTGACAAAATTTATGACCTACTTTGCGTTCAGGTTAATAACTTTGACTCGCTCTTTAGGGCATCTAAGGACATTATGGATGGATTTATATGTACACTATGAATTTATTATGAAAAGTTGATGTGGATGCAAAAGGTTGCGTTACTTGGAGATCGAGCTATTTGGATAGTTTTCTTAAAATTTTACGAGAAAATGGGGATAATGCTTGACAGGCGGTCGCTGAAGAAACCAATAGCCCAGTTTATAGAGCAAACGGACCAAAAAAGTTTGATTAAAATGGATCAATGATAATAAAAACCCAAAATCTAGACAATTCTGAGCTTTTGCCTTTTTTTTTAAACAATAAAAATTTAAAAAACTAGACGATTTTACAGACGATTTGTAGAGAATTAAAAGACCTTCAAAATGAGCGTTTCTAAAAGGTGATCGGAGCATTTTGCACCGAGAAAACGGAGAAAAACAGGAAAAATATCGTTACTACCTTTTAAATGGCCAAGTATTTTTCTTGAGAACTCTTTTAAATTTTCTTAAAATTTGCCGGGATTTCAAGGAAAAAAATGTGGGTCGGATTAGGTATAAATCGGCTGAAATTCCTGGTATTTTTATTTTACTACTTGTTTATATTACTTTTCCAGAGAAGAGAGTTCCAAGAAGGATCTACCTCTTAGCGCCGGTGTTTTACTGCATTTTAATGTAGGTTTCAGGAAAAATTTATCGATTCTAGGAAGGAATGTGGGTTAAATTGCCATCTGTGGCGTTTACGGTTTCATTCAAGACTTTCTTGGAAACCAGAAGGATATTCCGCTTAGTTTCGGTAGAATTCATGAATGTACGATCTTATGAGGAACGGAATTTACTAATGATTCAACAGGTCCAGTTGTTTCCAATTTCTAGTTGCAATAATCTAAAGCAAAAAAACAAAATCATAAGTGAAAAAATGTTAAATTATTGTCAAAAACAACTTTCTTTTGTAAATTCGTTATTTTTAAAGTTGTTTTGAAAAAAGTTACTTTTTTCCCTGAGGCCCCTCTTTTATCATTAGCAGTTCCACCCGTCCCCCTAAAAACGTGCTAGAATCAGGAAGTATCCTGTTTGAAGCCCCCACCACTCAGCTGGAAATGGGAAATCGCGCGTTCCGCGCAATGTTCGAAGCCATTTTTCGCACTTTTCTCCAAACATATATGGAAATCCAAGATAGCCAAGTTGTAGATTTTGATATCCTCTTTCAAGAACCGTTTGAAGAATTGAAATAGGCCTATCTCTTGGTGAAAGGATTGATGAAAAAACGAAAAACAGCTCATTTTTTAAATTTTTGTTATTAAAAAAACCGCAAAAGCTCAAGTTTGTCTAGGTTTTGGGTTTTTATCATCTTTGATTAACTTTTAACAAAGTTTTTTATCAATCTACTGTTAAATTTTATCTACCAATACAGCTTTTTTGCTCTATACACTGGGCTGCAAAGGTGAGGGTATATGGTAGTAACAAAAAAAAAAACAAACAACTACATTGTGCTTTTCAATGATAAATTGAATTGTAAAGGTACCGAAAATCAAATATATTTGGTAATAAATTGTTAAACATACATCATTTTCAGTCAAATAAAAGCAAATTGATAGCTATTAGTCACCATCAAACACAAATCAGGTCTGCCGCCATTACAGATAAGAGCGTTTCATGCTAAAATTCAAAGCAATTCGAAAAGTTCAATGTTTTATACTTATACGTCAATTTTATCAAGAATATTTTTTGGCAAAATTACATGTAGCGGTACGGTAGGGATGGGTTTTTCAAAATTAATCAACAATCCCATTATCTCAAAACCTAATATTGAATGCTGCACCCCTAAGGCCAAATCTGCTATTTTATTAATAAAGCCCCACACCATAAGGTAGCTAATTAGGATAGTATTCTGTATGGACGCAATGCATGTCATAGATCTCGAGATTTAATGGCATATAGCCAGCAACATTGCC
This sequence comes from Cryptocephalus primarius, assembly GCA_963576515.1. Lineage (NCBI taxonomy): Eukaryota > Metazoa > Arthropoda > Insecta > Coleoptera > Chrysomelidae > Cryptocephalus > Cryptocephalus primarius. Next base: position 14,757,393 of record OY754942.1, on the reverse strand, counting down.
AAAGTAAAATGGCATTCACGTCGTCACGATGCGAAGGAAATAATTTGCCAAATTAATTTTATTACCAACTTCGTACGCAGATCAACCAAAAAATAGGCTCAACTACTTATATTATTACATACATAGTCGTCAATCCAATCACAGTAGTTGCTTTACTTCGTCACCACGTGGACGCCATGTTATGTGGCAACGTCGCTAGCTATATACGATTAGTATCGCCATCTACATTTATTGAGTCTATACTCAGAATTTGTGCTATCCTATGTTAGGGGGCGCTCGCTCAGAATAAACAGGTGGATTCGGGGCAGAATTGGTTGTAGATGGCAGCGGATCTGCCAGCGAGTAGCAGATATTCAAACTTCATATGAACACAAACAGAACTCTGTAGTTTCACGACGAGTTCACGAACTAACGGTGGTGGTAACAGGGAAAATGTAATGGTCTCGCCATCTGTTGACATCGATGGATACTAACTAGGTCAAAAAAATTCCTTAAAAACAGTAATTCCCAAATATATCAGAAATAGTACAAGAAAATAGGAACATGTTTGCTCATCTAACTTACATCATCACTTACAGTAAAAAAGGGGCATTTAAGCTATTTCTAAATGGCTACTTGTATTGTATGAAATGAAACAGACCTGGTTTATATTTATATATTTGCAGAATACATTTTGTTATAATAGTACAAAAGTATCATTTCATATAACTTTCATCACCACATTGGATTGGTAAGGCACAATGAACGGTAATACAGCAAGGAACATTAAAATTAAATAACAACTTGAATTAAACTTAAAATTATAGGTACTACTAAGTACGATTTTTGTTTGTATTACATGTTCACTACGAGAAGTTCTTATAATTATGGATTCGACGCGACGTTACCATGCGATAAAACGATTAGACACAACACAGTATATTCAAGACAAATTAACCCTTAGAATTAGTTTTTTCTCGCAGTGAATACGTAACACAATAAAGAAAAGTCTTCAATTAAAAGTGAGCAAAATATACAAAACAAGGCAGTTGTACCTAATTTACAATCATGAACAGCAAAGGTTCTTTTTCACATAAAGGGTGTATATGAGAGTTGAAAGGAAACTTTTCGAGATAAGGAATCATTCACTCATGTGTTCACATTAAAAAAAGTTTTTATTACATTTTGATACTACTACTTTGTTCACTAACACCCTGTATGTAGCTAATTATTATACTTTGAGCATATCAACATCTATATGTTATAAAAAATATACAAGTGCTAATTCACAAATCGTGAAATTGTATTTATGGTGATTTTTGAGGTATTTCAATTAGAAGTTTAAAATTGAAACAGACGTCAGATTTATGTGTATCTGGTCAAGTCTGTTTAGGTGTATGAATCGTAAAGCTACAAATTTTTATGTCGTTTCAGTTATTCTCTCTAATAAATCATCACATTGATACAGAAAGGTACCTTTCAAAGTGGATTTAATAACATTTATAAAATGGTATATTATAAAAGTAGTAAGGGTCTGCTATTCAGCATACATTGTCATATAATTACAGCGAGGCAAAAATTATTCAAAAACATGATACACCTACGACAAATGCATTCCCTTCACATTAAAAAGGAAATAAGGCCCACTAGTTGTAATTTAAATTAGTGAACATTTTTTAAAATAATAAATTGACAATCTTTCACAAACGTTAAATAATCACTCCAGATTTCCCAATAAATAATAAGATAGAAGTATATAATTATACTTTACAGCCGTCTTTAAATGGTTCTTGCCTCACGTTTACTATAAAATATTGTTCATTAAAAGCTTTCCAGCAAATTTTAAAATGTTATAGGTACACTGACATTTTGTTATATACAAGAATTACTTCAGACTCTTCTGTCAGTCGTAAAAGTACAAACTAATAGAAATAATAGAATAGAAGAGCTTCATTAAATATAGTTCTGAAATTGTATCTCTATTTAAAGCTATTCCAGTAAACAGTTATCATCAGGCGATGATGTAATAAGGTTTCTAACATGTAACTAACTTCGAAGGCCTTAACATTAAGACATGAGAAAAATATTTCGATCTATATTTGTAATTATAAATTAATCTAGTACCTAGTAATAAATTAAATAGATCACAATTTGATTGGGTCCTTTCCGAAAGGGAATCTCACACAAGTACCAAAACACTAAATACATATGGCTTGAAATCGAAATTTTGTTGCACGATCTGTCGAGTACCTACTTAGGACAACACATCATCGACATTGCTATACATTAATAATAAGGTGAAACATAGATTGGCACGACTTTTATACACGCTTATTGAACAAGCGTCCTTGTCTCCCTTTTTCACACAGCACAGCCTTTTCTTACACCATACAGAACCTTCAGCTCGGGGAAGATTATCTTCTTAATGAGCTGATTAGTTTTGGCCGCCAGCATTGAACGGTGGGCGTCTTTTTTGTATATTTTAATGCCCGGCTTGTGAACTAGGAAAGCGTTATCCAAGATGAGGAAATCGTAATCCATCACACACAGCGCGTATCCCTGAAACACCACAACTTTAGTATAGAAATTGAATAAAATAAACTTTCATCCTATAGTAAATGTGTCCTTACCTGAGTCATTTTATCACTTTTCCCTTCCCAACTCAGCCTCTCGTCATAGAGGGGATCTGAGTTTGTACCAACAAATATTGGCTCCCAGTGTAAGAATTTACCATTCCTTTTCCCGACGTGGAATACGTGAACGCCTTCTGTTTCGTTCGCCATCTGCCACTCCTTAGCTTTGGGTACGCTGTGGCAACCCGGGCACAGTTTCTTATGGAATGGCAAAGCGGTACCGTTTTGAAGCATGGCTTTTAAGACAGTCTTGCTCTCTGGTACCGCTTGGTCTGATGACACTTCAAAGATGTGAAGTGGAAAAACCTGAGAGAGGTACCGACAGTTTTTAATAAATGTCATTTTTAATAACAATTATAACGCTAGGTTCACTTACTTTGGGTCGTTTGCTAAGTAAAGGCCCTTTGTTTTCAGCGATCATCGCAAGGAACTTTTCAATGAAGTTCGGACTAGGATAAAGTTCGATGTCAGATGGCAGTATGAAATGCGTTTGAGCCGCTTCTCTCGCTACGTTTCGTCCAACGTTCACTGGATAAAGTAATTTTTTCTGCGCCTTGTACATGCCCTCGCTCGAGACATTTGTATAGGGTGGTGGCAGGGAACAATTGTAGGGCTCCATGAAGATGTTATCGTGTTTTGGAACCTTAAAGGGAAATGAGTGTAAAAATGTATACTACTGCAGTATTACAGTTTGAAGCAATTAACACATTTCGAATAAAATCAGGATACATATACAAAATCTTAATATATAATTGAGTATAGGTACTTAAAAGACCGGTTGTAAAAGGATAGTTGTTAACATGTAATCAAAAATTTCCTTTGTCGCACAAGTTGTATGAATACTAATGCAAAACACTGACTCCGACATGCACATACCTCGTAAGTGTACACTCCCAACCGAAGAATTTTCTAATTTGAGATTCCAGTTAAAGTTATGCCCTTTCGACAAATTTTATTACTGTTTTACACCTCGGTTTCTCCAGACAAGTGGTGTGTAACGAAAATACTAGTTAGTGGCCGTAACATTTATTGCCTTTTCGAGATTTTCACCGATTACTCGTTGGAAAACCAACGGAAACATTATCAATTTTTGACCAGAAACATTAATATAATTTAACAATGACGATTTAAAACTCATTGGAAGCAATGAAACTCATTACCGGTAACCAAATACGACAGAATTTCGGCGTTCTACCTGATAAATTTTTGTGTTTCCTTGAAACATTCGCCAAACAACTCAAATGTATCCTATCCTTTGTCAATTTATCGAATCGAATTCGAAGCTTTCCTGTCCCTATTTATTCCTTTTACGGTTGTTACGCTAGAAACGCGAATGACCTGTTTTATAAGACAACATCATTAAGGAGATTGCTATTGGCAATATTAAATTACATCAATAAAGAAATGAGAGAAAATTACTAAAATAGCAATTACTGTCAATATTAATATCAGCGATATTGTTTCGAAATATGAGTAAAAAACTGTAAACACGAAGTCATTTTTCAATTAAGTAAATTGAGATAATAGGGTTTGTTTAGTTTCTGCTTGAAAGGGAACGGTGAATACCTCGGAGAAGAAACATTCTGCTGAATCATAAATGTGGCAATTACTTGGTATTTTCCATTTTTAAGAGTATAGCCAATAACCTCTGATGAAAACATGTACTGCCAACTGAACTCCTGAAAAGGCGTCTTAAAAAGTCCATAAAAGGCATACCAGAACGACAACATGGAAGAATCCATTAATGCAAGACACGCTAGTAAAACCAGCAAAGCACATCAGTGGAAATTGATTAAACAAGATTGCAAGAATGATCGCTGAAGTGGTTAAAATTAATCGAAAACAAATTTAAACTCAATGAGTACAGAAATGGTTTATCAGGTTGGTACAACCATCATTTCCTGGTTCATACTCAAAAATCGATCACCTTTAATAATCCAGAGTTACAGATTCAAGAAAGAGCAAGATTTTTTCGGTGTCACCATTACACACGTGTACCCACCTCCTTCGGTACATGCTTGGTGCTGAAATACACGTGAAACGTGACTAGTTCTCGTATCAACGGCGTCGTGCAGTCTCTTAGATAAGCTATAGAGTCGAGAGTATTTTCGAAGTCAGTCCCCGGGGCGTGCATGGCTATGCTGATAGGTCCCTGCCATCTCTCCATGAGCGGCTCCAGGTTATCCAGGAAAGAGAAATCGGCGTGCGTCGTATACGTGATGCTTTCATGGCACTTGAACCGCCTCTCGGCCGTTACGTAGTTATACAGGACCCAATAGTCGCCTCGTTGCTGCGTCTTCGGCACCATCGATCGATCCAGGCATTTGGTCACCTCACGCACCTTCTCCAAGACCGTCTGAGGTGCCTTCGTCTGAAAATAGATGGGAATAATACGACATAAGTTAACATACCCAAAAATGAACACGTTTCATTAGACAACACAAACTTTGAACGACAGCAACACAACAGTGGTAAAATCACCTGATATTGACACCTGGAGGAATTAGTTATGATGACTAGCAATAGCCCTTTCCTGTTATACTAAATACTGGACAAGACAAACCAAAAGGCACACTTTGTAAATTCAGGTTCGAAAATGTAATTTTAGGTAATAAATCTAGCCTAGAATACAAAAGGTTCAAAGGATTCGAATTACTTGATATTTTAGCAAATTTAGAGACAAAAATTGATTACCTATTATTTTAATACTCGTGTACTTATTAATTTAACCTCATTTTACTATTTTCTTTCGAAAAAAATTCTATTAATAAATCCAGAGGTATACACTCAATTGGAATCCCTAAAAGCAAAAATGTATATTCCGATTTGTAAAATATTGCGTAAGAAGGGCTTTTACCTTCGTCTCCCCCGAGGTATAAGGTCATGTAGAGGTTTTTTTAAACCCTCTCGGGGCAATTACGTGATTAATGAATGAACTCTAAACACTTTTGATGAAATTCTTCCTTGCTGCCCTTTTTTGGGCACATAAACCTAACTGATCCCCATCTTTCAAACAGGCGCAATTACAAGAAGTCTAGCAATAACTTTAGAATCAAAAATGGTGTTTTATAGGTGTCTCAGTTCTTTTCGACTGTAAGCTAACTTACTGCCGTTCCACTACCCCTCGTTTTATCCCTAACGGTCTCGATTACTTTTGTAGGTTCCACGATGGGCTGGACCTCTTTGATGTCCGCATCGGCGCTGCCGTCCGCGGACTCCAGCGCGGCGAGGCTCCGTCCGGACTCCTGCAGCTCCCTGATGATGGGCGCGCCCGTGTTCGACAAAACGTGGACGCACAGGTACACCAGGCACGCGACCACCAGCAGCTTCACGATGAAAGTCTTGCGGTTCGAGTACATCTTTTACGCTGGCGTTGGGGTCCTGAAATGGTAAGAGTTGTTTTTTTTTTTCGGTTTATTTCCCCGCTATCTACTAAGTTAATTGGCTCGTAAAACGTTATGGTTCAATATTGGTACTATCTGAATTGTTGACTGATCGTATTTGGGACGAGTTGTTGGTAAACTATGCGTTAATAACAATCAGTGGTTTTTACTGGATGTGCAACTATTTTGAAATTGTTGTAAAGTACGGTTAAGTTCGAGTATTTTACTATTTTTTTTTCAAATGTGACAGTTTATCGCCCTGAAATTTATAGCAAAGTTAACGTGCATGCGAAAACTGCCGTTACAAACGAGCAAAACATTAAAGCTACAATATGAAACAACTACGTTCCATTTATGGATGCAGGAAGCATCAGAACAGCACTGAAGCAACTTAAAGTATATAAATTTAAGCACAACGTACGAAGTGCGGTAGGCCAATTATAACGCCTGACAAATTTTAACATTTATCCTACATGAGCCTTTCGATAACTATGCCCAACTCTTAATGTCGCACTACAGACGTTCAATGTCATTATCGAAAAAGTGGTTTCATTGTTTAGGTCACGTGGTTCAGTCACATTTCGAGTTGCAATCTTGTGTAAAATCGACGTCCACGAGAGCGAAGGAACGACCTAGAGGCGACGCAATTCCCCTTCACTTAATTCAATTTTAACAGCTTTAATAACAAACAAAAACCACCGTTAAAAAATAAACAGTCAATTTCACGGTTTTTGGCTCGAATCTTCATCTCATCGTCATTCCCGGAGGTGTGAATTTTTTTAGTACTTACTGCAGATTTGTCTTTTTTCTACCGGGTGGTCTCGAGTGAAGATAGTCTCGATTTTTTAAAAAGCCCATTGATTAAAGCTGCCACTCTTCATGGATATTTTCCAGTCGGGTTCCTAGCATTGGCTTCTGTACTGAAAGAAAAGGAAGAGATGAAATCAGCAAAACGGTTTTAAGTGGTACCAGATGAGTCATTTTCATTCAAAACAACCTTTCGTTGTTAATTGCACAGGAAGTTTAATTCAATATTAGCATAAAAACGATAGGAACAATAAACCATTATAGCATTCTATGAAATATAATTTTGAAAAAAAAATCCAATGGTCAAATAGTTGTAGTATGAATCATGAATAAAACTGTTTCCTGGGAATAGACCAACTAATGGGTCAAAAAATCCGGGAGAATTTTTTTAGCATTGTTAAAATAGCTAAAAACTCTCAACTTGGCACGCTCATAGCTTAGGCTCCAAGGTGGTTGGGAAAATTGCTGTAACTCAAATCAATTTTCCTTATTTTGAGGGGGTGAAAAATAGAACTTTAAATTCGGTATAGTTATAGCTTAGCCCCACTATCGAGAAAAAATCATAAATTCAAAATTTCCCTTACCGAGGGGATGAAAATTATACAATAGTTGCTGTTTAACGAGATACTAGAAACATAGTTATAGATTGAGCTCTCATATGGTTCAAGAAAATCAGATAATCACAAATTTCATTTTCTGATGGGGAGGAAAAGAGGAATATGGTTAGGTCAACCCCTGAGCGAAGTGGGGTACATCTACTTGTGATATTATCAAGAAAATTTAACACTTCACTCTCTCGTTCAAAATTCATTAGAGTCCTGCTTTCCCTTTCATTCGTTTTTATTGGTGTCAATATATTCCAATGATTTTTCTCACAAATGCTTGCAGATTCTGTCAAGTTTCTAACAGTTTTGGCCTTTACATTAAGCTTAGGTTGTGTTAGGTTATGTTAGCTAACTGCAAAACAATTTCCTTCTTTTGCAATAAATTTGCTTCTTACATATGGTTAAAATCATGAAGTAACTCGATTTCTATATTTAACGCGTTCAAATGTACTGGCATATCGACACTTCCTTTTAAATATAACGTAATTCAGTAAATGTGTAGTTATAAACAGGATCCATTAATTTAATAAGCAATAATGTTCAATTGGGCAACGGATGAAATACCATATAATTTTCGCGTAAAACGGTGTTATAGATAATACATTGTAACGTCTTCATGTGGATGAAATAAATTCCAAAAAATCATTGAAAATAACCAGGCCTCTCTTCAACGAATTTTTCGCTACAATTCAGATAATCAGCAGAAACTCGACAGTAACGGAATTCCTTTCAACAAAACTCAGTAATTAAATAATTATCTTTTCTTTCACACACATAACAATTTAAATATTATAACTGTATAATGTATCGTGTAACGTAAGTGACGAAAAAAGGAAACAGTAGCCGGTAAGTAGAAACTTGATTTTAATTAAGTCATGCATGAATTAACAATTTACTTAATTCCTATCCGTAATAATCACTGGTATTGAGCTGTAAGTAGGTGTACAACGTGTAGGAAGTCAGGAACAAGCATTTGTACATAAAGAAATCACTATTGGTGGATGCTTATGGAATATTTTTCAAAAATTTGGTAAACTCGTGGAGTTTCCCCATATTCCACTGCAGTAAAATTTAATACATGTTTGTAGGTGTAGTTTTAAATGGTTATTACACAGTAATATGATGCAGATTTTTAAAAAAATCAAAATGGGAGACATTCAAAGTTATTCTTAGACACTTGCATTTTCAAAATGCAACATTGCATTGCAAAGAATTCAAGCATTTTCATCGAATGTGCATCATGGCATACATTTTAAAATCATTCCTGGACCCTTTTTTTAATGCAAATTGAAAATTAATTTCCCAGTTTGGAGCACAGGTGTAAACCTCAGAAATAGGTTTTTCGCCTTGGAATACCCATCAAAGTCGCATTAAATTGGTAGATTAGTGAAAACCATTTCGTTAATTTATATCGTCCAGCCGCCAGTCTGTATCTGCCAGGTAATAAAACCGAGAAATGTTCATGTTGAAAGTGGTAAGCCTTGTTTTATACAACTCTGATCTGGTTTTCGACAAAGTGTTTTACAATGTAGAGCTAGAATTAAATTTCCATTCATTGCTTTATATAAAATGTTCTAAAAATCAACAAACTTACCTTTTACTTAATTATGTCTAAATACTATAAACTGTTTCATGGTGATTTGTCGTTTAAAGTCTTGATTATCTGCAATTTCCTGTTATATCTCTATTTACTCGATACTATTATTTACAAGGTATAACAATATCCATCGTCATCTCTCCTAAGTCTAAAGTAACATGCAATTTTGAAATCATAAATTTTGACGCAAAACATTTTACTATGAGGTAAATAGAAAAACCGGCAACGACTTAAAAATTTTATTGATCTTTTTAATATAATGTTGTTTGTCATTAAATGCATGGTTTTATATGTTTTATTATGTTTGGATTTCATTTAACAACAGGCGTCTAAATTTATGATGGAAATAAATGCATTTTATGCAAATTAATTGCGAGAAAACTTGGACTGTGATAAATCCCATAACAACAGATTCTACTATGATACCTGTAATATTCTGGCTATCATTTGGAGGCTTTCAGTTTCCGGTATACTTTGAAAGTTAATAACAACGCCTGTTACCAAATTTTTGAAAACATGGCCAAAGCCATTACTGCAACGATTGGCTGCATAAACAACACACTAACTAATATGTACTGATTACACGGGCATCCATAAAATGCACCTCATAAATCGTCCGCATAAACACCTACTCGACCCATTTGCTATGAGTAAATTCTTCTTTCTCAACCCATCGTTTTCAATACGACCTCGATGGCATTTCGGGCGTCCACCGAAGGTAATCGAAAAATTAATCTGGCGATTCGTATGCCGGCAGTGCGCTCGCGTTCGAATAATTTCCAATATTTACATTTGTTAATTGTCCCCGATAGGAGACAATACGAAAAACCGCGAGGAATGGAATTCGCGGTTTATTAACAATTTTCCTCGGGTTAAACGACCGAAATTGACGCGCGATTTCCGAAAAGAGGCGCGGTAAAACGTTCTCCGCATTATGACATGCCGAATCTGCCAAACCTTAAATCTTAGCTCAGGTTCGTATCGGAGAAATGGTATAGATCGATCGAGGGAATGCTGCCAAATTCGTAAACTAAGAAAATCCAGGGCACAAAAACGTCACAATGCAGAAGTTTACGGGTATACACCAAAAATGTGAAGATAAGCAAATAACATCGGAAAACATGTGAGGCGCTCAGAAAATTTTACCTTCCATGCTCACCCTCGTGCTCGAAATACTTTAGTTATTTCCACAACTCATAAAACACACGTCCAAAACTTTTAACAGCATATTCCAATTACGCGTTTGAAAATATTTTCTCACTACTAAAGAATAAAATGAACCACAGGCACTTTTCAAACAGAAACCAACCTTAGAAAACGGTTGGATTCACAGATGAAAGGAAGGTTAATGGGAAACATCCGGGCGGATATAGGTTTAAATTTCAGCATTCCTAAAAGACAAATAAACCGCCAAATGGGTGGTCGTTTCTTTACGATCTAAGGAAGGTTCATAAGCCTTATATCAGAAAAATATTCAGAAGAGTGTCAAAATAATTAGAACTGCTAAAAGAATAATGGAACACAATTATCGCTATACCGCTTTAAGTTTAGAAAGGCTGGACTCTAACAGTTTATGCAACGACTTTATTTAAAAAGGTAAAGTAATAACTAGGGAGAAAGGTGATTGGCGTAATAATACAATTACTTTACATAAAATGTAAATATAAGTACATTCATACAGAGTGAGGTATACTGAGGTATAAATTTTTAGGATAAATGAGGGTTTCACCAAAAAAACATTTCGTACATTTTTATAATACATCTATTACCTCAATTGAGGTAGGAAATTATGTAGTTACCAAACTTGTAAGCCTACAAGGCCCTTTTAAACTAGTAGGCCCTTTTAAAAGGTTAAAAAGTTACATACGAAATGTTATTAACATTAAAAATATATGAAACATCATAAATCCTGTTTTTAGTCTTCGAATTTTAAACCATGAACATGCTCTTCCTTTGAAAACAGAAACGGTTGGAACGAAATTAGCTTTTTTTTAAATTCGTCACGGCTTTGTTTATAAAAATTAAGAAACACAATAAACGCCATTTTGTAGTTTAAGCCTTGAAGTGTTGGCGTACAGTTTTCAAGGAATTTTCTTTAAAATAAGTCCTTGGTAAAGCTTCCTTCCTTCCATGGTTTTTAAGCGAGAGTTGGAAAACTATATATCTCCTTTAATAAATGGAAATTTAACCCACAGTGGAAATAATGGACAATTAAAAATAAGTTGATATATTTTACGAAATGATTAACCAAAGTAACATACTAAGGCGGATATTTGAACAGAACCAAAAAGTATTCTTTTTCAAAATTTATGGTCGACGTATTTCGAAGATACTCGCTGGGAAAAACGTAGGATGGGACACCCTGTATTTCATGGACCCAATGAAAAATTTTCGTCAAAGACAAATCTATCAAAAAATCCCCTCTTTATGAAATATGAACAAAAACATAATTTCAGGAAAGCACCGATTTAATATAAAGCCATCATCATTTTCCTTACGATAAACTTATTTATACTTTAGGATAATTCATAGTAAGTTATAGTAAATTTAGTATAATTTTAGGAAAAATACAGTAAATTTAGAAAAATAAAAAACATGTTTTAATAGCAAACCGAACTAAAGAGTAAAAAGTACGTTAAAAATAAGAATCGACTGACATTTTTTTAATTTATTGTAAAATAGCGTGGTGTGCTTGATATCAATTGTTATAAATATTTCATTGGAAGCTATTAAAAGTTAAAGTTAAGTTTAAAAGTAAAAGTAGTTAGGATAAGAATTCTGTAAAACGACCTTTGAAAGAAATGGCGAAGGCGCATACTAATGGCATGAGTCGTATTTTTATCCTGATGATCCTGATAAGGACATTACGACAAAGTTATTAAATTATATGTCGTCATCGAGCTTTAATTCGTGTGCAGATTTAAAAAATACATTGAAAGATTCCCTTACATATATACATACATATTGGTCAAATTAATAAAAGACTGTTAATATAGGACAAAAATAGATGGACATTAAACAAATGAAACTGATTTAATTTAGAACATGTTCATTCTTTTTCGGCCACCTCATATCACAATTCCTGTTTTACAACTCATGAATAGGAGCAAATGGACAAATTTAAGAACTATTTCAAGGTGTGGATAAGAATAGAAAGCTAGAACAATACATAAAAAACAAAGAAAAATAACGGGCAATGCAATAAAATGTAAGCAAACTAATGAAATGATTTAAAAAGCATCCACGAAAACAACGTGTGGAGTTAAATTCAAAGTTCACTCCGTCTTTAAAAGCCTAAACCACTTGCTTCCTTAATTAAAACGTAAATAATCTCCCGATCAAAATTTTTACCACTTGCTTCACTAATTAAAACGTAAATAATCTCCCAATCAAACTTTTTACCGAGATCGATATAACGATAACTGCAAAACTCACCTCCGAGTCCCATACTAAACGTTATCCTCGTGCAGGATCGCTCGAGCGCCAGGTAACTTCCCTGTACGACATCCGACCGCAATTTAACGAAAACCAACAAGATGCCCGGTAATTATCTCATCAGAATTAATAAAACTAATGGCGAGTGACGTCAGACGAGTAAGTACACCACATCCATCCGATGAGCAAATATTTACAGCGAAGAAAAGATGAAGTTCGATCGAAGGTCGCCGACGAAGGACTCCGCACGAAAGCGGATAAAAAATTTACCCACAATGGGTTAATTGTAATTTGTAACACTCTACAGTCGTTACGGTCTGATGGGAGAGAAAATGGAAAAAAGGCGGCTGCGAGGATGTAGGGAAAAAGTCAGAGGAGGCTGATTGGCAAAGTGGTTACAGTTCCTGTTCGGGTCGAAGTTAATGCAAAACTAAAAAATTTGCAATAAAGGCACAGAATGGTTTTCATTCATTATTTTAATATGGTTCGACTACCAAATTAATGCCTAATTAAAAATTACTTTGTATAAAGGATCTTCCGGTCTATTTTCGCCACTCCAAAAAAGTTATTTACATTTCAATCACATTTGCTCAGTGTTGCTTGCAAATTAATCGCAATAATTGCCATTTTGCTTGACTTGTGTACAAAACCATTTCCTTTGAGGTCTATAGATTTGACTGGCAATAATAATGAGCATTTGAACGTTCTTGTATAAGAGATTTATCTCCCACACTCAAAAGGTTCCCCACTTTTAATTTTATACAATACAAAAATGTTTAGAAAAATATGCTACGAGGAATTAATGAAATTCCAATATATTTAGCAAGTTTTTTACTGGAAAACCTGATATAACCGATTAATAACGTAGAGGGAACGTTGAATTCTAAGAAATAAATCAGATCGGTTATCGATTCAACATTTGGCTCCTGTTAGCACAGAAAAGATAACTTATCGGTACTTGAAAGTGGTTACAAAAGTTACTATGCGTCATAAATAATTTAGAGGAATAAATGCAATGTCAACAAAAAAGTTTCATGATAGAGATCGAAACCAAATTGTGTTTTTTAACAGGAAATTTCACAGGCGCGAGTAAAAAATCAAATATTTGATTTATTCTTTACTATAAGCTCTTTCAAGGTGTCTTCACGCAAGGTCGTATTTGCAGCATAAATTAATAATAACTATCGATGTTCTAAAAAAAGATTTTCTCGGTAAAAGAATTAAACTTTAATATTTTATATTGACTCGAACAATTACACTCGAGAACATTTAGGAAATAATTGTGAAACGTTTAAATTTCGACATCATAAATTATGGGCGAACAACCGAAAACCATATATCAGTTTGGTTTGCCAATTTACTTTGCATGCTGATCAAACACTAGAGCTTGTTTCACAATAAATTTAAGCAGGGGTGACCTTTCTAGTGCAATATTACACTGGAATATTCACTGTTTCTCTAAAACGGCTAAAGCAACAAAATTAATTGTGGTGTCATATATCAGCAACAAAATATGTATGTTGCTTGCATCATATCGAGATGCAAGAATATCCATGTTGCTCGGAAATGGAAATGTCTTTTAGTTTACTAGTGATGTAAGAACCATTATTGAAGTAAAATTTGATGTATGCATGTGTGAGGCATGTAATGATACCGAAATTACTGTCGTCAAAGAGATATGAAGATTAAAGGGAAAAAACACTTTTTGAAAATGGCGGGCGATTACCTCAACTCTGTTATGAATATTTAATGACCACTCCACTTACGAAGAGAAGCCCTTTTCGTACCGAGAGTATTCCACTAAAAAGTGAGGAAGTGGGATCAAGGCGATTAGGCAGCCATGAATTTCGTTTCAAAATAAAATTACTAATGATTTCATTGGTATCTATGGAGGTATCTAGGGTAGTGATAAATGATATTCTGCAATGCAGAATGCTCTTGGTTACATACTCTCCTTGGAAATATTTTAAACTCTTTTTTTCTCGATCTTCTAATTACCACATAATGCACGCAACTTGTTTGAACGTAAATTTAAATATGCATTAGCCAAGTCAAACCTCGCATCTTATACCATTTAAGCCATCTTAAATGTACATACGTGTACGTATGTGTACGACAAACATGCAATTACTTTTAAAACCTCCTCGAATTTACATGGAGTCCCATTAGAGATGAGAGGAGTTTTCCGAAACCTGCATGAAAAGGAAAAAAAAAAGGAGGAAGCAGCAAAGGGAAGCTCGGAACGCGAGCGTATACTTACACAAATTTCATTTTCACCGAGACGACTTTCCAAACCAGACAATTAAGCTCATTGTGTTTGGAATCCTCTGTGGCAATTTCCCTTTCGACTAATGCGTCTATTTCGCGAACGCGAAACACGACGGGTGATTCACACCGCGCGAATCATGATTTATTTATTATTTATTGTTATTATGGTCAGGTTCGATTTGTATGGAGGCTCGAAGACGAGGCGGATGCAACTCTACACACCAATTACGATGACTGTCTCATTTCAATTAATATATTAGACAGGAGATGCATTCGTAGAATTAAAATATGCGTATGTATGTACGACCAGAGGCGAAACGGATTTAACAAATTATACCTAGGGGGATGAGAGGGAAATTAATTCTAAAAATGACAAAAGGCAGTGCAACTTTCCTTATTTCGTCCGGTGTTTTATTACAAAGGTTATTACCGGTCAGGCAGAAGCCTAAAAGGACACACATTAAAGAAAATGTTTTGAAATGTTAAGAAAATCCTAAAAATTATGAGTTTTTAAAATCCCTGCGAGATTAAAACGCCTCATGTATCTTAGTTTCAAAGTTATTGTGGCGATAGTCTGACGCTTGTTGTTTATCTGTAGTTACGTAAATCAAAGTGAAATTTTTACCACGGATAGTTTGATGCAAAATCCGTCATTCCTGAAAATCTGAAACCTGATAAGGGAGTTTTCAGTGGCGCTTAATGTAAAACTTGGCCAGGTATGAATATTATTTTATATCGACATGAGTTTAGAGTTTAACAGCAAATCTTGACATTTGGGAAATTAACGGCAGGATTTATTTTTTTGTTGGAGTTAAAAGTACGTCCGACCTAGGTATTTGTTTTGTTTTTAGTGAAATTTGTATTTGTGTTTTATGAAAAATGAAGTAGTAATTTTTTAGTAAGATTTATTAAACTTGAGGATACCTTAATGGTTGATCATATCACGTGAACCATTAATCTGTTGCTTCACCATTTTCTTACAACCACAACCCCGGATTTATTCCTAAGGAAGGATGCTTATTCCTCTAGCTAGCCAAGCCACTACGATTTAATGAGAAAAATAAATTAAAAAGTTTCTTTTCGAGGAAAATTCGTGACAATACACGGTGCCTTTGGACGATTTATGCCAATTAATATATTGCTTTCCTGGATTGCAGATTCGTACCGAGTACATATATGTTTCCCTCAATAATTGTAATGTAATGGTAGAATTAAATGCATTAATATTCAAATCAAAAAGTGTATATCATTATTAAAATTATATACACACGAATCGTATTTGTATGCCGTTTATAGCGACATCTCACTCGATAGGTTCGACACCGTGATTAGCCTTAAAAGATGAAACGTTTTATTTTATGTTTAATTAGCTAGTAAGGTTTAATCATTGTAAACCATGCATATATGATTTATTTCATGTTAAATACCTCTATTTGTATTATTAAAGCTTTTATCCAACCATTTTATTACAGCTTTTTCCCGAGAAATAACAAACCGATAATATCCCTCGTTAGCCGTAAAAGGTTTTAGTGGGTCGCCGGCAGCGATAAGACGTCTATGATATCTTGACTGGGACCATACTAATTTTTTTATGTCTCAATATAAAGGGTAAAACCACCATCAAAATCAGAAGAACAAAGATGGGGGTTTCCAATTAAAAAAATCAATAACTAGATACATCAATATGACCAAAACATTTTTTGATGTCAAAAATGTAACATTTTAAAAAACAAAATCGAATTGCTTCAAAGTTTTTCTCTAAATCACCCAGTTCACGAAAAATGGATTTTTGTTCTTTTTCTGAGCTATAGATAAGTACAGCCTTGAATTTAAAAAGAAAAATCATAACACCCTTTAGAGTGACTTATCAGATTTGCCATATATATCAATTTGTAGATTTTATCATGTACCTCATAACTGAAAAGTTCAATCAAAATCATCGGAAGCCTTGTCGAAATACCTCGAAAAACAAAAGACGGCCATAAGTAAACACGAAAAATGATTCCACAGATTTTAATAAAATTTCTCGAGCATACTTCAACTTTTAATAAAAAAAGTAAGATAAATCGATGACCACCACCAACATAAACACAGACAGACGAACTTTCCAAATGTTTTCCCCTCAAGGGCAAGCACCTAAAACGTCATGGAAAGTTGAAATACTGCCGGTACAATTGGAAGAAGGAAAATGAAAACAGCAGTGCAAGAATGCCCGTTGCTTCTTTAATTTAAAAAAATCAATGGTGATTTATCCTTATTCAGAACTAATGGTAAGCACGAATTGTAATCTCCCAGTGGATTGAACGTCATAAACTATATGTCAATAGTAAAATCATGCGTCACAAAATATCAATGAATGAATGAATGTTTATTCTCTGATACGTTATCGTTACTATCATATTAAGGAAACAGTAACGTAACAATCCTATCAACAAGTTAATTATGTAGCTAACTTTTGTTCACACGCACGAGTAAATGCCCACTTATTAATAAAAAGGATGCTTCAAATGAACGAGATAGGCGTCCACTCAATTATGGCTCCTCTATTATCGCCTTTGTTGTTAATGTAATTTTAAAACTATCATTTCCTACTTCCCGTCATCAAACATACTTGTGATATGAACATAGCGATTGGAAGCTGAGCTATTAGTAGAAAATTAAATCAAATAAAGTCGGGTAAAAGTTCAAAATTCCTAAACAAATGAATCAAGTTTTAGAAAATTCGTGATATTAACAAATTTATAGCCTTTAAGATTGTTTTTGATATAAACATCCCTAAAGTAACCCTTACTTAAGTACTTGAAATTAGACTATAGTTTACAATTTATTACCAAATATTTTGTTTCTCACCGGAATTCTGGAAATTGAGGGACCTTAAACGTAAGATATATATTAAGAATTGGAACTTTCCCAGCATATACAAGGTGTACGTTTAATAATCAAGCAAGGTAATCTCTAAATGTACGAATAAAAAGATGAAATTTAATATTTCAATGGAAAAGGTATTGAATATATCCATTTTTAATAAATTGATCTGTCTAATCTAATCTCTACCCCCATAGATATGATGCCAATGACCAAGTTCGTCTTGCTTCTTTTAAGATTGATCCAGAGATGTTGCACACCGTCAATTAAATCGATACGTATCCTCTTAACTGAAAAACATGATTTGAAACACATGCATGTTCCTTTACCTATTCTACCTTCCCTGTCAGCGTAATAAAACTACTCATAATATCCAACTCATCATAATATCTACTTCATCTTGTACCCAACACCATGCAATTTCTTATATGTACGTTTATACTGTTTTCGCATCTTATGTGGGTGTAAAGAAATAATAGTACCATTAAAAGAGAATCACAAAGATGTGTTGCCCTCGAGATTTATTCGAAATTGAATTTTTAGCCTCATCCAAAATTACTTATTGATTTTATCTCCGTCGAAACATAATATCGTGAAAAAGTAAAAAGCAAGAATAATTTGCCCAATAGCGACGTGTAATTTCGTCTCGAGCGGATAATTTCTTGGAAATAAAATGTAATTCAATGGAAGGATCCAATTTATATTTTTATACCTTAACGTGCACGTTTGGAGCATAAAGGAGTTAAACGTATATAAGGCTGACAAAATTGGGTAATTGTAAGAAACGTCGCAAAAGTGGGAGGAATAATCTTTAATAAAGATACGAATACTGAAGATTCGTTGCACTTATTAACTGGTCATGAAACGTACCAAGAAACAAATAATTAACTTTAACGAACCGCGTAATTATCTATTAACGATAATTTAGTTAGTCTGTCTGCCTGCTGGTTTAAAACATTTAACTCGAATTATTTTTGCACGTTCGAAGTACTGAGAAAAACCGCGTAACGCAGCACTCTCTTTTATCCTGGATAAAGATAAAAATCGCGCTCGATTTTCACGCGAGCGTTTCAGTTTATTGGCAATTCGACTTTATTTCAATTTCCATCCCCGCGTTGTCTTACAGTTTCATCCACGTATGGGATGTAAAAGTTCTCGTAAAATTCGCATATATTCGCGAAAATGTCGGTTTTATTGGGTTCGTAGAAAATTGTTTCTAATAAGACCCTCCGAAGGTTGATACCGTCATATAACACATTTATATGCTTTTTATACTCAAATTAAAGGACTGGTAATTTGATTCGAAAATGTCATAGGTTACTAACAATTAATTTTTATAAGTTCATTTTTTAATTTTTTATTTTTTTTTATTTAATTTATTTAATTTATTTTTTATTTATTTTTATTTAATTTATTTTTATTCAATTTATTTTTAATTTATTTATTATTAAATATAAACCGGCAAGAGGAATACACCTATGAACATCATTATTATGTTATGTTAGCTATCACTGTGACAATATGTTCCCCCCTTTTCAATTAAACATATTACTATGTACTCTAGCCTCGGAAAAGGAGTAATTTGGATTAGCCACATAAAAGTAATGGATCATTCTGAAATCCAAGTTAAGCAGGGCGGTACAGTCGGCCTTTGTGGACTTCCATAATCTACAAGATATCAAAGAGGGGATTACTACTAATGTGATTTATTTATAAGTGGTAAACTTACTTTCTCGTTAAAAACCGAAGTAAGGATGAAAACAGAATTCGAGGATTTTCCTCAGAGATATATATTTAGATATATTTAGATAGAAAGCGTGGTTTTGGTTTCCACGCAATTTTCCAGAAACAAAAAATTCGAAAAAAGTTTTTTTGGACTCACGTATCTATAATAAAATATCTAAATTCTATCATACCAAGTGTTTAGTAAAAAAATTAGTACAGTTTTTACGTAGACATAACAAACTTTTTTTTTACTCTAAAGGGCATTTGACACTTATTGAAAAAAACAGCTTCCTACAGGAGGCCTTTTACACCCTTACCACAATAGAACTGTTCCATCTTTTACAGTAATAACTGTATTATGTTTACTTCAAAGAAAAATATTGTACACTATAATAAAAGTATTCGTCTAAACAATAGAGAGTTTTCCATGAAATCAGTCCATTGGTTTTGTTACTTTTACACGAAAATCGGTCCTAAAATTGCCATCAAACTTCGCGCGTCAATTTTAATGCCGATTCTCTCATAAACAAACGCGGAAATTTCACGACGCGGATTCACAAGAACTCACAGAGCGGAAGGTATAGAACAGATTTCTGAGGCATTGTCAAGAGGATCCCATAGAAAATCTCCGGAGGAAGTAAAAAGAATTCATACAATGCGGTAGGTACCTTCAACGGCGTTCATTGTTCCGCCATATAGGAAGAGGGATCCTTAATGGGGATAATCGACTTCAAAGGCAGTTCGTATGATGAAATTCATTAGTAACTGGGATGCTACGTTAATTATTATGTGTGGTTACTTAAGTATTCGGTTTTTAAATTGGAAAACTTTGAGCCTATTATCACTTCGTGAAGTGTTTGCCACTGAAACGTACTAGAATAATTTTTTTACTTACTCCTTGTTGCTTAAGGGGAATAACGATTAATAAAAATTGATTGATAGGAGTTTATTTTTCGCTTCAACTCAAAATTCCACGAAAAGATAACGTCCATATCCGTTATGCAATACTTGTCAGTGAATTGTGGTAGTGGATTTGTTGAAGCGCAGTTATCCCAAAACGTGCAATTCACAAGTGCAAATTGCGAGATATTTTAAGACTTTCGGTATAAAACAGTTTCGCAGTATAACTGTAATAAACTGGTCTAGACATCTACTTAATGCCTTTACCAGTGCACATGGTGACTATCAAGGTTTTAAAAAGCACACTCATTGTATGTAGGCGCAAGTCGTGTTCTGAAGACGTAAAACTGAAAACTTATTATCCTAAGTGCTTAGGAGAAACGTTCACAGCTAAATATTGTATTCATGACTACTATTACCTACTTCCTTCCCAGTATTAACAATCTAACGATACTGTAATGGAGTAGGGAAAAATTAATTTAATTGAAAAGGGGAGGAGTATTTACACACATTTTCTATTCTGGAAAAAAGGAATATTTTGGATTTGTTGCGTGATTTTTGTCGGGCCCTCTACCAGCAGAAATTTTAAACTTCTCATAACCAAAAAACATATATTTTAACCAAAGTTCCACATTATATATACATTTAATTGCCTGAAACCAGTTGTGTACTATTTGAAACATCATTGTTCTTGGATGTCGAGATAAAAATCTCATTACTCATTAGAAACAAAGATGATTGGCCAAGTGGCTTTTTTTAATGGGACGATTAAGATATTTCGAGACAACAAAAAGATTCCCCAATAATTGCTCAGCGAATCGCAAAAATGTACGAGATTACGTCGAAGTCGTCCGAATACCATAAAACCAAAAACAAATTACAACTTCACCTCTTGCAATCGTTAAATTCATCCTTCAATCAATTTTACAGGTATCAACAGTTAAGCGTTACATCATCGTAAATCATGAGTTAGAACCCTCATGAACGTTTTGTGTTTCAATTTCGCTATTTGATGCGAAACTTAATTGTAATGCCGGGTGAGAGAAAAAAATGTATCTGAAGTCATTTCCTTTCGAGAAACAATTATGATGATGACATGAATATTTCGCTTTGAAGTTGAATGATTTTTTTTCTGAGGAGGTTGAACGACCGCAATTGGCCTATCCGTGAAAACAATTTTAACAGGCCAGAGTGGTTATTAAATTTATTTCATCAGATTCTACCCTATACAGGAATTGTTATGGAATGGATCTATCGACACTAATAACTTCGAATGATCGAAGATTATAATAACGCTAAAATTATTTAAGTGAAATTGGATCGAGTGTAATGGAAATCATCTTATCATCAATAATTTTAGCTTTGAAATGCCACGTGTATACTGAAAAAAAATGATGTGATGCCAACATGGCCATGAAGTTGAAAGATTTACGACTAAATCAAAGAATGAGTAAGTGAGTACCGTAGGAGAATTTACCTGCTACGAACGGCCGCAGGTAATGTGGGGATTTTCCTAGATCTTCCAAGAACCCTCTATGGTGGTTGGATTTACTAGTAATAATGACCAGGAGTGCCCACGAAAAAGTTAGAAAAATATCCTACGTACACTGTGACCATTACGAGAATTTTGTAATCATGTTCATCATGAATCAATACATTACGTTCCACTTTCCTTGCTAACTTTTCGCGATTTCAATGAAGAGCTCAAAAATATGTTGACATAACCTTCCTGACCCAGTCAAATACCTCCTTTAAAAATACAAAACGCTGCAGTTTTCTTTTGCAGGGATCTTTCACTTCCCATTGTGTCCATTTCCACTTGAGCCCTTCGCTCCTCACGAACTCCTTGTATTATTCACACATAAACTTAAGGAGTAACCTTTTCACGGCGTCCCGAATAGTCAACAGGCGTGGTGAACTTCGACCTCTGACAAATAGAAGAGCTTTTTGTTCTTTTAATTTTGACGCGAATGTGATATTTATGGTATTTTTGTAATTCCCGGGGAATTCGCATCCCGGAACGAGGTCGAATCGCTGACAATGAGGGCGACGACAACGAGATATCCTGGGTTTTATAATTCTATTCTGTGAGAAGGCGTAGGAGAATTGGTTCGATAACGATAAAAAACGAGGACTGCCATGTTCGTATCGAGTTGTGAATAGTAAAAATTTATGAACGACTGTCTCATATAAATGGAAAAATCAATGTGTAATTTAATACATTTTTCGGACAGTACAATTGCGGTTTTTGACTTTGCTTATTGTCCTTTATTTTATGGGTACTTGCGGGATTTAACGACAGGTACAAACATACAATCTCACAAAATAGAAACTAGCACAAGGCGTACATTAAAGCTTTCAAATATCCAAATATTACTCCTACCACAAGGTTAAATTCTGGATTAAGGTCAATTTAAAGAATAACCTTGTATAACATTCTTTGAGCGAAGATGATTTCGGGTGAGTATAAACTCTATAACAATGCTGTTACTGACCTTAATTCACAATATAATATTCCAGTTATTGCACATTTGATTACTATCACTTTGGTCATATGGTCTACGTGTTAAGAACGATTTGAAATTTTACGCTTAAAAATGAACCCGTGTGCGCATTGTTCTGGTTAACAAGGCCACAATGAACTTTAAATTAGAGAGCAAACCTAACAAGAACGGACAATTTGTATTATTAAATCAACTCAGAAGTCAAAGGACAACGTAACTCCTAAAGATTACAAGCCGTCTTTGTCCAGCAAAGGGTAATATTATAACTTCTAGTGTCTGGGGCAGTAGAGGCGGTACATAACAAAAATTAAATTTCGCGTTACGACTACTATCGTTACAATAAATTTAATTATGCAAAGCTGAAAATGCCTGCCTTTGTGGCAGTGTGTTATAAACTTGGAAAATGTGTAAGTTGTAGGATAGTTAGGAACCTGAAATGGGGCACATGTATGATTTATGCAGAGACATGGCCCTGGAGATTCGGAAAACCCCGAAATTTCCCCTGGGCAGGGTCACACAGGTTGGGAAATGGCAGAACTGAAATTATTTAGCAAAGAAAACTGTGAAGCAAGAGAAAACTATAAATAATCTATTTATTTATTAATTTTTGGTTTTTACAAAACCTGCCATTGTTTTAATTTATACAACACCTCCTCCAAAAAATATTACTGGCCAGGATTTCCAAATTTCGGGACTTATAAAACAATTTTTTGACTTCTTTTACAAATCACCCACCACGTGCAGGAGAACTCCTCTTTAAAACTCACTGCATTCTATTATTTCGTAATTTCTCGAATATACTACCGTGGCACATTAATAAACTAAGTATCCTCTCCGACATTCCTGAGCTAAAGGTCAAACCAGAAAAATCACAGTTATCCTTATTTGAAGTAAGACACCGCTAAAGTAGATAATAAATAAATAAACACTACAGGCGGCTCGCTCAATTAACGAGGTGAACTGAAACATTTTAATAAAGTCATAAAAATGACAAGAGATGGTCAGGAAAAATCGTAATAACGTAGGAGGAAAGAACACAGTAAATCGACCATCAATCGTTGGGTTTTTTACATTTGTAGAAGAAATTTAATTGGATTGTGCAAGTGAAATGTAAAGTGAATAAATTGAACTAAACGTAACAAACGTTACAAACACGCTACAAAGCAAGAAACATGAAAGAAAATTAATCTAAAGAACTTACTGTGATATGAAGGACAATAATACCAATAACACATATTTGAGTAAAATTTCAGCATCATGTGGGATTTTTTCTCTTATCTGTTAACGGAATTTGAAATGTAAATAAGCTGTGGACCCCCACAGGAGGTTTGCAGATACAGAAAATTGCGACTATTTGGAACTGATCGTTTAGAAACCCGACAAACTTATTAAAAGTAAAAAGCCCAATATTCCTGTTGTTTAAATAAAGCAGCAGGTCATCAGTGAAACATAACAACTAATAGTTTGTTATTATGTGAAATATTACAATGGAATATTGTACGTAGAATATGAACTGTCATTTGTATTTACTACAACGTCACGATAAAATTAATAGTGTACCTGTGATCGTATCGTAATAAGCCGCAAAAGTCGTAACGAAAAACACCATCTTTAGCATTAACATCAAATATAATTTACACAAGCGTGCGAATTTTGTTAACAATTAAGATCGGAATTAATACACATCCAGATTTTATATTTTCGGACTGGTCTGTTGCTGTGGGAATTGAAATCTACAGTCGATTCATCTTTTACCAGAAAGGTGGTGATTACCATGACAAAACAATTATTTTTCACAGGGCACAGCAGCCAAAAGAGACCAGAAAATATAGTTTCTGATTTATATATCTGTTTTCACAAAGGGAAAACCATCGAGTAGAAAGTTTCTCACAGAGTCCAACAAAAGTTTGGTTGGCAAAACCATAAATTACAAAATACATTATTTTTTCGGCATGAATTAAAGTGGCTACGATATGATTTATTGGCGATCAGAAATAGAATCGGCGGTTGTTGCTACGCAGGAAAGTGGAGCGTTTTTATAATCGAGATAATTGAAGCAAAGGTTTTTCGATCCGAAATATTTCAATTTATTCTAAAGCAGCAGTCATTTCATACATACAGAAACGTAATACGAATAGTCTAATTCAATCTAATAGTAATGATACGGTCACTAATGGACAACTTTACTCTACCCTTTGTTGCCTGGCTAGGTCAATCTAAAATACGATTAGGATAAGCACACAAAATTACTGAAAGTATTTATTGATTTGACTATTACATCATTACGGATAAAATCAATAGGTACCGCATTTTTAAGCTCTATAGTATAGTGTAAGTTTTCTATACAGTTCCATAGAAATTTAACTCGTGGCGTTACTAATGGTTTATAAACAATGTCCAAGGTGCTTAAGACTGCGGAAGGTCAAAAAGACAGCTAATTTTTTATCCATTCCTAGAAAATTAACCAACATTTTTAATTTTAGGCGATGATGATAATGCCATTCATCACGTACCATCAATTGCTAATCTTTTATATAGTAAATCTATAATTAACCAATTAATAAACAATTTGTAATAATAAAAATATATTCTCAAGGGTAACAGTTACTCATGAGGATTTACTTTGGAGATTCGTCGTTTTTTTTTTGTTGTTGTTGTAAAACCCTGGGTCGATATTGATTATACGTATTGTTTCGTTAAATATTTTTTATGTAGTGGAATCAATTTGCTTAAATAACCAACGCAGGTATTCTGGGAAGAAAATTGCTGCGTTCAAGGTGACGTTCGGGTATAGAATTTCAAATATTTGGGTTAAAAAATGAAGCTGTACGTCCCGCAAATTTATGCGCATATTAAAAGAGAGACATTAACAAGCGGAAAACCACAGAGTTCATGTTTCAGAATTGCAAACACCGCTAATGCCTAGTTTGATCACCTTATTCAGACCCTTTTGAAGGACGTATTGATTAAACGGTATCAATATTCATTGATCGGCTATAGTAACGTAGTTAATTTCATATTTTATTATGTTACAAAGTAATTTACGGCTATTCAGTTAATTAAGAATTAAATCGACAAGCACCAGGCTCTGCAATTAAAATTTAATAACCTCATAATGCTAAAAACCTTTTAGACATTTTGCACTCAAAAGTTTTACAAGTGAATATCAAAAGAGGATTAAAAGCTTACTCGAAGCAAATTTAAGGACAGTTAATTAAACTGTGTATAACTTTTTGTTAAATAGGGTTCAGATATTTCTAACGCATTATTAACTTCAATTTCGTTTTTTGAGATTCCAATTACACTTCAAAACTTATTTTATTTTTAAATTAAGATTGTAGCGCGTCACACTTTTGATCACTCTTTTAATTCCCATAAATGCACATGATATGTTCATGAAAATCAATACAGCAATCAAAAGTTTGTAATTCGTAAGAGTTTAATTGATTAATTTCATAAATTAAGGAAGTCAATCCTCACTCAGCCTGTTACGAACCTTCTACGTGCCTTCTACGTTTATTGCTACGATTTTAACCAATCAGAGAATACTAGTATGAAAAAATTCAGGCATCAGAAATTAAAGTTGGATCATTAACTAAAGTACTGGTTAATCAAACTGTTTTATTTTGAGAATATGGGGATTGAAATATTGGGAGCGTTTTTACAAATTATTTTAGTAATAAGAGGTAAAAGAAAATTTGGTATCTGTTTCTTTATGTATTTTTTATTTAAATCTATCTCTGTGTGCATTATCACATTTTTAGTACTAAAAAAATTGTAAAAAAGTTAGAAAAATGCACTAGATTTAGTCGTCCCTTTGAGGTTTGAATATTTTATTACTACAAAATTGTGATCTGAAATTTAAATTTCCCTGAAAGACAAAACATACGAACGATGTTCAACGAAAATGAAGATACTAAGACAAATATCATTAAAAGTTAGTGACATGAACCTTCAGGCAATTATAAATTAATACAAGTACTAAATTGCTAGGTGTTTAATTTTAGATATTTCATCAGAATTTCAAAGTTAAGGGAAATGTAATAAAAGCGTCAAGAAAGAAAACTAGACAAAAGGTATGAAACTTCCCGGGAAGGCAGAGAGCTGGATAAAACAAACTTAATTAACGAGTCTCAAGAACAAACTCGCTGAGAAAATGTCCCCCTTAAAATGGCGTTCATTCAACGAACTTTGAACTTTGAAGTTTATTTTTATATTCCTGTAAGTTTATAAAGCGATTACCTACCGTATCTAAGTACAAATTTAGTTATTGTGATATATATTTCTAGATTTGTTCCACGTTTGTGTCTTATTTAACGATTTATTTGATTTCGCGCTAAAACCTAATAAAATCACCAATCA
The DNA here is from genome assembly GCA_963576515.1 of Cryptocephalus primarius. Lineage (NCBI taxonomy): Eukaryota > Metazoa > Arthropoda > Insecta > Coleoptera > Chrysomelidae > Cryptocephalus > Cryptocephalus primarius. The sequence continues at coordinate 14,730,330 of OY754942.1, read as the reverse complement.
CATGGAAATACACCTGTGTCACACTAGTGCAACTTTTATGGTTTCCGATCTCAATACAAGTACGCACAGTTAATTACACCCACTTAAAAGCATTACATATGCTCTTGAGCATGCGGGAACAACAAAAACCAGACATTTGTTTTCTCAGCAGCTGATAAAATTATATCTTTCAATTACGTCTGACGCGTTCGCATTGACATTTCTGATCAGGAATTAAACTCATTGTCATTACCTTTAGGTGTAATATCACACCTAATCGGGATGTGTAAATTATTCAACAGGAGCTAAAAATTCAAATACCTGCTGTTAATCGCCTATTTATGTATTAAACGGGTAATTAGCAATGGATGGAAGTTCGCTCCTTCTGGATTTGCAAGCACTTTTGGTCCTTTAAAGCAGGTTTAAAATGTTACTTAACCGACAAGCAATCTTTTAGGAAATAAAGATCAATGTCGACCTTGCAAAAATACAATGGCAGTTCTACAGAAATTTGAATAATTGTAAAAATGGTCTTTCAATGTCGCGCACATACAGGGTGTCCCAAAACTTTCCTGCCAAACGGAAACTTGTCACTTCCTTGACATACCTCGAAAATGATGCTAGTGCAAACTGTACGAAACATTCTAAAAACCATGACACAAAATCTATAAAACATTCCAAGATGGGGGGCACCCCCATTTTAACCCAAGTGATGTGTTTACGGCTGCCTTTTGACCAATAGAGTCTCAATGTGCAAAATTGAAACTTTTAAGGCGATGCCATTTTTGAGGCATGTTGAAAATACTGGCATGAAGGCGCCACCTTCAAAGGATTCCCTTGTGGTTTCCGTTTGGCAGGAGAGGTCAGGGACACCCCGTATTTTAGAAATAATCGTGTACATGAAACTGTTATATTTACATTTTCTTGGTAGTTGTGTGGATTCATAAATAAACGGCTAAAAGTAGTACGAAGTGTTTATACAAGCTATAAGCAACGACGTCCAAATTTCCACATGGCTGTGTTAAATATTTTTACGCAAAAAACTAATAAAACTACATTCGCTTGCAAAACGCCGTAAAAATGAAACGTTATTTAAAAAAAACTTACCTTTGAGTTTACGTCCTTTTTACGTGGTTTCCAACATCTGTAATCAATAGACATAAAATTAGCAAGGTTGTTATTAAATCAATAAAGCATTAATACTTATTGTTATAAAAAATGTAATTGTTAGTAATGAATTTTAAGGCCGAGTTTGAATACGGGATTCTTTATTACCCGTTTATAGTAACATGTCCTTTATATTGAGTTAAATAATTTTAATCCATTTTTATGAACCTCTGATTATATTTACGTCTATACAGCACAAGGCGAGCTGTATAAAGGAAAAAAACTGAAATTATTTGTTTTTTTATATGATAAAAACCTATCACTATCTGTCTTATTTAAAAAATTAGAAAGGGAGTGTTCCAACACCGCAACAGAATTTGGAGGAAATAACTAGGTAATTAATTATTGCCTAATAAAATCATAACAATGGGTTTTGTCTGGCAACTTTCATTTGGCAGTGTGTCAAAATTTGTGACTAACAGCAATTTCAATTTTGTAATAAAAGGGAAACGGTAAAACTTCCCATCTCATCATTTAATTTGTTTACCAGGTTACATACTTTTTGGCAAAATAAATCATAATTAGTACGACACATGGCGCAATAATTAGTATTAATAATGAGGTGAAGTACTCCTCATTTTAATTCAAGGGTATTACCAAAAAGTGGCGGTACGGTTAAAATAAATATAAACGTGATAGGCCTTTGATATCAACCTCTCCATATGCAATTGATTTATTATTTTGGGGACTGATAAATGGCTGATTCGACGAAATTGCTGTGTAAAATATTAATTGTTCTGTAATACTTTCCTACATTCAAATTACGAATTAAATGGTGGCGACACATGCATATGTACAGTGAACAAAAAGGTCGATGTACTTATCACATATCGCTGATATTCTTAAAAAATGGCATGCCCATATATTATTTCTATAATGATATGTAAGGTATTGTAAAGCTTTATAAACTGTAAATGTGTCTAAATAGGATTAAAATGGTATATTGTTAATATGTATCAAATGCAGTATTACTGTTTACAATAAATTAATTTACAATAATTAAGTCTCAAATAAATTAATAGTGGTATGTCGAGATTCTGAAATAACTTATAGAAGTCTGACATCTTTAACAGGAGTCGATAGCAAACTGGCATTGAGAGAAGATTAGACCAAAATTTTTATTAAAGTTAAGAAAAATATTTCTCAGCAGAATAAATATTCAAAAAATAAAAAATTCTTAAGAGTGGACCATTTGTGATTTTGAATGACAGAGAAAAACGGATCTGACATGTTTTGAAAAACATGTTTTTGGATCCAGTGGACCTTAAAACGTCTAGAAATGCTAATAACTCAAATTCGAAAAATCTACCCTATTGCCTTCCTCGACTCCATATACGTTCCTAGTATGACAAAATAAGAAGTATCTAAAAGCGGGTAACAAAAAAGTTTATACACAGTTGAGAACAGTAACAATCACAACAAAAAGTCTGTCAGATAACGTTGAGTTAAAATTAGAATTGTGTGTATGTGACGTGTCCAATTTAATCGCATTTCCTATTTTCCCCACATTTACTGCCTCAAAACAATGGCCCAAAGAGAAATTTCATTAGGAGTGCGTAACACCATCTATTATTCCAATGCGAGAGGAGGGTAAATTGTATGCAAAGATGTCCAGACTTGAACATATAATATACAGAAAATATAGTTACAAGCTAATAAAGCACTTATTAGCTGTAAAGCATTTGATTGTACATAAGACATAAACAATAAATTTTTAGCATTTCTCGATTTATATAAATAGCTGTATTATGTAAGTAAATAAAGATATTCTCTTATAAGTATGTAAAAGATACGCACACTTAACAATAAAGTTAACCTGTTTACAAACTCAGATATTATAGTTTTCTGATCATGCACTCAAATGGAAAATAAAAAGGTTACATCACAAACAGAAACAATCATTATCACTATCATTTATCCTCTGATTAAATTATCTTACTTCAATATTGAATCATGAAAAATCTTTACGTTGATGATATACTCCTAAGAGGCCAAGGCTCCATTGAAGAAGTTATAAGCAAAATAAACAGTGAACTGGAAAATATATAGAAATACTTTGCAATTAATAAATTAAAAGTTAATGTACTTAAATTAAGGCCATGATAATTACTAAACCTAGTAATTTGAAGGTAATAATTTAATGGATTTTACTAAACCAGAAATTGGAAATAGTAAAAGGTGTACGGTATTTAGACTGCAGTTAGATGTAATTATCGACAACACTTTAAGTTTTATGGATCATTTAGTGGTAATGAAAAATAAAATTTCAAGAGAAACTCCTTTCCTTTACTAAGGTATCAGCACATTCAGCTTTGAAGAGAGAAATAACTGTTTAATAATATTACCACATTTTGATTATTGTATTCGTACTGTAAAAGATAAAATACTTGTTTCTCAAAAAGAGAAAATGCTACTTATCGTAAGCCTAAAAATATCAATTAATTTGACAGCTATTTGATATTGTTATATAGTCATATTTTTATCTACAGGTATCTGATTATTTGTGAGTAGATTTAAAAGAAACAAACACTAAATGTTAAGCCAACCTTATCTCAATACACCACTGAAAACCGCATTCAAAATTGATTCAGCCATTGTGCAGTAAACACACAGACAAAAAACCTGCTCACTATTTTACTATGTAAATTATTGTAACAAACTCTACCAGAAATAATGTTAAAGGAACAAAGCCATACTTTTTCATACTTTTGTGTCTAACATTAACGGTTAGGTGTATAATTTTTCGTTTAGCTAAGCACGGTGTACAAAATTTACGGACTGGTTATTTCCATAAACGTAATGCCTTTACGATTTTTTTACAATTTTAACAACGCAGTAAACTTAAATTTAAAATATTTAGTAACATTCAACGTGAAATGAGACTAATGAGATTGGGTTGTAATTTCATTCTCCTACCCTAAAACGCATAAAAAAAAGTGAATCCAAATTAGCTAAACTGTACTTTTGTTACTTCAGTTTTAATTATGTTTAGTGCTTTCGGGCGACTTTTACTCTATTTTCGGTGCAAAAATATATTAAATTTTAAAATATTCAAGTACCCTGCCGGCGTATTGGATATGAATACAAATTGGAATAAAATTTATTCAGGCCGCAGTGCCACCTGAAGAGAATCCCCAGTAAAGAAATTTTCCCCCAAAAACATCATATTTGTTAAGGATGAGAAGGGTGGTTGAAAAGTGGTAATAAATATAAGGGAGTGGCCGCTGATCAAGACAAACGGCAATCGCTCGCCTGTGAATTTCCGCCATTGTGATAAATTTATTTACATCCTACATCCCTTGGGATCGAGGCCAAGACGTCCCCTCGATAAGCAAGTATGATATAAAAAATTTCAAAAAACTTTGCCTCGTGTTCTTTTTCATCTCTTTCGTGTTATTTTCCCTCCGAGGTCTGGCACTCTCGGACTTTCTTCGGCGCTAATTTAATTTGGCTGTCGATAGATACCCCGAGGTGAATCTCGAGATATAAATTACATGTCGATTGATCTGAATAACGATGAATACGAAAACGTCTCGCCAGAAGCAAGTATTCATGGATAATTCATGACTTACGATCACGAAACGGGGACGACAAGCCACTACAGCTTTTCCGTCTTGATTAATATGGAGATGCCTAGTTGTTTTGGAACGCTGATTATCAATTAAAGGGGAGCATATACTGTTCCGAGCCAGGCTGAGGATATTACTGCTGAAGGAAAACGTGAAATGAACATATACGGATGGTGATAACAATTATCAATAAAACGGTGACAAGTTATTATCGTAGAAACCAGAAACGCACACGTTTAAATGTCATCTGCGTTACAAAAATTAACCGCAACCTTGACAGGCACTCATAATCAACCTTTTCGTGAAGTCCACGTTAGCATTTTTGGATAATTTTCCAACCTGGGTGTACATCAGGAACCACCAGGCTTGTACAAGCAAATATCAGTCATTAGTAAGCTTATTAGTAGAGTTAATATGAATTAACCGCTAAAAATTCTTCAGCGGTAAATTTCCCAGTAGCCTCTCAATAAAGAAATGTAATATGACAACTCTAAAAATACTTGTTAGCATGAAAAAAATTCTTGCATGGCATTAACACTAATTTCAGCTGGATTAACAAACCATGTATATAAAATGCAAATGCTAATTTTTTTGCCAACAACTTGGGCTGGGCATATACCCATTAATATACAAATTAGGCGTGATTAATTAACAGTAAAAAAAAAGAATGGATATAAAAATATTCAGAAGCGCAACTCGCGCAACATTATACTATATTTTCATTATTTTTTTTTAAGTTGATACAAAAGAAAAGCCAGGTTGCCCTTTTTCACAAACAATGATATGAAAACTGAAAATAAATACGCCATATTTTCATTGTATAGTTTTTTTCGAGATGACAGAAAAAATATCAGGTTGCTCTTTTCCATAAACATTAATAAGACAGCAGACAATATACAGTAAAAAGGTGATAGACTTGCAGAGGGTCTAAGGGGGTGAAATAAGTATTCAAACTCGTTTTTTACATTTTTAATCCATTTGAATACGTTAATATCTAATCCTTTTTTAGTATACATTATTAACACATTATTTTCTTTATTAATGTGTATCTGCCCAAATCAATTTGTTTGCTTGTGCAAGAAACTTATTTGATACTAAAAAAGCATTTTTATAATTGTCATATTACATTCCTTTATAGAAATGCAATGGTAAAATGGCTGCTGAATACGAAAAGGATGCTAGAAATGTTTGCAAAAAACCGGCTGGTAACTTCATACCTAATAATTTTAATAACCTAATCAAATTACAACTGATTAAACACTGTAGTCACTACCTACCTCAATAACCTACCTCAATGACTAACAGATTGACTGATCAGCTTCTACGTAAGTAGAGGGTACTGAAGGTACTGATATATGTGGTGAATGTGACGTAATCACTTACTAAATGATTAGCTGTTACTAATCTGTGAAATTACTGACTAACTAACGTCACAAGTCAAATTGAAACTAACTAAACAACTCGGTCACTGACAAGATATTTCATGGAATCACTGCACTGATTAACAGACTAGGCTTTTATTAAAGTAGAAAATACAGAGTGACGTGTGGATGTAAAGTGATGACCAGACTCACTAGCTAATCAACCTAGAGTTTGATTAGTTTACTTTTACTTCTTATCTGAGTAGCTGCTTAGTTTCACGCACTAAGTTACTAGCTGTTACTATCTGGTTAATGTTGATATTACTAACCACACTCCTATTTCATGAATTCATTGCACTGATTAAGACACTAAGCTGACCTTTACTACGTTTTAACTGGTGTAGCTTCACTTATTACTTGACTAGCTTTTATTGACCAGTTAATTATGAACTAATGTCAAAGCTACATTGCAACTCTTTTAACACTTGCCATAAAATATTTCATTGACTGATCACAACAGCTAAGAGACTGACTGATTAGCTTTTACCGGTTACAAGTGGTAACATTAATTGCGCCACGTCAAGCGATATGAAGAACGTTGAAATATTTTATTCGAGCATACTAAAGTCAACCATGTCCTTGGCGTATTAAATCCAAAAAGTATCATAAAGCGATATAAATTAGCTGATAACGCAGGTAGGAATGCAGTTGTAAAGATAAATATTTCCAGTACTAATCAATGAAGAAAAAGGAAAAATATCATTGGTACGGCCACCCTTGGTATGAGGGTACGAGGTATGAGGGTTTTCCTTTGGTACTACCATTTGTATGAATTTTTGGAAGATCAAGAGACTTCGAGAATTTAAATAACCCAATCAAGAGTAAAAATGTATATACGATTCGTTACGTACTTTAACATAAGAATCACATTATTCCTTTCGATTTTTTTTTATTGGGGACGGGGCGAAAGAATACTTGTACCGTGTGAAGTCGTCTGGAGATCTTACGTGTTTGCACAAAACGGCTGATCATGCATGCCTGTCGAGCTCGTAGTTACGTGCGTAGCAACCCTAATGCACGAAATCGAAAACGCTTAATTAAAATTTGAAATTTATGAGCCGCAAAAACAATGGCACAATCACATTGTCTGCTTTATTGACGTTATAAAACCGCGCACTTTTATAATCGCTCGCGTCCTTCCAACAAATGTAGCGTGAAAGTAGAGTTCATTAATTAAACGGTGCGCCATTATATCAAATGAATGAAGCGAAAATTACGAAAATCTACAACACATATTTCATATAAACAAGCACTCGTACAAAGAGATATGCAATATGTTTCATATACAGGGTGTCTCAGAATATTAGAGGAATAAGTCAATGTGGGACGTAAGTACGTCTAAGAATAACACTGTATGATAAAAGAAGGATAACTTGTTACCATTTTTTAATAAAATTTAACGAAGATATGTGATTAATTAGTAAGATTTAGAACAATGTAAATGTTAGTGTGATAATAAAAATATGGGAGAAAATGTTTCAAATAGATCACTACTAGAATTTCAGATACGTACATCATACAAACATCCACATTGTTTAAAAGTATCTAATTAATAAGAGAATACTCCAAATTTCGTCAAATTTTATCAAAAAAATTGCTTAATTAAATCAATTAATGATTTAGCAATATATTTATTAACAAAATTTTCTGTCTTTGATCAAATTATTTTTAGCACATAGTTATAGCATTTTTCTACAGTACATTCCAAAAAATACCTCTCGGTTAACGGTCTCAAACTTGAAAGACCATTATAACGAAATGAAAAGCATACTTCAGTTAGTTATATTGTACATTCCTGGAAGTAATTTAAGCGTAGAAATTTCATTAAACGTTTCATAAAATTACATGTAAATTAAATTGCAGCTTGCAGAATTTAAATTATAATTTTAATTACGATGTGTCCAATTGGTACTTAAACGAGCGAAGTAAGTTTATTCATCATTTATTACCTATACAATTTCATTGTGATTAACAATTTCCAGCAAATAAAATTAACCCAGTGAATGTAATTACAAAACAACATTAATTCGAAACACTATTTTTGTTAATCGCCTAACAACCATCGACTGAACCATTTACCTTTTGGTATGAGCGCAACCCCTAAACGTTTTAAATATCAAAGCCAAAAGATCAAAGAGTGACACTTCAAAGAAGATCGAACGAATAATACATCGGTTCAATGACTTCGGTTGTTTAATTTCGTAAGAGTCCTCATTACACTCCAGCAACTAATTACTAAGTAACATTTGGAATTATGTCTTTGCATATGCATGGGCTTCAGATGTAGGAAGTAAGTCCTTAGGAGATTTTGATACGATTAGTGACGATTGCGAATCCCAATAGGATTTCTTCGCAACGCAAGGAAATACCCATATGAAATGGGTCCCGCTGTTAAAAGTGTGAAAAGCGTAGGATTGGTCAAAATAACCGCGACTGTTATTTTCTATGGAAGCGATACGTCACGTCGTTCGTTTTTTCCAGACTTGAAACTGTACGTTGTTATTATATTTCACAAAATATTGTTTCTGCCAGACTTTCAGAGTGGTTTGTATGATGCAACGTAACTATATGCTGCATTAATCACATTGACGTGGTGAATAAATCCATTTCTTCCTTTTTTCAAATACTTCAAAGTTCTTCAACTGTAATAAATTAGGTTCACAGCCAATCTGTTCAGCAATGAGTTAAACAATGATAACACTGGGTCGAATATGAGATAAATTAATTAGGCCATCTCTTTCTCAGAAACAAATCAACGAAATATGAGAACCCCTCTGAGTAGTGGCAGGAAACTGCATATCAGAGCCCAACAGAATTTCTGAATACCCCAACAAAACCACTTTGACTGGAATTTGAGATAAACTAAGTTCATAGCCTATGTGACAATAGATTTTCCCACACACAAATTAGTCAAATCGCGCAAGACACTATGAATCAACTATGAGGTCGATTAAGCTTCCAGAAGATCTATTGAGGAATGTTCTCAAACCAATACAACAAGAAAAACTCGAGTTTAGTTTGAGATAAATTAGTCCATATTTTTCTTAGAAGGGTTTTAAAACATGAAATCATGAAAATTCTTCAAATGGTGTTTGAAGTAAAATAAGCTCAATTTATCAAAAACACGAGTTAAACCACCTTAAGTCACTTGTGTAATGTTTATCGCTTGACGTACAGGATGATACATTAAAATTACTTTGAATGGATATGCATTACTGTACATAAGAGGATTCTGAGTGGTCGATTGTAGTTCACAGTTTTCTTATTGAATGTGGAAATTTAATAAATGCGATGCCTGACTAGAAATTCTTGCAATAACTAGTTCGAAGGTACCAATTATAATTTGAGGAAATGATTAATTAAAAAAATTCAGTCTTTTTGAAAATATTTTCCGTAAAAGATAATTAGAGAGAAATGAAAATCAAAAAACAAGAAAAAGAGTGTTTTTTAGCATTTCCTTCTGTTTTTTGAGAAAAAGATTATTTTTTTTCTCTGTCTTCTACACGTACGAAAACGTATCTGAAGCACGATGTTTTTAATAGATAGTTTCAGATTGGGATTTTTTAAAAATCAAAGATTAAGTGGAAAACATCTAAATTTAGTATTAAACTTGGATAAACTTTAGTCTTAAATTTTAAACTCTGGAAAATGGTCGAAGCAATCAACCAAAAATGTTCAAGTGAAAATCAAGACTTGCCTGAAAATGTTGCTATATCTCCAGTAATAATATGGATCAATTTAAACTTTTTTTTAAATCTCCAATAGCACACGAAACCAATAATAATAACTGCACGGATCTTTTTGCATTAATTATTTATTAATTTGTTATAAATAATTATTTTTGCAAATTATTGGCTTCTTTTATTATTGTGAAAAATAATTATTGACCATGGTACTACCTACAAATGGTTAAAGCCAATTCACTCTAAAGATGAAATAATTGTTTGCATATCATAATAACTTTTAGTTTTTAACCAAATTTTGAGGGTTCCTTAAGGGTACCACAGGGCAACTTTTTTGTAAGCTTCGGGATTATTTTTGTTTCCTCCTCCATTTATTGCAAATTCAAATTTTGGTGGTGTTTTTTTTTGCAATTATTTAAATTCATTATTAATGAATTTTAAGTAAGTGGGTCTAAAATTGAGATTTTTTGAAACCTATATACAAAAGAAAGGTGAAAACTTTTATTGGGACGCGTATTTTAAGGAAGCTAAAGAAACCCATTTTTGTAATTTTTACATTTTAAATAATCACTAAAAATTGCGGCGTCATTTTAAAGCAATACGGTCTCTATCTGAAACGAAATACATCGATTTACATGTATTACAATTTTATTTGAATGGGGTATTAGCCATTAACAGAATTTTAAAATGGGGAAATCGTGAAATGTTTCAAATGGTTTTGTCAGTTATTTCCCCATACCGTTTCAGAGAAATTTGGAAATTACCATGTCGTAGTGTAGTTGTAATTAATCTTCTGTCGTGAGACTCGGACGAATAACTCAAGGGAACATTGAACGCATCCGCGTTAAAAATGGTCAAATTTGGCGAAATTTCTCACTTTTTCTTCTCAAAAACTACACGTTTATTCAAGCAATATTTTACTTATTTTTCTTATTAAAAAGTTTTCGTTTTTAAAAACCCTTAAATTACTGAACATTTGAAGTAGGCTTTACAAATGAGAATTAAAATTTGAGAGAGATGGGTAAAATGCTAGGGCTCGTACTTACAAATTCGAAACGCGCAAAAAACGAAACAAATCCGGGTCCTTCCGTCCCTCGTCAGCGAATCTTTGGGGGTCCCTTCCCCGGAAAACAAAAAGAAACGAATGGGCGGCCCTAGCGCACAAAAAGATAAATCACACTGTCCCAACGGGTTCAATAATATCACCCGGAAACACCACTTCGCTCTCTCAGTACGTTGACAGTAACTTATAGAGTATAGACGGTATAACGTTATGTTTTACTTAACGCGAGGGACGCCCGTCTACGTCCATCCGCGGTTAAAAGCAGAGTGTAATGAAATCCGAACGGCGGCAGCGTTTTGTCGCAGGACGCGCGCCGCGAAGAGCCTCGAGACCTCGATGGGCCCGATTCCTCATTTTCCCACTTTTCTTCAATTGGAACTCTCCAGGGATCTTTGGCCATAGTGACGTGACACGGTTTTTCCCATCCGACGACAACTCATCCTGGATAAACATTCAAACGTCATTTCCAAACAAGGGATAAACAAATTACCAAACATGATCTCAATGTCTACAGCCATCAAATGAAACCAAGATTCATGATCTTACGCTTCTCTAATAAAACATGTTTCGAATAAACTGGTATTCCTCTTCAGTCATCTTTGCAAAGCAACACAGCCAATGTGAAACTGGAGAAAGAACATTATACTGCAGTACACAATACAAAATCAAAGTCACAGTTGCTATATATCAATAAAAGTGAGAAAAGAACTGAAAATGCGTCTTATTTTGAGTTTTCTCCTCTAATAACCAAGACAGATACAAAAATAACTTTGGTGTAGTTTCAAGGGCCTGACTGCAACTATAGATACCTAAAGATGCAATGACAACGAATACAGTTTCCACGTTAGATGTGATTTCTGCAATTGAAACTGCTCAAAAATTACATCACGATATAGACCAGGAAACCAGGATTTTATCCAATGATAAAACTAGGATAGACATGTATAGGTTGGGAGTGGTAGTGTTTTTAAAAACATAAAGTTCTAAGACCCCTAGCACTTTTCATTGATTAAAACGGTCGATTTTTTTGTAATAAGCCTTTAAAATTGTAAAAATACAAATTTTTCATTAACTTGAATGCAGCTACTCAGGTGTTGATCGTAGAGGAAAAAGTTAAAAGAGTAAATCGTTAGTCTCGAAAAGACCTTTCAAATGTGACGTTTTAAAAGTGAATTCGTTAGTTATTTATTGCAAAAAAACACCAATTATCCCACATATTTCATGAACAAAACAATATTAGACATTAAGAAAAACAAAGGAAAACTAAAAGCCATAATAAATCAATTTTAAATAATTGCTACGAATGTATTTCCATATTATCCTGAGTTGTCAGAAAATATGAGAGGAACAGAAAATGAATTTCCTCAATCTGAACAGTATTCAAAATAGAAAACATGTTACAATCAAAAATCGTAGAAACCAAACTACAAAATGGGACACAAAATACAAAAAACATATATAATATAGCATGCTCTCGCTGAAAACCATACACTGGAAAAACATCACAATCACTTGCTCTGCGTAAAAAAGGATATCAATACAACGTTAGGAGAGGCCACCCAGATAAATGACAATTGGCAGAACACATTCTGAAAAATTTTAACAAGTGGATGCCGCATGATATGAAGACAAAGGACAAATTGCAAACAACTTAAACGTCAATGTCAAATCGGTCTTAAAAAGGAGATTTCAAATCTGATATTACGCTGTTTTTAATAATAAATTTTAATTACAGACATACCTGTAGGTATCATATCTCATATCGTCCGGACAACTTCAGTGTTCAGGACAGCTGGCTGAAAAAAAACAAAGGACGTTATTTTCAAGTTTTACAAAGTTTTTTCTTATCTGTTTTACTTAACAGGGGAGAAGGCCGAAAGTAAAACAGATATGTGAAATATACGTCTTCAACAGTACTTCCTTCATTACCTGAAAATGTGTGTCCAAATTCGAAAAATGAAGAGTTCTAGGATAGTAAGGAACCCGAAATTCCTCTTGGGTACCGAAAACGGGTACATTACAATCCAGTGTTTTAAAATGAGGCTGCGAAAGCATGAATCGAGTGTTGGTAAAGTCGCACAAAATTAGCATTTTTATTATCGTTTCTAAATACATAAATAAATAAAGGAGACTCCAAAAGATGACGATAATTATATCGCATTAAACTCATTGATTGCGACTGATTGAAAACCCCCAATTTCATTCACAAAGGAACTGGAGAAGGGATGAAATTGATGCCATACTTACTAAATAGCTGAGAATTTGATATAAAAATAAGTTGTCCCAGATGATTCAGAAAAACTCCTTATAATAAATAGCCTTAATGTAATTAAAAATTAAAGTGTGCTTTCACATCATACAATGAAAGTTAAGGGTTGGCCATTTAAGAAATTATTGATGACGTTATATATCCTACGTTAATTACTCTTTAGATATAAATTTCATTTAAAAATTGCTTGGGTTAGTTTTTCAAAAATTATTTCTTGAATTTTTTACGGTGTTATCTACTGATTATTGTTTACTCTGCTTCCAGCTATATTAATCTATGTGTGTCATCAGAAAAATGACATAGAAGTGTGTTACATGTGGAGGTAACTCAAAAAATTCACACTGCTAAAAAACATCAAATAATTCCATATTTTTTCGCGGACTCTTATAGTATTCATGACAAAGGACAAAAGCGAAAATAATAGCTTCAGGTACTAATACATCCATCAAATGCCCCAAGTGACAAGTTATTTTGAGCTACACGTACATCTGTACATAAAATCATAGAACTAGATCAGCATAAGTGAAGGAGACAGGCGTTCATTAATTTTTCTCCTACACTTTGCATATTACGAAGGTGACTTGTAATTTATTTCCACTGCTTCGTGTGCGTGGTACAACTTGATAATGTAACAACATTTGGTGATAACAGTGAAGGAATAGAGTGATTTAATATGGAGCACATGCTGAAATATTTATTTCCGGCAGTGTAGGTAATGAAATATTTCTAATTGCAGGTACATACTGGCGTTGCCCTCCCTGTAACTTGTAATTCCAATCGAATTCCAACTGGTTTTTGCTCTATATAATAGATTAATTGATATATTTTTCGCAATCACTTCGTCTCTTAGCACGCGTCGCAATTTCTAAGAACTTTCCTGAGAATTTCACTTTTAATTGTAAATACCAAAAGAAGAGAAATTCGAACGAATCCCAGCTTAAAGACAGTAAAGGATCCATTTTTCTGCTGAGTAGCAATTAGGAAAGCACCGAGGCAGCGGTGTTGTAAAACGTTTCAAAAACGAGTCAAATACCACAAAAATGTTTCATTTACATTTTCTTATGTAATGTGACATTTTAGGACGAAATAAATAAATTAATATAGAAAGCTCACAGAATACGAAATCATTGCTAATGTTTAAAAGTCAGATAAATTAACAATATTAGAATGAAAGATGGTCTGTATGTTTTAATGGATTAAATTTCGTAACATTAATTTTTTTCAATTAGATATCGTTTGAGGTATTTACTAAAAATATTTCTTTGTTCCTTGGTATTCCAATGTAAGCAACTAACGTTAACTATTTCAACTTGCACGGATCTAATCGTTTAGATGGATAATTTATTCGTGACATTTAAACAAACAGGGGTGCGTCTACATAACGCAAAATATTAATAAGCGCCTAGTAGATAACACTTTCTTTGTATAAAAACATTGCAAAACAATATAGTCAAAACTGTTTTAAAAATCCTCATAATGTGTAATAAATTTAGCAGTTATCGTATCATGCAACAGATTTTTTAGGAGAGGCGGATGTTAAGACATCACAAAAAGTGAATTCATTATATTAATGCCGACGAAATATTACACAAGTATCATATCAAAAAAGTTGAATGCGTGTCAGCTATCTTTCTATCGTAGTGTGGTGTCCTTTTATAAAAACACACTACTTTACTTAATTACACAAACTTGAGCAAAACTACGTTGATGGGCGTAAATCTTTTAATAAATAGCGATCAAGGAGCGTGGGCGAAAAATGTGGAATTTGTCTTAACAACTTGATATTATTAATGTTTCTACTTTCGCATTCAAAAAATATTACCTTAAAACAATTCCCATATTAAAATATGAAATTAAACATCAACTGTGGCACTGTTTTCTTTTTGCACGAGAATTAAATCATTTCCTTCGAGAAAGCCGCGAAACCGCAAAGGCCAAAAAATTCTTAGAATCGGATTAACTCAAATTCTATTGTTTGAAATTGCCTACATGTAACGGGAAAATCGAAGCCCTTTTGCAAAACTGATTGATATTGAAAGGCGACGGATTCGCTAATGGAAATATAACTCGATATTCGAATAAAGCTTCCACGTTCAAATATTATGGAAATGGGGTGAAACGGAAATTCTAGTCAGGCGAAAGACGAATGTTGTATTAAACATTTTCAACCCGGGAAAAAACATCGGTCGCATTTGGAACTTTATCGAAAAGTGATCGAGTTAATCCATTACTTTCTTATGTGTAAATAAGTCGACAAATCGATCTTCCAGAGCTATTTTCTACCCCAAAAAGTAGGCCGCGCGAAGTCAAAATTTAATACCAGCGGTCTATTATTACCGATGAATAGAAAGTGAAATCCATCATAACTGAAATCATTTATCAAATCAGATGGTATTGTTGTATACGACCCGAAGAGTGTGTTCTTCTATTTGCTGTTTGCAGTTGGAGAACAAAGCGCTCTAAAGGTCAGCAGTGATTCTCGGGATGGCACGAATAACGTACATAGCAATAGACTAGAATTTTTAGACTATCGCGAGATGTCGTATATATATGTCTACTACTGTATTGAACGTTTAAATGAATTTAAAGAATTTTAAGGTGCGATCAAATCTTAGCCTGACCGATGTTTGAAGGCAAAAGTTGGTGAAAAGGTAGACTTTAATGGTCTATGTACTTATTGCATTACATATTTGAATCAACTTACACTCGATTTGCTTGCAACTCATAGATGTAAAATTTACCACTTTACCTGTTCGACCCTTGGAAAACTATAAGATTTAACAGTATCGCTTTCAGCAGTAAATATGTTCAATTATCTATCAATCTATCAATTATGGATTACATAAATGTAGTTAAATGTTCAAATATTTTAAATATCTACATGTAAGAATCGCCCACAATGTTTTATTGGAATGCCGAAACAAGTTATTTTAGTCGTTAACCTTTACGAAGTGGGTCCTTTGATAAAACAATTGAAATATGTATTTTAAGCTATTTTACTCCTCCAATCTGTAAATTTTATTAAAAGTCACGATTGTCCACTTTCATTCGTTGTACATTTATAGGCTTTTAGGGCCTTCTAAGCACGAATCGAAGAAAGTGTCTCTCTAAGGAGTAATATTTCACTTGTAACAGAAGAAAGTATACAAAAACCGTCGATGTAAGAAAGTTAGCAGCAACTTTCATAATTGTTTTATTGGATTTCGTATCCTTTGTTCGATCTGTCATAATCGGCGCTATAACGATGTTCAACGAAACCATAGTAGATTTATTCTAGTCGAGCCTGAAAGTAATGAAGTAATCTCGTGCAGTTTTGGCGTGAAAGACAGTATAAGTGAATGAAACATCCACGGTAACATTAAACGTAATGTTACCTTGAATAATGAGGAATTTAATAGTTCACTACAACTATTATTGTTAACCACATAACAGCCGTAATTCCTCGCTGCACTAACTAACAAAGGCTAAGAAGTTAGCTTTAATATTTACATTGGAAATGCCCCGTACGTATACGATAATGAGACTTAAGTGTCATTAACACAGTTAATAACGTTCTGAGATTTGCATTTACAATATAATGACATATCTCTACGTCGCTTACCTCTGCATTAGTACTGATTAAGTTACTTAACAAAAACGGCTGTAATATTGGCTTTGGATGTTCTTTCCCATCGGAAAAGAGAGGAGTCTCACCGTTTTGACTCGTTGCCAATTATTTTCAATATTTTAACAAAGTAACAGCGTGAGAGAGAACATTTACTTATCATCGAATTCAATACAGAACCAAAAATAAAGCAACATAATTTTGGACAATTTATGTAACGTTAGTCTTGAGGTGTCGTTTTCTATTTTCTAGTAGCTATTCTAGTTTTCTAACAGCAGAAAAATATTGTAATCATAATATTCCATAACGATGGGGAGTGAAAGTGATCGGAATAAGAGCTGACATTAAATAGTTAGGAATAGATTTTAAAACACTACATACCTATATACGCTATTGAGAAAAAGAAAATGAAGAGATCACCACAACTATTAGATATGTTAGAAAAGAAAGTGCAGGAAGAGTGTTCGTCTCTGAACCGTAAAATTTGATCACGAAATAACAAAAGGAGGAAATTCTGTCATCGACACCTAATATTTTACACCCATTGTTATTATCTTACGCTATTGAGAGAAAGTTATATTCACATTAAAAAGATAATTTATAACTGCTACCGCTTCACGAAAAAGATACATAGGAAGTAATGAAGCAGATGTGATATACCCCGAGAGAAAAAAGTACTATAAACGGCAAGAAAATAAAATGAATGATTAAGTGATCAGGAAACGGACAAAAAGGCCAACAGGACATAGGGCATTAAAAGAGAATCAACAACATAAATAATAAATATTAATGATAGAAAACGACGAATAAACGCAGACAAGAGAAAACAAGACTACAGGAATTCCCATGGCAGTAAAACTTTAAACTATATCAATGATCACTGAAATGGGAACATATCAAACTGTCATAAGAGTAGTAATCTTTGAAGAGGTATTGGAATAGGTATTAGATTGTAAGCGTGAGAAAGAAGAGATGTGGTAGAGCGTACGTGAACACCGTCCAATTTATTGCGAATTCAATATTTTTATGTTTGTGCCATAATGTGTTCAACTTGTGTTATGCAAGAATTTTGATCTGGAAAATATTGCAAAATTTGTTGTTTCGAAATATTTGGTCCGTCACATAACTTTCTCACATGAAGCGTGTGATCTAGAAAAAATTACGAGCTCTTAGGAAATTCTTAAGAGTAAAGTGCTCTTTGCGGCGATTTTCGAAAACAAAAGTGTTAACTAAAAACTTAACTAGAAAAATTAACTAAAGCAGTTTTCAAAATAGTTTAGAAAAGGTAAAGTTCTTAATAATATTGTTCCGTTTATTTACAGTCTTTGAGGAAAATTGAGAAAATACACACACAGACGTTTTCCTAAAAACATGTTTTTGGTACTCAGGAGACTTCTAAACATCCAGATAAAACAATAACTCTAATTCAGAAAATTGGCTCTAGTATGGCTTAAAGTACGTTCTCATTATATGAGTACCTAATACGAGAATGTGAAAACTTTTAGTGAATTTTGTAGATTCAATTTTAAAACCAATGTAGCCTTCCAAAATTTTAAAAAATCTAGAGTTTATTCGTCATGATTCAACCTTTCTGATTTGAATTGCATTTGAAATCGAAAGGAAAACGCATTTAGATTCAACCTGAGGTCATCTAGGAAAATCTGGATATTCTGTGTAATTCGCGAAGAATAAAAAGAATGAAATTTTCTTAATACTTAAGGCATTTTTGGCAGTTCTAGAGGGGCCAAATTGAAATGAAACTATTTAAAATGTTTATAAACATATCGAGGCAACTTTTGTAGTTTAATGTTATAGAAGAACGTCTAGAAAATTAACTCATTTTCAAGCATTTTTGAACTAATAGGGTTAGGTCGTGATAGGATTAAGTTCCTAAGGATACAACCCTTATAACTTGAACTACTTATTTCAACGTATTAAAAATAAAATTCAGTATTTTCATTTAATAACAAAGATAAATCGCCAATTCCGGAAAAAATTCGAATTAATTTAAATCTCCCGTTATTAATAATTTAGAAGGTCGCTGGTATGTTGCGTTGTGTAATTTTAAAATTCTTCAGCTTCTGACGAAATTACCGGCTTACGGTAAATAAATTTCTTCGCTAGGCGCATCTAAACGATCGAATGACCACTACGCAGGAGAAAGAGAGAGAATGGCTATCGATGGCGATTTTTTCCATTTCTCTTTTCGTCATCTCCTACCGACGCGGCTCTAAGGCAAAGCCGGGAGATGGAAAAGTAGTTCGAAATGAAATTATTAGTTCGAGGTGAGGCGAAATTATAAGCTCGAAGAGATACGTGGGGAAGACCATCAGTAATTTTAAATGGCTTTTCCTTTCGTGTACGAGGAATTTTACGATGGAATTAGAACCGCCGATAACAATTTTCGATACATAATGGACGATGCGCCAGGGCCCGATCCGTTATTACAGGGTATGGGAGAACGTGAATAATTATTACTTCAAATTATATGGCATAAATATATTCAAAATAATAAATCGGTTCAACAGATAAGGAGTAATTAGATAGAAAGTGTTTGATAAAAAGATTCATAAAAATAATAATTGCAGGATGAATGCGCTCTCGTCGATCGCCACTGCTCCTTCCTATACTGATTTGAATATCTCACAAATGCGTGTACTGCTACTAATAACTATCATAAATAGTTAGTTATATCTGACAGTTCTAGTGACATATACCAGAAATCCCTGGAGCATGAGGAAAATAATTATCTACGTAATCTCTATGCATAATCCATGTATTCATGCCTAACGATATTACTGGGAATAGGTATAAAACAGTTTTAAATGTCAAAGTGGCGTAATCAGATATGTCATGTGCTTTATTAACATAACATCTCTCTGCTCGGGGCACCCTTTTTGCACAATAGTATTTTCACAAAAAAATAACGTTAGGGGTCTAGAATTAAAAAAATAACGCCACGTAAGAAAAGCCTCTAAAATATTTCATGACATGAAATGTGCTCCATTTCTATATAAAATCGACCTCTGCAGGTCCATTCTGTAGAATTAACACTTTAATAAAATTCCATACCTAACAAATACTCCGACATTTTCAATATAAATATTTGATTTACTTCATGGTGTTTAAGGAAGCAACTAACCTTCATACTTCAAAACAAATTACAAATACCGTTTTCAAAAAAATTGCATATCTATAAAGCTCCAAGTAAATTACTCCTCCATAAAGGTTCTTCAAACTAAACAATCACTATACAAGTACATACGGTATTTCATTTAAACAAACACCCATGACATCTCGAAAACCATTGACCCAAAAATGACTATATCTTTAAAAGAAACCTAATTGCTTGAATCGATACGCACCTTGAAGCATCCTTCTTGGTACATTAAGGCAACAATATAATCAAATTTGACTTGTCAAACAATGAAATAAACTTCATAACGAGCTTAATTAATTCGAACAAGATGAAAGAAACGTTTTTCCATGACGGAAGTCATGAGTCATTTCTGAACCTTAACTTTCAATCGGTTGTATCTGGAGCGTTTAAAATCATAACGGTTCATTAGATTTTATATTACAGCGAAATTCAACTTTGGACGATAAAACTGGTTCGTTAGATTTATTAGATTAGTATTGTAAAAATTTTATGGAGACCTGCTTGTACCAACGTCAGCTGTGAAAACAATTTTTCGCTTCGAGGCGGTGGATTAATTAACATTAGCGGGCCTCGTTTTAAATCTTATTACTCATTCAATGCAAAGTGTTTAAGCGATGTAGCTTCTGTGCAGGGATTTTTTTTAAATTTTGCGCTCATCTAGATGGTTTATTTTAGGGGCGTCTAAAATAAAATAGAAAAAATTTGAAATTTCTTGTGCATTACTGTTTAGACGTTCCTTTATTTATTACTCTTTCTTTATTACTCTTTAGGCGATTATTGCCTAGAGAAGTCTTTTGTTATAAGTCGGGGTTTGGTTGTACTGCCATCATTTATTTGGGTATTTTCTCCTCTTTTACTAAAACAGTTAAAAATAATTGGTCCAATAATCTTATTATCCAATATGTCTCACCAAACATAAATTGCCCTATTTCCCTCTTTTCACAACTAGTATTATGTGGAGATTTGCGGGCTCAATAATGTTTGTTTTTCCATTAACACTTCAGATGTAGTAAATAGAACTTCCATCGTAAAAATAATCAGGATCATCCCGTATACGCCTTGCTATTTCTTCAGAGTACTCAAAACGTTGCCTCATAATATTCTTAGCTAAATTTTGCACCGACAGGAACTCATATGGCTGACATTCATGCTTTAAAGTGATAACAATTTCATAACAGGACTTATTGAAGTCCTGGCCCGAAAGGTCCTAGATTTTCTGAAACGAAAAGATACTATAACCATGGATATTCAGACATTTTACCAGAGAAGAAAAGTAATGTTTAAATCATTCTCTTCATTTATATCATATGTTTTATGATATTCATTTAAGAACTTTTCATGTGTTATTAACATCAGGGTAAAAAGATGAATTATTTAATGTTAATATGCACCATATCATATATTAAGAATACGTATGAAGTTGGTTATTTTCAAGTAAGCTCGACGTGCTTTTAAAAAGCAGAATATACCAACTTTTTTCTCAATACACTAATATACTTCGCACATTGTTTATTCAAAAATAAACAACCTATATATTTTTCAAATCACATATTTTAAATTTCAACTCACAATATATTGGGTGTTCTACTACCAAAACAAAAAAAAGAAATTTAAAATCTGATTCCACGTTTTAATGCGCACTTCTTTTTTCAGTGTGCAATACACGAGAAACCCTTCAACTTGTGCATATAAATTTTTCCTCTGGCTCCTAAAATAAAGCCTATAGGTCGGTGTAAAGCATAAAAAGCCTTGTACATAATCGCAATACACTCCTAACTTTTTCAATTTCGTTAAAATTTCTTTTGTGAATAGCCTTGGAAGCGATTACTTTTTTACATCTGCTCAATTTCCAGTTAATAACCCTTTAAGTATGGATCAGAGCACGGAGCAGGAACACTCATTAAAGTGAGGCTGAAAATTGCCGAGGGAACACGGTAAAAATACGTAAAATTGAGTCGAAAATAGAGGCATTCCGCTGTAGGGTAGGATTACCAATACGATTCAAATATGAATTATGGTGATGAAGTGGAATGCGTGCAATCCGCCTGGTTTTTTGCGTGATCGTGAGAGTCTAGGGTGTAACTATACGTGTTTACGGACGATTTTTTCGCGATTCGCGTGAAAAAAATTGCATGACTGCTTTGCTTCATTTTTTTTCGTGAAACATAAGCTTCTTACGTTAATTCCAGCAGTGATTGGACTGTGGTTTTTTGCTGTACAATAAATAAAACTGACTTGGCAGGTAATTTGTTACACCTATCACTCGTTACAGTAGTACAAACATGTGATGAGATTTTTTAAACTCGGTTGAAATTTAAACTGAATGAATAACGTAAATAACATGGGGAAAATGTCGTTTCTGCCCTAGTCATTGAACTGAAGGAACTCTACAAACACTTCTATCTGCGTATAAGTACATACAATTTACACTCCTTGCCAAGATTCATTTTTGTTCCCATTTATTATTTCCCCTTTCTGTCTCACCTGCCTAACCGTAACTTAGTTCGAAATTGGTTCAATTATCTAATTAAATTAAAAAATACCATGTGGGCGCATTTACACGGAAAGAAAAGATTAGCATAATTGTTTCACTGGTTACACAAAAAAAAAACGTTACATATGACTGGTGCACGATAAGATTTATTGGTGTGTAATATCTTTTTATAGATCTCATTACACATTTTAGGTACAAAAGAATTCATTGCATGGTTAGTTTTATTTAATACTCAATTTAACACACCGATTGTAACGTGTCACTCAGAGAACGGTAACATTTGCATATTATTATTATATTATAAGGCTTAAATAATCCATATTTGTTTGACCAAACATTTGAACTCACACAAATTATTAGAATCATGGCCACAACTAAAAATGTGATTCGAATTTGAAATATGGCAAATAAATTTAAGCAATATATTCAATAATGTCATTCCTGTGGACAACAGCACTAATTATACGGAGGCTAAAATGAAATGCAATATTTCAATTTTAATTTTACGGACAAAATATATAGTGTCCTTACCTTACCTTATCTAACCTAACCCCCCCATATAGCCGACAAGGTTTTACGTATTTGGCTACTTGAAGATCTTAATTTATTCTATAATAGTAATCTATAAGATAGTAATCAAAACCCTCATTTGCATTTTTACATTTTAATAATTTGATACACATGTATAGAATGCAGTAAGGATCCCAAAAGTGATCCTTGTGATCCCTTAACGACTATCTTGTATCAGTCAATTTATTTAAAAGAAAAGGTAAAAACTGTTAACAAGCATGTTTTATATGAATTTTTAGTCTTATCGTTCAAATAACTATATACTAATGGAACATAATGTGCAATAAAATATCCATGAATCGAAAATAATTGCTTAAAAAATTAAGTGCAGTAAGAAAACGTTCCATCTACATAAATTACAATATGTTTGATATACATAAGAACTCCAAATTACTCTTACATGAAGAAATTACTAGTGTTAGGTAGCTAGTACCCGAAAAATGATCAGTTTTATATTATAAGATAGTTGAAATACCTTTGTTCATTTGATGGAGTAACTTCAGTTTTTCTTCAGTTGAATATTAGATTTTCTGTGTTGTCATAGGGTAATTACCAAAAACTGTTCACTTTTTCATGTTTTTGGATTCAGCTTTTCTAATCACCTTTGCTGATTTTTCCAAACAGACTGATTTTTGCTCATTTCTCTGAGTTGATGCTTTCGGCATCGGAAAAAGCGTTATTTCGCCTCAGGTTTTCGAACTCATCTCGTATTGTGAAGTGGAAGCACACTAGCACTATCAATTCCCTTTTCGGTCCATTAAAGATGCGAATTACTGAAATAGTTCATGCGTAGTAGCCGCAGGTCCTTGATTAACGCGAATCGTGACATGGATACACCAATCGGAGATCGACCGCTACTGCGCATGAACCATTCTAGTTTATAACTTATAGTTTTCGTTTTTAGAAACTGTAGAAAGTGGCATTCGATGTTATTTTACAGATGGGGTGTTAATCGTTAACGCCTCACTGTATTTGTACTACAATTGGGAAATGTGGTTAGATCTTAATAATTTTTGAGTCTTGTTTCGTGTCAACAACGTCGTGGCTTACAATGTGGTCGCTGGTGTAGTTTTCCCACTTTGTAATTCCCTAAGAATCGCTAACTGTATATTCGCCTCTGTGTCGTCTCCATTTCAACAAAGTGTTAACTAATTTTGTAAACAATCGATATGTGGAAGAAGAAATAAGGCTTATGGTCAGCGACCTTCGTTGTCCGTAACACCACTTGCCGTTCTTCACTCTACTAGTTATTTTTAGAATTGTGGATTGTAAGAATACCGATGATGGTCGCGATCTCGTACGAATACGGAATAACCCAACGATGAAACGAAAAAAATCCCATTAAAACTTTTGTACTTACAACGACGGCCTCCATAACTGTTCGCTAACTTGAAATTAATTTCTTACGGATAAACTCCCGAAGGCGACAATGCGAATCGTTAGAGAGAAAAACGTAACCTGCAGCGGTGTCGTGAATAAAAATGTACACATTTACCATTTCACGAAATTGAGATTTCGGCGATGCTTTTAATTAACCTGGAAAATGAGAGAGGGAAAAAACGTATTTCAACATACTTTGAGCAGAGTAGTACATTACATATTTTGTAACGAAATAATAATCATTAAAAGATTCACTTTATATTAGCACTCTTGATAAATCGTATCTGGTACAAAATCTTGGAGACAATATAACCGAGCGTTGCTATTATTTTAATACAACCATGTCGATTATATCCTCATTAGTAAATAATGGTCATCAGCGACCATACGCATACATTACAACGTTTTCTTCAATGGGAACGGCTTAACCGCCTATGGAAGTTCATTGGAAATACGCAAAAACCCTTGGCAATTTCCAAAGGCGTTGCTGTAACGTATCACTTGGAATACCTATTAGGTACATTAAATTGCAAACTTTTTAGAAAGATCTCTTACACTAATTAATTTTTTCACAGTCGAAGAGGTAATAGCATGCCTACAAGGATTTACGAACAGGCTCGTAAATTTATGTTTGTACTCGCATCACTCTGATATTATAAGGCAAGGCGATAATGGTTTTACGTTCTCGATGATGGTGTGGCGTGGATCAAAAGCATAATTTGAGATTAGGTTCGAATGCCATGGGAAGCTCTGGGTAAGTACTAAACGAAGATACGTTATGTTATAACATTAATAACAACGCGAAAGTTAAAATTAGAAAGAAGGCACTACGACCTCTCGAGTGGCAAAGAGAAAGGTACTCGGAAATCACCGGTCAATTATAAAAGTAACATAATTACAAATTAGATCGTCTGTGTAACCAGTAATAAGCGACATGAAGCTCCAATATCCGGGATTAAAATATGGACACTCTTAAAGCATTACAGTATATACACGTTACAAAATAAATTAGTAACGTTTCCTGCTATATTCACAATTAGGTCAATGAATATGTAATTTTTTAATAGAAGTATTCGTAATGGCAATTTTTTGCATTAATGTGTTGGAAATAATTGAAAACCAAAAAAGTTCAGTATTTCAATGGTTTTTTATTAGAAGCCTTCAAAGTAGAAATAAAAAAATACTGAATTTGTTTATAAAAGGAATAAAATTGCCATTTTATTTAATTACCAAATTTGTGGGATTTTTCATAAAATTTCAATATCAAATTCATAAAGAATGTTAGTGAAACCCTTAACCTTTAAAATGAGGGTCGCTGAATCTATTTTTATTACAAAAAGGGCGATTGTACGAGGGTACACGCGGTAATTATCATTGAATTTTAACCAAATCGTGTTGTAACCCTTCGAATAGATGTCATTTAAAATGAAGCACCCATAATTCACTTCTAAATCAGATAAATTTTAAGTAAAAAATAATTCATTTTTTATTATTTATAAAACGCTAACAAGGAGTAATGTAGTAGCGTAAAAAGGTGTTTTTTTTAAATTTTATATACTACTAAGAATCTTACTACTACTACTACTACTACTACTATCTTATATTCTACTAAAATTTATAACCAATAATCAGCAAAAGACAGCAAAACATAACCTAAGAGTCGTTGTTGACACTTGTAGGTTTTCATCGTTTGTATATGTTATAAAGAAATTTTCTCTGTGATTTTCATGGCCCAATCTAAAGGCCTAAAATCCAGATACTACACAAATTTTTTTTGAATGCTCAAAAAATGACGGGTGGCCAGAGAAATACTGTAATTATCATTATGGAAGATATTTTTGAAAATTCCAGCAGTTCTGATGATGTACTGCTTATAGCTTTAATAGATGAAAGTAAACCTATACTCAGACTCTCAATTCCAATCACATTGTAGGTACCTAAATAAAATTCTCCTCAATTAGATAGAGGTAATAAATTTAATGGGCTCTAAGGTCAATTTGATGTGTGTGTGAATAATTAATAAGTTTGGTGTCCACTAAAATGCTATATTAAATTTGTTTTAATTCGATGATTTTATACTAGTATAAATAATAATAGTAATAATAATAAGTATATATATTAATAGTAATAATAAAT
Source organism: Cryptocephalus primarius (assembly GCA_963576515.1). Lineage (NCBI taxonomy): Eukaryota > Metazoa > Arthropoda > Insecta > Coleoptera > Chrysomelidae > Cryptocephalus > Cryptocephalus primarius. The sequence continues at coordinate 14,703,835 of OY754942.1, read as the reverse complement.
AAATAAATAATAATAATAGCATACTAGTAAAAAAAACTAGTATATAGTATACTGAAGTATACTTCAATATAAAACTTGTATGAATTATTATTAATTCATTCATTATATTTCACTTATTTTTACAAAAATCAAACACATAGTAAAATAACAACTGATTGCTTCTAAGTTATATATATGCTCTTTATTCTTCATTTATCATAAATAATTCAAAGCTAGAGTGGTTCCAACGAATCCTAGAAATGTGTGTGCGAAGTCCACACTCTTCACGGCTTGCTTACAAATGCACTGCTCTAAGTGCACGTGTTTGAGACATGGGTAGTTACTTCGTTTATAGGTAAATTATTTCCATTAATAATCGAGATCCCATTTGCTCATGTAGGGCAGAAACTAATATTAACACCCTTCCGGGATATAAATCTGCCATTACTATAAATACACCCTCAATATGAAGTTACCCTTCGAAACTTATTTGTTCTGGAACGATTCCAATATTACGTTAGAAGGGTTATTGACAAATCCCCTAAGATCGTAATATCCCTGTAATCTCCTGTTACAAACGGAAAAAAAATGAAAAGGGTTATAATACGTAACATACGCTGTATTATAAAATGAAACAGGAGCACCGAAATACAAATTTTAAAATAGGAGAACACTGTAACCTCGTCCAGTCTATTCAATTTACTTCAATAACGGTTCATTGGCTTTTCAAAAAAAATTTAATTCGTGTCATCTTCGGACGTCCAAAACGCTCACCCAATTTTTTAGTTAAATTTTAACGGCACTCTCAATTCTACGTACTGCGATTAATTATGGGTATAAATAAAAAAAGAGTAGCATTAATAACTAAACCGATAAACCTAAGACAACATGCAGAACGGGTTTCGCGGAAATTTGTTAATCTATTTTATGCCTTATTTATGGACGTGCGGATGCTCTTAATAAAAGAGAAGTTATCAATAAAGTTGTCCCGTAATAGTTTAAGAGATATTTATGTAAATGAAATATAAACTCGATTCCAAATAAAATACAAATCCATTTTTGTAAATCGTACATCTGCCGTAGCGCCATTATGCGATGTTTTAACGGTTTAATTGAACCGTTAATTTAGAAATTTATGCTAATCGGTCCCAATTTTCGCCCTAAATACGAGAATTAACAATTAATTTCGGCCCTTTGGAAGCGTCGCCTTCAGTGGTACCTATAATTCTACCGAACGTTTAATGAACTTTAATCTTTCATAATAATATTACGCCGTTATTGATAGAATTGATGTTGCAAAATTAGGTTACCATACGCTTATCCCAATGAACGAGTAATTAATAAATTAAATGGCACTGAACGGTATTTTATTGATATTGGCATTAAATCGTTAATTAATTGATGACTACGCGGATAAGCACGAATTTATCAGAAAAAAATCTCTTTTAACATTTAAAGATAACGATAGTTGAGTTTGTCTGAGAAAGTTTCAAATGTCAATCAATGTAAACATAATTAATGTACGAGTGATAAACAAGGCAAGCAACAAATCACCTTTTATTCCGCAAATGAGTTTTTCGTTGCGGCAATTATTTTTCACTTACTAATTAAAACTGTTCGCTCGTCGATTTATCTTTTAATTACTGATTTGTACAGACGTTAAAATACAATTAATTTCTATGCAATGCCTACTACCGATAATGCAAAACATGGTCTACAATATCTAGGCCAGGGAATATGGGAGCAGTTTTCAGGGCCAATCACTGTAAAAGAATGTAAATGAAATCCCACTTGTATTTTCATGAAAAGAAAGAAGTATCGTAACACGTCACAACTTTAAAAATGTATGGTTATCAATTTTCAAGCTTTTTTTGAGAAAATGTTACTCCATAATTTGTGAGAAAATTTGTTGTAACTGACAAATTTTTGGGTATTCAAACATAAAACAATCGATTTCATTTAGACAGAAAATGAGCGACTTAGATTTAGATTTTTGTAGTATTGACTTATCATCTTTAATAGTTGAGTGCTAAAAGAGAAAGATTTCCTATTTCAATACTGAGCAACACAGTTGCTAAGTGACTTAGTAGTCGAAACCGAGGTTGCTAGAATTACAGTCTCTATTTATAATGTCTTAAAACGTGTACTTTTTATAGTGCTAATAAATTTGAAATTTCAAAGCACACCGAAAAGCATGACAAACGTCCTTCCCCTAAGCTCCCATTTCGAGTTTCGTTTCGGCTCGGAACAAGCGACAGACATGAGTTATCTACAAATCTAGAGATGTAAATCTGTTTTAATTTCGCCTCATAACGGCCTATCAGATCCCCACAGTCAAATCCTAAAATGTCTCCCACACTTGTTCACACTTGAGGTCGTGCACCTCGGTCTTCCCTTCTTGTTCTATTCTCGTATTTCTCGCTTCGACTTGTACGAAGGAAATTAGATGCAAACCAAATGGTTACAGTTTTCCCATCGTGGACATCGGAGATTTTTTCCCTGCCGCATCCACTTAACGGGGAGTTCCAATTGAAAGTCATTAAACCCTAAAACTATTACATAATAAATGCAACGTTGAGTAGCAGTCCATCGAGCACCTCTTAAATTTTCCGAAGTTCGTGAGGTTAGTCGCATTAATTCTATTTACCAATAACCGTTTAAACATATTGAATATGAATAAAACGAAGATGGTTATCCCCCTGTAGATCATTAAACAATAATTCATGTATTACGCAGAAGATTTCGCGTCTCCAAAATATTCGAATTGTTATATTTCTATGAGTGAAAAACTAAGCATTGTTGACAGAATTCCATTGTAACGCAAAAATCTTAAAACAATGTATCAGCCAATATTTTTTTGGTACAATATTTTTTAACTCTCGTCCACAAAATTAAGAAATGTAAAAAATATCTATTTTCGGTCCGAAAAAATGTGGAAGTACCCCATGAAAATTTTCTTTTAGTTCCAATTAGAAACGTTTAATTACATATTTTTTCGATCACTATGTGAGTCTGATCAACTACTATAATCGAGTAGTTTTCGAAAGGCGAACTTGCGTATAAATTATGTGTAAGTTTTAACTAGTGGGGCAAGCCAAGATACCCCGCCCTTAGAGCTACACATAGTTTCTCACAATGTTTCCTCTCTGTTTAAGCGACCTGTCAAATTACAAACTTCACAGACATCTCCCTAGGTATAGACTATATCGAAATATGAACCTTTTAGAAATATTAAAGAACAATAGATATAGTAATACTACAAGCAAAGGTAAAAATCGTAATACATTAAGTGCATAAGCAACCACACAATGTACTTCGTATCATATGCAAGATACCACGTTCAAAACCCTTATCAGTCCATTAACAACGAAAACAATTTTAAACTCAAGATACTGTAAAGCAAATGCTAAGAATGTTTAAATCGCCGATGCCTCCAACAGTATCAAATTTATTTCTCCTCCACTTACGGAATTTCATCACTATTTTTTATTTAATATTTACTTTTGGGTATTTGTTATAAAACGTAGCAAACGTATTTTATTTTGCTGAAAAGTTGACATCCACAGATTCAATCTTAACTGAACTTCTACGATGGATTCTAAAGCTTGGTAGACTGCCAACTCTGAGAATATCCAAAAACAACGCAGTCACAAAAGTGATACGTGAACTCAAAAATAAAACAGTTTTGTAAAGCAGAATCGAGGGGCCGAATAATAAAATATGATAATGGATAAGTCGAGTCCATCGATTTACACGCCCATTTAAATTTTGATAAACTATTAGGTACTCCCTAACAGCCACTGTGATTTGTAAACATATTTACAAATATTGTTTTTAATGCACGTATTTTTAAATCCTCCGATACATATTGTTATTGACAAGAACGCTAAAATCGCTGATAACATTATTTTCACGAATATTCAGTTTCACCGTAATTTTAACCAGATATGCACGGATTCCCCAATGCGGTTAAGGTGACTCATTCCTCCGTGGATTTTCTAGTTTGGTCGATAATTTCACCCCAGTTTTAATAATTAAACTAACCCGTTTCCCCCTGTATGCCCCGGTGCGATTTAAATCAATATTTCTAAACGAAAAAGAGGTATATTAATTTGCCTAAGCGGTAATTAGTCTCAGCTACGTGATGTACGTAATATTAAATGGTTTATGATTGGCAGATAATTTTGAAATGCTGGCATTGCGTGCGACGTTTATGTGCTTTCGAGCATATCTACCACTTAAGTAGTAGCAATAAATTTTCTATATCACCCATTTGTTACAAGAACATCACAGCTCAAAAACTGAGTTATTGGCGCATTAAAAATCTTAAATCAAGGGTCAGTCATCTAGTAGTGTCATATCTGACGTTTCCACAATTGCTGGTAGAAGTCGGTACAGCTATGGTGATAATGGACACTAATCCTTTTTGACCTGAGAAGTCATCTTATTCTTCCCTAGAGAGAAATATCGCCATATTTTAATGGTTCAGTAACTGTCCCTATGAAAATGTTACTTAAAGTGTGACCATACTGAAGGTAATGAAGATTTTACAAATTACTTTTTCACAAATTTTTTCTGAAGTTAATTTACCATTATTTGTGTACCACTGGGTGACGCTCGTTAGTAAAGAACATAAATAAATAATTATGAGTAGGCAATATATTCAGGGTTTCTAATTTAACGTTCACCTAATGATGCATTTCTTGAGTTAAATTTTTTACTCATTTTATAGATATACGATTATTAGTGTGGCAAATAAAATTGGTCACAAACAGCATATGAAATATCAGATAACCAATGCGACAGCTGATCTGGAAGATCCATTAACTACACAGTCAGATCTTAGGTCTGGAAAACAACCCCTTGAGTTGATTAATGGGATATATTTACACCATGTTTTTTAAAATTTTTATTAGAAAAGTTATTTTTAGGAAATTTCACTAAATACTGAAGTAAAAATATATCAGATTGTGCTAAAGTTCTTCTTCACGTAATCCCTCTAATGCTGGATATTCCAAGATAGATTCTTCTTTAGAAGAAAATATGATTTACTGTATGATATTTTTAATTTTCGTGATGATACCGGGTGAAACAACAGTGAAAACGGCTAGAATAATCTCAATTTTTCTATAAGTGAGAATACTAATTCTGGTCCAAACAATTCAGTATTTACTTTGGGGAATCACCAAAAGAAGAACGAAGAAGAAGAAATGGAACTCTTGGATAAGGAGCATTACCAAAAAAACTAAGACATGCTGGTCCTGGTATTAGAAATCCCCAGAAGTAGATTTCCAAATGGGTATCAGAACTTTCGGTAATACAGCTTTAACTCGATACGAGGACCCTTTAAGGGCATTTCAACAAAATGCCCTTAAAGTTTCAACAACAAAAACCCAAGGAAATAGTGGAATACACAAAAAGATCTGTAAGTAATTACTTCTTTCTATTAGAAAGAAAGAAGTCCACAGATGAGCTGCACGAAGACTACATAAATGATTGCAATGGAAAATACACCCATTGTTAACATGTTTGTAGAAGTTATGGATGATTTTAATATTTCTTTTTTATGCTGAAAAAAGATTTATGCGACACCTGCGTTCAATATGAAAATGCCGAAGGGGACATTACGATTCACCACCTTGTTGTGAAAAATGTCAAGAAGTGAGCATAGAACTGATAAGGAAAAACGGATGCCAGTGGTATAAGATTTGCAAGCCGTTATGCAAATATAGAGGGTTGATTTATTGGTACTTTACTACCAATTCAAATTTAACGCATACAATATGAAAAGTAACGAGTGCTGGTGTTTTGTATGAGACGGATCAAATTTGCATAGGGGTATTTAACATACTGGTACGCGCGTTCTAAATTACTATACGAAAAAATCCTTGGATGGCAACCGTAAAGACGTGATTTTTATTCGGACAATTGTGCTGGTCTACACAACAATAAATTTATGGCCGCACTCTACTTTTATGCAATAAAACGTCCTAATATTAGAAGCATTACTCATAAGTACCCAATTACGGGAGCATATGCAAAATGAAGGCGATTCCATACATTCACTGATTGAATGCTAAGTAAAACGACAATTAAAAGGTGCACCGGTGTAGTGATGTGCATAATCGAGAGATTTTAATAACTGAATGACAGGTTCTTGAGTGATCATAATAATCGAGAGCTTCCATAATCCAATGACAACGACACTTATTTTATTATTTAATGATATATACAAAAACATATTTGATTAGAAATACAGTTTCCCTCAAGCCATTCGATTAATTGTAGTGCTTTTTCCAATTTTTTTCTAAATTAAGATAAATAAATAAATACGTTTTATTTGTTAAAGAATCACACATGGTATGTAGAGTGGAGCTCGATTGTAGAGATTTAGCTAATCAGCCACTCTTACACGTAACCTCGAAAGCTATAATGGTTAGATGTTACAAAGAAAACAGAAAATAACAAAAAATCAAATCAAATACAAACAACAACGGAACCGTGACAACTTAATTGTAACCTATTAATTAAAAATAAAAAGCTACAAACTAAAATTAGTATAATAGTAACTGCTTAAGTGCTTACGGAAGCAGCACAAAGTTAAGCTTCTTAACTAAGACTAATAAGATTTACAATCTGACTGCATTGTACCTGAAACTAGGTTCAAATATAGCAGATGAGTTTTATTTCAGATTAAACAGGAAGCAACACTGTTGTTACGTTTGATACAACACTTTTCCATTTTTTGCAAATTATATGATTCAAGTAATATTCAAAGCTTTGCTGCCTTTAAATAAGTTAGGGATATTCATTCGCCATTAACCAAATATAATCAAATGATTCGATCCTCTTACGGCTATTAATTTTAAATGGTGTAATACTCTAATAAAAATTAGTGTAATTAGAATTAATATAATAGTGAAATAAAATAAATAGTCCTAAATTTAAGACATTTTTGGAATCTGGAAGAAATACAGAAAACTATTACTACAATACCGAAAGAGATATTTAGATTTCTATTATATTATCTAGTTATATTTGTCCGTGGGTAACAGCATTTATCACCTTTTTACGTAAAGTAAAATTTGAAATTATTTTGTTAGAAGAGAGAATCGATTCGGACAGCAGTTGAGGATAATTACATTTAGGCTTCAATTAATGAGAGTACTGAGCCTACTGGACGTTGTATTGCCAATTTAGTAGTAGGCAAACTATGTAAGGGGCCTAGGATACCTTTTGGCTTCCGAAGAACTGGAAAATGGATAACTACGAAATCACTGCTGATTTGTATGAAGTATTTGCCTTATTGCATGAATTTGGGTAATATTTGTCCTAGCAATTCTGTCTCCAACTGGCAATTTGCACAAAGAAAGAGTTCTTTTATAAACTGATGCCGCCCCCTACATGATAGAGCCTTCAAAAGATTTGAAAGATTTTTTATAAAAACACATGATACTCATCAATTAAGTATGTAAGAGAAATGTTTCCAGCAGTAAACAGATTAATTTCAGTGGTTAAAAGGAAGTTTATAGTTTAGATTTTAATTTCGCATTATTCAATCCATGTGTTGATTTTAGGTATTTCTAAAAGAACCGCTAAAAATTGGTTACTATAAGGAAATATTGCCAGGTTACCTCCATATCCAATAATAACGTGCTGGGAAACATTGATTGTGACCTGCAATTTCTATGTTACGCATTTTGAACCTATTAAAAATCGAAGTACATTAGCACTTCATCTTTCCCATTCCACAGATACTTAATTCTTACTTCGTCTATCGCGATAAAAAAATCGCAAGCAATAAATTCACCTCACATCAGAGTCAATTTAATTTACATCTTTGAACGTGTGGAAAAATTCCAAATGAAATAAACGTTTAGAATAAAAGATTTCTGGTTGAGAATATACCATTTTTAGGATCCAAGAGTATTTTCGAAAAGCGACTGTTCTGGGCCGCTTAGAAAAATAAAATAGAAAATGTAGTTTTAAAAAATCCGCCATTGCAAATATTAAGAAGTGATACAGACGTTCATAACGGCATCGAAACCCATGTCGATTTATCTATTGACAACGTCCTTTCATTAATTTTTTTTTCCAATCATAATTTCATAATAAAAGACAATTTGTTATCAAAAAAAATCTAGAAAAATTATTAAATTGCTCTTTGTTTAAAAAGACTAAATTATATGTACAATTTCCCAAATGTATGATAAAAAATGTTTCTTTTTATTAAATCTGTTGTATTCTTGCCTGAATTCATATTATTTCTGCCTTCTCCAAGGGTTTTTCTTGCCTTTTTCCCGTTTTGATTTAAAGTTCTTGAAGCAAGCCAGCAAAATCTTGAGACATGAAGCGCCCTTGTTTGTCTACGTGTACAATGTAAATTTAACTACTGGTGGTAAAATTGATAAAATTGATCAAGTCGCAGATTGCAACTCTTGTTTACAAACAACCCCCGAATTAGGAAGCAAATCTGTGCCTGGCTTCCCGAGAATCCTCACCGCCCTTTAATCACCACGGATAACTCATTTTAAAACCACCCATTAAAAATTGACAGTTTCCTTTCGTCCATAATTTAGCTTTCTTTTTCTTCTTAAACCTTCTCAATTATAGACGTTATAAGGTTCGTTTCTTGAAGATATCTAACCGTCTCGTCTTCTTGGAAACCTGCGGGTTTTTTCGCCTTATTAAAATGGCCAGCGGAGTCTTTTCAGCATGCAATCATTTCGATTAGCTGTAAAAATTAGATTGTAGTTTCGTGAGTTATCTCCCGACGCGCAAATACCACTGACGTTAATTATTAATTAGGGCTGCAGAGCAAAAGTTGCCGTTCGTACGAAAATCGATGGCAGAACGAGTATTCATCGGGTATTGCTCACGCGATCATTTAATTCCGATTGCGAGGTGTTTTATTGCAAGGAATTTTCTATTAATATTGCACAAAGCAAAAGGCCAAAAGACTAAAAAACCCAAGATCAAAACTTTGGCTTGAAACGAGAAATAATTTATTTTCCAAACCCAAACCAAATCTTCACTGACAAATAGCAGTGAGATTAATAAAAGTAGACACAGTAGGTCACTACAGAGTTAAGTTTGATAACTATTTTAAAATGTCTTATGGGTCATCAAAAAAGACACCAAAGCAAGACTCCTCAGATTACTTATCAAATTCTTTGAGACCTGTTTCTCTTGTTTCTGTCTTTAAAACAATGGAACTTATTTAACTAAAATTAACCAATCATACATGGAAAAACTGCGGTCGGAGAAAGAATATTTTTCAAGTTTTAAAATGAAGAGCTGAAGATAAGGGTTGATGGAAACGTCGAAACGCCCAAGAAGAAAGTTGGTAAATAATGCAGATTGTAATGAATTGGTAAAGAATTTATGCAGATTGTAATGAACTGCAATAGACTTTAACTAAAGTAAAGTTTGACAAGAAAACCCACTGACTTGATACAATCGTAATATTTTTAATACACTTTTAAAGTAGTTGCAACCACTTATGACATTTGGAGTATTATGTAAAACATTTTTAGAGAACTTTTTAGAGAGAGAGAGAACCACTTGCAATGGATTAATGAAATTGCATTTATTTCGAAGAGATCGTAAAGTGTAAATTGCAGATTACGATGTGATTTAAGTTATTTGTGGCAGCTGTAGTTTATCGACATTTTCAAAGAAGTTGTAGCCAATTTAAACGAGATCAGATGTTTCTGCAATTGACTTAAAAAACAAGTACTTTGAAATGTAACTTATAAAGTACTGAAAGTAGTTTTGGAGCTGAATAAAAGGAAGAGTTGTTAACCAAAATATAACGTTTGTATCTCCGATAATTTAAAAGAAAAATTGTTTCACATGTAACGTGAGACGTTTTTAAATAAGTTTAAGCAGAATTACTTGTTACAATGGTAAAGTTCCTATGACAATTTTAAAAGAGATGCAAACATTTGAAATATAGCTTGTAACGTAGCTTGTGAAAAAATTCTGATTCATTCAAAGAAGTAGAGGAGTTTAAATATTTGTAAATACAGTAATGAGCTGCAATTGACTTAAAATAACAACATTTTAAACGTAGCTCATGAAATTATTACAGTGGTTTTAATTGTGGTAAGATGTGTACAACATGCAACACATCATAAGACAGCAGAAAATACAGCTTTTTAGAAATGGTAATAATCTGCTAGAAACAAGACTCTTACAAAAATTGTGTTCAAGAGCTTTTTATTTACAATCGTTGTTTTGAGCCTACAGCTTGAACCCTAAACTATTTTGTAAAATAAATGTTATTCATATGTTTTCCAAGAAATGGTAAACTCATAACCATCTAAAAATTAGCTAAAAACTATATTATATTTTAACGAAAGACAGTAAAGTTTAAATTATTTTTAGTGAAAAAAGGTTTCGTAGTAGCTTATTTTTACTCAATAAAATAATAAATAGTAATAATAAAGTAATAAAGTAATAAGTATAAACTTAATAGTAAAAGTTGAAGCTATTGGTCCATTTGTACCACTTTAAAGTGACATACGTATACTATAAATACGTTTTTTTATCCAACAACGATACATTTTTATATGAATTAGTATGCAACTTTTACTTTGTGCTCTAGTGTGCCCGTTTTCTAATTAAAACTAGTATTAGAAGTAAACGATTAACTAATCGATCATTTTTAAGGAGGTTAAAGGCTTTTTTTGCAAAACATTGAAGCCAGAAACAACATAGCAAACCAAACATCACTAAGGTCTGTAATTATTTTGGTTCAATATCGTTGAAACTACAATGATTCTCGCCGGTTAATTAACAAAGGAAGTCAATAAATTCTCCCAACGTGGAAAGATAAAAATAGGACCGAAATTAGATGAAGATCGATGAGAAGGAATGGTATAAGAGGAGTGGTGAATGGAACTTAACGTGGAGACCGATTTTCGATAATCACACCTGTTCCTTGATACTTTTGTCTTGGAAAGTATGAAAATTTATGATCTTATTACCATCTGAATAAGCTGAGAGGATTTTAAAAACAGACGACAATTACGGCGCGATGGACGTTGTGTCTATAAAAAATTCATTGAGTAATGAAAGGGGTTAATTACATTTGCCACTTATTCAAATATTATACACTTTTAACAACCTCTCGATGAAGATACAGCGCTTGTGAATGATCCCAATTAAATTCACAACGGAATGGTAATGAAGCGACAAAAAAGGGATAATTAGGCAAAATGCGAAAACCGGGAGTAATTGTACCTCCATGCGAAGCAAACTGTGCTCACGAAAATGAGGGACAGACTATTAACAATAAAACGAGCAGGATGGTATCATATGATGTACATACCACACACAAGAAATTGTTAATGGGATAATGACGTTTAAAAATTGTGGAGAACATACTGGGTATTTAATATGTATGATAAAATAGGGAAAAATAATCGCTTTTACTGTTTAAATGGATATTTTTTCTGGTATGATTTGTTTTTAATATTGCGTTGCTCACTATTCTTTTCATTTGCTTTCATTTTCTCTCAAAAACTTAGTTGTTTATAAAACTATTGCATTTTTCTTAAATGTTTAGCTGTTTACTGAATACCAACAACCTATATTTAACACATTTTTATTAAAACTTCCCAAAAAGTTGGATAAGTGTAATTTTATTATTAGTGTCTACTTTATTACTAATTTTATTTATTAATTTTGAGTTTAATAAATAAATGATATATAATATGTATACATTACATACCTACATGTTTATTACTTTGTTCTTTAAATTAATGGTACTACATCAATAGGACTTCAAAGATAAAATTTAAAACTTTTCTCTGATTTTTCAGATAATAGAAATATGATTCAACTTCTTTAATTATATTTACAGCTTGAGCTAACAAATTCAATGATTTTACTTCTGCAAAACATTAATTATCTATTTCACTTTTAGATTTACGTTCGTACATCTGGAATTTGCCGCATTCCACTCTAAGATATTCTAATGAAATTAGTTCCGTAACGAATCTCTAAAAACTTAATGACTTTCTAATAGTGATGGAGCGTCGTTTCTTATTTGAAACTGTTTTTGTAATACGTTTGTTCGCTGATTATGACTCTGCAACCATTTTTTTGTCTTTTGTGTAATAAAACAAGGACATAATTTTTCTTATCTAATTATTATTCTAAAAACTCTCACTTCCATGTTCTAAAAACAGGCTTTTCAAAACACCAATGCCCTAAAGGGCATTTTACTCTTGAAAATTGTCCGTTTTTCTTAATTTTCTCAACGATTGCCATAGTGATTCATTGCAAACTTCGCAACTAGACTTAGCTGTTTAATATCTATAACTTTTACTTGAAAAATTTTTTTCTAAGGAATTTTCAGTTTCCTTAATTTTTCTAAAAATGATTAGGGTTTTGTTTCCATCATTACAATTTGACTTAGCCGTTTACTGAATACCAACAACCTTTATTTAACACATTTTTATTAAAACTTACCCTAAATTTGGATAAGTGTAATTTTTTTGTGTAATAAAATAAGGACATAATGTTTCTTATCTAATTATTATCCTAAAAACTCTCACTTCCATGTTCTAAAAACAAAAACTGTTCGGTTTATTACTGAGGAACTTTTAGCGAGTACGAGTAACTTTTCTGCAGGCTGGTATCACTTTTTCGCTACTTGTTTGGGGCACTGCCTAGGATTTTTCGGTTTATTTTTACTCGACGTTTTTGTTTATGGCCATAAATTCGCAAGTCTTAGCTCTCCACAAAAAAAATAATAATAATAAACCAGAATCGTAATGTGAATTCATCGTACACTTTTTTGATACCAGACATCGTTTATTTATCATATACATTATGAATACAAGCATAACCAGGAAAATATCCGCTACTACGACTTATTTATCTGATACTAAGTAATATATGATATGCAAAATATTTCGTATAAACTTCATTTTTCACACAATTTAGTTGCCAACTTTACCGTTACTTACTCGTTCTAAACGAAAAATTGACCGTTAAACAATTTTGAATCCCTATTGATGCTAAACGAAAATTTGGTTGTACTGTAAAAAAAATCATTGCCATGTACAATTTGAAAGTTGCGATAGTCATATAGAATTTAAATTCAATCCTTCGATAATAATATATCCGCTGGAACATTTCACAAGTATGTAAATACTGCCTACATAGTATTTACTCTACCGTGAATCACGTACATGAACTTTCAAAAATTTTCAATGCGGGTTTTTGTCTTTTAAGCATAAAACATACAATTTTGATGTGGTTTCATCACTCAAAAAGAAATTAGAGCTATTAGTGCAAACTGAACAATGAATTTACTTGAAAAATGATAGCCTTTTAAGCGAAGGATGTTCACTTACATGAGTTGTGAAATTTTTCTCAGTGCAATATCTCCCAGCAAATTGGAAAAGAACAGTAAAGCAGAATCTTCATTGTTACTAAGAACACAGGATGGAGGAATGACGATTTGTTCGTAATTTAATATAAAACTGATTTCTTCTAACATTCTTCAGGAACAAATAAAATACTATTGGAGATTATCTCTCGACTAGTGCATTGTCATTACTATCATTACAATGAAATAAACTCTAATTTACCATTACGTTCCCGCTAGAATATACTTTTTTAACGTTATTGAATAAAACGTTTCACTTCACTTCGTTTTTTAAATATGATAAATTGTATGATGCCACAGAAGCGATGTAGCGGGTAATTTTTTGAAATACACTTCATCTTCCAGGTGGTTACCTGTTTTTTTAAACAGTTAACAAACAATTTAGAACGTCTCATTTCAATCTATTTTTATGCGAAAGTACACAAGTCCGCAAATTAAAATGTTTCATTCCTTTAAGTGAATAATTCGTAGTATCCAAAGAGCACGATTAAATTTAATCCGGCAATTTTGTAATTCAACAAATTTGATCGTGGAAATAGGCGATTCGCCCATTAAATTACAATTAATTTTACACAAATGTGAGCTGGAAGCAAAACAACGTAGTTGGTTAAGTAAGTTGATTATCAAATCATTCCAATCGCAATAAAATTCGGCGGAATAGTTTATGGTGAAAGCGCTATCAGAATACATTTTATCATTAAAAATGGTGACGTACGACCTCCAATTAAACTACACCTATTTATGCGAATCTACAGGATATCTTTTATTAATAAGGCGACTTTGTAAAGTTAATGCGGAACGTACGGAACATTTGACATCAAAACCTATTTCTAGGAGTTAAGCTTAATACACGGTAAAACTACCAACAACCGTTAGATAGCAAACAAAAATGTTATTGAATTAATTAATAACGATCTGCAACAAATCTAAAACAGGTTCTGCGGTTTTTAAACGTGTTTCGCTGGAAATTGGAAGTTGTGAAGTTTGATTACTTCTAGCAACTGAGAACTTGGTAAAAGTTACGTGCCTTTTAGGAATACCAACTTAATTTGAAGTTAGTATACCGCGGGTTTTCAAAGTACTCAAGAGGACCTAATTGCCAAAATTGCTTAAAATCTGAGAAGTTCGTAGATATGGGAGAATTTCATATGGAGGGATCCCTTTCAGGCCCTACGAATATCAATAAAATAACGAAAAAAAAAACCTGATAAGAAATAACAAGGAAAAATAAAAACTGGTTTGTGGAAAACTAATTATATTTACTTGGTGTTATGGAGATATATAATTAATGTTTAGGTAGTCAATTTCACTAGTTATCCATGAAGAAATTCAAATGAAATTTGTCCAATATTACAGATACGTCAAGTATATTACGGAAATATCTATTACAATAGGATCATTTCAATGACTTTCTTGATGGGGAAATTATCAGATTTAACCCAGTAAAAAAAATTGAAAAAACCACAGGTTTATGTTCATCCAACTGGTTGTTTCCATTGCTATAGTTTATATTTTGAAAAATTTAAGAAATTTGAATATTTCACGTAGAATAAGAAAAATGGAAGAAATGTAACAACAACAGTGAAAGGTCCATGAATAATATCACAAAAGGGAAATTTGAGAGTACAGTACTTTTATGAACCTTCTTTTCAGCTCCAAGGTGCCATAAACGTGTCAAGTTAAAAGCTTCTAACTATTCGGGTATCCTCCGGAATAACGTAAAAATACAGAAATTATTAAGGCAAAAAACATAGGTTAAAACCAACTGAACATGCTTCATTCCAATGAGAAGATTAATCATCGAATATACATTTCACCAATAAAATTTGTAATCAACTGTCTAAAATAAATGCACCAATAATTATATCAAAAAAAGTGTTCCGTTTTCGAACCTGATTCAACGTTATAAAATTACTGAAATCATCGATAATCCCCCTAAAACTGGTGTTGATGAATATGAAGCAGTGGACAGCCAATTAATTACGTTCCAACCTTATACAGAAGTAGATATAGTAGATCAACTTAAGACCGTAAATAACGAGGATAACGACGGATAAAGAAAATGAAGAACCAATCAATAAGTACCAACAAATGCAGAAGTCTACGACGCAATAAAATAGTTAATAATTTATTACATAAATCGGGCCACTTCAATTAATAAAATAAAATTTATGAAATGAAAAAAGATATAGACAATAATATCTCTCATGAAAAACACGTTTTAACGAAAATTATTGTTTTTTTTTTAATAATTAGTGTAATTATTTTTTGTTGTCCTTTTTTGTTAGAACTTCTTTATTTGATGACGTACTCTGTATACACAATTTAAATAATTTTATTTGGCGACGTATTCATAGGGTTTTAATGGTTTTAATTAAATTTATAGGCCTACGTTATCGCAATAAAATTTCCTAAAATTCAACCATATATTTTCTTAGCATTATAAAACCGGTTTAACGCCAAACCGGTTGTATCGTCAAAAAATGTTTGGTGGTCCCTTCAGTCTCGTCATAAGTGATTTCGACAGTATTTCAAAAATTTGTTCCTTTTAAAAAGGTACATCGATATTAATATACCTAATAGTAGACATGGTAGCAGTGGTAGGATTGCCAAACAGTCTTTAACACTGCGGAATTAAAAAAAAATATTTTTTAAATACAAGGAAGAAATATTTGTATATAAATACATTGTCAAGTGAAGTATTTAAAATACAAGGTAAATACAATTTTAGAAAACACTGCTTGTAAGTGTAAATGTGTAAATTAAGAAAAGAATTTAGTAGAAAAATATTATGCAAGTAATCATTGTCCTTTTTGTTCATGAGCTAAGATAGATCGTAATTTACCCTAATGAAAAAAAAACAACTGAAAAGCAGGCACAAGAAAAACGCTGCAACTTAAAGAGATGTGAAAATTTCATGAATTTTCATTTGGGAAACTACGTTGTAGTGTTGTCAGTACTGAAGCATTTTTCCATTAACTAGTGATATTTAGTCATGTACCTCTACACGCAGAAAAGATAGAGTGAGACACATTAAATCATGCAAACCAAAACAGGGATAAACGAAATTTTTCCTCGTACTTTTGTTGTACTCAAATTTACCTGAACACGAAGGGTGAGATGAAAAACGAGGGAAATATTATAATATAAAGGGGCCATAAAATTATCGAGTTCCGCCACGGACTAATTTACACAAATTATCCCATTCCCAGTCAGAAAACTGGAGAGGATAAGGAAGGCCTCAAGCCAGCTGGAATCAAAAAAAAACACTTTGCTGATAGCTTATGGCAGAACTCGATGGAGGTAAAATCTACCAAATAAGTCCGTGGCGGAACTCGGTGCTTCTCAAACTTCTCTTGTGCCGAAACACTTTTCAGCATGAAAACTCCAGCTGTCACTTATGTCATTTAAACGAATGAGTTCTGTGCATTATAAATATTATGTTATTATGTATTTTACGAATAAGAAAATCACGGAACTAAGATGACAATCAACTTTTCCACAGCCTAACTTCATCTAGCTCTTATGGCAATATTTTTTATGAACTCTATGTCACTTGAGTAATTTCACCCATTAAATTGACAGTGATAAGAAAATCACAAGCAGCCTATTCTTTTATGTCACCCCTAGGACCCTTCTTGCACTTATGCCTGCTTTATTGATGACAGAGTAGGCGATTTACTGTAATTTTGTAATTGTGCCAGAAGTGAGGAAATTGTCGCACAACGCCAGAATTTTTTGCAAGTAGTTTATAGACACTTTTTACTCATCTTTAACGTAACTTAAAGTACCCCCAGAGCCATAAGTGAGTGAGCAAATGGTGATAGAACTTGTGTAATTATCTGCCGATCTATAAGGTGTTAATGCAGTTACTCCATAGGGTATACAGGCTATGAAATGGACAAGGGACAATTTTGGAGAGATGAATTGAATTTTATTTCAACCGCGGGGTGGTTACGCTTGTACTTAAATGTAAAAAAAATAAACCGGAAGGAATGAATAGACTAAAATTTTAACGAATTGTAATTTTAGGCAATTGTATCCTGCTGCAAGTGTCTAATAATTAATGCCCAGTTTATTGGTTTGTTGCCCAAAGTAGGAAGCAGAGATGAGTGCAATTCATGACTAGGAAGATCCTTAAATTGAATCAGAAAGGGGGTGGAACCCACCCCGGGGCGAACCCCTGCAAAACAAAAACGTTCCCTTACCTCGGACGTGGAGAAGGAGGACCTTCGGCGCCGCAGCTTCCCGGAGAGGAACACCCTGACGGAGATAACCTTCAAAAGTCGGAAAGCGTTCACATTTTAAGACCAGCCCGAAGGGAGAGGAGCAAAAGAACCGCACTCGTCGTCAGTCTCTCCTTCGGCTTTAAAAAAGGCAGAAGAGAGAAGACCGAGAGGTCGCAACGATACACACACACGACCGCTGAAACAGGATACGTGCGTGCATATGTCGTGAGCGAGAACGAGTAACCGACCAGTCGCCGGGGCCGGCCAATACGGAACGTGCAGGGTAGGATCAGGGGGAGAAAAGGAGAAAGGATGAGGTTCCCGCAGGTTTGCCAACCCTGCCGCGCTTCCGGGGCACTTGCCTGGTTTTCACCGCTGACCCTTCGACTGGAAATGATATAAACGAACCGCGTTTTCTCGAACTCTGCATAAGTTGCACAATACTTATATTCGTACCATATAACGGTGTCATTTTGTCATCCTCAGTGGGGAGTTATTATCATAAAAATCGATTGTATAAGTTACAGTCACTAGATACATACACTACCCCACAGTTCTGTTCTAATGTGTTAGAGAGACCAAAGAACATTTTACTCCAAATATGGCTGCCTAAATAGTCATTTGCCCAAATATGACAGCCGGTATGCCTGCTGTTTGTAGGATTTGTGGATATTTTTCTATGGAGTTTATGTAAGAAGTGACAAACAGATCATTGCTCAAATCTAAAATATACAATGTTGTGTAAAGAAAGATTCAGATTGTTTAAGAAACCTGCAGATTCTGCAGATCCTATCGTCGTTATTTACGATCTTAAATTGATCTACAATATTTACTTCTGTATAAGGTTGGAACGTAATTAATTGACCGACCAATGTTTCATATTCATTAACACCAGTATTAGAGAGACAATTTCACTGTTTTCATAACGTTGAATCAAGTCTGAAAATGGAATATCCTCTTTGGGATAATTTAAAACTACGTGTTCATGATTGTCTAATTGTGCATGATGAAAACAGTTTTGTATTGTTCCTGTAGCAATTTTTCGCCAAGCTTTTTCAAAAAAATCAACTGCATCTAATAAAATTATTATTGAAGAGTTATTATTACCATGTTCCATATGACACTATGACACTCCATAAGGGTGTTTATTTTCTATTGAAGAATTTTCTTGTAGCGACTTTTAAGACTTATTATAACACATTGGTCCATAGGTTAAAGAACGCTGGTACAGTTGGGAGCGGTGAGAAAAAAGTTTAATTTTCCTTAAGTTTTGCACAAAAATTGGATGGACTGGACGATTTTTCACGATGAACAATACTCACCAGTTGTTGGTCCCACCTTCGAATTTCCTCTTTTGGTTGGTTTTGGTCATAGACTGCGTACACTGCGTAGCAGGATGTAAATTGAATGTGCTGCAAAAATAGAAGCTTCAGGCTTGCTCCTTGAGGAATATCTTGTTTACACGCCAATCGTTGCAGAATTACAAAAGCACTAAACTCTCCAATATTGGTCGACATCATATTTGTTTGAAGTGTTCACCAAAATATCGAATACATATTATTTGACGAGGGCTGGTTCAAGGTTCGCATCTAAGTCCAATTTTATATATTATCTTTACACATGATAGGAATATATAATGGATTCCTGTGTATAATAATAATATCGAAATGGAGGATATCTTCCAGTTGCTTATGTTTTCCTTTCTTGTAATTTTATCTCCACCATCTACCTAGGTCTTGTTTTTTTTGACCTGGGTTCTTTCCAGGCAATTCTATTCTCATCTCTTCTCTCAGTATGTCTTAGTCAATGTAGTTTTATGGCATTTATTGCTCTGTTGAAAAATATGAATATTTCTCTTGTGATTATCTTCCTTTCAGGCTTTCAGAATCCTTCCAGTGTGGTCTTATTCAGCACATAGGTTTGACACCCATAAAATAGCTGTTGTTTTTTTTTATATGTTTTAAACAGGCAAAATTTGATACTCGTAAATGATTGTTCGGAATATATTAGATTGTTTAAAACCCCTGCCCTTCTGTTGGCTTTCAGTATCCTCATTTATGTGTATTTTCTTCTTTTTACATATACATAACATAATACATATCGATCCTGAGCTCGGATAGAATCAAAAGGAAATATAGTTCAATGAATAAAGAAATATTCTATATGTAGTAACGAAATTTTAAATTTCCTTCAAGTTTGGTCTACAAGAGTACATAAAACAGTGCAATTTTCAGAGAATTTTTTTGACTTGCCAATTTCTTCCTTATGCAGCCAGGTATTGTTGGGTAAATTGATATATCCATTCAGACTATAGATGGCAATGGAACCTCTGTATTGGTATTTCTGGTTGCATAAAAAAGAGGAAAGTGTGGGAAATAGTAATTTTTTAAAAAGTCTAGTGAAATGATAAATGCAATACACCGTCATTAATTATGAGCTCTATATCATTCGTACCCAACGTTGACTAATTCATAACTGCTATATTACCTATTCAAAGTTATTCATTAGTTTTGCTACTTAACTTTTAATTTTTTTAAAAACAACTATTTGTGTTAGATTTTTAAGATTATATGTATGATAACATTACGATTTAACCTGCCAACCACCCAAATTTAACAAATAACAATCAAATTTAAATAAATAAAACGAAATACTAGTGTTATTGATAAACTAACCAACTAAAACATCTGCGACAATTAATAGTAATACAATTTACTTATTAAAACCAGATTAATTTTATTAAAACCAAAAAATTAACCAAATTAACCGAATTAAAAAGTTACTATAGTATTTCAAGACACCAAGAAAAATGTTATACAAATTCTTTATGAAATGTACAAGGATGATAGCTTTTATGCTTATTTATGTTTCTTAAAACCAATTCTTGCTGAGGTGCAAAAGGGAAAATGGTCTTCGAAGTACTTGATGATTTGATGGAACTATTGGAAGGTCTTCTGCAAAAAGTAGCAACGCCACATACCAAGTTTAAATTATTTAAAGGTGTAATTGATTCTTTTGTTAATAGGATTAATTATTTAGGATTTTCATTTGAAAATATAAGAAATACAAGCAGTTGGTTTTAAGCAACATGTAAACTTGAGAAACAGGTACATCTATTTTGTAATAACATGATAAAAGAAATAACGCAGAGACTAGATTCAATAAAACAAATGTCAACATTTTCCTTGGATAATACGTTAACATTTATAAAACCAAGATTGATTACTTTATTACAACATTTGAAAGATTCACCAACAATTATCGAAAGCACTAAAACGCAATCGAGAAAAATTACTTTATTTGAATGGCGATGCGTTAATAGTAAAATAGGGTATTGGGCTGAGGTAATCTGTTAGTAACGGAGGAAATCCGTTTAAGGACTTGGCACACTTTGTATTATCTCTTTTAGTGCAACCACATTCTAATGCAGAAGTGGAAAGACTTCTTAGTGAGATGAATATTGTTAAATCCAAACTTGAGAACAAAATGCAATTGCCAATGTATATGCATACCTTAAATCAGGCCAGGATTGCAAGGAGAAGAATTTTGTTGTTATAATTACGATATTCCACTAGATGGCATAAAACAGATAAATGAATATTGGGTATAAAGTTTGGCAATGATAGGTGATAATAGCGAAATTTGGATTTTTTTGAACTTAATTGTTAATAAACAAATAACATGACCGAATTTCACGCAGGAAAGTGGTAGAATCTCTTTATAGGTCAGTATTACCCTGAAGCACTTTTCAGATACCTCGATATTTCACAGCCCTAAAGTCTTTTTTCTTATTTCCCCGGACTAAGCCAGCATCCGTCAATTTAGATAGTAGCACAATACGCTATAACTTAAATGAAACTTGTAATTTCAAGTGTAAATGTGTTTTAAGACAGAAATTCACAATGCAGACCACCAATATCGCATATATTTGTAAGTGTGTTTACTATCCAGTGACGTCACGTCAATGAGAGCATCGCTTGCAGTCACGTGATTAAAGAGATAGTTTTCTGCATTTCTATAGGAAAACCATTGGTTTCGTTTTGAAAAATCTCTTTTAAAATGGTGTTCTGCTGACAAATCTATGTAAAAGGGAGGAACAATCCGGGCTATTTGAAACTCCACGCCGGTGAGAAATCATCGAATGCGCCCCTGTCCGATGTAAAGACGTTCCCCACGTCATGGCGCGCGTCGGCCGCGTTGCAAATACAAGAGAGAAGGAGGCAATTGCGGAGACGGCAGCGGCGAGCTGTCAAACAGTACGCAGAGGTCGGGGGGAATGGGAAGGTTCGCTCTGCCAGCGTAGAAAAACGGAAAGTAGTTTCCCGGCGATTTTCCCTGATTTTGGTGCATCGACGCCCGCATCGCGTCGCCCGATGGCGCCCGTTCATACGACGGGACCGAGAACGAAAGTGTTGCTTATTCGGCCTAATACGAATTGTTGTATTGCGGCAATTAGCGGTACGGCTCTAATGAAATGTCAAGGATAAGAAGAAAACGGCAGTAGAAGTAGGTATCCCGCACACGAGCACGTCTTGAATCGTCTTCGATGCAAATAGGAGAAAAGTAACTGACTCTCCTTACCTTAAAGAAAGTTTATGCCTTTTGTTTGTGGCTGCCTCAGGTGTTGACCCATTGTACCTAATTAACACGTACGCTTTAACCTACTCTGCCTTCTTCTTATACTTACAATGCATGCATTTCCTTACCCAATGTACACTTGCAATTAATCGTCTCTTCCACGTTTGCATTTCATCGTTCACTTGGATCTACCCTCTGCGAATTTCCCCTACAGAAAAACTACTTAGCACAGGTCCTATCCAACTCTTTGCCCTTCCTATTAACCTATTTACCGGGCAGATGAATTTCTTATGCGCTTTTGGCTTGGCACACATATTTTTCCTGGATATCAATTTCAATAAATCCCTAATTTTCATTTCGGAAGTACAAGCAATATTACCGTTATTTGAAGGAAGGTAATGTGGGCATTAAACTCTAATTGAAGTCGCATTCTTTGTTATTATCTCTAATTGGTATCCTGTTCATATGATTTTACCTATTGGTTAAAAGTAAAAATAGTACAAACGAGTGAAATATGAAATTTACTTATAGGAAATGAATTAGTGTGAACAGTTTTGTTTAACATCATTTTATAATTAAACAACACTAACAATATAGGTATTCTAAGAATTGTAATAATAATTGACGAGTGTAAGTTCTAAAGAGTCTAAGTGCCAAAATCCTGGAATGGAGATAATTAAATGAAATTGTCCTGGTACTCTCTTAGGAAAAACTAACAGAATAATAATAATAATTTTTACTGTAAAAATCAAATAAAAATGGAAAATCGTCCAATGGTCTAAGTGTCTCATTATGTACTGCTGAAAAAGGTTTAAGTCCTTAATATATATTAATGGGTCGAAGTACATAATGACATTTTGAAAAAAAACTAACAAAATTTTAAAAACCTTAAAAAAATGCTTAAATTTACACAGAACAAACTTGATTAGAAAGCGGATTAAACAATTTTGTGGTGCATGCATATTTGGTTTAATTAGGTTGTCTGTATTAGTTGAGAGGTTTTCTTAATGAGATCTTTAATGTAATGTTTAAGGGGGATATAATGTTGCTCTTATACTTTTGCTTCGATTATGTGATTTTTACATTCCAGCGCTGTTCCTGAATAGGCTTCCTCTTCTTTGTTAAGTTGCAGTTGCAGATAAAAATTTTCTTTACTTTTACTGTCCAGGATTTTCTAATGTAATTCGGATCCAAGTAGCTTTAGAATGTTGTAGCTTTGAAGTATTTATCTGCCAACTTATACAAATAACATCTAAACTCATCCCTATCACAGGGGAAGTATTTGGAAGATGTAGAACGTATTTATTTTCATTTCCATCTCTTGTTTACTCGATAATAATTGACACTCCAATGCTCCACAATTGATGGAATACAGCCCTGTAAGTTTCCCCTCCAAGGCACACTGTAGTGTTAATAAGCGATCCCCCTTCCTTGACGTTCGTATAGTAAATACCAAATAATGTTTGGACGAATATACCTCCTTTACCTTTAAATTACAATAAGTAGAGGTGAGGTAGTTCCTGAAAACATAATTGGCAACATTACTAAACATATGCCATTATCACTGTGTATTATGTAACCAGCTTTTTCAATTTATTTACTTACTGTACCTAATTAGCATTAACAAACGATCTTTAAATCGATTTAACCTTCATTTAACCATAATGCATTTTCACGCAGTTCCGTTTCTCATTATCGCTTCCTTACGGTTCCTCGAGTTAGCGTGTTACCATCTATAGCCTTAACTACAGCTTAGCCTTTGAAGTGTACATATTTGTAGTCGACCATGTGCTACGAAGAAACATTTTTGAATATGTTTGACTTAGTACAACTGACTGGATGAGGAACAAAAAGCATGGTACATATGTTTATTTTATTAAAGGCATATGCGTTAAATCGGAAACAGATGCGGAATTTTTGGAAGTTTTATGCACTTGAATCCTACTGAGAACTTGGTTTTATCCATGTGATAAATTCCAGGAATTAGTAAGATAAAGTTATAAAAATACTTTTAATATAGTGAGTAAAAATGTAATCTCGACTTTACCTACGCATTTTATAACGTGCAATAACTTAAAATAACCATTGTTTTATAAGCTGAGATATGCCACGTCGTAAATCACCTTTGGAATCAAGTCGTAACAATTCAGATTCAAGTAAATTCTAAAATTACATCAGTGTTCTGAAAATCAAATAAATATTTTCTCCCGCTTATAGCTGTGTATTTTGCTCCGTTATAATTTTTTTGTGATAACCATATGTTATGGTATGAGCGTTTTATTTTAATACTATGCAATGTACATGATTTTTAATCATGTTGTGATTTATTTCCACTGTTATTCGACCCAAGTGATTGCCAGAAACCACGATTGTTCAGTAAATAACGTCACCTTGAGTTATTGGTAGTTACACAATTAATTCTTTTATTTAAAATTTGAGTACTAAGACTGTATGCATTGCTACTGTAATATTAACAATTTTTCGTTGTTTAACGATGATGCTTGTCCCAGAACGTCAATACAAAATTAACAATTTATTAATCTACATTATTTATTCCGACCAAGGCTGAATCAGTTTATTCTTTTTTTAGAACATGTAAGCATTCCTGTTAAAATGTAATTAAGATTGTTAGGTTATTTACTTCGTACATACTACATAATTGTACATTCGTTTTATGCTTATTTAGTTCAATATATTAAGACTGTTCACCTCTTTTTCTTTTCCCATGTTACACAGTTAAATGTAGTAAGGATACCGAATGGTTTGTGCATGAAGAGTTGTTTAAAATTTAGTAGATTGAAAAGATTTTCTAATACATTTCTACTAGTAATTTTTAAACCATTTGTAACAAGTTATAATTGTTGTTATATCACCCCCCCCATCCCATGCAATTATTCCATAGTTGATCAAGTTGTGGAACACAAAATACATCATTTTTATTGCCTTTGCTTGGATAAATTACAAATTGTGTCATTCTTACTTTTAATATTTTGATAGAAACCCACTAGAGGGCCAGTTCGCGTTTAGTAATACGATATTTCCATACAATTGTTTCAATCCACCGATGTAAATGAGATAGTAAATTTTTTCCACAAGGTATGGTTCATAATATGTTTCTGTTTGTAGAAGATTCGAGACTACTACTTTAACAACATTAAACGTAGTTATGATTTAACGGCATGGTACGGAAGAATGAGATACTAGGCATCGCTATCGTAGCAGCAGTATGCCTGCTCCTGATAGCGTTCAGTCAGAAGGACACCAACGAGTACCATGCCAGATCTCACCGTTATCAGCACCAGGTCATAGACTTAGAAGAAGCGTTCAAAGTTCCTACCAATGCCTCAACGGTCGCGACGCCATCGATACAAGACGTTATCGCTCAACAGCGGAACCTCCTCCTGAACGAGGTCTCCAGCTACAAGTTTCCCGAGGGAGACAACCTCGAGGATTACACACTTGCAACGGGCGGCCAGCCGGTTCGGACGGTCATCCTTACGACATGGAGGTCTGGCTCGACCTTCCTCGGGGACGTCATCAATGCCGTGCCCGGCAATTTTTACCACTATGAGCCCCTGCTGGACTACGGGATCGTCCAGATAAGGGGGCCACCTTACGCCGAGACAGCTCTTGCCAGGCTCAAAAGCTTGCTGAATTGTGATTACACCAATCTTCATAGGTACTTAAGTTATGGCATGTCGCACGTGTACCTGTTCACTCATAACACGAGGTTGTGGGGCCAGTGCGAGATTTATCCGCAATTTTGTTGGAATTCATCGTTCCTGAACGACTTCTGCAAACTGTTTCCGTTCCAGTCCATGAAGACGGTCAGGCTGAGGCTGAGGCTTGCGGAAGAACTGTTGGACGATGAAGAGTAAGTCGATATTTGAAATTTGGTTAAGTAGCAACAGATCTAGTTTATCAAGTGGAAACAGTACTGTAGATCCAAAGATTTTACAGAAACATTTTTCAAATAATTCTCCTGTGTTATTTGCTACCTGGGTAAACATACTTTTCTTTCAGATTTTTACATTCCCTCCTATCTTGTGCTGTTATCCCTATCTTTCCTTTATCATACCAATAGGTCAAGAGACATCTCTCATTTTCCATGATTTCCATTGCTTAGTTTTTTAATCTCACTTCATGTTTCTTCTGATCTGTCATACGTTTACTGTAGATCCTGTAGATCACTACAGGAATTACATATTTTTAAAATACTTGAACTTTCATCACCACCAATTTCAATCATTTATTTTTCATTCCTTAATATAAACTCAGTTCGTCAAAACCACTCCATGACATCCAAAGTGCATCTAATTCATGTAATCCAAAGGCCATGCTTGAAATGTAAATGAATAGTTACTTAATTAATGAAGGTTATTTTGTTGTCACACATCTTCTCGACCTCATTGCCAGGGTCGTTATCACAATTTACCATTAAGTAAACAATTTTATTCAAATTTTGTTAAAAAGTCGACAAATCTAAGTTCCAATAAAATACATTATGATACCCCTCTAACCTCATGTACATATAAAACAGTATTTTTCAATAAGTAGACAATAAAATAGCGATCCCAATAGAAATTTGAACAATTTGTTTTTCGCTTTGAGGAGAATTTGTGCGATTATTAATCCAATTATATTTTAAAACAGAAATTCATTAGTATAGGATAATTCCATGATCACAATATTTATAAGATGCGTAATGAGCCTTTCATATCCTTGGTAATATCCTCCAACTTTTGTAACATCCTGAAATATTTTTATGTTACATAATTGATGTTAATTCAGAACTGCTTATCTCTAAATTACGGGGATTAAAAGCTCTGGTTTGTAAATTTGTGTAGTCAAAAACATGTTTGGTCAGGGTATAAACCTATTGTAAAGGTTTATTATTCATATCTAGTTCTATACGCAGTTGTGATTATTTCTAAAACCAGTAATTGTATAAAGCATAAAACAAACATAGCAATTCCTTGAATTACATAAAGCAACATATATTTTACTTTTCCGTATTAATGACTATGCAGCAAATATTTGTTTTTCGACTTTTCGCCTTGATAAATTATTTAACATTACAATTAGAATCATTTGATGATGTTTATATTTTCAGGTTAAACGTAAAAGTGGTGCTGTTAATAAGAGACCCTAGGGGCACCATTCAGTCCCGGAAGCACCGGGATTGGTGCCCAGGCGAACCAGACTGTGATCAACCTAATAATCTCTGTGCCGACATGGTGTCAGATTATAGTGCTGCTATAAAGCTCAAAAAGAAATATCCTGATCGATTTCGGTAAATATTGTTTATGTACATAACCAAAAATTGGTTACTGTGTTAATTGAACGATTTTTAGCAACGCAATATTTCTTACAATGGCAAAATAAGAATAATAGGTCACTTTCATATACTGAAAGTAAAAGAATTCTTCAGTAGCTCTTGGTTACATATGTAGCCACTATACAAGGGGGGCCATTGAAAATGTACCGGAAGGCATACTGTCAGAATAAGATCATGATCATGATGCTTTTATCGACATGATCATTGGAACAGTTATGACTTCCAGTACGTTTTCGATGGCCCACCCTGTACAGTAAAAACCATAAGATTATCTAGGCAGTTGGTAACAATACAATGTTCTTAATAGTGAAACTAATAGATCTTCCTTTCACTGAAAGTGCAATTTTTGCCACATATCAAATTTTGCTTTGGTGATCATATCTGGACATATATTGACCAGTAAATTTGATAAACCTATCGATTTGATACTTGATGGCACTGTATATTCTATATGTATCCTACTTCTAATAACCACAAATTAAAAGGTTTTATTTTCAGTGCGATACGTTATGAAGACTTATCCCTTGACCCATTTAACTACATAAAAGATCTCTTTCAATTCCTCAACCTGGATTTCCATAAGAGGGTACGAAACTTCTTGGATTCCCATACGAAAATGAACGTCGGAGGCGTGTCGAGTACGTTCCGGGATTCTAAGATAGCACCTTTTCATTGGAAGGTTGATCTCAATTACACCGAAGTGCAATGGATAGAGGAAAGTTGCGAGGACGCTATGAAACTGTGGGGGTATGTTAAATCGAAAAATGCGACTGCCCTGAAAGATTTCGATCCACTAACGTCATATGTGATTGAGTAAATATTTATTTATTGGTATATAATTTTAGTAGTACCTCTTTCTTCTTGTTTACAGTATATGGTTTTACATCAGTTTTCTATGTACGTTTCAAATGTCCTTTATATCCAAGTACAGTGGTTTTTGTTAAAATACTTAGCTTTCGTACTATAACACCATATGTAATTTGGTCTGCCGTTAGGTTTATTTTAATTTTAGTTTAAAAGGTACATGTTTGAGGCTATTTTTATTTTCATTAGTAACATTCCTTTTCTTCAGTATTTTTAGTTTAAATCACAGGAGAATACTTAAATTTGTGTCATTTGAACCTGAGGTGCTAGTCATTGAAATATCTTCGAATTATATTAACTCGTTTTTTCAATACCCCTACTAGGTATTAGTTTCATGTTGATTTATACCTAAAAATCACTCGCGGTGTCACCGACATCACACGACTTAAGAGTGTAGGTTAGGAAAAGATCATCCCAGATGTTTTTGACCATTATCAGAACACCAAGGGTTAAAACATGTCACTTTCAGAAATATTGCTACAACTGGTTCCATAAACATTCGTTTCTTCGTCATTACATATTAATTATATTATTGTACATATTATAATACGTGTGACTATTACTACTACTACTACTACTATAGCAGGTTGACTCCAATAAAGCTGTCACGGTGTTTAACAGTGATGCCATTCTGTGTCACAGATTACTTCTCCATATATCCCTTATAAACGAGAAAAGAAAGAGAATAAATTTGCATAAGGCGATGCTGGCAAATTTCTAGTTAGTAGTAAAATAAAAAACTAGCACATTTGCTCCTACTTCTATATGATTTTAAAACTTTTTCAAAATGATGCATTAAAAGTTTAAAAATAAACACAAATCTAGTGGTGATAAAAGAATTTTAAAATCGTATTTTGAATTTTGCATATACAAAGCGATTTTAATGACTATCTGTGCCACTGCGAGTGATTTTTAGATGTGGTTGATTATGTTGGAACCATCATATAGTAATCGACCGTTTCAATTTCAATGTTTTGAAAATTGGCCTGTGCATAGTTTTTAGTTTTAAATTGATTGAAATGACATAGACATGATTGCCTGAAGTTTGTTATTCGATAAATAAAATTATTTTCAATCAATGAAATGAATACTTTTAGTGTCAAGTTATTTTGTATTTAAGTTATTTAGTGCTCAATATGGGATAAACTTGTGATAAACACGTCTGTTAATAAGATATTTTTTAATTTTCTTGTCATTTCAATCATCCAATAGTGCGCTTCTAATTAGGTCAGTATTTAGCAAATAACGAGAATGTTACCTTTAAATTTTGCTCAAATACTCGTTAGAGTACCAGAAATGCACTTAATTTCTTTCGGCACCTCTAACATTTAAGGTTGGGTTGTCTCCCTATTATAGTCAATTGATTTTTAGTGGGATAGGGGTTAAAACGATTTATATCAGTAGAGGCATATCTTAAAAAAATATATTAAGGATAGAACTGATAACCAAAATTAGTAATAGGATCGTGCCTTTTGGGGAAAAACGGAAATCAGAATGCAGCACTGAGTTAAAAAGAAGGAAGCGCGTGTTTTAGCACTTAAAAATTTTAAACATACATTTCCCGATAGGTAACAAGTATGAAAACTTTTTATAATTAGAAAATTTGATATTTTTTATTAATCGGAGAAATACCAATAATTCAATTTAAATGAACAAAGAGCCCAAGCATAGAATAAATAATTCAGTCACAATCACAATTTGGGCTTCCAGTTGTAGATAACTTTAATTTCAATGACAATATTTGATTCGAGCACTGTATGAAATGTTAGAAAATTCTAAAAAAAAAAGATTTAGCTTAACAAATTAGATGAAAACCTAATTAAGCTCCTAAAGTTTAACTTTTCCGTCAGGTATTGTGTTTGCTGGAATATAAATCGCATTTCAACGAAAATGGTAGCTTATACGAAAATAACTATTTTATGCTTCTACTTTCTGAGGATTCCAGTATTTTCAATTATTAAACAATAGGCGCGTTTTATATCCTAGCACAATACATTATTACAAATTCGAGAATTTTCAGTTTCACAAAATGCTTTAGCCATCTAGAATACTTGTGATGAAGTAAAATAAAATTATAGAAATTTTGCACCGTTATGAAACCACACTGCAAAGCTAATATTTTTAGTACCTACTGTTTATTTGAATACATATAAACTTTAAGTTTAGTTATTTTAAATTTTGTGATTTTTTGATAGTAGTATTTATATTAGCGTTTTTTGTAAGGTGATATTGGCCTATAATGGTTGAATTTAATAATGGTATTGTTAATAAATACATTTGCATTTAGCATTTACTTATTATTGAAACAATAAAAACTATTAAATATATAACAAATCAAATATATAAAAACAGAATGGGCACTTGAACACAGTGTGATAAAACAATTACTATTATTAACAATTAAAACGTAACCTAAACCCTTAAATCAGTCTAAGTTATGTATAATACTTGCAAAGGATATTGCAACACACATGACATTGACAAACACACATGATTTTGGTACACAAATGGAGATCACATTACAAAAATAAAACATGTCTAGCCTCTCACAAATAAATAAAAATAAATGTCCAAAAGTCTAAAACTTTTAAGTTTTAGTGTAAAACATGTACTTATTTATGAAAACTGTTATAACTCTTCATATTGCTGATAATTCCTCAAAGTCTCTTCGATTTTATCTGCAGAATATTTACAATCTGACGTTTTACATTGGCAAGTAAAAGATTTACATTTTATCAACCAGAATTTTTGCCCATAATCGAAACTAAAAAAAAAAAGAACTCTTTTGTACCGTTACCTAACCCTGGTATTTAGTGCTTACTTTAATTCTTCCTCAGCTACAATATCCCTCAAAGCAAATAACACGATTTTAGGAAAACGTATGTCCTGATGCTCCACAAATACCTTAACTGGATACAAATTCGGGCTACAGCTGTGATTAATAAACCTACAGATGTTACCGTAATTACTTGCATCAACACAGTAAGATTCAATTTCCTGCAAATGATTATTTCAAATTTCACATACTTTTCAGGTCCATTTTTACTTACCCCAATACTGAGATCAAACACGTAACTGTCATCCTCCCTTTCGTCCGCATCGGAGTCGATGAGGATTTCTCCAATGTATTCGCACACAAAACTCCCCTTAGGTATTGCCCTTAAAGTTTTTACACCCCAGCCTATCGACTCAGTCTTATAAAGTTGGAATCTTTGGCTTAAGCCTTTTTGTACTAGTCGGTTTCTACAGGTTATCGCATTGCAGGAACAAAATTCGTTGCACTCAAAAATTACTGGACTATCTGGAAAACCGACAGAAAGGTATGATAAAATACACAGAGATGTCTTTAGGTCGTTTTGATTAAAAGGATACAAGATCAGACGATTAATAACACAAAAAAATTGGAACCTCAGAGATGAAGGTTGAAGTATCAAGTACTTCCATGGTATTTGTTGCCAAATTTGTGTTCTTAATGTATGCACCAAAAAAGACGTTTAGTTAGTTTATACAAGAACAAAATTACAAATCTCGTAGAAGATACAAAAAGGAAGTTATAAGCTATTATATTTCTGTACCTGTAAAGCTGAAATCAGTAGTGAGCTTTCCCTCCTCATCATACCAGCATTTTCCAGACATCTTTCCACATTCACACTCATCTGAAATGCATCTGTCTTGACAGTTGCACGATCGCAATGATGAAATCTTATTATCTATGTGAGTTTCATCCGAATTCAGGTAGCTTTTTGTAATATACACATAATTAGTAGGCTCTGGTTCATCATCTACTCTATTTACACATTGGATGGGATTCAGCTCTTTTCCTTTAGAGATGTCACTGAAAAAATGAGCAGATTTCATCAATACGAATCAGATCATTTAGTATTTACATGTTAGACAAATATATGTAACTGACTATGCAGAGACTATTAAATTTCTAGATTTCATATTGCATACTAAGAATCTGTAACTATGAGATAAAAAGTTCATTTTTCAATACAACAGTTAAAACTAAAAATAAAAAGAATAAATACTCAAAAATGCTATAAGAAATTGAACAAAGACGACATGAAAAATATCTCAAAAATGAGAAACTTAAGCACACGCTTCTGCTATTTAGATGACATTTTAAGTTTTATATTCAGTAGATTTTCACTGTGGAAGACAATTTTTTGCAAGTCTTGCAAGACTTCATTTTCTCTTACAATCAGGGTTTTAATTTTTTATACATATGATAAAGCGATAAACTGAAAATTCCATATACATTTTAGGGTTCAGCTCGAAAGATAAATGTTACACTATTTCATATTTATGAAAATATATGGAAAATATACGCATTCTGCATTTTGGTTCACATTTTAGCAGAAAGGCAGTTTTATGCAGAATACTCCACAAAAATTAAACCTTAAAAACAAATATACAAAAAAATGCAACCAAAAAGCATTTTTGCTTTATTTTTTGTGAATGTCTAAAATATATTAAGTCGTTTGAACTACTAATAATAAAATCTAATACTAACTGGTTTCATAAAACACTTTGAAACTTACTTAGAAAGTAACGTTTTGCGTTTCTTATGATCACCTTCTACAGATTGCAGTTTCACATTGAGAGCTATAACACCATAGCTATCACCATCCTCAGGTACACATTCTAAAGCAGTCTCATTATTTTTATTTACTAAAGAAACATCCGCGCCTCTAGCTAATAATACTATGATAGAGTTATATTGGTCTTCCCTAGCGGCAATGTGCCTAAAACAAAATAACAATTGACAATGTATCCTCGTAAACATGAGAATTGTCCTTATATAATTATCAAGGTAAAATTTTGAATCTTGTGACATTTAGATGGTTTTTTAAAAAACAGTTATTAGTTTCAAATTAAAAACACTTGCTTACAGTGGAGTTTCTCCATGTGCATTCGTTGTATTCACATCACAACCTTCATTTAACAATAAATGGATAATTTCAGTGTTGCCACTGAATGATGCCCAATGAAGAGCCTCATTATGTTCAACATCTCTAAGTAAGGGATCGGCGCCTTGGTTTATTAAATATTTTACTATCTCTATACGATCATGCTCACATGCCCAAACTAGAGGAGTCCATCCGCCATCATCTTGGCAATTTATGAAGTTGCGAATGGAACTGGAAGCAGTTTGCAAGATGAGTTTAGTCGCAAATAGATTGCCATACTTCGCTGCTATATGTAGAGATGTCATTCCATCAGTACCCTGTAAACCATAAAAATAAGTTAGAAATTACATATATAATGCAATCTGAATATATTAGATAAAATAAAGTCTGCACATTTTGAGAAATTGAAATTTTGCAAGATGCTGGAATTTACCTTGATAGATATGCTAGCTCCAGTCTTTATCAAATACTGTATCACATCGTTTTTCTCACAGCTAATCGCTAACATTAATGGAGTATTTTGTTCCTTATCGAATTCGTTTATGTCTAAATTTGCCAACACCAACAAATGGCAAACAACTAAAAGTCCATTTTGGGCGGCGTAATGTAGAAGAGTGCCATCATTAAAGTCTGATATTTTGAAGTGCAGATCGAAACTGTCAGATGCTGCAAAATTTAAAAGTAATATATAATTATAAGAACTGCAAGTTTCAAACATGTACAATATTTATGTTTTTAATAGAACAGGTAATTATGAAGAAAAAACACATTTTTTAAAATAACTATAAATGTATTTAATTACAGTACCAGATAGTGATAAGAAAAAACCAAACGAGGTATATGTCGTTAAATATAGAAAAGTAAGGGTAATGGACTAAAACGGAATGATGATAACCTTGCAACTGAATACCAAATTTACCGCTTTCAAAAGTAGCACACGATAATCTAGAATCTAGTTACCTTTATATCCTAATGCCACCTTTCATTATTATACTTAAAGAAATTAGAAAAAAGCGTTTCAGTATATCTTGTTTCTATCAAATTAATCTTCCTATGTGGAAAAGTAAAAGGCAGTGTAGTTGAAATAATTCTGTCCATTTCTTGATGATTCACTTATGAAACCAAGTTTTTATAGCCACTAATAATGCTAGCATCTTACCAATAACAGCGGCAAGTTTCTTAAAATCCTCATCCCTGATTGCCTCGAGCAGATCGTTCTCGCTAAACTCTTGTTCTAAATCGAATTCATTCAGATCTTGTAATATATCTTGAGGTAAAAGAGAAGAAACGTCGAAACTAGATTGATCATTGATTGGGGTGAAGTTCATTTTAGCTGATGGGCTAAAGAAGAAAAGATTAAAATTTTGGTAGAGAGAGGCTCAAAACAATAGTGGTGATCTGTAAAAAAATAAAAGCAGAACTCAATCCAAAAATAACCAAAATTTAGTAACGTAAATGTAAAAAAGGCAATCAAATGTAAGCTGAGAGAATGGTTGTACTTACTAGTGAAGTTTTTGTACTGGAAGGAGGATGGGTTTCTTGGTGCAGTGCAGTTTAATGGTTACTTCTTGGCTAGGTTTAGATATACCGCAGTGTGGGCAACAGCTCACTGCTCCAATGGTGATGTCACATTTCTGGTGGTATAAGTGGTTTTCTTCGCATTTTAAAAAATTTCCCTGAAACACATCCATTATTACAACATTAAAAACACATAATCAGAACTGACCTGAGTGCAAAAAACACCACAACTTGGACAGCAATTATGTCTTAACAACCTATTCTTGTGCATCTCACACAAAAGCTGATAAGGAACTCTTTGGGAAGATCTTAAGAGGCAAGTATTCACTACATCAGCCATCCTACTGCAACCCAGAAAATTACCATCGATGTTGTCCACCGCCATACAAAATGTTACTTCTGGAAAACAAAAACCATCTCAATGCAAATCATTTAAAACCCATTTAGACGAACCATTTTTACTTTTCGCAGCGTAGAAGTTGGAATTCTGGGTGCACAAACATAGTCTCATTGTCAGTAAGGCGTCTTCTGACGATGACGGGGTTGGGTCTGCAGAGGAACTGCTTACTTGGTTAATCTGGGAATTTGTATCAAAAACTTGACTTTCTCTTTTATGACTGAAAGTAAAGCAAGAGTTGATTAAGCACAGAAATATTAATTTGTGTGAAAGAATGTTTGTAGTGTGTAAGCCTACTTGTTTATTTTATGGTGGTGGTGGTGGTGAGGTATATAATTAGCAACTGAATGTTTCTGAATTGAAGTTCTCAATCTCGGTACTCGCTGGATAGTTTTTATCTGCACAAATTGTTTAGGTGGTCCATATTTTAAGTACAGCAAGATACCGAGATCGCAAGTAATGACATTTTCAGGTAATTGGAACCATTGTATCTCACAGGTTATTTATATAATTTAAATGATTAAAAATAGAATGAAATAGAGTACGTTAAATATTATCTTCCATAATTTCTAATACTAATGGCAATCAAATTTGGATTATAACAAATAAACCATACTAACATAGTGTTTGTTGTCCCGTGTCTCAATACAATTGAAAAATTAAAAGCAAAGTTAAATCCTTCATACAGCAGAAATGTATAGAAATACTACCTGATGCTTATTCTTCTTGACTTTCTCGTGACTTTCCCTTCGACACTGTCATCTTTGCTGTTTTCAGAGTCAGTTTCAGCTTCGCTGTCAGTAATTTTTTGTTTCCTTGCCGGCTTCTTGGAGGATTTTGTTTGCGTCTTGGATCTCTTAGCCAAAACTTCATCTTCCAATGGTGATTTGTTGCCATTGTTCAATTCGAGATGCCTCCTGACCCTTTCCTGCTTGGCAAACTCCAGATTTTCTAAAATTTTCTGAGTGGGTTTCAACTGCCTCGTCAGCCTTTGAGGCTTACTGGATTCATTGTAGGATTTTTCTTTTCTGGCGATCGCACTCTGTAATATAGACCCGTTACAGTCCCTGCTTCTTCTCCTAGATGATCTTTTTAACACATGATTCTTCTCCACAGACGGGGAGTTCACCTTACTTCTCGTTTTAATGCTGCTGATTTCCTTCAGTTTTATTGCCGTTTCCTTCTTCAAGTCTTTTAAGGGAAGGTTATCTTCCCTATCACTACTGTCCTGGTTCTCCACACCCTCATCTTTAACTAGATTCTCTTCGACTTTCATTGCAGTACTTTCGCTTTCTTTGTTCGAACTGTCCGATTCGCACTTGATTTCAGTTCTGTTAAACTGGCTCTTCATTTCCCCCAGTATCTCGTTGATAAAGGTTTTTCCCTTATCATCACACATAATTGGTTTCGCGGATTCGCAGGCCACTTTACTCATTTCTAATTACCTATTGTGAAATCCAACCTATGAATGATAGTTATCTTCTGGCTTGCATTGCGGAGGGTTTCATGTGATTTTTCATTTAAAAGTTCTTAAATAAACAGAGCCCAACCAAAACAAACTCCTCTACCGTGCAGCAGCCACATCGACTGTCAAATCTACAGGTCAAATCTGTCAAATCACGAATCGTGAAATTTCGGAACGAAGCGATGATAGTTTTTCTTCTCTGTTTTCTTTAGTTCTGTGGTCGTTGTGATTGAATTTAAAACGATAGAGACTAGAGACGTTCGTAACAGTAAAATGTTATCCAAATTGAAAATTAGTTGAGAAATTTAGTGACGTTAGTGATATTGTGTGTGAAAGTTGTTCAAAACTGCTTGTGTGTTTCACGGATAATTATTCAACAGTTTGGATACCTGCAGTCATACCATATTCGATGTACCGGCAGCTTCAGTTAAAAAGTGGAGGAAATTTTAAACGGAGTCCACTGGGTTCTACCACTCTTGCATGAAGAATTCAACCATGAAGTTCTCCAGGATCCCTCTGAATCACACTAAGAAAGCTGGATTAGAAGGTATGTAGCATTATTCCTTTCTTAGAAATGTACCTTTTACTAAGATAGTAGCTATGCGGTGCTGCCGGTGTGAAGTTATCAGCCACTTTCCAGCAGCCCAAATTAGAGAATGGGGCCCTATAAAAACTTGTTTATTGAAGGTTTCGTTCATGAATTGCTGTGGAATATCTGTGGGCAAAAATTAGGATACATTGTTCATCTGCAGTTGCAGTGGGGGAAACCACCCATATTTCAAAATAAAAGTATGGATAAATTTTAAAAAGAAACGTAGCGCCAGTCGAAATTTATGGAATAAGTAGTATTTTACCTCTAGAAGTAGTTAGTACCTCTAGTAGTAAGTACCTCTAGAAAGCGGTTATCTTAGACCACATTAACTCACCTGCTGCTAAAGAGGGTGAAATCAACCCTGTTCAAAAACATTTAAACGTCATTTCAAAACGTTTTTTCGAATTTTTCAAAATTGAGTTCAAAATTTCAATGCCAAACGAAAGGAGGCGGTTTTCTGGTTTACTCTACGTATCAGACCATCTGTACATCTCTTTCAAAATTTATCCAATCTAGCAAAATTAGAAATTCAAAGTATCCTAATGGTATATGTTGGATATAGTGGATTGGAAGTGAATTATTTTATACCGAATGGTATGACTTTTTTCTGTTGATTTGGATTCTTGCCAGAGGAGAAATGAATAATTAAGATGGTTTTTTTTCTGCCATGAATCTGAATTTATAGAAAGAACCCATTAAAAAATCCTCCATTAAAAAATAACGCCAGTCAGTCCACGCCATTTCTAGTGAAAACCTAATCTGGTATTGCCTTTTACTAATAGGATACTTTAAATTTTTAATTATTGGCTGGATGTTACAAAGGGCATATTGGTGGTTTGGGACACCCCATATATACGATGTAAGCTGGTTGTTCACTGGTACATCTTGATGCTATCTGCGATTTAATTTCACGGACTTGTTGATAGAGGAAACGCCGAAAAACATCATTAATCTCATCAAGCGTCTGTTTCCAATATAAAAAAAAAAACGCGCACCACCTTACGTATACATTTACATTCATTACTGGCATTGATTGTTGTTTTTCTACTATTTATATCCGCACATAATTTTATAAATTAGGTAATATACAACATATAGGTACGGTGCTTCCATTAGTCATGTTTCAATATTAATGCCGATTACTTCATAATTCGAAAATAAATGAGTTCTTTACTTCACTGTACATAGCGATAAAGATCAACGTAGGTAGTATTGCTTTCATTTTATTGTAAATGTTATGATCAAGTGAAATAATACAAAATGTGCCTTGTTATTCAAGTAAGTGGACAGACATTAGGGCTACTTCACCAAATTCGGATATGGTATTGCCATGAATGTTCCTTTGGTCCTGGACTTGTTTTGCTTTTATTTTTCCTCGTACTATCTATTATTTAGACATTTTATACGTTGCGCTGACACTACTACAACCTATACTACAGCAACTATTGAAATAAGAATTCAATTTCGACTGAAAGGATGTACAAGCATTAGTTCTTGAAAATGGGGCTGTATTATCAGCCCAAACTGTATATTAATAACTTATTTGACTACCAATAAATAAAATGATGTATACTTTATATTTATTTTAGGGAATTAGGTATAACAAATA
This sequence comes from Cryptocephalus primarius, assembly GCA_963576515.1. Taxonomy (NCBI): domain Eukaryota; kingdom Metazoa; phylum Arthropoda; class Insecta; order Coleoptera; family Chrysomelidae; genus Cryptocephalus; species Cryptocephalus primarius. Next base: position 14,664,948 of record OY754942.1, on the reverse strand, counting down.
CTAGTAGTGCAAATAACCCCACTGATATTGCCTCCATAACGGTTATACCGCCCTAATATATTTTAAGTAAATATGCACACACGGTGTGTGACACACCACTTCCAAAAAATTATCAAAATAATACACCTGAATTTCTCTTGATAATCAAAAAAATTCTTTCAAAGATGTTCTTTGATTTTCTCGAGAATTTTGTCAGCAGTGCAATTATGCTACGTTCAATTTTAATTATTGATTGTGAAAAAACTTATTGGTATAAGTGAAAAATATAAATTCAATTGTTCATAACTCAATTTTACTGTCTGTGATTCTTCTTAAGCCAAGTTTATGCCTTTGTATGATACCAGAGGCAAAGGCGAGTACTATATAGTAATATATATTACACACGGTATTAATTCAACCAATTTTAGTTGTAAATTACGTTTTCTGTTAGTGTTGATTAATAATTTACCCATAATTACTATACAATTCTTTAAATAATTTTGTTACGGTCAAAGATAATACGTTTTATATTCATACAAATTCACTTGCTATTTTAACCGGCAGTTCTGCTAGAAACTGTCGTATTTTTCTCCTCTTTATCAGTCGTGAGTCACTAAGTAACAAACAGTTTTTTGTAGCATTTTTTGTAGCACTCGGTCCGTAGTAGCACCTCGAATATTCCTCGTTAGGAATTTTATTTGCACGGTAACACGCGTTGGAGACGATTCAGTTTAAAATCTTTGGAGTGTTCGTTGATTTTCTCACTCCAAACCCGTGATTTTTACTGCAAATGGGTCGATATTAACAGTGTCTAGGTGATTTTTTAAAATTATGTTCGAATGACACTGCTAGAATTATCCTAAGGTTATATGTTAAATATATTTTTATTATTTTTTAGGTAGTGGTAGCGACAGTGATGCATTCTGGTGGCCGTAGGAGCACCCCGGAAGACAACTATCGGGCCTTCTGTCATTGCCGAAATGGTATGTACCTTTTAAACTATTTTTCAACGACAGTTTTATGTATTATTCTCACGTGAAATGATTTTCGGATTTCGCAATTTGACTTTTCTGAACCTTTTAAGATCCTGAGTTCGAAAAACATGTTTTTGGAAAAAATCTCGCAGGATACATGACTGGAAATTTTTTTCTCAGGAAGTGTGAATAACGAAAAGATTATTTTTATTTGGCCTTGGTGCCCTGAAAACTCGAATCCGTGCGATATATGTTAAAATCGGTTAAAGACAAAGGACACATTGTCATTTTCGTATTACCTTGAAAACCATGTATTTAATCTACGGTTAAATACATACCTGCTACCATAAACGTTATTTTGACTGATCTTCTCTGAAGGCCCCTTAGCCAATGTGAATTTTGAGTTTTTCTCAGTTGTTTTTCTAAATGGCTTTATGCATTTTTATTAAACTTTATATCTGAACCACTACATTAGTTAGCTATAATTCCTGTTTGAAATGTTTTTTTCTAAATGCGCCCTAAAGGGAATTTTACTTTCGTTATTTTTTTTTTCTTAATTATTTTGAGAACGCCTTTCGTGATGTACTGCAGACATTACCATGTGACTTACTAATTTAATATCTATAACTCATTTTTGAAATACTTTTTTCTAAAATGGGCATTTTACTCTGTAAATGTCCAGTTTTTCTCAATTGTTTCGTAAGCGACTGTACATGTTCTCTTTGAACTTTACTTTAGACTTAACACATTAGATTCCTACAAATTTTTTTAAATATTTTTCTCTAAACCAGCCCTGCCCAAAGGCACTTTCCTCTTGAACGTTTTCAGTTTTTCTTAATTTTGTTAAAGATGTCTTTAGTGATATACTTCAGATTTTGTTATTTGACTTATTTATTTAATGCCTTTGCATTTTGTTAGAAACATTTCTTTTTAAAACTGCCACAAAGGGCATTTACCTTTGAGAATTCTAAAATATTCTTACTTTTCTCTTAAGCGACTTAGGCATTTCTTTTAGTTTTCGCAACTTGACATATTTATTAATATTTTTGTCTAAAATCGCCCTAATTAACACTTTGTTTCTTTAGTTTCTCTTAATTTTCCCCAAAAGAGCTCTAGTTGACATTTCAAACTTCACAACTTAACTTAATTATCCTAATAACTATAACTTCTGTAGAAAACATTCTTTTCTAAAATTGTCCTAAAGGGCACTTAACCCTTTTGAATTTCCGAAACCTTTGAAACTTCTTAGAGTACGTGCCTTATATGAGACAGTTACACGATGGACACATCGCCAATTTTTAGGTTTATTTCGAAAGAAATATAGTCTGTTATATGAAAAGACTTGGGAAAAATTTCAATGCAGTTTTTCGTTTTTGAGTCGACCACCTTTAATTCAGTTGTAATGAGACAGTTTTTCTTAATTGCTTTCTTGATTAGTGCTTCATATGTGAAAATGGATCGATTATACCACGGTTAGATGGTAAATTATCCCTAAATCATTATGATTTAGGCTTATATCTGTTGGTATTGCTAGTAGAAGAGCATGATGAAGGTATTGTGATCATCCAAGAAATATTTAGTTACATCTTTTCTTCTCGTTTTCCTTCAGAAGAGTGCTTCTCATGTTTTACTGTGTCTCTATAACTAGATTAAGTTATCTACTAGTTGAAACTAAGTACATAAGATAGATTCTCTTAGGAATGGCTCGAAGAACTTGACTCATAGGAATATTTCTCATGTCATAATTCGTAGAAGTTTTGTAAGGGCATGACATATACGGTTAATTGCAGCAAAGTGTTCCCTACAGATATAGACGTTAATTTTATTCGAAATAGGCATAAAAGTAATATTTTTATTACACAGTATAGGAATAATAATACAACAAAAGCATCGTTAATGTGTCATGTACTAACTGATCTCCAAATAGCAAGATGGAATAATGTTCAATGAGTAAATTTAAGTGTCTAATACATTAATCAATTCAAATGACAGCACTGGCTTCAACATATTCTGACTGTTGTGAATTTCTCTGCATTTGATATAACACAGGCCCGAGAGTAACCATTTCGTGATCGTCCTTCGAAAATTCTGGTCTTTTCCCTTCTCTCATCTCTTTTTCTTCCAAACAGTAGAACTCTTCGATCGACTTTGGAACGATGGGAATGCAAAAATGCAGGATTCGGTTCATTATGAACAGTAAATGCTAAAGAATGTTACGGCTATTAATGGAATCATATGCACTATTGAATCTTACTTCAAAAATAATTACAAAAATTAATTTGTAATCCAGATCAATCCAGTATTCATCTATAAGCGTGTATTTCAACTCAGATGAAGCGGAGGGTGGGTAGCGCATGGCTCTATAGTAACATTTCTCCGGTGGGTTGTCCACTTTGGTGTATGGCAAATAATCTTTCGTTGAAAACTCTGAAAATGATTTGAATGAAAAATTTGTAGAAATTTAAAAAAGTTGTTTACCGGAAAGTGTTGACATAATAAATCCTTCCAGATTATATTTATGCCTCATTCTGTAACCGTGCCTCGTCATGAAATCGGTGGTAATGACTAATACAAACCCCTGGAAAAATCGTTTAATTGACTGCCGAATTTAATTAATTGTTCCCAGGGGAAGTATCAAAAGGTATGATCACGTTTTGTCTTTTACTAAAAATGGCCTAATAAAGTAACTGTAAACTGAATTTTCTGGAAGTAAAAGACCCAATTTTCTTGAGTAGGTGCATGAAAAGTATTTTCGTAATTAACACTTTACACTCACATTAACTACGGTACTTAGGAGGGTAACTGAGCCCAAAATGCCATCCCAACATCCAATTCCTGTCGTTCTCGTAGGTACTGGACGCCTATGTAAAAAGGTTAACCTGTAGGCTTCCATTTTTAATTCCAGTACGTTGTTGACTAAAACAAAAAGGGGTGCCAGCGGAAACACCGCCGTAAAGAATGTTATATAACCGTACTCGATAACTACAATTAAAAATTATTAACACTGTTTAATTAAAACGAAATTTAACCTACTCCTTTCAGTGAATTTTTGGGTGTACATATACCTAGGTGACGGTACTAGAAAGTACTGTTCTTCGTATCCTGGCAGGGTAGTCCTTTGCATTATGTGGTGACTTGTAATTTTCAGAGATCTGTAAATACATTGTTCTTAGGAAGGGTAATGTCGAAGAAATTTTTAGTTACGGTTTAATTATGAGTATCAAATTCTTAACGAATTTTTTGAAAAGCAACACGATCATTAAAAAGTATCCAAGATTAACTACACAAGTGAAAGGGTGACATGTGTCTTTTTGGAAGATTCCTATGAGCGGGGTATCGTAATGTTCGGGATACCGATAAAATCTACCCTGGAAATGAATTGAAGTGAGATAAATTAGTGTGATTAAAGTATTACTTAAAAATATTACCTTGACAAATGCGGTATAAAAACATATGGTATAATTGTTAATAAATGCCAAGAAGAAGCTTTTGTACAACACTGACTTATCAAAATCGCGCTGTGTTCGGGGATTTTCGTTTTCTGTTAGCCACAAAGATACTTTGTTGTAAAATAACTAAAAATATTTGGTTAAGACACGATCATACGTTGTTTCTACTTTTTAATTACCTTTGCGTAGAACTTTAGGAAGATTAGTTGCATTATAGATCCCACCACAATTTTCAGCATAGGTGCGGAATTTTTCGTGAACGTCCATTTAATGAATAACTTTCCAATATGGTGTTTTATAAATACGAACAACAAAACAAACATTCCTGTTATTATTATCTGAAATGAAGTTATATGTACTGCGATTATTACACTTGGTTACAGTACTTCCAGTCAGAATTGGTCCAGTTAAAATAAGCAGTAAAAATTAATAGTCAACTTAACGCCACACAAAGACCGAGATAATGATCCATAGATGTGCCATATTTAATGAAATATAAAAGACTGCTACTCACTTTGTCAACGAAATTTCATGACGAGGTTTAGGTAGTGGAAACATTATTTTGGAGTTGATTTTTTGACATAAATGTTAGTAATATAACAAAATAACTAAAATATGTAACTAAATAACTAAAGTATCGAAAAATTTCATTGTCCTCAAAGACCACGAAGAGGTATGAGTAAACTTTACCTTGATAGCAAATATGTTTGGTATAGTTATTAGGAGGGATGGTCGTTAGTTGTTAGCAAGCTCGATGCAAGTTAATTTAAAATATAAACCGAAAAAAAGTAAATGTAACTCTACTCTGCTTTAGTATAGGGTAAAAACGTATTTTTTAAATGCTCTCGGTATAGTCAGTTAATTTTTTTTGATTTTTAAGTGGACCAACTCTTACAGGAAGGCCTGTACTTACCATTACGATACAAACTGCAAAGGAAATTCCTATTTTAATGCATATTTTTACTGTCGATTCACAAGGTTCCATCTGTCCAGTGACGTAGGAAAATCTTTGATCTGTTGCTCTCTCATAGAATCCGGGCCTATAACAATATGAATAAAATACGAAATATGAGCTGTAAGGTACAAATACCTTATAGGACTAGGCTCTTCGTATCGTATATTCCACCTCCACTTTAAAACATTAGATCTCCTTTGCCACATGTGCAGGAAAATCGTTGCTAAAACAATTTTTAATCATCACACACCTACCTTGTCGGCAACATATTGTAGGTACCCCAGAAAGACATCAACAGAGCAAATAACACCGTCAAGTAGTTGTCAAAGACGTAAACCAACTTCGAAGTCTTACATTCGTCTGCCAAGCTTCTAAAGTGGCAATCAGGACCATATTCACATACCGGACATAAATATATTCCCTTCCCCTCGCATACATCTCTCCTAAAGTACAATTTTTCTCATTTGCAAACCACATTTTCCTAACTTACTTACAGTGGAATGAGAGTCGTGTAAGTAATATAATAAATATTAATGAGTACGACTATGATACCCATCAACGCCATCGGTAGTAAAAACAAGTTGAAGTATTCCACCCATGCGAAGTAAAATGCTACCTCGTTACCGAAATATCTATTAAGTAAATCAAGGGGTTGTGTTTTGAAGAACATCCTAGGATTTGTCCAGTACTCTTTGAGTAACTACGAGCAACATGTTTTGGGTACATTTTCTCCTTTAAATTTTTTAATATCAAGTCTAGGTTTTAATATGGTAAACTACCTCTTTATCATTTGGTATATCCCCGTCAGAAATTCCTTCATGCAAAGGATATGCGTCAATAATGATTTCCCGGTGGAGCATTTTCTCTATAGTGACATCGGTATCGTCGTAACCGTATTTGGTGCTGTTTAAAATCTTGTGCGCTATCATGATACGTTCAGTGCTTGTAAAACTTCTTATTGAAACAAAATATGTTAAGTTACCGGTAAGGCAGTAGTAAATATAGCAGTACTTACTCCTTATCCGGCATGTTACTGTTTCCTTCATTGCGATCTGTTGTGTTGCCTGCACTCCCTATATCGTGAACCTTGGAAAAATGTTTCAAGGGACTTGCGGGGATGTGGATAAGAAGGAATAAATTTGGCGTTTCCTTAAAATAAGATATATATTAAATAGAGGATAGAGGAATGAATACATTGAATAAGTCGGGTGAGAAATGTGCTAAATGATGAGAGGATGAAGTGAAAGCTTTGAATTTAGTTTGGTTACATTTACCCTATTGGAATTTCTATTTAAGTTTGTCGTTTCCTTAAAGACATAATTAGGTATCTAAGTTGGATGATCTATAAGAAATGTGTTAAGTGATAGGGAGAAGAAGTGCAGGTTTGGAATAAAAAACATCCTCAGTTATTTTTACACCAGTTTTACCTTTCCTTTTACAGTTTCTGTTTGTAAACCGAGTTCCTCCAGACTTTTAATGTAAAATTCCAACTTACGCAATTTACGTTTATCGACCACCATAACATAGTCAATTTTTCTCAAGCCATCTATAAAATACAATCCACTTTTCGTGTTGTCCATAACGGCAGTCTATTTGGCAGATGTTAAAAAACGTCAAACTTGCTTATATCAGAATTTTTGAATTATGTCTATTGTTTCGCTATTATCAGAACATATTGTCAGTTATTCGATGTGATAGAACATATGCTGATCTAAGTAAATATATTCGGTACAGGGAAATAAGAAAAAAAAAGGATTTTATGGTCAAAAAATGCAACTTTTTGCTTGCCAGTACAACTACCTTGAAGGGCCTTAAAAAAGATTTAAAATGACATTTTTAAATGTTGATTATCTTTATTTTTTGCTTAAAAAATTGCGAAGATTGGTCACGAATTTCGTCAAAAAAGCATCTCCATTGAACAATATACGTGCTGTTTGAAACGAATAATATTTATTTGAATTTGAATTAGGGACACAGAAATATTTTGGAAAGAAAATTAACTTCAAATGTAGAGATTATAAATAGATATGTACTTATGTTTTTTCCACACACACTACCAAACACAACTTTTTTTTTGAAATTTCCATTATCATGGAAAATATGCATTTTTAAACCGGTTTTTATAGTAAAAAACATGCAGTATAGCCAGAAATTTAAAATAATGTCAAATACATCTTATAACAAAAAATATGAAATTTGCATATAATCCTAGCTTTAGTAATAATAATCAAACGGCAGCACAGAATTTGATATGATTTTGACTAGGTGATCCAGTGACGTTACATCTACTCAAAAGCTTTGATATTTCCAGACGCGATCAATTTTTTATAATTAGGTAATGCAATTCATTTAGAGAAGAAATAGGATTTGTTTAATTAAACTGTTTCATTAGAATCGTATCCAGAAGGTTTTGTAGGTGCGACAAGACAGATTATTCTGTTATTGTGGGATTGTGTCAGTGAATAAGAGATAGAAGGTTACCGACATACATTTTATTCAACATAAACATGTCTTTATTTTTATACAAGAATCTTATTGAATATAACATACAAAAACACTTATTAATGATATCACAGCCATTTTTAGCACACCCAAAATATTCAGCAATATTTGGTCTACTAAAAAGTAAATGTTTATTGAAAAGGACCTACCCCTCTTTATTGCACACAACTTAAAAATTAAAGAAACGAAAGTACAAAAGTATCAAAACCAAGTTTTGTTTCCGTCAAAGAGTATGAAATAAAAAGTTGTAATTCCACCGTTCAATTGTGGCTAGTCGCCAAAAGAAACAGTCTTGTCAAAGAAATCATAAGCGTCACATCCTTGCACGCAAATGTATAACTACATGTATATACATAGTTTGCTCTCATATCACAAAAAAATCTTCATCCAGCCCCCCATAAAACTGAAAGGCGAGCAGCGGGAACTCCAAGAGTCTAGCGAGCCTCGAGTTCCTCCTTCGAGGATAGTCAGAGGGACGCGGTGGCGGTGAAGTTCTGCCTCCTTCTGAGCACGCGGGACTTGTAGAGGTCGGATTTGTGGCACACGACCACCGTACCGCCCTGATTCGTGTTCGGTATAACTTTGCTGTTCGTGTTGCCGATGAGGGTGCCGATCATCTTCGAGACAGAGAACTTGCGGGTTTTCTGGCTGGCCTGGACCGAGCGGCACTCGCTCAGTACCATGTCGAAGGCTGTGTATATTGCAGATGAATTCTCTGCCACTGATACTTCGTAGAACTGGCAGTTGTTCTGGATGGCTGCGGTGCGACCTTCCACTTCCTCGATCTGGAATAGAAGGCGTACGTCAGTCAAACGGTCTTTGTATGAAAATCGTTGAAGAAAATTTAGCGAAACCGAAGAATGCGCATGCGTATACCTTTGAAATGAATTTTCAGGTCAAAAAGGATTAGTGGCTACTATTACCATAGCGGGGTCGTAAAAGGTAATGAAAATCGCCTCATTCTCTGCCACCAGTCAAAGCAGGTAAATTCTTTTATGGTACTTACTTACTCAGACATCCTCAATGACATTTGCATAGTCGTTTTACTTTTCGCAACCAAGTGAATGCGGCAAATGAATAACCTATCAAATTGGTCCTATTTATCTATAATTTCTGTCTTAGGGATCTATCACCTAATCTATATTTTGGCGAATACCGAGTTTCTGGCGTATACCCGTGGCAAATACCCAAAATCAAAGTGCTACAACACAAATTCACATAGTCATACACACGTCAAGCTGTTGGCTAGCTAGCAACCTATACATATGCAACTAAAGAACTTAGAATTATATTCTAGTAAGAACTTTCATAACACTTTCAGATGAAGATCAGTGTCATTTATTGTACTAAGATTCACGAAGCTATGGAATATAAAATGGCGTGATACCATTGCCAGTGAGCATATCTACGGAATATATACGTACTTTATCGATTCATTGGCAGTGGCGGTCGTTCGATTATTTTGTATATCTAATTATATTTTAAATTGTTTTCGATGAAATTGACTAGAATACATTGGCAATTTTTTAAAGCTGTTGAATTTTGTTCAATGAGCTAAATGTTATTGTTGATTTTTGAATGACTGACGAGAGTTCATTGGATATTTAGGAAATTGACTGAATTTAGATCAAGATTCGATTTTTGAATAAGATATAGGTGGATTCTTAGAAAATTGACTAAAAGTTATTAAATCTTTCACAAGATTCTTGAATATCGCTGAGAAAGTCGTTTCTTGCATCATTTACCTACTTAAAATATCAGCTACTGGAAATTGAATAGAATATTTGTTTCTTGAGCAGAAACCTTGTGATTTAATCTGAATAATAGATTCTATTTGATTTGATTCGTAGGAAAAATCCAGAAATTGGTTTAAGGTCTAAATTTATGAATCAGGTTTTATGCTAAAAGTAGTATTTTAGAATTGTTAACACGAGCAACTTTTTAGGTTCTCCGTGTACAATACTTTCAGTAATTTCATGTATAACTTTCGATCCTTTGGCCAGTAAATAACAATTCCACCATTTTGTTACTCCATAGCATCGTGAATCCTAGTAGAGCTGGGGTTAGTTATCCTCCTGCTGACCAGTATTTTAGTGATCGCATAAGGTTGTAATACACAAATGTTGAAACAAAGTATAGAACATTAGAAACGATCATCGCATGCGCAACAACCTGAGTTTCTTGTTATAATTGTTTTCGGCATTTTCGTTTAGGATAGGAATTTTAAAAGATCCATTTTTTCTGCTTTTAAACAACACATAAACAAGGCACATAAAAAACAGATGGAGAGCTTAAACGTTTCAGGCTGGGTGACGGTGAGTCAAAGTTAGTGAGCCAGACAAAGGATTTTATATATATAAACAAGGTTCCTTCGCTTTAAGATCATGACACTGCAGCATAAGAAATTCCATACAAAGTTTCATCTTCCGAAGAAAGTGTTTTGAATTGTATATCTTCAGAATGGATGAATATAGAATAGTTTACTGTAGTGATTAAATATTTTGAAAATTCAACAATACCCACGGAGATATATTTAGTTGAATAAGTATTTAGACATGCTCAGGTAATCATTTTTTAAATAATCTATATTTTGAAATATATTGTCGCTCACTAAGTAAGTAGGTAGGTGTATATGATTTGCAATGATTATTCACTGACGATTTCTTTGTTTTATGAACCTAATTTCGTGGAATTTTAAAATAAATTCTGTCGTTTGATTTGATTTGACTTGGCACCTGTTCGTTCTGCGCGTTAAATTCGTATGCATTTCACGTGGTAAAACTGAAACGGCGGATCATAATGTCACGCATAACCATTTGGCTTTACAGTTATGAAGTAATAAATCCCTTTCGTCCCCATCTCTTGTGGATGAATCAAAATTTACGTCGACACCGATATTTCTATTCCTTCAGAGACTGCATTAGTAATACGCGAACGTAAAGAATCCCCGACGATTCGGAGGAAAATCTGGCTCCTTCATCAAAATATTAACGTTTACCTCTTTTAAACTGGGTTACGCTATCATATATTTCATTAATAATTTTGTTTATCGCCCGTTCACCATATGATAGAATAATCCCAGGACGTTGTCGAGGTTATCAAAACATCGAGAAATGGGACATGATTTCCATGGACCTAAATTACATATCATTCGATGCAGATTAATGTCACTTGTAACAACCGATATCGCTCCGCAAATATACCCATCACCTTGACTGTGAAAATCCTTAAGGGACCTTCGACGTGGAAAATTTGCTGTTTTCCCATTTCACGAACCGTAAATATTTCATCGGGCTTTTTAGTGTGAATGGAAGAGTATAGAACAGTTTTCTAATGCAAACAGCCGATGTTTATTGATACAATTCTGTCCGTGTTGATTTTGTTAACACATTTTATTAGTCGACTATGGAAACAAAAAACATTAGGTGCAACTGAACTTTTTTTTGAACTTGTAAACTTGATTCGTTGTTTATTATCGAGATAAAAAGGGAAGGTTACGAGGCCAATTGGCAACATTTTTTAAATAAAACCGGTGACAACTGAAATCAAACAGGAAATGGTGGATATTTTGTCCCTTAAGGGAAAGAAAAGGCGGCTGTCAGTCCTTCTCCAAGCTATTTATGAAGGTAAACCAGTAATCTAACTACTTTTTCATGTTTTATTAATTATTATTTTATAATGATGTATATGTATCATAAAACTGAATCATACTTTATATTCTCCCAACGTTAATACGTAATAAAATTATTTATTATATAAAATATTAACTTGATAAATGGGATTAAAATAGCCCATCGTGCGTGCTTGTTATGCATATTATTATTATATACACTGTTAAAATTAAATTTTATAGCTGCAATGTTTCAGGTAAATTAATAATTTTGTTTTGGAATTCGAAAATAACTTCTGAAAATCTGAAATCTTCAATAGACATCAATAGTAAACTGCCATTTAAAGACGATTAAACGACAAATGTTTTAAAATTTATTACAAATTCTGCATTAGTATTTCAAAATTTTTTTATGAACTCGGAGACTTTCAGACGAGTAGATAAGCCAGTAACTCACAAATCAGAAGAATGGATTATATTTGAGGCCGTTTATAGGTGAGCAGATGTACTACAAATAACCCATAGAAATTTTGCCTAATTTTGTAGAGTTTTAATCTGCTGTCATGATTTTTACAAGTTAAGTTGGGTAACGATACGAATTAGGATCAAACAAAAGAAACAAACTTAGTACAAGCTTACTAATAAATGAAATATCAGTGAGATTTGGTACAGCAACTGCATACACCTAAGTAATCGATTCCTCCTCCTCCGGAGGTTGAAAAAATTTCCACGCATTTCCTCCATCGTCGCCAAACTTTCCATTAATTAACAATTTAATAACGAGGATAGATCAAGGATACCACCGAACTCCGATTCCTTTATTGAATTCATCAGTTAAAACCCGCCGGTCTAAATTTTAACTTAAACACAACCTTTCCATTTAATTTAGGGTGTAGTTTTTTATGGACTTAATTAACGGTAACGGCACCCCCATTAGCATCATCCACCCCTAACCTCAATCCCGCACTCGGACTTAGGTGTAACGACATGTAATCAAATTAAACGCCGAAACAGCGCATCCGGAGGTCGTCGTCCCGTGCTAAATTCGAGATCGATTATAGAGAGGAATCCCAAATAGAGGAATCAAATACCGCAACCATGAGGAAGAGCAGGAACGATGTAGCAGCAGGAGGAGAAGGGGGAGGAGGAAAATTCGTTAGGTGATTGCCAAACGGTCCCGATATATCGTTTGTTTTGATTGCACCTGTAATAGCACCGGATAAATAACAATGGTATGAGAAGTACTCCATCGCGGGTTTAGTTATTTACGATCGTCGTAAACTAGGTTCGTTCCAGCGGGAAATCAATCAGAAACTTTTACGAACTCGACGTAAAATTGTTGTGGTAGCGGCGCCTGTGCAATTATCCACAAAACGGTCACCTCAAATCAACGTTTCTTTTATTAACTCTTTGAACCTACGTTTTTCGTGTCGTTGACTATCGGGCAGTTAATTGGTCGGTTTGCATGTTTACCCTCGACTTTACTACCGAGTTTTTTACCCGAACAGAAAAACATTTTTTTTATGAATAGCAATTACTTAAGACAAAAGAACACAGTCGGGAGACGTTTAATGGAATCGCCTTTATTATGGTGAATAGGTTACTGACATTTAAAAAAAAATGTAACAGGCTCTTGAAAAATAGTGCCGAGACATAACAAACTTAATTAAGTAGGTATCGACAGGTGTTTACAGGAACAGATGACCTGATATAAAGTAAGCATTGCAAGTGCTGTATTTACACTATTTGACGTATTTTTTACTAAATATTGCGATTTTTTATGCGAATTTTCCCGTTAATATGCTCAAAATGAATGTGTTAAGTTTTAAGGGTTTTTAAACAACACGGTGTATAAATATTAGCAAATAGCTGGGAAATTAATTTAGACCCGATACCACTATTACAAGCGCACTTCCATTATAAAATACATTACAGTTTTATAGCGTTAAATTATGAGCCACTTAAAAATTTAGAATCTGGTGTCAAAACAAACTCGTCATTATAACTGGCATTACTGCCAAGTAGGTACTTGCAATGTAAAACTGTTGGCACTAATTGACGTTGGCATCAACTAAGGCTACTGGCAGATGTTCACGAATTCCAAAGTGCAATTGATAAAATTTAATTTAGAAGTAAATTCTCAAAACTCTTGAAATGATACGTACATAACTACATACATCTGTCATTGGCTAGGATATTAAATATTAACAATTCATGTTCCTTACAGGAACTTCGGTTTTTAGTCTTGTTGGGTAAAACTACTATTTTTTACTTTTGTTACCATGTAATTTTAGCTTGTCAAAGTTAACAAACATGCCACCCTCACATCCACCCATTGAAATACTTTAACCAATGGTGCAGTTCCATGCAGGTATGGGCAATAACTCTCGAAGTAATTGTCGTGAGTTTCTTGTTACGATCTTTTTGGAAACATTTGAGATTGCAAATATGAACCAACCTGAAACAACTCCTCCCATGGCTAATACCACTTAAGGCATTGAATTATACGGAATGATTCATATTTAAAGCTTCGTCCTTAAGCCTGAAGGAAAATATCACAAGAAAAATTCATAAGGAAAAAGGTGTTTACGACTACGACTAGGATTCAAAACCGAATCTCTCGGGACATATATAAGATGTAAGAAAAATAATGAGAGTTTAATTTGGTAACAAGAAACGGATGGTACAACTTATGTTAAGGTAAACGATGATGGTAAATGGAGACAATAACACCAGAAGGGACATAAACAATAGGCAGCAAACACATTTATACCTGCAAAAGGAAAACTTTTTTGGAAGCGACAATCCATAAATCCTGACAAAACTGTCCTAGTCATCTTGCCAAGAAGTGTACGAAAAATAATGACGGTTAGGTTGGCGTCGAGCATAAACTGCAGCTAATCTAACCAAATTCTTTATATGATGTTACATTACCACAATAACGGATGGACGTAACAGACGGCCCAGAACTTTCTCTTACCACACTCGCGTCTTTTAAGGAAGAAACATTGGAAACTCTGAACGAGCTAAATCATTTTTACAGATTTTCCCACTTTCCCAAGCGACATCCCTTAAATTTTCCGATTCCTCACCTGTCTGAGGTGTTCGAGATCTGCCTTATTCCCTAGTAGCACCGTAGGCATCTGGTTCCTCAACTGCAACACTCTCTGCAGCATATCGGAGGCCTGCTCGAAAGAGCTCCTGCAGGTTATGTCGTAGACGATGACGCAAGCGTCCGCCCAGTAGATCGCTTCCTCTGGGAATGCCTGGACCTCGCAGCTGCAGACGTCCACGATTTCGACGTCGAGAGCGGAATTATTCACCGTCAGGGTCTGACGGTAGAGTAGGTCTGGAAGAGAAAATGTCAAGTCAGGGGCGAAGAAATATCATAGGAGTGACAAAAATTTGAAAGGCACAAAGCCAGTTATTATAAAGGAGGGATAAAACACCCCGATCGGTCAGATTTTTCAAGGGAATACTTTTTCTCATTCGACTTATCCAATGAGCAGGTCGGGAATTAAAACTGACATTCGTATTTATTAAATGTCGTGCTTTATTAAATAATTGTAATATTCTTCGTCGTGTTTTCATATTACGGCAAAATGAGCCGAGCCGTGCGACCGTTGGCTGCGAGCAAGAAGTCAGTAGGTATTTTACAAACATAAGGAGCATAATAAAATAATAAATATACGTATATAAGAGGCTGGCATGACGGCAATATATAAACTGGGCCATACAAGTTAGCTGAGTGAAAAAGGCAACAGTATGTGACAGAAACTTTGTCTATTGGGGCTGTAGTCGTCGTGCCAAGGAAGAAAACTCTTTTTACTGGTGAAAGCTTTCGATTTTTTTCAAAATTATCATCAGTCACTAGTAAGGGAGGTAATTATTACAGAATAATATTATCATTTAATTAATCGAAGAATTTGTAACATTTTTAACAGCTTATCCAAATCGAAGACCATTGATTTTACCTGGGGTTCTTTTTGACATTTTGACATCTAATAATAATCTAATAATAGAGAATTTGCGTTGCCAATTTTAACACAACTATCAGATTTTTTCTAAATATTATTAAATATATTTTTCATTTTTCATTACTATGTGAAAATCGACAATTATGTTAGCGTTTTAGTTTGTATCAAAATTGCATAAAAACATAAATCTGATAATGATGTCGCCCCTGGCAAAGATTGACGATGCAATTGCTTATGGTTATGGTGCTAGATTTGATTGTACTTGCTGGATCTGATTTTGTTAGCCATGTTGATGGAAAGTGTGGATAACACTTTCATAAAACTGAATGAAAGTCCTAAAAGGCGTGTAACGTAAGGAGGTGCAATGGATGTCGATATTGCATAAGGGAGGTGAAACGTTGAAAATGCTTGAATAATGAGACGTCGAGTAAATCGCGTACGAGCAGGTAAATCATCGGAATAACATCGTGAGCGAAATAGGTCGAAGATGCGAAATATTTATAGGTCGTAGTCATTTATTTCATAAATTAGACTGCACTTAAGACAACTTAATAAAATACACCGGAGTTATTTTGGAACGGCAACACTTGGAACTAGGTGACTAACAGTACTTATTCTCGGGTTTTGTTTGTATGTGCACCCAACATAGACGCCATTTCTGCTCGAAATTAGGCCGAATGGATTAAGAATTTATGTGAAAGCTAAAACTTTATCGGGTCGCGTTTGATACGTGCAAGAACACCGGAAAACGCGCCAGAATTCCGCTCGGTAACTCACGTAAAGTTTTATTGCATCGCAGGTACCTTACCAGGTTCAATAAATTGTAAATAAGCCAGTTAGTATATCTTTACTTGAAACGTTTCGATTTTAGAACAGAGGTGAACGAGTAAACATCTCGGAAGCGACGACGGGGAAAACAAAACGACCAATTCGCCGGCCAAAAATCTTCCACGCTCAATTTGAGTCATAAACGTGATTAGAGTGCAGGCGATTTAAATATGTAGTAGTCGCTTGGAATTCAGGAAGATTAAATTTATTTAAAACCTGACGGCCTCCTCCAAAACGACACCGAAGGTCCCGCTACCTACTCTAGTTTCGCTCTTACTCATCTGAGAAACAGATTTTTCTGGCAGCGAGTGTTTTGTTAGAAAGATAACTTTTTTGTTCACTTGCTAATGGCAGATGTGAGACATCCCAGTGGAATGTTTAGAAGAGAGTGAAGGTTGGGAAATGGGGTATTTTTGTAGTTGATGTCTCCAACAGTTTTCTAGAAAATATTAGCAAGCTATTTTGTTGATTAGATATTTGGGTTAAGGATGAGTGAGAGTTATTTTCGAGGAAGATTAAAATTTTATCATCGGCATACATCTGATTTCAAACGAGATGTTTGACATCATGTGTCATGTTTGTGAAGTTGATTTTTCAAACTTCTTAAAACAACTTTCTAATTATAATTTGTTACGTTTTCAAACTCCATTGTTTAAATCATACAAAATTACTTAAACACCCAACGGATCTTACAATATTTTAATATAATGCAGGCGTGAAATATCGTTCTAATTTAATTTTTAGCTTAGAAAAGTTACGAGTACAAAATTTTTTTTGAAAATGTTAGACAACACAATTGTGGGTCTTCGAACCGGGTCGATGAATAAAAAGTGATGCAGAACATCCATAATTAGATCAGATCAAATTACTACGAAGCTCAGCACAAGAAGTCAGCGTGCCCTTAATCTCATAATAGTTTCCAAACGAAATTAGGAACCCTTTATGGGTTATTGTATTACGATAACCCGAAAGTGCTTTCCATCGCACAAAAAATGTATAATCTTCCATCAAAAAGCAACGTCTATTATCTTTTTTCCGTTTTGCTCTTGTAATCTTCGAGGTGATGTGGGGCAACGACCTATGAAAAACTTGCTCATCTTTTCAGTTTAGAGTATTACTTTTTCAATCTCTGAAGCATAAAAATGGAATTTCCTTTTGGATCCATCTCGCGAATCCGAAACGGTCTTAACGATAAAGGAAGCCATTCGTCATGGTTGAGGCACGTAAATTCATGAGAGGGGTGTCCATTAGTTTTTCCCCGTCGATCATTTCGAGAACTTCGCAATTCTTTTAGGAACGTTTTACGGGCTCTTCCTATAAATCATGAAAGTTTGTTTGTCGGTTCCTCGACTCTAATAACTCCAGAAAGGGCGAAAGGTGCTTCACTCCGCCTGAAATTGGATGGGAGGAGTCCTTAATTGCTGATGCAGAGAGAATCGGGAGATGGGGCGGGAGAAAATCAAATATTAACCATTTAAGCTGGTTCGTTGAACTGATGCACGCATTTTATTTATATATATTTTTGTTCAGGTTTTTTTCTACGGATTGCCTCGGTCGGCGCCGCTCATCGCGAATTATTGTGCATTTTCTTTTGTTACTGCTTTCGACGACTGCTTTTTGATTTAATGGGATTTGATTGGTCACGGAAACTTTCAGAAATTCTACTCAGTGTCTCTAACAGGTTTTTTCGCCTAGAGAATATTCAGAGAGCGAAGAGATTTATTTTTAGAAGTCGCAGACGTTACGACAGGAAGTCTGAAAGAAGCGAAGCGGGATTGAAGGAAATAGAGTTGGAATTTATAAAAAAAATGATCGATAATTGATCGTGCTGTATTTAGCAGCAGCTTAAATGTAAATGCTACTTAATTTTCTTCCCTTTGAAAGTGTGCATTTGTTTCACACTTTTTACAAATTACTTTTATGTAGTGTGTTTGTATATAGTGTCTTATATACATTTTATATGTATAGTGTTTTACAATTTGCTTTTCGAATCTTACATTCACTATGCCCTTTACTTTTGAGAAACTTGCGCTTTGTTACAATTTACTCGAATTGGCAATTGGCTAAGTTTTTGCTAAATTCGCTTCAAAAATAATTTATTTTCGGTTTTCTAATCTTTTTCAAATTATTTTTTTCTCTTTCTGATTTGTAATCTTGCTGATTACTTCATTTTGGTTAGTTTTATTACGTATTTTTTAACTAATGGATGCGTTTATCTAGTTTATTTTTACACGACTGTCCGAAAAAATAATTGTTTGTATCTATGTATGTTTCTTCCTCTATAATTTTTGAATGACTTGACTGATTATGATGCACAAAAGTTGAATGGATTCCAGTTTGGAGATAATTTAAATTACGTAGCGAAATATACGCGCATTCGCCATTTATTATAAGACGTTGATATGCTAAGATTTTCGAGTTTAATTGCGACTTTTGAGTTGTGTTTTTTAATTTTTTAATTAATTTTTAAGCACGTTTCTGTGCTTTCATTTATACATTGTCCTCAAAACTTTTTGTTATAGCGACAATAAGCCGATTATTTATTTAGACAAGTTACCATGTTTCCAAAATTACATAAGGGCACACCAAAAACACACCACATTACAAAATAGAAACCGATTAATGATCAGTACAACGAAAAGAAATAAGTAGTAATTAAAAAAAAACGCATATAAAAAGAAAACAACAAAAGTGCACCGTAATTGGCATTGAAAATTTAGAAATATATCTAAGAAAGTGCTCATGGTGATACTGATCGCCAGCTAACCTACATGAATTGATACGTATAGAGGAAAAGAAACTCAGTTGATCCTTATCAATTGAAGTAGATTGAAAGCTCATGTCTGGTCATTCACAGATCATGTCATTAGCAGAATTTTGCACGCAAAGCACCGCAGAAATCTGTCCTGTACAGCTTATACAAGGCATGAGCAATATTGAAGGTTCAAATTGCTTGGAGAAATCTTTGAAGCATCTCTCGATACACCCAAGGAGCTTTTTTATTGATGGAAATGTGTGTTTCCCTATGCAGCGCGATGTCCAGTACATTAAAGTCGAGACTCTAATCACATTCTTCAAAATTAATCATGTAATTGAAATTAAAATTTGTAATATTACTATTTCTTGTAATAAAATTAAATAATTTTCAAACCAGAATCGACCAGCATGGCAGTTGGCCAACGAAGAGACATAGAATGAAGGTTATTTGACTTTCCTTCATTCTTACCCTGCTGCTGACTCTCATTACGGCTGTGATTGCCTTATTCTTGTAATCCGTGTCGCAAAATGGTAATGTATGTAAATGGAGGAACTAATGGAAGTGAGTTCGACTGTACCTTAAATTTCTAAACTTTCACTGTACTTACAACGCCCCTTTCGGGTGCCTTTGCTTCATTCGTATTTTGGCTAGCGTATCGCGTACTGACGTTAATGTTTTCACTGAGATACTTCGTAGATTCTTGACTTTCTCAGTCGGGAAAAGGTTACGACACCGCCACCCATTTTTATACGTTTCTATCGCCTAAAAATAAATCCGTGGTTAAACAAAACACACCGCGCGAAATAACCTAATCAAAACTCCTGCCCGGCTCAATGAATTGTCTCGAAACACTATCCTCGAAGAATCCACCTCCTGAAGTTGTGCCAACTTTAGAGAAAGGCAAAACAAATAATAATCGCGCTGCTCCCACGCGTATCTAGAAAAAAGTGCCCGGGTAGAGGGGAGATTCATAACGGGCTTGGAATTTCGAGCTGGTCATCATTGCGGATTTGAGGGAAACATGCAAACAGCATTTTAATGCGGGGAAGCCTCTTGCCAAAAATCCTCGGTATGCGGCGTCCAGGGGATTTGTCTTCATTTGACTAAGCGTTATGGAAACATTTCTTTTTATGTCAGCACCCTAACAATATGTGTTAATTTTCCAATTGTGACAGAAAGTTATGCGTTATTTTGTTTTCAAAGATTAGAACTAATAAATAATTTACATCTGCAGAATTTAGTCACTGGATTACCTTGTCAAACAATATGTTTAATTTTGTCATAATCCGACTTAACGGTATAACAGATGGTGCTACTAAAACTTATGAAATGAAAGCGATGCGTCAAACTATTTAGTTATAATGACAAATGCTCTTTGTGACAACGAATGTGAAGAGGATAGTAGGTAAAAATGGTACCCTTGATTGACATTTCCATAAACGCACACCCCGGCTAACCAATTTAAAATTTTCTATATTAAGTCTGATCCGACGATTTGGGTCAATTCGGATCACGCTCGGGACAATAATGGAAAGATCGTGTCTGATAACTAATGTTACTATTGACCCTAATTTCGGAACGACTCCGCCGCTTAATTTATTACCAATAACACGGGGCCTAAACGTTAATCCGCACAAACCCAAACTACATCTAACATTTTATTTTATGACCTCACAACTGCACAAACTCCGTTACGAAACTCAGAATCTCTATGCCAAATTTTTCTCTTGATTTAAGCCCGATGTATACGGAAGAGGCGGTTGCAAAAATTCCCCATCGTTTCGGTTTTTGTATAATATTTCAAAATTTTTAGGCGCGCGGTACAAAATAACGTTTTGCCTGGCTGCATCGATACTAAAAATAAACACGAGGAAAGAGAAATGTTGCAGTGCCAGACTTCTAGGATTAGCGACGGTATGCAGACATACTTTGGATAGTTTTGATCCCAGCGGAGCAATTCCTAAACCATCGGGTAATTTGTGATACACGGCGTTCTTAATATAAACGATATACGTAGTTTTGGGATGCCGTACATTTTGCATGTATAAATAACAAGTTAGTTAATTAGTATCCCCTGAAGTAACGCCTTCCATGGGAATTAATATTTATGTGCTAGTTTTCGGTTTATAGGATCGACTATTATACAGGATTGGATTACTGAGACTTTCGCTTATTCTAATTTTTATCCTTCTACGTGAATGGGATTGAAACGTATTCTGGTTTCTTCTCAGGTGATTTATTTCATACCTTATTCTATACGTAAGTCGATTCTCTGTTGTTGTTTAATCGATAATGTTTCATCCATTGTATGGATTTACAAATTATTGTCTTATGAATTTAGATCTACTGTGTATATTGCACCGGCAAAAGTCTTGGTATCGTATTGGCTCTCTATGTTTTCCCATAGATATTTCTGACGTTTCTACCGTCATTACTTACAGAATTTCCGGTACATTTTATAAGTTCTTGAAGGTGTCTCATTTAAAATACCGATCTTCGTCCTCTTCGTGCTGTCCCTATTGATTGCGTGCTTACTTCTTTAATCAGTGTCCCATCGCTCGTTACTTCGCTCCCTAGGGATGAGAAGGACATCATTTCAATGTTGTGCCTTTGTAATTTTCATAGTTTTTGGGTCTTTCTAATTGGTGAGGCATTTTGTTTTATTGGTCTTCAACGCTGCATATCTAGCGAGTCATATTGAAATATTCACCTCTCATTTTGCAGCCAGTTTCTTTGGGTAGCTTTAATATTCTGGTGCTGTAATTAAAGTAATTTCGGCAAGGAAATGACGGTAGCTAAATTAATTACAATTCTTACTCACTAAATTGCTCCAAAGCTCCTCAGTGTAAAATGTAATAACATGGAAGCACTCGAATTGAAGTAGAAAAGTTTCTTGAGTTAATTTCGATCTAACGAGATGAATAATCTTAGACTGATTGAATTTTCATCAAATGCTAAATTGATTATCGCGTGAACTTTCCCCATTTACACTTTTCCACGTAAGACTTGCGGTATCGGTGGAGCATTGGTGTGGAAAGCGGAGAATTTATAGTAGTTCTTTGACCCCTTTGGGCGGAATCGAAGGCGACGGAAAGTTACGGAAAAATTTCAAAAACATTAAGTTTAATATCGGTCCGGTCAATGTTTCCCGACGTGTTATGGGTTTCAATTAAATCAAAAATCTTCCAGGACCCGCACCGATTTTTTTTTTTGAGAAGTAATGAATATTTTAAGAGCGCAGACTGTGACGGCGAAATTAGTTAAATGGGAAAATGGAAAAGGCCCAGGATGGATTAATTGTCATTCAGGGAATGTTTGGCTACCAAAATCTTCAGATTATAAATGCTCCCGTTCATTAAATACAGTGATATAAGTGATGATAGTAAAATAATTATAATGATTAAATAATAATAGTAATATTGAAACATCACCCAGTAACCTGGAATTAAGTCCCTTTATCCATGCAACGAAAAAGGCATAAAATTGGTTAATGAATTAAAAGTATACGTGGGAACCATATATTATTTAAGGATCGAAATCTGGAGAAGTTACACGAATTTGCAGAGCGAAAGTAGTGACTTAAAATGTGACTTAAAATATTTAGAAATCACCATGTGCATAACCATGTGGTAAATCAACAGAAGGTATACAGAAAAAATATTTCCAATTCATACAAACGAGAAGCAGAGTTCTTTGATTATTATTTATATTATATTCATATTATTCGATATTAGTTATATTTGATTGTTAACTTCACAATGCAAAGTATTCAGTTACTCATGAAGATAAAAGACAAACCTGTTATAGCTAATTTACTGTCTGTAAAAAAACTTTTAAGGCAATTGGAATTTGGGCTTAGATTACATAAAATGTGTATTTCATTTATCCCTGAACTGTTTGCTAAATTTTTGTACAATAATGGTTACAATTTGAAGTTAGCCTCGAAAACACCTTTCAGTCGACCCCTTCATTTAATCACTTTACCTCTGATTAACTAAAGTAACAACGCACTTTTTAACTCATTTATTGCTTTCAATTTGGTACGAAGTGCCTGTCGACTAAATTTTATTTTTCCCATCCCGAGGGATACTTTCATTTTTATTCGCCACAATGAAATGTAGGTTACCCATAGCACGTGCCTGTTTTTCGCCTTCTGATCACAATCGTGCGTCCTCCGTTTCCTCGGATTTTTCTCAGTTAGACGATGTTTATCGGCCACAGAAATTATCTTCATTGTGAAGAGGATCCGGGATTTACACGAGCACACCGTGCATATGGAAATTATTTTCATTTTGCTCCATATATGTGGAATTGTGTTCGAATTTTTTCTGACGTTTAAGTTAGATATGTATGACTTGATTTACAAGGTCTCTTATGTGTGTTGTGCTTTATTCTCATTACTTTTTGGAGGTGGCACAGCATTTGTAAATAACGTGGAAATTTGTGAAAGTTCTCTATAATGGTTTTTTTAAATAAGATCCCAGTGCTAATAATAGTCGGCTGTCATCTCGTATCCATGGACACATCTTTTATTTTTTGTCGGTATGAATGGATTGCTCGCGGTTTTCCTGTGAATTGTAGAAATAAGTTATAATTATTTATTTACTTCTTGATTCCTAAAGGTCGCATATTTGCATTTTAAAAATACACTGCTTCTCTCGAAATATCACCCGAGAGGCGGATTCCATTGGAAAAGGGTAAAAAATACAATAATTAATCACATACCAACATTTCACGCTGATTAATTTTCAAATTTTTGCCGCTTTTTCATATATCAGTCCGTAAGAACGTAGTCTAATCTGTATGTAAAATTAGATTGGGTTTTGGCTAGCCATTTGCTAGCAAACGCCAATTTTTTCGAGTTATTTTCGATTATTTTTACGTGTGGCTAATATTGCTATGAAGAATGAAAGATAGCCTTGAATAAAATTATTATTACCGATCGGAATAACAGGCTGCACATGTACGTGCACCGTTTGTTGGGATTGCATTAGAAAAGCATTGTTTGTCTGGCCAAGTCTGGACCTCAAGAATACTTTTTTATTTCGTATACATCCGGAGAAGCGAGAAAATAATTAAATTTTGTGGTATGCCAGTAAAGAGACCAGCGTATAGCGATTTGATATTTTCTTGTTATATCTTTTACTTATTACACTAAAAGTAAGAATTAAATCTATATTACAAGTACTGGGTACATATTTACTTTCTGTGTTCATTATATGATTTCTCAGTGTTGGTATTATTTTCTTACCTATCCATGTAGGTATCTAAGGAAAAACGAACATATGCAAATGTCCTTAAGTGCCATAAAATAATTTACCTACTTTGGGCGAGTGGTGTAGGGGTTTGTCGATATCTTTTTGTACTATTCCTTTTGTACCTGAGAAATCATTTCATTTTTCGCTCCAATCCAATGAAAACGATCAAAATGCGTTTCCAATATGTACCTGGGTTGTGAGCAGAAAATGAATATGTTGCCTTTTATAGGATTAAATTTTTAGTCAATGAAAAATATCAATGAAAAATTTCCTTGCACGTTTTTCTAAAAAAATTTTTTGGGGACTAACTGAGTCTTCTATTAATTTTGTGGTGGGGCCCATTGTTTTGATGCAAAACACCTTGCTCTCCGTGCATTCCACGACACCACGAAGGTCCTGCAAGTTACCTCGTTACCTCGGACGTTACAGGTTAAATATACAGAAAATCCCACCGAACTATTATTAGAAAGTCGATAAAGGAAGCATTTGTTTATTTATTTCGTACCGTTAAATTTAGAGACGATCCTAAATGTCATTTACCACAATAAAACATTTAGCCCGGTGCTTATGCGATTATGCGCTTTCATAGTTCATTCAGATTTTTGCGCGTAATGAAAATAGGCAATAAACTTATCCAAAAAGTCTAAAGATTGTAGTTGACGTTTGCTTTCGGCGCGTTGTCGTCACCGGAATTTATTTTTAAAAAGTGAATGAGCTGGCTAACGACGTTAACATTTGTTTTCGAAAGTCATAAAGCCGTACTATTTCGAAAGTATGACAGCGCTTACCCCAAAAGGTAAGATCGGCGATTTTCATTGAGAATTAACGAGATTACCAGGAATAGCTTAAATCATCGCATAGTTGTTTACTGAGTAAAACGTGACCGCGTAATGATTTCCGGCAAACATGTGGGATAAAACCATTCCCATGAGTATTTTTGGTTTATGGACTAGTAAATACTGGTTATCAAACATGGATTTGGCACCATGACATTCTGCAGTAGTTATGTGGCTATAAATACGTTAATAACAAATACGCGGATTTTAAAAATACCATATAATAACAATAAATATGACTGGCTGTGAGTTCAAGTTAAACATAAAAAATATCTACATGCCTACGCATTTAAAACAAGTCTTATGTTGTTCAAAGCTTCATTCATCGGATGGGCTCACGTTTGATTTTTGGCTGGCTGACTTCATCACGTCATTATGACGAAAAGCAGTAAATAAAAATAGGAAATCGCTAATTAACGAGCGAAATCAGCGGTATATTGAACGGATCCCAATTTTTCACGAGTTTCTAATGCTGCTAAACAGGTTACTATTCATATTTCTACAGAACTGACGGAATAGAAAACAACCTATTTCAAACTGAAAGTGTCTATTAAACTCCAAATTTATTATTTGTTTTAAATGAAGCTGAAGTCGCCGTGACGCGACATAAATTATTTGTTTTATTATTGATACGGTTTTGTTATAAACACGATGACTACAATATATTGATGAAAGTTTCATCAGATCTAGGCTTCTAGAGAGAGATTGTAAATATGCTGGACGAGCCATCGCTTTCAAATAACCTCATTGAAAAGTTGTTAAAGTGGCAAATGTGTCTGCTAAATACATATAAAGGACGGTAGGTTGTTTTTACATTATCAACTTATATTAATCCATGCAGGCAATCATGAGTTATTGTTAAAAATCGCAAGAGTGTTCATTTATAACGAAAAAGCTGTTTACGACTACAACCAGGATTCTTTCGGATAATGTCTATTTTTGCCACTTTTGGTTGCAAATTGGTGTTGATGTTACAATTTTTTCTGAAGTCTAGCAATTTTTAAAGATTTTTTTGCAGATTTTTCCCGAAGAATCCCTATTTAAGCACATTCCAAAGATTGAGAATTCATCGTTATTGAAAAATTGCCTGGAAAACGTTTACAAACTTAATAATACACATATTTTCTGAACTACATATACCTCGTAGGTAAACTTCCTGCACATTGCCTAGAGAAGCCTTTGTTAATTTATAGAGACGTACGTAAATTATAAATTTTTTGAATTTACAGATAATGGTTTTGGTTCTTTTTTCGATTGGGCGTCACCCCTCGTTTTATTTTTCTACATAGAGTAGGGAAACTCTACCATGCGTTACCAGGACATTCAAGTTTTACAGTTTCTCCCTATCACTTCTGGTGATCTTAATTGTTGCTCTTAACATCTTTTAAGTGAGAGATAGAAGATTAACTGAAGAAAACTTTTTGTCTTTCTTACCTTTTAATGTTTGCCTAACTTCTATTTTATTTTTCCTAGAAATCCGACTTCTAGTTATTAGTGAAGTCTCTGAGAGTGTATTAGTAATGATGTTTGGGCCCAAAATATTTGGATAATTAACCGATTACAAAATAATATTTATTAAATGAGTAACACGGCGATATATTAAGAATACCTCGTGATTCAACCTGAGAAAATTCACAACTTCTGTGTAGTGTTGATAATTAAATACATCTACTAAAATCTTTGTTTAACAATAAATTAACTTACCGGTATTACTTCTGTATTCTCCAATAAATCTTCTCGTTAAGTATCTAACTGTCAATGCTGAAAAATAAAAACATGTATTAATACTCTTCGCGTTATGAAAATATCGCGTGTTTACATGTAATAATGGTATTATTGGATTCTACGTTATCTAATTGATTTTCGCCAATAAATCATAGTACGCTTGATTCACGCCAAAAAGTACATCCTGAATACATTAAACGATCCCAACCACTTCCTGTAAACCGATCACTTTTCCGTCGATAGAATTATGTTTAATACCCAGAAGAGCTTTGCTTTATAATTTGACACTAAAAACTTCAAAGAGTTTTGCATTTATGACTAATCGCTGTTTGAAAATGCGGATGAATGGCGTATTTTTAGAAAAATAAATTTCTTGCGGGCGTAGATTAAAACCGAGCGGTTTGTATAAAAATTTAACGGTTGGAGTAATTTTTTATTTCAAGTGGTTTATTGCGGGATGAAAAAATTCACCGGAGCGATTTCCAGAATTTCGGTGTTTATAAAAAGTGTTTGAAAAAAATGCAGTGAGATAAAACTTATTTTTTATCATAGGCGTTTTTCTGCAAATAGGTACGTGTGCTAAATTCCTGAATGCCTTATGAATCATTAGTTTATTCTGATGACATTCTAAAATGAAACACAGTGATAAACAGTGTAATTTTTCACGCGCTCCCTCTTAACAAGCTCTGTTTTCCATCAGCTAATCTATAGGAAAATACTTTCAGTGGAGTCGATTACCATTCAAAGTACATATTTCCACGGCCTTCGCCTCATTCGCTCATTTAGGTCGGACGCATTCGGGTCTAGACTAATTAAAAGGAATATTTATGAAAACCGCCGGCAAATATTGATTGAGAGACGTAAATCTACTTCTGGTAAGAGATCGTTACGAGTGATTTAAGGAAAAAGGAATCGGATTCGGCAATAAAACGACCGTTCGTGGCAAAATTAAACAAACGAGGTGAAATAATAGACGGTTGGGTGATTGGCCTCTATTCGGTCCAAATGGAATATAAAAGTTTCAGAAATTTAAGGAAAAGTGTTTGTGAGATTACTCCCGTGTTATACCAGTTACAACTGTAAACATAGAAATGAGAGACGAGTGTTTGTTTGGGAATTACTTTAACAGTCACCTTTTGGTAAAGTAGAAAGAAATTAAATTGTTTATATTTGGTTTAAAAGTAAGAAACATTAGAACTGGAAAGTGTCTAGGAACATATAAGTTCTTCTATTTATTCTGGAAACTTTTACAGCAGAAATAGCAGACAAGGCATCCATAAAATTTTTGCAACCTTGAGGAATAAACACAAGTGTATGTTCAACTAATAGATCAACATCTCGCGACTTTACACTAGGATAAATAACTTTTTTTCTAATCGTAAATTGCGAATTAGGTGAAGGCAAGGTATTATTCAACGTTACAACATGATTTACGAGGCAATTCGTCTTATGCAAGTGAATTTACAGCAATCTAATTTTCGATCAATATGTTTACTTCAGTTTGTTAAAGTAACGCCAGGTCAAGAACAAACAGTGTGCATTTCTCGATAATTCGTAATTTTTTCGTTTCTCGATGGGTCGTAAAATGATTTGTGGGTGTGTGTCGATAAAATGGATCCGTAAATACCATCTGACTATAGGATAAAGGAATTTGAACTAGAAGGATTACGCGGTTCGTGACGCCAAAAAACAAAATTAGACCTTTATATCAACATTTCACATAATTATAGTTGTATTTGTTTTGGTTAAAACGAAATGCGTTTTCAGTCACAAGCTGTCTATTTTTAAATCAATTTCTAATTCACAAGTAAATAATTTTCTTACCTGATTTTCCGACGTTTGACTTTCCAATGACTGCAATGCGAACCTTTGGCATATTACCCTTGTCTTCAGTTTTCATCTTCTGCAACAGAAAAATAGGAAATTTTAAAAAGAACGTTCGTTATCTAATATATCCTATTAAATAATCGCGCCCGTGTATCCTTTGAAGTTTTTTCATCGGGACGATAAAAACGTAATCAAAACGTAGATCATTGTCACGCACGCGGCGCAGATAAAATTTATGCATCCCAGTGTTTATAAAAATTTGAAATAATAGATCAATCCAAGGATAACCGTTCCGCGGACAATTAAATATTTAGCAGACTGTAGATGCCTCGAATAAAAGAAATAAATGTAAGTTGGAAGGTTAAGCGAATGCGTGAATGTATACCGAAAGGTTTAAGAGTGGTGTGTCAAATTTAAATTAGAAGAATATGTTGAACTCACAAAAATATATTTGGACGGTCGCCATACTTTCCAATCATTCCTCGTACAAATATTAATTTCTCATCGAATATATAACGAAGCCTCGTAATAAAATAGGTAAGTAAGGGGTGTAATTAATGGGATGCTCCTAATTCCGCACGTGGCGGCCGTGGCACGTGGCGATCTCATTTTTCTCAGTGCCACTTAAATTGGGGTGTTCCAATCCGCGAAAATAGCTTATTTATGTGATAATTTATTATAATGATACTCGATACCCGACGAAATGAATCGCTGTAATAATCATTATGGCGAACAATAAATTTATCCAGAATCGATGCCGTTATCAATCACGTGAAAGCAAGGTGTTAACTTATTAAATCGCTAAAATTAGGCCAAGTCGCAGTTCATACTCGGCAGTTTTTCACTGAAACATACGAGATATTTTCCAGATAAGTTATCTTTGGAAAAGCTACCGAACCAATCGAGACACGAACAGCAGTCACGATGTCAACAAATGGCGGTAGATAATGTTTCATAAAGAATAAAAAAAATAGGTGTTAGTATAACTTCGAGTCGTATTTTTAGGATTTCCGCTATTGATAAAAATATCAACGTTGTTAGGAAACCAAATGCCCAAGAGTGTCCTGTCTAGCGTTTACTTTCATTAGATTTTCTTTATTTAATTAGCCATTTCTGCTTCTATTCCTACCTTTTTTGTTTCAAATAAAGTCTGCGAATCATCAGCCTTATTTATTTTATAAATAGCTTGCAAAACGCGAATATTTCCAAAGGTCAAACGTAATAAAAATGAGAAGGGTGGAAACCATCGCTTATTACAGGATATAAGCCTGGTAATTGGAAAATCGGAATCTTTTATTTTGGAGTCACTTTTTTCATTCCCTCAATCGACCGTTTAGGTGTAAAGGTTCTAATTTAAGGTTAAGAGGATTATAAAATATTCTAACACCAGGATGAATTACCATTTGTCCTCAATTATTTATCGAGTATTCACCAAAAAAACCACTTGTACTAAGTATTCTTTACCTGGGACTGAAGTAAAAAATTTGCAAACATAAAACCTTTCGACATTTACTAATTTAATTGGATATTCCTGTTTAGTCCTAAATGTCATACATACAAGATAAGTTCATATAAACATAGTTCGTGTGGTATTGTGAAATCTACCCCTGTTTGTATAAGCGAATAAGAAACCTCGGGGATGAAAGGGAATGTTATCTAACGGTTTTAAAATAGACCAAACAAGACAGGAGACTCTTTGTCAGAAATGTGAATTGTATTTTCCACCTTTATGTTGATGATAAAGTATACGTTATTGGTTGTGCGAGTGACAGTTTAAAGATAAGTGCGGCCGAGCATTATGGACAAGTGTGACGAAGTGAAATTGCACCCTACCTGATGAATAGTCTTGATCTTCCTCGCAAACACTTTTAGCGTTTCGAAATTATAACCAAACAAATATGTTGTGATGGTTTTCTTAATTTTGCAACGAGTATTTCCAGTTTTTAAAAAACGTAGGACCTAACTTGCCTTCATAGAAATTAAAATTAGTGCCTTAACTCATATTGAACCAAGAGAAAATGTTTGCTCTAAGATAAGTTGGTAACAAGCTGCGTCCTACGTTACATCTTGTCAAAAGAATTAGAGCTTATTAGTTATGAAGTTTCAGGAAATAATACTGTTTGCATAATAATGAAATTCACTTATAATCAACTTTTCCTCTTTTAACGAAATATAAAAGCTGCGAAGGGCGCGCGAGTGGAATACAAAATTAATCCAGAGATTTTTGTTACGTAAATACCCTCTGGAGTTGTTGTTGTTACGTTGAATGAACCGAACTTTGCTAAATTGCAGAATGAGTAATCTGCAACGACAGTGGCAGCAAGAACGATTAAGACGCATCCAGGACGCCTTACGGCAATAAAGCCCGCGGGATCGTTTAATAAAAATGCCAAATTTGCAAAAATACCCCATCCTAACCTCGAAATCCTGCAAACGACACCGATCGTCGACATTTTATTAATCCATCCTTAACTTTAATTCCGCGGTTGTTTGTTTCCTTTCACAACCTGTCAGCGGGCATTTTTATTTCTGGAGGATTTTTGGCAATCAAGAAGATCGTAAATTAGAAATTAGGCGCCACCGACGAGTTTTTTCTTCATTTTCAAATATCGCGTCGGTCTAAATCTGTTATCCTCAGGTCCGATTTTTTTACAACGCGGATTCACAATCTTATTAATTCAACGCTCATATTTGTCATACGAATGTAAGTTATATACACTATTAACGTGTCGCGTATACAAGTTTTCGACTTTAATAATCCGTTATCGGAAAATATGAAACCTGGAACTTGCACGTAAATTATTAAGAAATTTAATACAGGAAACATTTCCCAAGAAAATATATTCAGTTTAGCATCGTTGTTACAGGCATAATGATTTAAGACAATACCTTCATCATCATTTCTTGCCTTCGTTACCTTAATAACGAAGAGAGGGCCGGTTGTTGTATCTAAACTCTTTTAATTAAAGCTGAATGTTAAGCGAAATGAGTTTAACCCGGTCGATTTTATGAAAATGCCAGGAAAAGTTGAATAGGCTATACACAGTGGTTATGAGGTAAAGGTCAGGGGTAGGATTGTTGATCATGGATACATTCAATTTTCATGTTTACCTGGAGAGACAATCCGGCAAAGGTTAAATAAACATGTTTTACTTTCGGAAAACGGATGTTTATAAAAACAAAAAGTTTAATATATTCGAGGATGTAAAAAACAATTCGCCCAACGGGCAATCCCGCTTCGGTTAGCACTTGTTAAATTAAGTTGTGTTACGCAAATACCAAGAAAATTTCAAACAAAAAGGCCCTATTTTTAACACTCTTTTATTAGCTTGACGTGTATATATGTAATGGAATTTTTCAACGTAATTTTCACGACATCTGATTAATTTAAAAATTTGCACACGTTTTAAGGCCCGTGACTGTACCATAATTTAATGACTTTGTTCTAATATCCCGACCAAAATCTTCAGGAATTTTATAGTGTGATTAGCAGGCGCCTTCGCCATTTCTTAGGACTTGTTGATAGGTGTGGTTATTTAATATTTAGCCGATAAACACAATTATAGTCATACTGAGGTAGTTTTGTGAAAACATCTAACTAATAGCCTAGTTTTTACAACAAAAATTACAATTATTCACTTCATTACTAAACATTTGCTTGATATCAATTGTTATAAATATTGTATAAGTAGGTAATTGTAAAAATGCAGTAGGATAAGAGTATCTTAAAAAGCTTTTTGTCAAAGGAAAGCCCCCGGTAAAATATTTATCGTATTTTAAACTTATTACTGGTTAAAAAGTATTTTTTACTTTTTAGTTCGGTTCGCTATTAAAGCGTATTGTTTAAATCATAATTTTTATTCCTACTTCCATTAGAGACCGATGCAAATCGCTTATTTTGCTTTCAGCTTTTAAGTAAAGCCTTCAACGTTGCGGAACGTGTGCCTGTATCATTTCTTCGAAACTCGTATTGTTCTTTGATCTTTCCATTGTATTTGTTTATATTCATACTTTTCCTCGGAACGACTAGAAAAAAATAACGCACGAAAACACATTTAGTGGATTAAAATTGTCGCCTTGTATTACTTCCCACGGCGATAGAGGGACTTTCGCGGAAACGAGGGTGTCGATTACCAATTTTCCAGGAACTTCAATTTGATCGATAGAAGAAAACCTGTTGATGTTACAGTTTTTATGGACTTCTGGATTGGTCAGAATTTTCAGGATTCAGTCACAGCTTAGCGATCAGTTCACAGAATATTTTGAAAAAGATGACAGCGGCCGCCATTTCGGGTTAAAATTCAGGGATGGATAAATAAAGAGTACATTACTGAACACAGGGTGCTGAAAACTAAGTAAATGTTGAAGTAATCGTTCGGAAATAAAATGATCAGAAATGATATTAAATAAATATGATCTTTAAAGTTTTATTGAAACAAGGAAAAACCAATTTTTGGCATAAGTGGTGCTATTGTTAGTTTCGCTACGATTAATTTACGTTTGTGTATTTTTTGCAATTTATATTTATTATTTTAAGGGTATAATACATTCTCACTCCAAATGAGGTAAGGTACTAGGTAATTACAAGTAATGGCGGAAACCATTCCAAAAATGGAACTTGTAGAAGAATATTGACAAATTTGGAAGACGTATTTGAATGACAACTAAATTTTTCACAATTACTTTTAAAAATGACTTCAGTTTGAGGTATGGGAAATATGTGTGGCAAGTCGCACATTCATTTTTTTCCAAATTTTTTGTCGTCGGTTTTATCACGTTTTTGAAATATTTGTATGTACACATCACTAATTAATCTTATTTCACCAACACAAGAATCATATTTTTTACCGTAATCCACTTTGCTTCAAAAATATGAGATACATCAAACATACAAACGAGTTTTTCTTCTGCTATCATAAAACCTGGAGTACCAAGTAACCCATCAAACAATTGTATAGTCCTCCCAATCAAATTTCACCCATCCGCGCAGGTCAGATAAAATTTTGATGAGTCGTAAAGTATGAAAGAGGCGCCTGAGAATAAGTAAACAGTTGTGAATTTCCTTTTCTGAACGAAATAAACTTTCCATTTCCTGTGTTCCATAAATTTTCCGTTATTACGTTTCTCCGTTCATTACACAACAAATTTTACCCCAAAATGGCGGCAGTAATGCACCATGTGACGCCACATGGAGTCTGTGAGACGATTGTTTGGTAAGCTTCAGTGTTCAAAAACGTGACTAGTTATAAAAGCCTTTCTGCTCGAACCATAGAAAGGCATGTATTATTTTGCTAAATTGAGTTCTGGGATATTTAATGTGCTTGTTATCAGTATATTAAGGTTTCCAATGTATGTATTTTCTGATATTTGAAGATTTCTAAAATTCTGGCCAATCATTTGTATTAACACTGGGAGGGAAACCTAGTGTTTAAAGCAGGACAAAACCAGCTGCTGCTGCACTGGAAGGGGAAGAGAAAATGTCAATTTTGCTTTGCTGTTGAAATGATTTGATCAAAACGTCTGTGCTGCTCACTGTTGTACATTATCGAGTTTAAAGAAACAGGCATTGCCTTCGCGTCATCCATATCACACATTTTCATCTTTGCTCACAAGAGACAAGTGGGATTTTTCCCATATCATCCGGCCCATTCCAATTTAAAAATCCGTCGTGCCTCATTAATCCTCGCTCCATCGGGCTGATGGAAAATCCTCCGATATGCGATCACCGACCATCGACAAAAAAAACGACGGCTCGCATGTTTTAACGCCAACCACGAAAAATTACGAATTACGCGTAATCCGAAAAGTCGAAACCCGGCGTCGGGACGCTGCCTGCTTTTGCTCCGTTCGGCGCCTATACTTACAACCAAAATAGACGCCTTGGAATGTTAGGGACCCAGGCTCGGCGTTGCCAAGCGCGAGGGGAAAGGTTTTCCGCGCAAATCCTGGAGAGATTTCACGTGATTTCGGCGAGATTTGTTAAAAGCAATGTTTAGTTTATGTTATGAGAGATTTGATCGCTGTTATGAGACGAAAACAGGATTTGAATCGATTACGAACGAACGTTTAAAGATACTTTGTAATCGGTGGCGGATCGCTTGGTTTGAGTTGCCTTTTAAGTACATTCACCAAAAGGCAACTAAATAAAATTTTAACTTAAAATTTAATTCAATAAAATAACGATAGTTACCTCCATATTAAGAATACACAACACTGTAGTTACATCTGTGAAACACATTCTAACCGCATTTTAAGCTAAAGCCTATTTTAACGTTAATAGGCGTTTATGGAAAAGAGGGTTACAGTTTAGAAGTGACTAGTTTTAAAAATCTTTACGTTTGGAATATTGAATTCTAGTTGCGTGATTGGCGATATTAAATTTCAACATTTAACTCTTCACTTGCATCGTAATTTCTGCCCGGTAGTATGTCATCAAAGTTGTAGTTCCACAACTAAATTCTTAAAGACCAAAATTGTCTTTAATTAGGGTAGATGGTTGAGGAGGAAACCGTACGTAAAGTTTTTCGTTTCAGCTTTCTGCAACACGTTTCGTAAGGTTTATTGTTACATTTTCAGGCGAATAGTTAATCATCAACACACCTTGTAATGTATTCTTGAGTACCTTCCAATGTTATACATTGTCTTCGGTTAATGGAAATAGAATCTAGGTCTTGTCATACATATAGTGTATGTGTATGAAAACATAGGTATTGTTTTAGGTAAAAATTAGAAACAAAAGACTACTGCAGCAGTTACGGCGGTTGCATATGCAATTTACAGGTGCTGTGTGATAACTTTTCACGTTTACCACTCTTGGTTGAATCGATATATGTGATTTAATACACAAAAAACACTAAAAATAAGTAAAAAATGTGGAATTTCTGACGAGAACTAGCTTCTATTTTTATCTATGAGACGTTTTGCATTACCATGCATGTAGCTTCACAGAAAGGATTCTTGAGTACCAACTATTCCCATAAATATTACGAAACTTATATGTTCTGGTTAAATTAAACCTTTTTAGACCGGAAGATACTGGCAGAAATTCAGTCACCTTATTTGTTGACTAATGTTTCTGAGGGTATTGAAAATTACGTCAAAAACAAGTTAAAATGTATCTACTATAACGTACTACTATAACTGTAGGAACTATAGAGTTCCTATGCTTCCATTATTGTAAAAATAGGGATTTCTTGCTTTTGCAGAAAATTCTTGGGTTGTGCGACATTTTCCCACTTCTAGCACAATTATAAAACGATAGTAAAGTGCCGACTTTTTCATAAATAAAGTAGAGATAAATGCAGCAAGGGTCGTAGGGGTTGAAATTATTGGGTGAATGTGTAAAAAAAATTTGCAATTACCTGATTTTCTTATCATTGCCAATTTAAGGGACGAAATTTTTCAATTGCTAGAAGTTCATAAATAATATTGGCATAAGAGCAGATAATGACTAAATCAAATTAGGTTTCGGAAAATTTCTTGAATGAACCGCTCAATTTTTGTTTTATCTTGTTTTTAGTGTAACTTTCAGTACCCTTATAGTTAGTGCCCTTTGCGAATTTATGGTCGCCTCTCTCAACCTGCTTGATGTCACCTACAGGTGGCATATTTTATTTCAATTATTCCTCTTGTTATGTATTGCCGGTACACCAATACCTGCTGGCTGCACTTGTGAAAATTCTACCGAATTTCATGGATTTAACCGGTCGCGAAAATTTCTACGAGTGTATTGAAATCTCCAAAAATATCCCAACCTTAAGTTGAATTCTCCTTTCTCGGTTTTTTTCATTTGCAGTTCCTGCCATCAGTTCTGCAGGATGTTTTCAAAATAATTACCAAAGTCAATAAACAGTAGAATAATAGGCGTTTGCCCTCAAAACGTGAGTTGAACGAATCGATTTGACACGGGGATTTAAAATTCGTTGCGACCAATAATCAAACGACCTTCCTACGGAGTAAATGAGACAACGTTCATTTCGTGCAAAGATGCCATAAACAGAAACACAAACAGCGGATGGCTCTCTGGATGTTTGGGTGCTTCGGTGGTCTGAAATACATCATGAAATATGCGGAAACCGGCCTTTCACCGCCTGAGAGAGTTTTGACATCGTCGTATTTTTAAAAGTGATGGGACATTCATTGCGATTAGCAGCGACACTTATAGGCGTCAAATAGCGAAAACAGATTGGGCCAGTGAAAAACGATATTAGACGGGAATTAATGGCAATCCGGTCTGACACGTCTTTGATTACATCTTAATTTTTATGTCCCGCGTTGCAAAATACCGATATTCGCCCGGATTATAAAACAACGATCAACACGATTTCCCCGTCGAAAGATCAAAAGTTGGAAAAGTGTTCGCCATTAGAAAACTTTCCATCAAAGCTCGTAAATTAGCTTATATTTCAGCTTCGACTTCCATCATCCGAAGATGACCGTTTCACGCCCGCGTTTAGGTGATCTGTTTCAATAAATCTGTGTTTACGGAAGTTCGATTTGACTTACAAACCGACCGTTTTATTTACAACTGTAGATTTTATTCTAAAGTTCTTGCTGACTTAAAAATATTTAGAATATCTGGTGGAATACTACTCGGAATTTTAGCCAGTTTTTCCAGGCAAGATCTGCGTAGACTTTAATCGTACGGCTGTTAAAGGGAAAATTGTATGCTTGTTGTTTTACATTAACTTTATGGTGTAAATAAACGGGATCGTATTTTAATTTGCAGGGCCTAACGTTATTTTCCGAAGAACTCGCTTTCCCCCACCTCCTAGAATTTGTCATCTGTTACGTTACAACAGTTATTTATATCAGAAAGTTATATTATCTTTATTGAGCATTAAAATTATAAAAGTATACACGACCTGGACATTGAAAATAATGGTCTGGGTTTGAGTGACACGTGTGTAAACAGTGCATGCGCTTTTCCACTGCCTCAAAACAAAATAGTTCGTAGATTTGAAGGTTAAAAAACACCGAAAAAAATAATAAAAGAGCCTATCCTAAATGGTTTATAAAAAATTCACCGGACAAATTTTTATTATCGGGATCAGATATGCGAACGATGTGATGATACAATACTTGCGGAATTTTACGCACCTGTAAAAAGTAGAAATTTATTCGATAGTAAAGAAGTAATTGTTTCAAAGTAAAATAAACCGATCTCACGTGGCGTTTTAAAATATTGGAACAGTTTACAGAAATTTCGTAAATATTTACGAGAAGAATTGTCCAAGAAGTGTCCTTATTCTGTGGTCTGCCCTTTTAGATCGCTGAAGTTTCCAACGTTTCATGACCGAATTATCCGATTACTTACAGCTCAGTAAGTTTCCTTCTTGGTATAAATTAACTTATTTATACAGAATAAACACTGTAATGGTTTTAAGAGTTTATTTTGTTTTATAACATGTACGTCTTCGTGAGTATCGGACCGCATAATTTAAAAGAAATTAGGAAATATAACGATGTGAGACTTATTCAAAGAGAAACCTCGACATCATGAAGACGATTCGTTTTATTTTTAAAAATACTTTTTTTTAATACATTTCTTCTCAAAGAGCTTTATAACAGCACCCACTTTAATGGCTGACTGTGTCGGCAGGAAATAATAACGTGAGTATATGCTTTCAAAAAAATGAATTGGAGTTTTTACAATATGATTTTGATTGATTCCTGTAAAATATCGGAAAAGGTGACTTTGAATTTCTTCCAGATTTTTCGTTTAAAATAGTTTATACTTTTACTGCGATTCGAAATTATAAATATTCTTTTTTTTTTGTTTCATATTGATTGATAATTCCCTCAGAAGGGGTGAAATTACCAAATGTTTAATTTATAGTTATTAAATAGTAACGTTGAGGATTATGATCTGTAAAAATTAATGAATAACAGGTTTCAATTAATATTAGCATTGCATTCAATTGATACCCACTTACGTTTTACGAAAAACAAAACATTTGATTAATGACAACTAATTAACAATCGAGTAAATATTAAATCGAGCCATTTAGTATGTCGTTTAATATAAAAGTAATTCAGATATCAATCAATCTCAAATTACATGTATGAATTTCGTTATTAATTTCAAGCTTGAGTGCGAGATTAAACATGAATCGGCCATTTTCATCCAGGTCTACCCACAGATTTTACTTTTCCATAAAAGTAATTATGTTAATATTTCTTGCCATTTTTTAAAAGTTGAAAATGGGATTCTGTTTAATAATTTACGAATCCTATAATTTTTCGTATTATTTATTGTAAAATAGATTGAAAAAAGGTGATATTTCATTTCTTACATGTGTTCACGATAAATACGCATTATTAAAAATGTTTTATTTGTTATGTATTTCATCAGAAATTTCATAAAATCATCAGAATTGTGAAGTGTTTGCACTTTCCAAAAGTTCAAAAAAGTACTTAATTAATGCGTATATCTTGTGTTATGTAATCTTCAATCGATTTTACATTGTTAAATATTTGAACGAGATGAGAAAAAATCCAAATTTGATTGAGGTGCAACTTTTTGTTTAAAATGTGTTCTTATCTTTTCATTTAAGGTATCGAATTTATTTGTTAGGATTCATTCCGTTAGAACAAAAGTAGCTATTCAGTTAGTAATACATGATTTTATAAAATTTAAATAATTTTCAATACCAGTTAAGTACAAGCAAAATTTTAAATAATGTGGCGCATTCACCAAATATGACAATAAGTTTCTGGTTACCTCATAAGAGTGATTGAGTTCTGTATGAGGATATTAGCTTAAAAATGATGTGGCTTCATTTATGCGGTTAAATAAGTTTAACTTCCTGCAAGTTTTGGAAATAAAAACTGTTGTAAATTATTAGAAAAAATAGGCTTAGCTTCAGGTTAAATTGGTTTAATCGTTTTATGTAGGTACTAACTCTAAAAAAAAAATACGAATTATGTTTGAAAGTAATATGCATGAAGTTATTTTACTTGTGAATCAGGCACCGATGAAAACAACAACTTCATCTGTTTGCCAATTCTCAAATCACGTTAAGCCATTTTCAGGGTAATAAACATATTAATAACGTGGAAACTCGAAATGACAGACATAAATTTTCCGAGAACCATTCTACTTGACTTTAAGATACACCTACAAACTAATTTGTTTTTTTTTCAGATTATCCTACTAGTAAATATCTTTGGACTTACATCGACAAGGTCGGCAAATAACCCAGTGGGCACCGCACAGAACAGAATCTTCAACAGGTTTTCGGCACTAGTGAATTCCGGAACACGAAATTTACTCAAAAATTAAGAGGAAACTATGGATTGATGGTGCACAGCAGCGCGACACTTGTTGCTCTGGAAAACGGGAGATATTCCAGGAGAGTGAAGGATGGTTCGAAGGAATCGGGCTCGCAGGGAACGAATGGAGAGAGCGTCGCGACGCCGCCGCTTATATCAGTTCGGCGTCGTCATGGGAACGGCGTCTCCGTCGGGCGCATTGGCTTATGTCAAGGTAAGTTCGTAAGAGATACGTTGACGGACGCGTCGCGACGGGTCAACTTTTCCGAATTCTTTTCCTCAATTAATTGAACGCATCACAGCACTCTTTCTCTCATTCGCCTGTAATTGGCACTACTCAAAGTTGTGAGCGAAAGTAAAGAGAATTTCGAAATTAATTGTTTGATGAAATACTTTTTCGGGAGTTGTGTTTGAGCCATTTAACACATTACGGATTTTAGATTAACTATTATGAGACGAAATCACGTTATCGGTTTACTCACTATCAGTGTTAGAACAAATGAAAAAATGCTCATTGCTCAGTTTGAACACATATCTATGTGATTTATTTTAATGTATTCTTCATAAAACTTTTTTATTTATGGAAATATCACATGTATTATATTTTTGGACATATTGACAGTATCTGTAGACGTATAAAATATGTCCATGTCAAATAGTGGAATTTTCTAGATATCGCAATTTTGAGAAAAACCCTTTAAAGCTCATAGGAAACGCCGGTGGTTTTGTAAAGTCAATTTGCCCCGGAGCAATTCTGATATTTCGCATATGACATTACGAAGCATACGTATAGACATCCTTTGATCCAAATTTATAGTCTTCTAGATATCATATAGGCATTCCTAGCCCCACAAGTGACAAATCTGCATTTTATTTATTCCTGAACGCTACAGTGCTTAAAAAAATCTGAAAAAATGCTTGGAGGGCGGTTTGAGGTTGCAAAATACTAGGAAGTTTTTCAGATTTTTTTTGGAGTCATTGGGCCTGCGAGGAAAATTATTAAATCTTCCAACTTTACTTTAGTATCGAGGATATCAATTGGCAAACTTTGAATCCCACGAAATTCATGTATTTTTTCCCGCTCTTTCGAATGGTGCCATGCAGAATACGATCAAAATGGAACTTACATTCTGTTGCCATGTATAATTCAAAAATTATTAAACCTGCAATAATTTTGACATTTCTATTTCGTATGAAGAAATTTATTCTGTCAATAATGAAGATAGTGACAAAGATTAAAGAAATTCAATTATATAGAACTCTATATCATTCATATATTATTATTTCCATTTTTTTATCTATAAATAAAATTCTGAATTATCAACATGAAAGGAGATTTTAATTCTATATTTATTTATATATTACTATTTTTATATATTTTTTAGGCAGTTAACTCTGGCAGAACAGATGCCCAGAAATGCTGAAAATCGATCAAAAAAAAATCAATAGACAGATTCTTTGCTTTCTTAATGGTAATTGACTACTTTTGTCGAAATTCAAGATTCACGTTGTACGGAAAATAATTTCTATCCGTTTTGGTATGTATTTATGGATTTTTTTGGAGCAATGAGTCCATTTCAGCACCGACAGACGTCTAAAAATGCTCAAAATAAGCGAAAAATCGATTTGATCGTAATCTTCATAATACCATAGAAAAAGCGAAAGAACGCTTAGATCCAAAAGACTATAAATTTGGTTCAAGGAGTTGATATATACATATACTTTGTAATGACATACACGCCATTACATCATATATCACAATCGCTCTGGAATTCTCTTCTCAAGGAATTTAGTTCATAAGTTTTAATTCAAATATCCAAAATTGAATTGAAAACAACCACTTCAGAAGAAATTTGTTATTCACTTGTCAAAAGTAACAAATACGTCATAACCCCGCCTTTTAAATCCCAAACGTCAGTTGTCTTCTAGTGTACATGTATTCTCCCTGTCTGGTCCTTTTGCCTTACTCTCCGGATCCCCTTCTTTAACTCTCCCACATCTAACATGGTCGAAATATCTTAATCTTTTAAATTCTACTTCACTAAATAAGCCTTTTTCAATGCCGATTTCCCTTATGGTCGATTGAAGGACCGTGGACATGAGAAGGAATTTTCTCCGTCAAAATGTCTCCAATTCTCCTACTTTCAGCTTTTCTGTCGATGATATTTTCACATATTATTTTCTCTATACTAAGAAAACCTGTCTCCACATATTTTTAACGGCCTTAAAAAATTAAAACACTAAATGACCAGATGCATTTATACAGGGATTTTTTCTTTCGTCCCCATCTACACTCCCGGCCAAATCTCATGATGAGTTAGTCACGATTTCCAACGATTTAACCAAAAACCATCAACCAAAAAAAGGCATTAAAAGATATCCATTACTCTTGGAGTCAAGAGTAAAATTCCCCCTCTCTTTCTTATGTTGGGTTACAACTCATTTTGTGAACTACTAATTCGGTTAGTTTAGAAAGGATGCAGCAAGAAGTAAATGAATTAAATGTTTCAAGTAAATTCAAATGCAGGCAGCTGTATCAGCGAGCATTTGGTTATATATTTTTAACCTTATTTGTTGTATAAAATACTGTAAATTACGTTCCCCGTTTATCCTTTGCGCTCGTTAATGCCTAACCTTTAAAATCCTCATTCTCGAACGTATAAAATTAAAGGTAAATTGTATAAGTGAGGGTACTGACAGAACTAATCTGCGTCCAGATCTTCCAGACGTAAGTTTCGAGGGGTAGGAAATTAATATATAAATTCCTGCTTATAAAATGTTATCCTATAATGGGTCACAAAGGTCAAACTCGTGTGCCCTGGCAATCACAAACAGTTGATCCCCATAAAAGTAAATAAATCAGATTTCGTCCTTCCCTCTTTACGTATTTGTGACTATTTTTTTTGAATATTATGGCAACGTAATAATTTGGTAATTTCAGTGAAAATTGGCGTGCCGAATTAAAAGGCTTTTTTCGGTATACTCGCGACATGTATGTACATAAATCCTTGCCTTCCTACTTCTTTTTTCGGAGTTCATTTACCTCTCGTCCCGTGTTTGAGAGGAAAAGTTTCCCTTTGAAAATTTTCGGGCTATTGAATTGCGGAAAGTGTGCGACACAAAGATTCGGAATGTCTAACGCAGATTGGCGTTTATATCCTTGGGGAGAGGTAAAAGTCAGGAAGAGGACAAGAAGATTGGCCTGTAAACGTTATTTACGTTTCTTGCGGACCGGTATTGTCATCCAACGTTTCCGTGCCGCTACGTGAATTGTTTCAATGTTGATTTTGATTGATTTTTAAATAATTTGCGACATGAAAAGAAAACCTTTATAAATTATTCAATGCGTGCGCTTTTCATCTGATTACCGAACGGGCTTCTCGGATAAATACCTCCAATATAATCCGATGGAAATACGAAATTACCGCCCTAACAAGAGTTTATTGACCTAAGAAGTTATTAAACAATTCGATATTAGCTTCAGCAAGTGCGAAACATTCTTGTTAAACCTACTACGAATTTATGGTAAATTATGCAGAGTATTTTAAGCCTCCCGTTTTCATGCCCATTGTTTATGTAGCGCTACAACGAACAACTCCGTAGGGGTGTAATTAAGTGCGAGATAAGTTGATAAATTTAATTTGATGTTAGGATCGAGACCGGGGCATTTAAGAGACACTTGCCGACATGATACATTTTAAGTGCTTAGCTCGGCGCTGTGAATAATAATTGAATATTTGGCGTGGTGATTGGATCCAATTTTCAAGTAGTACTTACCGCGAGAATAACAAATGCGTGATTAAGAGTTTGATGAATTTTCAGAAATTGGTGCATTGCCCTTTTAAAATCTGATTTGAACTGGAAATTAATCTTCCTCTTTCCATGCAGGGTCTGTTCCAGAAGCCATCGGTCGTCTTTGGCTGCCTTTTTCTATCTATATTTATAACTATGTATAACTATGTATAACTATGTATGTATAACTAACTAAACTACTCTGCTGAGTTTTTAAAACTGCAAAAAAATATTTTTACAATAAAAGGGCTCACATCTATGTGGAGAAAAAATTATACCATATTACCAACGACCTGGGAACAAATTTAATGAAACCATTCACAGCAATATACTGTTAGAGAGTGCAATCGTATTTCAACGCTTGGCTCCCTGCCTATTTGTGCAATTTTTGCAAAAAATGCAAAAAAGTTTTAAAGAGTTTTGTCAATTTTATTTCCATTAAATTCATTTCTATACTTTCAGTATCAATTCAATATTAATACTCTTATTATTAAGCACCGCATTATTAAATCTTTGAAAACTACAATTCCAAATTTTTCCAGAAAAGAATTCTTTTGTGGTGATCACTTCCTACCAACTTTTGTTGTGTAAATTCGCTTGTTCCAATTTTTGACCGAAACAAACAATACTTATTCTTCACAGTTTCTCCTTCTGACATAAGATATTGCAAAGGCATTGCATTACCATCATTAAATTATGTGGTTAATATGATTCCACTGTCTCTCGTAATTAACTTTACTCAATTACTCAATGCTTCTTTAAATTTCTAACACTTC
The DNA here is from genome assembly GCA_963576515.1 of Cryptocephalus primarius. Taxonomy (NCBI): domain Eukaryota; kingdom Metazoa; phylum Arthropoda; class Insecta; order Coleoptera; family Chrysomelidae; genus Cryptocephalus; species Cryptocephalus primarius. The sequence goes on along the minus strand of OY754942.1, from coordinate 14,620,428 downwards.
ATGGGTTAGTTGAATAAGAAATTTAAAGAAAATAAGAATTTAAAGAAATAAAGAAATTTCCTAGATAGTATCTTACACACTGTTATCAGCTTTTTCGATTACCTGAATTTTTGCTTCAAATTCCAATATGCTTCTTTATATCGTCCCTGCTTTGAAAAAAATTCTTAACACACCGTATTCATTCGACATAAAATCGCTCTTTTGCTTTCATCCTGCCAAATCTCAAACAACTGAACATACAATATAGCCGAATTATTTTCGAGCAAATTTACCGGAACGCTGCATTCCTTTGGGTAATCCCCAAAAAGGAAAATAATTGAACTTTTCGTGGGAGCATTGCCCTTCATTAAAGGCACATCGATATCCCCGTACGTTAATCCGGGAAATTTCATACACGAAATTTTTTTTCATATAACATTGTCAAATGAAATTGGTGAAATGTATTTAAAGTGTATTTGAAATAAAATACCGAAGAAGTCAGCAACCTCCAGTAATAAAGAATTGGTCCGAGCGGTGCTTTATGCAAGCAGTCAAAAGTCGAGACAGAAAGAGGGGAGAATTCAAAAATAGGCTTTTATCATTTTCATAAATTGCTCACTTTTTACGGTAGACGCAAAAGAATTTTCTACAAGGAGCGAATGTTTGTTACAATTGTCATATGGCTATGCGCTACACACAATTCGATATACATGTACATATATCTAGGAGCATATAGAATTTTTCGATTGTAAGGTAAAATCCGACGATGAGAAAAATTGAATTGGAGTTAAATCGTGTATGAATGCACATTTGACAATAAAGTATTTGCAGATGAATTTATTGTGAAATGGGTGTTATAGTGATAAATACTCCTTATGAAGAAGCAGTATTTCAAAACATTGGAGTAATAAAATTTGCAAACTTCAATACCGCATTTTGCAGTCCATGACAAATTTTTTGTTATTAACAGTTATTCCATTAAACGCATAAACATTTTTCCGCCGTTATACCACATTATATTCCATATCCAGCCTCCACGTGGGGTCAATATTTATTTTTCCGTTTGTGTGTTCGAGTATTACATCACTCTTGGATTGATTCAGAGGCCGATACAATATGTGTGACCCATTTCTGACACCCCGAATTTATTTAGGTAAATATTTACACTTGAATGGAAAAAGTTAAATCAGAAATGATATCGGCGAAATATGAATTCATAACATTTCAAACAAAAATTTACGTCTGGGATATTAGTTACCGGGTCTGTTAATGTATCTTTCACTTTTGAGATTCGTAGGATTTTTCCGATTAGATTTTCGATAGGTAAACAGTTTCTTTTTTAACTGCTTGCTCAGGATCTCTTATACCAGTGATACAGTTACTAGTTTAGAAGGTGACCGCAGGGGGTGGAGCCTTGCTTAATTGAGACTAAAGTCACTAAATTATTGAAGTAGCGTAATCGAGCGTCCATATTGTGCCCCAAATCAGTACTGCCAAACTAAAATGATTGTTCGAACCAAAAGTTACAACAGTGTTTTGTGGTTTCGAACTATCGAGTTTCCTTGTATAGGTTATACATTTCTAATGACTAAATCCAAGGATGAAATATATTACAGTTCATATTATTATTTGTTAATAATGAAAAATACTTCATATTTTTTACTGTGTGACTAAATTTAAGTCCTAAAATTTCCTCCTCTGATAGTACAAATCTGTATAGTGTTATCTACTGTTAAGGGTCGATTGCATCCATAAAGTTTCATAAGACAACATACAAAGTTTGAAATGCACGATTTTAAGTGAAAAGTTGGATTTTTAATTCACTTCTAAATATGTAGCCCGGCTAGACTCTAATTCGGTAATTATAAGACATCTCAGCAGGTGAATAAACAAGTAAAAGATAATTGCCGCTAATCTCTTAGTAGGGAAAAAGTTAATTTTTCGTCGCGAACCTTTTGCCTTTTTGCACGACCCGTTCCAATCTCCCTTGAAACCTTTTTTCCCTTCGCACTTGTTTTGACGATCTTCGGAGAGCCAATCGAAATCGCTTAAATCATGAACAAGATAGTCATTGTTATTATAAGAAATTGTAAGGCAATCTGTGATCCATTATGCATTTCCTGTATTGGGAAATTCTATTGATGAAATTATTGGTCTTAGACTTAATTCAATTTTGGGTATTTTTGGAAGTGCATCAAATTTTGGAGTTAGAGCGGCTGTTGATCAAATTTTAATAAGTTCTGTAGATTTAGTGAAGGTGTATAACTTTTTGTAGCAGTAGAAATGTTATTTGTGACTAATTGTTTTTATAGTATAAATTATTTTCTAGAATTATATTAGAAAATATGATATACTTATTTTTCAGCATAAGTGCAGTGACATTTTCTTTGTCTGCTCTGATTACAACTAATTCTAGTGGATTTTTTGAAAACGTTTTTGTTTTATTAAATAAGTAGCGAAAAAGTTATACGATTTTTCTATTTTCTTCAAATTAACTCGTAATGACACTTGTGATTTTAGCTCTGTGATTGCATTTTTTTCACTTTCATTAAGATTATTGATGAGAAATTCCACATCACTGAGAAGTTAAATTATAGAAATGTCCTTAACTGATGGTTCGATAGCAAATTTGTTCTCCTAAAACATTCAAACCAATTAATAGGAAGGAATTTTGATAGTTGTCCACTATCTTCTAAAAATCTAAAAATATCTTCCCCATAAATTAATACAGTTGAAATAAAATTTTAAAAAACAGCACCATAAAGACAGTTGATACAACTTATTTTGACAGCATTACACTTTCTTTTACTCGGAAGTCACATAAAAACTTGATGAAAAAGCTTAACAGCTCAATATCCATGTTGTTTTGTTTAATACACATTAATCGAATTTTAACGTTAACTCTGCGTCGCTAATCAAATCTCTATATTAATACCGTTCAATTCTGGTTACATATCTATGTGTCATTTTTTGAGAAGTAATATTTCCATATCGATTCAATGGAATTTTGAGTAGGCTCCGAAGTTCCTAGACCGCAAAATATTATTATTTCTGGAACATAGCGAGAAATTAATTTTTCCCACTCGTAGTTCCCCAGGTTTTATTCGAAGTTCCAGCGCCGGGAAACAATAGAGGAATTCCGTAATATTCAAGAGGCGTCATGATCGTACGTACATTTTTAAGATTTGTATAGAGAGTGCTTCTCAGAAAAAATTACTCCTACGGTTTGTCGTACGGTAAGTTTCGGAAAAGTTATAAATATATACGCGTGGCGCCCATTCACACGCGATATGCCGAAAGGAAATGGGAAAGTTCAGCAGATAAATAAAATACGGATGTTGTAGTGTGTTTGTGACAAAAATATACTACAAAAATTCAAGAGATTCAAAATGATATCTGTAATAATTAAAGTTAAAGGACAAATTATAACAATAATGGATGGAAATGCATGTTTGACCTTTAACCGTACAATTCAGTGAGAGTTTTTTAAAATAAAACCTGCTTGAAGTAGGTCAAATACGATATTTCAGGCGTTTTCCCTTATTTTCCAGCACATTGGACGCACAGAATTTCTTATAGGAAAATGAAAAACGTTTTTTTTTTTGTTACTCAATTTAACCCAGATATTATCTCATCGCGTTTCATTCCTTTGGAGTTTTTTGGTCGCCGTAAGAGGCAATAGCTCATAGGATCGTTTTACAGCGACTTCAAGGAAAAAACTTTCCGTCCCTAAAATCCGGCCTCTGCTCCTAACGAGCCTCCAGTAACACTCGATGGGCATTAAAAAGTCCGTTACTCACGCGGTGACAAATTAAGTTATAAAAGTTTTATTTCACTTTTCGCCAGCTACGAAACATTTAGAGAACGACTACCGCATCCATTTAATTGCTTTTCGCGAGGAATTTATAAAAATACCGCCGGAAGCGTCCCAGTTTTCGAAAAAATGCGATATGAATTTTGTTGTCAGCGGTGTTATTTCTACAAATAAGCTATAAATCCCTGCTTGGTTGCGGTTAGTTCGAACTGAGTTATTTGAAGATGCGTACAAGGCGCAAACGTTTTGTAAAATTTCCAAAAATTAGTAAGCACTATTATATCAAAAAATTATATATTTTTTATTAATATATTTAATTACATATTATTTTAACTGAAGCAATAAAACGTGTTATTGAAGTTGAAAATGCATGCAGAACGTCCTGTCAAAATTTTATTTCATTTAAAGTAAATATAAATCACGAGAGCAGTATTGACCAAGACGACTTACTGGAATAAAATACATACTTAAGTAAAAGTTTACAAATAGAGGCTTTAATATTGTAAATAGTGCAACATAATATGGACGAGTGTCCATGTGAAACTATTGTTAATCAGATAACTACAAAATCCTCACTTATTTTAAGCTGAAAGAATACAATATTATTATTTTTCCTTTAATTTTCGCGCAAAGCATGTAATAATGGTAAACCATGTATTACGGTACCGCACTTTGTTTTTCTGGAAAAAGGTATAGACTGTTCCCAGTAGATTCGTTTATGCTAGTTATATACCCGAAGATCCTTAAGGACAGTTGCATAAGTCCTTTCATTTTTCGCTAGATAAGGTATCCCTGCATTTCTATTTGGGATACTAAATGGACATTTACGTTACTTTTTCTGGTAATAATTATTATGTATTGTGAAACAATCAATCAGTGAATTAAACGGAAACCAAAGCTGCACTTAGAGGGATACTTTACGCAACACACTTTTTAATGAAACAATTCTGGCGTGTAATATAAACCATGTCTGTGATGGCTTAACAAAAATCTTTTTCTGTATTGTTACGTGATTCTCCAAGTTGCTCCAATTCCAATATAAATGTCATTTTCCCAATGGCTCGTCCTATCGATTACATGAGCTTTACATGTAAGAGTGTTCGCCTTGAATGAGACCACGAAAAGGGTGTTAGTGTGACCGACTTAATTAAATAGAAAAAAACGCGACGAAATTCGTTTTCTCCGTCGCTCGATAAATTTTTTCTGATGTAATTATGTCGTGAAGTCTTAAAAAAATATTGGGTGAAATTGAAATCAATGCTCGTATCTGATCCGTTTAAGTTTTTTTAAAGCGAAAAAATTTGATTTTTTTGATAAACAGTTTGATGAGGTATGTATGCGATTAAACAGAGTGAACCTGAGAAAACTGCTTAAAAATTGTATTTCACTATTAGAGAATAACACTTTTCTATGCTAACTTGAAGACAAATCACTATTCATGTAAGCTGGTTTATTTAAATTAGCTTTTAATACATAGCATGAAATGACATTTTAATTGTTAAGCTATTCACTTTTCTATATTCTCAGCGATAACGTAGCTATTTTCCTGTTCAAGCGGAAGTAAATGAGTGAAATGGTTCTAAGAAACGCGTGGGAAATCTTGTTTTCAACGAACATTAATTTTACATTCAGCCGGATTAAGGGATTATTTCGAATATTTGCGCACTTGTCCAATTTATGGCGAGATGTTTTTGATCAGGCAGCCTCGTGTCTTCGAAACCGGGCAATGGCAAACGTTGGCCAGGAGCAACAGAGGCGTTACTGGAATTTTTAAATGTAATTTTATGGAGATTCTTACACAAATCCCGAGGAATTCGAGAAATTGTTAATAGTAACGCAAGAATTAGCAGGCTGTGCTTGTATCGTTAATTTGATTTAAATTTGAGTGAGCAGCAAATATTACAACTCGCCGATGATGAGTGAAATCATATAAGCATTATATTGGAGGTGTAGATTTTTTCAATACACGGCTTATATTTCATTACTAAATTTGCATAGTGAAAAGCTGATATTGTTTTAAGACAATTTCTTCGCCTTTATTTTTTCCGCGCCACTGCCCAAGTATTAATAAAATTGATCAAAGCCCGTCTACTCGAAGAAATTATGTGTACATAATAAACATATCTCTAATAAGTAAGTCGGATTTATTAAATGGCTTTCCAAAATGTCTGGGGTATGAAAAAATATATTTCTACGTCAGTTTTTGGAAAATTTACTGAAGGTCCTTGTACCCCAGAAACAATAAATCGTCCTTAGAGACGTAGACTTAGAGAAGTAGCTGGTAAAATTAATTCTTTTGTCCTAACGTCTTTTGTCGGTGAATATTACATGTTGAGAAATTGGAGATTTTAATAACAGAGGTATTCAACTTGAATTCAATACTCAAGCATAGTTACGAACCCTTTTGTCTTATTTTTAGTTGCATTATTTTCATATGTAAGGGATGAAAATCATAACAAGCTTAAGAAGGTTGTTAGTATCTCGAAAATCAACGTCTGATAGTTTTAATACAAATTAAAAATATTATTAAGATTCGTTTATATCAATAATTAGTTATACTAAAAACGCTCATGTGGCTTAAAAATGTGTTTATTTTGTAACGAGGTAAAGAAAGAATGCACAAGCTTTGAAATTAATGCCAAAGGCCAGTTTTTCGTAAATTTATTCGAAGATTTTCGTCTTTTGATAACGTAATTTCATTGTAATGTGGTTTTTAAGGGTTGAAGCATTTAAAAAATGATATATTAAATCATAAATACCATGAAGAGGGAGAGATAGAGAGAGAGAGAGAGAGGAGAGAGAGAGAGAAGAAAAACGTTTCAAGCTGTTGAAAAAATTTTTGATTCATTTCATTATAAGTGTTAGATTTTGAGGGTAGGCACGTTGTAAAATATCATGAATCAATAAATATTGAACATATCTAAATATCATTACTTGTTACAAAACATTTATATCTATTGTTTATTGGTTAATTAATTAGATAATTAAATAAACAAATTCATAATAAGGCGGTTCGTGATTGCTTTGTTGACTAGTATAATCAATGTATCACGACAATATAGTTAAATATCATAGATCGGGGTAATCCTTTTTTCATTTTTCCCAATAATACCTCATTTCAAAATTATTATTATTATTAGTATTAGCTCAGCCTAACGTCGATAAAACCCGTGGTTATATCGATGATTACGGAGAATAGGGAAAATCAAATATTGACGAATTTCTGGTAAATCGCTTTTCTGATGAATCAACTTCCTTTACTTGTATAAAATATTTTCAAAAAAAAGATGAATGAATGTACCTTTGAAAAGTAATTGTACCTTATTCTTCACATATGCATTCTTGGGTAGGTAAAAAACTATTACCCTTCTCCATAAACTCAGGCAGTAGAACTAAAAACTACCTTAAAACAAGTAATCATGCCCTATTATAAATATTTCAGCTTAGTTTCCAAATATACATTATATGCACTAAAAAAATATCACCAAAACCGGTTTGTTAAGATATTACATAAAAGTGTGCAATATTTAACAAAATATATACCAATTAACATTTGGAGTCATTTTATATGTAAATCCATATGGTGCATATACAAATGCATATAAAAATGTTTGCCTCTATTCATTAGTAAGTAAACTGATAAGTGTCACAATATGTCGATACGATTGATAAAAAGTCTGAAAATGATTTAGTCATAATATTAGTGACGTGAATATTAGTGAAATAGAAGTCATAAGTAAGGATACCAAGAAATGTACCTTTAACTCATAAATATGATACTCGTAATATGATTATTTTTGTTTATATCCCGGATGCCAATTCTATATATATTCCCCATTGCAAATACGTCGATTATCCCCATAATCTTTGATAAAAAATACATACGATATGTAATGAATAAACATTCACTCGCGAACGCAATTCATAAACCCGATCCAAAAAAAATCTGTGTCAATTACTTCAAGTGAAACTCTTATTGATTCCGTGAATAATGTCGGTCGAAATCGCGAATCTGTCAGCTTGCTTGCATTCGATATTTTCAATGGAAATATTATTTCAGTTATCGACGAAAATTCCCGAATACGACCTACTTTCCGTCCCCTGGACGCCATACTGATATCGTCGCAAACTCATTAGCAATATTCCTGATTGGTTTCTAAAAAGATTTCCCGTAGCCTCGATTTCTTTTTTATTACACTTCCTGTTGTCCCTGATCACGAAGTTAATTAAAGGAATATTTCTGTAACCAGGTTCCTACCGAGGGTTTCCGTTGTACCTTGGAAGACCATATTTCCCGTAATGATAAGTTGAATAAGAATGTCTCCAGAAATAGGATACGATCAAAGGAAATATCGCCTAGCGATCCTTGGAATTTATTTTCGAAACGTTTATGTTGGCAGTACTACTTCCGATTCGTTGAGTGCTTCATATTTGACCGTTATGACAGTTTAAGGTTACGTCTAATACAAAAACACACATTGAAAATATATGCTTTCCTTCACAGTAGATCCAAGGTGTCACTTAATGAATGGGTTTGTTGAATTCTGGAAGCAACATGTATTTTGTTTTCATTAGATACTCCTAAGACTGTAACTTCCTAAGAGGTGTTAACACGTCTATTTTCAAAGATATATTTCAAAGGGTTATTATTAATAGTCCAATCAATAAGGCTCTGGAATCAAAATTGATCACTGTAATGATGTTGTTTCGACATGTTTTAGATAGAGGCGAGACAGAACTAAAAGTGTGTATACAAAAATGTCGCAGGACCCAGCATCTTTGTTATTTGAAAAGCCAATAAATGAATTATTAGTCTCGGTCCCATATTCGCCAATTTGGTGCACTATGACACAATTTTAGTAGCTCGAAAATAACTCAAAGTTTAGTTAATATTTTTCATTAGTATTTTATACACATCTTTGAATGTGCGGTGCTAACTTAGGTCTGGTCGTTAAGTTTAAAGAGTATCACTGATAAGTGCATTAAAAAATAAATGGTGAAAACTTTTTTCATTCGGATTTAAAAAATGTTAATAGCAGGTCCAATTCTTTGATCAACTCTGAATAGGTCGCAACAAACCACATTCAAATCGTTTGATTTTTAAGCGACTTATATTGACATTACCCTTTGCAGGAGTGTAGGGACCTCTTAACGAGGCACAATATTTCTGTATCAGGTTTCAGGCCATTGTGATTTTTTATCCGCCAACCAAATTCACGTTGGTGGAAGCCAACCTCGACAAAAGCTTCCAAAAATAACTCCAAACTAATTTCTACATTATTCTTTCGAATTACTTTTACTCTTGCGAATTCCCTTTTTAGACTTCCAGTTGGACTCAAATTGGATTTCCTCAGTTCCTGTCCGCATTCCTTTATTCGGAATTTAAAATCGGCTCGCTATAAATCCGACACGTTCCTCGTCTTACGTTGCGTTTTATTGAATTTCCTCAACACGTGTAGCCAAGCGAAATAATTTCGCCATAAGATATCCCAGAAGGATACCGTAGTTTAGGTAGGATAAGGGGAGAATTAAGGCGAGGTCTTTGGGGGTCGGGTAGACAACACGCGCTTACTATGGATGCTCACGTCTAGGGTCGACGATCCTTTTTTTGTTATTTAGTGACGGAGCTCGCCTAACAAAACGCCTGTGCAGTAATATTTTGAATCGATTGAGGAAGTCTCAGGAAGGCTTACTGGACCATAAGGCCAAGAGTTTTGGTGTCAAGCTGCATTGTAGGTTTGCAATAGACTATTTGAATGAAATATTGATGATGATGTTTTAAATGGGTTCTTAGAATCTTATGTTTACAAAATTGGGTAGGGAAAACTGTCAGTATGATATTCTTACAGCATATTTTTAAAAGGTAAAAATTGCAGTAGATCTGGGGCACAAAATAATGATACTAAAATATACAGCATTTTATGAAAGTTTACTGTTCATAAAAATCGTTTTTAATACTCACCAATTTCTACAAAAGCAGTAAATATAATATATTATTAAAAGCAAACATTTAAATTATTATCATAATGCTCTATAAGCATTTACAGTTCACAATACCAGAAAAACTTTTGTTAACCCAATATCAATAGTATCACCATCAAAATTTTGGGTGAAATATTGTTTCTGTAATTTTTAAAATGAATTCCAATAAACTCCCCCTTGTTGCGTATGTCATTGTCTAATCATTGCTTATCGATCATTATCATATATGATATTGTAGCGAATGCCCCGTATAGGTCGTTGTTATGGGAAAACAAGAGTTGTTTATGTAATTGTGAAATGTAATACTGACGTCAGTGTAGTACAAAATCTCTGTGTGTAAAGACGGCTATAGTTTTAGAAGAGTAAATCCTGCTTGTACGTAGAAACGCTACAAATTTGGGGGCTCGTCCGGGATTTGGTAGACCGAAGTAGCGGAAAAATTTTGGTGGACCTGGGATGGCGTACAGAAGTGATGGCGATGGCACGCGGCGGAGAGGTGAGGAGTGCAGTCTGTGCGGCGTTATGGAGTTGTTGAGCGGCTGGCGCGACTCGAGATTCCACAGGACTTACAGCTAAGTTAGATTTAGGATAACACTCGAATGGATTGACTGCGTGCGGCTGGCGCGCGTGGCCCGTTTGAGTGCTACACTCACATTTGTAACTCATATTGGGAGACGGGCGCTGTTCATCTTTAGTACAAGAATTGGTGATGGTTGACCACTGGGTTGTGCGTCTGGAACCATGAAGCAGTTGCTGGGGATTTCAGTAACTGCAGGAGCAGCGAAGGATTTCAAGAGACAGGTCCCTCTTCTACCTGGAGCATTGGATGGGATTGGTCATCCCTGGTGTCTTTCATGGTCAGAAAGAGGATTGGCCTGCTTGATTTCGATTTGCTGCTGACGAATTTTTGTACAGGATTTGCAGTCCAACCCGCTCAATGGAGTTAATCAAATGGATTTGGCAAGGATCAGGCGGAATCTCTGAAGAAGTGGAGAAGCCGTAGCAGTAGCAGCAGTAGCAGTAGCCGTAGCTGTAGCAGTAGCAGTAACCGTAACCGTAGCATTAGCAGTAGCAGTAGCCGTAGCAGTGGTAAAAGCCATAGCTGTAGCAGTAGCAGCAGTAGCAGTAGTAGTAGCCGTAACCATAGCAGTAGCAGCGGTAGCAGTAGCCGTAACAGTAGCGGTAGCCGTAGCCGTAGCAGGAGCAGTAGCAGTTGCAGTAGCAGTAGCAGTAGCTGTAGCAGTAGCCGTAGCCGTAGCAGTAGCAGTAGCAGTAGCAGTTGCAGTAGCAGTAGCTGTAGCAGTAGCCGTAGCAGTAGCAGTAGTAGCAGCAGTAGCAGTAGCCGTAACCGTAGCAGTAGCCGTAGCCGAAGCAGGAACAGTAGCAGTTGCAGTAGCAGTAGCTGTAGCAGTACCCGTAGCAGTAGCAGTTCGCTGATATGGACTGCTGTGGAAGTAGATCGTCCGAGGGTCGAGGGCGACTCTGAAGACGGGGAGGGATAGTGTAGCGAATGCCCCGTATAGGTCGTTGTTATGGGAAAACAAGAGTTGTTTATGTAATTGTGAAATGTAATACTGACGTCAGTGTAGTACAAAATCTCTGTGTGTAAAGACGGCTATAGTTTTAGAAGAGTAAATCCTGCTTGTACGTAGAAACGCTACAATATCATTATCATCATAGTCATTATTTAAATAACTCATATATTTTTGTACATGGGGATCTGGGAATGCGATGAAGCATATTCAATAGGCTAATGTAGGAAGGAAGTGCTAATTAGGTAATTAGGTCGAAAAAGAGGTATCTTTCAAATTTTTTTTCTCAGAAACAAGATTAACTGCAAAAAATTGGTCAGATTCCCAACTTCCCCAGTTTTTCGATAAAATTATTGCTGATTCCAAAAAAAAAATTGGCAGTAGCAAATATCTGCAATTTTTACAAAAATTCGTTGTTTTTAAGATTTTTCTAAAACAAACTAACTTTCAACTAAACTTTTTCTAAACTATAAACTCTGCACTGACATTAGAGTATCCCGAAAAATTTAAAAATCCCGAATTTCACTTACCAGTGTGGTGAAAATGGGGGTGAAATTTACAGCTAAATAGATAGAAAACGGGTAACTAAGTTTAAGTTAGAGCTTGGGTTTCTACTAATTCAAAAAAATCCAATAATCCCAAATTTCGGTCTGAGGGGTTAGAAAAAATGGGGGTGGGATTTGGTTGACCTATGAGTGTTGGAATGAGTATATCGGCTAGTGTTGCCAATATAACTAAAGGAACTGGTGAGGAACTATTAAATGCCCTTCACAATAGTAGAAACCATATTGAGTATCAAAAGTCTCACTTTCATTGGGTGAGTACAAGACATCGTGACTATTACTTATTATTAAAGAGTATGAAGGAAATATTTAGCTCACGTACATTAATTAGACCAGATACATTCCAGCCTTTGAATAATTTAAGAAGGTATTTATCAGAAAATTCATATCAGCGAAATATTCAAATCATTGCGTACATTTTGTTTAATTGGACTCTTTCAAGTGTTTCTCTACGTGCGAATTCCTACTAATGGCGATTGGCAGGAATGAATTTTCCTACGATTAATTGGATCGTTTCTTCTAGATTTTTCGATTCATCGATTATTCGTCATAAGCGCGTAGGAAACTCCGCGAATTACGTAAAAGTATCCGGGTAGATGACAAGAAAGGAAAAAGAAGGTGCAATGCGATTACTGGGAAACGGCGTTTTGGGTCACGTTTATTTATAACGCCGGTGAAAGTGAAAGCGACGTGCTCCTTAACTTCCGGTGTTCAGTTTCAGGAAGGATAAGGAGGCCGGAGTTTAAGGGAGGTTCGTGTCATTGAATTTTAAGTAGGTGGAAGTTATCCTGTTGTTCAAAGTTTATCTTTAAACGGAACATCAATGAACCAAATGCTGCTCAGATTCCAGTTTTGTTTTAGTGTTGAGAATCAAATTATTTCAGGAATTAAAAAGTAACAATGCAAATAGCGATTTTGAAATATTCTCATTATTTGTATACAGGAAACGGTGTGACCGTGTTTTTTAATTTTTGAGCTGAGTATTTACTCATTGAGTTACGTTCTCAGATACATGAGTCGCACTTATGGTTAAGGATACGACACTTTTAGCACTTTCCAAAGGTCGATTGACTATCGAGCTGGGGCAAATTTTGCGTTTATTGACCTGGAGTAAATTGTGCCAAAGGATAGTTCAAACAGAAGGAGAATCGACGATAAAATCACTCATTAATAATTCAGAATGTATACCTATGCAAGAGAATATGTCAAATGTGTTACAAGGGAGAATTTGAAGTCAGTCATTTTTGACTAGCGTATTGGGAAACATTCCTGGAAAAAATGTATAACTGAGGCATTTGAACAAACCCTTAATAAATAGTTAATGCACATAAATTTTGAGAATTTACAAAAATAAAACAATTGCCCTTGCATGTATTTAACATTCCGCATTTTATTTCGATACACTAAACGGATTTACCGATTTTAGCTACGAGGAAAGTGTAAATGTAGGTATTAAAAAGTAAATCGTCCTAATCTTCATCATAGAATTTTATAAATTATAATTTATTAAACAGCAAAATCATATCATTATCACTTAATACTAATATATTTTCGTTACACATTCGTTAAACATAGTGTTCTAAATATAAATAAAAATGTGGATCGCCTTCGAAGTAAACGGTTGTGGCGGACCAACTTCCCCTGTGGCAAATCCGGCAATCTCCTGGTCCATCAATGTCTCGTGCAGACCCAATGAAATTACATTAATATGCTATTTAAACGGCATAGTGACGCATATCCCTCGAGAAGAGATGTACAAAACGTTATTTGGGGTTTGGAAATTGTGGCGAAATACACTGGACGTCCTCCCCAGCGATCTTTTTGTTTGGGAACAAATACGGCAATTGACGTTGGATATTGTATAACCATAGTTTTGCTGTTAGATATTATGAGACGAGACGATTCTAGATATTTATAATATTTTTTTATTCAGGTGTTATTTCCAGTCATTTAATTAAAGTTTTGCAGTCAAATTGCATCGCAGAAGGTTGAAAGTACGAAAACTTGAGGGTAAAAACGAATGTGTTTTAAACGTGAATTAGTAAAATCTGCATAATACTTACAAATTTAATTCATTAAAAATTATATTTGTAACTTGTAACTAATGAAGGGACTGTCATTTATTCACTTGAAATATACAAATAATGATGCAATTACAGCAAATTACAATTTAAATGTCTGTTGGTTTATTGGAGTGGAGATTTGAATCCGCACACTGATTATTTATATTTGTTTACAAACAAGTGGAGAATTCTGTTTATTTGTAATGGAAAAAGTAATTTCGGCCGAAAAACAAATATAAGCATCAAACATGGAAGAAATATGATAATTGTGGGATAGATAAACAAGACTTTCCTTAAAATAAATTCCGTTTAACGTAGGGCCATTTTTGAGCTCATAACTCAAAAATAATATAGGACTAAATGTTTTTTAAAATTTCGCCACATTGATGGACCATACCGTATGTTACTGGACCAAATATCAATTAATATTAATTTCCACTCGAGAAAGATTGACCGGCTAGTCTTAATTTTTAATTGAAGTTAATCATGTAAAAGGTCGTAAAGGGGGATAAGCAGTAAAAGACCAAGTATTGTTATGTGGTTTATTATTGTGATTTTTACTTACGTTAAACAATTAGTACGTAATTTCCTATATAGCAATTATATAAAATACTAATCCTACTAACAACAAATCCCCAATTAAAAAATGTATTAACTAAGGTTGTTTAAATAGCCAAGATTCAAATATTTCCCAGCAGAATCAATACTTCCCCTTCATGCAAAACAATACGATCGATGGTAAAAGTTGATCCCAAATACTTGTCGCCATATAACGAAAACTGTCGTAGAATTAATGGGAGAATGTAGGAAATGTAACAACGATCTCTCCTTACTGGAGTAATTGTGTCCTTATTTCCCGATTAACTATTGAACGTAAAGTGAAGTATTCTAGGGCAGTGAAAGCGGTGATAGTACGCGAAATATGGCAAATGTTCCTAGTTGATGAAACATCTATTTTCCAGATTTAATAATTTGCCATTAAACCGGAGAAGTAAACATCTACATGATATTACCTTATCCAAGGTGAGACGTAACTTTTCAGGGTTTCAGCGATTTAGCCGTAACTCATCAAACGGTGTAATATAGACAAATTTCTTGCTTCATGGTCTCGATGGCCGTGAAGGCTGTAATAAAATTACCTGAAAAAACACATCAACATAACATGAAACAAATTGTATACTAACAATTCCAGCAATTCCATGTTTATGTACAGTATGTACAAGCGACCTAGGCCAACCGCATGCCAAGACTTTTAGCTTCATTTCAATCAAAATAAACGTTGCCCATTGACAGAACCGTTTCTCTTTGAACACAATCATGAACGGAGTTGTATAAATAGAAAAGTTCTTGCAAAGGACGAATCCGTCGGTATTTTCGGTTTTACGATTTAAAATCCAAGGGAAAAAATTGCATATTACATACTTTATGAGCCAAGCATGAATGATCGTTTTCACGTTGTTTTACGATTCGCGTAAACTTCAGTTCGCGGGGAAAAACCTTCGGTTTAGTGTCAAGGATGCGTTTTGGGATTTTCTGGAATCACAAGCTGTTGATGAGTCATTTCCTGGCTATTTTCAATTGTTGTGCACATATTTTGTGACTAACATAAATCAGTTTCATTGATTTGACATTTTCAGATGTTTCAGTGTGGATTTTATTAAATTAATAGTAAGTTTCCAAATTGTCGAACTGTGCTATTTGTATTTTCAATGATTATCCTCGGCGAATTCACCAAAACATGCTATAGGAGAGTGATTAAATGACTAACTAATGTTAGAACATTATGTTCAGATTTTATCGCTATGAAGCCTGTGATTATAAATCTGAAAACTTAAATTCAAAACATCGGATTCAAGATATGGGTCGTGGACAGAACTTTGCGTGTAATCTCAGCGATTAATTTTCTTGAATGAAATAAATGCCGCAAATATTCAAATTATGATATAAAGGTTCTAAATTCGAAGCACATTAGCTGAGCGTATATTTATAAAAGCAATCACTCGTTGTGGTTTTTCCATGAAATACTTAAGTATTTTGTTGTTTCAGCTGTCTATAAAAGAATTTAAAAATACTACTATAATTCCTAATACAGAAATAATCACAGATTGTAATGATATTAAGGTTATTAATATTTTTAACTCACCCGGCTTGATTGGACAACGAAATAATAGTAATGCATTTTTTGGCAATTTCTAACAATTTGAATTAAAATAAAAACAAGACTGTTTCGTTAAATGATGGTTTTATACAACGTAATGATTTATTTATACAATCTAATAGAAATATACAAACAGCGCAAGGATAATAAACTCATCATTATTTTTATTTATTATTTTCCAAAGATTAAATGAACGAAAAACTTTATTTTAGTTTTGTTAAGCGAAGTTTACAGCTAATTAACTTCACTAATAGGTCCTTGGTGAGTTATGCAATGTCCACTGCAACGCATGACGAAATAACAGAATATCCATTAATTTTCATCCTCAAAAATATGATGCATACACCTTTTCCTTTATTTATTTTCAAAATATCTGAAAATAGCGCTGGTCGGTAATTTTTACGTACTCGATTCGGCACTTTTGATACTTATATCCATATTTCCGGCTTTTTACGTAAAATAGAAATACAAACAAACATAATGACCTCAGCATTAAATATAACTTTAACGTCTAAAGTTATATCTACGTGAAACGAGTTTTTAAAGGAAAAAGCTAAATTGAATTCACGTAAAAAACTTTCCGCTTCTCGACTTCCATTCCTCTGGTCAATTAATTAATATTAGCAAAAAGTAAATACGGAAGCTATCTGATTCGAGTCGAACCGCCCCCGAAATACCTCATTTTGAACTCCGGAGGGCACTGACTTATCGATTGGAAATTATAAATTAGAAAATATCGCCACTCCACAAGAAATTAACAAACAGAGCGAGAGTTATAATTACTCGTTATCGACGTTAGCAAACTCTCAAAAACTATAATTAATGATGAAGGGATTAGCTATGTCGGAAGCGCTGTATATAGGTACTAATTTCGTCTGCCAGAAATTTATTAACAAGTGCCTGTGCTTAGAGTGAAAATTATATTTAACTTTATAGCGTGGATAATGTTTTAATCATCGAGAATGACTCTGATTAACGAATTGTAAGTTGGCCAAAAAGGGATTCTTATACCTTTACTCGAATAGCGGATATATTCTAATTTTTTATGACATGCTTTTCATAAAAATATTTAAAATTTTCATAAATTTTGACACCTAATGAGTATGAGATAAATACAGATTTTGGCAAAAGCAGAATATTTTATCTCTTGCTTTAAGCCATTCAAAATTTTATTTAAAGACAATTATCTAAGCAGTAGTCGGTAGTTTTAAAATCAGTTATTGAAATAAAAGAGTCCTATTTATAAAATTGAAGTTAATGATGAACTTTATGAATATTACGAAACGAGTTACCCAAAATAGGACTTAAGATGCCACAAAGGGTTATTTGAGCATAAGTACAATCATATTTTTTTATATTGGCTGGCTAAAAAACGTGAGATAACCAATAGGCGCCCACGCAGTACACGTATACGCATTTTTTGTCATTAAGTGTTGCTACATCTAATTTCATATAAAGAGCAATAAATTAGAATCTGTCGAGCATTTTTAAAACGAGGGTAAACGCATCATCACACCGATATTCATAAATATGTCAAAAATTGTACTCGCGGAGTCGTTTTTCCATATGTCCACATTCTGCTACTGTTGTTTTGATAATCGCATGTAACGATGTACGAGCGTAAGTCCCTAATTATAAATAGAATCGGGGAAAGTAAATGGACACCCTAAGAAAACTGGATAAGCAAGAAGTTTCCACGTTCCAAAAGTACGTGAGTGTCTCAGATTCCAGGCCACGTTGAAAATAACGTCCATTTCGAAACGTAGGTAAGAATTTTTTTGTCTCACTTTTGCTCTGCGCAATTTTAGAAACGGTTTTCCGACCCACTTTCGCATTGAATTCTACCTGTCATAATTCATCATCTTTGGCATATATTTCATTAGTAATGCGACATTTTTAATTGGTAGGTATCGTGCTTGCTCCAGATTCTGATGTCGTTGATTTATGAAAATATCAGGGCACATATATACTATCGAAAGTCATAAACGTTCCTAAAATTGGGCCCAATCCAGGGGCGTAGCTACCACATCAACCCTACCAATGATACGGGGCCCTGAAGTTACCAAGGTAATGAACTCCTAATGTGTAAACAAAAATTCGTAAAATATTTTCTATAGTTTTATTAAGAAGAGGCTCCTTATAAACTGGAATTTAAATATTCCGCCATAGCCTTTATTTTATCTGCACTGATAATTTCCCTTTGCCCTAACTGCCCTTTCAAATCGAGGCTCTTACAAGGGAAACCCGAAATGTTTTGTAGATTTCTCGGTCCTTTTACATTATTTTAGATTGACGTAAGGATCTTCCTGGGTCGATCAAGTGTTTACGTTACAATCTGTTTAATAATTAGTAAATCTGGTAAATTTTTGGGAGTCAATGTTTTAGTACATAATTTTTTAAGTAGTATTACAATTATTTGCCAGAATAAAATTACTTTTTGAAATTTCTTCAGCCACAAGAAGTAACCAATAACGAGGCGGCACACATTGGCATAGCAATTTTTTTTGATCAAATACACCCTTAATATTTTTCTGGTTTCAGTGTCCACCAATTATTTATTTACCACGAGAAGAGTTTTCACCAAAATCTAGATTCTACAGACTGGTTTTAGTTTCCCAGATAATTCGAGGGTATAAATAGAAGCGCATTGAATTTTAAATTTAAATGAGTGGTGGGCAGTTGAGTTTGTTACGTTATGAATGTTTATGTAGTAAATTGTGACAAATTTGTGAAAATTTAACAGGGAAAAAATATTCTCAAAAATTCTGCGGTGGCTGCGGTCTCGTCCTAAATTACTGTGGGAAACTGCTACAGGGGTAAACTGCCTGTGATTCACCTTCGATTAAAGGCGACGACCCTTGCCATATGTGCATTAGCGCCTTTTACCAACCCTGGCCAGGTACGACTCAATTTTTTTGTCGACATGTGGTATAAACGTTTCACTAATCAGTTTAAGGGATATTTGTTGGCTAATTTTGATACTTAGTTAAATGTTTTTAGGTGGAAATTTGAAAAATAATTAGCTATTTGTTGAAAAAAGGTTGTTTCCAGAAATTTGGTAATTATTTACACCACGTGCAATTAGACTTTCTTTTTTTTTAGCCACGATCCACTATTCAGTTGTCAGAAAGGGTGCTCCAAACTCTGGCTATCCAAGCTTGTAATTATTGAGAAATGTTTATAGGAAAACACAATGTACATCTCGTGGCTCTACGTTAAAAGAAGCATTGGATCACTTATAGGAAATGTAACACACAATAACATAAGGTAGAACTACATTCTTTCAGATGAATTCATGGTGTTCGTCTCTAAAATACGTATCACTGCGTGTTGCGTACACTCCATTCCTCTATACTTTTGCTGTTGAAGCTTGAAGCTTGACAGAGGTTATGAAAGAAGGCTAGAAGCGATTAAATCCCGGAAAATTCATAGAATCTTTTTACGTGGTTAGAGTAACAATTGAACCAGCACTCCAGAAAATTAGCGCTGACCCTGAAATTTTCTTCAACATAGAAAAACATAGAAAACGTAGAAACTTGGAGTATTTCAGCGAATTTTCCGCCAATTTCTTGGCTTGCCAACTTGAGCAAATGTTTCACATTTCTGAAGTATCCCAATGTTTTGAGCGATTGTTACCGCCTCAAAGTCGAAATGATTAATATTACAAAAGTGATTTAAAAAAAGTCGTATTAAACATTCAGGAAGAATGGTTGTTGCGATAATTTATGTATTGCTGTTTGTTACACTTCAACGTGCATCAATATATTTTGTTTGTTCACAAAACAGTAAATGCACTTACACGTTTTCATCTGTTTCCAATCTGTAACGTCGCGGAATTAAATGAGTGCACTGAAGATATTATTTATTATCATTCAGCGACAGCATCAAAGCAACATCTCGTTTACACAACGTGTAAGATTTACACGACGTATCTGACATTGTTAGAACCTTGTCGAACATTAACAGTTTACTTTTTAAATACGTAACATTTACTTACGAAGTCAACTCATGCTGTCGCCACTCGCGATCGCATTTGTTAAATGGCACGTGTTTTCCGTTCAAACGTGCCAATATCGCAAAAAAGTGGCCTGTAAAAATAACGTGCTTATGTTGCCCATAATGAGTATAACGATGGATGGATATTTATTTGGCAGATTGAAATGAATATAATTGATTGTTCTGGGTACACCTGACTATCATAGAAGGATTTATTTTATTTTATGTTAAACAAACTTTTGCTGTAGGTTATTAAATTGTAACAATTTTTGGTGTACCCCTTGGAATATGCGTCTACATCTTTTATTTAAATATTTATACAAAGTATCCTTCGATTTGTTTGGAGTTTGATTCATGTTTTATACATGAGACGAACTGGAAAATTGCAATTTAACGTGACACTTCCTCAAAATTTTCCGACGGAAAACTAGTCCATTAAATACTCAAGATGTTGCTGTTTACAAATTTAAGTGCTGCAAGTGTAAGTGGTAAATAAGCAGGAACGTGATTGGAAATGTGCCTCCCGATAGAGACGTGTAGGTTCATAAATACGCCGACATATATGAGATATGTAGGTGTAAACTTACAATATCTGAACTTCAAAGGGCATGACTCAACACTTGTTTTTGTTGTTCATTTTCAGGAAACTCAGTATACCTTTCAGTGTACTTAGAGAAAATCTAGATGTCAACGGAGTGTCTTATATAGAATGGGTTGTTTTATCCCTTATATAATTTGTATCGATGAATTTCTATATGGAAAGCTTATGTTGCGTAATATTACTTAATATAGCTTAACAAGGAGCAATCGTAGTATTGAAAGGACTTCTCGTTCAGTTGTATCTCTGTTTTAAAATAAACAGAAAACATTTCGTTCTAACACAGTTTCGCCGGAAGTCATATTTATATTTAACGTGACAGCTTACGCTTTTCACTCCCTCTAAACGATAAACGAATTTTTTAAATGATCCAAATGACATGACAACGGAATCAGGTTAATATTCAGCGAGTTAAAAAGGTCAAGTATATTACGAGTGGGATAAATAGCCGGCAAATCGATCAGTACAGCAAACACTGAGACTTTTCGTATTTATAGCTAGTTATACCGAGCGATATCTTAAATTTCACGGCTAGGACGCCATGACGATTATGACATGAAATAGGAACAAGGGTACTTGCTTTTTGGGGTTGGGGGATATAGTACTTATGGATATAGTACTTATGGAAATTGAGAAGTTTATGCAAATACATGCAACCAGTATCTATATTGCACCTTGCCAAGTGAAACGTCAAACCCTTAATGCCCTTTGTATAAAAGGCCCTTTTGCAGGCTAAATATAACAGCAGAATCTGTATTCCTGTTCCACATATAAAATAAATTACTGGATGAAAACCTTGTCCGTAATTAAACTAACTGATGTCATTGCAATTTGTTCTATTTTTATAACTCCCGCTTCTGATTAACTTCCATGTATCCGTCACATCCCTGTCATATCCGGTCCCCTGGGACGCGCTTTCCCGATCCTCCCGATACTGCCAATTAAAAATGTAACCAAGCAGCTCATTTCAAATGCAGGCACGTGTCGTACCTCACTGGCCTACTTGGAGAATCACTTTCGCAACTTAATCGCTAAACGTTTTGTAACAAAACTTCACAATAAGAGTCCCTGGCGGATTAAAGTTCGAGAGAAAATAAAGACTGTGGGGAATTAAATTCCATTTCACTAATTTTTCGTGGAGAATTCGAAGGACTTTCTAAAAACAAATGTTTACTTAAGGATGTAGTTAACAATCGTTTGAGAAATCAAAATTAACACAAGTTGGGATTTCGACAGTCTTAATGAAGTAATAGAATGTTATTTACGTTAAGAACACGGTGTTTTTGTTAAATACTTGGTGTATATGTTGAGTGGATACGCGAGGAAATGTGTATTTTTCAAATTTGATTTGTGATATCATAACAGCAAATATTTATGCTAGCAGTAGATGCCGTGTGACATTATTATTAACGTGCGCAAAATATATGGCTCACATTGAAAGTGTAATTGAAAGGCTTCACTTTATGACATTTTCCAACACCAACGGATGTATTTATCGTAATTCTATTAGAGTGCCCTATTTTCTCTTCTCACCTTTAAACCATACGTCCTCAATTTGAAAGTAGTTGAAAATATATTTGTATTTCAAGTACTAAGTACACTGTTAAATATTTTTTGGGAAATACATTAAAAAGAAATATCAAAAAAAAAAAAATTCTAGTAAATAATGTCCAATTTCAAAAATGATTTGATTTCATTTGACACGTTGATACACTGGTAATATTAATAGCTAAAATATTTATGCACGCTTCTTTAAAAAATATGCATTACATTCACTAAATTTGCAAAAATATGCATTATGCAAAATACGTTTTACATTCGATTTTGATCGAAATTTTAAACAAATTTTTAGGGTCCGTGGGAATAATTCTGGCTTTGAATGATTTATAATAGATAAGGGAGAGAAACACCAAAATAAAACGCTTTTGTTAAAGAACTTAGCGCTGATTTATAAACAAAATTCGGTTGTAATACATTCGATGTCAAAAAATTGGTACTTGTGGTAAATTCCTTCCGTTTTTTCTATATTACAAGGTTTTGATTCAGATACAAAAACAAAAGGCGTTTTATTTGCCCATCACAACAATAGAAAAAATATAAGGTATCACAATATCAAATAAAAATAATACTAAACTACTATACTACTAAACTACTATAATAATCTATACTAAACTATACTAAACTACTATAATAATCTACACTTACAATCTGTTTCTTTTATAACCTAGGTTCTTTGTTGTATAAAATTTTCCTACTCGCCTGCAAAAATTAACCTGGATTTTCATCATTATTCCATTACATTCAAGAATTTTGATATTTTTCATATGGCGTTTAGCGGTTCAAAGGACCCAGGAGGTCAGGTAAACTATGCATCTTATTAGGCGAAAATGTGTAGGTCGAAGGAATAGCGTAATTCATGCAAAACGATTACTTCGCGTTAGTTTAACCAAATTGTAGCGACCCCAATATCTTGAAGGGCGGGTCAGTTTCAGATACGTCACCGACGAATTTATTTTGAAAACAAATCTCATTAGATGGGATCGCAATAGATTTGCCTGTTTAACGTAGGTGTTGTAACTTAAGGGACCTTAGGAACCAGGTAATCCAAAAACAAATCAGACTGCAAACTATATCTTGTGGCTCGTTTTTCCAGAAATGCCGAAATGATAAGTTTCCATTCAGAGGGTGTTATTTCCTGGGACTGTTTCCAGAAGTAATTTAGTTGAAGGAGTATAGTCTACTTTCCACGATAGTCCGCATCCTCTTCTATCCCGAAGTGAGTCCTGCTACAGCACGTCACGAAACTTTCTAAATTAACTTGGAATATTTAAGCGTATTTATGAGGTAAACATGGGCGCGTGTAACTCCCCTTCGGGTCGGCCTCGGCCGCGGCAATTCAGAGTCCAGGGGCCATGCCCTTGCCCAACTCCGTGGGGTAGGATAAGGGACTGTATGTCGACGGACAATCGGAGTGCACCCTTGAAACAATCGAACGCCAACCTTTATGTCACTCACGGATGACGATTTCGAGGTGTTTGGATTGGTTTACTCGGCGGGCGGCGGCTATCGTGTTGCTATACGGGAGCAAATCGCGCCGAACCGTGCAGATCCGGATCTTTTCCCATATTTCGATTGATTACATACCTGACTATGGCAGGAAGGCACTTTCAGGCACCCTGGAATGTAATGCATCGGCAAAAATGGGTAATCGAACCATGCCAGGGTAGTGAACACTTAATAAATCTTCAAGTGTAGATTAAGTTCCCGAGCTGTTACATAGTGCAAAAGCAATTTTTTAAAAGCAGTTGTTAATTTTTTAATAACACAAATTATGAAAATTTTGAAATTTAACTATGTGTTGTTTATTGTTTAAATTATCAATTAGAGGTTATACGTTACGAAAGACTTAAGTGCTAGAAAATTAATACAAAGATAATTACGAAAACTTAAAAGCACCATTTATACCACACCACCACAATAACCCCGAAAATTTTAATCAAAATTAAACATTTGTAAATGGTGATTATGTATATTAGCTATTACAATGTCTATATATGAAAGTAAATTTAGGTGAAAAGGGATTCTTGTAGAACTTAAATCAGTCATCCTCTGCCCTCATTTGCTTGATTACATTTTCATAAAAATCCAGCTGTTTCAAGGTGCAAGGATGTAGGAGGATGTAATCAAAAATGTTTTAGAGGTTGAATGGTTTCCAAATATTTTAACTCTTTCAAATCATTAAACGTTTACTTAGTTTGCAGTTTTGCTGGCTTTTCCTTTAAATTCTGGATCCAACACCCAGACACAGTAATTATTTTAAAAGCCTGACAGTTGTAATTTATGAAAACACAATGATTGGTGGGACATGCCTGTGTTGTCAATTTTTCTACATCTTTGGTGGCAAAGGTCTTGGTTATAGGTTTTACCTGGATTTTTTCAAATATGCCTATAACTGCAAAATAGAACTACAATTATATCAGAAAAATATGGGTGAATTGAGATCTGCGACCTTCCAAAACATTTAAACTAGCAGACAAAATTTCTTTACTTCATACGTTCAATACATACTATACCTGTGTGAAAAGCTAATCCAGGAACTGTGAATTCCAACATTGTAACACGACAATTGCCATCTATAAAATACCAAAGTAAGTGTTAACATAGGGATAAAGGTAACTTGTTGCTGGTAGGGGTTACTTCTTGACCAGTGGTATAACAACGCCCTAATTGCTTCAAAATCAAATCTCCAAAGTTTATGGAAGTTTCAAAAGATTTCATTTAAATTCATTTAAAAGCTGTAGAAAATACAGAATAAATACTTGTAAGGTACTTAATATATGACTTGGGATACTCAATGTTTTTAAAATAGTTGCTGAGTAACTGTTGACGTACCCTGTGTAGCTGAAATGAGTTAGACTTACTATTTCTCAACAAATTTAAACAATACAACTCGATAATCAGTTGAATAGTTAAAAATACTTTTTGTGTATTAACGTGTGATTAAGTAAAATTAATTTAATTTAGTTTCTTCACAATTTTCTTCAAAACTCCGCCCCTAATCTCTCCTGTAGATCACGTTGTACAAAAATTATCGAAATTACGGGCCTGGGAAGATTTACCTAATGAGTCCCTGAATCCTTTGACGAGTTGCTGTTTGTCTTATTTCCATTCGGAAAGAAAACCGACAGAAGCGGGGGTTTATTAGTGGAGGAGTTGTAGAGCGTCTCGGGTCGTTAGTGGAATTAAGGGACGTTCACCGGACTGCACAGAACGATTGAGGGGGTGGCATTTTTTTAGCATTTACTAACTCTGCTACGTAGAATGCTCAGTACTGGGTGAAATTATTGCAATTTGATAAATTGTACTAAGGCAAAGATGGAAAACGTGTGGGAATAAACCTAAAAATATGTTGGGCACTTAAGGAAGCTATACCGCAGCTCTAATTGGTTAACGTGTTTTACAAAATCACAAGTTAATAACTTAGCGTTCTTATGTATAAAATTATTGAACAGTATTGAGTAGCATTTTAAGGGGTTGTTTGTAGGTCTACTAAAAATTTCGCTATTAATAACGCAGTCACGTTACTGAATTTATAATTTATAGGGTGTTAAAATGTGAGCTATACAAACTTTAAGGTGCGAATATTTAAGCCTATATCAGGCCCAAAACGTCCAGAGAAGTTTTAGTGAATATTTATCCATATTGTCCATATTAGTATCTTATGAGGCCAATTATAAATTACGTGATACTATTTTTACGTACTTTTTCACCTCCTTCCCCCATAATCAGACACAATGGCACCATTTATAACACACTTTCAAAAGGTTAGTGAGTGATTCCATATTAATTATAATCAGTTATATTCAAATTTTTAAGTACTTTACACGCTAACGAAGGATTTTATATTTAAAAAATGTTGTGTCAATGATTAAGGGGGAGTTTTATTGTGATTTATGTAAAACCAAATATTGTGCACCCATTAAAATACTCTCCTGTTACGTCCTTGGATGTAGAAGGAATGTTTTATATTTTTGAACATATGTTTTCCTGATGGAAAATTTTGTAAAACATATTGTTATAAATGCTTTAATGAATTCATTCCCTGGAAAACAATCTTCATTGACGTAATGCATGCAACTATATATAAATTTCTAGCTCGAATTCCATTGCTTTGAATGGTAAAGGATCTATAAATATCACAGAATAGTTGTCAAAATGGAAGAAAAAAAGTTCCTATGCTTCATAAAAATATATTAAGCTTTGTTCTAAATTATCTACTAAAATTTCTAAACAGTCCCTTTTACAATATACCAACATTGTACAATTGAAATCTTTTTGCTCGTCTCGTTTTTACGAATCCCAGAGTTAGCATGGGAAAAAATAAACTAATGCAATTCTCTCTATTCGTTTCGTTGATGCTGTCGGTCCGTTGATTCCGATAAATTGTTTACTACGTTGATAATTTTCGAGGGTTGAAGTATCTCTGCTTGAGCTGCTTGAAAGACTTGTTATGACATATCGAACAATAAACGAAGGGAAAGTCGAGGGAAATAAACGAGTATTGTTCTAAATGCGCAACTCTGAGGTGAAAGAACTTGTTAGGTGATGTCAAACAACAATTGGGGTAAAAAGAAGCGAGAAAATAATTGCGTTCCGCAGAAATGGACAGAGACACTTGAGAAGTGTTACATAACAATTTTTTACGTATTTATCGAATTCATTTTTGACGAAATTTTACTTTATTACACCGAATGATTTTGCGAAACGTTTGAAGTTCGAATGATCAATGACTTTTTTGTAAAAGGTCCAAATAAACACGCCATATTCTACATATGTAACATTTCAAATTTTTTTTGTTTTATTACAACTTCTGATTACCAAATGTTTACATACTCCAATAATTAGTTAATTATTCTATAGAATGAAAAGGTAAAATAATATCAAGTGTCTTTTATTTTATAACTTCAAAACAAGTTTGGAACAATTTTAATTTTATACTTTAAACAAAGTGCAGAACATTACTAAATCTACATGTACGTGTAAATATTTACTTGACCCTTAATTACGTGGTTGTTTCTTTTGAAGAATGTGGTGTGCAAGGCATACCTACTTAAAAAACCTGAAAACTCTTCATTTGTCAAATAAAGTATACCAAAAATCAATTATCCATTATTCCTCATGTTGTATTTTTGATGAAGGCAATTATTGCATAACACATCTTATAGAACTAAAAGAAAAATGTTTGATATATATTCTTGTATTTAGTTTAATAATCCTTACGTACCTTGATAATCAACTTGTTGTCTACGGAAAACAAATTGAAAACCGTTATGGGTGCTGGACAGGAGATACTTGGCAAAATAATGAGTAGGGTCTTGCGGTTTCTAATATCCCATCCGTACCATGGACAAGCATACATGACGTCAAACAATTTGCAAGACTGAAATACAACACTAGATGTGACCATAGTACAGACATAAAAATTGAACTCGATAAATAATTTACCTCGTCTTGTATCATTTGTCCACCGCTGCAAAACAGAATAAGATAGCATAATGCCATTACTAATCCTGCCATCCCAAGCCATGAAATTGATCTCGTAAGCGGAGCCTGCAAGTTAATCTATTCATGGATTTCACGGCGCTTTACGGATTCAAACTTACTGTTATAACAATATACGCGTAGAATGAAGATATCAAAACACCACAAATGAACAGAGGTAGCCCATATGTTTCAACCAGTTTCAAATAATCACCGTAAATACTAAAAAACAATAACGATTATTGAATACATAGTTATTTATTGTGTTGATTTCTACAACCTTTTTGTCTTCAGATGAAATTCGTAAAACTCACGTAACCATTTATAAATTTCCTTCTGCTGTTGTACATTGTAAGGATCAGTTTCGATGTGCAGGTTTCTTATAATGAACAGTTGAAGTAATGCGAATTGCGCACTTATCCATATACACGTGTAAATTTGCAATGAACATAGTGTGATTACGGTGGTAAAAACTATTAGGTTACAATACGAATGTGAAACCTCAAGTATCCACCTGAAATTTCCCGAGTGCCTTATAATCCATATAAGCAGGAATTTGTCATTTAATACCTCTGCGAACGATATCATGATAAATGTACAAATACATGCAATTATTGTGATTAAATGTATGATTTTAATCCAGTTGTGTTTACGCGGAAGGTATTGACAAACTCTTGGGCTTTCATGATTCAATAGTCGGAAATTCTCTAGCATATACTTATTAGCAAAATTAAAAACTGCTTTATTTGATAGGAAGTACACCATCAATTGATAAATAATCTGTAAAAACATTAAGTGATATGCGAAAAGTCGTATCATATTAAGTTTAAAATCTTACCGAATAAAGTGCAAGAGAATTCAATAACTGACTTCTCTGAACGTGTGGGTAAAAAACACCCACAACATGTAAAGTAGGATAAAAAGCCAAGGCCAATAAAATGGAAATCTCTATCCATTTTCGATATTTCAATGAAAAATCAATTGTCGTGCAAAAACGAATCAATTTTAAAACTGCTTCTGCAAACGCATTATACTTTAAACAGAAAAATTAAGATTTTTTTATAGCTTACCATCCATTGCATTTTGTCTACTAATCACTGTGTCAAATTCTACCTCGGCCATGTTTCTGAGATAACTGCAACTGCAGAATAACGATTGCTTTAGTTTTATACAATCCATAATGGCATTAAAGTAAACACTAAATAAAAACATGTAACCTAGAAAAAAGTACATTTAATAAATGAGCCGTCGTTATTATTAACCTTGTTAGCAAGCATATCATGAGACATTATAGAGATATTAGGTTTATTGGTCGTCAGGATCGTTGCTAATAGAACGAGAAACTATGATTAATTGAAGAAATTAAAGAAAATGATAATAATTGCTAACGACTTCCAGCTTACTTTAATGGAAAAAAATTTGATAAATATAGAAAAATATTAAGAAGGTTGCTCGTTGCAAATGCATCATAGAGCATGCGTCTCAGTGAAATTTCAACAAATATTTGAACCTTGCTGCTAGAATAAGAAGGGAAAATTGTGAACCACTTGGTCGGATATGGGATTAAAATAATAAAACATGTAACTGAAGTTGCAGTTATAAAGTTTATTAAAAGAAAATGGGACGTGCTAATCAAATACTTTACCAACTTCAACGAAACATTTAAGTTTTTTGTATCAATTGTGGAATAATTGTACACATATACTAATAGGAGAGGTTATGCTGTTATTCCTTTTTACCCAAAGGTTTTGACACTATTACATACGGAAAATACCGTTTTTGAATGCAAAGGTAAATACAGTCGTTGTTTCCTAAGTCGGATCTTCACGTGACCCAAAGAAAAGTTCAAATTATAGAGAATTCGACTTACAGTTAAATTTTCGTTAATCTCCAACGAAACTTCGATTTAAAAAAATTCAGGTATATGTTAAAGAAAAGGCTCAGGACAAAAGTAGAATTAAGGAAGAAATATTATCATTTTAATTCGTTTTAAAACGCCGAGTGAATATCTGTACGTACATTTTTAATACGTTTCATTCTTTTTTGTTCAATTTCTTAACAAACGTAATTTTATTTAAATTTCGTTTAGATTTTTTAAATGTTCCATTAGCACAACGCTAGAAGATGGCACTAAATTATTTAGTCACAATGTTTTACTTGACTATAATTCTGTCTATTTTATTGTCTTTAAAGAATACCTACATATTTATTTAGGATTCCTTAATACGGAATTATTAAAATTAGGGATAAATTATTGTTGTTGTAACTGTAACTTTGTAATATTAGAAAAAATATACGGACGTAATTACTAGGATTCACGAAGATATGAAGTAACAAAATGGCGGATTTTGTACTTCTTCGCCAAAGGATCGAAAGTTTTACACGTGGATGTGTTGCAGTGGTGTATACCTAATTATTTTAAATTTCTTAATAACGTATAATATGTGTATTTTTGCCGAAAGCATTATATTTTGCGTGTGGTAATCCACTTTATTAAGTTATAGTGCAACGCACCATTTTTGCTTCCCATGAAATTTTCCAGCCCCCAAAAACATCAAACCTTTTCCCTATATCAAATACCACAACGAACAAAAATTGTCAGAAGACTAAGTAATCGAAACACTTTACGAAATAGGTAGGTTGTGAAGTATATATTTGAAAATAATTGTTCCCATAATGGGAAGTAACAAAACTTATCAAATATTCCCCAAAATCAGCTTTTACCTGAACAGATCTGTTCATAATAAGCCACTGTAACTATAACTACATCCCCCTTACCTACTTGTTTACTACAAACGAAGCGCCTTGATAACGTCCCCGCGTCTGTTGTCGATGTCTCCAATATTCCAAAAAACTGTCGATATATTACAAAATAATTGTTTCATATTGTCTAATGCGATGAAATTATGAAATATGGACAGGTTACATGGTTGTGAAGGCACCGCAGAAACAAGACCTGTCATGGACAGTCGAATAAGAGTATCTAGGGGCGGACGAAAACGAGGTAAAAGGAGACTAGGTAATTGGACTATCTTCACCGTCCGTTATTTTATATACTGCACTTGAAATAGTATTCGTTCGGTCAGTATACGAAATTTATTAGATAGGTACCTGTACTTTAATTTCCTTTGACTGTTGTACGTAGCGATTTCGGTTATCACCTAGAGGGAGTTGTTTTGATCAGTCAAAACATGCGTTCATTCGTTTGCCTCCTGACGCAAACTGTTTTTGTTTACGGATATAAAATCGTTGATCTTTTGTTTGTGCATATTATTTCTATCCTCCGTAATTGCAGTTAAAATTAACACGTAATCTGCGATATTATCGTTCTGAACGGATTCAGGTAACGCTCTTTATCGACGCGTTTTGTCTATGCCTGGTAATTCCTCTTGCAAATTTCAGTTCGACAGGGAAAACCCACGTGATTCGATTCGATTGCTTTGTTACTTAATATAAGCATGTACGTGTTCGGTTAGGTAATACAGATCATATATGAAGGTGTAGAAATATAAATCCTTAATATAATTAGTTTAGTTGTATTTTTAGCTGCTGTTCCTGCTGTCAACTATCTCATGTGTGAGATGTGTGCTCGTGTGTATTTGGTTTTACAAAGTTTTCACCGAAGAAGTCAATTTCAGAAATTGTCATTGAAATAATCTGAGTTTTCGTACATAAAAGGGAGTGAATCTGTAAATAGCGCTTTACTCAACTGGTGAGTAGAGTCATTTGTCCTCACGAAAAATTAATATTATTTCGTTAACGTAACTTTTAAGGATTTCCCATCTCTCAATTTACTTTGTATTTTTTGGCGGAGGCGCGGCGTTATTATGCTCTTGATGACTTAATACTAATTAAAAGCCCAAAGAGAATGAAACTTCAATTGAGTCAAAGACGTCGTCGAGGAAAATTTTGACATTCATTAAAAACCTGTAAAAACCGATTAAGCAGAAAATTCATTGTATGCTCCATTTTTCATTTCCATTCACAAATATCAAATGGCTATGGGTGACTGCGCGCAGGTAACGTTGAAAATGACCAGCTTTAACCTTTTCAGTGCTCCTGCGGCGGAAACTTCCCGAAACGCAACTAATTAATATTTATCGCCTAATCATGGGGAATATTCGGTAACGTACACTTCCCCGAGAGACCGAATTCCCGTATTTCACAATCACGGCTATCGGTTAAGCACCGCATGAAAAATTTATTCCCAGTCTGGAATGGGCATGTTCGATGCAGCCGGGGCGGTGGAAAAGCACCGAGAAACTTGGAAAATATTGACGTGTTATTGATATTACATGGCTAATCCATAAAGCACGGCCGATGAACCCTGCCGAAGAGTAATCCAGTCGTCGATATACCGGCAAGTAATTAAAATTGGAATAGCATGTAAAAACAATGTGTCCTGCACTCGCACTCGCGTTTTTCGGGGCGTTTAATCAGACAATCCAGACTAATACACTTCGTATAGGTGCCGCATAATAACTATGTAAATTAGTTAAGAAGTAAATTGTAATTACTGCCGAAGAAGTATCATCAGTTCATACAACTCCTTAACTGGTTTTAGTATCAAAAACCGAAAATAAGTGTTTGTAAATATCTTATGCGTGTTTAAAATCATTGATTTTAGTACCATTTTTTAAATGATATTTCAATACTCATACATAAGGGAAAGGTTTGATGCAACACACATTTTAAATCATTATGGAACGTTAAAAACTCGTTTAATTGGGGCCAATATTTTGTACATTCAAAGGGAAAGTTCTCAAAACCATTTTTCGACGTATATATGAATAAGGTATAAATGAAGTATATTTCGTAACCTATAAAAATACGTTAAAAAAATTCACTTACAATTAATTTTGTGAGAAGGAGCGACGAACGTTGCTTCAAAATAGACTCTGAACATTTCCCTCAGAAGGATGAAATCTATTGTTATTCTACCCAAAACAAATGTCACTGCTCCATATCTGTAGCTTTAGATTTGTTCCTCCTGAGCAATACACATTGAATATATTTTATTTTTGCTGTCCTGAGCTAGGCCCATCCCAGGACATCTATTTTCATTTTGTTCACCTCATCTTTGTCAAGTTTTCTTGCCTTAAATAGTTACGTGTGTTTAATTGCGCCTTTAGAAGCCTAAAGAACCAATTGTTTAAAAGTTAAAAACACTAATGGCAAGAAAGATCTACGTTTTCCAAATTCAGGCTTAACGATTTTTAAGGTGGATGCCTATAGTAGCAGCCTATTCCCCAGACCATCTATATATGCATTTTACCCTGCTCAGATATTTAGTGATTCCACTTTACCACCTTCCACCTTCCACCTTTATTCCACCTTCATTTGGCGGATTTTTCACTTTCGCAGCTTAACAATACTTTACCCATTTAAAATACACCAAAAATAAGTTGAAGCACTACAATGAACTCTGACGATTTTTTTTTGGCGTGGTATGTGTGAATGCTCTGCGGAATATCGATGGGGCATTTTTTTAACGAAGGGCGCGTTTAAATTGTTTGAGTCTTTATGAGTGATTGAACTGATTTGCAATTGAAATGTTTCTCTTAAAAATCCATTTGTAAATAACAACGCTTACAATAATGAAATATAAAATAGGGGCAAATAACCTTTATTTTCGAGGGAATTGAAGGGAATCGCTCAGCTTCGGATTTTTTCTTGAATTTATTTCAATTGCCACGTGGTTAGGCACCGAATGGAATGAGAGATTGATAAAGTTTCCAGTTTAAATAAATACGGTGTGAAATGAAGTAAATATTATAACACACTAGGCGCACAGTAGGCTTTACTTAAGGAAAACTCGTGTAAGCATTTTTGTACTTAAAAATTCTTTCAAAATGAGCCTTAGAAAAGTCATTAGCATGAAAATTGTGGGAGTTATGATGGAAATAAATTAATTTAAAATAAATTTTGGGCGCTACACATTTGAGAATAATACATTACGCACAATTACATGAAATTTCACTGGTAAGTTCCTCTTTAGTTTTACTGAGCCCCCCATATTTTTGTTTTTAGCTGAATTGTCTCGCATGAAATGAATCCATAAATTACTTCTAAATTATTTTTTACTTTACAGTGCATTAATGAAAATGTTAATCAGAATTGCACCCGGTTTATTTTCATCTGATTAGTACATTTAAATTTAAACGTAAATATTCAATTTGTGTTTGTAAATGGACACCAATAAATTTTGTCAAGTTTAATAATTTATATCGCTGTTGAAGAGGAATGCTAAACATTTACATTTATATAGATTCATCAGATTTACAAGAAGGTAACGGGGTTAAATGATCAATATTTCAGCATGCGATTTTGCCTACATTTTATTCGAAAATATAGGTAATATAAATCTTACAAATAAATTTTATTTGTGGTAATGGACCATTTATCCGGTAATTGACTGTAGTTTGGTGATAACCGATTGGATAATTGATACAAAGTTTCTGTGTTTTCTAAATTATGTTTACTGCCCTCTATAATGTTTTCATTGTTATAATTGGTGTTGGTAACAACTGCCTAGACAGAAACTTGAATCTGAACTAAATTTAAACGGAGTGTGTCTCTCTGTATGTGGAAATTTTTTTCTATCGATCTAGAAAAACTTTCTTAAAAATATCCACGTAAATAGTGCGACTGTAATGCGGCGTGAAATGAATTTATCTAAAATTAACAACGGCAGCTCATTAATTTGCGAAACACCCCACATTTTAAGCCAGACACAATCCATAATTCTTAGATCAGAGACGATCACCGCAAGTGTGTGTTGGGCAAGAAGAGGGTCTACCGATGAAAACAGATTTCTCACTCAACCTTCACCTAATATTTTCTGAGCGAACTAATAAGTTTCCAGCTTTCCTCCGTTTGAACTCACCACGGCACGTTTAAAACGCTGTACTACTGTTAGCTGGGAACTCGGTCAGGTTCAAGTTTTGTTTTCATCTGCGAATTTATCGCCGTTTCGACCCTGTGTCCATTGTTTTGATAAATGTCGAGATTCCCGGATGATGCATGGGAGGACTGGTTGATTTTTGGTGCAGAAAATTGCAGCATAAATCTTGCACAGTAAATCATTGCACCGATGATATCGAACGAGACAACGAAACGAGCCAAAAACAAAATCGTAAAGGAGATTAAAAACTGAAGCTGCATAAAGTGCTCAAAATATTTCGCAGGAATATCTAGAAAAATATATTTACATTAGTCTAAAAATGTCCCCTATCTAAATTACAAGGTGGTAAAATGTAACTTTTTGAAACTAACTCGGTAACGGAATTGTTCTCTTTTTCTTAGATTTTAAATCATTGAACTACCTATTAGAAGGCATCTTTTACCTTACCGAAAATAGGTTTTTTTGTAAATTTATACCATCTTATCATAGAAAAGTAGGAATTTCACATTTTTGCGTTAATTGTGATTTTACACGTTATGCAGTTTGTTTTACATAAGGTTTGTTTCAATCATCATCATATTGCAGAGGGTTTTACATCTGTCGACGTATCCTGCATCTCAACTTCCAGGAGTTTCTATATTGCCAATTGTTACATGTAACGCTTCTTTTTGCCTTGTTGTTCCTCTTTTCCCTCTACTTGTAGAGTAATAAGTGTATGATCTATGCACTACCCTCTGTTATAGAGGGGAAATTTCTTCAAAAAATAATAATAATTGATTGGTACTCTCTTAATCGGTTGATAGTTATTAGTTACATTTGTTAGGATTACTAACAAAATAAATTAAACATTTATTGGGACTTGTTGAAAATGTCCTCGTATGGTGTATGATTATATGATTTATTTATGAATTTTTAGATAACAAATTAAAGTGTGACAAACTTTAATAAAAATCTAAATTGTCCACCACTCTCGGTGTCAAAGGGGATTTTTCTTCAGAAGGAATGGTTATTTAGCATCCTGTTAATAAATTAGTAACTATTAATACACTTTTCGATAATTCTTTACGACACTAGTTGAATTTTTTTGTTCAGATGTGTATTTATTTTGTCGAATTTGTGGACGTGGCTCAGCTTCACACAGGTACCTAAATTTTTGATCTTCCTGAACCAAGCTCGTCCAAGGTGAAATCTACCTGCAACTATTCTTGAATTCTGTCAAAATACCGAAATAGCAATAAGGATTACTTTTTAGAAATCGTCCATAATCAACTTTGGATCAAATTCTAAGCCAAAAATTTGCATTTGTCTTTAAGCAAGATGAAGAGAAGCGGTAGGTATGCAGTGCCCATTATATTTCATCTAAATGTACTTTTCCTTACCACACATATGTTTTAAATTAGATTGGAGTCATTAATTAATCAAATCAATTCGCTTTTATAGTCTTCTCCTCAGCTCTTAGTTGATAGATGTTAGTTTAGTCTACTTTGGAATTACATATTTTTCCTTATAAATGTAATCCTTCTGGTGAGAGTGTCCAAAACTTCAAGATTGTATTATTTTTGAAGGACGCTCACTGATATTTTTTCGATTTTCTCCTGCTTGCTGTACATGCAATTTGTCTTTGGATCACTCGTGACGCTCATGTCGCGTAGTAATTGTTTTGTTTTTCGCTCCAAGGGTGAATATTTTGGCATGTCACTTACTAACACTACAAGTCCAGTATGTTTCACCACTTTTTAAGTTCTCATCTCACGATACGCAAAACTGTTGATCAAAATAAAAGTTTCCCCCTTTTCGCTTAAAATGTCATATGCACTAATGTTTTAAGTTCAACAAGCAACTAATGCCTCCACAACAGATCAAAATTGATAGAGTAACGCAAGCAATTTGATTAAAATCTTAACACTCGTTATTCCACAATCGTTAGGGTTAATCCCTTGCATGGGTCTGGATGTGTGGGAAGAACAGGGGAGCGGGTAACGAATGGTCCTCAATTCGTGATCCCTGATCCCTACCAACTTCGACTTCTTATTTGACAAGATAGAGCAAAATTTATTCGAACGAAATTGTTCGAGAATTGCGATTTTCGGATTACCAGGTAACCTTGATTGGGTGGATTTTGTAAATAACTGCTTTTTTTTAAATCAATTAACCTTCGAACACACATTACTGCAAATAATTACCAAACATTTCTCGTGACGACTTTCATTATATAATTGTGGCGACGTAATTATTTTCGTTTTAATCTTCTGTCTGTAGACAATTTTGCTTATTTCTAAAGGGCATACGTTCCATTCAGGCTATAAATATGTCGTGGAGTCTGGTGTAGTACATTAAACATGGTACGTAGTGCAATTAGGGAAGGTTTTTGACCGTTTTCGATAGAAATCAACGGGGTGCTATAATGAGATGAGGCCCCACATCTACAAGGGGTTTGACGTATTAGATCAACCAATCACAATTGAAATATTCATACAGCATTCCCTCGTCATCTCTCATTTATATCACGACCGACGGTCAAAAGTTTTTACTCCTACTTTCATACCAAATACTTCAATTTTTTGACCCGAATATGGGCAACTGTTAATTTATTTAATTGGTCATTTGGTTAAGTCTAGTTAAATATTAACCAATGGCTTCAATTGGATCCACCACAGTAGAAACCATTCCTGAGATATGGCCGACGAGAAATGCCACTATAAACTCTGGTGTATACGGGTGTGTCTCAAGTGTTAGAGGTGCTTGAGGAGGAAAAAGAACTCTACTAAAATACTTATCGAGGCTTATTTGAAATGACGTCAATCTAATTGTTTACTACAGCGGCAAACAAAGTAATTACCGTGATAATATTCATCCGATAAGATAGGGTGCGAGAAGAAGAAAATATCAATCAACACTATTTCTATAACGTCGTTAACAACATATTATTTTGGAAGTTTCGATGTCAAAGTAAGGGGTAATTTACTTCCACAACTTGCGTACTTTCACCGGTCATACGTGCATGAGCTTCGCTAAATGAAAAATCCCACTTTGCCATTTCATAATTCAAACGAACTAAAGGAACTTAATTAACCTTCCCCTAATTCAGTCCGTTTCAGCGCCCTTAATTAAACGGCCCGATTCCATTTCCAACAAAACACGTTGAATCTCATCCGGCCGCTTCCATTCGAGAAGCGAACGGAAAGTCCGGAGTCGAAGGGCACCGAGGCACAGTTTCCGTTTTCCGGATTTCCACACACGTTTTTCAATTTGCATGAGCAAACGCTCATACATGCGCTAGCCGAGACGGTCACATGCTTCCTCCGACAAAAAGCCCAGATGGAAATTGACACGAATTAATGCCTGCTGGCCCCGAACGAGGGAATCCTTTATTCCGCACCGGGCGCCGCAGACTCCGGGAAGGATAAAAGGAGGGAAAGGATATGTTGAACTTTCGAACACGTGTAAGTGACAGTGATTCGAATCGCGTGTACCTTCGACGCGATTATGATCAAGCGGCAAAACGTGCTCGTTTGGGAAAGAGAAAAAGTTCTACGGTTTCATTACATATTTCCTAAATACAAATACTACAAAGGAGCAAGGGGAATTTGGATTAGGTAATGCGAGAATACTAGAATACGTAAAAGGAGCCGCTGTGAATCGATTTGTTGCACGTCCTGGTGTTAGATCAAAAATTTACTAAAATGATGGACTTTTGTCTTCTATGGTTATAAATATTAGGTCTACGGCGCAATAACAACCCGTGTCAAAATAAAGCTAATGATTGCTTAGCCTTATTTCCTTTAGGGTAACCGCTTGTAATTTTTATCAAACTATTAACAACGGGTATCCAGCTGTTCAGTTTTTTTATTAAATGATGTGCTAGTTAACTTAAATATTTTTCATTAGTGTTTAATATATAATTAAATATGTCATAATAACGCAATTAATCGATAACTCAAATGGTAAAATCACTAACAATATCTTTATTTTAAATGTTTTTTTATTCTCTAAATATGTCGTGAATAATGTTAAAAAGTCTAAATGTCGTACCTAAACAATATTTCATAAAATATTATTTTTTAAGGTCATACTAGTGTGGCGAATTTGTCTTTTACGTACGGCTAGGCTAGCTAGAGCAATGAGTGCCCTTACCCTAAAGTGAATAATGGGTCGTTATTAAAAGAAAATAGTGAAGACAAATTAATGTTTCATATGATATGTTTAATTAAATTTTAATACAGTTGTTATTAAATATAATAACACTACTAAAAGTAACTAATTCGTTTACTAGAAAACACATATACGAATTTTACCAAGAATACAAGACTATCTAGACTGAACATACTTTAAACCCCAAAAAAATAAATAAATCAATTCGGTAATTTCCCAAAGGTCGATATATATCGTTAATCTCATCAGTTAAGGCCGGCTCATTAGGCCGATCGTTTCATATATTACAAATTTTCTTCGTATTAACTTGGGCCATTTTCTTCAAAAAATATGCCAATTTACGGTTACTTTGAATTTTCTGAGCAAAAATGGGCCGATATCAATGTAACGTAGCGTATTTTCAAATTTGGAAAGGAAATGAGAAAACTGAAGATCCACAGCCTATTTAAGGTTTATGTATACATTTGATTTCGTTTTTCTCGTTATTATTTATTTTATATTGCTTATTAACACAACTAATAGTCTTATTACTACATATTTCTTTCAATACAATTAATAATTGAACTTCCTATTATGTACCTTAATACTGTAGATATCTATAGGTATATATTACTTATAGTATATGCATATTTACAATTGTTATTTCATGAATAATATTATTTGTTTCAATTACTTTTATGCAATTTACCATAAATCTAATATACGTCTATATTTTGTAGAAATTGGATGAGACATCTTATGGAAAATAGATATCCCGAAATACCGGGCGCCCACTGTGCTAGCCATGTATCCATCGAGAATTTCCATTAGATGTCCACTGGAGGTACCTACGTTATCTGGATATATAGGTATGTTTATGTTTTATTTTGAGTCCAACAATATGTGGCTAAGTCAAGTCCCACTATTTTATAAACACCTGATATTCAAATATTTTTGCACAGATAAATATTTCAACGTTTCTACATAAAACTCTATGTTACTACGATCATGAGTTGTTTCCCAAGTCTTTCGGTAATATTCAGAAATATTTAAAATTAAATATCAAATTCTTTTGTGCCTTTAGGGGTATTATATTCCAAAATTTAGAATGCTACCTCTCCCTTTAATCAAGGATAATACATAACGGCATAACGAGTCATAACAAACCGTCAACATCGCAGTTGCTGTGGAGAAACACAACAGATATATTTTATTTCTTCATGCGTATCGCATTACATTGACACTTTAAACGTGCGGATGTTTCTCGCAGGAAGATGTCGACAGCTTATGACCACTCGTTATGTGTATAAAGACAATTTATAGAAATGTTTCTATCTTAAGGCACTAGAAAAAATCTTTTGCCTAATCTGTGGTTATATGAGAACCCAGCAAAACAAACACCACAAATAGAATATGATAGATTTAATATCGTTGGATTTGTAGATTGTGGAATGACTAAGTCTGAGTACAATACATATATGTGATGTCTAGTATCTTTAATAGGCAATAGTTGTAAAAATATCTTCGTCTCAATTATTCTAATGTGTAAGGCGATTGTGAAACGCACCCTTACATTTAAAATGCAATAAATCCCCCTCAGAGTTTATTACAAAATCGGGTCGTAATGCCCTGAAAAGCTGAAAACGAGGACATTCGGCACTCACAGGAGGGAATCCGAAAAGAAACCTAGCCTTGAAGTCTTCCGTCCTGTAAAGATGCCGCGAAACTAGGTTATCCTGAAAGGAAAATTAAAACCCTTGTCTGTAAGAAAATCGCTTTAAAAAGTTAATAACGTCGCCGAAGGTTGCACTGTGATACATTTTAGGTAACAATTAGGACTGATCAAGTGACGCCCTCATTTTTTTCATGTTTACCTGCTAGGATGATTTTAACGAGGGATGTAATTAGGTCAAAGAAGACACGTTTCCAGTCATGGATTTTAGAAACGGAGAAATTACTGGATGTGAAGGCTTCGCTGGGAATCGTAGTGGAAGGGCAAGTCATTAATGGCGAGGGAGCTGTTTTTGAGATATATGGCACGTTATATTTATTGGGTAATTAAATTTGCGTAAATGTTTGGAAAAACGTGAAATACACCCTACTTCAATTCATTGATTAAAAATGTGTACGTAAATTATGCTGTATTGAAAGCTACACAGCATCTTTAATAGATGAAAGCGAAACGTTTGCATAAACGTGAAATGAAACACTTTTCACTCCTTTAATGAAAACCTAAGTTCTTGACATTCTAGTCAATAAGCCTACTAAAACACAAAGTTTTGTTGATTCCCACTCGGTTATTACACAAAAGTTCATTAATATTATGTTTCATTATTGAAATTAAATACGACTACGTACCACTAATTTCGGAATGTGTTTAAATCTAGACCCAAAAAGATACAAAAGGCCAGGAGTCATGTATCAGGCACATTTCCTCTATTCGATAGGATCAAACAGAATCGAAACTAAGGAATACACGAGCCATAACATGTGCCCATTGTACTCGTACACGGGGGATTTACATACATGCATAATCGTATAAATGTGTGTACACATACCTAATAGTTACATAATTCTAAATGATTGATGTTCTTGTACCACTAATGTAATTCCAATATTGGGAGAATTATAATTACATAATTATAAATTCCAGTATCAACATGGCAGACTGCTTTGTTTATATTTGTACCATATTTTTTAAATAGCAATAGTGAGACATTACTTGCACTCACTTTATATCATGCGATAAGAATTGATCGGGACTGATCTGGTTGAAGTGGCTTTACATGTGAAAGCATCAACATGTTTATCTCTATTTATTTGTTCTATAGCTGGAGTTCACTGTTAGAATTTTGTTCGTGGTAAACATATACATAAATGATAAGTTCAAGGAAATAATGGACATAAGAGCTTTCAATAACGTTTATTAAAGCTTATAATAAATTTACAGTCTATACATACATAGGTATTACCTGTCTTAGATATTATACACCAAAAAAAATATTCACTAGGTGATTATAAATATTAATTATATGATGTGCTTCTCCTATGCATCATCAGTAAAGTGTTTTCTTCAAATTTTATCATAAATTACAATGTCAGGAATTTGTATTTGTAAACGACATATGTAATATTTGTATCACATTAATGGTAGTATATAGGAAGGTCATAAAATCATGACTACAAATTTTACTCTTGAACTACATGCTTACTAAAGTGCTTCATGATACCACTTGTGAATTTAACAATGTTTTACAATAGAGTGTTCACAACAAATAGATTACACACCTCAAAACTTAATGTTTAACATATCAAATTTAAAAAAACAATGAACTAATTAAACTGAAGTGTATTTGAAATAAGAAAATATACATTTTTTTTAAATTAGGATTTTGAAGGATGACTTTAAATGATATTAAAAGAATCTACCAGTGCCATTATGAACTATGACTTGGCTTTACTTGCAATAGCTATACCAGCACCAACAAGGGCCCCAATCACAACAACTGCACCTCCGGCAACGGCCATCCCCATCAGACCTTCCTTTTCCATTTTCTTCCTAATGGTTGTTTGAAGGGTAAGCACTTGCTGATTTCCTAAAAACAAAAATATCACCCTTAATATTAATGGAAACAAAAATGTAAAAGATTTATTATCAATACCAGCCTGATTCGATTACACAAATAACGCCAAAATGGCAATTCACCCTTATAGAAAAGATAATGCAGTCAAAAGTTACCCTTCTATTACACCAGCAAATATTCCTTCACCCCTAGGGTGGATAACTTATGAGCAGAGGCTTTAATTTTGAATCAACACAGGAAATATTATTTCATTAATGAAAGTCTTGGTTGGAAGTTAGAAGAGGACATAAAAATTAATTTCACTCTGGTGATGAAACCCCTGGAACTCAATTATCAGACAGCAGCATGTGACTTTCAACCTTTTGTATGATTACATTAATTACTAAATGAGATATATTCCACAAATTGATATATTTCCTTAATAACTTAAAATAAATAATTTAAATGTTTAAAAACTAGTCGCTATTATTAATGATGCTGCTGCCACGCAGTCATTAGTAATGCATTACGCAGTGAATTGTTTTGAATGGAAAACGAAACATTTGAGATGGATTTGTAATACAGTGAAATGAACTAAAATAAAAAAAGGTGTAATCAAGGTCATAACTGTTAATAATTAGTTGCGAAATGTTACACAATTTGCAATATTAGCTTGGGTACATAAATTTTTGATCATACAATTAATTGCTTCATCTGTCACAAGATGTTATAATATAATCCTGAAGCCTGCATACTAAATACTTTACTTAAATCGTGATTTATGTTCAATTTTAGTTATTAATTCAAAGCTACAACAGCTCCCCATACATCTGAACTTCCAAGTTCACAATTTCATTCTGAAACTCAGTCTTCGTTGTCCAAAGTCCATCATGACCTATAGAAACCCGTACCTGGTTCGATAGACAGGAAAGACCTGACGTAGTTCAAAGCTTTGGTGTATTCTTTCAGTCTCGCGGCCCCCACGGCGAGGTAGTACAGGTAGTCCCTCTGGCCCTCCTCGTTGGTTCTGTACAACTCCTCGAGCAGGATGATCCCCTTCTGGATATCCGCTGGGTACTTGCTACGCACCAGGCACCAGGCGTACTCAAACTGCGCCTTCGGTGTCACATCGTTCTTGTATAGTTGCTCATGGTAGATCTTCTCGAAGCGCTGAAAGGGAACATCGAAGGATTAAACAAGGGTTTTTCAGGTGATAAGGCGAGTCATGGTGTCAAAATTAATTAAGGTGCCCCTGTTGTTTTTACCATCGAGGATTGCTGATAAGTATGAATGCTTACCTTTAAATCATCAGGTAGTACTGTTTCTTCAAGTATATCTGCCATTTTCCCAGCTTATGATACTTATTTCGATGGCTCCTATCAATTTTGTCAACACGTCAAAAAATAATCAACACTGGTGTTTAGTGTGGTAACGTTGCCCTCTATTGGTTGACGTAGAAACAGGATGTTTTCTTTTGACATAGCATATATTAACTACAGGCAACTAAATATACATTCAGA
Organism: Cryptocephalus primarius; assembly: GCA_963576515.1. Taxonomy (NCBI): domain Eukaryota; kingdom Metazoa; phylum Arthropoda; class Insecta; order Coleoptera; family Chrysomelidae; genus Cryptocephalus; species Cryptocephalus primarius. The sequence goes on along the minus strand of OY754942.1, from coordinate 14,576,584 downwards.
ATACCCATGATTGATATCAGATTAATTAAACAATTCTGATGACTTTCTTCCATAATTTTTGATAATAACAGCAGCTACCTCTAATGGCAAGCGATACCTGCTCTTTTATAATGAGTTTATCATTAATAATTTTGCAAGTTCCCAGGGATTAATTTGAATATATTTGAAACTATGACACTTCAGAGCCTGTGTAAGAATTACTGGTATAATGAAGGTGACCAACCAAGGGTTTGGTAGTTCATCAGATTCCTATTACAGTTATTACAATTATGCAGCGCAAGATGGCACCAAAAAGATACATTACACTTCAGTTCGTCGATGGTCTAATTTTCTATTCCGAAGGAGCAGCGCCATCCTTCCAGTAGACCGAAAACTTTTGAGTTTCTAGGGTTCTAAAGGCCGTAGTGGCAAATTATTACTAAGGAAGAAAATGTGTTGAGGAGGGTTACTTTGTACTTCCAGGATTTATTTGGGTGTCCTATTTCTTTACTAAAAGATAAAAAGTTATCGTAATATTCATACTAACGATATGAAAAATGAAGAAATAACAAAAAGAGAAAGTCCTGCCCTGTGCTATTGCTATGAGTGGAAAATACTTGTACACCTTGGAGGTTCGGCCCAGCAGAAAAGTGAGGACCGGATACTAATTTATCCCACCTCACTCAAAGTTATAGAACAACTCGAAATAAGTACAGTTCTTCAATATTTTCTCTGTATTATCACTCACCTGCATTACTAGGATGCAATTAAACGAGTAGGTATACTCATGGGGTATACCCATCAATGTCAAATAAATTACGTAACAAATTGGTGATAATAATACGAGTTTTGTTCACGATAGCCCGAAGTTAATTTATAAACAAACGCAAAAGGTTTTGTGTGTTCTTTAATTACTACAATAATTATTGTGAAGACACCATTCGTTTAACCCCTCACCATCAACACTAAAATTTTAGCTACCGAATATCTAACATATTAAGAGAAACTCTCGCCTGAAAATTTTTGCAGTGAGCCAATTTGTGTAAGAGGTTAAACAATTCTTCATAAAATTTTCAAATAAACAACTAGATTTCTATAATTTTAAGTCTACTTATCGACAGAAAATGTTTTCTGCCTTATAATAATTAATTTTTATTTAATCACTCATTCGTTAATTCCGCTTTCAGGGTGGTTTCCCTCTGACTCCGCAACAACACATTCCTGTGAAGTATAATTCCGTGATATGCAGCTCTAACTCTAGATGGTGTGGCTCACACTATTTAAATTCCTGATTGTGGGAGCGGCTCAAACCCTCAGTACATTATCCAAGTACCACGGATAGGAATATTGTATCCCCGTTGTAAGGTAAGTTCTAAAATAATATATTTGTTATTTGTTGCTGGGACATTACTGGTTTCGCTGGGCGTTTTGTTGCCACGGGGCGCAAATGTTATTTCACAGATTGAGCACAAGTGCCCTTCAACCTTGTTCTTTATGCCCCATCTCCTTGGTTTGTAGATCCCATGGTAACTTTAGTCACAGATCGACTGTCCTATAACTGTAGAACTGGATAGTTCTAGATTTCTGTTCTATATAATTTCTTTGCTACTTTTGAATGCGAAAAATTCCACTACAATCATGAGGTGTCTTTATTTAAAGGTTTTTTACCTTCATTAATGAATGGCACACTTTTAATGAGGCAATTAGGACAGATAGTTTATTTATCAATATTGAAAACATTTTTGCTATTGCAAAAGCATTAAACTTATGGCAAAAATGTCCATTCCCCTTCTTAAACTCGCTATTTGCAGCTTTCCTAATTTGTTTTTATTGGAATAGGACAGATTTCGGTGGAAAATTTTCATTGAGGTTGACTGCGCAAAAGATTGAGTGAATTTAAATAAGTACAGAAAGAGATATACATTTTAAACTCTTCATCTATCTCTCTCGCAATTTTGGCGGTTAGTCCTAAATCAAAATTTCAGTTAGAATTGAAATTTCTTTATTGTAAATAAGTATGATAGATTAAGATAAAGTTCATTATGTACAAAACACTAAATTTATTATTTACAATATAAAACGCATTTACCTTCCACTCGTGCATTACAAACTTAAAAAAAAAGGTCGGATTCACACATTCTACAATAATAATTTATGACTAGTTCAAAACTGTATTCGGGAGAAAAGGAAAATTAATTAAAACTGGAAATAAAATTTTACAATTTCGAAGAACATAAAACTATAGTCTGCCTTCATATTACAATAAAGGGCTGCCACGACATTTGCTTTAAACAGAATGCAATATTTCTAGCTTACTAAAATCGTTCACACCATACAAAATTAGGTCAAATTTGATATCCTAATACCTTTTTCCGAATTTTAGAATATATACAAATATATATTTATATAGAAATATTGCAAGAATTTATTTACAACGATTTAAATATTTTCACATGTATTGAAAATACAAAACCTTTGAAATTAATTTAACATACTTCAAGCAATGACAATTTATAAACAAGAATTCAGATCACAAATATGATAGCAAATTATTACAATGAACCCTCCAAGTATGAAAAAAAACCAAATTGTGTTTAGAGAATGTTCAAAATGATTTAATGGGTTCGAATTGCAATATCTGCACATATAGATAATATTTAAAGAAATAAAAGTAATTATATGTCGCAGAGTTAAGATATATTGGTGTTCACAATGTCCTGTTCTCTTTCATTTCATAAGGAATGTGTGATTTAGTCAGTCAAAGTTTTTGAGAGGAGATGGCATTAGCTCCAAGTGTTGGCTGTTCGCGAAAGTTAACACAAAATAACCTCGCGTTCGTAGCTAATTCCAGTCCTCCATTATCGCACCATAGAAAGTATTCGCAAATAAAATTATCACAGATTACCTACGAAATAAAACAGATATGTCTCTCGTCGTCTCGCTCACAAAATAAAGTCCACGAATCGAAAAAATATAACTTAGCAGCTACTGTACAGTCTCTCTATTATTTCAAAAGATCACACACTGGAATGGATTTAAGGATTATTGCTCGACAAAAAAATATAGCGCGCGCGCCTCCCACCGAACTATCTGTTTAAATTACAAGTTTCATCTTTAGCATCATCATAAGTTTAGATCACTGTTGACGATTGCGATTAGTGCTGGTACAGGTCGACATGGCATTTGGGCAGCCCGTTGCGGGCCTCGTTGAGGGTGCGCAAGGAGTGGGCTCTACATGTGTCCATGGTGCTGATGTACGTGAAACCGGTGGCGGGTAAGGTGCCCCGAGGGCCTCTTGCAGCACGCCTACCCTCTCCGTCTAAACAGAATACCTAAAACAAACAGGGTAACAGTCAATCAGATCATTTTCCTAATTCAACAATAATAATAATAATTTTGTCACATGGAAAACCGAGGAGCTTGCTCCTCTGTCAATCAATTTTCTAGAAACACTACTTTTAACATTACACCTGATTCATAAATTTAGAATTCAAACCAATTCCTGAATTTTTCCTCCAAATCAGATCATATAAAATCTGAAATTCAAGAAAGACCATGTGTTCGAGAAACAAGTATTTTATTCAATTTTTACAATCTGATGTTTTCAGTCGGCAACTTATTCAAAAATTGGCTTTTTAAACGACATTCAGTAACTTTCTGAAAGGTCTATTGAATTTCAGTCAATCTTCTAAAACTCGACGATCTCGACGAAGCCTTTTGAACTCAATTCAGTCCATTTTTCCAACATCTAACAAACTCTGGTCAATCATTCAAAAATCAACAGTAACTTTTAATCTACTGTACAAAATTCAACAGCCTTGAAAAAGTTCTAATATATTCATGAAAATTTTCAAAAATTTTAATTAAACAACTCGTCCAAGAATTTGGTTTTACGATTTCGATATTCTTTTTAAGAATCACACGGAGTAAAGTCATAGTCAATTGCAGGAGTCCCGAGGGCGTGGTCTTACCCCAGAAGGTGGCGCGCTGAGCTCTAGCTACAATTCCGTCACCGGAACAGGTTTGAAATGATGTTGTCCAGTACGAGTGATGTAATCATCATCGGAAACGGTCTTCTGGTACTCGTGCTCCTTCCTGCTGATCGCGTTCTTGTTCCACTTAACGTCCTTGAGCGCCTCGCGCACCCTCTGCCGGTAACGGAAGAGGAACAGCCCCAGGAGGCCGAGCAGTATGGTCGTACCGACACAGAACGTAATGATTATCGCCTGCTGCCTGGGGTCGTGAAACGAGCAGCCCAGATCGTCAGCGGTCTGAGTCCTGAGCGGCCTGTCCCTCAACTGGAGGGGCATGTAGCATTGCACGTTAGTCAAGTTCTTGGTACCGAGCAAGTTTAGTAACCACAGTAACTGGCAGTCGCACGTTATAGGGTTGTCGGTCAGCTCGAGCGTGCGCAGCTCGCTGAAGCTCGTCACCGACTCGGCTATCGTCTTCAGCGAGTTGTCCTTCAGCGAGAGGTGCCGCAGGTTCGGCAGCCCGACGAGGGCGCCGTCCTCGAGCCGCTCGAGGTGCTTGTTGCTCACCAGGTTGATCGTCTCCAGGTTGAGGTTGTCGCTGAAGGCGCCCTTCGACACTCGTTCCAAATTATTGGCACCTGGGGGAAGAGTTTATAAATATTACTATATTAGTATTATAGATTCTCAGTTACAAAGTACGTTGTAAAAGTACATGTAAAAAAATTTAATTTGGTTTTACGACAATTACCACTTTTGTGTGTATTTACCAATTTTTGCAATTTTATGTGTAATAATTTAATTTTAGACATATTGCGCCACTCTTGGATCCCTCAGAGAGAGCTCTGTGGAAATATGAGCAATTTTATTATATTGTTATAAAAGTTAATCAACTGAATTGGAAAATGCATTTTCGTAACTAGTCGGCCATAATCCCTAATATTACCAATTATCTTAGTTTTCCAAGAAAATGAATAGGGTATATATGCCACAATATGCCAAAAGATAAACAATTGCTCTCTTTTAGAATTCGGTTAGGGATTGTCCCAAAAACAGTATATAATAATATTAGGAATGTATTAATTTATGTAAAATATGGTTTTTCCAAAAAAGAAATTCCCCTTCATTCTACCTTCCATACCTCGAAAAGTAAACGTCGTAGGAAAGAAATTCCTTTACTCCCGGCATCAGGGAAGCATCCCCTTTCGATTGGCACCCTAATTTCGGAAATCTGTTTTTTGGCTATTTTGGAGAAAATCGCAAGGGGTTAACCTTCTTATTTTTCGGCCTCAAAATGTGAACTTTGGAATTTCCACATGAAACTCACAGGGTATGACAATGAGAACATTCTAAGCCCTATGGCGTTAATTTCAAATCGATAGGCCTAACGGTTTTCAAAATATCGCGGTTTTTTCCAAAAAAGAAATTCCCCTTCATTCTACCTTCCATATCTCGGAAAGTAAACGTCGTAGAAAAGAAATTCCTATACTCCCGGCATCGGGGAAGCATCCCCTTTCGATTGGCACCCTAATTTCGGAAATCTATTTTTTGGCTATTTTAGAGAAAATCGCAAGGGGTTAACCTTCTTATTTTTTGGCCTCAAAATGTGAACTTTGGAATTTCCACATGAAACTCACAGGGTATGTCAATGAGAACATTCTAAGCCCTATGGCGTTGATTTCAAATCGATAGGCCTAACGGTTTTCAAAATATCGCGGTTTTTCCAAAAAAGAAATTCCCCTTCATTCTACCTTCCATATCTCGGAAAGTAAACGTCGTAGAAAAGAAATTCCTATACTCCCGGCATCGGGGAAGCATCCCCTTTCGATTGGCACCCTAATTTCGGAAATCTATTTTTTGGCTATTTTAGAGAAAATCGCAAGGGGTTAACCTTCTTATTTTTTGGCCTCAAAATGTGAACTTTGGAATTTCCACATGAAACCCACAGGGTATGTCAATGAGAACATTCTAAGCCCTATGGCGTTAATTTCAAATCGATAGGCCTAACGGTTTTCAAAATATCGCGGTTTTTCCAAAAAAGAAATTCCCCTTCATTCTACCTTCCATACCTCGAAAAGTAAACGTCGTAGGAAAGAAATTCCTTTACTCCCGGCATCAGGGAAGCATCCCCTTTCGATTGGCACCCTAATTTCGGAAATCTATTTTTTGGCTATTTTAGAGAAAATCGCAAGGGGTTAACCTTCTTATTTTTTGGCCTCAAAATGTGAACTTTGGAATTTCCACATGAAACCCACAGGGTATGTCAATGAGAACATTCTAAGCCCTATGGCGTTAATTTCAAATCGATAGGCCTAACGGTTTTCAAAATATCGCGGTTTTTCCAAAAAAGAAATTCCCCTTCATTCTACCTTCCATACCTCGAAAAGTAAACGTCGTAGGAAAGAAATTCCTTTACTCCCGGCATCAGGGAAGCATCCCCTTTCGATTGGCACCCTAATTTCGGAAATCTGTTTTTTGGCTATTTTGGAGAAAATCGCAAGGGGTTAACCTTCTTATTTTTTGGCCTCAAAATGTGAACTTTGGAATTTCCACATGAAACTCACAGGGTATGTCAATGAGAACATTCTAAGCCCTATGGCGTTAATTTCAAATCGATAGGCCTAACGGTTTTCAAAATATCGCGGTTTTTCCAAAACAGAAATTCCCCTTCATTCTACCGTCCATATCTCGGAAAGTAAACGTCGTAGAAAAGAAATTCCTATACTCCCGGCATCGGGGAAGCATCCCCTTTCGATTGGCACCCTAATTTCGGAAATCTATTTTTTGGCTATTTTAGAGAAAATCGCAAGGGGTTAACCTTCTTATTTTTTGGCCTCAAAATGTGAACTTTGGAATTTCCACATGAAACTCACAGGGTATGTCAATGAGAACATTCTAAGCCCTATGGCGTTAATTTCAAATCGATAGGCCTAACGGTTTTCAAAATATCGCGGTTTTTCCAAAAAAGAAATTCCCCTTCATTCTACCGTCCATATCTCGGAAAGTAAACGTCGTAGAAAAGAAATTCCTATACTCCCGGCATCGGGGAAGCATCCCCTTTCGATTGGCACCCTAATTTCGGAAATCTGTTTTTTGGCTATTTTAGAGAAAATCGCAAGGGGTTAACCTTCTTATTTTTTGGCCTCAAAATGTGAACTTTGGAATTTCCACATGAAACTCACAGGGTATGTCAATGAGAACATTCTAAGCCCTATGGCGTTAATTTCAAATCGATAGGCCTAACGGTTTTCAAAATATCGCGGTTTTTTCCAAAAAAGAAATTCCCCTTCATTCTACCTTCCATATCTCGGAAAGTAAACGTCGTAGAAAAGAAATTCCTATACTCCCGGCATCGGGGAAGCATCCCCTTTCGATTGCCACCCTAATTTCGGAAATCTGTTTTTTGGCTATTTTAGAGAAAATCGCAAGGGGTTAACCTTCTTATTTTTTGGCCTCAAAATGTGAACTTTGGAATTTCCACATGAAACTCACAGGGTATGTCAATGAGAACATTCTAAGCCCTATGGCGTTAATTTCAAATCGATAGGCCTAACGGTTTTCAAAATATCGCGGTTTTTCCAAAAAAGAAATTCCCCTTCATTCTACCTTCCATACCTCGAAAAGTAAACGTCGTAGGAAAGAAATTCCTTTACTCCCGGCATCAGGGAAGCATCCCCTTTCGATTGGCACCCTAATTTCGGAAATCTGTTTTTTGGCTATTTTGGAGAAAATCGCAAGGGGTTAACCTTCTTATTTTTTGGCCTCAAAATGTGAACTTTGGAATTTCCACATGAAACTCACAGGGTATGTCAATGAGAACATTCTAAGCCCTATGGCGTTAATTTCAAATCGATAGGCCTAACGGTTTTCAAAATATCGCGGTTTTTCCAAAACAGAAATTCCCCTTCATTCTACCGTCCATATCTCGGAAAGTAAACGTCGTAGAAAAGAAATTCCTATACTCCCGGCATCGGGGAAGCATCCCCTTTCGATTGGCACCCTAATTTCGGAAATCTATTTTTTGGCTATTTTAGAGAAAATCGCAAGGGGTTAGTTAACCTTCTTATTTTTTGGCGTCAAAATGTGAACTTTGGAATTTCCACATGAAACTCACAGGGTATGTCAATGAGAACATTCTAAGCCCTATGGCGTTAATTTCAAATCGATAGGCCTAACGGTTTTCAAAATATCGCGGTTTTTCCAAAAAAGAAATTCCCCTTCATTCTACCTTCCATATCTCGGAAAGTAAACGTCGTAGAAAAGAAATTCCTATACTCCCGGCATCGGGGAAGCATCCCCTTTCGATTGGCACCCTAATTTCGGAAATCTATTTTTTGGCTATTTTAGAGAAAATCGCAAGGTGTTAACCTTCTTATTTTTTGGCCTCAAAATGTGAACTTTGGAATTTCCACATGAAACCCACAGGGTATGTCAATGAGAACATTCTAAGCCCTATGGCGTTAATTTCAAATCGATAGGCCTAACGGTTTTCAAAATATCGCGGTTTTTCCAAAACAGAAATTCCCCTTCATTCTACCGTCCATATCTCGGAAAGTAAACGTCGTAGAAAAGAAATTCCTATACTCCCGGCATCGGGGAAGCATCCCCTTTCGATTGGCACCCTAATTTCGGAAATCTATTTTTTGGCTATTTTAGAGAAAATCGCAAGGGGTTAACCTTCTTATTTTTTGGCCTCAAAATGTGAACTTTGGAATTTCCACATGAAACTCACAGGGTATGTCAATGAGAACATTCTAAGCCCTATGGCGTTAATTTCAAATCGATAGGCCTAACGGTTTTCAAAATATCGCGGTTTTTCCAAAAAAGAAATTCCCCTTCATTCTACCGTCCATATCTCGGAAAGTAAACGTCGTAGAAAAGAAATTCCTATACTCCCGGCATCGGGGAAGCATCCCCTTTCGATTGGCACCCTAATTTCGGAAATCTGTTTTTTGGCTATTTTAGAGAAAATCGCAAGGGGTTAACCTTCTTATTTTTTGGCCTCAAAATGTGAACTTTGGAATTTCCACATGAAACTCACAGGGTATGTCAATGAGAACATTCTAAGCCCTATGGCGTTAATTTCAAATCGATAGGCCTAACGGTTTTCAAAATATCGCGGTTTTTCCAAAACAGAAATTCCCCTTCATTCTACCGTCCATATCTCGGAAAGTAAACGTCGTAGAAAAGAAATTCCTATACTCCCGGCATCGGGGAAGCATCCCCTTTCGATTGGCACCCTAATTTCGGAAATCTATTTTTTGGCTATTTTAGAGAAAATCGCAAGGGGTTAACCTTCTTATTTTTTGGCGTCAAAATGTGAACTTTGGAATTTCCACATGAAACTCACAGGGTATGTCAATGAGAACATTCTAAGCCCTATGGCGTTAATTTCAAATCGATAGGCCTAACGGTTTTCAAAATATCGCGGTTTTTCCAAAAAAGAAATTCCCCTTCATTCTACCTTCCATATCTCGGAAAGTAAACGTCGTAGAAAAGAAATTCCTATACTCCCGGCATCGGGGAAGCATCCCCTTTCGATTGGCACCCTAATTTCGGAAATCTATTTTTTGGCTATTTTAGAGAAAATCGCAAGGTGTTAACCTTCTTATTTTTTGGCCTCAAAATGTGAACTTTGGAATTTCCACATGAAACCCACAGGGTATGTCAATGAGAACATTCTAAGCCCTATGGCGTTAATTTCAAATCGATAGGCCTAACGGTTTTCAAAATATCGCGGTTTTTCCAAAAAAGAAATTCCCCTTCATTCTACCTTCCATACCTCGAAAAGTAAACGTCGTAGGAAAGAAATTCCTTTACTCCCGGCATCAGGGAAGCATCCCCTTTCGATTGGCACCCTAATTTCGGAAATCTGTTTTTTGGCTATTTTGGAGAAAATCGCAAGGGGTTAACCTTCTTATTTTTTGGCGTCAAAATGTGAACTTTGGAATTTCCACATGAAACTCACAGGGTATGTCAATGAGAACATTCTAAGCCCTATGGCGTTAATTTCAAATCGATAGGCCTAACGGTTTTCAAAATATCGCGGTTTTTCCAAAAAAGAAATTCCCCTTCATTCTACCTTCCATATCTCGGAAAGTAAACGTCGTAGAAAAGAAATTCCTATACTCCCGGCATCGGGGAAGCATCCCCTTTCGATTGGCACCCTAATTTCGGAAATCTATTTTTTGGCTATTTTAGAGAAAATCGCAAGGTGTTAACCTTCTTATTTTTTGGCCTCAAAATGTGAACTTTGGAATTTCCACATGAAACCCACAGGGTATGTCAATGAGAACATTCTAAGCCCTATGGCGTTAATTTCAAATCGATAGGCCTAACGGTTTTCAAAATATCGCGGTTTTTCCAAAAAAGAAATTCCCCTTCATTCTACCTTCCATACCTCGAAAAGTAAACGTCGTAGGAAAGAAATTCCTTTACTCCCGGCATCAGGGAAGCATCCCCTTTCGATTGGCACCCTAATTTCGGAAATCTGTTTTTTGGCTATTTTGGAGAAAATCGCAAGGGGTTAACCTTCTTATTTTTCGGCCTCAAAATGTGAACTTTGGAATTTCCACATGAAACTCACAGGGTATGTCAATGAGAACATTCTAAGCCCTATGGCGTTAATTTCAAATCGATAGGCCTAACGGTTTTCAAAATATCGCGGTTTTTTCCAAAAAAGAAATTCCCCTTCATTCTACCTTCCATATCTCGGAAAGTAAACGTCGTAGAAAAGAAATTCCTATACTCCCGGCATCGGGAAAGCATCCCCTTTCGATTGGCACCCTAATTTCGGAAATCTATTTTTTGGCTATTTTAGAGAAAATCGCAAGGGGTTAACCTTCTTATTTTTTGGCCTCAAAATGTGAACTTTGGAATTTCCACATGAAACTCACAGGGTATGTCAATGAGAACATTCTAAGCCCTATGGCGTTAATTTCAAATCGATAGGCCTAACGGTTTTCAAAATATCGCGGTTTTTCCAAAAAAGAAATTCCCCTTCATTCTACCGTCCATATCTCGGAAAGTAAACGTCGTAGAAAAGAAATTCCTATACTCCCGGCATCGGGGAAGCATCCCCTTTCGATTGGCACCCTAATTTCGGAAATCTATTTTTTGGCTAATTTAGAGAAAATCGCAAGGTGTTAACCTTCTTATTTTTTGGCCTCAAAATGTGAACTTTGGAATTTCCACATGAAACCCACAGGGTGTGTCAATGAGAACATTCTAAGCCCTATGGCGTTAATTTCAAATCGATAGGCCTAACGGTTTTCAAAATATCGCGGTTTTTCCAAAAAAGAAATTCCCCTTCATTCTACCTTCCATATCACGGAAAGTAAACGTCGTAGAAAAGAAATTCCTATACTCCCGGCATCGGGGAAGCATCCCCTTTCGATTGGCACCCTAATTTCGGAAATCTATTTTTTGGCTATTTTAGAGAAAATCGCAAGGGGTTAACCTTCTTATTTTTTGGCCTCAAAATGTGAACTTTGGAATTTCCACATGAAACTCACAGGGTATGTCAATGAGAACATTCTAAGCCCTATGGCGTTAATTTCAAATCGATAGGCCTAACGGTTTTCAAAATATCGCGGTTTTTCCAAAAAAGAAATTCCCCTTCATTCTACCTTCCATATCTCGGAAAGTAAACGTCGTAGAAAAGAAATTCCTATACTCCCGGCATCGGGGAAGCATCCCCTTTCGATTGGCACCCTAATTTCGGAAATCTATTTTTTGGCTATTTTAGAGAAAATCGCAAGGGGTTAACCTTCTTATTTTTTGGCCTCAAAATGTGAACTTTGGAATTTCCACATGAAACCCACAGGGTATGTCAATGAGAACATTCTAAGCCCTATGGCGTTAATTTCAAATCGATAGGCCTAACGGTTTTCAAAATATCGCGGTTTTTCCAAAAAAGAAATTCCCCTTCATTCTACCTTCCATACCTCGAAAAGTAAACGTCGTAGGAAAGAAATTCCTTTACTCCCGGCATCAGGGAAGCATCCCCTTTCGATTGGCACCCTAATTTCGGAAATCTGTTTTTTGGCTATTTTGGAGAAAATCGCAAGGGGTTAACCTTCTTATTTTTCGGCCTCAAAATGTGAACTTTGGAATTTCCACATGAAACTCACAGGGTATGTCAATGAGAACATTCTAAGCCCTATGGCGTTAATTTCAAATCGATAGGCCTAACGGTTTTCAAAATATCGCGGTTTTTTCCAAAAAAGAAATTCCCCTTCATTCTACCTTCCATATCTCGGAAAGTAAACGTCGTAGAAAAGAAATTCCTATACTCCCGGCATCGGGAAAGCATCCCCTTTCGATTGGCACCCTAATTTCGGAAATCTATTTTTTGGCTATTTTAGAGAAAATCGCAAGGGGTTAACCTTCTTATTTTTTGGCCTCAAAATGTGAACTTTGGAATTTCCACATGAAACTCACAGGGTATGTCAATGAGAACATTCTAAGCCCTATGGCGTTAATTTCAAATCGATAGGCCTAACGGTTTTCAAAATATCGCGGTTTTTCCAAAAAAGAAATTCCCCTTCATTCTACCTTCCATATCTCGGAAAGTAAACGTCGTAGAAAAGAAATTCCTATACTCCCGGCATCGGGGAAGCATCCCCTTTCGATTGGCACCCTAATTTCGGAAATCTATTTTTTGGCTATTTTAGAGAAAATCGCAAGGGGTTAACCTTCTTATTTTTTGGCCTCAAAATGTGAACTTTGGAATTTCCACATGAAACTCACAGGGTATGTCAATGAGAACATTCTAAGCCCTATGGCGTTAATTTCAAATCGATAGGCCTAACGGTTTTCAAAATATCGCGGTTTTTCCAAAAAAGAAATTCCCCTTCATTCTACCTTCCATATCTCGGAAAGTAAACGTCGTAGAAAAGAAATTCTTTCACTCCCGGCATCAGAAAAGCATCCCCTTTCGGTTGGCACCCTAATTTGGAAATTTATTCTTTCGTCTTTTTGAAGAATGGAGAAAAATCCCAGGGGTACACCTTCTTACTTTTTGGCCTCAAAAAGTGAACCATTGATTCTGTTTGAATCTGGTCTGTTCTTTAACCAAACAATTTTCTTACTTACTTACTTTCTTCTTCACGTACTTTTCCAAAATAGTGGCATATTATTATTTTTTTAGTAGCGAATTATGAATATACTTCCAGCTACAAAGATATAATTGAAAAACATGTAAACATATGAACTTGTTACAATATTTTTATATTTAATGCATCCACTACGACTGTTTTGTAACCTTTTAATAACATATTCGATTTAACTTTTAGTGCTTTCTACTAAGAATCAATCGATAAAACGATGTCAACGAACCCTAGAACTGCGTGTGAAGGGCACACTCTTGGCGGCTTCTCTCAAAATCTATACCGTCACAAAATCTTGCTCTTAAGTACAACAGCCTTTTTCTTAAAAACATTTTCGAAGCAGGGTACAGAACACATCTATTATTGGACACAACAGAAAATATTTATTGCCTATATGAAACATCTGTGAAAGACCTTCAACAACATAAGTTAGTAACAAGTAAATTCAACAGGTTCCAAAAATAATCCGTTAAATTCAGTGCATGTATCAGCCCAATGCATATATTTAGCATTAAATAATGAAAGTAGATTTCCCACGATAACACACTATTGTTTTATAATCAACGTGCTATTTATTGTGCATATCCTTCTGGCTTTAATCTTAGAATGGATATTAACCGTATACAAAGTCCAAAGAACTGTATACTGCGGTCCATGAAAATATCCACTGGGATACACACAGTATGCATACATTTGATATTAACATAAGCAAGCAATTCTGTGAATTCATAATTTCTAGAATGGAAATTCTCAATCTGAAATAATTTTACCCGGGAAATAGAAACGTAAAGGGGTGAGGATGACAGAACTGGCGGATGTGACTGTACTGACTAATACATTTATCCATCCAATTAATATTATAATATATATAATAATATTATAATTATAATATAATATTTTTTAATACATTTTGTGTTGACAATAGTAATCGTTGACACTACAAAAAAACTTAATTTGAAGCTAGTAATCTAATTTTTCTTGTTCTGATATTTACTTTTTGATATCTTATATGTACTTCTGCGTAAACTGCGTAGTATAAAAATGGTGTGGAATATGTAATGAAGTATTTGAAAACACAGAAAATGTTATATTTACTCTTACTTGACATAACTTCGAAAACTTCTGTCTTCAATTTATTTTATATTTCAATAAGAAGATTAAACAAAAATATAACAGATATTATTAGTATATATGACCAGTATTATATGAGTAACCAATGGTTTGTGCATCAACGACTACTTCTTTTGACCATACTTTACCACCAAATTCAGAAGTTCGATAAACATAAAATGAGTAATGAAATGATTAAAGGTGATTTAGGTGATAAATCTCACGAATACAGTAAATTGTTACAAAAGCAATCAGGCGTCTGCTACTGCAACTGCGACGCAGCATTGATTTTCGATCATTTGGCGAATTCGCCAAAGGCGACGACTTCGCCATTTCATTGCCGTACGTGTGCGTAACTGTTACAGTTCAGTAATTATTTATTTTTCAATGAAGTTTCCAAATATAAGGTAAAAAATAATAAGGACTCGCATGGCACATCAATACAACTTCATTTATTTTAACGATAGAAAGATTACGATTAACGATATTTTAACGTGAAAATTATCAAAAATGATTGACAGATTTAACAAATTTATGACATAATAAAGAAGTCATATTTTACACAAAGTAATCCTTAAAATTTCAGTGTACTGAGTAGCCAGATTTTGCTAAAAATTCGAACATTTTGCCCAGAGAGATATGTCAGTATGCACTAGAAAGTATATAGGAACAAGTGCGGTGTTGGAAGACTTGGGGGTAGATTTATTATCCTTAATTAATCAAACACGGGTAGTATCAGAATCTTACCGGTAATATCAATTTTCCTCAAATTCGTCAATCCCTTAAACGACCCCTTCTCTATGCTGGAAAACTCGTTCTGCCCTATGACGAGGTCCTCGAGCCTGACGAGGTACCCAAGCTGAGCGGTGGGTATCTGCTGCAACCTGTTATCGGCCAGGTTGAGACTCCTCAGGCCCGTGAGTCCCCTGAACGCGTGCGGGCTGATCGCAGAAAGACCCGCGCTGCTTATGTCGAGCACCGAGAGCTTCCCGAGGCCCTTGAACGCGTCGTCCGGCAGGCTCGTGAACCCGTTGAGGCCGACGTGTAGCTCGGCGAGGCTCCCGAGGATCGAGAACGAGGCCGTCGGCACCGAGCTAAGCAAGTTGTCGTCGAGGTAGAGCAACCGCAGGTTGGCGAGGCCTTCGAAGGCGAGCGGGTCGATCTTCGCGATCCGGTTCTGGCCGAGGTTGAGCTCCTCGAGCTTCGGCAGGATCGAGAACAGGCCGCTCGGCAGATCCCCGAGGAAGTTCTTCCTCAGATTGAGGACGGTCAGCGACTTCAGGCCCTGGAACGTCTTGTTGTTGATCGACGAGAGTTTGTTCTCGTTCAGGTGCAGCTCCTGGAGCTTCTCCTGGTGCAGGAAGCTCTTCGTCGGGATGTTCACCAGGTGGTTGTTCGACAGGTCGACGTACTGCAGGTCCTTGTAGAACTGGAAGGCAGCGTCGACCGTCTTGATCTTGTTGTTTTTCAGCGATAACCGCTGGATAGCCGGATTCAAGGTGATAGGGATCACGTCCAGCTTGCTCCTCTCGCAGGTCACCACGTAGGTCTCGTCGTTGCAGGTGCAGCCCGCAGGGCAACCGAGCGCAGAGCACAGCGACGTCGCCGACAGCGAGATAACGATAAGGAGCAGGTAAACGGAGGCGCCAAACATTTTAGACACCTGCGAACAAAAATCTAAATCAATATCGGAGAGTACCAATATCCGATAACCTCTCGTTGATAATAAACGAATGCTCACCGTCTCGTGGTTCGTTTAATCCACCAACTTATCATCAAATCGCGAATCTTCGCTTGAGGAGTTCCAAGGGATATTTTAGATGGATCAAGCGAATCAACTGAAGTAGCTATTTACTTGTAGTTCTAACAGAATATGGCGTTTTTGTATGTACGTGTGATTAATTTAACATCTTTTCGTAGAGCGGCTTTGGACGATCAAGCCATCATCAGTACCATATCTGGATTAGAGTGTATATTAGAATACGTTGTTATAAAATTATAAGGAAAGATATTCTAATGGACAAATTTATAATCGCGCCTTGAGGATGCCTCAAACCTTAAGACGCACTTACTGTGCCATCTACGAACTGGTGAATTCTATAGAATTTGAATGTAGCCTATCACACTTCCGCTTAAGTAAGGAATCTAAGTAAACCATTGCGCATCACAGTCAAGTCATTAAGAAATTGTAGTGGAAGAGACATACACACATACATACCCTCCGACTAAAAACATGACACTCCTCTTTCTGGCAGTCCTGTAAAAATTCAATATACTTTTATTGAAGAGTCGAAGTAGTGCCGCTGTTGTAAATTGGTCCAGAGGGAAAATTTTAAAATTTGTACTTAAAAAAAGATTACTTAAGTGCGAAAGTGAAGTCAGTATCCTGTCTATGCAGTAAAGAAATTGTATTGTAGCGTTTCTACGTACAAAGAGGCTTTACTCTTCTAAAACTACAGCCGTCTTTACACACAGAGATTTAGTTCTACACTGACGTCAGTATTTACATTTCACAATTACATAAACAACTACTTGTTTGTCCATAACAACGACCTATACGGGGCATTCGCTACACTATCCCTCCCCGTCTTCAGGGTCGCCCTCGACCCTCAGACGATCTACTTCTACAGCAGTCCATATCAGCGAATGACTACCATATCAGCGGACTGCTACTGCTACGGTTACTGCTACAGCTACTGCTACTGCAACTGCTACTACTCCTGCTACGGCTACGGCTACTGCTACGGTTACGGCTACTGCTACTGCTGCTACTACTGCTACTGCTACGGCTACTGCTACAGCTACAGCTACTGCTACTGCTCCTGCTACGGCTACTGCTACGGTTACGGCTACTGCTACCGCTGCTACTACTGCCACTACTACGGCTAATGCTTCGGCTACTGCTTCGGTTACTGCTACTGCTACAGCTACGGCTACTGCTACTGCTGCTACTGCTACGGTTACGGCTACTACTACTGCTATTGCTACAGCTACGGCTATTGCTACTGCTGCTACTGCTATGGCTTTTGCTACTGCTACGGCTACTGCTACTGCTACTGCTACCATGCACACCGCTTCCCGCTCTCCCCTTCTTCAGGTAATTGTGTGTATGTGTATGTGTGAGATTAACTCCATTGAGCGGGTTGGACTGCAAATCCTGTACAAAAATTCGTCAGCAGCAAATCGAAACCAAGCAGGCCAATCCTCTTTCTGACCATGAAAGACACCAGGGATGACCAATCCCATCCAATGCTCCAGGTAGAAGAGGGACCTGTCTCTTGAAATCCTCCAAGCAGGCCAATCCTACTTCTGACCATCAAAGACACCAGGGATGACCAATCCCATCCAATGCTCCAGGTAGAAGAGGGACCTGTCTCTTGAAATCCTTCGCTGCTCCTGCAGTTACTGAAATCCCCAGCAACTGCTTCATGGTTCCAGACGCACAACCCAGTGGTCAACCATCACCAACTCTTGTACTAAAGATGAACAGCGCCCGTCTCCCAATATGAGTTACAAATGTGAGTGTAGCACTCAAACGGGCCACGCGCGCCAGCCGCACGCAGTCAATCCATTCGAGTGTTATCCTAAATCTAACTTAGCTGTAAGTCCTGTGGAATCTCGAGTCGCGCCAGCCGCTCAACAACTCCATAACGCCGCACAGACTGCACTCCTCGCCTCTCCGCCGCGTGCCATCGCCATCACTTCTGTACTCCATCTCAGGTCCACCAAAATTTTTCCGCTACTTCGGTTCACCAAATCCCGGTTGAGCCCCCAAATTTGTAGCGTTTCTACGTACAAAGAGGCTTTACTCTTCTAAAACTACAGCCGTCTTTACACACAGAGATTTAGTTCTACACTGACGTCAGTATTTACATTTCACAATTTCATAAACAACTACTTGTTTGTCCATAACAACGACCTATACGGGGCATTCGCTCAGTATAAAGAAATATGTCAAAAATCCTTTACCAGATTAATGAAATTTTCAAATTTCTAGGGATAATTATTTTTGGTACGTTTTGAACAAACAAGACATTTTTCTCTTACACGCAGAAACAAATAATGGAAAATAGAACGAAAAATAAATAGGTAGTTAGATAAGCATCGTATGTCAGCATTGATGGTTCAGTAGCCTCGCTATACATAAGTCTTTAGAAGGGTTTCTACACAATTTGTTTATACCTACTTAGGATCTAATGTGTTTTGAGACGAGAAACTTTTTGGAAAGAAGTATAATAATTCCAATTGTAAAGGAGAGTAGGGAAAAAGTTTGAAATTCGGCGCCGCCGTCGAAATTAATTCAGATTTGAGTCCCGTTATAATTTCGTCAATAATTCCCGCGACTGGGAATCTCTAAATAAAGTTCGTTTACAGAATCCTCCATTGAAATTCAGCTTTTAATTCGACAAAGTTCCGACAATAAAAAACCGCCGCCCCGTTATTCTCCCCCCTTTCTCCCCGGATTCGTCCCGGAATCTCCGGGACACGCGCAAGCTGCGAAATCTCCTTTCGAATGCAGTCCTCGGTCCCGAGGAATTCTCGCCTCTAATATGTTTAGCTTTTATTGAAATTCTAATACTATTTTCACCGGTTTAAATAATAAAGTTAAACCTTGACCCTCTGAGCCCACTTCATCGCTTGAACTTTTCCATTCTTGTCAGTCCATTCATGTTTGTTTTGTTTATTCAAATTCTAGACGTGCCTGGAAACGTAAAACCCGCCTATATGTGCGTACCCACTTTAAATTGCTAATAAAAGAGGAAAAATATTCACGGGCGGACGGAGATATGGGGAAAAATTCGTTTTGTAATCACCGACGATGTTTGTTAGTTATGCTGGGCGCGTCACGTTCAGGTATGTTAAGAGTATATCTGCCTGGGCATCGGCCAAGGCCAAGATTCTCTGCGCTATGCGGCATATCTACACAGTCTGTACACACGCGAAATTACCGTAGTGCATGGAAAGTATGGCGCGACGACGCTTTCTAACGAATCGACAGGCAATTGCGTTCGATGCGTGATTCCTTTGTGAGACACAACAAAAAAACAGACGTGATTCAAGTCAGCAGTTTTCTATCTAACATACCTCAAAGTGACTAATGCCAGCGGTGAAAACTTCTCTCAGAAAGTTCTGCGTAACGGGCAACGAGATTGCTGACAGAATTCATTGGTAGATTTTCTCAGAGATGAGATATGTTAGGCGGTGCTATCACGAGGGTTTTAAATTTTTTGTTATGAAACAACAAATTGTGGCTGGGTACACGGTTTTCCTTTGACCTGACATTTGGAAGCGGCCGCTTAACCATTGGACTAATTTGGGTAAAGATTTTCCAGCGTACAGGTCGATCTCAAAAATGACAATTTTTTTAAAAGAGGACAGTATTAGAGTGCTGGACAAAATAATTTTAACTTTAGAAAATCAGTAGTTTTTGAGAGGGAAAATAAAATGTTAGAAGTTTTGGAAAATTTGCCGGTCTTCAAAGTGAAATTTTTAAATGTTTTCGTAGGTTATTTCTCATAGGTTAAAGGATAATAATACAGTTTGATTATTCAACTTTACGCCGATATCCACATTTCGTGAACAGAGTGTGCAAAAATAAGTGAAAAAGCGATTTTAAACGAATATTTTGATGTTCCATGTGAAATGAATGGAAAATCCTATGAAAATGAACATGTCCAAAAAAATTTGTTAATTGTGAATCATTTCCTAAAATTATAATTGATATTTTCGAACTAGTTATTTCATGTACTTTTCAGTCACCACTAGCTTTTATCAAAATTTCACCTGGACAAAGGTAAATGTTTGCCCTAATTTATACCATGAGCAAGGTCTGTGATACAACATAACTAAATATTCGACATATAACTAAATATAAATTAGCGTAACTTAAAACAGGTACAATAAGGGAATTAACTTAAGAGACAAGATTCTTTTAACCTTTAAAATGCGCGAGGATTAAATTGCTACACTTTGCAAATACCTAATCATTGCAACACTTCGAACAAATTGAAAAGCTCGGCTACATACTTCAGAAATGAAACACAGTACGACATTGTCTTTTTATCAGTTATGTCCATATGTACGTCTTTAGCGACGCTATTACTAGAGTGCTGCCCGCTGTTACGAAATAAAGTTTTTCGTCAGAAATCTTGTCACATTTTCTTTAGTTCCCAAATAAAACTTTGAAAATCTTTCGCAGATGAAAGAGAAATTCAAAGTTGCAAAGCTGTTCGCGCAAAACGTGTGCTTTTATTGCGACACTGAAAGTGCAACTTTTAATATTCGAATTTTTATTTGTCCGGCTATACTTGTAGGTCGCGATTGTGTTAGTACTCAAAACTGTTTCCTATGTAATTCCTAACAAGGTTTTAGGTAAGTGGAGTCTAGCAGATAGGGAAAGGAAAAAGAATCCAAAATAGACAAGAAAAACATAATTGTAAATAATGGAAGGATGAGTGAAAACAAGAGCGACAAGAATTAAAAGGCGGTTTATGAATTTTATGACTGTAGACTGAAATGTTTAGAATGATTAAATTATCTAATAGAAACGGCGATAACAATATTGTTATTAATGCTAAATTATTCAAGTTATGTATCAGACGTTTTAAAAAATCTAAAAAATTATCAAGATTCTTATTACACGCACTATATAAGTACGGTGGTGAAGACGCATCTTCAGCATTTAGGGCTATAATATTGTAGATAGGAGTTTAAGCGAAGCATCCACCATTTCCACAATTTCCCAAAATTTTCGAAAGTTCTAAAATACGTTCCATTTCCATTCATTCCCCACTTACCGAACGCGCCACATTAAAAAGTACTGGAGTAGAAAACTCGAAAAGAGAAAATCGATTTCAAGCAATTAGAAAGTCCTATTCCGCTATTTGAGCAAATAAATATCAATTAAGTATGCTCCGTGCGATCCATTATGGAAATGTCCAAGTTTTTCTCGAGACAGATCCCGTCGTTTCCGGGTATTCAATTACATACTGCAAATTCTCGAGAGATAATCTATTGTTCGGCCAAATATGGCGACGCATAGTTTCTTTATTTGTTTATATATATCTCGAGAACATTCCTACAATAACGGTTACGACTCTCGGACGCGTAACTCACTCTTGTACAGGGTGTGGATAATGTCAGGATATCACTTTAAAGTTCAATTATGTCAGGAATTGAATGGTTATGGTAATGTTTCCATTGCTGCTAAAAATTGCTAAGAAAAATTCTGTTCATACACAAATCATCTGTGCTCAAAGGACGTATTGGTTAATTAGCAATTTGCCACCTTATGTAAACTTAAAATATGAAATGATTCTCGTGGAACTCAATCTACAAGTTTAATTGTAACGTCAGCAGTAAAACTCAGAGTGTTTAATTGGAAACGTTCAAACTAGAAACATGACGTCTACCGATGGGTACACACCTGGTATATTTTATGGCGTTTATGCAATTTATTAATGCACTGGTTGGCTCCATGCAGTTTATATTATTACTTCCTCTTTTTGTAGAGGTTTAATCACCGATAAACAATAGGTTGTTATAGCGAGAATGGCCATGAGGTATGTTCACAGACGTACAGAGCGAAACTATTAATGTCAACGACATGGGCAGCAAAGAGTAACTGGTTTTTGTGGGTTATATTTATTAATCGTAAAACATTTAGGGCAATAATGATTTGTTAGTTATTTGCAAGCTTTTTTATATTCTCCAGAAGCTAGATTTTAGAAATTTCACAATTAATTAGTGTCGCTTAAGGGTACAGTTTTACATTCGACACTAATTGGATCTTAAGGTCCAAGTGGCTTTGGCAGTCCTTTACTTTTCGTGACTAGGAAAATTTTGATAAAAGCTATTGATGCCTAGAAAGTACATCAAATAACTAGTTCGAAAATGGTAGAAGATTTTCCATAAGAGGTTAACAGCGTGAAAATTAAAAACTCACCAAAAAATCACCATTGATCAATAAAAATGCGTAGAAAATGACGTGCGCATTAAATTTTCGCCTTTCCTTTTACTCTTTGAGAAAAAAATTATTTTTCATCTAACCTCACTTTTCTGCGAATCCATCAATTTCTCTTTCTGCTACATCCATGGAATGTCTTCTACACTAATTTTCACACGATATTTCACAATAACACATATAAATTACCAAATTTTTAAATGTGATTTTAATATTAAAGTTAATTTAGTTATAATTTTAATACCTTTTCATTAGTAATGCGTAGGTATGTAATCAAGACGATTATGAATGAACGGTTCAGAGGAATTTTTACTTCCCGAATCCGTATTGCCTCGTCCATCTCCGTCACCGTTCCGATCTAATTCAGATCCTCTCGAACATTACTACGTAAATGCGCCGGGAATTTATTTCGACAGGAAGGCCACTTATCGATCTCCGTCCTCAGATTTGTACATTCATCACGACCCAAATGACGTATAAGAAACGGCAAAAACTCGCATGAATCTGTAATATTAAGAGCATTGTAATATCCCGGTAACATTTAGTTCGAACGCTTCGATTCATCATATCGGATGATTTTCGGGAGGTTCGCCTGATTTATGGATGACTTTCGGTTTTTCCCCTGCCTGATCGTTACTTTTTGTCTTTTTGACAAGGTGAACTATAAATATGGAGATTTTAAGACGTCGAAATATACGGGATGAATTTCGTGATGTTCCCGGATATTGTACGGGCATTTTAGGATAGAATGTTTAAGTTATCGAACTTTCCTTGCGATGCAAACCTATTTCACAACTTCTTACCTACCCATTTAACATTGAGTTCTGAATATGAGAAAATGCGTGAAAACGTTTGTAGTTTCGTCCATAATATGTTGCAATAATGAACGAAGGACGTTACGTTTTATCAACGAAGGTGCCTAACTTGTTGCTTGCCAATTTAATACCCAAATTGTTACAGTGTGTTGTCATTATTTTCAACAGTCAAACGCCCTTATCTTACAAATTAATTTGCCATAAAATCCATACTATAGGTGGTGGAAATGAATATTCCCTAATTCTGTGCTGTTCAAGCAAAATCAGGGATAGATCCTGAAGAAAGACACAATATTCCTCACAAATCTCGTTATAAAATGATTATGAAACGTACCAAATAAATTACAAAGTAATTATTTTTTTTTAATATCATAGTAAATTCAAAAATTCAATGATAACTGAACTTATATATAAAGTAAATTCAATGAAACAGTTACTTACTTTGTTTGTCCAAATTCTGAGGCTTGTGTTTTTTATTGTCTTATCCTTATGAAATAAGGATCAAAAAATTGTTATATCCTTTAAGAAAAGGATGAAGTAATCTGAAGTAAGGACAAATGAGTAGATTTCTGTTGCATATATCACCCATTCTTCGAAAAAGTGACATGGGTTTGAACCTGGGGAACTGGAATTGCGCTGAAACCTTGAAGATATGTTGTATAAGGTAAAGTTAGACAAACACATGCTAATTAGCTCCCGGAAAGAACTTTCCTCGTTTGGACGTCCAATTCAAATTTCTGACAACTCGAAAAAGCGGTTTTCCGACAATTTTTCTTCATACACAAGAATTACTGAAAAAAATTTTGAACACAGATTTATGTAAAATTTTCTCAGTGAATTAATAAAAACATAGTCAGTTTCAGACCGCCAATGGCAAGCAAATCCATCCGATTTTTTCCAGAAATACTTCGGTTTTAACGTTTTCGCAAACTATTTTCTAAATTTAATAACGTCATGCGGTTCTTTGCATTTTTTACATCGAAATGAACAAAGCGATCTCCGCATCGCTTTCCTTCCTTCTTCGGGCTTTTCCTCGCGCACTCGGCCGGCGGCGCACAGTAAAATTATAAAATTCGAGACGAATGAAAAGACCTACAGAGATGAGATAGTTGCAATTCAAAAGGGGAGAAGAATGAGGAAAAATAATGAAAACGTGTGCAGAATGAGTTGCAACTCCTCATGATATTTTCTCAGATACGGATGGAAGAAAATGGGTATTTTCCACTTTGGAAAAATCCGGATCTCTAGTAAACCCTTGGGGCTAAGGAGTTGAAATTTACACCACAGAGATTAGAACTTTCCGCCGGGTCTATCGTGCGAGTTTCGATGCTAAATTGAAAATTTCACTTTTTGTATAGGGAAAATGCGATTTTTCCAAAAACGAGTCGATTTCGGATTTTCAAAATTCCGGCGCCAGACGAAGGAAGACACTTCCCTGGTGTCTGAAATGAAAACCTGTTTTTCTTAAGGCGGCTACCTTTAAAGATATGAATGGTGTTTCCCTTTATGGAAAAATATTCTGAAGATCAAAATTTAAGGAAATTTTTTTGTAATACTTATAGTTTCTGAGTTAGTAATCGGGATAGCTCCTCCAGGTACCATTTCGAAATTTAGAGTATTTCCCCTGAATGAAGAATCCCCTCGTAATAAAAATGTTTCATTCCTGGTTGTGCGAAGGTTCACTGAAATAATTTTAAAGAAAGTAAATTCAGTAGTTCGAAATAATACAATGAAGACTCAATCTTATGTTTCAAAATATTACTGTTGGTTTATGCAGCCCAAATCTTTAGACATTTCTTCAACATTTAAATCAGCCCATTTTTATACATCTTTAATGGTCGTTAATGACGATGCTAGAACAAGGAAGAAAAGGAGAATTTTACAATTACTCACGCCTTTGAGTTGTTCGATTCACCTAATGGGCGGACGGCACTTGTAGTTAACTTGTGATAATTAACTAAACCCAGCCCATTCGTCACAATACTTTTAACCTCCCCTTCTTTCATTAGCATAATTCGATAACGACTGAATAGCAGATAATATTTCAGTATTATAAACAGTTATGATATTTCCGTAAGGATAAAATTGAGATATTAGTTGGTATATTGATATCTGAATTTGTTAAAATTGTAGCATTCTATATATTTTGAAGGTAGCATTATAATATAAAATTAATCAAAAACAATTTTTCTTTGATTTTTGAGCGGCATTTTGTCAGAAATTCGCTTATGCTAGGTATAATTTAGTTTTGAAAAGTGGTATTAAAATAAGTATTTGTAAAATGACGTGCGCATTTTATATCACTTCCCATATTATCATAAAAAGGGACTAACACTTCGAGAAACTTGTATTACAAAGATGTCAAAAAATTAATATTATAAATACGTTTTAAAATTAATGGAGTCTGGTAAATCGAATTCAAGACATCTCCACTTAATAGTCTATATTGTTTACAGCGTACGTACGTACGTACATAAATAAATACCGCTATACCCATTACCTTTCGTAAATGCTTTGATGAACGTGTCAAAACTGCGAGGCAAGGATAAATCGATCCTTCCGCCTTTATATCAAAAACGGATCGGCTGATCGAAAAGCTTTCAGGGCCTTAACGTATTTCCCGGTTTATTTTACACGCGACGTTTTTCTTACACATCGAGAATTATTTAGCGTTGCGATCTCAAAGTGAATACCCTCGAAGTTGAAGCTATCGCGGAGCTCCGACACGCGACGAATTTCGTCCCGGAAAATAAGCAAACCTACTGCAAAATTCCTGACTTAATAAACTATTTCCACGTCGGAAAGTTTACTACGCCTGATGAAAAACAACGCATCCGCTCATATTAACGTGCCCGTGGCCGGGAACGGTCCGTATTAATAACTTGCCGCGTGAAAGCCTTCATGAATTATTATAATTTATTTCTCTTGCTATAATTTTTACATCTACTAAATTCTGAGGCGCTGTTAACCACCTAAAGCAACTGCAACACCCACGTTACATTTGATTTATTAGGAGCCGGAAAACAATGGGCAACATTTTTGTACCCACCTGAGTAATTGATGGGACGTGTTCGACTTAACACTTTTGTTTTTCTCTTAAATGAATAGACCCCCAGGTACATCACACCGCACGTGAAATAAAAGGGAAATATCTACGTTAACGTAAAAAAAGGATTCGTGTTTCGGTTCGAGTTGTAGCGTTGATTGATGTGTTTACTAGACGATTTAGAAGTTTCGACTTACGAGTTTTATGAAATAAAAACTAGCTAATCCCAAGCTATGCTATACTAGGGTTCACGAAGCTATGGGGTAATGAAATGACCGAATTTGTATTTCTTAGCCAAGGGATCGAAAACTATAGATGGGATTGCGTTGTAGTGGCGGACGCCTAATTATTTTGAATTCTGCGATAAAATATTATCTGTGCCTATTTTTCCCGAAAAAACCCTAATTCATAAATTTAGAATTTAAACATGAAACAAGAAAAAATTCTACTTAATTTTCAGACACTGATATTAACTGATCCAAGAATGTACCTCCTAAAAAAAATCGCTAATTTTCTGAAAAGTCTAATGAATTTTAGTCAATTTTCTAAGAATCCACCTGTGTTATTAACAAATAGGGTCTTGATGTTGCCCCTTGAAATAAATTCAGCCCATTTCCAAAATATTTAATAACATTTAACCTGCTGTACAAGCAGCTTCAAAAAAATTTCTGATGTATTCTAGACCAATCATATTTTCTAAAAAATAATATTTTAAGCAAACAACTCATCCAAAAGTATGTTTCTACCAATTTCAATATTTTTCCTAACATTCACATAAAATTACTTAGTTTTGTGTCAGCTGTTACTTTCTTGAATGATGTTATTGTTATACATGTTATACATGAAGTTTGAATGGATATTTCTAGTAAAACATACTCTATTAGTTTTTGAAAACAAAATAAAACGTGAGAAATTTACCAAATGTTTTCCATTTTGGCAGTACAATTTTTCTGATGATTGAACTACACGGCAATATTATATTTTCCCTGAAATAATACGGGAAAATACGATAAAAAGCAAAGACATTTTGCGCATTCGCCATATTCACATTGCGTCAACAGCTAGGCTAAGAGATTTCGAGGTGGCTAAAAGACCGACGTGCGGATGCTATTTTTATTTGAAGAACTGTATGAAGTGATTACTCCTTACTAACGGTCTTATTCATAAACGCATTTTAACGCTAAAATGGATTTTAGCTCAAAAAGCGTTTAGAATGTGTTTCAATAAGGTAACTATAGTTATCTCCATGTTAAGAATACACGGTAGTTGCATCCGTGAAACTCATTCTAAACACATTTTAAGCTAAAACCTATTTTAACATTATAACGCGCTTCTGAATAACAGCGTAAATGTTTAATGTAGAAAATTAACCTTGAAAATGAGTGGAAGATATGCAAAAGTAGTGACTAAATGGACTAAATAAATATCGAAAGATATGAAAATGGTGTCCATCTATTATTGCAGCAAGCAAAGGAATTGTGGTGGAAAAGTGGGATTACAGAGAAAACACTTTTTCTCAAAAAACGGAGGGAAGGCCATCGTTTTCCACGATTTTTGCTGAACCAACGATGAGTTTTTGGCGAGTTTTTAATTTTCAAGGTTACAACCACTCATGGAAAACCGTATCCTCAAAAAATGTCAGCCGACAAATGTACAGGAAATGTAATAACACAACAAACTTTAAGTAATACAAAACTATAACTGAGAAGTTCATTAATTCTCTACCAACAAACTCCATGCAACCAACATTAAATTCAGTGTTGCCTGTGAGAGGCGTAGACTTGGGTCTTGGTTGGGAGCGAAGAGAAATGAAGTAGACAGGCAATGCCCCTTTGAACTTTTCCTCAAGAAGACACCAAGACGGAATTTAATATAAATATGACTTCACGTGATATCCTCACACTAAACAGAAATATTCTCAGAACGAGCACCATATCATCGCACCGAGATTACGTCCGCCTTTTATCCGAGGCACACACTTGGATTTACGCCGGCCTGGCAAATTTAATTGAAATATTCCATTAATCATCACTTGTCATTCACTGCTTCATCATCATCACAACAAAACGTGCTGTGTCATGTCTCATGCTAATGTATCCAAACACAAAGAGGATATTTTTGTGGCGAGAGTATTATATTGTTGGAAGCGTGCAGGATAAATTGTGCGTCAAATGAGTGGAGAGAGAGGTCTATCAGGGAAATAGGGTCAGGACACGGATCCGATTGCAGGAAAAACGCCGAGTTGTAGTCGCAGTGATTATGCCTTTGGGGGAAAACTTTACAGTCATCCTGGCACACATCAACCAGGACGTTTTCGGGCAAGGTTACATTAGGAAAGTTTTTTCATGGCGAGCTCGCTAACCTGGAGTTTTGTTGTAAAAGAGGAAAAAGCCCCATTAGCTTTAGTTTAATATAAGCTGAATTAACACAACGCCGTTTAGAAATGTCATGTGAAATATTCTCAAGTGAAACAATTTTCTTTGCAACTGATGCAATAAGATTGTTTTTCGTAAAACATTAAGTAAATCACAGTACTCGTTATAGTGACGGTTTTTAAACTACAAAAGCAGTTAAAAGGCTATAGTGTTATTGTTTATTTCAAAGGTGCAATCTACTATATAAGTATTTCAAAAATATTCCTGCTATTTTAATCAATCGTCCACAATATCCTACCGCAATTATTGGGTAGAGTTTCCGATGTTTTCCCCTAAAGCTTCACTCATATCTGATTGAATTTATTCCCCTCTCGTTTCCCATAC
Source organism: Cryptocephalus primarius (assembly GCA_963576515.1). Taxonomy (NCBI): domain Eukaryota; kingdom Metazoa; phylum Arthropoda; class Insecta; order Coleoptera; family Chrysomelidae; genus Cryptocephalus; species Cryptocephalus primarius. The sequence continues at coordinate 14,547,831 of OY754942.1, read as the reverse complement.
TTTTGTTATTTCAGAACCAACGTTTCCTCTAGAAAAAGGCATCTCAGATGAATAGATAATTCTATTTTATCCCGTTTCGTACTCTGTGGATTTGAGAACATTGCCTCGAAACCATTTTAATAACAAGATTCCAGTTCGTTCCACGTGCAGACTTCCCAGCTCCGTAATTCAAGCAAATTTACATAATCGAGCGTTTATGAACAGTCTGAGGAACGATTATTGCGCTTTCCGGTAGATTTTTCTCCGTTTCCTAGATGGTCCATATGTAAAAAATAAAGGCGTTATTATAATGGCCGGAGCCGGGGAATTTTCATAAAGATAGCTGCACGTGAAACGAAGACAAGTTTTAATAATATGAAATATTGACGTTCTACATGGGTGTTCGCGAGAAACTAGTTTTCAACCGAGATTACAGAAGCACGGACGAAAGGAAATCGTAAAGAAAGATCTCGAGGCGAAATTTATATTTGTACAAGACACTGCACTTTGGTAAGTAGTTAAAGTGGGAGCTTTGAGGTTTGAAAAACGATGGCGATGCTGTAGACTTACGGTATTACACTTAAATGGATCTTAAAATATATTTATTGAGTTGAAAACGACTTCAGGTTTTTAATGCCAAAGTACGATATTTACCTCGACCATTGCTGTGTTTTCAGCAACGGAATATCTACACTACATGGGTAATAGGGTTAGTACTTCCCTATATTTAGTCTGCTAGTCGATAGATGATTTTAACATTACCAAGGGCAACTGCTGTTTAAAACTCCACAGTAAACTACAGTTGAGAGCAAATTTGGAAAGTTTCCTAATTATTATCCTTAAACACCAAATTACTTGAATTGTGGTTGAGGAATGAATAAGTCACCATTATCATATCATTACCATCATCAAATCATTTCAGTATGTACAGCAAGCAATAAGAGATTTGCAATATGACTCGAATGAAGTCAGGTTTACTCAACACGTCGAACATAAGACATGTGCGTTTGATGAATTGCAAATATCCTCCCTCCACTGCTCTACGAGATTAAATAAAATAAATGGATTCACCGAAATAATTCGAGAGAAGACTTGATGAGGGATAAATTGAACAAATCAAACCAACATGAAAATGACAGTTACAGGTTGAAGAGTAATCACAATTATGTATTATCAAAGTCAAGAGTAATCCAACATAAAGGGAAGGAAATATTGTGATTTCATTAATATTTCTAATAGGCAGAATAGAAAGTGATTAACTGGTGTGAAGATGTAGTTATCTAATCTTCTATCTATTTATTGTACATACAACGTATCCTTTCAGAGATTTCCTGAAATATGAGACTAAAAAAATTAGTCACACAGTATGCTATTGTATTGCAAGTAATAGTATTATTAAATCTTCATTATTTCCATGGAAAACACGTTTAATCTACACCCATTATACGAGCATTATTACGCTCATTTTCTAAGATGTTTAACGTGCGTTCATTCTTCTACAGATATGAATATTTAACGAGGCTCGTTCGAACAATGATTCATTTAAATTCCGATCTATCCAAGAGCGCTCAAATGTGTATTGATTGTCATTAAATATATCTCAGGTACTTTTATGTACACACTCCGTCTAAATGGCAACATATTAAGCACCATCAAAGGTATTATGTGTGTTTTATTATCATCAGCCACGAAGGAAATTGTCCAGAGTCAGTATCGTTTATTTTTCAATTTTTAATCAACCTGGTAATAGCGCGACGTATTTACGGCTTTCTTAACGACCCATATTTCATTATTAAATCGTCCGTATCGCGAGATGATTAAATTACAATTATTACTCCTCGATAGGCGTTGTGTTGTATTTCGCTTCAAGTGGCCCGTGAGCAGATCTTGACCCCATTCCTGAAAAAAAACCCAATATCGTAACCACTTCCATTGATTGGAATTACAGGGGAAAAAACGGAATGGTTACTGCTTTGTATGTATTTCTCTCTCTCTCTCTCTCTGAATATGTGTGTGGTCGCAAGACCGACGATAGTATTAAACAGAATGCTGAACTTTGATCGACGAAGCGTGTTTCCGAAAGGCACCTAACCTATGTGCGCTGTCGATCTATTTACAGTTTCAAGTTCAAACACATTGGGATTATTTTTTGCGGTCAATGGGATGTGCATTTCGAACGGAAAGCTCGTTTCTAGATTCCCCTACCTGGGAATTAATTACGGCTTTCCTATGTGAGCGGATGGAAGGAACCTCGTGTATGTGTGTGTGTGCCCCTCTGCTTTGCCTGAAACGCTCGCTATTTTTCACTCGGGCACGACGACTACGCTGATGGCAGATTCGTCAGAGCTTTTCGGCTAAATACACATCCTCCTCGATAATAATTAGTGTGAACGACGGGGATGTTACTTTCTGAGCTGTAATACTCGCTTTAATCGACGCGAAATGCAATCAAGACGAACCGAAAGTAGAGGAGGATTTGCTGCGAGGTCTGCAGCAAACGATGCAAGTCATGAATAACTACGGTTACAAATAGACCAGGCCAAGTAGGAAAATATAAATAAATTTTTAAATGCAGCACGGATCGACTTGCGATTTTGCAGTTTGTTGCACAGGGTGTAGAAAGCATAGTTCAGTTAGAGTTGCATTCGAAATGCATAAAAGTGCGTAATTAAGCATAACTTCTCAGAAACATCCCAGGAAACACGTAAAAATTAGAATTATCGCTGATCACTATAAAAATACTACTTACACCCAAAACTCGCTCAATTTGCACTTACTTATGCACTTAATGCATGGTTATACGCATTTTTGAGGGACGGATTAAAACGTTTGAAAATTCATATGCGGATATTTTTTGACAGGTTGATTTCAAAGAAAATGCGATATGCATATACTTGCATATAGGATGCACTTTTCTGAAATTCACTGAAAATGACCAGAATTGAACAGAAATCAGTATTTTATCCAGCTTTTCTAACATCCTGATTACAAAGAAATGTACGTGAAAGTTTCTGACCGTTATGCGCCTACATATAAGATGCACTTTCGTAAGTACTTTAGTAATCTGATATCAGATAGTACTTGATATTACTATATATTATGCTTCAAGTTTTCGAGCGAAAGCAGCATTAAAGGGGATAAGGAATAATTTTCCTAATAACGTGAAATCACATCTCTGAAAACATTTCATGAATTGAAAAATCATTTTTAAATTTGCAAGTAGAAATTGGTACTAACAGAATACGTTGGTTTAATTATAGATTATTAGCGGTAAAGGGGAAATTATTAATTTTTTTGCCAATATCAACAATGCTACTACAATTTTAGGCATAAAGTACGCATGCCTTCATCACTTAAGATAGGTCCTATGAGTTTTGGAAGGGAAAATGCATTATTTCATACTTGAAACATATTTTAAGAGATAAGCGGCTTTATTTTGATACTCAATTCTTAGAAAAATGTAATTACATAGGTCTACAAAATAACAAAGTTGTCTGTACTTCATATGTGACTTATCATTTTCGTAGTAATTTTGCCACTTGAACACGAATCCATCGTCAGATTTGGCCCATTACCCTCCAGTTTTCAGCAAACGTTGAAAATTTTAAGAAAAATGAAGAATTTCAACTCTGCACATGCGACGCATCGTTTTTCGATATATTTTCGATTAGTGATATTTTGTATTATCAAAATCGCCTTCAGTTTTCAGAAAGCTGCTGAAAACCTTCATAAAAATAAAGAATTTTGAGGACTGGTCGAGTCTGTACATGCGACACAAAGTTTTGGATTTATTTTGGAGCGCTGAGCATGTTCTTGCTATCAAAACAGCTCCAACTTCTTGAAGTCTTCAGAAAACTGCTGAAAACCTTCAGAAAAATGAAGACTTTTGAGGACTGGTGGAATCCCCACATGCTAGTTCTCAAAATTCTTCATTTATCTGGGGGTCTTCAGCAGCTTTCTGAAAACTCACACATTTGACACGGCAGAATTGAAATTTTCTCGAAATTCTTCATTTTTTTCAGCGATTTACTGAAAACTGGAGTGTAACTGATCAAATCTGACGACCGATTCGTGTTCAGAAGGCAAAATTATTACGAAAATGATAGGTCACATGTAAAGTACAGACAACGTTGTTTTTTCTTGTAGAGATGTGTTATTAATGAATCAAAAAATTAGGGAAAAATACAGTAGTCGCCAGTTAAGGTGCAGTTACTTAATGAATCTTCTGTTTAAATTCATCCAAAATGTAACATCATCAGTTGCAGTAAAAGACGAGTTGATTCAGTAATTTCGTACAAATTACGACGCTTTACTGAAAGTATTATACTGGGCGAGAGAATGCAAAATTAAACAGGCTGGAGGTACACTGCAATGTATAATCGATAATTACCCACGTAAGGTGAGTAAATCCAATAGCTAACTTATAAAAAGAAAAATTCTCGATTTATATTCATTTGTAGGATAAAAAATCCCTTTCCATTCCCCCGGTCATTGGAAATGCCCCTTTCCGACATGGGAACGAATATCGGCTGACCCAATTCTCGAAATGTAAACACCGACTCGAAATAAGGAAGATACATACGAGCTCAAAGATATCCTTGCGCTTTTTAAAAAATTGAAAAACCTTTCGAGCGTCCATGGCCCTCTTACCAGCAGGAATCCTGTGATACATTGCGTTCATATGAACATTCATCCATTTTTCATCAGACGTTCGTTCAACAAAGGAGGAATCTCATGCCTAATTAATTTCTTTGTAGTCTTTTGAAGCGGTGTTTGTTTCTCAAAAACGATTTAACTCGATGGCAATTAACTGTGCTGAATCATTAACGGCTACACTGGCAGGAACGTTGTGTGCCCTGATTGAAATTTTAATTATTTAATGGAAATATTATATGTGCACGTGGTATCGAGCGAAACGCGAGGGTCCTGAATATGACCTCGAAGAGCACAAATTTTGGCGAAAAACTTTGAATTTTGTACGAGAATTCAGTTCTAATTTCAGTATTTTTGCAGTAAACAATATTATTGCAAAGCAAGGGCCGCCTTGTTAATTATAATTAAATTAAAATACGTAAGTCACGTCACATATTTACTCGTAGACTTCAAACAATTCTAACGCCCTTCCACCTAACCCAGACCGTCGGCATTTTGGATAAGATTTCTAAACAAACACTCTAGCGGTATAAAGTGGAGATAAGGGTTTGTTTTTCTTAGCGCCCCTCTGACGATATTTTAGCCACCACATGTTTGTTTGGTTACGCCTTGTCAACTGACTGTAAAACTTGTCCATTTCTGTTCATAAAACAGATAAAATCCCGGATAAAGACGGCATTTCTTAAAGCTAATGTTTGCTAACGGTAGGTATTGCCATGAAACAAATTTTTTGACATATTTGATTTCTTGGGATTTAGGCGGACAAAACCAACATAGAGTTCGTTTGGAGTGTGAGAGCGAAAAGTACTTACGCTGTATCCTCTAGGTATGAAGAATTTACAGCTTTTCTGTAAAAAAAGAAAAACAAAATTAATCATTAAATTGCGTAAATTATAAGGTGGTTTTCTAACCAAATTGGTTTTTTAATTAAAATTATGAAACTAAAGCCAATACAGATGAAACGTGATTAATAACTTATATCCTGTAACAATCTTAGTCTCTGTAAACAATTATTGTCAATTATGGGAAATTTTGGGCATTTTGAGGAAATTACAGTTTGATGTGTTTTCTTGTATGTTCAGTATTTAAAATGTTAAGACAAAAATCTATTTTAAAGACGCAGTAAATACAAGTTAAGCCTATGTATTTAACCACATACTAAAATGCATTAAAAGTATTTAAAATTCAATTCTGAATAACCGTACACAATCACTTGACAACACTGATATTTACATAAGAAACTTTTGCTGAATAATGAAAGTGAACTGTGAAGCACAATCAAAATAAATTGATACTGTTTCTACAAACAAAAATTGATAATCCACAAGTTCTTGAAATGCTGTAAATGTAAAGGGACGTTACGGCGCTGTTTGATTTTACGAAATGTTTACCTTACACGGTATTCAAAAGAGATAAATTGCATTTTTGTCCGGCAAGAAATACGAAAATTATGTAAAGCCCTTTGGCACAATCAAAGAAAAATTTTGAAAACTAACTCATCAATTCTTTTCACCAAAATTGTAATTTTAATATGTCAGTTTAGAGCAATATGGACCATACTTGCATATCGTTCCATGATCTGGAGATTTTCTTACACAGTGAAGAGTCGTGCTCTAGTGCCATAAAGACAAGGAGGGTTATACAAAAAATTAGTTTCATTTAACCATAAGCAAAAATTTGAATACGATTTATTTAATATCGTGGTTTTTTTAATTCGGTATCAAAATGTTAGGAAGAAAAATGATATTCGAATGTTGTTGAATTAAATTTTTACATAATTTTATCCTTACCGCCAAAATAGGTTATATTCCCACTCAATTCCTTCTTAATTTATTGTTATAATCGGCTTGGTGCACTTCCAGTCCGAGCCAGTGAGTCGAATGGTTATTTACACAGTATAACTGTATTTATCGACAACAAATTGTTGAATAGCAAACCTATAAAACATCTAATGAAATCCGATAAAACAACATTTTTCTGAATTTCACGTTAGCGTGTCACGTCGGAAGACAATCTAAAACGCAAGGTTTTTCCCAAGACGAGAGTAGCAGTAAATCTGATGATATCATCAAATGTTGTTTTTTTAACAATACTTATAAAATCAACCAGGAAAATAATGACACAAATCAACGATACGACTCGTGGAACATAAAAGCTAATGATGCAATCGGTGAAGTTTACTACTACTGACTCATCGATACGTCGGTAATTTAGTGTGACTACAATTTTTAACGAATTTACAAGGTGCTAAAGAGCTGATTATGTTAAATGTTAAGATTTTAAAGCGGAGTTAGTAATCGGCCATAAAAATCGTAATGGCTTAGTTAGGTTTCGAAGAATTTACTGAAACGGCTATTTACATAATGAAGGAGGACTCCTGGTTTAAACGAGGTTGCAAAAATTTCACTAAAAAAGGAAAAAGTTTGTTTATAAATCTTAGATTCGATTTTGTATCAATCATCATTATAGTTGAGACTAGAAATTTCTAATTATTTGTACAGGTAAACTAGAGGGTAAAAATATTTAGCTGTGTTCTTGCTATAGTAAATATTTCCATAGTTCTACTTATATTTAAGATAATTTTTTTTGAAAGTTGGATAAAACAGTGTTATTAACTTTGGGGAAATATAACAGGAGGATCGTTGAATTATGGCTATGTTATGTTTAGATACTGCGAGCATATTACAACTCCTTGTATCAAACTTAATATGTCCCATTTCTACATATTTTTAAATAAATATTTGGGTTCCTACGATAAAATTAAAATTATAAAATGCTCACAGTATTTGAAGGTACCATAGTGAAAATTTAACGTTACTTCGATTAAAATTAACCAAAACTTGATAACTCTGAAGTCTGTTACGAATATTCAATCTATTTTAGAAATTCCCTATACGCACCCTTGCCTCTGCCAGGATTTTCTAGGACCTTTACAGAATTTTGCATGGAATGTTCAACAAAAGGGCTTTTTGGAATTTTCTTGAGGGTAACAAGGGTTTCAAAACGTGAGGGTAAAATTGCCATGACCTTTGGTAAAGTTAATTCACATCAATTTTAAATTACAATCAATCTATAATTTCATATTTAGTACTTCACTCGTACAGGAGTTATTTCGTTATTGGTATTTTTCGCTTATATCTAAAATTTCTAAATTATACCACATAATTCCATTTTTGATGAATGAGGCAAGATGTGAAGCCAATGAGTACGGGGTATATCTAAAATATACACGAAAATTTATGTGACTGAGTTGAATTGCCCACCTTTCCAAAAATGGAGGGTAGAAGGGAGGGAATTTTTATTTTGGAAGAATCGCGATATTTCGAAAACCGTTGGGCCTATCGACTTGAAATTGACGCCATAGGTCTTAGAATGTTGGAAACCTCAGTGTTACAATTGGGAGTCGAATGCTAAAGGAAAAAATCCCACGAAGTTAATGTCCCGAGGAAGGACGTATCTCTCACAACAGATTTTGCGCAAGAAACGAGCTATTTTATTTCTCTCCTCAGTATTAAAAAGGAGTTATAACCCGGTAAGATAAGCCGAGTATTACCAAAAGCGAGTTTTTTCGATTATAAGCCCCGATCTCACGTTTAGATAATAAAAAAAGTAGGGTTAGCAAAGGAGGAAAAGCAGCTTGGCGACTTTCTTTCCAATAACAAGAGGACCCTCGGCAGACAAAAATCCCCCGGCTAACTTCGTTTTTTCGCCCCTCTCTCTCTCTCTCTTTCCTAGATATCCTCGAAACTTCTCCCCCGATTTCAACCCCCGTTTCCTCCCTCTCTATTGTACTCCTATCACTTTCGATTTCTTAGTGTCCTTACGTGGGGCCGGGCTCTTCCTTTATTCCGTCGTCTGATTGAATTTGTCGTCTCGGAAGTTGAAAAAAAGTGCCTCGTCTAGTCCGACGAGACTCCGCAGCGAGAGACCCCAACTGGTCAGTAAAAACGAATGCAAATAGTCGAGGTACGAGGGGCGAGGGCTCGTGAAAGTAAAATACGGCGTCCGGGGAAATCTAGCAGGGGCGTGCAACCCCCGACTTGTGTCCGCACGATATCATACCGAATACGTTAAGCGAGGGGCTGCTGGAACTTCGATGGGGAGTTTTCTTTCGCCCTGGGCGGCGAAAGTGGCGGAATTGTTCTAATTTCGCCATCTGAAGTTGATGGAAACGGTAAAAGACACGACACGTTTTATACAGATGAAGAATCGGTAGGCAAATGAAGTTTGCCATGGAAAAATTTCCTCCATACTTCAAGATTCAAACTTGAAGTACGAGAAAAAGCTGGTTTTAAGTTAGTCGTATTGTCGTATTAAGTTAGTCGAATTGTTCTAATTTCGCCATATGAAGTTGATGGAAACAGTAAAAGACACGACACGTTTTATACAGATGAAGAATCGGTAGGCAAATGAAGTTTGCCATGGAAAAATTTCCTCCATACTTCAAGATTCAAACTTGAAGTACGAGAAAAAGCTGGTTTTAAGTTAGTCGTAAAAATGTTTGACGAGGAGACGGTTATTTGGTTCGCGATATTATTCTAGCATTTAAAAGAAAAAGTTGAACTTAAAACGTTCCTCCTGATGTGTCAATGAGAGAAATAACATTAGAATACGTTATCACGTACACATGGAAATTGACCACTTCAGCAAAAAGCAACAGCTCCCTGTTTCTATGCCCTAAGAAGACATCTTTTACACAACAAAGTCATAAAAGAACCGAATGAGATTGGTAAAAGCGCCTTTAGAGCAAATTATCAAATTCAATAATTATAATAATTTCCTTCTATTCTAGGTCAGGTAAATTAAATTGAAACAATACAAAATTTGATACGACTGGCTCTAATTATATGTATATGTAATTTCATCATCATGACTAGCAAAAGAACACTTCACGAGCCCTGGCCTGAATTACGTAACGTAAAATATCGGGTATTCTCATTGTAATATTTATGTTAGATTAAAAACCTCCTCGCGCAAAAATACGCACGTATCAAGCTATTCAATACTCAGCTATTTATACTGCAATTAATTTCATAAGTTACATGCAATAGACGCGTATAACTAGGTCGAATTAAGAAGGTGGCAGTAAGAAGTTCCGCTGGACTGAAGAGACAATTTCCATGCACTTTTGTAATCAAATTTATTATCATGAGTTCATTACGGCTTGATTTGAATTATCAGCGTGGTTACGTACAGAATTTATGACACTGTGATGAACGACTTTACGTGATCAAGTGATTTATTTAGTTTATTACTACGACCTTTGAATCAGTAATTCATGCAGCAGTTTATTACCGCATTGAAATGCATAATGTAATTAAAGAAACGTCTGATTAATTAGTGCACTGGAATTTATTGAGTTTATTAAATCTTTATGATCGACAGAAATAAGTGATGGAATGGTGCAATGATGCATGCTAGTGCTTCATAGGCCGTTTAAAAATGCGATTGAGATAATTATAGTATGATAATCTCAAATAAATTTTAATGAAAAAAAGTGAAAGTATGAGTCATAAGTATGGTAATACGTATATACATACGGTGCGTACATACAAACCACAATCAGTGTTTAATTTTTATACAATGTAATAATTTTTTAATAAACAGTAATCAGCCGCGTTAGTACCTTGGGAACTGGCAGTCCGGTTTTGCAGCTTCAGACCAAAAACAGAAGCTCCAAATTTCTATAAACTACTTGACTAGGCTAAGTAATGAAACGACAACGTCCTTAAGGTTTTCTAATTTCCACACAAACGCGACTTAAGCGACACCCTCCCGGGGAGCGCTTCTTAAGATCTTTTGATACCTTCAGGTGTCATAACGACAAACTTCTCGCGGGTAATTCGAACGCACCGGTCGGAACCTTTAAATCAAAAAGCGGCCCCATTCACGGATAATTCCGAATAAAGCGAGGTTTATTCTCCCGACAATGGTGCGACTAATCGCCGTACATATCGCATATAAAAGATAGGCCGAAGATGCCCGTTTTTTCTCCTCATAGTAATTCCACGCCGTATCAGCGCACACCTCCTCTTCTCTGCCTCAACCACCCTGAAGGTGTTCCGTGCGTCCGTTGCACACATACTGCCAGTCATTGTAACTAATTCACTATCACGTTACCCGACAGATTCTTGGCGTGCAACGCATTGTCTGGATATTCGTTTCGCTTGAAAAAAAGTTTTCCCGTAGCGCGACCACCAACGTTATTGTTCTCCGTTTGGAAGTTTATGGAGGTTACCGCAGGAATCGGACCTGCGATCAGTTTAATGACGCGTAACGAATTTTCAGCCCAGGATGGTATCCACGAAGTCGATGAGGTTAATTCCATGAGATTTTTTTTTAGAAGAACTGGCAAGTAAAACCGCAGGAAAAAGTAGGGGGAAACTCACGCGTCCAATTCCAGCAGGAATTGGAGACACCCAGGATGGTTCAAGGTTTAATTTATCATAATAATGGTGAAGTAAAGAATTGCATCAAAGTGTCTTGAAGGTACTTGGAAGAAGAATAAAACAAATCACTGCATTTTAGAACCAGCAGAGTCTGTATAGGCATCTCCACTTTTTTGTATTCAAGTTTTTCGAAGAATGGGAGGTGCTAATTGTGTAACCATCTCATAAAAGGAAAAATCAGGTGCGAGAATCATCGAGGAATAGCATTTCTGAATGTGTCATAGACTGACTAAAGAAATATCTAGATAGACTAATGCGAGACTATTAGTTTAGTTTTAGAAGCTAAAAGGGACCAGTTCACCAAATATTTGTTGAGGATACAACATCGAATATAAGAAGAGGTATGTACCTATTATGTACTTCAAACACGCATAAGATAAGATGGATAGAGAATACTAAAAGAAATAAATATTGAAGACATGATAGTGGTAACGATAAACTCTACAATTTACTAAGCAAGTAGAAAAGAAATCCGAGGAAGCCTAGGAGAGAAGTGAAGTCAGAAAGGGACCCACAATCGAGCGTCCTGTTCAATTTTCCTCTAGAACAAGGGAGTGCTTTAACAAAAAGCACAGTATGCACATCTAAAATTGCAAAGTGTGTAAGGTGTTTGAAAAATGAAAAAAGGGGAAAGTACACAGGATTGGAAGCCCTGAAAAAAAGATTCAGAAGAAAAGACGGCTGAAGATGAATGGAACTTGTAAATTAATAATAAGATACAGGATCTTTTATCTAACCAACCACCAAGGACCAGTAAGAGTGGAGTGGTTGAGATGGTTGGGACTAGGGGATATGCTGTATGGATACCACTTGTGAAATAAAATTGTAACTAGTGTATAAAAAAATATTTTAAATTATTTTTCTAATGGTACTGGGAAAACGATTTTCTCAAATGTGTGAAGACGTTATTATATCGAACATCTTTACACAATTGACAGAATAACACTTTTCGTATTAGTCGCTGTCCCAGGATCATTAGACCAGTAGAATCTGATTTAGTAGCACATCTATAATTTAAAACTATAGAATTTAAATTATGCCAGGGTGTTTATAATGGGCTTATAATAACAGTACTCGTGAACTTTACGTGGAATACAATAAATATTTATATTTGCGGTGTGAGGTGTGAGGAAAAACCATCCCTGGCTTTTCTCCCCCAAAACAGAAAACCTGACTACGATTTCCTCGTCGGATGTTCCCGGGGCAGGTCTCCTCGGCGTTATTTTTATTTTGTTTGATAAATGTCCCGCGATATTTTCACGGAAACGCGGCCTGCATTTTTATATTGTTTATAATAATAACGCGGGCTCGAGGTATGCCGCGCTCTGGAAATTTGTGTAAATAGCGGGGCCGGACGTCAAGGCGAACTAAATCAAATAAAATATAGTGCCCAGGGCGGCGTGCACTCACACGCGAACGAGTGGGCCACCGGTTTGAATAAATGGACTGGAAGGGTGGCTTGTTTTTCCTGTTTTCTGTTATTTCGGAAATAAGCATTTTTAGGGTACTGCCGCGTTGTTTTTACGAACGGAAGCTGAAATCCGCGAAATTCTTTCAAATTCATTATTCAATCTGACATCTTAAACATTACTAACAAGCAAGGTTTAATTCGTGAAAAAATACAGCAATAAACACTGCAATCTCCTGCTGATAATGAACACTGGTGTACTTTCATATCAGAAGAAGCTTTACTTTGTTAGCATATCAGAATTATTTTACATTGTAGTGTACGTTGTGTGCAGTTTCTTTCATATAAGTTTACTCATAATTCTTTGGTGATTATCATTTTACCTTACGTTGAAGTTTCGTTGTAGTGGCTAAAATTTATGGGACGGCATTTATTTTTAGATAGAAAGTTATAATTGTTTAATTTGGGTAAAATGTACCTTTCGCAAGAAAATCCAGCCGTTTCAGACATTTCTTGATTTTTCTAGTTAAGTGCAAACTATGTGCAAGATGTCAACAAATCAACATATCATTGCTCAGGTAGTTTAAAACAAGTGACAAAATTTGATTTTACATTACCATTTGCTAAACTTTCCAATAACAATAAAAATTTAATTTCTTATATTCTCAAAATGACTACCACACACTTCAAAACTTTCACTCGCGATAAATTTTGTCTAAATTTAAAAAAAACACAGAAAAATGATTTAAAACAACTTCTAAATTCATTCATAGCTCAATTTTTGTCATTAATTACTAAGAATTGTGTCTCGAGTGGAGCGAAACTCCTCGCAGCTTTTTGCACATGTTGAGGATAGAATAATTAAAAGAAATAGAATGACCTATTAAAACAAAGAAAATAAGTCTAACCTATCTCAGAGTATCAAATTAGATGCTTTAAGAAATGTAATAATAAGATTGAAAACTTCTGAGTTATTTGCTATTAGGCACGACATTAGATATTTTATCGAAATTGTAACTAACAAATCACCATTTATTGCACCCAAAATTATGTGGCCCAGATCGCCAACAATGTACTTTTATTCAAATAAATTCGATGTGGTGATTTGTAACTGATGACTTGTTGAGTAGCAGAGTTTCAAGCAAATTCAGATCACTACAGAATAGAAATTGCAATTTTTACTTTTTAAATGGATTTAAACGGTTTCTGAAAGAACTAGAACTAGAAATATTATCAGACATAATTATGAGGTAGGAAACTTCAAGCTTCTATAGCTTATACTAGAATAGGTATAGTGTGGTGAACTTATTGGGCCTAAAAAAAACCCAAGCGATGTGTCTTAAACAACAAAAAATTATTTGATTTTGAAGAAATTCGGTCCCTTATTGCAACTAGTGACAGTGTTGTCTATGAACTCTAGTATTAAAGTTTTTGGTCTAGAATGCCACCAAGGTATCTAAAGGAGTTTCACACAGGTCTATTGGATGTCATTATGTTGGTTGCCGGTACTAAAGAACAAGGCAGTTGACTTTCCTGAAGTTTTGGAGTTACTGAAGCATCGAAAAATACGCAAGTAAAACTCAGCACAAGGGCGTCGCCAGCCGATGGCGCAGGGGGGGGCAAGTTGACTTTACATACTACAATTCATACTTTTCTCAATCTCTATGAATGAGAAAAGTAGGTATGAATTGTAGGTAAAGTAGGTATGAATTGTAGGTAAAGTAGGTATGAATTGTAGGTATTCTGTGACAGTACAGAGTCCAATGTGTAAAGCTACACGAGCACGAGCTCTTGACTATGCAATAAAAAACTTTTAAGAGTGGAATTGGTGACTTCATTCGAGTTTCGACGCACGGGAATGATTGTTCAAGGCTTGAACTTCAAGCAAATCAACTCAAATACTTAGGACTTTGGTTGCATTATATTTGGCAACTTTTTTAGAATCTCTAGGGGGGGGGGGCAGCTGCCCCTCCCTGCCCCCCCTTGGCGACGCCCTTGACTCAGCATTATTTGGAGTGACTGAATATCGATCGAAAACATCGGAACGAAGTACCTGAATTAAGAAAGGATAACACAGAAGACGAGTCAGCTATAGCGTGTACGAAGATTGGGTTGCAATCGAAAACCCAGGGTTTAAGTACCATGCATTATTGCAGCAGGTGAGCGACATTATCATCTACGACAAAGGCAGAACCCAGCCGTCATGCGCTGAAATAAAGGGAGGAACTGTAAAAATGATTTATCCCGAGTGTCTCTGGTGCACGTCCAGAGGGCGCACTATCTTTCATTCTCGTTAATTTGCGGTTCCGTTCCGCCCAAATAACGCGTTTGCTGGCGTGTGCGTTTTCGACGTTTTCGGGGTCCTTCCACACGCCGACCTGTCCACAATACCATAAAAATGCTGATAAAGTATTCAACGTAAACAAACAATCGAGCGCGCCAACTGCCGCGAGGATTGGGAACGTTTCAGCACCCCAGCTATTTATAATGAAGTTGGAGAGGGAAAAGTGCTGAGCTCGGTTGATTTTCGGGAGTTACGAGGGAGGGAGGACGGGCTAAATTCGCTAAATCAAATACCGACGAATCGGGGAAATACCATAAAAATATCGATGGGATGAATTTTTCGTTCGGATTTCCCCGCTTTCCGTATTTAAGAATTACAAACTCAAACACGACCTCGATCTTCTCAGAGGGCATACTTACACAATTTTCATTGTTTGGGTATTTTCCTTTCCCCGGGAATTGAAAGCGGTTGAAGCAGAAGCATTAGGATCTAACCGTTTCTCACGAATTCTCCCACATTTCTAACGCCAATGCACAGTGAAATAGATACTTTACTCTTGCCACAAACCATCATAAACTTATCTGCACACATCCTTATTTCATATCTGAAAATACCGAAACATTAAGCGGATTTATTAGGACGCAAAAGTCATAAATCATGATAATTACAGCAATGTCATGAAAAATCATTATTATTCAGATTTAGTTAGTCGTTAAAATTTATGCGCTGCTAGTGCTACGCTGACAGGATTTTGGCAGATAAAAAATATCACATACACACAGTTATAATTACTGTCAGTAAAGATAAATTGAAAAACGAACTGCTGAAATGATAATATGTACTCATATGAAACGTGATCGCTTTAATTGGATATAACGTAATTAACTTGTAGTGTTACATAAAACGGTGAACAAATTAACCACTATGACTTTCTGATAACATATACAGTTATTTTCACTCATACTATATGTACGATTTTACAGTTATTCAAATTTTACTTAAACACTGTGTAACTACTTAATTTTGCATAATATGTGGAAATATTCGTATTCATTTACATTTTAATCAATTTGGCTTTGGGCAAAAATTTACCATAATCATGAATAATGTTTTTAAATTTCACCGACAGCACGTTTTATTTTAATAAACAAATTTCTGCATTTAAAGCATATAAAAAATAAACACGATAAAATACTATTATCGTTTGAAGTCATATTAGTTATTTTAAAACATCAACTCCAAATAAACTTAACGACAATTAATTCGTCTCTGTATGTAACTGCTGAGTTTATCTCTATCTTCTACTCTTGATTAACTTACTAATTTATTATTATTGGTTAAAATTGATTTGTTTCAGATGACGTGTGTTGAACACATTTAGTTAATTCTCTATTTTCTATTTTTAAAAATTCTTTTTATTTAACGAAGTGACAAAAAGGAATTTAAAAGTTTTTAAATTTATTTCATATCCAGAGAATGAATGCATTTCAAATGCATTACAGTTGACGACTTGAAGTCTAAAAGTTCAGAAGTTAAATGATAAAAATTCAAGTGAATCCGGAGAATAAAAGAGCTTGAAGTTTAAATGAAATCATATCTGTATAGTTCACGTATTTTTGAATAAACGTTCAATTATTCATTTGAAATTGCCATGTAGGTAGACGGTATTGTGTATAATTCTCTTGGGAATGTTATACCGCATTATTGGATTTTAATTATAAGTGCATTGTGTGCTTTTGAAATGGAATATTTCGAAATAATTGGCGCCAGTCACGGCTCCCCCACGACACCTCTTAATAGACAAGTTCCTGCAATTTTGTAATCCGAATCAGAGATGAAATAAGTGTTTTTCCGTCGCTTACCTACTCTCGGCCTTACGACGCCCCGTACGTATTTTCCTGCTACGGCGGAATTATGCTCGTTTCGCACTCGGGACCCGGAATAAACATAAACAATACGCACAGCCCACTTTAGCGTCCAAGGATGGAAAATGTAAGCGAGACGCCACCCCATTTTTCCCCTTCAACATTTCTCTTCTGCACCCTCCCCGGGTCCCCGCACCCCGACAGGGCGGAGTATTCCACGACGAAATACCTCGAGGCGCTAAAAAAGAAATAAAAACGCGTCGTGTAAACCGCGATGCTGCGAAATAAATTCCACCCTGAGTAGGTCTTCAACCCCCGCGAATGTGGCCGACGGTGGCGGCGGTGGTGCAAAAACAGTTCATATATTTCGCTGCAAGTAGCATACAACCCTCGGCGAGGAGAAAAAAGAATGATTCCAAATGGGGGATTGCATAAATATACACGAAGGGGAAGGGGTTGGATGGCGAGGGGTGGAATGGCTGAGGGCTTTCTTTTGGGCAACGGTGTTTCATCGATTTTATGATTCTAACACCCTGATGGCACAAAAGAATGTTGCATTAAGGTACAATTACACCATCACCACAGGGAAAAAAGTCGACAATGGGAATCAACCATGCTTTTAGCAAAAGGCCAGAAGTATACTTGGGAATATCATTAGCTTAGGTAAAGCATTAAAGTTTTTAAGGTAAGGTTTTAGAAATAGTATACCACTTACTTTCTTTAAAGTAATATACGGCAAGCACTTCCTGGGAAATTTACCACCGTAGATTGGATCCCTTAAATACCGAAAAGTACTTATCACTTGTCTTAATTCCGTACTTATGTAATCTCATTGGCCATGTCATTAATCTCATGTAAAAAAATTCCTTATTGACCTTTGATTGGTTATTACACTATTTAGTTCAAACATTAGCCCATGGAAAGCCTATGGGAACTCATGAACAAGAGGCAAAGGAAACTCGAAATTGCCTTAAGTATTCTTCAAAATACTGAAACTGCTCTTAGGAAACATTGGTAAAGTTTCAGTCAATTCCGAAATGATCTAAATCGTTATTAGGACATCGAATAAGTCACAGATTAACCATAAATTGCACCAAATCAGTTTCTGTTCAAGATTATTGAAGTAAAATAATACTCGTGGGGTATATTGGACTGAAGCTTAGCAAATCGAAGTGAGTATTCTAAAACTGTCTGAATAAACTGAAAACCAAGTAAGAAGTAAATGGTTTGACATGAAAGTTTACGTGAAAGTTTTCAACGAGCACGAAAAATCTAATCACAACTGTAGAATAGTCATCAATGGTCTCAGTAATTTTCAAGAACTGGAAATTGCTTTACAGGTAAAATAGGATGGTTTTGAATCCCATGGAAGAGTTCCACTATGTAACGTTAATTTTGTTGAACAATAAATTGGAAACGTATTTAGTTTTACGTGTAATCCAAATTTTCAACATTCACCTGCAATAACGTAGACTTAAATGTAGAATTTTGATTATTAATAAGAAACAAAATGTCATTGGTATTGACGTTACAAACTTTACAGTAATATCATTAAATTCTGATAACAATTTAACCTCGTATTACACGAACTCAATACTACATATTACAACAATTTCTCACAAAAACAATAAATTTCATCAAATTTTCGACTGCGAACCGTAAATGTGACACTCAACTCATGGCATTCTGACGATTTCTCTCATCTCAGAACGAAAGAGCTGCGCATAAAAGGAGGTGGACTGGAAGGGCATAAATGTAAAACATGGAATTTAGTACTAAACTTCATACACTACGTATTTCCGCTTGCTTAAATTACAACTGTGTTTTATTTCCATGCACTCTCAAGGGACGGATACATGAGCGATCTGGGTGTATTACATTGAAGTTCAAGGTATGATACGGAAGATATATAAAGTTTCATTGGCATTACACACGATTCGAAAGTAAAGCGAAAAATGTTTAAAAACACACGCAATACATGCAACAAATTGTACACGCCTTCTTGGAAAATGGGTCACATGGGCGTAATGGGAGAGGCTGTATCGCAAAGCCACATTCCACCCCAGGGCATTTCCGGATCGGGGAAGTTTAGTTTTTAAGGGAAAAATATGTATAATCAGTGGCTTCTGATAAGGGCTCAACACTCCCTTGTACGAAGCTAACCAGGCGTGCGAGGTATCTTTTGAATAATCGCACTTTCACCGTAAAACACAATGAAAAAATTACTTAAAAATTATTGAACACGTGCATTGCAGACACGCTGGAAATAACATCAAAAATGTTGCGAGACACAGTAACAGCCTCAACCTTCCATGCGAATAAATAAAAGAGCCTTTATATTTGGAAAAAAATCTTGACAACCTATCGACATATGCAACTTATTGAATCAATGCTGTAGACAAGGTAACCCCTAGAATTAATATAGGAAATAAATTAACAGACACGCTAAGGAACATCCACACTCAGTCTGGTCCATTCTAGCACCAAAAAACACATCTCAGATAGATGCTATCCTAACCATCATTCAATCCTGACGATGATCAAATGTACAGAATTGGAAACTCTTAAACGACCCGATATGTGTACAAAAGCCACGAGGGTTTAATCTACTGAGGAAACTGTGGACCGATTTGGAACCCGACAAGGAGTTTTGAGACCGTGAAGAGGTTCAAATAATACAGTACACTCTTTGAGAATGGAATCGTGGGGAACCTGGTATTCTAAGCCCGTGCACAGTTTAACACGTTTCTTGTAATACATGTTATGTACAATAATTGGTTGATGTTGGGATTGCTCAATTGTTAGTTCATCTTCTATGGGAATACGTAATCAGGTGAAACACTTCAAGTAGATTCCTCGTCAAAAAGGAACAATTTTTATGTGGATGGTTTCATGAGACATGTTTCTAGCTACTAGGGCTCAGTAATGAACTTACCAATAGAAAATTTTGAAAAATAAATTCATGATCGTTATAAA
Organism: Cryptocephalus primarius; assembly: GCA_963576515.1. Taxonomy (NCBI): domain Eukaryota; kingdom Metazoa; phylum Arthropoda; class Insecta; order Coleoptera; family Chrysomelidae; genus Cryptocephalus; species Cryptocephalus primarius. The sequence continues at coordinate 14,528,217 of OY754942.1, read as the reverse complement.
AAGGTATAAAGGCAATATGGATTAGAAATAAAAAGGTAAAAAATCATTTGGATGAAGCGCAAAAATATTTAAATAAAAGGGAATGGAAAATAGATGTAAGGTATCGGTGGTATTTGGCCATTACGTAATAAAATATTAGGAAAATCGAGGTATTCCTTTGTGACGGGGAGTTGACTTAGAATCATTCACCTAATTGGTAGCTGGTTGTCTATTGCCACTTATAACTTTAGTTAAGCTTGCCGATGAAGCCATTAGAAGTAAACACGTGTTCGTTCTCTTGTATTAATAGTTCATTAATCATCACTCGTCATATTTTTTTTAATTATGTTGTAAATGAGCCCAGGTGAATTTTTAACCATGAAAACGAGAACGTGCCTTGCACTATGCAGGATTGTTTTGTGTTCCTGCAGCTGCAGGTTATAAATAAATGCAGTGTAACATTTACGTTGATGTGCATTTAAGTAGTCGTTATTTCTGCTAATATAAGGCCCGTTGTGTTTATATTTCACTTGAGTATGCTAGTACTGTTATGCATTGTTTTTAATAGAAAATAGATTGTAGCACCTTGAGACGGTAATAAATATTCATAATTTAATTTCCTCATTGGTGCGTAGTGGTGGTTGAAATATAAAAATTTTACATATGATATTAACACTTTTAAATTGGTTCACTCGATACAAAATAAGAGAAATGGGTAAACTGGGTCGAAGACTGTTAATAGGTAGTCAAATTCTGTAACATTATAGTCTAGGCAAATAAGAAGAAATGGGGGCATTCCCCATTTTGAATCTAGACTGGCTAGGTATCCTACAAATCCTTTAGATTATATAATTCTACAGAAACACAAGCTATACTTTTTAGCTTAGCTTGTTTCACCTCTTTAAAAGGTTTCCTTATGGCTGCCACTTTGTCACTCCAAATGAACAAAGAAATATTTTTATATTTATTTACAACGGACTGTATATATAATGTTATAGTTGGACACCCAGTGTGTCACACTGCAATATTTTTAGGTTTATAACATTTTGGTATTATTAGTATTGCATACTACTTTTGCACTTTACTCTCTAATGGTAGTTAGGATTTTCTCCAATCTAATGCATCTGGTAATATACGAGTCGCCTACGTGAGTTTCCCGACTAAATGTAATGAAAGGCATTTAACTTCGTAAGAGAAGGAATGAGGGCATTACTCGGCGGTCAAGTATCGCGTCTTTTGGTGAAGGTGACTTGCTTTTAGCTTTTACTCTCTATTTCTTTTGTTAGTCCTGCAGAAGATATAAGTGGTATTATAACGAACTAGCTATTTCGGTATGAATGTCGTTGGGATAATTGTGTTACAGTGTGATACGGTTGCAAGTAATTCTTATTGTCTCCGATCGCTGAGCTTTAATAGGGGAGTTTCTAAAATTGAAATGATTTCCATTATAGTAACGTACATTACGTTATCAAACATCGATGACAATCGTGGCAGATAGCAAAACAAAAAGTTTAATAACTAATCGAAAGGCGCGCGTATGTGTGTACATTGACGGCAGTTCGTGATAAAACTCATTCCGGATATTACTTGTCACATTGCCTCCCTTATAAAAAGTCACCCCCTAAAATGCACCGAGCACGGAACACACGCGCGTGCGATTAACACGCATGCACGCATCTACTGTGAAAAACGGTCTTAAAGCTCACGTTTTTTCGGCTCCCTTTTGCGGCAACGGCGTCGTTTTTTACTTGTCATCGCATTCTTAACGTCAGAGGCGGAACAACTTTCTCGACAAAATGAATTATGCAATGTGAATGTTACGAACTGCTACAGCAAAGGTATAGTGTCATTGTTGTTGTCTAATCCATTCCTAGGTACGGTGTAATGATATAACTAACTCATTGTTGGCTGGCATTCACTTAGACCAATTCACTAAACCCAGTTTCACGTGCATTGACGTGCCGATATACTATTAATAAGGTTTTGGTGTAAAATTCTGAAGAAAGCTACAATGGTGCAAATTAAGTGATGAAAACTTCCATACACGACGCTCATAAAAGACGCAGGCTTGAATTATTCCTCATTCAAAAAAATAAATGGGAAAATTTACTTTTATTTAATTTTCGCTTTATGAATTGGTTGAATTACCATATTTTTGCCGGAAATATTGCTCCAATTCACACGAACACCTGCGCCATTCCCTCGCGCTTGTAACACACTCCTGCAAACTCTCAGTTAAAGGTGGAGGTGCAAAGTGTGTATAATTTACTCTCATTGCAGTGTTTAAGAGGTTAAAGCGAGTGCAGGAACTCTCTAACAAAACTGTATGGCTTGAAAGCAAGCGGAGTTTTCGTTATCGTAGTGGTGATACAGAAGTCGGAATAGTGTTTGAAGTTGTGGATATATTTATTAGATTTCATTTAGAACACTGAATTTATTTTTGCTACTTATTTTGCCTTCTAAGTGCAACACCGTAGGTTAAAGACAAAAAAGTCTGCTAGTTTTATTCACTAAGCATTAAGATAACGCAATCATAATACAAAATTTGGACTTGATAAACAATAATTGGTACTGTTTGATGGTACTTGCATTTGATAAGGGATCCATTTAGCTGTTCCCTTCTTAATTAATCTCCATTGTCTACGCAACTTAAATCCAATAAATCCGTAGCGCTAATTTTATTAATTCACGGTTTATTGGTTCCTCTATTCAGATTTGGCGCGGCTCCCTTCTAATTCGATTTATTTGCTATGAAGTTCGTCCGAAGGAAAAAAATTTCGCACAGGAAACGTGAACGATAAATCCCGTCCGAGGGCTCAGTAGATCTTAAATTAGCTCGAAACCCTTTTATACATCACGCCTCTGAATATGGCAGTGTGCTGGACGATTTAATGGGCGAATCAAGGGCCGACGCCCTTTTTAGAGTCAATCGACCGTCGTTGACACGCATTCTCTCGTGCCTTTCATGATTTTAATAAAATTAAGGTGCTCATTTGAGCCTCATTCAAAATTTTAATGCGGGCTGCTACCGTTAATAGGGAGTTACAATTAATGTTTCCGAAGAATGGGGACGTGATGAGGCAATTGGATTTTTCGCGATGGCGCAAATTCGAAATTTCAATTGCGGCAGCCGCACTAATTGTTTATGAACATAACAAACGCTGCAAGCTTTTAGTTGTTTACTTTTGGTGGTGAAATGAAACAATAGCGTGCCAGTCACCTATTTGGGGAATTGCTAATTTTAAATAACTCATATTTACATACATATACTAGAAGAATCATTCATTCAAATAAAAGAAACTTGATTAGCAGACAAACAACAGAGATAGTATACCCAGAAGAAGTGCTGCTGCTCTCATAATAACCAGCAATTTGTTATATTTGCTAATAACGAATATAATTAATCTTGTATTTTAAAGTTGCTTTGTTCCAATAACTTAATTCTACATAAGATTATAATAACGGTTAACTTCTGATTCTAAATTTTCCTCAGTACTTTTTTGGGCAACATACATTTCTCAACAAAAAAAAATTACAATTTTTTATTCTAGAAAACTAGGCTAAACTAGGATAATCTAATGTTATCTCGCTGATCGCCAAAGTACAAATGAACATTTCAAAGAAATAAATTTCTTTGAGTCTGCGAATCGACTTGGGGGTCGGAATTGAATTTAAATTATAAATTACCTCAAATTGTCATATAGCCATAATTTGACAAATTTCATTAGATCAAAACGGCCGATATGATTATCCAAAATTCGCGTTGACGTCGAATAAAATACATTTTCAGTTGATCGGGAAATGGGTAATCCACAAACTGTCGGCAGAATTTTAAATAACCGCAATATTTGTATGAAAATGTTAACGTAAATTGCGTCAAATAGACAGTAGTAATTATACATATGAGCATGTATTCGAATTTAATAACGAGGAATACTTCATTAGTTGGCACAGATCAATTATAGTTTGTGGGTCGACTACTTGAAGTGATATTTCAAGCCAAGTAAAGACAAGTCAGAAATATAAATTACAATATCTAAAGTGTTCGTAATAACAGAATCAGACCATAAAACCAAATATAGAGGGCCAGTTTTTACACATGCTTACAATAATTATACTTTCTACTTTAGCACAAATTTTCGCCAGAAGTGTACCCAATTTTGATTAAACAAGTGAAATTCCATTGTGCAGGTTGAAACTATGTTTAATGATATCGTTATAAAAGTTTTTTTAACAACTTCATAAGTAAAACGAAGTAAAAAATTACGCAGGTTTTGTAAGATTCGCTATACCATAGCATCGTTTTTCATTTAGCCAAGTATTTTTAAAATGAGGGCAGGATAAAATTCAAAGTCAAAAAACGTCCAATCTACCTCTTAGACCAGGGAAATAAGCAAAAAAGACGTGGTAGCGGCGTTCTTTCTTAGTTATTAATAATTAACCGTAAAAAATGGATGTTTCTTCTTTCTTTGCCTATTAGCCTATAGAGAAAAAGCTGTTTTGGTAGATAAAATTTAACAGCAGTCGGACCACAAAACTTTGTCTAAAATGGATCAAAGATGATAAAAATCCAAAATCTAGACAAATCTTGAGCTTTTGCGGTTTTTTGAACGATAACAATTAAAAAAATAGGTCGTTTTTTGGTTTTTCCATCATAGTGTAAAAATGATTGACGGAAATGCAATACGCTGTGCAAACGATTTGTAGAGAATTAAAAGACCTTCAACATGAGCGTTTCTAAAAGGTGATCGGAGCATTTTTCATCGAGAAAACTTGGAAAACCCGTTAAAATGGCCCGTTTTCAAAAATTCACAGCTTTGCCTAGGTTAGGTTAAGTTATAATGTTTACTTTAAGCATGCAATAGTTGGATGCTCTAGGATGAATAGGTTTTGCACAATTTAGTTATTAACAAGATACACCAAAATCTTGCAAAATTCGGCGTATTGAATGAGATGGGCCTGTCTTAATTTTTCAAACGATTTTTGAAAGAAGACATCAAAACCTGCAACTTGGCTATCTTCGATTTTCATATACGGTTAGGAGAAAAGTGCTAAAAATGGTCTCAAACATTGCGTGAAACGCGCGATTTCCTATTTCGAGCTTCAAGCAGTATACTTTTACATAGTTTATAGATAGTTACTTAGTTTATACAGCATAAAACAGTATACTTGCGCCAAAATATACCTGTATCTACCTAGAAAAACTCTCTAAACTGGGCTATATCATAAAAAAAGAAAGTAATTGGTAAAAGGTTCGAAGCAACCATCTTTTAAAATATCAAGAAAACTTCAAAACGGCCATTTTCAAATGTTGTTAAATTTACATCTTGCTTAGAAAACTGCAACATAAGGCCAAACAGTTATTTACAAAAGGTTTTGTCAAAATCAACTAATAACTTTGTTACTGCGTGATAAATTGAATCTTATGGCACTTAATCAATCACAAAAATTATAGAACGATTCATCGAATAGTTTAAATTTAATTGCATTTGATTTTTCCAGAAACCTTTTATTTATAACGACATAAGTCAGAAAATAATGAAGATATGATAACTGTACGGATACCTTCTGAAAGAAGAAGATTTGCTCTACAAATTCTGTTTTCGCTTTATTTATTTTACTTCAATTTTTCAGTATTTAACAATATTAAAACTTGAAGCGTCATTTCCTAATATCACAAAGGAATTGAGAGGACTTTAAAATTCTCCTGTCCTGAGAAAAACTTTAATTCCCCTGTCTATCTATACGCATCGTTCGTTAAGTAATTTCAGTCAAATCGAAGAAAACTTTTCAAATAATATAGCAAATCAGAAACGTTCAAACGTTATGGCAAAAGCGACCTATGCGGTAACGAACTATTACCATATATTAATTATACAGGGTGTTAAAAAGTAAGTGTCATAAATTGTTGATGATGCTAATAGGAATGTCACAGAACGGCTCCGTCTTTATGTTGACGTTCATCCCAATTGATGTCATGGCTGCTGTGAAATGGAGGGAGGGCACATTTCGTTTCACTTTTCTTTTGATAGTTAACTGTCTGTTTGCTTGTAAATAATAAAAATTGTGTAACTGCAAAATATTCCAAATCCACCATCTGTGTACTCACGTTCAAATGACTTTTTTTGGCATATTTCGGGCTTCAAACCTCCCCTCGAAGTTGCGCAAACGAGAACTGACATTACGAAGTCTGCCTTTTTGTAGCAAAAGCCATTTTTTCCAACGGCAATGCTTAACTTGCTCGATTCGAATGCAATAAACTTATCACAGCGAACTAGATCGGCCCTATTTTCCCAAACCCTCGGCTTCGCTCCCCCCTAACTAATTATAAAATTGCGGAAATAAACCGGACAGATATCGGGGTGTCGGGTTCCAAAACCTAGGCACGCACTCGAAAAAAAAAGAGGGGGCGGTGGGAGACGCGAGGGGGGAGTTCAGCCACCCCACGCGATTTCTCTCCCCCGGCATTTAGTGCAGATGGTTATCCGAGTGCGTGTCAGAAAATAGGGCCCATATTTCAACCGTAATCTCGACCATGCTTAAGTAGACAGACTAGACGGAGCATGTGTAAATAGATTCATGGATTCCGAGGGGTCCAAGGAAGGAAATCGTCGAGAGCTGACGGTTTCGACGCGAGAGGTTTTTGCGAGGAGCTGGAGGGCGAAGGTGGGCGAGAAGCAATTATGGTTTCGAAGCCTCTGACGCTAGTGACCAAAAAGTAAAGCTGGAAACCACTGAACCGTTATATAAATTTCGATTCATGGCGTCGCTTAATCCTCTTTACATGTTTAGACGTTGCTGTTGTTACAATGGAAACAATCATAACAATTTGCTTGCAATCTACGTCGTACGGCCTTTTCTTCTAAGGGTTGGAGCACTCAAAAACACACAACCCCTCTCTATTGCACCTTGAAAAGAGAGTTACGTATGATCCATTGTGTGCCTTTTTTTGCGTTTTTGTCTGACCTATTGTTTTATTCCCAATAATTGACAGATGGTAGTTTTTTTACGGGAAAACAATCGAAATGGTACTCGAAATTTTAAAAGCGAATGATCCACACTGCCATTTTTTAAATAATTTCATATGTTAGCAACACTGTAAGTAATGCAAGCTGAGATACCTATAATACCAGTGACACGCTGTCAGATTTAGTTTAGGTAGCAATTTCTAGTTTATCTGCCCCTAAACGACTTCCAAAAGTTTAGCCTAAACGAGTCTCACAAATAGGTTTGAATAGATAGACTTTGAATCAGTTTGCACTACAAAGACTGACAGCAGTTTGACTTTTGAATTGCCTTAAGGCAGAAAAAGTACATGTACTTGCTTTTTTGCAGTGGTGGTGTTGGTATTATTTGACTCAAATACAAAAATCTGAACATTTCTTTTCGCTTGCCTCTTAAAATTATAAATAAATTTACATTGTAAAGCACTACAAAAGGGGCAGTTCAGTAAAACGCTTTCAACCAAGTTTTGTGATATTCATTTGTAATGTTAAACAAGTCGCAAATGCTTATACAAGTGCATATAGCAAAAATGCACAGAAACGAAAGAGTTAAAATTTACCGCAATGACTGCAATCAGTGATTTTACCAGTAAGGAGACACTGTGGTCTTTGGTTCAGATTTAAGTTAAGATAAACAATGATTGATCGATACAGATTCCTTAGCTGTTTTTAGGAAACAGAAATGTGAGTTACTAGGGAACAGGAATTTGAAGAAAATTCTCGAGTCAATAGAGCGTCTTTTCCATGGTTATTGGAGCATCGACAACCTGCTGTAAGACCTGCTTTAGGACCTGAAGGGTCCTTTGCAAGCTGCTGCAGAGCAGGACTCATCTACTTAAGGCCATACTCTTTCGAGGCTTCAACAGAAAGGAGGCGAACTCCTGACAACAGATGCAGTGCGACTAAGTGTAAAATCTTTTAATATGTCGACATATATTGGAGAGTGCAACTGATCCGTTAAAAGAAAATTTAGACTTCCGGGAAAGTAACTTGGGGATGTATTTGTTTTTTGAATTTAGCTATTGAACAGAGTGTGATTTTTTGTCTAATTTAAAACTAATAATTTTGTGAAAATATATATTTAATTTTTTTAATTAACTACATGACGTGAAACAGGAAATTCTTCTATTATTGTTTTCCTCAGCCACAAGCCACTATCTATTTCAGGGGAAAGGGTTCATGGCTCTAGCTAGCTGAGGTCAGTAATAATTAAAGAAGAATTCGTAACAGCGCGTAGTTGCTTGCTCTCAGTTCATTAGCAATATGGGCACCAGAATTTAATGAATTTTCACTACTCGAGGAATGCTAACATCTGACCAAATTACTTACATCGCTTATTCCACCACCGTATTATGTCCCCATGATTAAATTCCTTATTCAAGTCGAAAAATATATGGTCATTTTGCGCAATTCTTCTGAAAGCACATCTCTAAATGTGACTAAAACTGAGATTTAAGGCGACCAAAACGTTTATAACGGATTGTTATATGCAGCTATTGTATAAACGACGCACCCACTCACGGCCGATAAGGCAGTTATCACCGAAAGCGACAAATCAAGTAAACGGAACGTTATCACAACTTACGAAACTAGGAATTCTTAAGGAAAAACCAGAACAAACCGAGTAATCACGACCGACCCATCCGACGTGCCGGAGGATTCATTTTCTGGGCACGTACCCGACGTAACTTTACAAAATTCCAATTTGAATTAAAACAATTTTAGACAGCAGTAAAATCTTCGTTTCGCACCTCCGACGCGGCTGATCCGACTGGCAAATCCTGCAGTTTGCCGGTCTCGTTCCAATAAAAAAGTGAATAAAAGCAACATAAACTCCGGCCGATAAAACTCCGGCGGATAACTTTAAAAAGCCGACGGGAATGTAGAAGAGTCCCATAAAAACAAAAATAACGGGAGGGGAGGAAAAGAGAGTGCGATCGCCTAGGAGGAAGGAACCGATGGAAAACACACACGTTCGTTCACAGAACAGAAACTTCGTGTCGGTCGATTTCCGAAGAGAATAGAGAAGAAAGAGGAGAACCGCAGGCACGAATTCCCTGTTAACAATAACAATTACGGTGAAACTCGGTCACGCTGATATGGAAAACTTGGGAGATAAAATAGTAATAATAATCGAGGTTATTGTCGCCGAGAGGTGTCAGTGCATCGCGTTTCCTTATTTTATGACTGATTATTCGTGATGTTTGTACAACGATACAAAAGCGCATGATGGCCGTTACGGCCTTTTACATCTCGTACATTTGTAACGTGAACGCTTCTGACTCGTGCATTTTTAAAAGATCACCTACATGAAGCGATAAACACGATCTTATTTTATTACATTGGGATTTTCACTTTATGCAAATATGTACGTTCATAAAACGACTAGTACCAAATAAAAATTTCACAATCTTATCTCCTTCCGTTAATGGCACATTAATTAAACGAGGATACAGGAAATATAAAAGTGTCAGCAGTATTTTTAAATTATCGCCGCAATTAAAACCCGGATTGTTCCTCGATTTTTGTTGCATGAAGCGGTCGAAACGTCGGCCTGAAAACAGCCAATAAGCGAAAAAGCCAACCGATATCTATTACGACGTACTACATAAATCAATCTTCGGCAAGAAAGAGATAGATGAGGAGCCGGCCTCTAAATTGTTTGACGATCCAGAAGTTTGATAAGTGAAATAGCTTAGAGAGATTAAGTACAACTGCCTCCTTCCCCTCGTCGTTATCGACGATCTGATTTTATTATCATGGGAACCAGGAAAACTGCATCTACTTAATTAGAGTGCACTAACCAGCAGAATACGCAATTCAAATTAAAATTGATGGCAGTTTTTGATTACAAAAGGGCGGTTTATCTCTACACGTTAACGGTAATATACTTTATGCCGATACGTGAACAATACCCACAATTACAGGATGGCCAATAGAAATCGCAGAAAACGTAGCAAAGTTTCCAAACCAAACTAAAAAAACCTTTGACACAAAACTCTTCTGACACACTTTGGTTTGCTTTTAAGAAATTTTTATCACTGCAGTGAAATGCTTTTGACATAATCGAGTATTGTGAGTACCAATACACCGTTAAAGATTAATTAATGGGGTATTCCTAAATTTGTTCCAATATTTAGACATTTCGTAGATTTCTATGATTAATTATTGTTACTATTATTATTATTATTATGATAATGGTTTAAGTTAGAGGAGCTGTTTAAAACTTACTGCAATAAAAAGGCGTTTCAAATTGCGAGTAAAAAAATTAAATTAAACGTGAATTCAGTGTGATCTGTGAAAAATAATTTAATGGCTAAAAGAACGTCTCTATTTTATTCATCTTGACATTCGGTTTCCCACCAATCACAAAGCTCTGACTTCATATTAGCCAGTTGTTATTGTACCCAAAAGAAAAGAACTTGATCGATTCCTTATTGTTATTATTCTAGTATTTTCCAGAAAAAAATACTCCTTGCTGTTGAACTTGCTGAACCACCCGGTATAAAACGAGTAAATCTTTATAAACGTTCAAATTATTGATTGTACTCGAGTACCCACTCATTCAGCTTTTTCTATCAAGGTTAAAAATCACTTCAGGCATAAATTTTAATTGTAAAGTACATTATCAACGGAATTACACGCCATTTCAATTTTCCCCCAAGGTGAAATCACGATGTATTACTTATTACTGAATTTTTTAACAAACAGATGTAACTTCGGAGGTCAATTACATAAATAATAGTAACCGACGAAATGTAAAGATCATCTAAATTTATTAGAAAGTCGATAAAGTCCTGAAGGTCAATTACTGAAACGAAATTAAATAACTGATGCAATCGTCGTCGAAGATAATTACAAGTTCCGTATCAGCCACAATTAGAACACTTTAATCGTTCGAAAGAATTTTTTTAATTCAAAAGCAGTAATTAGACTAACATCGAAAATGAATTATTTATAGGAACGCCTCAAATAAAATTTCTACGACTCACTTTAATACTATGTGGGGTCGAAAAAATTTCACACGGGTTAAAGGTCGCCAAATATAGCTTTAACATCAAAGAAAGGCCAATCATGGATATTTTTTGGGTTTGGACGTTTGAGAAGGGTTATTTGGCCTCACATGGGGCTCAGTTCTCTAAAGATTTTCTACAGGTGAAACAATAGTAATTTGGGTAACAAAAGGACCGTTGCCATTTTGTCCAGGAGTCTCACAGGACGTCCAGGAAGGAGTCTCACAGCACTTTTGCAATCTAGAGTCCTTCTGCAGAATCTGGAGAGAAGAACACAGACAGACTAAACTGTATAAAGGGCTGAGAGTAGAAGTAACGCAGGACCTCTAACTTGGCATGACTAACTGAGAGAAGGAACATGCAGAGGACTGGGAAGTTCGACTAACACTATTATTTGAGGTAGAAACACCAACGGCATCATGCTATGTCGAAGATGAATCTAATAACAAAAATCGATCTAGATAAAGTACTGTGATAAAGCAAATTAAGGACAAAAATGACATATCTGAAAGCATCGCGGTGATAGAGGTTTGGACTCAAAGTTCTCATAGTTCTCTATCTATCTATAACTATATAGTGTGTATTAATATTTTATATTCCATAAAAGTAAGTGGTACTTAAAATCTCGCTCACGAACGTTGATTCTGGTAATTAACGATTTATTTCTTAATTACATATTTAAGTTTTAGAACCTCTCATAAAATTGCTGATAAGGAAAGTTGGTATTTAAGGTATTGTAATAACTACTGACGCATTGTAATAACTTGAACAAGTAATTTCGGTATTTATGAGCAATATTTTACGTCTTCAATTCGAAAGCGTTGTAAACGACATAAACAGAATTTGCGCGACTACATTAATTATGTTTATAATGAGAAGTATTGGAGTTAATGGCAGTTTATTAACTGTTTAAATTTAATTACTTTCCTCTGCAAAAAACGACTTGCCCGAAATTTGATGTACAGAAATGCGGAATCAATTAATTATTAATTTCTCGATTGTTCGGTTTATAAATAATGGAACTGCTTAAACCCAAACGTTTAGCAATTTCCGTCGTTTAATGAATTGTCCATCGATCGGGATGTTCGAAATATCGAAAAAATGAAGTGTGAATTCGCCCGATAATGGCTATATTTCAAATTAATTACAAGGGTTTAATCTGTCGAAAGAGAACCCGACGGTTTTGTTTTAGTCCATCTCTCTAAATTGATATATTGAAGCAATTAATGTGCTCTTTGAGCCTCCCCCACGAAACGAAATTAAAAAAGTCCCCCGAGCGTTCCCATGGTTGTTTGTCTCAAAAAGTCCCCTTTAAATATACCCAAAATCCCCGCTACCAAAATTCAATTATCTCTGGAGGCTCGTAGCCCGTAGAGTTTTCCGAAAAAGTCGAAAAAGCGTCCCCTCAGACAACAATTAAGCACACTAAGTGCGCCTAATTGCCGCGTTAACACAGGACGCCGAAATGCATGAAACGAAGAAAAAATATGTATAACAATGGCTATTCGCTAATTCCCGGAGCGACTTAATTTCATATTAAACAATCGCGGCGCGATGGTGGAGCAGTTAACGTTATCTAGTGGGCACGATAATTAATATCCAGAAGTCCGCCAGGGCCAAAGTCGAGCCGGAATGATTTCATTGTTCATTTTGTTTATCTGAAATGAAGGGGGAAATATAGGGATTTTTTGAGTATAAAAAAGGGCACAGCCACCTGGTTCAAGTTAATGATAACTAACAAAAAAGCTTAAGAGAAAACAAAATGGAAATATTGTCATGGATAGTCTACTTCTTCTTCTATTTTTGTCTGTTCTTGTGTCACTAATGCAAGTGGTCAAATCAGGCACGCTTTTATCAAGTGTTTAAGAAGTTTGGAAGTAACTTCGTGCTTATTCAATGGTAGGTACTATGCGTATCTCATGGACACCGGAATTCAAATTTTCTTTAAAATTTTAAATTTTGTGACATCAAAATCCCAATTCAGATACCTTAGCTTGTATCATTTACGCCGTATGAAGCAAAGCATCAATTTAAATTTTGAGTACATTAAGTGCTATTAAACAAGTAAGTATGAAGGGATGACCTGGTGAAGTCGCCTATTAACAGCAGAAATTCATACATTACAAAGTTAGAGTACAAACACTTGTTCTTAATATGAAGCGTTTGGTTACCACAAGATCACTAGAAACTCCAGAGAAAAGTTGAAGATGACAAAACAAATTAAAGGTACTTATACAACAAAATTTCACCCTTGATCCTTCTCAGTAAGTGCAAGAAAAATAGGGCATGTATCACAATATTATCCCTTTAACAAAGCCACTATGGATTAAGATAGCAAATTTTCCACCTTGTTGTATTAGGTATTGATGCATTCCGACTTCTTCTTCCGACTATTTTTCCTTATTTTAATATTTCAAAACTTGAATTATCCTGCATTGTACTTTTCCACTTTGTATCTCTAATAAATAATGCAACTATCGTGTAGTTGTGACGCCTACTCGAACCACAGGTTTAACCGTAACCTCTAAAAAGGTTGTTTTCTCATGACGATTTGCATTTTGGTATTGTGTTTTATTCGAAATTTGAATAAAAAACGATACGTAAGGAACGCCAACAAAGGGGATTGCTCAATAATATTACCAGATGAGATAACGCCGCATTAACTTCTCAGTTTATTGATTAATTTCACGGTTGATGAATCATAAAGAGACAACTTACTTAAAATTTACGATTTATTTTATAGGAGTCAGATCGCGAGCTTATGGGAACAGATGTCAGGAAATACTATATGATATCAACACCAAGTGGCGATAAAATGGAATATTAATGTTCCATAATATCAGAACTCACACTAGTCTCAGCTGACAAAAAGGCAATCATTTCGTTATCGCATCATATAATCTACTGAGAATTATAATTAGTAACAAAGTTATTGCACGACGGAGGAAATTCAACGACAGGAATATTAACGTTACCATCAAAAGAAGCGACAAAGTCGTAAAGTATGCGGGACGTAAAAATAATAATGATACATGGCGGTACTGAGGCACCAAAGGGAATTGAAACATGACTTTCGATCACGCTTTGTTGGAAACGCAGATATTTTAAAAGCTTCCTCTAAAATCTATAGTGATTAAAAATATGTTTATTTAAGCCCCCTCGGCATGATAGTTTTGTGAATATTTTGCGAGTTTATCAAGCAATACATGTTATATTAATAATTTTCACATTCTCACGGAGACAATTCACACATGTTAACAAGTAGGTACTGTCTATTGCTTTCTGTCCTAATAATCCAGTACTTGAAGGGGAAAATAGGGTATTATTTTATAATTCTTTGGGGAGTTCTTTTCCTTTCTATAACTGCCTATTTCTCAATAATAATCCACAAACTTTTGTCACGTGGTTCAATGCATTTCCAAAAAAAAAACTATTTACGACATACTCCTTTGCATTAGATTTTGCAAAGCAAATGCCAATCTAGCATCTCACCAAAGAACAAAGAGCTGACCTCCTACGCCCACTGCTCGACATTTATCGCAGTCTTTCAGGAAATAATCCTTCTTTTTCTCCGTACACCAGCTTAACTAGCTGGGGTATTAGTTTCAATTAAAGCGAGCCAACTGGTGCAGAGGATGTCGACAATAATAACCGCAGGTCGGCAGGCAAAATCGAAACGAAAAAGGCAAGATTCAAGTCTCGAATGTCAAGGTTGCATGCGGTTCGAACGTAACCGGGCATTAGCTGTAATTAGACCAATTAACCGTCGTACATGGAAACGATTTTAATGATTAAAGTCATAGCTGGAGGCAACTCATACTTTCACAATAGCGATACGGATTCATTCGATACGCTCCTACGTTTGCGCATACAAAATCATAAACATTGCTTTATTAAAATAGTCGAGAGTAGGGTCAGGTCGATTGATATCATGTAATTAACGAACACCGAAACCCGTGGTTAATTCCCATAGACGGATATTACTTAACACATTTATCTTCACAACTGTAATTAATTTAATTAAAAACTCCCAACCCACTTCTGCGCTTTTGCTTTGATACGATTTGTAAATATTGTAATACTAAAAAATATGACGGATTTTCATGTATTTTCATACATTCTCGATAAACTCCTTCGATAAATATTTCAGGCGTGGTCCGAGTAATGCTTCAGCTGCTGAAATTCCCATGTTTTATGAAAATTAATCGCTCTCAAGTATTTACAAAGGGCGTTTTGAGATGGTGAGAACTGGTATACAAATCTCGTTTAGTATTCAAAAATGGAGGAAGAATTGGGTCACGGCGAACCAGGCCCGCCGATAGGTACCTACACTTTCAGTAATTACTGTTTGGCGCGGTTTAATAAAAAAACACTCATAAAATTGTTTATTACAGGGGGAGATAAAAGATAATTTGTTGGCAAACATGACCCCGTTTCGATGTAACGCGGCAGATAAGTCGCAGCTAAATTTAAAAATATTCCGCTCTAACCAAACATTCTCGCATAATGTGGATTAAACAATTGTGAAGCCAGGAAAAAATGCATGAAACGGCTCAATTCGTAATTAATACTGGAGTGAATCGAATTACGTTTGTAAGATATTTTTTATAGATTATTTTTAAATTATCCCCGTATTCCATTTTTCCGTCTTTCGACATTTTAATCTCTAACCTGCACAATTTCTACCCATTTTTACAAAAGATTTAGGTACACCACCCAGTATAACATTTGCAAATGACAAATAAAAATAGTGGATGGTTCCTTATGTAAGGAATTTAAAAGATGTATAAGCGATGTGATTGTATTTAATTAATTTCTAAGTTAATGATACGAAATTGGCGATAAAACATGATGATATTATGATATTTATGTGATGCATAAGTAGAACGATAATGTCTACGTATTGATATGGTTAAATAAATGCACATAAAAAGTATGAGCATAACTTGCATCCATCCATTACCCTCTCTACTCGGGAAACGGACTATAACAAAGCTTATTATTTTTGAATAAATAAAATTTAAGAATTCTTAAGCGGTATGTTGGAAAAGGTAGTAATAGTAAATAAATAATATAAAAGTATAAGAAATAAATACTATTAAGCAAAAATATCTCGGCATGATGAGTAAAACCAAACTTGCAAACTTTTTCCGCATTTTTGTCACTCCTATCAGATTGCGAATTAGGTATTTGACATGAAACGAATCTTTGTGCTATTATAGCCACCTCATAAGTCGAGCTACTTTACGATAATAACTTTATTTTGACAGCAAATTAAAGTAAAAAAGGGCACCCCTGTTCCCTCGAATTAACTTATTTCCGAGGCCAAATTTCATTCCGGGCCCCGATCGTACAATATCCCCGTATCTCCGCTACCTCACATCCGATATGGGGGGCGAGAAAAAAAATTGGCAGCCAGTCGAAAAGTTGCCGGCAACGCGGCCCACATCCAAATAACACTAAATGCCGCGGAGTTGAGGGCCCCCGCCCAATCATCGCGGTTAAGGCCCCTCAGGGTGAAGTAAAACAGATTGCTTTTAGGTCTTGTGAGTGTCGGGAAAGTGAAAGTGCAAAATTTTCTACCCGGGCAAACTGTCTTAGAACTCGTTATTGTGAATTATATTCAAGCAGCGTGCAAGAGCAAAAATTTAATCCGGGACGGGAGTTTCGGCTGGTGAATTCTTAAGCGACTTGGTGGTACGGTTTGTCTCACTCCGGACGAGCTCGTCAAGGCGATTGAAAACGTGAACCCAGGAACGACAGTAAACAGCAGTGAAAATACTCTCGTGTCGAACATAATTCAATAATACTTAAAATGCTCGATAAATCCAGGAGTCTTTCTAAAGCTTTCAGGCTAAAATTCTTACTTTTGCAACTTACATTTTTAAGAATGAGGTACTTGACCATCTTAATGGGGGAATTATAGCCAAAAACATTACCTCCAATTCTTCTACTGTTCAAAATTATACGTAATTTGAGTCATGTTTAACAGTGGATTAAAAAAAATTTTTTAGCACCGAGATACTGACTCAAAATAGTGGTAAGCGGGGTCACTTCTGCTTTCGATATTAAATTATGGTATCATCTTACATTACTTCTAATTCCTGCATTGTCTTGCGTTGTTAATGCCTGTCTTCATAACATCACTAAATATACAATACAAGAATTTTGAAACGCCTGCTGCAATTTTGTTTTTAGTTTGTGCAAACTTTTTTACATAAGAGACATAACATTTAATCTAAAATGACTTATCAGTGAGAAATTCTTAGTTTTTTCCAAAATGAAACAAACAGAAACAAAAAATTCTCATACTTTTGGTCAGAAACTATCAATAAGATTCTGTAACTGGAAAATCTGTAAGACGTCGCAAATCCTGGCTGCAAAACCTAAGACAATGCTCCAGAAAAATACCTCCTGGGTAATTTAGAGCTGCAATAAATAAAAATTAATGGACCGGAGTGACTGATAATTCATGTTTGAATGCTGACATGTTTGAAAGCGCCAAGATTCATTCGTCACAGATTTTTGAAAGGGTAAAAGGAAAATAACTTAGAAGCTGAAACGAACGAAAAAGTTTTAGTGCAAAAACTGGCCAATTATATTGCAATAATGAAAGCTAAATATTTATTTAAAGGACATTTAAAGAACAGGTTATAGCAGCAAGAAATGGTAAAAGTGAAGGACTCAAAGGTGTGATTGAATAAGTTTTTGCCTGCCACAAGAAGTCCAACCGCAGAAGAAAGTCTTGCTAGTTTCAAATCATCACTTCTTCTTTCAACTCTCTAGCTTTAAAGAGTTAAGTACAAGACAATAAGAGATTTCGGAACAAAAACATATCACGAAGTACTGTAGAAACCGAAATCGGATTGCGATCAAGACTTCGAAAAAAAAAAAGAATTATTTGATGATGATGACGATATCAGCATAGATAATTTAAATAATAAAGTTGCTGCTGTTTGTTCAATTTGTGATCGCCATTTCTCACAAGACCTAAGAGGGGGGTGTATGGGTTTAGTGTCTTATGTGTAATATCGGGGGGGGGGGGGGGGCAGATACTATGCTCTATGCTAAGGGGCAGAAAGACATTTATATCTGTGGCTATTTATTGAATTTGATTTCAAATTAAAAATCACACCTGAGTAAGTTTATTTTGTTAGCTTGGAAGCTTTCGTATCATTTTTGACAGATAGGGTTCACCCACTGTTTTTATTACAATAAAATTGGAAAATTTTATTAACCATCCAAAATCACAATATTTTTTTCTTAGGGAAATCTGTTTTTACTATTGTACCTTCGGGCACTTGGGGATAGTACTTACCAATCTATAAACTTCAATTTAATATATTCCAATTATTCCAATAACTCTAGAAAATTTCTTGGATTCAGTTCAACAACATGACACCCACTCGAGTAATTAGTACCAAATTAATTAATAAATCTTGATATTTTTTATTCATTAATCTGGGCTTCGAACGATGTAAACAAGGTCAGATCTAAACCTTTTTAGATCATTTCTAATCGTGGCAATACACAATTTGTTATTCTAATCGTCAGTATTTACACACGCAAGCGTTTTATTTTTATTGTCGTACAGCGAGAGAAAGAAAACCTCGTGATACGTAGGAAAGTGAATTTTTCGAATGTTACGATCGCCATAAAGATGTATTACAAACCGTAACTTCATTGTTTATTCCAAAATATATCGAGTGAAAGTGGCGGTTGACAAATTTTATTGCCGCCACCGTTGCGGAGTTGCGTTAGGCGCACAGCATTAAAATTCACGATATTGTAATTTTGTGTTAATCAAGAATTAAATCGGAAATTTATTCCACCGACCGGGGATTTACCCAAAAGTACGTTATATAAGGAATTTGTCTAAACCCGCATTTCCACGGACATTACGGAATAAATATTTATATATATTGTAGTGATGAGGTTACGTTAGAATTAGAGCGTTAAAAAAGTAAAGTTATATATTTTTGTTGGAATTAATTAGATTAGGCCCATTAAACAGTTATGTCAAACGTTAGAAATTATCGAGAAAAAGTGAAATCGGTAATGTGACAACTTACACGGTGAGCGTATCCAATTTACCCAATTTTACTGCTCTCACTAGCATTTTTTAAATACTTTTAAACTTCAAAATGTATTTTTCCGTCAACCTACGAGTATGAATTTCCATTTGATAAATTCCTGCTAACATATTTCCTCATAATTGCTCCTCGAGTCTGCCCTAATTTCTTATCTTCAGATAGAAGTTCGCCAGAAAAAGGGGTTCTTTCTTTCGCCCTTTTGATTATCCTCAGAGTAGGGAATTTAGTATGAATTAATGCGTGGTCGTTCGTTTTTGCCTTCCAAACATTTCGAATTAATTAAAAAGTGGTAAACTCGACGAAATTTAAGCATTCATTTCTTTTTCGGTTTTCTGCGCGAGAGGTAACAAGGTTAAGCGGGACTGAATCGCGAGAGAAAAAGGGTCTGGAGAAATTTAGTTTGTAAAACCGGCAAAATTTAATTTAATACCGTCTTAGAGCCATAGTGCAGAGGCTTTTGCATGTGTCGTAGATTACAGTTATGAAATAATATTGGTTTCAAGAGGTCACAACACCTGAATCTTCAGTATGAATGACCTCTTGAATAAATTTAATGGGTTAACAACTCTTCTCATTATTATTTGTAAATCTTCAAAGTTTTAAATTATAAAACATACTGAGCCAAAGAGAATTGTTCGACAAATATCAAAATTTTGCAATTACTTGATAATTTAAAATTTAATGCCATTTAAAGTGACAAAAAAGTCCTAATATGTTTTCTGGTGCAAGAGATGAGATACCTTTTGCATATCGCTTAAGGAGGTACATGGTTTTACATAGCAGAAAACACTATTTGTTGGATTTTTTTACAAAATACAACTATTGACAGCTGGATTCGAAAATCACTGTTTTTCGAAAGGGCAAAGAAGAGGTAAAACTTGTGGTAGTCTTATCTAAAATCGAAAAACAATTCTTTTTCTGTTAGTAATTGCAAATGATTCGTCTTTTAACGCAATATTTGAAAAAAAAATGAAATTTCAATATCTGATAGCGTTTTTAACAAGAAAGTAATCATTTTCGGTAAAAATTGCTTTATATTTTGGTGATTTTCTACTCCTAAAATGGGATGTAGTGAACGGAAACAGAAATCCTTAGTATAAGGACACGTCAACAAAAAAGTGTATAAAATTTCATAAGGTCAGATTTTGGGAAATCGTGCCTACTGACTTGAAAAATGGGATTTTGAGAAAAACTCCTTTACAAAACTGGCATAATTAAAACAAAGAAGAAGGGATTTTTTTACAACTTACATGGAATCACCTGTTCTAGGCCCATAATTAGGAAACCAAAATGTACAACAAATTTCTTCATTATCTTTTTATTTATCTTATTTATTTTCTTATTTATCTTATTTATTTATCTTTTTTTTAAATCTTTCGTTCAATGACAAGTCGTTAAGCCAACGCCAAAAAAAGTGTCAGTAGGATTATAGTGTGATATGAAGCTGATTGGACTTGATGTTTCATCAAACTTTTAATGTTTGAGGTGCTGGTAGTTTTGAAATTTTTCGAATAAAATAACTAAATTTTCAGTTTTTCACATATCTTATTTTCTACGTGAACCAGCAATTTCGCGATGACTGGAGCTCCCGTAAACGACTGTCCAAATTCTATACGAAGGGTATACATCACGATCTGACTGAGGGCAGTTTCCACATATATTCGGTCCTCTCATGGGAGCAAAACTTAAAAAATATTCTACTCGACTAAGGAAAAAACAAATAAACGTCCACGGCAGTCGAACGTGCGCATTTGGGGTGCCGAGCAGCGAATAAATCTCGACGTTTATGTCAAATGTCGAAAATGAATAGATTTACGCGCGTCGTTTCCATTATTTATCGTTTTCCGTACACACCCATCGGTAGCATTTGCAGATCTGCTCTCTCTCTCGCTCTGCAGCGTTCCGTGATGGGCTTTTCCGACAGAAAAAGGGAGTTCGTGCATTTGCTAGGCGCTTTATCTGCGCCTTTGTCGCCTAATGGCTACAGAAGTAGATTTTATGGCCGCGATAATTATAACGTAGGGGGCGAAATGAATTGGCTAGACGTGAGGGAGACCCGGATCGGAGGTGGGTGGCTCTGAAGTGGGTCGCGTTAGAAAAATCCGAAACCCGTGCCGGCCTCTAACTTTGCGCCTGCTGATCCTGCTTGATCCGAACGCGTGTGCGTATAAAATTTTCACTTTGACGATGTGACAAACAACACACGCGTATCAAGATCATGGCTGATCCAGCTCTAAATGAAATACGGACGAGAAGTAATCACGAAGTGATGAAATAACAACTGATGAATATCAACTTTTCGCGTTTTAAAATAAACGAGTGAGTCCATATATCCGATTACTAATTGATGCTAAAGGTTCGACAGGCAGTCAATTAACGTAAAACCGTGTAAAATGGTTAATCACAATACAAATATTTTCACGCCGAAGTCCTTTCAGGTAGAAATTAATCACATACTGCAACACTGAAAACATGAAAAAGAAGGGGGAGCTTGTAAATAACTGAATGGCCAATTGATTATACGCTTTGCAAAAAATTAATGGCATCAAAATAATCTGCAACGGATGTTCAATTGGAAAAGTCATCAACTCGATTGTAAATTTTCAAAATTGAGTTTTGATCGTTAATATGTA
The DNA here is from genome assembly GCA_963576515.1 of Cryptocephalus primarius. NCBI lineage: Eukaryota > Metazoa > Arthropoda > Insecta > Coleoptera > Chrysomelidae > Cryptocephalus > Cryptocephalus primarius. Next base: position 14,506,495 of record OY754942.1, on the reverse strand, counting down.
ATGCCTCCATTTATATACAAATTTCAATAAAAATGAGAATTACACTTACACTCCCAAGATGGATGTATTGATTAATAAATTCCACAGATTAAAATGTTACGAAAAGACTTTACGAACTCTTTCATGACCGAAAGTAAAAACAAAGGTTCAATAAAAACGTCAGGAAAATATGCACGGAGATAACCAGCATAAGGTGTCTAAAAGGATCGATAATAGAAAATTTCAATTAACATAATGAACATGCAATAAAAACCAAAATTTCATTGTAGTAAAGGGAATAATTACGGAGAAAAATATTGAGCCACAGAATGCTTTCAAATTAATACTGTATCAAGAGCTCTATGAGTGTTTGTATGGCCTCGCCAACATTAATTAATTCTTGTCACTTGAATAGACATCACATATCAGAAAAACCGCCATAACACTTCATGGATGTTTACAGATTTCTGAAGGAGTTCAACGGCATTATTCAATTTGGAGGCAAACAACTAAACTACAAACAAATTTGGATTGATATGTGAAAAGGACTTTTTAATGAAATTCGTAATAAAACAGGTTCCAAATTATTTCTAGATTTTTTCGGGGCATTGTTAATGAGAGCGGACAATCGTCTAGAAAAAGCGATTTAAATTACCTTCAGCTCACAGTTTTATTCAAGAAATAACTAAATGTACTCTTTAGAGGTAACTGTATTTCCAATTACCGAAAACTTGATAAAGAATCAGGATAATGACGGGCTGAAGAGGAATGGACCGAGTGTATTCGTGAGGGGCATCTTTGGCAGGTTGTTATGTGCGTATATTATGAAAAATTATTAAAATTACCTAATACGAAAACTACATCCATCACATTTTTCTTAATTTTAGGGCGCTTCAGTGGTCGTCATCAAATTGTTAAGCCTTTAATTGCGTAATTTAAGTTTATTTCGTTACTCTCGTTTAGATACTTAAAGAAACTACAATAAAGCACCCACTTGACCCTAAGTGCCTCTTATCTAGTTAACATGTCGAAGAGTTGTTAAGACTACTTTATCAATTTTTAATTAATTATTTGTTTTGTTTCCCCGTTTCAAAGGTATGGACCATTTTTCTGGCAAAGAAGTAGACAAAGCCAAGTTTCGCCGGTACTATGAAATGGCCGCTTAAATTTCTATACAACATATTTAGTTTAATATAGTTTATTTGACAAACGATTTTTCAAAAACATTTGAACGGTTGAAAGTAGGAGGACAACGTTTAAAACTTTGGCGTCTATTTAAAACCAGGGGGAAATAGAACGGCCGAAAATTTTGCCAATGCAGAAGACGGTTGTTTTAGGCCAAGAAAGTCTGAAAATAGGCCGTTTGTCTTTAGATTCTCGCGTAAAATCACTTGGAAATCTAAAGTAAAATTTGGTTTTAAGTTAGGAGACTGTTTCCATGAATATTTAATTCTTTAGCTCATAGGGCGTCTGTTGAACTCCAGCAACTTGTCAAATAAACGCATGTTTCCTCTTAGTCTTTGCTTCAGCAACCGCCTTCTGAGCGACGTTCCTTAAAGGCACCCTCAGAGATCCTTCTTTAGGATTCTGGACAAATTTTGGGGAGCTTTAGCTTAAATAGAAAGTCCTAAAGTACGAAGGAAAGAATATTTCTATAATTCATGGCGTTGGAATTATATTAAATTTGTGAACATGTGGAGAGAATCATGAAGACCGATAAGACCTACTACAACCATATCAACTACATATACAATATACCCATACGATTACTATAGGACGTAGAGGGAGGAAGTTAAAAGACAAGATTTGCTCTCAGGGCAATACCTGAAAACTGCAAGTCGGTCGATTTTACCGAAAACGTTCTTCTCATCAACATGCTCCTTTTTCCTAATTCAGAATGAAGAACATACGTGCAGTTTAAAACATCTCGGATTGTTTCTCTTAGCATAGATTTTTGGTATGAGAGTTTCAAAAATTCCTAAAAAATTAGCTGTAACTTCGACCTAACTAAAATTAGCTAAATTCATTTACTGATTCCTATTCCATAAATCTGAAAGGGTCAATTAGTTCGCTGTAGCCAATCAGATTAGCTGATTAAGTTGATTGTTATTAATTTTTATCCCAGTTTTCAGTACCTGAAACACTTAACAATGGAAAGCCGTTTTCAGTATTTTCAGACAAGTCTTTTTCGCATTGTTTTTTGAAAGTATTCCTCAAAAGGTTTTCCATATTATATGACTTGTGGAATAATAAAATTCCCCTTTTAAGAGATTTTCAACCTTACAAGAAAGTTAACAAAAAAATGCTTTCACGTTACACGATGCTTTTGTGGGCTTTTTCGGGTCGCGTTTCGGGCGAATTTCGCTCGCCCAAGCCGTCAGTGTATTTAAGATATTTTACTACCATCTTGATTAAGAAATACATAATAAAAGCATGTCGGTATGCGATATCCTAACGAGATAAGCGGAACGTTTCGCGTTTCCCTCGGAACCGGTCACATTTACGTGGCCGTTCCAATTGTCCATCAGATTACACAAAGATAATTAACGGATTCGGAATTAACTCACCATCACAACTGGCTGCGTTCCTCGCCGGGGCGGTGTAACCTGCAATAAAAAGGAAACGAGTTAAATAAAAACGATAATTAGTACCTTCAGATATATGTACTATGTGTATTGGTCGTACAAGTGTGCATGCCCGGGCTCTTTTTGCATTTTAATTAGCCCGGCCAATAATTTATTTTCCACGCTGAAAAAAGTGCAAGGGAGGTTCTTATCACGCAGTATAACGAGTTTGTTACGTGCCTGAAATATTTACATGTAACTCGCTGATTTCGTTTGATGTATGCTGGTTGTAAATCCGTTTTGAAATCTGATTCAACTTGAATACATTAGTTCGGAATGGATTGTTTCCGTTCCACTGAGACGGAGCTAATAGGCGGACAAGTTCAAAAACGAATGGAAAAAGCGTAAAGGCAACCGGAAAATGAAAAACCCGTAGGGGAGGCGGGAAAGCAAGCGACGAACCGAGCATTCTCTGGACGTAATTCGAACGTGCTCCAATCTCAATATAACAAATTACACTTCCATAACGCAGAAAACGTTTTAATGGCGGCAAGATTAATTCTACTACTAATTACCGCTATTACGTACTTCCCTTCCTTATTTTTTCCTAGTAGACGTTACTTTTACGTACAGTCTTCTCTCAATAACAACAATGCGCAAAGCAATATTAACAAAGTTGCCTGCGCAGAAATACCTCTAAGATTAATATCGACTTGTAAACCCTGCTGAGAAAATTATCGTATTTGGTTCAATTCCGCCTATTAATTTGACGCATTTATATCAAAGCGATGTACCAAATATTCAGACAAAATCTCTGGCTCATGGTTCAAATAACTTGGACCCCTCGTTACGAAAAAAGGGGAGCTGAAAATAAAATCGCCACTTTCAGTTCAATACTAAGAAATTACTGTTTGAACTACTTATTTTCTATTAATTTACCCACATTTGCATTACGTATTGAAACAATAAGTGTATCCTAGCGACGGCATTCAGCAAATATTTAACGAAAGTTCGCAACTGTGGGTCATTACTTTAAATAAATTAGAAGTCTCATTAGCAAAACAATAGAGGTTAAAAATTAAATCGGCATTTCTAATTCATTGCGTTGCAAAGAAAGTGTCATTCGTATCGCGTATCTCATGCCAATAAAATAAGTCGGTATGAATAACACATACGGAACGTGTCAGATAATTAATTACTAAATATACGAGTACTTGAAAAATCAAAATTTTACAACGAGGTGTTAAAGAAAACAATGGCACACCGCATCGAAAAATATACAGCGGATCCCTAATTTGAAATTAAGTCTGAGAGATTGAAGTATAATTTAATGAATTAATGAATAAGATTAAAACTGAAAAACGAATTCATCACCGTTTCCTGTTGAACGTCATTAATTATCTTTCTTGCATTCGTACAATATAAATTATCCGAGGCATATTTCTTGGCATTGCGAGACTAAAGGGAATTGCAGCAGTCGAAAAACTTTAACTTAACTAATTCTGTATCAGTTTTCATTAAAGTCAATCAGCTTTCAATTGACTAATAGATAATTAATTGATGCAGACATTAATTGTATAAATTTAAGGACAGGTTTTAGAACAATTTAAAATACTGTATCAATCTGTATTGCAGAGATGATCCTTCAAAGGTCGCACGTGATCTGGTCACGTTATTATGTATCGACTATTATAGGTTCGACCTAACTGCGATCTAATTTACGTCTGAATCCTTATTAACAGTACAGTTCGTCCATTTTAACTTTATAGCTTGCACTACGTTTACCAACTGTCTTTTTAAGAACATATTTGTGAAGTGATTACTGAAGGCATGTATAGCTAATGTGCCAAAAAAGTGAGGTTAGGATCATTTATATTTCATCTTACTACTTTTTCAAAACCTCGGCAACAGTGCTAGCCTCTTCACTAATGACATGCAATCAATTTTGTTTTAGATGACTGGTAAATACATATATTGGAACTTATTTAAACAGTGGTACGATAAACTTTTCATGACGAGGGTAGAATTAAAATTTCTTATTATAAAAAAAAGGAAAGTCCGTATTCCATTGACAAAATAATCGGTAATCACTTAATTCGAAATAACTTGGGATCCAATACTTATCATCTTCAAATTCAAGCAGTACTTAGTTCCAAATTACATCACTTTGCACCCAATCAATTTAAGAAATACGACCACTAGATACCTAATTTTTCTTGGTTACCGAGAAAACGGTCTAAAATCAGGGAAACGTGTGGGTTTAATGTATAAGAATGACAGATAGACGTGGAAATCTGATTGATTTCTGTTGACAGATTACTATTTTTGGCATGTGATATGCATTAAAGTTTTTAAAAGTTTCCAAAGTGTCCGAAAAGTTCTTAAACTCTAATCGACTCTATGCGAACTGTTATGTAGTTCTTAGTAGTACACTAATACAGGTTGATTGGAAGAAAATTTTATACAGATCATTCTGAAAAAACTAACCCCTTGATTTTTTGGTACAGCACTATAGCCCTTTTCTCTAACTTTGTTCTCCAACCAGATATTTGCCGTTGAGTATAGCACACACATATTTAAAAGGGCAAATCGAATAAAAATTGCCATTGTCACCCCATCATTCCGGCGTCTGAATAATCGCAAACCGAGTGATGCAAGGGCCTCCATCTTCGATGGAACTAATCAAAGTTTGAAACAAGTTCGCCGAAGTTATACATCGATTCCTTCACTATCCATAAGTTACATTCAATAACGAGAGCGTTGACAGATTCATTGGGAGGTCGACCCCCGAAAAACGTGGAAGATAAAAGGGGGCGACTACGCCGAGGAAGGAAAAAGAGGAGAAAATAAGAACGTACGGTAAAAGTTTAGCTGACCTGAGAGAGTTCCCAAGATGCTTCGGAAGGGAGGGAAATAGGTATGTGGGCGTGGAGTTTGGAGCTAGGAAAAGAGTAAAACGTTTTAATTTTTCCCAATTCCCCTATTATCTTATGGCGAGTGGAAAGTCCTGTCGATGCTGACTTAACAATGTGCTGCTGCATTCAATTATACGATAAAGACAGAAATAACTGAAATGGATTTATCGAGCTGACCATTAAGTTTCAATAACCCAACAATGATTTCATCCATTAAAAGATACATGTTGAATTAGGAACGAGTTCTATAAATAAATATAAAAACACCGTCCCGTGACAATAAATTACCAACGCGTCACAGTTTCGTAACTTGATAAACTGGCACCCGCCACATTAATAAATTCAATTTGTTTATAATAAAATTTACAAGCCGGTCTGCCCACTACGTTCGACCTCACCTCAACCTAATCACGGTTCGAGCGTATTAATATCTTTATCAAATATATACGCGATTACACAGGAAGCTGAAAAAGGATTACGGTATTTAAATTGAAGTTTGTTCGCCTAATTGAAAAGTTCCTTCATTAAAACTGTGAGAAGGGAATTATACGGAATTTCCCATAAACGTAATGGTAATAAATTTTGAATCTCCAATGAAGGCTCCTATAATATATAAATTATGGTGGAGTTGATTTATTAAAATTGATAAAATACGTTACTTGGCTAAATGAACACGGTTGTCGCCATATCGATTTTACTCCCTGTAGGAGCTAATCGTTTAATATAATGTGGCTGAAGTAATTTAATGCCGTGCAAAGTAAATAATTCAAGCTTCTTTTTGACTGTTCTCAAATGATAATCAGCGTCGTGGGAACATTTAGTTTTGTATAGATTGCACATTTTTATATTCAACTCATGGGCGAAGTGTTGCATAAATAAACCATAAACTATCTATTAACGCTTATCAAGCGATTCTTATAACGATCCTATTGATAACCGCGGAATATTTATTTATAAACAGTTATGTACCTCTCGGTCTACACGTATGTTTTTCATGGAGCTACCACACAAAGTGCGGTGCACTTGATTTATATATCGACGCATATGTTGCCAGTACATTTCGACTTGACGACGTACAACCAACAGCTAGCGATGTATTTATTTTGAAACAAGAACGTTTGTTGGTTATAAACGACTCGGTGTATCGTGAAATCTTTAACAGCTCCTCCACTAAATTATATATCCAACCGTTTAAAACCACATCGTGGCCTGTTATTACAGGGAAAATAAATATTTATGGTAATTAATAGTACAAATATTCGAAATGGGCGTATCTGTCGAGATTTCTGTATGGATGTTTCCAGGCGCCACGACGATGATAAAAGTTTTATGTGTTTTTAAAGTTATGGCCCAAGGAGTTGGGAAACGACCCATTAGGGATGGACCCGTGATTGGTTTACACGCGGAAAAGGTTTCCCGATGTTTCAATCAAGAAAATTGAGACTTCCACTTTGGAATTATTACCGCAATATTTCATTCCGCTTGCCTGCTGTAAAATCCATTGGAAAAGGCGTTACCAATACTGACAGTCTAAACGTTTCAAATGCACTGACTTTGCTGGTGATCGGAGGAGGTACAAACAGCCAATTGCATCAACTTACATGTAATATAGGAAGAAATAAGGAACGTTTAGCATTTAAGGAATGTGTAGTTTGAGTTCGTTTGCGTCAAACAAAACTGTACTAGTGGTTATTACTAAAAATAAGACAATGTTGTATTATAAGCTGTGCTTCTTAATTAAATGTTTTTCATTGAAATATTCGCGAATAGCATGACTTACAATTTATATTTTGTGCGCATCCATATTACGGGGAAAAAATATGTTTTGTTCCAACATGTTTACTTAGAAATATAAAGAGGTATTGCAACCAAACGAGAGTAAATCAATCCTTTACTGCTTTAAACCTCGGTGTAGATTTTTCATTTATCTTTAACAAGACAGAAAAGAGGAACTGTTAACATTTGCTTATAGCCCAGTTTATAGAGTTCTTGTTTGGTAGATAAAATTTAACAGCAGATGAACCAAACAATTTTGTTTAAAATGGATCAAAGATGATAAAAACCCAAAATCTAGACGAAAAAATGGGTCGTTTTTTCGTTTTTTCGCCATAGCGAGAAAATTATTGACGCAAATGCAATACGTTGTACAGACGATTTGTAGAGAATTAAATGACTTTCAAAATGAGCGTTTCTAAAAGGTGACTGAATCATTTTACACTGAGAAAACTGGGAAAACCCGTTAAAATGGACCCTTTTTCAAAAATTCACAGCTTTGCCCAGTTTAAAGCTGAAGCGTTAATTTTGTATGAAATGTTAGGCTATTATTTCTACTTCAAGCATACAAAAGTTTCATGCTGTCGGATTAATAATTTTTGCACAATTAAGTTATTAACAATATACAACGAAATTTTGCAAAATTCGGCGTACTAACTGAAATTTTAATTTTTCAAATAATTTTTGAAAGAGGATTCAATTTTCGATTCTTCGATTTTCATATATGTTTGAAGAAAAATGCGAAAAATGGCCTCGAATACGCGAAGCGCGTGATTTCGCTTTTCGAGCTGAGTGATGGGCGCAAGTATACTGTTTTATGCTGCTAATTTCTTTTTAAAAAAGGAAGAATTTATTTGCATTTAAAAATTTTTCCTGATATCATGTCCATCTTAACGTTTCAGTAAGTTCTACCTTGAAAAGACGTCCACAAACACAATGTCGAACAAATTTTTTTGTTATACATTGTATACCAAAAATTTAATCTTTACCTAAAACCTTGTAATATATATGTGGAAGAAATATTAATTCAGAACAACCACCATCTATTTTCTTTGGTTCTGGAGCCTTTAATGTCATATTTAGTTTAATAAAGTATTCATTTCAAAGAAAATTTCAACAATAAATACGTAGATATGTAATTTTGTAGACAGGTACACAAATAAATCATACAAAACCGATATTAAACCGACGTTTATATAAAGTATTCTCTGAAGTAAATATTAAATATGGATAAAATCAGGTCTCTATTGACAACAAAAAAGTACGCTCAATTTTTCTGCCTGTAGAAGGATCAGAAAGCTAACATACACTGAAAACTTCCATTAAAATATAACTAATCCAGATATCACTTTTTAAATTTCTCATGCGCCAGTCTATTATTAAACCACTCACTTTCGGTTCAATTCCAACAGTAATCCCAACTCCCAACATCTGGAATCATGCAAAGATATTTTAAACTCATAGTTTGTAACGAGGTTACGTAGAGAAAATTGGAATGCGTGCCAAGTGCTCGTCCGGAATCGAAAGAATCCGCGGTATACAAGCGTGCCGATAAACTGCAACAAGTCTAATCCCGAATATATCAATGCGTAGTAAAATAGTTCCGCAGTTCTCGCCATTCATATGGAAATATGCAGTTACAAGCAATACATGTCCTTTTCTAAGTGGCTACAGTCACTGAAAGTACAATAAAAGTTTAAAGTTCAATATCCGTGTTGACAAATGGATATTCCTAATCAATTAGTTATCCTGGCAAACCCGAACAAAGCGTTTACCTCGTAAATACATAGATAGGAGGAGAAAAACCGGGTTAAATATCAATATCGAACGTTCCGGGATCGGCTTGTACCTTCGGAAATATCGTCGCGCTTCTCCAAAGCTCAACGCACCGTTCGGCCATTGCCCGATAAATACATATATCGAGAGAGCAAAGAGTTGCGACAAATATTGACACGGAGATAGGAGAAGCGTAAACGCCCTGGCTAATAAGGTTTACATGCCAAGAGATCGTTTTACCTGTTAGCTTAATGTTTTGATTTCCAACGGGTCTTGGATAGTACACGGGATAATTACCCGTCGTCTCCCCGGCGGGTCTCTGATTAAAATCGCCGTTACGGAACTAATCGATGACAATCGTACGTCTCACGTTCGTTATAAAATAAACAGTAAGGACACTCATAAATGGAGGCGGACCGAGATTTATAGAAATAAAAATTACGGACGGCATTACAGTTAAGAGTTAACGGTGCCTCGAGTTGCGCCAATTAAACCCGATGGGAGCTGAATGGTGTTTAACTTGGGATCGAGAACAAACGGTGTCTTAAAAGTATAAAGCGTGATAGTGGTTGTTTCTATGTAGGTACCATCAATGCAATTAGACCATTTAGACCCATTCAGTAAATGCGTAATGTTGTTTCCACGTCTGTTTAAACACCTACCCTCCCAATCGTGGCACTAAAATTGCGCGACGATTCCATGGAGCGCCTTCTTCCAAAAATTTTTAGTCATTTAACATGGAAATTTTAAACTTCACGTGATGGATTCCCCCTGTTACCTATGTAACAATTAGTGCTGATTTCAGAAACCTCCTCTATACCTGTCACACAATTTGTGAATAGAACTTTAGGCTAGTAGCTAAGTCATCTGAAATTGCTTCCTTGGGTCAAGCAAATTTAGAATTATCACAGAAGCTATTTCCAAAAATAAACGTACAGAAAATGGCTCCTAAAAAAGCCAACAAAGTTCTGAAGTTTTACAATTGAAGTCGGGCATTCCCAAACCCTCAGTATATACATCTTTCATTCATAATGTACGTACCAAAGTTACAAAATTCAACCAATGGCAGTTCTTCAACTACGAACTGGTTATATGGAAATTTGTCACAAAATTCATGTAAGAATGTGGGAATACCACTTAATAAGTTAAAAATGATTAAATAACACGAAATTAGATAAAGATACCTCTGCATTGTATTTACATAATTATTTCCATTACCTTTTTCAAAAGCAATAAAAAATGAAGTAAGATGATTATTACAAATTTAAATCGTTTCTACTTTGGCGAGTCGTCGTCGTAGTATTTGTCTATACACAAGAATTTACCTAGAACGTAACCAGAAGGTGCATTGTAAAACCTTTGTAGATTTTTTAAACTTTGCTATGAAAAACATTACGTGAGACTGTCTTGATAGAGCTGTTATTGATACCTATTTTCTGGAAATATTCTTTCCTCAAAGGGAGCTCCATATGAGACCGTCTCATGAAGATCATGAAATTGTAGTAATTGTTTATATCATCGTAATTTCATTTTGGTCCGGTAAGGTGTTTTAATTTTAATAGACCACGTTAACAACATTGAATTGTACTGTTCTTTCTTCTACCTCCCCTAGTGAGGCTCACAAGAATTATTTATAATATAAAGGAAGCATACAGGTTTCAAGAGGGCTGAGAGATATTGAAATTTTAACAAAAGAATTAAAGCTATCCTTAACGGCTTCCTAGATCGGCAAATAATCTTGAGGAAACATCAGATTAACTTATGTTATTAAATCTAACTGATGTTTTACATATGAAGTCTTTGACGAAGCGATTTGGGATAAATCTCTTTTATGTGCAATATAAAACTGATGTAAGGAATAGTTGACGAAGCGAATAACGTGAAAAATATTTTTAGACGCACCAAGTAAAAACGTTTTACTATATCAGTACTAAGCCTGAGTTAAAGCGTAGAGGAAAATATTTTCATATTAAATTATCTGAAGTTAAATGTTGAGGATTGCAGTTGATCAAACCAGATCAACCAAGTAAAAAGCTCGTAGGTGACGTATCATGACTTGACAAATCGAGATTTTCTCCTATTCTTCACTTCCACGTGACTTCTAGTTTGTACACCTACACACTACTGACTTGTAAATATTTTGATGTCACACGTGGCTTGATTTAATCTTGATGCCTACCAAATTGAGGTTTGTTTCTGAGTCGAGATCCTTTAATTCGATTTGAACAATTAAAGTTAAACCTTTTAAGTATTTTCTGTTGCTCTATTAAGGCAGTCCACATGCTAGAAATATTCTCACCAAAACAATTGTTAACAAATGATAGTTAAAGTGACAGAGAAGCCGGTGGTTGGTGTTTGGAATAATTGTGTGTTGTTCGTGACGGAATCAATCTTTGTATATTCCATTGTATAACGTGCCTAAACGGATTTTAAACGAAAGTGATATATTCAGTCGGTGGAACTGATATTAGGGACCGGAACTGTACGCCGGTGTCCGTTCCTAGAAGCAATTCTCATTCGGATTAACCGTGATGACCTACGGGCTGTTGCTGCTGAATAAACATTAGCTTAAACGATAATAATCTCACTTTAATTAAAACAACGTTGCATGTTGAACTTCCCTTTGTTGAGTCGAGCCCCGGTCCCGAAACTATCAATTACGGCCCACGGTCCGTGGCCCCTGGTGTCCCGGAACAATTGAAGAAACCGAGATGATACGATAAATACTTAAATTCTGGTCTCTAATTACTCTATTCGACTATCGCCTCCGAACGTCTTTATTGCCAGAACTATTACCCCCTCGGAAAATGCATAAATATCAGTCGGTTAACCCCCGGAGCCAGTTATCGCGATAAAATCGTGGGGTTTATACGAATAGTATTAATCATATTTCAGTCTGGGGATTAGGGTTTTCGAGTCGTGATAAGATACGGTCTTTTTAACTCGCCGAGGGTCGAGGAGAGAATACGAGGGTGGAAAGAGGGAGCCAGATGAACGCTAAGAAGAGCGTAAAAGGGGATAGTTCTGGGGATCATCCCCCGGGTAAATGGATTTCTCTATGAAGGAAGCAGGTTCACGGGAAACTACCAAGTCTACCCTAATTTTCTTAAACAAGGGATAATGCTGGCATCCAGGAATTTCTTGTAATTATCGTTAGTTTCGCTTTTTCGCTCTAATGCGGCCTGTAAGCTAAGTTTTTACGGAATTAATCAAAAACTTTAAAAGATTAATGTACTTTAATGACGATTTTCTGTTCCTAAGATGTCGGTACTTTGATTGACGCGCTTGTAATATCAAATATAAAAAAACTACTGCAAAACTTCAATAAGGAACACTCCGACAACACCGAAACCCATCACTTTTTATTTGGAACAGAATTCAAATGTTCACACTGTACTTTATGTACTTTCGACTCCAGCTAATAGATTTTATTGTGGTTTAAGAAATATTAATGAATTGCATTTATACACTTAATTAACGGATAAATTTGACATGTATTTCAACACACTGCTGAACTTATTTTATAAGCCCAATAAAATTATTTAACGACTCCAAGTGTTTTATGATCGAATTCAAATTGTTCAAAAAATGATTCAAAAAACTGTAGACGAATTTGGCCAAAGGTAATCATCACAAATTTTCGGAAAGGGTAAAAAGATTTTATTGAGCATTTATTTATTAACAATACATTTCAAAATTTTAGACTAATTTTTTTCCTCATTTTTGTTCGTAATGCGTGTTTTTAAGAGTTGCAGCGTAAAATTATAAAACAAATTAAATTCAAAAACTTTTAAGAAAACCTACTACATATTTAAGTATGAACCTAACGTTTAGAAAGTTTGAATCTATTGATTTTTAATTTTGTTCAATAAGGGATATTTGTCATCTTCAAAAAACAAAATCGAGGGTATAATTAGCTTAACTTCAAATTTACACCTTTAACTCGAAACTATGCATTTTTGGTGAAAAACTAAAATTTTTTTTGTGGAAAATCAAATTTCCTATCGAAATATCCACTTTCTTTAGCCGAAAAACTTATTTTTTCAATATAAAAAAAATTCAAAAAACAAACGCAAATAAAATGGAAAAAATGCAATACCTATTTTTTTATTTTTGGTTGCAACTTTTTCCTGAGTGGACAGTATAGACACTGTCTTATAAAAAAGAAAACTTGAAATTCCCGTTAAAACGGTGGCTGGTAAAAGTTTCTACGCTAAGATACTGAACTTCAAGTTAACCATCTTTTTAAATTTTTCATTTTTCTTATTTTCGTGTTATTTTTTTTATTTTTCAATAAGTAACAGCAATTTTTTTTTCAATTCATACATTGGTGAGAGTGTCTAAATAACAATATTAAATATATTTGCAATATATATTCAAAATTTTCAAAAAACTTTGGTTTCTTTAGCCCTTCTATAGTTTCTTTTACCCTTTGTTTCTTTCGACATAGGCAATAACCTAAACATTTATACGGATTTTAAATAAATGTAGTTAACTGTAACTACATGCACGATTCGATCGCGCCAATTTGACATTTGTTAAAAATTGGTAATGTACTTAAGTACCTTAGTCGTAAGTATGTCAGACTTTTTCTCCATCGTTTTTCAGGACACTTGTGCGTTCAAAAATAAAGTTTCATTCTACCACGTACGTATATTAATTAGTAATCCATAATATTAGAGTTTCAGAGAATAATTTGACACATTTCGCAAATTGCACTGATAACGTTACATTTATTAGTACGGACCTTTGAAGGTAAATCGACACATTGCTACTACTTGGAAATGGTAATTTAATATTTCTCTTTAAATTGGTAAAACGTCCATAAATCCCTTTCGTGAATATCACAGTAGTATGTCCATAACGAAAATTCTCCCCATGACGAAAAATTCTCAATCCTGTATATTATATTTTCTACAGCACTAGCCCACGACCCATCGCGGCCTCGCACGCTCACTTATATGAAAAATTCACAACTCAAATATACATAGTGTGTTAATTTGGAACCGTACGGAAAAAGTTTATTATTGGATCTATCGAAAAACGCTATTCTTAATAAAACGTTCTGCATGGCTTAAAAGTCGAAATAATCACGTATCAATTGTTTGCGAGGCTCGTCAAAGAATTTAAATTTTTCTCAAAGGTAACGTAACTTTAATTTTGATAAAATTGAAAAATGCATTAAAAAACCTAATCAGATTCGAAGAGTACATTCAGATATTCAATTGCGTCCATTTAGCGTGAAACATCAGGTTTTAAAATTTTTACAAATTTTACAAATTTTATAAATCACTTTTCACTCGGAGGTCCTCTTACCTTCAACCCTTATCTCTAACCCCTCAAAAAATAAAATTTCTAACTAATTATTAACTATTATATACATTTTATATCCAGGAGGATTTTGTGGCAGGAAGTTAATCTCAATACCTCCTTTGTAGTTATAAAATAACAATTCGTTTTATCCAGAAGTGCCGATCTGTTTCGGTACATTATCATAGGGCATAATCTGCGTTTGGGTTCTGTTAGATAACAATGTTTATGAATTAGCTTTGTAAAAAATGAAAACGGATTACGACCCCAATGAACCGGCGCAGGGGTCAATTGTATTTATATTACTTTAATTATCATCCACAACTGCCGCGACTGATCCAAATCCCACTTCTAAGATAAATCCCCCTTTTTCCCATTAAGCCCACTACTACAGTAGATTGAAAAGACGCGCACATGTTTAGGCAACCCCCCCGATAACATACTGCTACAACACAATACACCGTGTACTCTAACTCCTATTAAAATAGATCGTAAAATGGACCCTCCCGCAATGGATATTTACGATGGACCGTCTACTGAAAATTACTCGGCAGTAGAAGTTTCCTTCCTGTTCTCTCGAGACGGAACGGTAGAATTCGTCATGTTCCTTTTTACAACATGATTACGAGAATTGGAGAGATGTAAGAGCGGTCGTACGGAGGAAAAAACTGATTGGAGGTTGCTAGGTGGAAAAAAGGGTTTTCCTAGGGTTTTCGTGTGCGGTCACCGACCGCGATTTAAGGGGACACGAGACCAAAAGCAGAAAGCACGATCGGAGAATTCGCAATTCGGAAGGGTCCGAGAAAGAAAGTTTATTCGCTAAAATCAACCTCCCTTTTTGTATATTTACGGGATTAAACCGATACATCCACATTGATTGCTGTCGGTCGAGGACGACCTTAATCGTTATTAAAGATAAACAGAAACATCTTTTGGCCAAAGTTTGCCCAAATAATGCCTACTAAAGCGCTGTCGATGTACATAAAACTCTGGCAAACGGTTGATTGCTTGTGTACTTAGGTAATTTATTCGATGCATTTCTCGAGAATCAAGGGAAAAACTTTTTGATTAGGCGAGTACTTAACGGGGATGTTTGTGTTTCGTCGTAGCATTAATTTTCAACGAGTGAAATTGAAAAGTTCCCTTCTGGGATTTGAAAAGTTGCACCGTCGTGTAAACATCGGGTAAACTAGAATACGATTCCGCGAGGAATAAAAAGCGATAAAGTGCAGCAAATGGGAACGGTCGCAACTAAGTTACGACGAGCTATAAAATAAATATTACCTACTTTTTCGGTTAAAACTAATACATCCCTCGATGCAGGGGTAGACGGAAACAAAATTTACTGCAATCGTTGATTCCGTATAAAAGTAGAATATAAATGATAATTCGTTTAAAAACGACTACGCATTAGTAATTCGAATTCACAACAAAGGCATGAGAAATTCTTATATAAGTACCATTCATTTCTTTTAATTCGCGTACACTGTACTAACAGTGCCGATAATTACCTCAAAATTAGTCAATTTATGAAATAATCCCTAACAGGATGTGCCGAGAAAGGAAATTCACATGACTGTTTGCGGTCGCTTTGAAGGAATAAAAAATGTTTTTTGCGATTTACTGGACTGTAATTTAGTGAGAAACGCAGCTTCATTCGGGCACAAAAAAGGAAAAGAAGATTAATACCTCATTGATAGCTTCCATCAATTTAAAGGCGGCTTTTTCAATCACACTATAAAGAATAGGTACAGGACTGAAAACATTATGAATCTTCATTCCTGATCAACCTAGTACCTAGGAAAAGCACACTTTTCTCTGTCTCTTTTTCTGTAGTAAATTGGTTGTAAGAGTTGAAAACCTCAAGTCATTCAGGTCCCTCTCCTACGGGAATCGCACAAATAAGATCTACCGCATATTTCTTAATCAAGGGTGGTTTCGAGGATAGTTTTGGAACGCAGCAAATCACCCATAACGTCGAAATCCTCGATCCCATGCACTTGTTTGTAAAACTTTCAGTTAAATAGGTAGTGGTGTATACTAATTCTACGGTGTTTACAAAGTTCCCTTCGGTTAACGTAGTCTCTGATTTCTTCCCAGTGGTTGTTAATGCTTGAAACTGCCAACTCCAAGGAAATGTTCGACAACAATGAAACCACATCCAAACTTATAAGTACATATTGATCGGGCAGTTTGAAATTGCTGATGAAATGGGAGAGCTCAAATGAATTTTTAACAATGAATTCATTACCACCTTTTACGATACCGTCAAAATGTTAGTTATGAATTTAGATAGTTTTCTGTTGGTTGCTTTTATTAAACACATGATTGGACTCTTTGAAAATGTTGGTTTGTGAACTTTAGGAAGGCTAGGAACCGAGGTGGTCTGACATCCTTGAGTGATGTTATTCATTTGTTACATTTTTGTTGCATAGTAGACTATGGGTCTTTGGACACCTCATGTAAGAAGTCCTAGCGTTCAAAAGTCCTTAAGAAAGCGTAACGTATTGATCTTTTTACATTAATACAGTTTTATTACTCTTATCTGCTTTGAGTAGGTACTATGACTTTAAGGTGTTTTCAAAAAGTTTTAAAATTGTAGATTTCTTAATTATCTATCGAAGCAAATCGTAAAAACATTTTTCGCCCTTTTCAACCCCCATCCTTCTACGACTGCAAAAATTAAAACGTAGAATTTTCCTCTTGCACTAGTTACCACTTTCTTTATCATCCCCAAGGCAGATCATCCTGTTAGGATTCATCATAAAATATTAATTTGCCTGGACCACAAATTAAATATTTACCATATCTTTACTTGCCGTCAAAACGAAAATCGTTTAAAGAAACCAACGACAGCATCGCAGGAAATGTTTTTGGAGTGCATCGATTCTTTTAAAATTGGCCGGGCGCCAATCACCGGGAAAAAGTTTCGGGACGTAAATTTATGCGGTTTACATGCACACAAAGTAGGCAGAATGTAATCGAAAGGATGGAATTGGGTTAGGATTCGAGGCTTCCGTACGTTGCTCTAATAGCCCAGTTTATATAGGAAAAAAGCTGTTTTGGTAGATAAAATTTAACAGCAGACGGACCAAAAATATTCATTTAAAAGGGATCAAAGATGTAAAAATCCAAAATCTAGACAAATTTAAGCTTTTGCGTTTTTTTTTTAAATAATTAATATATATACTATATATAATAATTGATAAATTTTTAAAAAAATAGGTCGTTTTTCAGCCTTTCCACTATAGCTTCGAAATTATTGATGAAAATGGAATATGTTGCACTGACGATTTGTAGAGAATTAAAGGACCTTGGAAATGAGCGTCTCTAAAAGGTGATTGGAGCATTTTTCAGCGAGAAAAAATTCAAAAAACGATCTTTTTTAATACGCAAAAGCTCAGATTTGTCTAGATTTAGGGATTATATCGTCTTTGATCCATTTTAAGAGTTTTTGGTCCGCCTGCTGTTAAATTTTATCTACCGAGAGAAAACTATAAACTGGGCTATAGTCGTGTCATCCGTGCAGATGGCGAAGTTGTTGAAATAGCGATGAACTGTTTACGTAAGACATTGAGTTTATATGATAACGTTGTATGATGGGTATCAGAGAAACATTTATGAGACTATTTATTATGAAGTTAGTAATATTTACAGAAAAATGCGTAACAATTTGGGCAACAACCTAATGTGTCAAGGTCTAACAACTAATATCCTTTACGTTAGTCTCTCATTCTCATGTGCATATATTTCCTTAGTGCCGTTGCTACGCTTGAGGTGCACCTAAGTACCTTCTATGATCTACAATACTTATATTTTCAAGTATGGTTAAATAGTTTGTACAAACACTTGGCGCACAGAATCACCAAAATATTTTGGCCACGTAAACGTCTAGCATAAATCTACACTTCAGCAAGCGTCACCTCCATCAAATTACCCGAAACATCCATTTTGACACGGCATAACTTCACATCAACCGTCTGAGCAGTCTTGACTTACTTTAAAAGACGTCGACTAATAACAAAAACCTCTCCGAAAGCCATTATACTCACAGGATAACTCAACCGTAAACATACCTTCCGTTCCTCGGAGCTAAAAGGAATGGATCCGAGAGAAACATCCAGAATGTAGGTGTACGTGCAGCGTGTCAATATTGAACGAGCGTTTAGAACCGCCGTGTCAGATCTTAGAAAGTTAACCTTAACGAAGCGAAAAACGCACAAGACACGTTTTTGTTTAGCTCGACGATTAAGGGCAATTGCATATGCACACACGTACGGACGGACGTGATTTCGAAACGAAGTCGATCGGTTGGCGTTAATTCATTTCTAGATTGTTACCCAGAGGGGGAAATTAGGGCGATAAGCGCGCCCGGTGTCGGAAGATCATAACGCCCCGCGGAGATCGAATCATAAGGCCTTAATGGTCGAAACCAAAGAGAGAATTCTGTGCATGTTACAGGCGTCATGAACACGTTTGTTGTTTCGGTCAAATCTGGTGTCAATGGAAGTTGAAAAGTCGAAGGAACAACAAGTTTATTCGAAGGAAAGATACAAAAATGGTACCATAAACACCAACTTTGCGTTTTTCCATCACCAATGGAATTTTTGAACAATGTGTCAGGTGATCACTTACCAATTGGTCTTCCAACTTATTACAGACATTAAAGACCTCTTAAAGAGAAGGCTGGATTGAGCCCATACACAAAAAGGGAAATAAGGAAGACTGCAACAATGACAGAGGCATAACGGTAAATCAAAGGCAGTTGGTAGATTACATGGAAAACTACTAAAGAAGATCATCTGTACCAGACGAATCTGAAGGACAAAACGGTTTTAGAGCAGGCTGATAAACAATCGGTAATATATTCTGTATAGGTATAGAAGAAGAAAAAGCCAAAAACTTTAAGGAATGTACGGTACTGTAATGTACTTTAAGGAACCTACGGTTGAAACTAACAATGACAGGTCGAAGTGATAAGACAACTAAAAACAGACTATCTAAGGGGGAAAAGTAATAGGAGCATGGAACTCAGTATCGTACCAGGACGATATTAAACCAAAAACAAAAAAGAATCAATGATACCACTGGTTACATATGGCTCCGAAGTTTGGCAGTTCCCACAAAAGAATAAAATCAGCCTGCTTGCCGGGGAAATGGACTTCTGGAGGAGAGCAGCTATAGGAGAACCTGATTAAAAGACATAAGAAAAGAAGCGTACATGATTTCCAGAAACCATAGAATATGTAACCCCGATGATAATACCCACAAGTAACTACCCTACTGTCAAATTAATATCGCGGACGGTGATGAAAGGGTGTAAAGTGTCCATATATCGATGGATCTTCACAATTGAAATGCTGCACTATATAGTCAAATGATTATATACTGGAGGTGAAGTAACGGTACATTTTTATCCCAAAAATAAATTGAAACAACTTCCGCCTCGTTATACGAGAGCCGTACAGGCTTCTGCAAGCACTTCGAGACTTATTTGGCCTCTCACACATTTTTCGGTGACTTTCCGATTCGTCAAGTCTCGGAATTCGATCTGCAGTCACGCAATCGCCCCGGAAAGGTGGGATAAATATGGAAAATCCCTCAAACAAGGTAAAAATCGTAAAAATATTTCTGGTGTATCTCACCGTCCCAAGATACGAAAGAAAACAAAGTGACAAATAAAATGAGGCGTGCAAAGTTCGCCGTAAGCCGCCGCAACCATCTTCAGACACGTTCGCGAGGAATGACTGTTGTAATAATGTTAAGAGAGGTTTAAAAATCGCGCGCACAAGACTGTTAACGGAAAAGCCATTTAAAAAGGACCGCGCGAGGGAACAGGGACGTTCGGCGGTCATTTATTTTTATTTCACGGCTCTAATATTGTACTTGGTCGAGATAGGGCCGGGACGAGAGGGTTTTCGCCTGAAACGGCACCGGCAGATGAGGTGAACTCAGAGGACATATAAAAAGAATGGGATAATTAGTCTCAGGCTAAAATGCCTTGCGCTACTCTCGCTCTAACGTCGGTACGTTTTGGTGGCTCGCTGAAACTTTTATAAAATTCTCGGGGTGCTTTTAAGGCTGTTATACATCTTCCAGCCACCCTCAAATAACCAAGATTTATCTTCGTGAAACCTTCAGCTTTGCTGCATAATTCCTTTTCTAATCCATATCAAACTACTTCAAATATTTCCGCGCGTCAAGTGCTTTACCTCCAACTTTTTACCGTCTACGACGCATTTCCATTAGCAAAACACACTTCTATTGCTTTATTCAATTTTGAATCAAACTCTCCAGGCCTTTTAAAGCTGTAATTTATACTCCAAATAAACAAACGACTTATCTTCATAAAACCATCTCCTATGCTATATAATCTCTTTTCATCCCCTTGAAACTACAGACAAGTATCTAAAATAGGAATATTTTCCTATAAATAGGATATAAAAAAGAATAGAATATAAAATAGGAATGTTTTATAAATGGAAGAAATGATATACCAATAATGAACTATGGATGGGTATTGATAAAAGCGACAGAAGTTATATGGTTACATTTAGAGACTTATCGGAAAATTATGCTATGGAAAAGCTTCTCGAGAGCTAAGTTAAAAGAGCTGTTTAATGTAGTTTTATCCCTCTGATTTTTTAATCACTTTAACTAACTTCCTAGCAACTTAACAACCCCCAAAAGCGTACCAAATTGTATGCCATCGATTTATAACAAAGAAAAATTTGAAATACAGTGACTCATAAATACGTGCATACATACATTTTTTATTTACCAAATTTGTTAAAGTTTTAAATTTACACAGCATTACGTAGCTACCTAAAACCAGGGTTCCACTCAAATTTTCTTCCAACCTTCTAAACCAGACTTGTAAAACAAACATCTTATTACGGCTTAAATTGTGTTTGTTAACGAAATGTAAATTCGAGAAGTTATTATTCACGATTAGGTAATTATCAATGTTTGCGTTGCTTTTAATTTTTACAGAGGTCGGTTTTAACAGTGCTTGTCGCAATATTGTTACAAGGACGCGATATATGGTCGTTTCAAAGATAACCGAAGAGATCCACGAATGCATCATCGCTACATACATTAGGACATTAGCATAAAAAGTGTGATGGGCGATTATTAATAGTTCGGAATAATTACGTAAAATTTTGACCGGCCAGACCGCATGGAAAATTATTTTAAAATGTTACACACGTCTGTTAAACACGTCGTTGGAAGCAGTTTAAAGTTCAATGCCAGAGAACAGTAATGGTTATATAAGCTACATGTAGCAAATATAGACTATTTCTGTAATGACACACATTTTTATGGTGCAATTCTATATTAAACCGGTGAAAGTTCTTTCGTTAGATTTTCTGCAGATAAAAGTTTGATGTTCAAACTTTAACGTCAGGACGTTACTAGAATAAATCCAAATTAATATTTCACTACGAAACGTCTGTTTCCAATTTTATAGCTCACTTTAACTCATTTTAAGCGGTGCGTTGATGTTACTGGATGAAACTTTTATCCTTGCTTTTATTCCTCCGTTTCTAACTCCTTTTATGACAGAATTTTTATCTCTCGACCGTTGAAACTTACTTTAATGCATCACTTTATACCTCCGTACTCCTAGCAGTAACATTTTAATGATATTATTCGGAGGTACTGGTAATCTCTTGGATGGATTTTTACACACGACGGCGTGTGTGTATGACAAAACGTTCAGATGTTGTTGCAAGTAGACATGAGCTAGTGTATATAACACTACACGTGGAAGAACAAGGGATACATTTTCATTTTTCCTCCCGAGAAACGGTTTTTAAAACCGCATTAGCGAATCGATTATCTCCTGACGAGCGAGGGAGAGAATGGGGATTTACATTCAATGCCTGGAATTCGGGAATAGGAGAGAGCCAGAACGGAGAGGAAATGAGATGATTGATTAAAAATAGAGTGGTGAACCGAGGCGAAAAAGTGTAAAAAAGCGATTTTTATATTAATTCGATGAAAGTTTCAACATTTTTAATGACAAGGAATGGAATTATGAGGGGAAAATGATTAATTTTTAATCAAACGCTCGCCATAACGACAACAAAAATGTACAAGGTTAATTCTATATACCGCTATTTTGGTGTGTAATGCCCGGTTATGTAGAGGGCATTTTTGAAGAAAACTCTTGGATATGATTCGAACTCCCGATTGCACATGCATTATCAGTTGCTACTTAGTTAATAGGTCATTCTCACTGTATTGTAATTAACTATTGAATTCCCGATTGCATATCTGCAGGTGGACTATGTTCCGTTCAATCACCTGATGATCGTGCATAATTGAAAGCATGCGATCGTCATATCTAAATATTTTATACGAAGTTTTACGTATAATTATCTAATAACTTATGAGAATAGACAGTAGATTCATAACCTTACTTTGTCTACTACTCGGGGTCACACAAGGGCTTTACAGGTGGAACAACCATCTTCCTCATTCCGATGAACCTTTCTGTTCTCAGGCGATATGTTCATCCAAAAATCTCACATTAGCATTATTTTTCCAAGCACAAAAGAAAAATTGGCAGCCAAGTTTCTGGCAGACATTAAATTGTCAGGGGTGCTAAGAATCCCCGGGCAGAAAATGAAATTTGCCACATCGAATGTGGAAACTCTATAGGGAGCTGAAAAGCTGGCCGTAAAGGAAATGATGAGGATGAAATGGGGATATAGCCTTTTGGCGAAAATAGTATCAATTATTCAGGAACAGAAAATGCCTAAAATGGTTTAAAAAGATTAAGTGTCTTAATCACCAAATCTCTTAATGCCATAAGCAAAGAGCCTTCTGCCAGCAAGCGATAGAGTAATGCTAATCAAATTGAAAGGCCAACCATTTCACATCAATTTGGTACAAGTATACGCACTTATCGCAGAAGGTTCAGAGGGAAACCTCAAACTTCTACAAGACATTGAATGTATAACCAAAGACACATAAAGAACAATGATTTAGGAACTATTTGTAACAACTATTTGGAAATAAGAAAAAAAAGATTTGCTATAAATTCAGAATAGTGACAAGCTGCCCATACGAAGTGATAAAGTCGTTAAGGCTATTAGTGGAAGAAAAAGCAGTGAAGCACCAGGTAATGCACCAATCAACTCCATGTGGCAAAGATTATGCCTGTAATCTTTCCTAGGTGTAAATCAATGAAACAAATGTGAAAAAGATCTAAGCAGTATGGTTTTGGGATTAACACGAACAGCGACTTTATTTTAAATTTCGTTTCAGGTACTCCTTGTCTAGTGAAAAAATGAAATAGTTCATGCAAATGTCCTTAAGGATGTTTGAGTAAGTAGGTTTCATAAAAGAATTCACCTGGTTCGAACGGGACCTGTCACGAGCTATGGTCAATAGTCGGAATGGCCTTTTGACCTCAGTAATAATTTTATTTTCACTAGAGAAGGTGTAATATTGTTATCCTGTCTGTATTCACTGTATAATTTAGTAGAGATGATTGAAGATGGCGCTGATTTTGAGATTTCTGGTAGTACTACCCTCATCTTGGGGTACTTGGACTTTTCCATGCGACGAACGCTTTTGTTCGTTTCCATTCAAAAACCATTTTTATTTACAACAAAGTTATTCAAATATATCACGCAATCAATTGTAGATTTAATTAAAATCAGTGATTTTGGATTACCAAAGATTCGTGATTATCAATTATACCTTGACTTTTACTTTGTGAAATCTGAAAGTAAAATGTCTCAACGACACAGACTAATGAGGATTAGGAGATGTAATTGAATAAGCTCGTACTGAAATTTAATTAATCCCCAACATTATGATGTTTATCAGCGATGTATAAGGATAAACCTCTTACATTCATTTGATTGAAATTTTGATTCAACATCAGCTATAAACGAATGTGTGTACTAAAACCACAATAAAGTACGATACGATACGTCGAACGCCGGTTACTCCCGTCAAAATATCAATTCTCTCTTCCTTAATGGGGGCCATATCAGCCTGCTTCTTATCCGATACCCATCATCGTATTCATTATAATTCAACTTAGATTTTTTAGTCGTCTTGCATGATCGACCGGTACGCTTCCGAGATATCAAACACAGATTACGTCGACTAGACGCGCACAATGAAATCCCTTGTGAAATGTGAAAGTCCCAGATATAATCTAGCCAGTTGCTAGCGTAAACGCGACGAATCCTGCATATCCGTTGTTCATCTTTTAGAATTTTTTGCTCTCACAAATATGGTTTCGTCCGAGATTTACTTTTTATATTCCATATTGTACACCTGGGACGATAAGATGTTCTACTTTTATTCACAGGAAAAGTAAGAAATTACTGGTTTTATGATATGACGCAACTTCCTTGGAGGCAGAAATGTCTAATTTACTGGATTTGATGGTCACAAAAAGAAATGTGAGATGAATTCTAAAAAC
The DNA here is from genome assembly GCA_963576515.1 of Cryptocephalus primarius. Lineage (NCBI taxonomy): Eukaryota > Metazoa > Arthropoda > Insecta > Coleoptera > Chrysomelidae > Cryptocephalus > Cryptocephalus primarius. Next base: position 14,481,728 of record OY754942.1, on the reverse strand, counting down.
AACTTCGTTGGGATATGGGACAGGTGTAGGCACAACCGAATACCCCAATCCTATCTCTGATATGAAAATCCAATTAAACGTACTATTGGGCTATAAACTCTAAGTGATTTAGGGCCATTTCCTCGGTTTCATGTATCAAACCCTTTTATAACTGCAATTTGAAAAACCGACAAAGTGTATTCGATGCTGTAAATATTAAATTTAAAAACAAGCCGATTCCCATTAAACGGCGACATTAAAATTTTAACAGCCGACAACTTTATTATTTAATCTCGAAATGGGCATCCAATCGAGAGCTCGCATGTCCGTTGCGTCATTTTCCAATTTACTAGCGCTTGAAATAATTAGCGACTTAATGAATTTGAAAACATACCTGTAATTACGATATAAAATATCTGTTACGCCTACCAATTAAAATATTTACCTACTTAAGAACGCCTGTCTAGCTACACGTTGTCACAATTCCAATAAACATATTAATTCATTAGGTGCCAACGATAAGTCGTTAAGCTGATGAAAAATTGTTCAACTAACGTCCCTTCTCATTCCTGAATTATGTTATTATTTTTAAACCTGAACGGTGATCCGTTAATAAAAATAATAAACGGTACATACATTAGTTACAGATTGTTAGTAATAGTTTACGAGTAGGTACCCAATCGATTTTAAAATTAAATCTGATCTGGTCTGCATAGCGTGGGCACGTTAATAAAACTGGCTTTGATATCCTGTGATTAACATTTGCAAGGTATTATGGCGAGACGGGTTACCATGGGGCTCCGTTGGCGACGAAACGGATTTTTTCACAGGTAAGTCATGTCAGCGCTTATATTCAAAGCTTGGAACTACTGTTGTTTAGATTTTGGCGAAAAATAGAAAAACTGATATATCCTTGACAAAAATGTACGATTGTATTAGAGAGTATCTGACCTCCAAAATTTCAAGTCTAAAAATCCTCCTAGGGGTGTAAATATGGAGCAGTTTTTATTTGCCCAGCACCTATATCAATCTTCATAATTTATTTATTATATATTATTTATATATTATTAATGAAATCAATGAATATTGAACAAAATCTAATCCTCTTTTGTTGTGGCCAGTAATATAGGACAGTGAAGCTTGTACAAGAGCTAAAGAGGTGAAATTGTAATTATTGATTATAATAAACATGAGTGAAAACAGAGACAAAATCTATAGATTCAAATCGGACCAACTTCTTAATTTATTGCTAATTATCAAGTCAGTAGCATATTTGTCGGTAAACGATAATAATGGAAGTAATGCTAATAATAATTTTAAGATTTAATTAATTAATCAAGTGCCTCAGCAAGGCAATAAGCTCGTGAACCAAAGTGGATATTAAAACTATGTATTATTTTACTAATTAAATAAAGCATAAAAGTGCTTCCATTATGTTGAAGTTTCTAATACTGTTTCTCGGGATGTGCAATAACACGTCGAGAAATAATGCATACCGCTCATTTGATACAATAATACACAAACAAAGTAGCGAACTTTGTTGGCATAAACAAGTGTAATGAACTTATGGAATGACCATTCAAGTTTAATAGGGCTAAAATACGGAATACGTGGTTAATATCAGAATTGAATATTAAACCGATAGCCAATGAACAAAGGAGATTGAGCTGGTTAGGGCACATATACATGACAAAGTAAGAACAATGAACGAGAGAAATTAACGAAAATAGAGCGTGGGGAAGAATAAAATAAGATGGAACGACCGTTACATTGTATTGCATTACATCTGGGACATACTGGACTTTCTGATTTAATAAACAAAAGGCCGAACAGATTTAAATTCCTAAATTTTCTATCAATCCAGGAATATTTCGAAAATAACAAAACCTTTTGAATCCGGCTTTATCCAGGAAATGAATTAATAGTCATTTGATAGCCTAACCGAAACATTTTATTACCGAATATATCTTCAATTCATTTATTTAATTCATCCTTATTAGAGACCTTAAGAAGTCCATTTATTTAATTAAATTAATTAAATGTAATAGATTTAAATTAAATTAGATTCGATTAAAAACGACCCACTATAAGCGTAGCGAAAAAATTCTAAGGCGATCTACGCCCCGAACAAGACAGAATTTCCTTTTGCTCCTCTCCGGGCATTTTCCCATCGTATCGCCGGAATAAATAACGACTGAGAGACGACTTCCTCATTCGGATGCGATGCATATAAATTCACGATATTGCAGAACGCCATTTCTGACGGTCGTTTTAAAATCCGAGGCCTTTAAACTTGTTACCTCAGAGGATGCTGAAAATTGCTCCGTCGTGTCTAGGAAGTTTCTTCGCCGGGCGATAATTCTTTCGCCCGGACTGGCCCGGATCCCATGATGTACAGGTGTACTTATCGGGGAGAAAAGTGCGATTTCATTGCAATTACGCGGAGATGCGACGCTTTTTAGGTTAGGGAAAATGCCCGGATCGTTTGTGAATACCCTCACTCCACAAAGTTACCACAGCGGTCGAGATTATAACCGAATACATATTTTATTGCTAATTAATTACAAAAAGAGTAATTACTGGAGCCACTGACGAAAAACAGTGGCTATGCCAGCTAAATCTTAAGCTGCCGCAGCTATATTGGAAAAAATATCTTTGTGATGAATGCATTTGTTTGCCCTTAAGCTGGATTAACCATCATTGTTAGGAACAGCTATTGTAATATTTTTTGCGGAATATATTAGCAATATAACATGCAATAAAGATCATGCTGATACCTCTAGTTGTTTAGATGTGTCTACAGTAGCTTGAGGCTTAAGCTGGAATGGCCAGTTTCTCGGGAACAGTTAAACCAATTTCTTTGCGTAATAAATTAATAATTAATTAGTAATGAAATAACTGTTCGGTAACAATCTTGACATATGAAGTGGCTATGTTAACTTCAGAGACATTCAATACAAAAGAGTTTATTCAGCTGCGTGTTTTATTTGCATGGATAATTCTATTACAGTCCCTTGATATCGGAAATTAGGAAAATTGTGAAATGTCATTATATAATTTCTTTCCACTGCTGTTACAAGTTTCTTCAGCTTGTAACAGACACTTAAGACAACTCCCCAAAAAAGTATTAAATAGCGTACCTACAGTATGCAATTTTTGGCAAGGTGTCAGCCACGTTATATCAGGTGAAGATTAAGTCGAGGATTAAAGCAAAATATCAACCTAACGATTAGTGACATTTAAAAGAAATTTCTTGAAGCTAGTGTTGTTACAAATATTTAGAAAAGGGACCATCAGAGAGCTGACCATGAAAGACAAGCTGATCGATGTTGGTTTACAAGTGTAATAAGTAAACCTAAATTGTGCTTCCCGAAGTAGCAGAGAAATACAATGTCAGCCAAAGCTCAGTACACGATTACTAAGGAGAAAAAATATTTCTGATATTCTGACCAATACATATATCAGTACAGACCGGTGCAGACCAACACAGACAGTACAGTACAAACTATAGATTATTTTTATGAAACTATTTAAAACCAAAAGTGTATTCTACTATTACCCATCATATTGAAGATCTAATAAGTCGTATCGGAAACGAAATGTAAATCTCATCTAAAGATGTTGTTCACAACATAAATGTCTAAATTTGAATCAAAAGGGGAAAATTGCAGTTTCCATTTAAAAAACCACGTGATGATGTCATAATTCTAGAACAGAAAACATCAATTATTGCTTTTTTAGCAAAACAGATGTAATTCTGATCATTTAACCGAGCACTTTTTGGATAAACATTTAATAACGCTGTAATACATTGTATTGAATACTTTAAAGAAGTAATTGACGAGGGATAATTGGCTCTATTTCCAACAACTTTCACTTAAAAACTTGACGAAACCAGTTCTGAATTCTCCTGGTAAAGACTTAAAGGAACTAGTAATCAAAATGTGCTAATTTGTGCGCACGCAAAAAGCCAAAAAATTAAAAATTGTATAAAACCGTGTAAATTTTCAGATGTTCGCAGGATGCAAGTACACACCGCCCCATTCTCCACTAAAACTTCTCTTTGGCGGGTCGAATCAACTCGTTTAACGAACATTAAAGCGGGTATTGTACGGATTCGGATTCTAAGTGCACTTTAAGCGTCATCAGCTCGATTAGCTCGAACGTATCGCTAAGAGTTTTAGCTTCAAACTAACTAACCGGATTAAATTTCAATGCGTCCAATGAAGAGGAGAAGGTGAATTAAGCGTCCTAAAATTCATTAAAAACAAGGTTTTCACTCGGCAGCTGCTGATGTTTTATCAGGCCTGATAAATCTCTTCGGCCAGTTTAACATTAACGAAATAATGACGTTTTCGTATACATTCCTAAATAAGAATCTCACGGTCTTCCTCTTTTAAGTTATTGAAACATTTCGGAATCAATTATGCGCCTAATTAACCGCATTTTAAGTAGTTTTTCTCCTCGACAAACCACTGAACTCGCTTATGATTCAGACGACATGTTAACTTTTTACTCTACGAAATCTCGTTCTCGGAGCTATCACGTCCGAGTCGTAAAGGCTTGAAACACGACAGTTTTTAATTATTTAGAACCGTGTAAACGTTATGTATGTACTTGATCTTGGACTTTGGCTACAAATGTATATAATTGTCGCTGAAAACCGGTAGAAATAACTCATGCTGCGAAAGAGCGAGAAAGAGAGAGAGTTGTCGTGGACATGGTAAAAGTACGAGGTAAAAAGACTGGATTTGAATTTCACAGTGTCAAGAGCTTCTACGTTACATTTGTTCTAGTGGAACAATTACATTTTAAAAATATGGCAGTGTAATGAACCCACATAGCATTTTGTTGGAATTAAAAAATTAACTTGAATTGCGGGTTTCTCCTTAAACGTGCTGCATAGTGAAATTACTAAATATGTACCACAAATGTTCAGTAATCGCCGTTTTAAGCAATTATCCCTAGCTACTTCATCAAATTTTAAAAGGCACTAACAGCTATTACCGTCAATAAACAATATGTTACCAGTAATTACGTACTTATCACCAATAATTATGTTGGATTGAAACCACTAAGTAGCCCTAGTAAATTTTGGAATTACGTTGGTTAAACGTTGATGTAATATTTAGGCGGCGTTCCGGAAACAGAGCAATTAAAATTCAAGCTATCATTAGCTCATAAAATTTTATTGGTAACGTAAACGCACGTTAAATTATAACCCATCCACTTTACCGAAAATGATTGATAAATCATATCGAATAATTTCCACCAAAAAATATTTTGTTTAAAGAACAAATTTTTAGTTTTCGAACTTGAAGCAATATATAAAAATATACCGTTAAAATATACCATATCCATATCTAAATACATCGTTACATGGCACTAGAAGCTACAAATCTCCTAAATCCTACGAGGGGACATACTATGGGGGGTACACGACCCAGAATAGGGTCGCAAATTTAAAAATGACAGCTGGATTCAGCAAAGCTTTTCCTTGGTGCAGTACTAAAGAAATGAGGGATTAAAAACGATTTTTTAAACATATTGAAAAACAAGATACTCCATTATGTAGGGAGATTACTAACCAAACCCTCCTTAGTTATCAATTTGTACTGGATATGTACGGTTGTATTGATAAAATCTGAGGTTGCAGAAATTCCCTGGTGATAAACGATACCACGAAAAAAGTTTGAAGATAATAAAATATTGACGATGTTACACAAGGTTGCCGTTAGTTATTTCCAGAATCATGTATTTACCCATATGTCTATCATCGCATTGACCTAAATACAGTTACATCTACTTTTTAAACAAGTACACAGTTTACTCGAAACTTTTTTTAAATAGCTTAGCTTTTACCCAAGGTGTGATGGAGATGTTATTAACTATTAAAATAACGTTAAAGTGTTGAAAGCTACACGGAATTGCACCATCAAAAACAATTTATTATAGAGATTACAGGAAAAATAACTGTGCTATTTACTTTCGATGCGACCTCGTTTATCTTCTCGACGTATCCTTTAAAATTTATAATCTACAAAACCAAGGAACAAATAAAACGTTTATGTTGTTTAGAGCGATTCACAGCATCTCTCCTAACGTCAATAATGCGAACTAAACGACTTTCGCAATACAGAAAATGTAGAAATAACCTCCTATCGGCTTTATTTGTATATCATTGGGGGTAAAAAATGTTTAGGCAAATTTTCTGGAAAATGTTTGAAACCGCAATTATAACTTCTACATTCTAAGAACTAGGTGGGATTGCATATGCATAAATGCTTGTCGTGGACCTTATATATAATCATATATATATATATATATATATCATATAGAAATGTATTATATTACAATATAAAAATATATTGTAATATATTAAATAAAATATAGGAAATACCTTCCTTGAATTACACTGAAAATTGCTACATTTTTGTTTTTATTATGAATTACTATACATGCTATTACAATGTAAGTTTTCGAGGGCCTGAAACACTTGAAAAGTGCCATAAACACAACGGGTGACATCGAGAAGCTGAGTGAAAAACTTATACAAAGATGTATTACGCCCACTAAATATTATTAGGTCTGTTATAAAGGTATTGGAATTGTATCTACATATAGACAGAGAGAAGGAAATGCAACTATTAGGGTGATTTCCCGTTTCGCCTGACGGTCAAATTTAAGGCATTTTAGTAGCGTTTCGCCCGACCATAAATTAAAGAGGGTAAATTTCAGGGCAAAAGGGCAGTTCACTCGTTAGAAGTAACTGCGCTAATATTTGATTTTGCTAGAATTTTGAGAAAAACGATCTACTTTGCCTGTAACTTAGGCATACATTATTATCTTTTGGGTTTAGTGTATTGAAAAAAGTGTTGGTCGCGTAAGGTGAGTTTTAAATGTGAGAAAAATTGTGGGATTTTCAGTTTATCGGATCAAAGCAAATTGTTCCAATTATTTGATATAAACGATATAATAAATAAATAAATAAAGATAGAGAAAATGATTAAATATTATGTATAGGTATCTGTGGAGTATAGGGACAATTGCATATTCCTGGAAATTGAATTTTGTGTACATTGTTTGTAATGCAAGGAGATCATTTTTAGATAACCTCTGTTATTCGTTTCATTTTGTAGTCACCCCCTACTTCGCTGTAAAATATAAATATCAAACAGTGTAATATTTAAAAATGTATATCAAGTATATATTCAAAATCACATTTTGGAAAACGGTAATATTATATGCCAGAAATGATGCATGCAAGTACCAAGGTAAACATTTCAATTTCTCATGAATTACGTTCTTATATACATTTTCAATAAATATATTTAATGTAACAATGTTACTTCATCACAAATAATATATTGCATATAATATAAATAACGACCTTCCATTTTCTTGTTGCTTCTTTAACCCTACCAATCAAATCATAATTGAGACTAGTAGAAATAAATAAATGATCTGCGTGGATACTACAATTGATATCATTGGTAAGTACCTCGATGTGATTGCAATGGTCGTTTACCCCTCGACACCACCCGTCGTGTTTATTGCACTTTTCAGGTGTTTCAGGTCCTAGACACTATTACAGTTCTGCATAATTTTTATCAGTTAAATACGACCCGAGTATAAAGTTCGTTGGAGACTTACCTCATCAAAACGATAATCCGGTAAAAATCCGGAACGTCGCACGAGGACACCCATCGAGACCACCGAACGTAAAAGAAAATGAAACCAAAACGAAATAAATCCACTAGGAAAAACCAAAAACCATCGGCACTTTCCCTCCTCGTACTCAAACCATACTCGACGTACATACGCCTCTACGACCGAAATCACACTATTTCACACGCACGCAGTCCTCGGAGTCCTCGACACGCGCGCGTCACGCACCAAACGAAACCTCGCGTCCGACTGAGGATCCACACGACTTGCGACTCGCAGGATTCGAAGTCGGCGAGAGTTTTCGCCCGTCGAGGATTCGGACGTCGGCGTCGGTCAATTGTTGCGCCGATCGGGGCGCCGCCCGGAGGGCGACGGCGACGGAGCGAACCGTCGAGGGGGCGAGAAAAGGGAGAGACGGAGAAAGGTGATATGCGTGAGTGCGAGGGAGAGAAAAAGAGAGGAGATTACGGTCCGTACATCTTCGTATTCGTAACGGCGGAGAATATGTAATAACCGCAGGATGCGTCGTCCTCGGATCGCATTCGATGACCGTTCGCTTGTTCCTTTTCGTCTTTTGTGCGAAGCGAGGCGATCGGCAAAGGGGCGAATCGTTTATCCATTTACATACCAAGGGAGCCACTGCACGCGAAAATTGTCACAATAGTGCACGCGGTTTAAAGAAAAGAGGGACGACACGGGTCGATCAATTTTCCAAATCGATGGACTCACTAGATGGACTTCACTAGACAAATTAAATGCTACCTCCTAATAACCTTCTTAAAGCTCATTTAACGCATGTAGTTAATATAAAGACATTCAGTATAAAACACCAAAAGGATGGAATAGAGAACATATGTAGACTTGAGGGTGACGGGTGGTTGTGTATATAAACCTTCCAATTTATCCTAAGAACCTATAATTTATTACCAAGAAGAAAAATAAAGCAATAACACCAACAATTTCGTGCGTGCAAGAGCGTGTAGCCCAGTTTGTAGAGCAAAAAAAGCTATTTTGGTAGATAAAATTTAACAGCATTTAATACATTTGGAGATGATTTGTAGAGAATTAAACGACCTTCAACATGAGCGTTCCTACGAGGTGATCGGATCATTTTTCACCGAGAAAACCTGGGAAAATCGTTAAAATGGACCCTTTTTCAAAAATTGATAGCTTTGCCCAGTTTAAAGCTGAAGCGCTAATTTTGCGTGAGCTGTTAGGCTATCATGTCTACTTCAAGTATGCAAAAGTTGGATGATGTCGGATGAATAATTTTTGCACAATTAAATTATTAACCATATACGCTAAAATCTTGCAAAATTCGGCGTATTAACTAAGGTGGGCCGATTTTAACTTTTCAAACGGTTTTTGAAAGAGAACATCAAAACCTACAACATGGCTATACGATTTTCTATATACGTTTAGAGAAAAGTGCGAAAAATGGCTTCTAACATTGCGCGAAACGCGCGATTTCGCATTTCGAGCCATGTGGAGGGCGCTTCAAGCAGCATAAGACAGTATATTGGCGCCTCTCTCTAAATAAATCCCATAAGTAAGCTACAATCAAGTTTTAGAATCATTTCGACTAGAAAAATTATTAAGTACTGATAACATGTGTAATTATGACAGCCTAATTTTGTAGTAAAACTCACGTATACTAATAAAACAGTCTACGGCATTACAATAAATGTATAACTGAAAAAAATTGTATATATTGTTTAGTATATATATTATATTATATATTACATTTAAGTAATTCTTTTTGACTACTCTTAGTTTCCACCTTTAGTTATAAATAATCAATGTATTTTACATAATGTAATTTTCACTCGCACGGTTATAAATAACTAAATAATCTTAAATTACGGATCAGCAGGAAACGCCAGAATTTCCAATTATTTCAACTTTCATCGTCAAGACACAATGACACTCGATTCAAATGTACTCTGTATTATTTATTTCGAAGTCTCTCGCAACATTTTAGTTTAGAAACGTTCAGACGCGTTTTCCAGTACGTCGCCATCAAACTTGACAATTTTTTGGATTCACGCTTCATCCGGAAACTAGACTCGACATATTATACCCATATATAAGTCCATTTTACACCATACAGGAGACATATAGAGGATAAGAACTGATGAAATACTTGTTTAGTGCTTATATATGTAGATTTTGAAACTAGGAAAAGGCAGATCGTTCCGAGGCTTAATTGTAGTAAACTATGTTACATTACGGTATTACGTTTCCTTTAGTTACAGTTTTCACATAACCACTTATATTTAATTTAATTAATTTTGTTGAATATTTTACGTCTTCCATGTAGTATAGCAATTTACCAACCACTACTTACACATTTACTTAATTGCTTTACCATTGCTGTATTAATTTGTGTGTAACATTAGGAAATTAACAACATGAGATATCATTACTACAATTACATTAAATAGGTCATGAATCATTGCTTCACCTTTGCTACGTTTCCTAGCAACATCTTACATAATACATTTTCACGAAAGAATCGTAAGCCACTGGACAATAATTCTACCTATAACGTGTAGGGCAAAGTAACAAAATGAATGAACATTACACCAGACGACTAAATTTATTTTAAAAGAGGAGAAATGTTATTTTAACGCCAAGAGGCAAAAAGTCTAACGTAAGGTAACACATTTCCTATGAACATTTCTACTTTTAAACGATCACACTCGCATTACTCGACGGCGTGCTTCCTTGATAAGAGCTAATGGAAAATAAATATGATGCGATTAAAGGACTTCAGTTGTTTTACTAAATATTTGACCAGAAATTCCGTATCATGAGAAACACTTCGTAGAGAAGGTCTATGTTGCTTTGCAACTTTCATCGTACTAATCTCGCCCCTTGAATCTATCAACAATTTCAACTTTAAATGAACATTCTTTTAATAAATTTAATAGGTGCTCTTACTAAATTCCTCCAGAGGGTTTCAAAAATGCCAGTGTCCATTATATCAACTAAGTTCTTCCCCCTACTTTGATTTCTCTGAAGAGAATAGGACGTATTAACTGTGTTATTAGATTTTTAAAGTTCTATATCGCTCTTTTTAAATTTCCACAATAAACAATATTTCAACAAAATACCATTACGTTTCTAGTTCAGTTATACAACTAGCACTTATTTTTTGTGTTATGCGCACATTGAAAAAGGTTGTTTATGACTTTTTCCTACAAAAGTATTAACGAAATTAAATTTGCCGAAGAATTTAATGGTAATAAAGATTAGTAAATGTCAGCAAGGGTGAAAGGCCTGGGGTCGCATACGCCTCTAGCATAAAAATTAGGTGCTGCATATTTTGTTCCCTGTACATATTTCCATAATTAAATTTTTCATTACTACTAAATTTCGGGAATTTTGACTGTGAAAAGCTTATTTCACTTTTTCAAAATAATTACCTCAATTCCAATGAGCTACCATTTTTTCCTCAACAGGAGGTTTGTAGTTAATTAGTTAACCACAAATCACAAAAATTTTATTTTTGAATATGAAGTGCAAATAATTCCTTGTGCATTTATGATAAGAGTTACAAATTACTTTGTAAGCAATTAGAGTTAATTTCTACATTTAATCAAATCGTAAAATTATTTTGAAATTATATTTAACACTGTGGTGCACTACAAAGAAAGTGATTATAAATGGCAAAAATAAATTAGCGCGCCCTGGATGCGGTTCGCGTTTGTGTTGTTAGTACCAGGTCAAGGATATTTTTATAATTAATAACTTGCATGGTCTTAGGCCTGAATCGATTTTTCGTTTAGTTCATATAATTTACTCCAGGGTTTGTTTTTATACCTACACATAATTACGGCCCTAAATGTTTAATTATAATATTAATAACGCCGAGTCAATACCATAATCGTTTGATGTAAAATTTCCTACACGTCCTTGATTCAGCAAAAGTACTGAAATAAACATGCTTACTTCCATGTAATGATTGCTTAACTAACGGTTTTCTGTTGACAATTATTATGCATCACTGAAATCAAGCATATTTGACATAGTGTTTACTGAAAATTCCTATTTGTGCTTCATTATGTTGTCGGAATACATGACTGCATTGATTAAATCCCCATGTAATATTGGCGCATTCGCTCGAGTTTCCAGGCACGCTTTTCTCCAAGATTCAAACACGTCACATAAAACGGAGTCAACTGAATCCTTCAACGTACCGCGGCGGAAATGATTTTGCTTTCGGTAGTAAAGTCCCCAAAAATATCCACAGTTCCACGACTAACAACTGATACATAATAAAGTTCCTTGTAAAGTGTAAAACGTAAAGGATTGAGACTGTAAAAGTTGACAAACTGTAGTTTTATGATGAAGCAATAAACTAATCCGGGCGACAAACACCTGAACACCCCAAAAAAGAATATCACACTTCCACAGCTTGTGGACTGATTCATTTCTGATTGTCCCACGCTAAATATTATTCCCATGGGCGTAGGTTTGGAAAAAGTGTTCGAAATGAATTCGCAGTACAAGGAACCCTTTTCGATACAGATGAATTTCTGGTAATTCTGCTTTAAACGCGTTAAGATACCCAAGCAGCTATAAGAAACCCAAAGGCCTATATAATAAGAGAATTTTAAAGTTAATATGAACTAACGGATTTGTAGAAGTTCGAAGTTAGGAGTGTCAGTTATACCAAAATTTTGTCACGGTTTAAGCGAATCAAGATATGTCTAGAACTGTGGGGGATGCAAAAGATATTTCAACTAAATTTTATTCTGTAGATTATCATTTACAAAACGCTACCGATTGGAAATTAATTTGATAGGTTTTAAAAGAGTTACGGGGGTTGAGATTTAGAACAGTTCAATTGTGCTAGTGAGCAAGCGTGTCAAGACTTCCTTCGTGATGTAAATAATTCAGCACAACAGTCAACATTTACATTAGTTTATAAACGCGTTTTATAATACAAGAGGTGGAGGAATACAGAAGGATAGGGAAAAATTTGTCAAAGCGTTTGAATAGGACGTAATCTTATTAATCAAGATTTGAAACGTACTAGTTTTCCTCATGGTTTCACACCGCGTAAATTAAGTAATAAACCCAATAAAAAGTGGCAGTAGAAGTTTGGGTTAAATAATTTCAGTCAAACTAAGAATAGAAAAAGATATGAAGAGGTTAGACCAAAAAGTGGGTATATTAGTGACTATTTCTTATTTGTGATGTAAGAACAGATTAATTTAGTAAAAAATTTTTTTACATCATAACACAATAATCATAAGAGCTTTGGCTACTGGGAATGCCGTCACTTAGTTAAATTTGTATTTTTATTAACAAATTCAAACTATAAGAACAGTACAAGTGCAAACAAAATTAATTTTAATTATTTGTCATTTGCATGCATTGCACCTGCTCGTTTATATTTTTAGTAATAACAGTGTAGTTTTACTCGTTAATAAATTTTAAATGGGGTTAAAGCGACTAAGAATAAATAACTGTAATTGAAAATATCTAGGAAGATAGCTAGTAGAGATCATGTGACGACAATTATTTCAGATCGCAAGTTATACTTTTATATGGCATATTCTGCAAATGAATATATATTGTTGAAACCTCAAGAACAAAATGGTAAAATATTTGAAACTGCTTCTTTAGAGTAGCTTAAATATCGGTATGTTATTTAGTAATGATTGCTTGGTAATTTATTGCTGTGGTAATTTTATTTCTGCATATCGTGAACCTTTATCAGAACTGAAATAATGAAATTAGTGAGTTAAAACTGGGACACGCTACACAAAAGGAATTTAATTAACGTGTTAGAAATTATTTCCTCGTTCCCTTAAAAGATTTGTTCCTCTCCGCCCATTCTCCGGGGAACCTTCCCTTTCTGGCAGTATTCCTCCTTCTTCCGTACCTGCCCCCAGCAATAACAACAAAACGGCTGATGACACCTCCCAGGTGTGTCTTTTGAAATCTTAATTCGTGTGACCGAAACTGGTGCCTTTTTGGGAAAAACGGTTTAACGTCGAGGCAGGGCGGCAAAATTTTCTTATTCTTCTTTTTTTCTCCTCTACATTGGGCAAAGTTTAAATGGGACTGAAAACGCCAACGTAGTTCTTAATGGCGGGATGATTGTATACTGTCACGTGCGAAATTGGAAGTCGTAAATCTCCAGGCAATAAAATCGAAGGAAAGGGACAATTTAAGGATTGCCCTAGTAATGGAATTTAGCAGAGATTTAATATAATTGAAACAGTATATACGTAGGTTCACACTCTTTCACTCGAAATTGCAGGCGTTTTGCGGATAATGGAAGCGGTTTCCGATGGAATTCCCTGCCTCGTATTAAATTATCGACTTCCATTTGTCAAATTTCTTCCCCGTCAGAACCGTTCCCCACAGGACCCAGGAAAGAAAATATTTGATCGCCGAAATTCGAATTCTCCCCGTATGCAAGATGATAGCAGGCAAACACGAAACACACACACGCACACATCCCCATTACCATGCAGCGGCTCAGGAAGAAATGGAAAATTGTAGGAAAACAATGTTCGGCGCGGGAGCAAGTCAAACACCAGTAATTGAAATATTGAATGGGCAAACACTAGGTTAATTTCTATCAATAGTTGGTTTGCGGGACGGTATCTCCGTCTCCCTTTCTCCCTTCCTCGCTCCACCAATGCACCGCAGTCTATACACGGGGATTAAAGCAGGGGCGCACATTGAATGCCGAGCATATAACACGCGCTTCAACGATATCCCCATGTCTCTTTCTCCCTCCCTAACTCCACCAATACACACAGTCTATACACTGGAATGAAAACGGTGGCGTACAGTGAATGCCACAACTAAAGAACGAGTTTCATCGTCAGTACACCAGGAGGGAAATTATAACAATAACAAGGTATTGCACAAGTTAAAAGATTGAAATTGAAGTTAAGTTAGGACACTTCCAAGGGATTAGTTAGTTTCAGCATTTCTGGACTAAGTGAAGTAGCTGTGTACACTCAGTTGTAGTAGAAGGAAGAAGGCATTTTTGTATTAAAAAATTTTTTCTTAAAATCCCTATATACAGCGTCTGCCTCTTACGAGAAAGTTATATGATGGACTATCACCAAGCTTTTTGCTCAGCAACAGTGGCTTTGTCACTCTATTTTCTTTCTTTTCTGTTTATTATTTGGACTCTCGTTACAGAGGTAAAAAATTTAGAAACTGGCAATTTTAAATATACTCGTACATTGTGTCCTATAGTAGTAAGGATATTGGTTCATATATAAGTAATGTTTTAAATATTTTCACATAATATATAATTATTATTTTAGTTATTTTATAAAATAAATATTGAAGTATTTCTAAATATAATAATTGTTAAATGATTCAATTGGAAGAATTTTGAAATTGTCATTTAAAACAAGAGGTATTTGTCACTTATGCAAATTCATCCAAGAATAACAGCCATTTCAGCAAGTCATATCCCGTCATCACTAATCAGTGATAACCACCCTGTTTTTCTACTTTTTATATTAACATTAGGTAAACTATTGAAACATTGAATTCATGACAAATTCCACGTTTCAAAATGGTGAGGTAAAAAGAGTAAATCTTTCTCAATGTCACTTTGCCAATAAATAAACTGAGAATAGATCATTAAAGGTGATTTTTGTTCCATAACTAATTCAGCTAATCTCCAACATTTAAATTTACCAGAGTAATAAGAAACTGGTTAAGCCCTTCGTTGATCAAACATAATGAACTGACTGCTACAATGCCCAAAATATTTAGTTATTACTAGATGCACACATATACGTTTAAAATACGTTTCATTAAAACTTCTCACACTTGTTGCCTCGGCACTGCTATTGGAATTTCTATAACTTTAGCGGATTGCATGTGCTATATTGATTGCTAAGCATGTCTGATGCAGTCGGAATCAGACGTGTCAATGTTGAGTTGAAACTTGTAAACTAAATGCTTCACGTATACACTTCCCCACTACTGAATAACTTCCCAGTATTCCCCACGCTGCTGCCTCAGCAGCAATCCGATCCAATGTGAGGGTCGATGTAACAGAATAGAGTAACGCATAGTTGTAATGTATTTCCAATGGGGTTCCTTTTCAGTTCCCTCCTTCGCGGCTATACTTCAGCCCTCTTTAACCCTTCCCACCCTCGTTCGGCCCTTTTGTGCAGGTGCCGGGGCAATTTGTAGTGTTTAGTTCGACATTCCAGCTTCAGTGATTTCGACTTGATCGTACGGTGGATCGCGGGTGAAGGTGGCATCGAAGGAATTCGAGTTGAAGTTGATAAACGGTACCTCGAATTGTAATTTATTGGGATTTTGGCGGTTACAATAAAGAAAACGTTTCGATTCGATACACTCGAGCATTGCTGCCGTCGATGTTCGGAGGTTTAATGGATAAGGTCTAAGTTCTATCGGTTTTAATCACTAAATAACCCGAGGGATATAAACTACGTGAAAAACGGGTATAACTGGTACCGAAAGCGGCTTTCACAAACAAAAAGTTTAGTTTTTTTCAAATACCGATGCTTTGAAAAATTACGCACTAGATTAAAACATTTTCATTGGGGTAAACCAACATTTCTAACTTTTGTGCCAATCCTAACAAATTTAAAATTGCTATTTCAGCAAAATCCGGTAAATCAAAGACTAGACAAGTAAGGAGTTTCACTGAAACTCACATCGTAGTAGCCAATTAAATCCGGATATTCTATTCTATTCTACGAGTTAACTATTCTAAAATCGACATCATAACTTGTGAATTTATATCCCTTAAAATTTTCCATCCGAAGTTTCTAATTAATTAGTGTTTATGTTTGTTTTCATAACCTCAACTTTAGCAAACATGATAAACCTTATTTCTCCACTTTCCTACCGTTTCTGTTGACGTTTATAAAAAGGAGTGGCTAGCTGTTTCTTCGTTGTCAGGATTTTTCGAAAAAAGATGGAAAGTTAACCGATCGATTGCGAAATAAAAGTTTCCAGATTTTTTTAACAGGCGCGACGTGGAAAAAATCGGAAAACAGTCTGTGGGAATTCTGGAGCAAGGGTTATACAACTTTTATGTTTTCATTGGCAGGATTGGTAAACATTCAGTTAGTTTTTGTCAAAGCTGTTTTTGGTGGATTTTTTTGTTGTTTAATCGTCGAGCGTTTTTCTCTCTGGCAAGCTATTTCAAACCGAGGCTTATTTGTATATGAAATATATTGTTTTTAAACTACACATTGGGTGACACGATCAAAAATTCGTAAATTGTGCCAAATTTTATTTCCAGCGAAGAAATTTTCTACGGTAATATAAAGTGCAGCAGAAAATATAGTGGCGATCGATGCCTTTAGTCTGTTAGAGAGTAGCTTACTAATTATTGTATAGAAAGCTTCAGAATAACCTGTAGAACAACGATTGAGTTATCTTCGCTCTCAAAAAGCTGGGGAACATTTGCCAAAAAAAAAAATAGTAATGTAAAAAGTAATGAAGAAACGAGTTTTTTTCTTTTGTTTTGGGTATATCTTGAAAAGTATTCATTTTACAGCAAAGTTGCTAGGAAATAAAAGTTTCGTAATCAAATTTTCTATGAGATACAATTGGTTAGAAAGTTTAAATTTCATTATCTTTGTTGAAAAATAGCAATGAATATTAAATATTTTTTGCAAATGTTCCCGACCTTTTTGAGAGGAAGAATAATTCAATTGTTGTTCTACAGATTATCCTAAAGCATTCTATGCAAAAATTAGTAAGCCATTTCCCTAAAACCAACTTAAAATAGGTGTACCCTGGTCTATTATGAAAGGACTATAAACTGCACCACCCTGGTACACCATAACAACTGAAGAATGAAATGACTTATGAAAACGTTCTTAATGATATTTGAGTAAGTAAGTACCATAAAATAATTTACTTGCTTCGAACGGGGCTTGGTTGTAACGCTGCACAGGGATGGACTACAATTTTTTTTTCAGAACAGGATAAAATAAATAATCATATTAATAAGTGATTGAAACTTATGGAAAAATTAAAGGAAAAATGAACGTTTAACATGATGCAGATGCTTTTTAATTTAAAATTAGTAATAACTAGTTACCTGATTAATAACAGTTTCAAACATAAACGCGTCACTACTGTTTAAAATATTAGCATTATATCAGTAGTATAAATTTGTCAATGTTATATTACACTAATTGAAGCACCTAGTTGTAAGCTGTTACATAAGTATAAGTATATATTTATTATTCCAGTAATTCGTCATGGGCAATACTGCTATTCTTATTTATACCTAATAGTACTTTAAAATTTATTTAAGAAAAATTGTACTTTTCCAAAAATGGTTGTTTCCAATAAAATTTTCGATTATTAGTTTTGCTGAAGAAGATGTACTGTTTTCGCTGTTAGAACAGCTTCATGTTAAAATAGTCTATGATAAAAGTGGTTGTACATGCATGGCTTCCGGTTAGTTCTTAATTATTTTGAATCACTTCTATGTTTTTAATTGCCGTTTACCAATCATTATAGATCAATTTGATCATATTGATAAAACTACGTAATAAATTTATCGCCACTTTTCAAATTAATCTAATTAAAAATAATAATCAACAAAAAAAACTCGGAGATACAGCAATAGAGAATTGTATTTTCGATATGTTATGTAGAAATATTTACTTAAATGATGAAAATAGTAGAAACTTTCTCTAGAAACTTTCTGATACAAAAATGTATTATTTTCTTTATAAAAACACAAATATTTGTGGAATCCAATAGTAAAGATGTTTCCGCGACACTAACTAAACATATTTCCATTTAACATGCAGGATTCCGAAATAAATCTCGAGACTGTTAAGATTTAATCCTGATTTTATTTCGCGTTGTAAATCAATTTGGATTTAAACGAATACGCTTAAATTTTCAAACGTTACATAAATCCTTTAAAATTCTTCTAACGTGTTCCATTAATTCCATTACAACTGTTTGATTTTTAAATTAGCGTTCATAAGTAGGTACTAACATTTCGAAGAAAAAGGTGTGGTAATTGTAAAACCTTAAATGTGTAAACACCATCAAAGACGCATAAGTTGATTTAACATTCAGCAGTAAAACAAGTGCTAAGTTGCTTATTTAGACTAACTGATATCTATTCACGAAATAAGCCAAACGGTTTCCTATAGAAACAGAAAACTACTACACAAACGATCCTAAAGCTCTTAATGAAGAGTGCTTGAATTTATAAACGCGGTATTCATGAACTTGTTTCGAGTAATTATTCCCCATTACGTTTGCGTATCCAAACAACAAAACAATCGGACTTTATCCCAAAACAACAAAATGCCAAGTAAAAAGCAGGACCCGTAATATTAAGATTTCCGACAGCATTTGCATACTCTCGCGTAGATAATTAACTCTGGCAAAAGCAATTATAAAAATTGTACAATTAATCGAGTCTAATTGAGCTCGTCTGGTGTTTACATGTAGAAATTATAAGCAGAGATTCCATTGAGCAATATATAAACATCAATTGAATACTTTTATAAGTTTTACTAATGTAAAGTGGTAACTCGAACCCCCACCTTGAGCTTATCACACGCTCAATATAACTTTGCAACATTTACCGGCGTACAAGGTTTCACTTATTTCACTTTTGGTTGAGAACTTCGATGATAATTTGCGAAATGCGATATTGCAACTTGAGAGTTTGGTACATAAAAAGTTACAGGTAGGTACAAAAGTTTAATGGGTGGTTTACACACAATTAAACAAAGGGGAAGTGTTCAGATTGGAAGGGTTTTTAAAGCGTAAGAAATGAGACACCTCGTGAATCATCGTGTAAGTATGCAGTGATTTACTTCTTATCGACAGGAAGTTTAAGTAGGGTTTCTTTTAATTTGTTTAATATAGATTACGCGTCAAGCGAAATTAAGAAATCAAACACCAAATTGTCCCTGTTTAGGCAGCCTTGGAGCAATTACCGCCAAATGTATACAGAAACATATTTTACATTGCGATTTGCAGGTAGGCAGGAACCTCCATAGCACATTCATGACTCATCAAAATTTCTCAGCACGAAACGCAAAAATATCCCGTCCCTATTAATCAGAATGAAATATAGGACGTCCAAGGGAACCCATTAAATCAAAGGTGTTGTGGCTTCTATTCCATTGTTTGAATTCAACGCCAACTTTTCATGTTCCGAAGAACTTTATCATGCCATCTCTAAGTTTCGGACTAATCGTATACGACGGAATATATTTTATAGTCCACGAATAAAGGGCCCGCTGCTTTCGGGCACATTAATATTTCTCTCTGTCTCTCTTTCCATCGCTATTATTCCCTTTTTGTTTCTCTATTCCTTCGGGGGTTTAGATTTTTCCAAATAAAAGAGGTAGTTAAGGTTAAACAAAGGGTGCGAGTTTAAAATTGTTTGGTAACAGCATCGAAAAGCACATCCAATGCTTGATAATTTATAACGAACAAAATTGATATGGTAGCATTTGGGGAAATGTTTCAAATTTTCTTTCTAGAGGTTAATGGTGACGACTATTACGAGGTTTACTGGATAATTAAATGCATTTTTGTCTACCAACTTCCACTAGTGAAGAGCAAAAGAAAAACAAAAATTCTAATGGAAATGTAACTGCACAATACGAAAATGCCTATAAAAATATAAAAGAGCTTAAGTATTCGCCTAACACTGTCAACTATAAAACTATGCAAGATTGAAAAACGGGTAAATGTGACTATAGTAAATGGTGACATACCTAATGTTGAACTAATAGTGGAAGTTGGATCCAAGGATGCAAATCCTTCATTGTTCAAAATTTATATGGAAAGCTTATAACATGTGAACAAATGGCATGAGAATAACTAGCTTGAAAGCGGGGAAATTAATGGATTTGCTGTGATTTCCATTTGGATCCAACAGCCTTTGTTCATTGGCATGGACGCTATTGAACATACTCCAAATACTATCAAATAAATCAGGCCTTGAAATTTTCCTCAAATCTAATTCTATTTGTCTTTATTTATATTTTATTCATTTAGGCCCACAGGGACAAGCGCAGGTAAAACCCACTGAAGTATCTATGAACTTAATTGCAAACTTATACAACTACTAACAATGTGATAGAATAAAGGTTGTAATATGAAGAGAAAATATAAAATATGCCAAAAATTGCAGCCTCTAAGAGAACATGTTCGTCTGAAAGGTATTAGAAACGGTTTTCAGTTTCGTGGTTGCCATTGTAGAACGTTGAAACACAGAGTCATCACCTTCTAAGGAATTATATTAAAATGAAGATAAGCCATGGTGATGACATCACCTCATCACCTCCAATAGAATTATATTAAAACGGCGATGATCCGGTGATGAAATCAACAGGATAAAAGAAACGAGTCTTAAAACTGAGGAACTTTACAAACCTTTTTGACCATTTTCTAGGCATATAGTACGTCTGATATAGAGGATTCTAGATAGTACTACACAAGCCTGGTCGGCTAAGGACGAAAGCATTGGTACTATTAGTGGTTTAAAGTGCGAAAACTGAAAGCATTTTCTTTATATAAAGTCCACCATTTTCAAAGCATCATGTGGTCAATGTGAAGACAATTTGGAATCGAAAATTGTGCCTAAATCTCAGGAGGCACTTTCAAGAGTGTATGAGTACTTAACGAAGATCCAATTTCCAGTAAAGGATAGGCAAGAGCACTTTTTCAACTTGAGATAGAAGCTATTTTGTGTACAACATTCTGTCAATCGGTCTAGGTCTTCTTGAAGACTAGTGGTGTTCTGCAATGAATTACTTTCAGTAAAATTTTCGCAATTTTCCACAACACGGAAAGAACTGTTAAATGATATGTTTAATATGAACATGTAATGCTGCAAGAATAAGTGAAATTGGGTCTATGAGTCATCAAAGTAGAAAATCTGATAACATTCAGAGCAGGGGAAGCTTCTAAAGGTTTCCAATTAATTCAGCTCGAATAGACATATATAGAAAAAAATTACCTTGAGCAAAAAGTATCAATGTACTTATCGCCTTATCAATTCCTTCAACAAGTGAATCAAAATAACAGAATCCATTCTACCAGGCCAAAGTTGATTAGAACATCACTTATAGCCATCGCATGTCTGCTTATTATAATCCGCAATTATAGACATACAGGTCTGCCCATAATAGGACAACTCAAGACGAAAAAAGGAAAACGTAACGCGGAGTATTTATGTTTTTTTTTCCAGAATGAGCAATCATTAGACCCAACAAAACCCCAATATGACCGACATCATCCCGAACAATGGCCCCATTGTGCCAAACACGAAAATCACCCGTACGGAATCGGACGACGTGAAAGTGATTTGTCATGATATGATTAAAAACAAGACGTTGCGTTGTCGCTGACTGATGGAACCTCCGCCCGAAGACACGAGAGAGAACAAGAAGTTTTTTGATTCCCTAAGGACCCGACGCCGCCGCCGCGGGGGGCGGCTCTCCGCGTGAGACCCGAGGTGAAAAAATTTCGGGGGACACTTTTGAATTTATGATTGCGACCGGCGTGCTGTGCGTTTATAATATTTTTTGTTGTGTAGAAGGGACGGGATTGAGTTGTAATGTTCACCTGCTTTAGCTTCGAAAATATAGTAATTTCATGCAGATGAGAGCCGCAAAGGTTACTTGTGTTCTGCCACGTTTCACGTTGAGCACGGCGATTTTCTACGATTGTTGGTTTTGTCGACGTTTTAAGTCAGTGTGATAGTAAATTATGCAGTATTTATTTAAATCAGGGATATAAAACCGTACCAACTGCGGCTTATACAGGAAGGAATAAGAGTGGAAGAGTTATACCGTATAGAAGTAAGAGGTACCTACTCGGGAAGGAATAATTTTTCTAACGCTATTTACAGAACGGAAAACGTTCTCAGTTTTCTCTAACTCTATCGCAGATTTATGATTATTCTGGAAACTCGTTAACATCGAAACATGTGTTAAATGTAACACACCTGAAAGACTGGAATTCGTATGGTCATCGAGTTCATATGAATTAAATCGAAAAATTTAAACAAAATATGAAATTAAAGGACGCAAGATTTTATCAAATAACGTAATGGGCGACGTATCAATTTTAATTCAGTTTTAATTTCACATTATACACTTTACGTTGTATAATAATTAAGTAATCAATTGGAGTTATATTGACCTTATATTAAAGAGCTTATATTGAAATATAATACTATAAATTTCAAGTGAGTTCTTGAGCGTTAACTGCCTTAAATGCCTATTATTTCTACAATGTGAAAATTGTATTTAAACATATTTCAGCTATCTGGAAGTTAATTCGTCACTCAATTGTTCTGTTTAACTAAATATTACCTAAGCATATTTAGTCTTCTAGTTCCATAGTTTGTTTTTCAATCTGTTAGCAATGACTTTTTTGAAATTCCAACAGGTTTTTTTCAGTTCTTTTGACAAGTTTTAAATGCTTCGCCGCGAATTTCAGAAAAACTGATTGTACATAAAGTATCGTAGCAATTTAAATTTCATCTTTATTTGTTAAGCGATTATTTTTTAATGCCACAATTGTTTTTATTATGGTTCTATCTGTTTAGGTCAATTCAAAATTAAAACCAAGTTGATTTATATAAAACATAAGGGAAAAAGATTCGTCAATTTTTTTATGTCTTCGTTTGAACTTTTACATTAATATCAACTTTTTTTTAAGTATGATGTTCTTCATTTTTGTCCAATAATAGTCCTATAATATTTCAGTTAAAAAACATGAAAGAAATTGTCCCAAACAACGCCATGTCAAGTGCACATTTCCTAGATACTCTCTTCATATTATTTTGAAAAACTGACAACTCTCAACTTCTCTACAGTAAGTTTTTGACATATTTTTACTTGACTATTTAAAAGATAATGAAAAAAATTGCTAGATAGAAGCACAACAACAAACCTCGTCATACGTACTTGACGTATCATCATCGAAATCGTATAAAAAGTTTCTAACATGAGCAACTATTTAAAAAGCTACTTAAAACGACAAGATGCTTATTTCTTAGTGCCCCACATTGTCTCAAAATTGATGCAACTCAACTCCTTGGCAAAAAGTTTTCAGTAGCATTTTTATCTGAATCATTTAAATAATTTATAACAAGAGCCAGATATGAAAAAATTCAACTTTCATTACAACTCCTCGAGGTTATCAATTTTTATCAGCATCAGGTGGCATTTTGACGTAGAACTTCGAGAGCCGAGACAATTTCATCGTAATTTTACTGAGCAAGACATTTGGACTAATCTCATTAATCGATTCGAAGGAAGAGTGAGAGGGAGAAGGGAGACGAAGTTCTGAGACGAACGTAATCAAGGGGAAACTTATACAAAGCTTTCAATGGTTCCAATTGAATTAGAGAAATTTAAAATGTGCATGGAACATCGCCGGAAATTTAGCACTAACTCCGATATTACTTTCTTCTTCTGAACTTGCCTTCAGATAGATGTTTGTTGCAAAAAGCTCCCGGAGGAATTTCAAACTTTGAATCCAATAAGGTCTCTGCGAAAGACCAAATACATATTCCCCAGATGAAATGAATTTTTCCAAGTTTTATTACTGCCCTTTTTACGAGGAAGGTGTATTATCGAAAAGTTCGCGTTGTAAATTAATAAAATTGCCATCTAAAATTTTAGTGCTAAAATACATCAGGTTGAAACCGTGAATTATTAATATGTACAGGCATGTCGATAACAACAATTTACCCACAGCAAATATCAGTGAACTCACCGGTAATTTTCGAATCTTTACGTGCTTTAGTATACACAGAATATTCCGCCCATAAATAGCAATTATCATAATAAATAGAAAAGTAATTTTGTATCCTTTGTGGTGGTAGTTCGATTATTGAAATGGCACTAAATTATTTAAGTTTCCATTATGATTTCACAATGAAATTTTTGTTAGATGCCCGATAATTTACTTTGCTTTCTCAGCCATAGCAAATAATGCAATTATTTACTGCAATGAACTTCATGAAGTGTTGCAAAATTCAGTTGAATTTAATCTTCCGCAATATCAGTTTATATTTGTTTAAAATTTTGCCGATTGGAATACGTATATTTAATTACCGTACTTGTTTGCCTTTGTAATTTTCATTAATAACGCTTATATTAAATTCGGCCGTTATTCTGGTTATTTGCATTACGAAATTATCATCGTGTGCCTTTTTTAAACATTTCAAACAAAACCGGGTTTCGCCCTATTCAATAGCACACTATTATTACCTCCAATAAAACGGGGCAATGCAGGGAACTGTTCTACATTTCCAGTTCGTATTACGCAAAGTCGGAAAACTATCATTAGTGTACGTCGAAACTTCGTAAACATGTTTGTTGGAATGAATTGCAGTTTTCTTATGCGTTTCACAACTGCTGATACTGACTGATTTATGGATATTTCACAATTTGTGTAAAATTTTTCCTGCGGGCTGAAATATTACATTGTTTAATATTTATGCCTCTCGAGTCTCCATGTAATGTCAGACACGTTCATTCTTCATTTAGTTTCTTAACAAATCA
Organism: Cryptocephalus primarius; assembly: GCA_963576515.1. NCBI lineage: Eukaryota > Metazoa > Arthropoda > Insecta > Coleoptera > Chrysomelidae > Cryptocephalus > Cryptocephalus primarius. The sequence continues at coordinate 14,456,526 of OY754942.1, read as the reverse complement.
TAAACAATTTATTTTCTTTTGATCGTTTTACATTAAGTAAGGAAGTAAGAAAATGAGTAGGTTGCCGGTGAAATTGTCCATCAAACAATAAAAGGAACAAAAAATAAATTTGATTTTTAAAAATTTCGCTTCAGCCGACACAATTTACGCCACGTAATTGCTAGATTAACCATAGGAAACATCGAAATTTGATAATCCCAGTTCGCGCAGAACTTGACGGAGCTTTCTGAACATCTAAACATACATGCACGTCGCGCAGAGGCAAACAAAGCTTTGTCTCCACGCGTCAAGTTACACATAATCGTTCTATTGTACCAAAATTATCTACGCTTTATTAGTTCTCTTCAGTCGACCGCAATCCTCGGCAATACTGACAAAGGGAAACGACATTTTGAAGCGAATTTAATGCGTCCCCGGCCATCTACCGACTACATCGGAGAGTCGGAATCCGAGAAATATTATGCGGTTCTTGTCAAACCCTCGGCTATTGTTATTGGTTTCTTTCAGTAGGGACAAAGAAATTTAAAGAAATGTACCTTCCAGAGCTCCACCACCGAAACGCCACCAACTCCGACTAAAGGACATGTATAAATAAGGCTTTATTGTGCAGAGGTAGTGGATCAAGAAGTATTTCAGCAGTTGTTCCAATATGGACATATCGAATTCGTGTTTTTGTATAGGGGGGAAGAAAAATGATATTCGCAGACATCAATTGCTTAGGGATGAATTGATCGTTTAGTATAATTTTTTTTTGTTATAAAACTACACGAGAGGAGGCATTGGAACAAAGCAATATAGTTCGTGAGTGCAAAGAGTGCAAAATTTGCAAATAACAACCTGTTTTGACATCAACTTTCGTTTATCGCGTCTAAAATTTTAACCATATATCCATTATCTGCATTATCGCAACACAGGGTACCCTTGTGTGCCCAACTTTCTTGCATCATATTTCCGTATTATTACAGCATAAAGGCTTCAGCTCAGGAAACGATAAAACGCCATTACGTTACGAATTAAAGTTTGATAGCGCAGGTTTGAACATGTTTATGTGTCAGACATAAAATTGAAAATTTTTATGCGGCTGCGACAAATTATTTTTATATCGGCTCGTTGGAGCTCCATATTACGTTAGTATATTTTAGAGATCGCAATGATAAAACAGGGCATTTCGTAGTTGGGTCGGCAGTACTGAAACGGGATCGTGAACGTTTCAGAGCGTTAAATTAAATTGTGTTCATGACACTTTTCAGTTTAATTTTTATTTCACTCGGTATTATAACTAGAGTTGCGTGCCACCAACATCCTCCTAGAAAATTAAACAATTATTCAATACGGTGATTAACCAGTCGAATGTATCTTGGGGAGAAAAGAAGATTTAGAAGTGGATGTCATTTTTAAAATAAAATTTATGATTTCTTGTTGATGTATCGTATTATGGTGTGGTGGCATATTAATTATACAATGCGTCCAAAACGTAAATTCGTAAGACCTTTAAAATTCTAGAAAAGAAATGAAAATGAAAATTTATTTTTTCAAATTCATTACAAAAGCACAGGATCGACAGGACTTTATTTACCAAACTAAGAACGGTTAAATTAAATGATTTTTCAAGAGTCTGTTGTACCACAACACGCTTATGTTGTGAAGCTTAGCATGAAGGCAACAAAGCTGGAATTTTCTTTGTGGATTGCTTATTTTTGTTTAAGCAGCTTAAATAAATCAGAAGGTAAATTATTGTTGTACAATTTGTATAATAACATAATTAAACGGTTGCCCAATCTCCAACTTATTTAGGAATTTTACGTCGTTTATTATTAAAAATTATAATTTTTAGATTGCAAAATCGGTTTATTACTATATATAATTATTACTATATAATTTATTACTACATTAATCGGTATACTTTACCAAAATAATAATTGAGGTTTTATGAAAATTGCTAAGCAAATGCGCAATACCTAGGAGAACAATAAAATTAGGCATTATTTTGCCCAAAACGTATATACAATTCAGGACACTAAAAACAATGAGACATTTTGAGAAGACTTCTTTAAGGAAGGACTTTCTGAAATCATAATCCTTTTTTTATTTTCTTTAAAACTAATTTAAATACCAAAGCGTAATTCACGCGTGACACCAAATTTGGTGCGCTGATTACAATTATGATAAAGAAAATGTACCTGTCTCAAATTAAATGCTTTTAAAAAGCTTATTAGGTTTACATGGAACAATGCCTACCCTGATTTTTTATATGTAACTATTAGGGTTTTCACTAAAAATTATAGAGAACTGAAGCTTTAGTTTTATTTCCTAGTGTTTCTTTAATAGAGTAAATTGCTTAGAGATTTAGTACACCGCCTGGATTTTATGCAATGCTAATAACATTTGCATTTGTTAATGAGTGTAGAATGAAAAAGAAATAAAAGTAAAGAATAAAAAGAAAGAAAATTTGCTGCACGCTGTAGATTTTCAGTTTTCACAATACAATGTTTCACAACATTGTACGATTTAATTAATTCTAAGGTAGTATACTATATGTCCTCTTTGATTACTTGTTTGAGGTTGAAATAAGTACTTTCATTTAATATGTCCACTATGTAAAAAAATGGGGTAATAACGTTTATATTACTATTTCCAGCCATACTTATAATATAAACAGTTATTTCATTAGAATTCAAAAGGACTTTCGGTAGATTTTTATTAATCTCTTTTAGCATTAATACCTATATTAAGGTACCTAATACGGTTTTCTTGTGTATTTCTCTCTTTAAGCTAATTACCATTTTAATATTGTGTGATATTTACAGCAATTTCATTTGATATTACGTGAATTTCTGACAAATAAATTTTTAAATTTATAAGAATTTACTCATTACTTGTAGGGTTCAGGGATTTCCTAATTGGCTGAATTATTTGGCAACCAATGTGCCTGTGAAAGTCCCCATAAAATCCCAGGGAAATAGGTGTGAGGTAAGTGAAATTGTGAACGTCGTTTATTCACCTGACACGAACACACCATTAGAAGATATTAAAAATGGCTAATGAACTTAATCCCATGGTGTAAAACTTGGCGCATTTGAGTCGCATGCAACTTTTAATTCGGTTTAAAATTATACGTTTAGAGCCCTCCTGTTTATTGGTACGGCAAGGAACGTTTGGGTTTTGTTGTCTAGATGGTTCGCTTTGATATTCGGGTCGTGAGCTTTTGGGCTCGATAAATTTTGAGTGGACGAAAAAACGAAGTGATTGTTCTTTTTTGAAATTTCCTTGCGTCTAAATATAATGACCGGGGAGATTTTTAACGACCGACCATGTTTTATGCAAGACCGCTTATCGACCGAATCTACACGAATTCAACCATCTCGACATTTTTACTCCTATAGAGAACGAGCTGAGCCCTAAAATACTCGTAAAACAACGTGATCTACGCCGTTTCGGGAACTTCCATCCCTAACGTACATCAACATTCCAAAATTCAACCTTAAATCCCGACACATAAACGTTAAAATCGAATATTTTTTAAACTCCTTGCTGTCGTTTTTCGAACGAGATCGCCCTCAACCAGGTAGACAGGTGTTTATTTTCGTTGTGCTCGCCCCAAACCAATAAAAGCGCCCTTTCTGTCGATATAACCGAACAAAAAGTCGGGAAACCACGCGCAAAACGCTCGTATTAGAATGTCAGAATGAAAATTATGTGAAATATTATCCGTGAAAAAGTGGGGCAGCGGATCCAAGGGATTTCCGCTAAGTATTGGGAGGCGATGATAGAAAAACAAGTCGACGTTTAATAGGGGCAGTTTCAAGGAGAAATTTAATGGATTTCCGATATCCAGATCGGAGCTCGCTAGATTGAATACAAATTACATTCAGATAATCTTTCCGCATCATCACTGCTAATTTTTTACGTATTTTTTTTTTTCAAAAAAACATTTAGAGCTACATGTGAATGTACATATACATTTTTAAAAAATATAATTGCAACAGAAAACTATGTTTTACCCTTATGTGCATAATGAGACAAAAATAAAGCCATCTATCCAATAAGTGTCATATTTATTTAGATTAAAATATGCTAATTAAAATATAAAAATTCATGTCAACAGGCGAGATACATTCATTAAAATGTATATATAACATCCATGATTAACCCCCAAGTCGTATATTTCTCTATGTGCAATTTTGAAAGCAATTTTTGCTTTAATTAATTGTAAAGTAATTTCCCTAAATCGAATTTATTTCGGTTGAATTCTTGCCTAACCTACACGCCTAAGGAGGGCGGATTTGATCACTGGAATACGGGGTAGCTCGAAGTGGTCCCAGCCCTTAGTGCCCATTTTTTCGAATTCCAATAGTTCTTTGGTAAGAAGACTCAAAAATATAGTTTTGATGTTTACACGTAATAGAATAGATTTAAAAATAGTCAATTGTTACTATTAATTTATTAGGACTCTCCCTGTGGCTAGAGGCAGTTGAGCAAACGCAGTTTATATAAAATACCTTTTAAAACATGAGATCTGTAAAACGAAAGCTCAATACTTCATCGGTTTTAAACAAATTGTCGCTAACATCTATGGTTAATTAAGGAAAAACGAAGTAAAAGAATTTTGTTTTGTGTTTTTATTATTGATCTGAGTATTCTCCTCCTTTACTAAAACAGGTAAAAAATTAAAAAGATATTGGTGTAGTTTCAAGGGGCTGACTGAAGTGCTGAAGGCAGTGACCAGAGGAAGGAAGAAACCGATTAAAATGGAGGGCAAAAATATCCAACGCAAACTCACAAGCAGAAACCTACCCTTGCCGAAAAAGAATTGAGGCAGGAGCTTTAAAAACATTACTCTATGCATCGATGTAACAAAAACAATGAAGGAAAATTCATACCCCTGACTTTTCCACGCACCAGTTGAATTCTCGCAACAATATTTTTCAACAGTTGCAGTCTCCTTTTAGGACAAGCAGATATACATATAGGGGGTGAGAGCTGGGGACAGGTGGATGTCCGTCATTTTATGGAGCCGCCATGCACTTTTAAGGGTTGATAGGTAACCGCATGACATGGAAAGAAGAAGGGTTATTTCTATTTCCTCTCGTGTACGTCACAGTGAAAACTGAATTTCCAGTAGCGAAAACTTTTAGTGCTTTTTCGTGATCTATTATTGCCTACCTTTGAAATACAAGAAAATGTGATCAATTTAAGGAATAAAAAATTATAGGCATGCACGCCTCAGAAGCGCAAAGGTTCGAAGCGCCATTTTTCAAGGAAAACACTTTTGTTTACTTCCCTTGATTTGGAATTACATGCCGTTGAAAATAATTCAAGTTTTTATAAAAAAAAGTACCTAGAAGAATTCGCATGCATCCTTAGTAAGCCTAAGGGTAGAAAATTTCTGGAAAATAATGTATTAATTTTGAAGAGCTTTTCCATATTTTAAAGTAAACTAAACATACTTTCAGTTTTATTTTAATCAAACTAAACGTTATTTGCATGACTTAACAAAATATTCGGTTTAAATATATCTCTGACTACTAATTCATAACCTGTTACACATATAGTACTACATCATTGTTGCTTGGCTACAGTAAATACGTTTAAACCCGGTAGAAATCGCTTTAACCGTTTGATCGCCGGAAAACGGCTTTAATCCCATTTCGTTTTTATACACTCTGTTCCAGTAGATCTAATCTAAGTACTTTAAGTAACAGTTACATCTGATAAATCAACTTTTAACTGGCTTAACTGTTATCTAATCTCGAATATTTCCCGAACTTGTCTAATTTCAGGAAAATGTCTTGTACCTACGTAGCCTTAACGAGTTTTTTCCTAAATCGTTTCCCCCTCACGTTGAAAAGCTCTCGCAGTGCAATTTAATCCTAATCGATTAAGTACGATGCGATGGCTGTTTATAAAAGGAAAGAATTGATTTAAATTCGTTACGAAATCACTTACTGAATTATTCAGATACCAATGATTTGTCTCTGTCAGTTTTTCGTTCGTCGATCTGGTTCCCGATAGAAACGCCCATCAATTCTGTATTATTTAATATTTTGATTGGAATTATTTATGACACTCGGGGGTATCATAAGACGTCAATCACGTTGAAGGTGGAATTGAGTGAGAATATTTTTCCGGTGCTCGATTTATTCACCTTTTAGGCGGTTTATTTATTATTTACAGGTGAATTCATTATTTGGACCGCATCATTTTCGGGGTTCTTCTTTAACGATAGCTTCTCACACCATAGAACGAAATTATATACGACGTGGAGTGTAAAAGGTGGTTAGGTACAAAACAGGATTTATTTTGTAACAAACTGGTTGTATTTTTACTTCTGAAATATTTCACTTACAACTGACTGATTTTCGTCGTGTAAGGTTTAATAACAAGCGACGCTTATCTTCAAATGGGAAAGTTTATTTACTAAATCACTTTTTCGTGTTAATCTCTTACAAAAGGTTCGATTCACTGCTTATATCGTCCGGTCCATCTGTCAGAGGCGCACGCTTTTTACCGTCATGAGACCACAATGGATATCGAAGGAGGTCCCAAACAATAATAATTTTCTATCGGCCCTGTTCCGTGGATCCATCATTTACATTTGACAATGCAAGAAGTACTGAAGCCAAAACGGGTCTGTTCATTCAGGCATTCTTCGCACAATGAAGAAATTTACTTGTATTTATCCGATGGAGACTGCCTCAGCTGACAAGGTATTGAAAAATTCCATCCTATCATAATGGTCGTATTGTGAACGTTTGACGGGCAGGATTTGAAGAGATCGATATTCGTGTATATGGTTCGGTGATTTATTTCAGGTTTGTAAGCTACTTCGTCGAAGGAGGCATTTGTGTTCAGAATCTCAATAAAAATTACTTGCCACCCATTTTTGAAAGGATTAATTGCGTTACAGAATATTCACCTGTCGAGGTACATCTGTAACTTAATATTTTACTACGTTAAATGAACGTGGATGTTACCGGGGCAAACGTGCATCCGCATATACACTTTGATATTGAATTCACAATAACTTCATATTTTCTAAGCTTGCCTGGCTGTATATTTTTCCTGTTTCTTGCTTGTCTAGATGTAAATACGTCATGTACATGTTCGTTCGAGTTGCCTTGATAAAAGGCACGGTTACGTTTCAACGTCTCTTCATATTTAAATTTCTCTTTCAAAGTGCACGTCGAGCGTTAGCACTTTTAGGCGCCTGCTCCAATTATTTTATCAACGCAAGTGAGCGTTTATCCAATTCAAAACGTTAAGTCTCCCCGGAAAAACCAATAGAAACAAAATAACAAAAATTATTCACGTTTATTAATACATGCCCTGCCGATTGAGCGAGATGGATTTCAATGCGTAATTGAAATCATGCACATTAAAGCTTTTTAATAGAATTCCTCGGCTGCATCTTTTCCGGTTAATGGACCGACGATCTGGAGAATAAAGTTAATATTTTCATGACCCCTGGCTAAAAAAAGAACAGCTAATGCAGCACACAAAATACCACGTCCGCTTCAAGATGCTATCGGCGATTTCGTTTGAATATTAATTTCAGTTAACACTCCCTTGAATGGTGAATCTACCGAGATTAATTGCCGCAGATAACTTCTACTTGTTCAAATATTTCCCAATAACGTTATTGATGATTCTATTAAAGTGGACCGACAATGTCGCAGGAATGTTGATGAATATTTTAATAGATAATATTGGAAGAATAATGACATAATGACCGAATGGACGTTATCTGTTTCGTGTTACACGGCAGATGCTAGAGAAATGCTCATGTATAAAAAGTATTGTACTGACATATGTCTGCAGCATAAACGAATTTAATTAATATATGTGGGTATTTGTGGTAACGAACATCTAGAAACTTTATGGTGCACATCTGTCGTTCCTACAAATATATGTACTCTAAAAACGGGAAGCATTTTCTTCAAAGTTAGAAATTTGCACAAAGCCTTTCATACCACCCTTTAAGTAAATCGCTACAAACCGAGGCTACGCAGTCATCTATCAATTTAATAGGTAAAGTTTGCGGAATAGAACAATGAAGGCTCGGTTGTTTTTCATGAGAGCGGAGATAATTTTCCTGATCTTTATAAACATGCACCAATTTATAATTTTCGCAACGTTGACGTGCAAGCTTTCTGTATTCACATTCAGAGAAAGGGGTACGTTTTGAAAGTTTCATTAGCTTTTATTTGTCCTCCTCAAAAAATTAAAAAATTAATGATCTCATCACTTTTTGCTTTGATTGCAAGTTGATGTGAATTTCTTTTTGAATATTTGGCAAATGGGAAATTTCTTGTTTTGGCTGTTTCATTAATAAAAGTATTTTGGTGCACAACCTATTATTATGAAAAAGAAAAAATCCTTGGAGATTTCAATTTTGTAAATATTCAAAAGGCGCACAATACGAAGGGTAGAAATTGTCAGTAAGAAGCTATACAAAATTAATATTGATGAAATCACAAATTTATATTCCATATAAATCGGCATAATAATTTTATTTGCAAGAGTTCCCACGTAAAAACTCTGGTAAAGAAAGCCAGTGAAACTTTACTTACATCTTTAATAGAAAGAAAATTAAATGATATTTAATTAATTGTCAAATATAGAAATCGAACTTGGACCACCTCAGAAATTTAAGAAAATTCCATATTTCCTATAACAAGAGTGTGGAGGCGAAGGTATTTTTTCGCAGACGACCTTTTACTGGTGGCCAAACTTAATTCAATAGGATTGAAAACGCAGTAATTGTGCGACAATTTTAAAACCCTGTGTCCATGTTCCGCTATTAAATTGATAATAAAATATTGCGGTTTAATATTATGATTTACAATCAAGTTTGATATTTTTGTTGTTGAATTTGGAACGTATAAATCATTTGCATTCATTAAATGCACTATTACAGCTTATGACTATTAGAATTTGGGGCTGATCAAAGACGCCTTCATAATTTGATATTAATCAGCAAAATTACTGAAAATTTGAAAGAAGCAATGCGTTTGGGGAAAAATGTTTATGAAACATTTAAAAAGTTTTAAAATTTTTTAAAAAAATTTTAAATTTTAAACAGTTTTGGTATACGTAATTACAATTCGCAAAAACTATTTTACTATCAAAAACTATTTTATAATATCTATATCAAAAACTATCAAAAACTATTTTATAATAACAAAAATAAAGGAATTTTAACGACCATAGTGGGCTCAATCAAACATTCGATATAGATAAGCTACTCTTTTTTTAAGTACAGAGCTCTTTCATACAGAGAAAAGGAAACTTTTTAAATGTGCTTGGTACATTTGAAATGCAAGGAAGTTTTGTAATATATGCCAATATGGAAAGGGTATAATTTATCCTGACCTGACGGTGCACTTAAAATAAGTAAAGTGCAAAATTTTACTCGAAAACAAGATTACAAACTGGTTCCTAAGTGTTAAAAGAACACGAATGTTTAAATTTTGAATACAAATTTCACATGTAACGTTATGTTGCTATGATTTTATAGAATTTATGTGCTGCTCAATCGATACACTTTACAGCACAATATCTTATAGAAGAGGCAACAGGGAGCAAAATAAAAACTAAAGGGATGACATGTGCCTTATACTTTAGTCATCCTGAAATTCAATCAGATAATTCATTGTTACCAAAAAAAAATAATATTACCATAAACCGTTTTCCTCCCAAGACTACTTGTAAGCTCTGAAATATTTTATATTCTAAGTTATTCGCCGCCTTCCTAAATTTTGTTTTTTTACGAATGGAGCGAAATATCGGAGAAAGCGATTATCAGCGTATAAAGAAATTTTTTCTGAGCATGGCACTGTTTACAAATTAGGATTGGATGTAACAGTGCAAAACTGGAGAGATGCCAGGAAAAAGTCAATAAACCGCGAAAGTAATAGCATTTCTTTTTCAATCCGAGCGAAACGTTGGAATACAAAATGGATCGGTGATAATTCACTTTGATAGTCTTGTAAGTTTTATACGGCCCTGTTTCAGAGAAACCGGGGAGTGTTAAATTAGGAACAATTTGAATTTGGGATAATATTGATCGTTCTAAATGGTGAAGCTACGTGTACTTCGATTAATTATGTAACTACTTACGTACGTACGTCTGAACCTCATATCAATTCAAAACCATCAGCAGTAAAGTTTGCTTTTCTAATTATAACTAATTAAAAAATGTTGTTCGTAAAACGAAAAAGTCAGCAGCTCCAGATTACAGGTCTAGTTAAATTAAATTTTAATAGGTCTCGAATAAAACTCGAGGAGGAAAGCAAGAAGTAATTAAAGCTCTTAATATGCAGTCTGCGATGTTAATGTTTTTATTGCTTTGATCTCCTTAATGAAAATGCTCCTTATGGCCAGATCAAAACGACTTGCGAACAGGATTTAAAGTGGGGTTCCTTTCTGGAGAAAAAAAATCCGTTTCGCCTTATTTATTATTTTGGCAGCTGAGAGTGTTGATAATTACTTTCATGTTTCATGGAATAATTAATTTTAGGCCTTGTATAATGTTTAATTATTCAGCATGTTTTATGCTAGGCGCCAACACGTTCGAGGGAATATTTATTTGTGCTGATTGTGATTACATTCGTAGTTATTTTAGGTATTTTCCATTTACTGACGCTCCTCTTTTCCGAAAGTAATCTCGAAAAATAACGCGTCCACCACTAAAGGAACAAGTCCCCCTAATAACATTTTAATGGGTCGAAAGCCCCGCTATCTCCGTCTATAAATTTTAAACTCTCGATAGGCGGCACTGGATCAAAAGGTTCCGGGGACACTTTTTTCGAATTAAAATGCCAGCCGTTAATTTTTATTGTTTTTTAAATTGTTTTTTTTTTGCCTTCGGCTACTACTGGGCGAACGGAGAGGTAACAGATGTGCGAAGTGCGGGGTTATTTTTAATTATGACCGAAGGGGGTGAAGTGATTAAGAGGCAACGTTTCACAATAATTTACCGATTATAGTTTTTTACATAACCAGAACGGATTTAATAAGAAAGGGGCTTCGATTGAATTTTAATGGACGAAACCCATGCAAATTATCGCCAATTAGCTTTGGTAATCGAAAAGCCATTGACTGGAATAAAAGTCGAAAAGAGTGGTAAGAGGGTTAATTTTGCACGAGCAGGTTTAAATTTATCAGAAAATGACCATTGAGAGAGTGAAGAGTATTATAAAATTAATTTCTCAACTACAAAACTCATTTAGAGAAAATAACACGATAGGTACACTCCCCATGTTTTAAAAATTTAATAACCATTAAAAAATAAACTTCTTTCAATAGACTGCACATCGCTCTGTAACGTTTCTACGTTCCAAAGTTATAGCTGTAACTTTCCCATAATTTATATAAACTGGAAGACAAAGATATGTATCTTAATATTATTTTAATTCCCTTTATTGGGTGCACGGGCGACCCTCCAATCCGGGATCCACCCCAAGACGTAATTCCCCGCTTGAACGGCCACTAAAGTGAAAATTGCACTCCGCTAAAACAATATTTATCCGTCTTTTTGGTCGGGCCGATAAAAAATGCACCCCGTCGTGCCTGGAAGGGTGCATTATATTTCCGGCGTCCCTCTGAGAGCGATCCCGAACCCAGTCAGAACTCTTGAAAAGAACACGGCGGACGTAAGTCGAATACTAATACAGAGTTATTTATTATTGACATTTTCTACAAGGGTGAGAGCTTTTTTAACATCATGCGAATGAATGTCGGGCTGTACTTTTTTCCAGGGGAGGTTTTTGTTTGATGGCAACAGGGAGATATGCAGAGCCAAAGTGCACACTCCACGGAAATGAGTTCTTTATTTTAATACATCATTAAAATCACACATCTTTTAAGTTATTGTAGGTATTGTTATTAGGAGAGAGAAAAAAAACGTTTGATGCGAAAAACTCTTAATACGAATTTTTTGAATTCCTTTAAAAGTTGAGATGGAAGTTAGGCAAGAATAGAAAGGAAATGGGAAAAACTTGTGTCTTGAAAAATAATCTCGTTTTGATTTAACCTTGTTGTGAATTTCCTGATCTTGTCGGTTGTGACTTGATATACCATTACAAAACGACTCATAAAGGTTTGCTGAATAAAGCAAATATCATTGCTGTTAAAATGGCATTGTTATTTAATGTAGACCCTATTTTCACTCCCTTCCTCGAACATTTCTATACAACGTCATATTAATTCCCCTGGAGAGTAAAAAGAACGCATTTAGATGTAGAGATTCCTAAATGAAGGGGGCAAAAATAAGTAAGATTTAATCGCAACATTCAACTCGAAATGGAAAAAATTTAAAGGGAAAATTCCCTCGGCGTGTATTGTAAAGGAGGAATCAGTGTGTTCTTCTTGCTGATGTTGAATCGACGCCGTTACAAAATTTTTCCATTGAATTTTACCTTAAATTAATGCACAATAGTGGTTATCACTAAAGAGTGGAAAAAATGCAATATGCATTTTTGCATGGTTTTATAGTTTTGTAAATTTTAGCATTTTCTGTGAGTGAAGTGCATTTATTCATATTTTTAACCTTTATATCTTAAAACACAAAGTAAATTGTATTATGTCGATCAGCACAAATAAAATTCTTCGAAAAATAATGCTTCTATAGTCCGTTATTCTAACGTACGTTGGAGCGATACCATATTTTAAGGGTATACTGAAGCGCTGGAGGGGTTAAAAGATACTAAAACGTCTTAGCCTCAAGGGAAATAAACGCCAAACCTGCACCTAACTTATTTATGTTGTAATGACGAGTAAGTTGAATGGATCTGATGAATTCAAAAGGTCGCTAGTTATATATTGTTTAAGCCTTCTTATGTCCAATCAAATTACACGAAGACCAAAAGAATTTAGGCAAACAGTTATAATGATCCAAGGTTCAAATAATTACAGTCTACTATTATTGAGTAAAACGCAAGTTTGAGACAAAAATTAAATATTTCATTGAAAATTTTTGAAAAATAAAACAAGGTTGAACCGCAATATCTCAGCCAAGTTTGAACGTAGAAACTCCATTAAAAACGCACTTAACTCGTTGCATTTTTACTTTCTTTTCTCTAAAAAAAAAGACCTAAAACTATTTTGCTTAGAAAAAATATTGAATGGAAAAATACGAATTTAAAATTAAATGGAAAATATGTTAAATTTGGCGGTTCTTCAACATTAAATACTAAAAATATGTTCTAGATGAACTTTAACAGCGTCACAAAACTGATTTTAGATCTCCGTAATAAAACCCATGGGGAATATCCTGTGGGTTTGGTAAGATAATGTTTATGGCTGTAATAAAGGGGTCAACCATTATTATTACGTTTAACCAAAGCAATTTCATGTTCATTTTAAACCCCATATATTATAATAAAGACGCGCGTCGGTTGTAAATTTTTGTGGCCCGCACTCATAAATGACTGTCCAAAACGCTCATGCAAGGTGCATTGTTTGTCGACGTTGCCCCGTAAATACTCATTTCGCGGTTTCCTAATTAAAATAACATGTACCGTACTTAGTGCGTGCAAACGTGGTTTGTAATTATGAAAAATTGGGAACGTAAATGTTGAATTCGTTGAGCGTTCCTCTAACAACGAAAATTCGAATGTGGAATGGGTTTCAACGGGGCAATACATATCGATGGTGTTTCCCTGTTTCCATTCGAGTACAACGCACAGCTTTTCATACCGTTTCAGTTGTAGTAAACACCACAATCAGGCACACCTTTAAACGTTTAAATATAGCGGTAAAGCGTCGCTTTACAATCGAACACAAAGCGCATCAATGAAAAGAAACTACACATTACAATTTCTTCAGAAAACATCAACCCTTCCATCATCGGCTACCGCCTAAATATTTTGATCGGAAACTTGCCAGACAAACAACCGTCCTCACCAGAACTTATTGTGATGGTGACACTCGTAATGGCATCTGTCAAAAATGGGCGGCGTCGATACATCCCACGAGAATCTTAGGTTTTCATTCATGAATGTGCTTGTAATATTGTTGCTTGACAACTTGTATCCAGCTGCGTGTAAAACGTTGTGCTGATAAGGAAGTATCCGTAAGAAGGATTTTTGGGGGACCGAGTAGGTGGAGAACGAAAAACGATAACCATGCGGTTAGGTAAAAAGAAACTTGTAACAACAACGGAAATGATTTACAATATGATTATGTCTACGCGACAAGAGTTATTTATCGTGTATGCAAATCAAGATTGGAACTTTATTTAATGCGACGCTCCTCTTGGGAAATAATGGATCTTTTAAACAGGATATGTTTTACGACGAAATTCGAGATAGTTTTATGTGTTCAAATGGGGAAAATCATAGCAGGTATATTATTTCACACGCTGTAAGAATAAGTTAAGAAGTAATAAAATAAAACTTAATAATGTTCTGAACTGAAGTTTCATAATTAACGTCGCCGGCTTTAGTCCTAATGGCATCACTTCCTGCTTTCTCCGAGAACTTACATTTCAGGAAAACTTGAGAATGCTCACTTTGCAATTAGGCATCACAGTAGAATTATTTAAAATATTTGTAATATTAAAGAAGAACCAACATTATTGGGATTTATGGGAATCTATGGAATCGCAAACAACGTCTGCGTTCCGATAACACGCCAATAAAAGAATTGATGTAGCGTAATAACAAGTTTTAGTTAATCCTATTTATTGTCGACAAAAGAATCCGGGCCCGGATGACGATTCCCGTGAATTCCGAGAGCACATTGTATACACACGACGTGAAAGAGAGAGAGAAATCTCCTCTTTTTAATAACCCCGTGCCCTAAAATTCCCACATTTTCCATTCAATTTCAGCGACGGCAACTCTCCTCCGAAATTCAATTACCAAAGTCCCTCGCTGTGCGAAAATTTTCCATATCGAACCAACAGACTGTGCAGGCATCGGAATAATCAAAATTAGCAAACTGTTTGTGCAAATACTAACCAAAACCAAATGAATTTATGCTAAGCAGTTGTAAACAGACGGGCGAGAGAGGCCTTCTAACTTCGCTTCCACTGAAAAGGATTACTATAAGTAAATATGCAAATTCGGTAAAAGTTCCCTCTCCACAGAAACTTCTATTTGTATACACGATTATGTTGTATTCCTGGTAGTTTTACTTCATTCCGCATCGATTCGCACGTCGACAACACGCAGTAATGACAATTACCAAAGGATAACCGCTCATACTGATCACAAAAATATGTACTTCCATTTATTTTAAATATCTGCCACCAGTCCCTTGAAACTACACCAAAACTGTTTTTAAATTTTTTATCGGTTTTAGGAAAGGAGGAGGAGCACACCCAATAAATGAAAGCACAAAATAACCCTCCTCAACATCATTTTCTTCGTTAACATATTTTCGAGTTTTTCAACATCTGAATAAAATTTCTATTTATTTAATGAAGTGGATGTGAAACAACATGAGACCACAGCTATTGCATAAGGAAATATTTTTGTTTCATGGAACGATAAGATAAAAAACAATATTTGATGTAATATTTGTTAAGTCGTCACAAGTGAATGTCAATTGGTTGTTCTGTTTTAAATTTCTTTATTATAATAATCCCTGATTAGGAGTATGCATGTCTGGGTCTTTTCCGTGCTACCATACCAGTAGTTACACCACTGGTGTTTTCAGAAGTTTTAAATGGCAGAACGGCTTTGGATTTACATCTAGACAATTTTTGAAATGTCAAAACGTTTCCACTTTAATTTTAAACGATAAATGTCTTAAAATACATAGAATAAAGATTTTAGATCTCCCGAGAAATAATAAACCAGAAAAATTCTGTCAAAATCAAATCTAGTAGGTTACAAATGTTCTAAGTAATATCATTTTGATTAAAAATGCTACAAAGAATCAAGGTTATAAATTCCTTGCACTAGAAAAGAAATATCAAATTTTCTTTATTCTGCGAGGATCACTGGAAATATCTAGCCTCAAATGGAATGTAGAAGGTTTTTCGCTGATATTAAGTCTTTTAATTTAATTTTAGAAGCGTTTTCGTTATGCTTTCAAATACTAAAAAGTGTTAATCATGCCGAAAATGATTTGTGGTTAATTTAGAATTTTGGAAAATACGATGGATTTAATTTTAATTTAGAAGATTTACAGAAGCTATAGAGAATTCCATTTTCATTAAAACCTTTGAAAAACTTAAACAAATGGTCCCAGAGAGTTTCATTTGGAATTTTCCAACGCCAGTATGGTTGAATCTTAAAGGTGTATGATTGCATTCTATTTTAATTCTAAATGTTACAAAACTTTCAGAATACAGAAAGAGTCCAGACGTGAATTACAATTATAAATCATCAAACTTGCTATAATACTGAAATTCCCCAAAGATCACCAAAAACGGGAATTTCCCTACATGGCCTTAAATAGATTCTACAGGTTTTCTAATATACTTGTAATAAATGTTATAATTTCCAACATAAGACAATGTGAGTCATGCTGGAGAAAAACTCAAGAAGTTTATTTAGAATTTTCCAGCGCCAAAATGGTTTAATCTAAAAGGAGTATGATAGTAAACATTTCTATTTTAATGAATGTCTGACTAAATGTAAGCTCACAAGATGAAGCTTAGGAGAAATAATGGTAGAAATATTTTTTTTGTGATTCCCATGGTTTGCTCACCTATTAGTCACGTAAGAAGTACTGTAATGTATTTGTTAACGAATATAATGTAGATTTCAGAGAATCAGGGTTTTATAATTCCCTTAATTAAATCAGATTACTTAACAGGCTCGTGATATATAAATAAAGGACATTTCTTCTATATTATTTTCTTTCTTTCTTTTTCTGTATGTTTTTGTCAGCTTTCAGACATTTATGTAATTTATCTTTTGTGCTTGTAATATGAAAATAAGTAATAAAAAATTAAAAAAAGTATAGAGCTTCGACAAATTTATATTCCATCCAGTGGAGTGTTGTTGCAAGGGGGTTAAAAGGCGATTCCCAATCATATGTTACGTTTTACACATTACTGACTCGATTATTGATAAATTTATTGCATGCACTCATTTAAAAATCTTGTCCTAACAATTTTGTTATATAATTCTATCACGAGTCTGCTGTTATTGGTACTTCACGCCTTAAACTCACGTGAAAAGGTGCATTGTATGCCTGTATTAGTGCATTGGTGATATAATAATTAATTAAATGTACGTAATATGATATACGCTCCATGTATAAAAGCTACTTGTTAATGGATTTACTCCTAGTAGTGTTGTGTACATCAGGCAATATTTATAAAAATTAGGCACAAAACCTTCTCATGCTTTTGCATCATAAATTACAGACTTCGTGTTTTTGTTCTAAAAATAAAATAAACGTACAATGTCTAACGTATGTCACGAACAGAGCGATTTGCTTTACTGAAATGGGCTGCATACAATGTAATGTTAACACAGACTGATATTTTTTGCAGAGAGTCTTAAAAAGTCGCTAGGGCTTAAGCTTACGGTACGTTAAAGGAAATAGTTAATAGAGAAATCTTAATTATGACTGGCGTAGTGTTTGCGAGCGTCCCAAGTACAAAAAAGTTAATGTATCGTATCGCATGGCATTTTTTGGTTGTTTGTGACAAATGTCTGTTTTATCTGTTTCCTCTCTTGATGTCTTCCGTTTATCTGTTACATTAAGATTTTTTGTGAGGCGTCAAAATAACATGCTTGATATATGGTCGTCCGTAACTATCTCCCGAACACTAATTACACGCCAATAACTCATTTCGTGCGTCGCTCCGTCCGAAACTCAAAACGGGACCGGTCCATTTTCCGAAGGGCTCGTTTCCCTTCCGCCTCGAGTGCCCTTAGAACCTTTTAATTAAAAGTTGTAACAAAAGGGAGCCCCGAGAATTAGCCTGTAACTAATTAGATGAGTTTTACGTATGTCCTTCTTGATTGGTTTAGCTGTAAACGTGATCAGTCGACTATTAGACGGCCCGGTTAATGTGGATTAGTACGATCTCAATTCTGGTATGTTCTCTATTACGGAATGTGCCATGTTAAGCGGTAACCATATTCCAATTAAGTTGTCCACTGAACGGTGATATTCGTTAGTTTCATTGCGGATCTGAAGGGATTTCGCTAAGTGAAGTCGTATTGCTTCATTCCAACGAACCTGATTTAACTTTGACATATTTACGGACCATTAATTACACCGATACGAATCTCTATACATCCATTCGTTGAATAATACTGGAAATTATTTACTGAGAGATGTTCGTTAAACTTTTGCAGAATTTAGAGACGGGCATATAATCCTCAAGCATAAAATTTTCCTTCTCCCTCTCTCTGTTTCCATAAGTTGGAGTTTCCTCGGATCATTGACCGGTCAGCAATATCTATCGAATTTGTCCTACTTAAAAAATGGAAAGTTAGGTTATGTCTTAGAAACTTAGGTCTCTTTTCACATGTGCTACTATAGCCCAGTTTATAGAGCAAAATGAGCTGTCTTGGTAGATAGAATTTAACAGAAATTTAAAAAAAACTTTGTTAAAAATGGATCAAAGATGATGAAAACGCAATCTAGACAAAGCTGAGCTTTTGCGGTTTTTTAAACAATGAAAATTTAAAAAGGGCCGTTTTTCCATTTTTTACCATAGCGTGAAAATTACTGACGGAAATGCAATACAGACGATTTGCAGAGAATGTCATGGAATGTCAAAATGTGTTAATTACATGTATTTTCAATGGGTAAAGTAGATGTTCATTTCCACATGCCTTTTTAATTTCAACAAACCAGTATAGTTAGCGCAGGATTCAGTAAATATGCATGCGCCTTCCAAATCTCAAAACTCTTCCCACCGACTTCCATCCCAAAATGACATCAATCAGATCGAAATGTACGTGATTATTAAAAAGGGAAATGATCCGTCTTGGCTAAATTACAGTAATCAGATTATATTATTCATAACGCGGAGTTTTGCGATGCCATTAGTGAGTAGTAATTTAGTTAATTGCTACCCTTTTGGTATGTCAGATGATTTAACCTCTACGTTCGTAGAAACGGACTAAATTGTTGCTTTTGGGTGGTAGAAAACCCGAATTAGAACCACAGATACCACACAAGCACATCTTTTTACATTTAGCTTAAGGAATTTTGTTAAACTCAACATATCGAAGGGCCTGTAAAATTTAAACAGTACATCCATCACTTTATTCGAATTGGCAATTAAAGTGTGTGTTATGATGGGCCATTTGACCTACGATCAAATTAAGATCTAAATGAAGTATCTTGAAAAGTCCTAACAGATGTGAACAGTGGTGTTAAATTTGACCTACTCATAAACACGAAGTCACTTATTAATAAAAAAGAGTAATTATTACCCCCAGGTGCCGTAAAAGCAAAATTTTAGTTCGGTTGAATTGCATTCATAGTTTTAACTGAATTGTAATACGATTACGTTATCAAGAAAACATTCAATATTTAACTAGATGACTATAAGATATCGTTTATATTTAACTGCTTTACCAAGGTACACATACTATGTAATTATGCATAGATATTTGCCTGATCTAATGTTTATGAACAAAGCATTAACACTGAATCTCCAGTTAATACCGAAATTCCCCTCACGACACGGAACTAGATATATTCAGTTGTAGTTGTTGACGAAAGTACATGTTTATTCAGGTGGTAGCGTGAACGGTTGGTTACCTGTGAAGTCAACGCGTTAAAATCAACATTTCCAATATTAGCTGCTTGTCTGGCGGCATATTATTTGATCGCCTGGCGGTGGGCGGAAAACAAGATTCAACAAAGGATTTTCTTAAAAAACAACCCGAAAGGAATAAGCCGTTACTCCAGAAAAATAATACGATAAAGTAACATATACAGTAGTTTGCTTGTCTTAACGTTAATGCTCTTGAATCGGATCGCTCCATGTTCATATCAATAAGTTCTCTATGAAAAATAAATTCCTCAAACTTTCTGCTGAGGGACGATATTGGAAAAGCCAAGTAGGTGTAAAATTGGACACCTAGACTATAAAACCTTTAATAATTTGATTAAGAAAAGCTCGGCAATAGTAGTGTGTGTGGAGAGAGGATATAGCGTGTCGCTATGCAAATCCGACCGGAGACAAAACCAATACTAGCAAAGTGGATTAACGCGATTTGAACGGTTTAATTATCGATTTTAAATCGATGATTATAAGTTTTCGTTTGCGGGATTCCGCTCGCCGACAAAAATAACCTTTATTTAACGGGGAATTAGATCGAAGTGCCGGGGTTTACGGAGAATTAAGCGTTAAATTGCTTTAATCTAAGGTGAAAGAAATTGGAATATAAATCGCCTCAAATAATAGCGGTATAGATTCACAAATTTTCACACGTGATTTCTAAAATTAACGTTTGAGTAATTCACTCGAAATTAGCGTCGTGCATAAATTCTTCAAACACACTGGCGTTTACCGGATTCTTTTTGATGTTTTCATTTCAACATAAAGCATTCTTTAATGCTGCATTCAACGACTATTACACCTATTAAATACTGTTTCCTTAGTGAAATATTCGAATAGGCAAGCCTTTGAAAGCGACTCATTGCAGCTGGTGAATTAATGATATGAACTCCACAATTTCTATGGCTCTTTCATTTCTAAAACCCTTTAGTACATTTTTTATAACCACACCGGCCATCGTTATCATTAAAGTCCACCCAGGATTGTTAGAGTCAAATAATAATAACAGATGTATTTCATAAGGAAGCAGAGGTGGACTCGCTCTTTAAATTATACTTGTTAAAAATTTATCGGACTATTGTACTCACCTTATTTGTCGAACTGGCGTCTTCGCTGCGAGTCCCTTTACAAATCTGTAACAAAGACACGACGGAAATGTTATAGTGTTTAACAACGGTTCTTTAGTAATTATTACTAAATATTCAGGAAAATGGCAAACACTGAGAACCAGGAAGCTTTATATTTCTATTATATTTCACCACCAAAGTGAAGGGATTAGTTGGAGCGAGTTTTCAAATGCCTTTTTGTTTTGCATTGATTGTTTCGTTTCATTAATAACAATGTCACTATCATCATATCAAATTATTTGTAGTGTTCTCTTTTATGCAGCACTTTCCCCTTCTATACCTGTTCTATCTTAATAAGATGTACTGCATCCATGTTTATGGTATGTCATGTACCCCTTTACCTACATATATGTGACTTTATACATGTTTGTAACTT
This sequence comes from Cryptocephalus primarius, assembly GCA_963576515.1. Taxonomy (NCBI): domain Eukaryota; kingdom Metazoa; phylum Arthropoda; class Insecta; order Coleoptera; family Chrysomelidae; genus Cryptocephalus; species Cryptocephalus primarius. The sequence continues at coordinate 14,435,312 of OY754942.1, read as the reverse complement.
TAAGGGCATTTCACGTGAAGAAGACAAGAGAAAAATGAAAGATAATATTTGTATTCCTAAGAGACTTGAATGTAGAAACACAATTTTTTTGATGAGAGTAGGCGTTAAGTTATGGGGCTCTAAAGAATTAACCTAAATAATGAAGAAGAGATTTTTTGAAAACTACGGTTTGAATTAACTAATTTATGATGAAATATTTGACAGAATTTTTACAAAGATGATTTTTTAAATCAAAAAAATTTAAAATACAATGCCAGCAGAACCCACCAACTTGTTTAGACATTCCACATTAGATTTGACAAGCTAAGACCGAGTTCACCTCCCACCCTATGTTCTTTAATTTAATTTTTTCAACCCGTTTTAGACTATTTGAAAAGCGATTATTGAAACAATGGCACTTTCCTTGTTTAAAGAATTAAAAAAAAATGTTCAAAACTCCTGAAGGGATCAAACATAAGTACAGCATTTTCTCAAATGTTGTACACAACAATATTATCCATGAAATGCTAAGGTACAGTATATTGTACTATAAATGATGGTTATGAAGAATAGCGGCACAACAGCTTCATAGAGAAATGCATAAACATAATATAGTTATTTATAATATTTGGAAAATATTTGACCGTTGGAAATGACTACAGATACGATTTATAAAAAATCCGAATGATATCGGCTACGTTATTTATAAATTAAGGACACTTTGCGTTGATTTTCATCTTTTAAATCCTTCTATGTTTTATATTAGATATTTCTGGTATGGTTTGACTGCAATATTTGTTTTACATGTGTCAGGATATTTCATCATGAGCAAAGTTGTCGAAAATTTGACGGTATAAAAGTTTTCCCTTTGAAAAACGTTGGTTGCCGGTTAATTTGATTTCCGAGTCCGACGATAAGACTCGCAAACAATGTTCATGAGAAGTTTAAAATTAAGTTAGCGTTGAGTCACAGAAGCGAAATTAGTTCGACTCCGTTCGGTACATCACTCTCAACGTTAATTATATTTTTTGTCCCAGGGTGGGTATCCAAGCTTCGACCCTGCCCGATAATTATATCTCCCATAGGACACGTCAGATCTCCCGCATAGGCGGACTAACTATGATGTTCGTAGTGCGAAGACGACCTCCTGCAGCAGCCATTATGGTCTATTGTGTCGCTCGCCTGCCCCATCGCCCATAAAATACCAATTTAATTACTTCCATTCCGAGCAGTTTCGAAAATGAGGGTGAAATTCGAGAATTTCAACAATTCTGTAAGCGTGTGTGACTCATGTCGGCGTTCCGCGTTGTTTTCGACGGTTATTAATGCCGCATGACCTTCGTTCACGAGGACGACGTGCGAAGTTGAAGTAGTTTGGTGGAAAGTTGAGGGCTAACTAACGACGCCCATAAAAGTTTGTTGCATGTTTGGAAAAACTTCAGTTTTGAGTAATAACTTCAAAGATTTGTAAAAGGTTCAAACAAGGGTGGCAACTCCACAAAATAATTTTATGAAAAAGTTGTGGAAATATACTTAGCAAAGCATTAAAGCGGGGTAGAGGGTGTTTCAATGCTAACCACAATTAACGTAAGATTTTTAAAAAAAAAAATACGAACAGAAATCATTTCAATCCTAATAAAAGTAAACCTCCGTTGTTCACTTTATGCAGGAAAACTGAGAATAAAATTTGTTCTCTATTAACAGGAAAAGGAAAGAAAGGACCTTGTGGTTTGTTGTCAAAAGTTGTGTACCTCACAAACGAACTTGACGTACATCAGATTTTTCAACATGAACTTATTCTGACAGTTATGCTTTCCTTACACTTTCCATGACCCACCTTGTATAATAAAGATTGTTTGCGAGAAATATGCGTTATATCCTGTTTGGCATATGTGCTTTTATCCTGTGAAACAGTCAACTACCAATATTTTTCAGACAAACTTAAAACATGTCTTATGAATATGAATAATCTTAAGTTACTATTACCAAAATGGTTATTGAATTATGGAGCCTCAATTCACTATTCGTATGTAGCTATCCAACTGTTTGTACAATTTATTATAGTATTTAAATTTTATTTACGTACGTAGTAATAACCTTTTCTAGTAGGGAGGTCTTCTCATTAATATTTAAATCAGTTGTTAGAATAAGGATAACGGATATTTACGACGTTTCCCTGTTGTTAACATTTCATATTATTTAGACAGGTGTGTAATTTTTCACAAATTTTATTTTGAATATACGAGCTAACATCGTTAATTGTAACGAGGTGTTTAATAGCTACAACAAACTCTCGTAATCGATACTTCAGCTACTTCACTGGAAAACGTTTAGTGTACTTATTTGAATTTTTACGGTTCGAAATGCTTTCAGTTCATAGGTATTTTCTCACTTCGATTAATTTTGAAATTACACGATCCCCGCCAATGGGCCCTAACCGGCTATTAGTGCGGAAATGAATAAAATTTGCGAGCTAAATGCATTTAATAGCCGGTTTTGATATAATTGGAACCAATTAGGAAAATTCGAAATTATCATAGCTCGGGTAAGTGGCACAAATTTTGTTCTTCTGCGGATACTTAAGCACATTTTAATTTGCCAACTGGGGTCCACTTCTGTTAAGATTAATTACGTTCGCGAAATTTAACGAAATGATTTAACTTTTTTTAATTCGACGGAGGATAACTCGACAATTATTTTGATATTATCGAAATACATTTTTCTCAAGGAAGCGGCGGTAGTAAATTATGTAATTTCCGTACTTTTTTGTGGCTGTGATTAACCTGAGTATGATCAAATTTTATATAATTGTTATGATGCATATGAGATTTTTAAACAATACTCATAACACAGTAGCGTATGGCTGGTTGAAAGACATTTTTAAATCTTATTTTAAAAAAATAAGATCAAATCATGGAAAAGTTTTCAGAAAGAACTACTATCTGGGAAGTTATCGCAAAGTTCAGATCTATTACAAAACGTCTCTTCCATTTTATACAAACTTGATGGCCAACATCCGTTCATTTGACTTTATCGACTTACACATCGGAATGTTTGATGTGTCGCATATTTTTTTTTGTAAATTGATGTAAAAGAGAACACAAAAGCTATCCTTAGTGAATCAAAAAATTTCAAAAGATGCTATTATGGACAACTTCATTTTAAAAAATTATTTTTCAATTCCATTTTTCGGTATATATAGATTGGCCCATTAACAGAGACTGGATTATTTCCAGAAAACACATAAATGTTTATTGGTATATTTTTTGTTAAACATTGAATATTTTCATGTATCATTTTGAAAATATGGATTTCTTCATTTTTTATAATGTTTAATGTTAAACATTAGATGTCCAACAAAACGTAAGAAAAAGTATATGGTAGATATAGTAGAGTAAGAAGAAAAGATTTTCCTAGTCAAAAAGTTGTTTTATTGAGAAAAAAGTTAAAAAGTAACTTGAAAAGTAATTTTTGATGCTTTTACGACATTTCACAACTCCAACTGTTCTGTAGGAAATAGGGTAGATTTAACTGTAATATTAAGGAAACCATTGAATGGAACTTTCGTTAGAGTTAATGGAATAAAAACACTCAAAAATGGTCACATATTCGGATTTTGTCGTTTCTAACCATATTCCAACAATTTAGCACTAAACAGCTAAAACGCCCCTGTAACAATATGAGGGCCCCCTAATATGAAGTAGTTTGGTACTTTAATATAAAATAAGAAACCAAATTGATAAAACGTGTTCTTAGGGTTAATGGAAGAAAACACCCAAAAACGGGGAAAATGCATTTTTCGACAACATACATGGTGTTTTATCGTAGGTAATGAAAACTCCAGCCATATAAAATATAAAAATGTTCCTATAACGAAAAGGAATGGAGATATGAACGGAACCGTCAACCGAACCCTTATTTGCTTATGAATTTTTAGAAGAACAATTAATATTTCATTTTATTAAGGACGAAGAAAATTTATTTAGGGAAATTGTGCTGCACGAAATTACCACGCTTCCTTTAGGTCTACAACCCTTTTTGACTCTACAATTTTAAAACTGGTTTTACCCAAATTCACCCTTTTTTTCACCCCCTGAATAAATCCCCACGAAAAAGAGTGTTAAACAGAAATGAAGCTAGTATCCTAAGGAGTAAAAAGTTTTACGGCAACGAAAGCGTAGGGGTTCCGTTCAGCATTAATCCACGCATCATCTCCCTTCAACCCTTAAAAGTGGTCCTAACCTCCTAGAGTGACGAAAACGCAGTTTTAGTATTAAAATATCCTACAGAATCTACTTTCAAAAATTCAGCTTTCCGGAAAATTTCCAAAATACAGCTATAGTGTACCAACATATTAGTACAATCTTTTACATCGTTTTACCTGATAAAGTCCTTTTGAAACCTTACCAATCTAAACATTTCAAAAAAGGTACTTTTGAAGATTTCTTTATGAAATTTTGAAATAGTCAATAAATGCAAATATAACTTTTAGTGAGATTTTATTTATGTCCGTATCTCCTATTTAGGCTTCAAGAATTGACTACATTGACCAGTTTTCTTTTCAAATTCATAATGACCAATCGCTCTTAGTTCTATTTAAAATATCTAAAACTATTTAGAGTATACTCGTCATTTTCATCATACGTTTTTAATTTCCTACAAATAAGTAGCCATCCTCCATTAATTTTATACCGTGCTTTTTAAAATGCTGTTATTTTTTATCGGATATCTGTCTTGAAATCTTAAACGATACCTACATTTTTTAAAACATGGCGACAACCCCTAATATATCCTATTATTTTTTCACCGTCACAGTAAACATGTGGCGGTCGTGAAACGTGTCATTGCTTAAAAAAACAAAAGAGTACAACATAAACGTAAAAAAATGATATAAATGAGTGTTAGGTAAAGATAAATATCTATGTGTGTTTTTGGGGGTTTTCGACAAGGACGACGTCCTGAATTGGTAACAGATGTTTTCGGTCTAGAGGCTCGACGGAAAATTTCAACAGAAAAAATATTATGTAAATGTCTCTCCCCCACAAAATGGGGGATTAACAATAATTTATTTGGTAGTTTCATAATTCAGATCTGGACGTGAGGCTGGGAAAATGAAAATTTACTTTTTGCGGCGGAAAATTTGAATAATTTATGGAAACAAACAACTCGACGGTTTCGCAAAATTGCATGCAAAAACAAAACCGTTACACATTTTGTAAACAAAATATGCAAACACTAAATAAACACTTACTCTCAAGTTCAACATGGAATATAAGTTGAAAGCATTACAAAAGTTATGTTTGACGGCAGATTTACGAAATCAATTAGTAAATCTCTGTACATCGGCTCAGATTTCATTAATAAAAATAAACACAGATCCATGAAACAAACACTTACTTTAGAAGTATAAGCGATTACTCATCGTGAACTATGACGTTACATTTAAATAAATTGCAAAACACTACACGGCATTGAGTTTAATGGCATGTAATTTATATTGTAATTAGTGGCTGTAATATTACCATACATATCGAGATTAAAATTAAAACCGTAAATCAAAACATAAATTTCCAAACCGCTCTTTCGTTCGTATTTCATGTGCATGCATTTATCACAATTACTATAATAATTACAATATAAAAATCTTGAATATAAACGATCATATCCCAGTAAACAAACATTCACCAGTCAAACCTTGTCTGTTGTATCTACTCATATAAAATTGCTATTATTTCTGTCTATTTCATCCGTTGATGGAGATCGGCTGTTATCTGTAAGTTAACCAGACAAAACGTCTCGACGGCGGAAAAATCCCCTTTGCATAGAAAATGGTTGCATCTGCGTAAATCAGGACGAAGGCGAGTGCACAATGCAACCGATTAGAATGCCTAAGTGCTGAAACTTAAGCGCTGAATTCATGAGCACCAGATTATTCCTACTGTTTTAAGAACGTCGATGGGGGGAAGGAAAATGTAATAGTGTCGAGTATTTAGCAGATCTGAGGGATTTGAAACGGAAAATATCTACGATCGATAGGACATGTTAGTATAAATTGTAGGAGGTGTGCTTTTACGCATTGCGTGTTTAATGAGGTATATCGTGTGCGTTGAAATTATGCTGATGAAACATGCAACGGGGAGATAGACGCACTGTTAATAAAGATCACTATTAATATCAGTTTTTCGTAACAAAGGGAAGTTCAGTGAAAAATTTTCTTGCTATCAAATAAGATAAGCTTTAAGGGCAAAATCACATGTCGATAATTGTGATTTAGTGAGGACAAAACATAGTCTAATACATGTTACAAATAATACAACTTTCACTGGTAAGTATTGCAAGCAGCCTTGCTGTGGAATTTTTGTTTTTGTAAGTAATATTGCTGTTTTATTAAAATATCGCCAAGGCATACGTATATATTTTGCTTTTCAAGGGAATTCCCGTAAATGTAACAAAGATATATGATCACTAAAACATCTCTTGTGTGTTTATTACCGTAATTCCGTAAGAAACGCGAATACGCAATAAACACCGATGCGAAGTAAATCCCGATTTAACTACGTCAGGTGATTGATGAAACGTATAATTAAACCCAAAATCCAATTTATTAACGAACGTCGCTTAACAAACGAGAGTGCTCCAAAGCTCTCTCTCTCCTCTCTCTCTGCTTCTCCCTCATGTTTCAACCTTTGCTATGAATAAAATAAAGTAGACTTGTTGAGGAAATCCTGCCTATTAAATCACATCCTTCGTGCTTTCAAGTTCGCGTTCCCGCTCTATTTCCTCGGCATAAACAATTGAAGAATTCTAGTTTCACTTCCGCGGTCTCTAATGAAACCCAAAGAACGGCGGAATTAAAAATTCTTCCGCGGTGACAGCTTCATTTCCTTCCTGGCCCGTTTCGATATTTTTTTCGGTCTGTTTTGTTTTGCATTTTCGTTAAAGAGCGCACCAATAGCGCGGCATAATAAAGGAGTTCTCACAATGGGCGATCGCTGCACGGTGTCTCAAGCTGAATGGAAGTACAACGGAAATAGAGAAAATTTGTTTGGGAACGTGGGGATATTAAAAGGAGGAGAGGGATTTTTTAAGAGAAACCGGACTGGCGCTCCTTAAATATGAATTTCATAAGAAAGTTAGGTCATGGCGAATATTGGTCATTATTGAATTATACAGAGTGATCATCATTACGCTGCAGTAAAGTAAGTCTTAAAACTTAAACTATCAGTTTCCTTAATACCCAAAATCACCCACACCTTTGTCGAAAACTGCCAGAATTACATTGAATAATAAAGTTACCAAGAGTTCAATTTACCACGCTATCGCAATTTACCACTAAAATAATATAGGTAAACACTTCAAGCAACCCATTCACTACCCATATCCAACTTTTCACATAATTCCATTATCATTCATGATAAGAGGGTTAATAGGTAGATACCTACAAGTTCAATAGGGAAGATTAGTCGTGAAAGCTCTCAGCAACGCCTAACCTCAAAATTAGTAACGTTTCACAGATGGCGCGGTGGTCGACCATCAAAGGCCCAATTAGAATCTTTCAAAATAAGTGGCGAAGAGTTTTATCATTCGCAGGCCACCCCTGAAGCACTGTTGGTTTATCATTTTCCGGTAGGGTGGGTGAGTTGGAATTGTGTTTAGGCTGAAATAACTTATGTTTGTATCGTAGCAGTTTGATGCTATGAAGGCTTAATATCGACATCGTTTGCACTGGACTATTTTTATCCTTAAGTCTGAAAATTGTCGACTGAAAGTATCAGTGGCGACGTATCACTTCAAGCTCAACAAAAGTTTAGGGTACTCTGTGACCACTCAACCTCAAAATTTAAGCTTCTTAGCTATTCTTCGCTCGACAACGTCGGCTATATGTCACCGCTGATATCGATAAGGAGCTCGTAAACTTTATGAAAATATATCGAGCGCTTTTTCGTAGGTATACTGATTTCATGTCACCGTATCGACACCGACGTACTCATATATTTTACATGTCCGATATTGCCTTATCAGTTTATATCGTTGAGAGAGAAAAAAGGGAGCTTTTATCCCGAAGCGATCGCTAAAGGAAGGGGGTAATTTCAAACGGTATAAACGAACGGAACGTCGGTTGATTTTCTCCTTCGTTATTTTAATTATTGATGCAAGCACGTTCAATCAGAGCAGCGATTTTATGCAAGCATAAGCATAGGTAACAGAGACCGGGGTAACCTGTTTAGTAACGTTGGTTGATAATCGCGCAATGCCCTTAATGACTTCATCTTCGTGCTTTAGCCGGAATGCCGGCTATTAATACGAGTATTTCGACGTACATATACACGAGTGATCTTGTGCAGTAATTGTAGAATTTCTGGGATGGGAGCTAAAAGGACGCTCGAAACGCTCCACTCCACGGAGGACCCGGTCGATATTTACTAGGTTCTGGAAATGAGGATGACGCCCGCCACGTATCAATTTTGGGTCTGTAGGTAACAGGCCGGGGGCGGGGGAGGATTCGGGCACCGGCAGCGTGGAAATGATTGATTAATTGTACGAAATTGGGATAGGGTTAGGGATTGGCCCTCGCGAATACTCCTGTTCGGTGTTTAATAGGAAACTCTTCGAGGTGCATTGTACCCACCAGTGTTCGCAATGGAGTATGCAAGATTGATAACGGGATAATATATAATGATGAAAGGTGTTAGAACAGGGATGTAATTTAATTTAGTCTAGGGCCTACGTACATGCACTCCAGTTTTAATTAGGAGGACTCTCTGCAATATTCACGAGGCTTGGGACGTGGGAATCTTTTTATATTCACAAATTGCGGTGTTCGATAAAGCTCTATTGATCAAGATACGGCATATTTTCAAACAAAACTCATAAAAACGTTTAAGGAAAGAAGAATGAAGTGATATGCATTAATAATATGACGGAAAAATAATGCGTGATACCCATTTCTGCTTTTAATGAAATTCCACTACTCTTTTAAACATAATTTTCAATTTCAACAATTTTAAACATAATTATCAAGTGATAAGTTAATCGTAGTAGTTTCTTTGTACATTTGTTGAAACAAGAAAATCTACCATAAAACTTGGTCAATAAACACAAGCAGAAGAGCAATGAAACTTTTTCTACATAAAAAATTTCTAATATACATTTACTGCTACCATAAGAATTACAATCACGTTTCTAATTTGGCTCCTTATAATGACCGAACAATCATACAACACTTAAAGGCCCACCGGCAAAATTTATGCTTCAATATCTGATAGGAATTATAGCATCCAATGTAATTTAAAGTTGGCCACAGCATATATTTACGCCAGGTATGGAGTAAAGCGATTAACTCATATGACTGTAATCGATAAAACGACATAATTACATGTACGTTTATTCTGCTAACAAATTATAATACTTCAAATCTGTGATATCCCTCAGAGGGTTAAAAACATTTTTATTTTCTTGTTGAAACACCTAATGAATCCCCTCAATTAGTAAAGTAAGCAGCTATAATGGCTTAAAAGTACATTTATAACGCCACCAAAGAAATCAAGTGCAAAGAACTGTGAAGGCTTTAGGAGAAAAGAGATATATAGGATATGCGAAGAATAGATTACTTCGACCTAGTTCGGGTTTAGTAATGCCCTAGGTACTAGAGAAGTACTTTTGCCATTCAAGTCTTATGCCAAAGAGCGTGAGATATTAATCGTAATATTTATGCATGCTTTATTGATTATCAAAAAACGTTTGGGAGGAAGTTCAGCATAATAAAATGATGGAAGCTCTTGAATAAGCTAAAATTCTGTCATCTTGTTTCAATATAGCCATGTATTTTCAGGTATAACGCCTGATATACGTATTTCTCCTATGAAGTCCCAAGGAAATGGTTCAGCATATTTTTTAAGCTTCCCTAAATTCAGTTTTTCATAAATTCTTTACCCCTTTTTTTATATTTTTGTAGAAGTAATTATCTTACGATTAATGAAACAGATACGTTTCATCTTGTTCAATTTACGTTAACATCGTACCGTTAAATTGCCCACAAGAGTGATATCAACTAAATCTTTTTGTGGCATTTCAACATAAGTTGAACTTTTTATCGTTGAACTTCTCGACGAGAGTTAAATCTTATCTCCGAGGCCCCCTAAAACTGAAATTTCAAAACCATATCTATTTTTACAACAATTCGGTGGTATTTATTGTCTCAGAGTTTCTACCTTAATTTGTTAGTATCTATTCTAATTTATGTAAATTCTTCTCAAACAACACCTTTACTGGCGCATATTTCAACCAAATTGCTAGATAACGCAAGACATCGACGATAAGGCGGGTGTTTGGTGGAATAATACATATTTCGGTCCGTTTCATTAAGGGCTCGATATGAAAAGTAGTGGTAATGACTAACATTATCCACGGAAAATGATATAAAAGATATATTTCTTAGTCTTGTGGACTTCATAAATAATGAAACATTGTGAGAAAGTCGTACGCTCCATAACAATGAATTTTATTTCAAGGCGTAGAAAATACGGATAGTTTTGGTTTAGAAATTTGATCTGATTTGTTTAGAACGTAACATTGAAATATTAATATTTCATCAGTCATTCTGGCTAGTGGTTTGGAAATTATGTTTAATTTGGGAATAACGCATCTCACCCCACAAGTTCTGAGTTTATAGATTCATGCGATAAATGGAACCTGAATTTTGTGAACTTGCTGAACAAATAAAGCTCGATCCCATCTAACTTTGTATCACTTGGTTAATTAGACTGAGTACACATATGTATTGAGTAATAATGAAAATTCTATTTTAATCTACACAAGTCAAAGACAGCACCAATAAATGATTAGTAACTTATGTACTCGGCTTCGTTTGACCACACTATATCTCCACTTAGAGAGTAATATTGTGGATTATTGTAAATATTTACCAAGTCTTCAGTTACTAGTTATTTAGTAACTATTGCCCAAGCAGACTTTAAAATTGCTAATTGTTCAAAAGTTACTCGAAATTAAACAGGCAAAAAGAAATTTTACCGACCTTCCTGAGGAAGGAATTGGTAGTATTTAAATTATCCTGGGCCTATTTAGGATCGCAGCTATAAGCGTGCAAAGTTTCAAGTCTGCAGATAATCAGAGAACACATACGAGTACATAAGGTATCGTATAAATTAGCTAATGGGATTCCTTGTAGTTTTCAGTGAAGAAATATTAGCAAAGTGGAGGAAAAATATTTGTCCATGTTTTAGTCATATTCAAATCGAATTAAATAAGAAGATTCGTGTATCGTTATTATGTTTCAGACAGAAATATATTGAGTTGTAGGTAACGTGTAGCTTCCAACTTGCCTGCTCAGATAATTTCGTGGTTAGTAGTGATCATTACCTGTTTGTAGAATAATGTCTACATTTGTTATTAAAAAGCCCTTAGGATCGTTTTTACTTCATTCCTATCCTGTCCCAGTCCTTTGTATAAAATTTTTCGAAAATTAATTAACAAGGTGCCCCTATATTGTCAGATTTAACGAAGGGTAAATAAACCTCGTATGGAACACAATGTTGAATCAAACATAGTAATTACTCTGTATCCAATTTACATGTACACACATTCATATTTCTTTATTATCGAATAATAATTAGTATGTTATATTCTGAAATGAGCATGTAAAGTCAATAGTTGTTAGTTTATTTGAAGCATACAAATTACTATAAGTCAAATATACGTGCACGTGCATTATAACGTTTAAACCATGCATTAGTAATCAAAAATGATACTCATAATTGATTTTAATGCAAAGCGTCATTAAATTGTGTTTACTATTGAAATTCTCGTTAAGAGGAACAGTAATGTGTATTATTAATGGAAAACAGAGTTTAATTGTGTTTGAGCAATGGATGGTAGCACACGATGAAATTTACTGTAATGTTCGTTTTTCTTTATTCCAAGTTGTTAATAAGAGATTGAATACAAAATAAATTGTAGGAATAGGTCATCAGAATTCTAAATTTGGTTGAAGCCCTTTCAGCATCAAATTGTTATCTACTTACGAAATCTATCGAAATTATTGAGCTGTCTTTCTGCTTCAGTAAATAGTTCAATACCAGAAAGCAATCAAAATGAAATAGGAACTATTCGAGCCTAAAATTAGGACCGACATAATAATTTTTTATACAATTTAGAAAAAGACATTCGACGGAATAAAATACCATCAGTGTGGTAAATTTATCCACAGCCAGTTTCGACATTTTTTATTCGCTTCCCCAACCAAATCACCGCCCATTTCAATCCGAAACAAATCAAGATTCTGCCTAAAACACCACTCAATTATGTCGATATATTTATGTATGTGAGTGACATTTATAAATAGACCTATGGAGTGTGTCCCATTAGCTGTGCTTGTGATAGGCCTCTCGAGGGAAGGAGAGGTAGAGTGTGTCGCTGGTGATTTTTCTTCTCCTTCTTTTTCTTCATCCTTCTAATGATTTCCTCGATAATTAATAACACTAGAACGTCAGGCTAGGTTAGGCCAGACAAATTGTCGGAGGGCGTCGACGGGGACTCGCGTAACACCTTTTTGTATGCCGAGAAGACGAAAATATTGCTTGATAGCTCAGAGCCCGTAAGTTGGGAAGCTGGCGTATAACAGAGCTAATGCTCTAAGATTGATATAATTTAGAGCCAAGAACGACTTTTAAGTAAATTGGAACTTATTTTGTAACTAAGTGAAATCACAATCGTGGACACAAATTTTGGTTCAACTACCATCATCAATGTTTTATATACCGAGCCTCAAGTCTGATATTAGTTGCAGGTGTAAAACTGGTTTATTGCAAAATGGACTAAAGCTTTTGTTCTACTTCAAGTGTTTAATCCAGTTGTTATCGAAGCTCTATACGGGGTAATACCGGTCTTATTTTCAATCAGTCAGACGATATTTAATCTGGAAATTTTAAATAAAGTAAGTAAAGTAATAATAATTTAAGTAATTTTAAGTAAATTTAAAAATCTGTACATTTTTTAACTAGATTGTAAATTTCAAGTAACAGTATTTATAACAGATTAATTCAAAATAGCTTGAGCTAATAGTATGTTTGCTAATGGATTGAAAAGGGCATTTTTTGAAAAGAGTTTGACGAATTATGCAGTCGTTCAGAAAATACAGTTCTGTACATGCCGTACAAATTCCATAGTTTTCTATTGTAAGCATTCTATTATAAGCATGTAAAAATCAAGTACGCAAATTATGTGGAAATGCTATTACCTCATTAATGACGAACTGTTCGATTTCTAAATCCCCATATGTAGTATAATACATTGAATAATCAACTTGTATTTTGTGAAATTTCTTTACTCCCCAGATTTTGAACAGAGGTGCCCATACCTCATACATTTGTAAACGGGTTGTATACCGGAACTTTGTCCAATTATCTCCAGAGTGTTTTGTTCTATCACCAGTAACCGATCGTGTAATCATCAAAGCTCCATCGATCCATATTTACGTTCAGCCATTTAGTCCCCTATTCCATACCTACATATGTACAGACATCTATTTACAGCGGATAATTAAATTTTGTTCCTGGAATTAGCCGATCACGCCTCTCATCAGCCGCATCAATTAAACGACGTTTAGTTCGACGGTAAAACATTCTCTGTCGGCATGTGAGAAATTAGTATCATTACAGCCCATTTACTTCTCGGCTGAGTGAAATCCAGGATGAAGGATTTTAGAAAGGCGGGTGGTAGTTTCATGAAAAGAGGAACGTTAAAGAAAATATTTGGAGCTATCAACCCAATACCGCATGAGGTAGGATTGTGATTTTCCCTACCAAATATATAATTTCTCCTAAAATTCCTAAATCGTTATTCGTCGAGATAAATCAGCGTACATCCCATCTTACAGTCGAACACGTCATCAATATATTTCCGATGTATACGCATTGTTGCTGTGTGCTGATAAATGGCCGTTACCGACTCTTTTTGTAAATTGATTGATAAATGGCTCGACCATAACTCACAGTTACATATAGTCATCGTTATTCGACTTTTTTTTGTTTTTCCCATCACGTCCCTATTCAAATTTAACTTCCATTGGAGTCTATGGCGAAGCAATTTAACTTTTTCGATGAGCTGCTTATCGGAGCGCCGGAATTTAAAATTTGACAGTTTACGCTAAGTCTCGCCGAGGGAAACTTTTTTCTACCTTAGAGCGTCGACGTTAAATAACGATTTGGTTTCAATGTTTTAAGGATCGATTTAACGCAGAGGGAAGGATTCGTTAATTTCGGTCATTATGGGTAATTGAGCTTAAATTTTGATCGAATGTCGAGGTACTTCAGGTTAGTTCGTCAAAAACTAACACAAGACTGTTAATTAAGTTGTATCGAGTTTGATATTTAAGACCGCCGAGTTTTCCCATGGCGAATCATTCTGGAAACCCTCGTTTCCAATTTCGCTAGCCATCAACATCTTTTATCGGCCCCATAAGAGATAAACACAAACAGATTTTGTGAATAAACAACTCGTAATCCCATTTATTTAAGTTCAGCGTTAGCATAACAGTTTTTAACAGTTAATCTAATCTTTATGTTTGATTTATCGTCCTTAACATCTTCCAGTTATGGTTTTGACTCCGAGACAGTTATTGTGCCAGTCTTACCCACTGCTTTCATCACCATCAATCCAAGGAAAATATATAACGCTGACTCATTTTATGGAACATAAACAGTTACTAGAACTGAACGCGGGACTGTACGGACAATAAAATCTCCTTCGACAACGAGATAAAACACTGCCGATGTATACGTAACGTTTTATGTACACATGAACATCTCGCGTATTGAAATCGTCGATTTCAGCACGGCATAAAAACTCGTATTTACGTGAGGAATTAGCGGGTTGAAGGGTAAATTTTAAACCGCATGTTCCGATCCGCAGAAATTCGGATCTCCATCCGAGGGGGAAAGTTCATAAGTCTGTTTTGTTAAGAGGTGTTTAGGCGCATATTCATGAAGCAAAATGAGCTAAGCGGTTTTCAATTCGATGACTTACCCAATGCTGAATGGGAGGTGATTTTGAATTAGCATTTAGGGAATTTAATTTAATTCTTAGCCGGATTCATAAATGAATTTTTTTTAAATATTTATTAGTGAAATCAAAGAAAATATGGTGCATACGAAGTGATTTTAATTGAAATCCTGACTTAATTATAACTTGGATTAAACACTTTGATTTTGTCGAGAGTGATTGCATATGAAGAATATCCCATAACAGATCGTCAGCTAGATGCATCTATTTACGTCAGCAATGCCAACCCCAAACGATAGCAGCATTTAAGAAATGTTATGGTTCTGTTGTTGTAGACTTGTTAGGAATTTAAAGCGTTTCTTGCCTTATTTAATATCCGATTGAAGTCTACTCGTCGCTCCTTTGTTTGTGCCCAAAATTAAGTAAATTTGTGATAACTCCCGACCGATTTGGTCGATTTAAGTCAAATTTTCACCCTGGATAGACCGAGATAAAATTCATCCTCCTAGAAAATATGAAATCAAAGGGATGAAGGTTGTGGTGGCAATTGGCTACGAATGTCAAATGAAGATAACGAGTTTTTAACGACCTGGGATTGTTTTAAAGGGACTTTTCCGCGGTCATTCCAGTGAACTACTGTAATAAATAAGAATGATTTACATGCCTAGAATGCGGACATTTCCATTTCAGTGAGTGGGTGAGTAATATGAAGTATTGCGCGTTTATTGGTCTGGTGCAAGAAGTCACCAGAATTAATCTGGGGACTATTAGGTTTTCGGATATGGTAGATGTAGTAACTAAGAAGAAAGAAGGAAGGAAGGGAAAAATTAGCCTGGGATTGCGGTTTTGATTTTCACCCTTCCGTGGCTCCTTAACTGATTACTGGAGCGCAAAATTGTATACAGTCATATTTATAGGAAATTAATTGTAGAACTAAACCTCGTAGCTAACGAGATATTTGCTAAAACCTGTTCACCATTTTTATACAATTTCTCTTTTGAGTAAATTTTGCCATTTACTTAGAGGGGAGTGCTAAGCAATTTGTCGCAGGGAAGAACCCATTTGAGATGTTTAATTTTAGATAAATTTTTAACTATCTTTGCCTTTCTACTTCAGAACTAAGAACCACGACTCTTGAATCTATGAGCTTATAAGTAGACACAAAATTTATAATTACTAGGTCTACCATTTCCAGAAATTACCATTTCTGATTGAACGGTTGCGACCCATTTATCTTAAAAATATATTTAGAGATAATGCCGTTAATGACAACTTACATGTACAAAATATTAAACTGACAACTGGCTAGACCGATGGACCGGTAAATGCCGTCCGTCCAAAAGGGGCAATTTTTTTCTTCCGACCCATTAACGAAAAAGTCTGTAATTCGCCGTTAGGTTTTCGCACTAAGGCCTAATCGCTATAATGCGATCTACCCGGTTGATTTTTTATTGGGTGTATCCCCAAAAAATTGCGTTTTCCGCGCCGCTGGTTTTAATAATAACTGTCCCTTTCGCGTTTAATCGATATGTAGGCATTTGACCCTATCGTATTTTATAAGATGCTTCCAGATTAAAAGAGAGGGGAAAAGAAAGAAAATGTCATATGACACTACTGGGGGTATCGATCCATATGAAGAATAGGGTCGTTATGGATTAATAGTTTTCTTTTGTGAAGGTCTAAGAATAGGTCAACTATTATTTATTAAAGAAATAAATACCAAGGAGACATTCTTCAAATAAATCAATTTAATGCTGTCGTAATTCCCTCCTGATGTAATTCTCGCACATAGAAGGGGAACTATCGGAATCATTTCAGACCCCACGGTTTATCAATGTAATACGAGGTCTGTCGATTTCGTTTCTAGTTTATGTCGATATGAAATATAAGCATTAATACATCAGCTTTTAATTAATATATTACCCTACGCTACCCCCACACTCAGGATCCAAGAAGGATCGTCGTCTCCTTTCTAAATGCATTGGCTCTAAAAATTTACTCACTAATAATTCGAAAACTAACTGAACCAAAAATATTTGTCCATCGTTCACAACATATCGAAGCAGATATGTAACAGCCTTTTTATATTAAAATGTTAACTTTTCACTTTGCGTTAATTTAAATTTAATAGTTAATTGTTGATAATCAACATAATGAGATATTAACATATTCATTAGAGTGCCAAAAAAAACTGAATCCTGTTTTATAGGAATTTTTTCGAAGTTAAACAATTGTTTTCTCTAACAACTTTAGACGCAGACTAAGACTTTGAAAATTGAAGTAAATGAACTCTAGCAAAATGCAAAGATGATGATGAAACAACTGCAACATATGGGTAACCAACTATGCCAAATTTTATGAATGTATTGTAGAAAATAATCCCATATACTTTACTTAACCAATACTCCTGCTTAAAATTTGGGTCAATTTTCCATATAATCGCAAAACTACATATTTTTTAAATATTTCCTTACATCGCCTTTTTATTAGGTAGCTCTGAACTTATTGCACTGTAAATACTGTTTCCTATAGAGAAAAATAAACTTTTTAACTAATGGCAGATGCAAGAGTTATTTTGATCATTAACAACTTGTTTAACTTGTATTTGGTCTCGAATTGCAACTTTAACAAAAAATTATTCGCTTAATTCCATCGCGATCCTAACGAACAACCCTCGAAACACATAAATCAACTTAACTAGCCGGGGCTAACAAAAGAAAACGCTTCTTTGCGATAGTTTTACTGCTGATAGTTTTACGAGCACTCTGACTCTCTTCGAAGTAGAGGTTCCGTTTATAAAGTTGCAGTTTAACTCTAAAAGTCGCGTAGGATTAAGCAATCACCATTTTGTCCAAACGGTGGCGACAACAGATAAACTTTTATTAGTAGGCATTAATGAGGCAAACTTTTAATGAGGACGTACAAATTATCTTACGATACTTTTATATCTTGAACTGTTCGAACAATTATCATTTAGGTTTGCATTTACTGTTGCAATAATATTCAGAAACAAATACAAGTATAATTCTTTGCCCCTTCTTTGTATTAGTTACAATTAAACTGCCGATCTTAATTGGTAGTTATTAAGTTTTATTAACAGTAAACTCACCCGTATTCAAATGGAACCGATATCGTGATGATACGGCGTTTTATTCAATTAGCCTCTATTGTGATGTAATGAGTTAAGGGATAGTTGCGGTTGTTGGAATTGCTTTAATTGCTCATTTGAAGACTTAATAAGGGGATGGTGACGGGTCAGAACAATTCATGTTTCGAAAGTAAAAAGACGTTTGTATCATAAACTATGCCGCATGAGGAAAATGTACAAAATAACTTCAACAAACAGTCTGCCCGAAGGGATCGCTACAAGTGCGATGAAAGCTAAATTAATTAGAATATCTGACAAAGTCAACTAGAAACTTTTGATTTTCCTGAAATGCATAAAATTAAATTTATTCCCTCGCTAATGTTCATTTCGCTGCAGGGCACTTAAATTATTTGTCAGGTAGGTAACTTTAAGCTTAATCTAATGAGTACCGTATACATATGCATGTACGTACTGGCACGGAGATGGAGATGTGCAACTGCATTTCATCGCCTCGCAATATCAATTAAAAGAAATCCTTATGATTTAGTGGGGTTCATTATAAAGGCCACTATTTAATGAAAGACCTTTTTTATGGTTCATCAAGGAGGAAGATGATAAAATCCGCGATAAAACTTTTCCTTTCGCGATTTTTTCAACTTTATTAGGTCAGGGAGTTTCACTCTTCTAATCAGCCAATAAAAAACACAATTCGGGTTTACGATCACATTCTGGACATACCTCTCGTAAATTGTTTTATGCTTGGCGAGGAACTGCTTCACACCGCTAAGCCTTTGAGGTTTTACCTTCGACATAAAAAGAGGGCGGTAAAATTTAAATAAAGAATTTTCTGCCAATAAAACAGATTGTGTGAATTGGATTGGCCGGGAGGATTAGCGGAATATGTCTACATAAAATACTACTCTAATCAATTTGCGGATGGAATGTGTAAAAGTTTATGGCACCAGTTGGAATAGATTACAATAAAGCAACGTTTCTGTTTTTCGAGGTTTTCGCTACGTAGTTCGGTGGATATCATGCGATCATATACTTTTTTATATGAAATCGTAAACTCCACATATAAAGCGATAATATAATGCGAATCATCGGAAGAAAATATGAAGAATTCACAGCACAGTGGGACGATTTGTTGACATTTGCACTTTTAGCTGTAATAACACCTAAAGAATTTCACTTCAATGACGCACGATCAAAGAAATTACAAACCTTCGGTGATACGAATTATATGCGAAATTTTATGAAACAGAATTAAGAAAAAATAATTACTGTAAGTAAAGCCACGCTCATACCAATATTTTTTCATATATTATTTCCTCGTCCTTAAACACAAACAAACCCTATCTCCCCACGACCCTCCCTAATTGTATAATTGCGGTCTAGGCGTAATTCTAAACGAATGAGACACAGAAGAAATGAAATATACATATTCTGGGGTATCACCCTTCCTAGGAAGTGACAATGTTTTATACATATGGCAAAAGTGCGTGTGTACAAGAGAGAGAGAGAGGAAGAGAGAGCAAAAGCGAGAGGAGCCAATTTACCCCGGGTTACTTTTGATCAGATGTTGATGATTATCACAATGGAACGGCTACGTTATTCCGTGCACATGATGGTTTGACTGTAAATTACGCACTGTCATATAGTGAAAGGGGTAAGCGAAAGTTTGAGGTTAATGTTTCAGAAGAGATGCCAAGTTATTTATGGGGCTCGGTTTTATTATATATTTTGAGTTATTTATATTGCAGAGGGGAGGGTTCTAATAACGTTGTAGCTATATAAAAAAGTGGCAACAATGCCATCTCTGCGTCGTAGATATTATATTCCAGTATTATAATTGGAATGCAATACGCGTTGGAATCAAAGCGGAATAAAATCATGCCACTCTATTATTGTAACTGAAACAATGAAACGATCTGTACAGATCATGATCGTAATTTAAAAAATATTCATAATGAAATTTGTTAAAAATATTAAAACAAAAGTTTAAGGGGTTATTCCTTGGACTATTCTAAGAATATTTTTTTCTTTGATGATTTTTGAAAAACCGCTTCATTTCGCAGATACAAGGTGAATAATATTTGCGAGAGTAACAACATTTTATTGTCAAAAAGTACATGTTAAGTTGGTTAATGTTACAATAAATGTTCAAAATCAATTCCTCCAGCTTTGATACAAGCATTCAATCTTCTCAACATTGTCTTATCAAGTCGTTCAAATTTTCCACTAGAGTAGGGTAAAAACTAATGATTTTAAAGTTTTTTGTACTTGCTAAACCCATTGCTGTACGCCATACTATTATTTACATTAATAATTTTAACAAAATATGGAAAATAGCTGTATCAAATTTTTTTCACCCTGTATTTTCGAAAATCATCAAAGTACAAAACATTCTTAGAATAGTCCAATGAATAACCCCTTAAATTTTTGCTGCATGTTTACCAAACACGCTGTATAGCGATTATTGTAGCAGGTATGGATGAAATGGTAGATTAAATATACGTATAGTTTTCGAGACAAGACACAAATAACAATAAGCCCTTTGTCTTTAAGGCCTTTAAGCGATTTAACAAATATCGCATGTATTCGAGTTTTCAGAGAACCAAGCTCAAATGCACGGTGCAGCATTTCACTATTGACAATTCCTGAAAGAGATTTACCGCATACATACTCGCACAGAGTATTTTTCAAAAACATGTTTTTCGGACTCAAGGGACCTTAAAACGCCCAAAAGAGCTAATATCTTAAAATCCGAAAATCACTTTATATGTGAATAATAAGTAAAACTGTCGTTCGAAAATAATTTAAAAAGTACGAACCGTTTTGACAATGACATAAGGCCCGATACCCGTTCCTCCAGGGTGCGCCTACTGCCACCAGATTGTATCACTGTCACTACCACTACCTAAAGAAATAATAAAAATATAATTACCATATAATTTAAGGACAATTCTGGAATTGTTATTCAAATACGAGTATAAAAAAATCACTGCGCAATCCGTTAATGTCGATTCATTTGCAGTCAAAATCACATTTTTAAATGGAGAAAATCATCGAATCAATTAATGCACACTCGAACGATCTTCAAACGCTATTCTAAAAGAATGTATAAAGAAATACTCTCGACCCTTCTTTTACGGAAAATGTAAAGAAGTTATCAGTAGGACGCCTCTGACAAAACTGAATCGTCTTCAACGTGTATTCTCGCACAAATAAAACTTCTACCAAGGATATTTCTTAATACAAAAAATTGTTTGTTACTTACTGACTCATGACTGATAGGGAGGCTATGAAATACAAATTCGCCAGCAAAAGTGCCGGTTAATGCAGCAAGTGACTTTACAGGAAAATAAAATGTATTATTTTCGATGGGAACAAAATTATTTAAACAATTGTAATTATGCGTAAATAATTAATCAACACTAGAAGACAACGGAGAAACCATAGAAATCATTGACTGAATTAATACCGTCTATATTATATATTATTATGTGGTATACAGGGTGTTACAAAACCAATGTCACTAATTTTGACGATACATACGGTCCAAAATATGTGGAAGTCTTATAGGTAAAAAACTTTTGTGTGTAGAAAATTCAATTTGATATATTTTCTAATGCTGATGTGCATCGGAGTTTTATTTAGTTTTAAACAAAATGCCATAAGAGGCACAGAAAATGTCACTTGTCAAATTATTATAAAGAATGCATGAAAATCGAGAAACAACTGAATTTTAATTTTCAACTTAATAAATTAATTAATTTGATTAATAACGTTTCTCACATTCAATAAATGGAACGCACATAAAATGATTGCACTGCTGGCAAAATCCTCATGGAAAGCAAAGAAAATCTTTGAATTTCCAAAGACAAATGACTGATTTTGTCCAAATGATTGTTGAAATTTTGGTGGGCCGGGTCGAGTGTTTGTTACAAAAATTTAGGTTCGTAATTAATGGGTGGTTTAAGTGCTCGTTTAGCGGTTTCGAACTTTGTTTTGCAAAATATTCGAAGATCGCCCAAATATCAACCAATCATTCATTGGACAAAATTCGTAATTTATTTATTAATTTAGTATCAGTCCAGAAATTTTCATTGGAAACTCAAAGATTATTTTTTTTATTTTCAAGATAAATTTACTACGAGTTATTAGAAATTACACATTAACTGTGGCCTCTTATGAAGATTTGTGATATTATTTGAGCAAAAAATGGCTTTAGTGGAGGATATATTTTAGAAAGTTTATCGTAGTAAACTTACTCGGTATAGTGCGAGTATCTACATATAACGTCAAGGATATTATCTTTAATAACCTTCAATATACATATACATTGGACTAATCAATTCAGCCGTATATTTATGTAAATATATTTTACGAACCCCAGGTTAAAAGGATTATCGCCCCCGAAGTCGGCGAAAGCTATATCAACTTAGTCTAGTACGAAATTTCTCAAATTTCCATATTTTCAATCCTCGTCTTAATTTCCATTTTGTATTCATATTTTTCGCGGTTTTATTTTTTGATAGGAACGAGCTCAGTATTCGTTATTTATAATATCAATAGAACCTGACGTTTCCCCCGTTTATTTGGCGGGCGTTTAAGGTTTTTTAAACGTTTTTAAACCCCACTGTAAATATTTCTCCCTTTTTTATATTTCATTACATATCCTCGAAAATTTCCTTGTAATACCCCCCAAAGGACACGGATTACCTTGTCCTATACCTTCCGAGTCCCCTTGAACTTTCGTGAAAGTATCCGATTACTTCGCGAGAACTTTTTCAAGGTATTTTAATCATTAAAAGTTAGTATCGTCGTTAAGTGAGTTCGTGTCAAGCCGGTCGGAATCCATCAGAGAGACGGTTTTAAGGAAAATGCAAAGCCGACTGCGACGTCGACGGATCCACGAAAATGAAACCGGAAAAATCTCGAAGATGGATCGGGCAATTCTTTCGCGTCAAGAGGAACGCGCCCGGATCGCGGGTTCGTGGAATGTTTCGGTTTTGTTTTTTGGGGAAGGAGAAGTTTCTCAGGGAGAAAGACGGGAATTTTGATATGAATTTAGTCGTAAAGTTGCAGACGGACGTGTACGATGCCTGTGCCAGAGATTCGCTCAGACCGGAATATATTTCATTCTCTTCCCGCTTTTAGGATACTTTTTAGATGTTGAGGAGAATGCGAGTTCGAATTACAACGAGGAATCTGGTTAAATTCTCGGCGAATGCTGCAGTATAGCACTGTAACGCATTGTTTCGTTTGTTATAAACTGAGGTGTGAGTAGGCTAGGCACCTTAAAATCTAAAAGTGTGTATGCTCAAAAGAGGTTATGAATGAGTTGGCTGGAAGGGCAAAATTGACTTTAAGAATTTGTTTAGAGTGGTACGCAGGTAAACATACCAAATGGTCCCCAGCTTAAGGGAAAAACAAGGTGCGGCGGGGCACTGGGAATGAAAACAGACCATTGCGGGGAAAATCTTTTTAGGAAAATTAGAGGGCATACAGATCCTTGAAATTTATTAAGACTAATCTATCTATTCCTGATCGTTTTTAGAGATCGCCCCCTCGAAAACACACATAGTTGTTGATATCTTTTAAAGAATCTTTCACATATAAATCCTATGAAACGGTGATGTAGAAATATTATTAACAAAAGGTATTTTCCTTGAGGGGCTCCTCATCATTAGTAAAAAACCATGAACTGCAAAAATCTCACACAAAATCCTCGGATACAGGAAGAAGCAAACAACAGGCCACGACACAGGCTACGAAAAAGTACCATGTTAATTGCTACATGGAATATTCAAAATCAAGTCAAGAGAAGTTTTTCAAGAAATAGACGAAATGAGATTAGGTGACAAACTAAGGAAAAAGGCAAAGATAATTAGCAAATAGGGAAGTACATTCAATATTACAACAGTGTTAACATAGACCAAGGAGTTAAAAGAGAGGTCAAAAATCAAAATTCATCAAAAATTTAAAAAGTGCATAATAAAATGGGAAGAAGTCGAAAGAATTATAAAGTTATAACTGCATAAAAGTGGATACAAAAGTGTAATAATACGGTTTTATAAACTAACTCAAGTTCTAACTGTTGTAGATTCCCGAAAGAAATTGATTTTAATCAATGGGAAAATTGGAAGAACACATGATTCCCCATTAGTCGGAAAATACGGAGAACTGCCAGTGAAAAACATTAAAGACACAGAATAATGGAAAATAGTGATTATTCTGTAAAAAGTGTCATTTTCACTAATAATATTTAATTAGCCTCGGTGTTCGAATTGCATTGTGATCGACTGTACTTAACACAAATTGAATACATTAAAATAATAACGCAAGTACTTCATTTAACATCGAACCATAATATTTAAAAATTCACCTTGATAATGCCGCTCCTTTTGCACTTGAAATCACTACTATTATAGTTAATCTAACTAGTTACTGAACACCATTGAAATTATTTAGAAACGAAAACTGAACCGTACCCATAGAAATTAACTGTACAAATGAAATGGTTTGGGAAGATTCGGTCGTATTTTTCGAGCACTACTTAACAAAAAAACTCATACTGGCCTAGCCAAGGCGACAAAAACAAGCAAAAACTGTGGAACGTTGCGAGTCATTGCTGATAACGAACGATGAACATACTAAAAACAGAGGTAAAATATGCAGATTAACTTAAACGTACGTACACGTTATCGCTCACCAGGAGATTAATTTTATCTAACTAGTTATGAATACATAATTTTCTTAGGAAAAAAATGTAGTTAAAAACGTATCTGAAAATTCGTCATCGAGTTGTTAAGCCAGGTCATCATATGCATATACGTTACAAGTACCGTTTCCAAGCATTATCACAGATCTCGAAGTTAAATAGGATTTATTCGCAGATAATAATTTAATGACTAACCATTGATGATGACCAATTGTTGAGCACATCGATAAGATTACAGAAGAAAAGTGATTTTATAAATTATTTGACAATTTTTTTAACACTGTTCTCCCTGAGGAATTTCCCATATAATTAGTTTCCGATATGAAGTCTGTGGACCTACATTGGATATTCTTAATGGACATATAGATAATACAATAGACATCCGTTATTTTTCCAGGTGCGCATAATGGATATCCAATTTCCACAAAGTGTGATATTCAATGGATATCAATTCTATAAAAAATATGGACACATTGGACAAAGACTGAACATAATAGTTATGCCATGGACCTTTGGTGGTTCTATGTGTAATTGAAATGAACAGATTGGGCTGATAAATTGGATTAGCCCTCTACGAAAATTGGGTCCGCTATGAATGTTAACTGGTTTAATCATGGGCAAGAATTGGGCATGATGTTGCTCTTGTATGCTTGAAGATATATAGTCACGTGTGTCACATTGATTCCCGTGATTAATAACAAAAGCATTCCATTGGGTAAAATCGTTGGCATCCCATGTTAGATACTTTGGTTTAATGGTCGTTAGAATATATTTCAAACATATACATAGGAACTGAAACTGAAATAAATTTAATGTTTTCCCATATTGCCCCTTATAGCCCATACTTATAGACACTGTGAAAATGTGTGAATGTGAGGATTACACGTCACTGTCGTGATCTATTGTTGCGCCACCCCGCGTTTGTTAGTTGCTACGTAAAATTTGAAAGGAAAAGTATGTGAGAGAGAAGTTTGCAGATTACAATACGAATGGTTCCTTGGAAAATTTAATTATTGACGTAGAAATGTGCACGTTTTCAGAAAATAAAGTTTTTTAAAATATTATTCAAAATCAAATTCATAACGAGCCTTTTTGACAACATATAAGTCTCCTTGAAATCTGTTATCAAAAAAATTTAAATCATGAAAGAAATTTCACCAGTTACGTATATTGGTAATATTTTGCTCGCGGTTTTGGTCAAAAAGTATAGAGAAAATAAGCAATCGGGAAGGTATTCTTTTAGACGAAGGAACCGAGCACAATAAGGTGAAATTGCTATTTATATATCCAATCCCTTGTTGTGGTCGAACAAAATAAAATTGAAAACTGAAATCACAATCCACAAAACTTTCGAACTAATCCCAACTTACGGTTACGAATGATGGCAACTTTCTATGAAAGACAAATATTGAGACTATAAAGCCAACCGTGATGGAGTTTTTTGAAACTATCTTTAGCAAAGCACAGTTAACTGACAGATGACTCTAACTACGGGATGACTAAAGTTTCGATATTATGCATGAGAATAGAGAGTTGACCCCACGAGCAAGCAGAGTTTGATTTAAAATTTATAAATAGAATAAATCAATTCGAAATAAAAAAAAAATGAAAAATGAAGATATCAATGTTGAAGATCGAGAATTGGAACCTACAGAAGTTTATGATACGCGTATAGCATTTATTAAAACGAAGTTATAAAAAATTTGGGACAAAAATTCATCCAAGGAAAAGAGTGCGAAAAACTATGGAACCGTTCCAACAATTCAAGAGAATTTTTATTTATAATACAGTAAATTGAATTTAGTGCTGGTAATACAATTATACACATATTTATTATAAGGCAGTATTTTAAAATATATAAAAATTTCAGGGATCATTCCATAGCAGCAATACACCGAATTATATTTTGTTTAGGATGTTGTGCCATCGACTACAAAACAATTGCTGGCCATGGTGGAATTCAAATTGTGAAAATTGACAGAAAATTTACTTTAATTACATTTTCAATACAACTAACGAATACTATATATTACATTTTATTTATTGTATTTAATTTATATTGTATTATATATTGAAATACTAAATGATGATTATAAGGAAATTTTATAATATAAGAAGTATTGAATTTCCTCGTATACTGTGAACATTACCACGAGGTATTTACATATTTAACATTTCAAAATATCAGTAAAAATACCTTTTCATTTTTAGGAGGACAGACTGCAGTATACGATTTAAATAGAGAATACGTTTCATTAAATGTCAAAATAGTAAGAGATTCAGGTCTATTCACTACAGAGATAGTCACCCAATTCTCTGATTCCAATCATAATTGCTTAGATTAGATTTTAAATGTGAGAATTTGGAAACGCCGTTGAAGGTTCAGGTTACAGTTGAAAAAATATTCAATGACTTCGAAATAACCACCTAAACGTAAACGAACTAAAAACATTTTAATATAGTTAACAGATTTTAAAGATTATTCGGTGTTTTAAAAGTCTCGACTTTAAATTTTTTTTCTCTCGGCATAATATCGTATAAAACGTAGTATTTAATTGATTGTGGCATGAGTATTTTTTCATAATATAATAATAAGAAAGGCACCACTTACCACTGGCGGCTGAAATCAGAATTTTGAAAATAACGCACTGAATAATGACGGTTTGTAAGTAAAACGAAAAATTCTTATGATGTTTAATGAATTTGCTTCAGTCAGGTTATTTTAGTGCAATAGTATGGCAATGTCAGATTGTTGAGTCTCTGTATAAACATTAGGTTACAAATTTTTTCTAAATGAACTCAATCATACGCAATGAATTGACTATGTTTTGTATGTTTATTAAATATGTTAGCGTATAAATTTTGTTTATGGATAGAATCACACGTTAAAACGTTATACAAGCGTTGTGGAAGTTTTATGAGCAAATCCGTAAATACACAAGAAATATAAAATTTATTTCTAATTCCCGTTCGGTACGAAGTTTCCTTTGGTCTAATGTCGAAACCAACTAATTTATTTGCCCCGACGGTCCCCAGTTTTAAATTCCAGACTACTTTTCCAGAGCCTTTTCTCGAGGGAGTAAACAATTTTCTAAATAGGAGCTCCTAAGAATGAGTTATTTACTCCACGAAATTATAGTAGCGAAGTATCGCCCGGCAAACAACTTAGCGAGCATTAAACTTCTCATCAACAATTTGCAGAAAGAGTGCGAGTTTCGTTTTTCAAAGGACGATCCCGCGTCTTCCGATAACTTTGGAAATTAATTAAGCGTTAAAAAGAGCGGACGTCCTGCAGTAATACAAACTTCGACGGCACTCGGACGTCTAACTGTGATCAATAGAACTTATGACTCGCATTTTCGTATTCTTAACGCACAGAGGACCTCAAGGGAGCAGAGGGGCAAAGCTTACCCTTAAGCCGAACATAAAATATTAAAGGGCCTTGCATGCCCATTACATATCGAGAGGATAGAACAGTATGGATAATACTGATGTAAGTGATATGCATGAGATGTTTGCTTTCAGGTAGGAAATGTAGTTTTAAATTGCACGTATAGTAAATAGAATATATTATGGTAATGTTTTCGTGTGGTATGAAAAACGACACCTAACTGAATAGAGATGTAGGCTTTATGGGTGGAAATTTAATTCTGAAAATCCTATGTAAGTGTAGTGACCCATTTGATCTTGAGTCACTCTGTAAACTCTTTATGCATTATGCTAGGTTGACTTTAGATCTTAATGAACAGTATTATTTGTGAAAATACTGCCTCATTCCAACAAAATTCTTAGGAGTTCAGTCCTTAGGAAAGGAATTCAAGAATACATACCAGCGTACCAAGCTGTACCAACAATACTATATTTTAGTTCCAGTGGTGGTGGTAGAAAAGAATGAAGTTAGGTCGATCCTCTCTCTAGCAAAGCAGGTACATCAGTCACTAATAAATAAATCTGGGCCATGTCTATGTTTAAATTTTACCCAAATCAATATTTACAAACATTTTTATGATGGCTGTGTTATTTAAACCAAATTTTCCTTCTATTTCTCACGTTAATTGCGTGACGTGCTATTCCTCTCGAAATGACAGATCGGTTTTTGATTGTCCCCACGCAAATATTTTAATCAGATCGCGATCCCTCTTACCGAAATTAAAAGCATTTTAAGAGTTAACACTGGTCTTACAAACACCCCCCCATTGAAATTCCACTCCATATGTTACGACGCAACCACCCCTCATGTTTTTCTCAGACATCCCTCTCCCCCTGCTCTCTAATTAAAAAAAGGCCTCTAAGTCGGGCGCTATTCATATAATATTCAGCGAATAGAGGGAGAGGGCCCTGATGGAGGAACGGGAAACCCGAGGGGATAGCCACTTTCGATTTTCACTTTGCGAATTCTGGAATTATTATTGCCTACTTACTTTCATTTGGCGGGGAGACGAGGGGGGACACCGCCACTACATCAGCATCTGAAACAAGAAAGAGGAGTCTCGCTTCAGTTCGGACGGGATGAATTAAGTAACGGGCTGAGGGTGAGTCCGTAAGGGATTCTCGGGGAATGTAATTTTTGCTTCTTTCTGGGGGGGAGCGATTGTCTTTGCCAAAACGCCGCAGGGGAGGCGAATATTACTTTGGTTCATTTTATCGGCACGGCATAATGGGAGCGGGAATTAAAAAAGGATCTTAAACAAAAAAACAAGGGTCTGGCATACACAGGGTGAAAATTATATTGTGAAAGTAATTTCAGGTTGAATTTACCTCATTCATCTTACTAGACAATGCTTTCAAACTATGGCTATAGACAACTAAGAGTATAAATAGACCATCATGTCTAATACCACTCAAGGCATTGAATTATACGGAATGATTCATATTGAAAATTCTCCCCTTTATCCTAAATTAATTTGCAATCATTTAACACTTAAAAACCACCTCTTAAGAAAAAATTCTGAAAATTAGAGATTTTAAATATTTTCTCAATTGAAATCACGTTTGAATATGTACGAGAAACAATCCCTCATGTTCTGAAATATAATTCGTGATATTTTACTACGTTTCAACCCCTAGAAACTATTCCCTATAACAAACATTTAAAATTGTTTGGAAGGCTTCAGTAGTGCATTTAAAATAAATTATAATCCATTAACTGTTCATAATATAACCATTGAACCTTTATACCCCTTATAAAAAAATTGTGGAAATTAAGGGTGTAAGCGTTTTTCAGTTTATAATTATAAAATATCAGGGAATAACTAGTTTTATATTTCACAACAATATTTTATGGTATATTACAATGTTGCAACCATTATAATCTACCCATGATAACGAAATTATCAATGACACTATTATATCCTATATCAGCAAGTATCTGCGTTTCTTTTTGCCTCGTAACTATACATTTATAGTAGATACTGTATATAAGTATAAGTATATAAGTATAAGACTTTTCTGAATGTACAATCAAGTGGTCATATTTTCTAATAGAAGACCTAGCCTTTTGAAGCGATTTCGATATAATAATATATTATTATTTTATGTTTCTATGTAAACGTTTCTATGTTCTGATTTTTTTGAGATATTTAATGATTTATAAGTAGTGAGAAAATATAGAGGGTGATTTAATAATACTGTACCGAAATTAAAGGTGGGATTTCTTAGGACAGGATGTCAAAAGACTATCCCATGAGCAAATATTCGTAAACCTGGTCTAGTATCGCTTTCAAAAATCAGTTCTCTTAATAATATCTAAAAACCGCTTAGTCCGTATATAGTTATGTAAATATATTTAGTATATTTTGGACCTATCACGGGTTACCTAGTACTTTCAGAATGTTCAGGATTTTGATTGTTCGTGATTTCGATCCAGACCCCACGTAAGTGATATTCCTCTCATCGTACCCTTATAGGTATATACAGGGTATTTAAAAGATGCACTACATTTCTGTGGAATAAAGTCCCTATTTATTACTGTTATTTATTCATTTGTTTATTTATGCTTTAGTACCTCTTCCAGTTCTTAAGTCATCAACTTGACATTATAATTTTCATTTGGATAAGCTCAAAGCCTACTTTCATACTTCCCCAAGAACAAATAAATTGAATTTACAAGGTTTGACGATGCAGAGAACACCTTTACATAATGTAACGAAGCACAGCAGGAACATCTGCAGTTATTAAAACTTTAATGCAACTGAATTATGCAAGCGTTGTTTTGTCCCACAACACAACTGCTAGAGCGACATGACAATTGACACTTGACGTCGACGTAAATAATTTTTACCTAACCTCGTCGTGGTTATCTAAATTATGCAATCACAGCAAAACTGACCGATAAAAAAACTGTGAACAGTATTATTTATCAGAGAGAGAATAAACGGAATGAAATATTTAATGTGGATCTCCATAAATTGTCGGCGGGTTCTCGTATATTCGTTAAGATATTGTGGTGCTGGTTTAATTAGGCTAATAGGACGCAACGCAAACCAACGCGTCAGTGTTAGTAATGTTACGAATATAACATTTCTACAAACATACTTAGTTGCACGAACACTCCAGCTCCAAAGCCCTAAGAATAAGTCACTTGTAAGATTACACTTATTTGACTGGCAATAAACTTTGGATTAGGAAAATTTTCATTCGAGATAAAGTATACACATACGCCTTAGATGTAAGACTTCCTGACTATATAAATCTTCATTCACAAGTTTAAATTTAAGCTGCGACGGAGTTAATCAACCGCGGTATACTTTCCTTGGAGCTATTAAAGTTCGTTCTAGTAATACAGAGGGCTGGTGCATTTTCGAGAAACTACAGCATTTATACTTCGACAGGGAGAACATTTTAAAAATTTATAATGAAGTTCGGAAACTACGGAATTTTATTAGTCAGAAAGGGGAGAATCGATAAAGAGAGAACTTCCGCAAATTTATGGTTTTATATGTCGGTTATATTTCTGTGTGGCGGGGGAAAACAAAAACGTTTCCTCCCTTTCCCTTCTTATTATTATTATTTCTCTTCCCCGTCTGAATTGAAACTCGCGGCCATTATTTGATTAACTTTCATCTAGGGTTGGAAATAATTTCAAAAATTAGTTGAAGTGTACATAATTTACGGACACAAAGAACTTTTTGTTTAGTTGTCAGAAATTGAATTTGCTTTATGAATGAGGTTTATTTCCAGAGGAAATTGGAAAGTAACATCGAAAAACTTTGATTCGTTTTCTTTCACCGAAACCTTCGAATTATTTTTATTTTTCAACTGTGTATTTCTTTGTCAGAACAATTTTCACTGAAATTACATTCGGGAATATGGTTGTGGTTAATGATGTGATTACCTTCATTTCAGTTCACCCCCATATTTGAATAAAACACCAAATGCACCGCACGAAATATAAAAATTTCTCCACCCTAGGGAATTACATCGGAATTATATGATTCAATAATGCTTCGAGTTCTATAAGGGTGAAATATATCCTTTTTTTAAACATTTATATCCACGCTGGTAGTATCAGCGGATATATTCTCTGGGGCTTTTATTGTGGACATAAAATGTTTACGTTCGTTAGATCTAAAACATTTTCCTATTCGATAGTGTCACCGCGGTATTTTGAAAAAATATATGTACCGCTAGATGGATTAGGTGGGTTTGATGTACATACGCTTCATCGATGGGTATCTCTAAAACGACAACGAATGAAACAACGATAAAACGCTTAAATGTCGCCCACTCGAGGGTATACTTTAACAGAATACTTGAACACAATTATAACTTCAAGATCCTCTACACCGAACACATACCTATTTTTGCCAAATACCAAATATTGCTAATCATTTTTTTTTAAATTTCCGAATTTAAATCAGAGATATATAATTTAATTTCATGTAATAAACCTCCTGCGGCTCTATTCCACCGCGTCCCGGTTACTGTTTTAGATTCACATTACTTTGATATTTGTCATGTCGTTTTATATGCATTTACAAATGATATACGTATTTGTTTGAATTATTTGAATTTGAAAAAATTCTGCAATGTTTGTTATTTTGGACTGCACCTCGCATTTCTCGCTATATTTATTGTTTCCAGCTTTATTTGTTGTTTATATTTTCGTGAGGAATTGCATGCCTTGGTCGTTTTATATGGGGCTTGCACATGTGTTGATTAATAAATTTCAGATTATTTGCTTCTCTATATATACAAGTTGTTCAGATATTATTGGCCAGTCTCGGGAATAAATCATAGTTGGTAAATCATGATGTATAAACCACTTATATATGCGTATGTAAACTGAGATGTAGTGATTTACAGTCACTAGATTTTTAAATTTTTATTTTTCAATCAAGTTCAGAACATATATTTTCCAAAATGTGCAGGGTTAAATTGTTTTTTACGACCAATTAAAGGTAGAGAGAAATAAGAATATTTATGCATTTGCCCCTGGATTAATATACGCATGTATGTATGAATGGTTAAATTATGATTACTCAACCTAGGCAAAATTTACCCCCAGACTTTGGCAATAATATTCAGACACCGTGTGTGTCGAGAAAAAGTTGCTTTTTCTCATTTCGTGTTGTAAATCACAAGAAAGCAATTTAGTCACCTCATTCAATTATTAATCATAAATAATAGAAATAAAAACAAACTGATTGATTAGAAGTTCCCCCCGCTCGTCATAAATAATCCGGAGTATCACTTTGAGTTACCCAAAACGACCCTTTCTTTAAATTATTTCCCAATTTCGTTGGGATATTTACATTCCAACCACTTCTAATTAAGCTCGTAGTCAAAAAGGTAATTTTGAATGCTCCTCTCACTTCGAGATTGCGGAAGTAATACGAGCTCGGCGAGTTTCCAGCGTTTCCCGCCCTCTTCTAGGGGTGGGGGTGTAATATGTACTTAGTATAATGGAGTTCGGTCGGAAAAGTGCATTCCTGGGTAAAAATTGAATTTAGATAAAGGGAATTCTTGAATAAATATCTATTTAGCGGCAGGCTGAGTACCCTTACGTGATATAAGGAAGATTAATGTGGGGAACAGCCGCGGCTTTCTACTGGGAAATAATGGCGGGCACCTGATTTCGGTCGAAACAGCGGTGAGGAAATTTATGAGTTATTCCCTGATGCAATAACACAAAATTGAAATTGAATTCGCTCCTGATTAATTGGGGGATGCAATCGGGAAGCTGAAAATGCACGCTAAGAGCTGGATGAGAGATTTAAAATGTAGCCAATTTCGTCCAATTGACGTAACACTATTGATAATGTGTTCAATTGGATTACGAATTTCTTTAAAGTACCACAACAAATATCCAAGAAGGGTAAATAGACCAAAACACCAAAAAATCTAACTAGTTTAGACCCAGCAATTTTTTTACCTGTTGGAAACAGAATTACACACTTAATAAATATTGATATATACATAATTTGTAAATTTTTTTAATCGAAACTAAAAATTTATAGTATAGTATTGCTTGTAGATGATGATGTTCTCCAAATTTTTAAGAAATTCTTGAAGAGAAAATCCACAGTTCAGCAACTATTTAAACATGACACAAGTTTGTTTCCATATCTTTAGTTATAACCACATAATAAAATCTACTACACCTTCACCTTCATCGTTATACCCACTAAGTGTGGTTTTTAATGCGAAATTGTACATTGCTTTTCGTTGCAAATACAATTTAAAGAATTGATTTCTTTGAGAAGATTGCATGGAAATTTTGTATGTAAGTCTTAAAGCAGGTTACTTCGTTATGTTATTTAAAATCTTATTTCGATATAAAGACGGCCTATGGAACTACTATTTATTTCAGTGGATCTTTGATTTAATTGGGCTCGAGCCCTTCGTCGCGATAAGTGACTATTACCGTTTTTCTTCAGAATTTACTCTGGTAAGAGCCTACTCGCAAACTTCTCCTTTATTTTTCCCCGTCAAAGTGGCGACCCCCTCGGATTGCCAATTTCGCTCGGCCTGACCCCGAACTTCGGCATTATGACTTCAATAAAGAAGGGAAAAAATTGACACGGATGACTTGTCGGGCGCTCGATAATTGACGTGGTTTACTCAAAAGACGCCGGCCGGGTCTTGAATATTCAGAGAGGCGTTACCGGGGGTCCGATGCGGTCCCTTTTGAATTTGCAGATGTGAGATAAATGCGCCCCCTCCACCGCCCACTCTCGGAGTAATTATTTTCTTCTCGGCGGAGACTAATTTCGTTTCGAGACGAACTTTTAGGTAAAGGCGAAAACGTGTTGTAAATGAACGCCACTCCTGATAGGGTCCTTAAGTTTTAGGGTAATTATTAGACGAGTACTGTTTTAAAACGAGAAAGGGGATATTAAATTGTTACATCGCCCGTTCAAATTGCTGAAATTAGTCCATTGGGATCGGGTACATTTGTTCCATTATTCTCTTTTTACTCTTTATTTTGGTCAATTGTTTTTGTATAATATTGAACCTAACTAAGGTGCTTTATGTTTCCAAAGTAACAACGAAATGAATTAATTCTAAAGAAGAAACATTACGAATAATGGAAATTTGTAAATGTTAAATGTAAATTATTATTTTTTCAAAAACTGTGTGTTTTTTATTAACACTATTAAAGGATACCATAAAAATAAATTATATGGCATATACATTACGTAGGATATGTGCAAAACAAAGGCCGCTTGGTCGATAAACAAAATAAACTGGCGACCAAAGTATTTTATTGACATTCTAAAACTACTAAGTACCTACTTTACTTCTCTACACATTCGCCATTCATTTCTAACCACTTTTCGTAAAATTGAATCAGTCTCTTTAAGTAGTTTGAGTCTACATGGAAGTATACTCCTTTTAATTGAACCAACTGTCAACGTGAGCTTGAATTCCTAGTCCTTTTCAAACATTTATAGGATGAAGGTTCGTATACTGGGCATAAATCTCGATCAATTTCAGTAGGTGAAAACTTGGACATAATTCTTTTTCATGTTCTCATAATCTCAGAAATGTTTTATATGTTTTCATAATTTTATTGCTTTTGATTTCACTAGGCATAAGAAATGATCATCAAAAACTCTCATATATATGTTTTTCAAATGTATCATATATTTTTGGAATTAAATTTTACATCATTAAATTCATTATAAATTCAACTTCATTTATTGAAATATTTATAGATCTACTTGGAACACTTTTCAGATTGCATTTAGGAAAAAAATAAACATCTGTAAGGGACAAGTATCAGTTATTTTACCAAGTGTTTTATGTTTTTTAAAAAAATGAAACTTACAAAGCCCACACGTTTTTAATCTTTCCTATGCAAATAGTTAACTCCATCCTAATTAGTCAAAACAATAAATTTCTTAACATATTTAAATATATTCTTGGCAATGTATAAAATTTTCATTTTTATTATCATTTGTTGTTAATTTCGTATCACTTACGAATGTATAAAATGCTACTAACATCCAGTGCAACAGCACTTCCAGTATTAGTACCATTGACTTCTGTAGTTTACAGTTTAGTTACTAGTTCTTTTACATGCTTATATGAATTATCTTACACAGCTTATTTACAAGTTTGCTTACAAACTTGATTACGCGAATCATCTGATTTAGTAACTCAGAGCTTAATCTTGCCCTTTTTAAAATATTGAATGTATCTTTTATTATCCGACGAAACGTGCAGTTTTCTCAGTCCCCTTGAATTTAATCTATTCTTCCACACTTCCACTAAAAGTTTGTACCACAATTTACTTTGATTCTTCCTATTGCCGATATTGGAGTTTGCCTTCAACGGTTAAACTCCAAAAAGTTCCAAAAAGTTTTTATCAATATTTTGTTTTCTCGTGTTTTTAATATTTTAAAAGTGCCAATACAATTTTTTCATCAATTTTCAGAAAGATATAAATATTCTCACATGTTATTGGATGAGTTATTTGTTTAGAAACGTGAAAATTTCCAAAAGCTCTTTGTTTTATTATAGCGAACGATTCCGATATTACAAAATCGTGAACAATTTATCTGTGAACTCCATATTATTAATTTGACCTGACAACTGTAACTTTTCGTGTCATAATAAATTTGGGAAATATACTAAAACGTCTTAATCAAATTCATCTGTTTCAATAAGCTCTATCACCCTTATTTAAATTTTTTAATTGTCGCTAACGTAATGAGTCGCTTGTAATTAAGTTATAACTATTGGAAGTCCCAGTTGGTCCAGATTATTGGAATAATTGTTTGGAGTTGTTTAGGAAAATGGACATTTTTGGAAAATTCTTTTTACGTGTGGAAAATTCCCCCAATTAAATCGAAGTGATTGTTCGGATTTTTTCAGGAATTGTGCCGCAGAGACAATTCCTTAAGTACGCCGAAAGAATCATACGATAAACTAAACTTCAACGGATCCGAAGCCCCCACGCAGATTTCCTTTATTTCTCCTTTTGTTCCACCTTTTATTTTTAATCCTCGACGAAGCGAAATTGAATTACGCCCTTTAAGACCTTTCCTTTTTATTGGATTTCCCCAGAAGTGACATTTCTCACATCACTCACTCCATCCACCGCTTTTCCCCCTCTGTCCCTTTCGCCACATCTGTTAGTACTCGACACTTCCTACGTTAATAAAAAGTATCACAAATAGTTCTGAAAACGTTTAAAAGCAACTCAGACACACTCCTAATGTCATTAAGACGCTCTCCGGCTTGTTATTTTTTTTGGAGGACATGGCGGAGTAAAAGCCTTTAGGTCAATTAAAGGCACGCTTTGCACCGACCACTTAAGGCATCGTAGACGGAGCCAACGACTTCTGGAAGATCCTGTGGATCGGGGATGAGGCGACAACTAATACGGAAATCGTACAGGCGGACCCGAAAAACATTTTAATTTATTCGCACTTATCTGTTATCTGAAACTTCGTAAACTCACTGTACACAAGTCCTCCATTAGCATTCGTATATAATTATTAACTTGTTATTGGCAGTAATTAATTAATAATTTCCCGCTACATAAATTCTCAATTAGGATTTCCTAAGCATAAACCTAACGGTTTGTCGAATGCCGTCGATAATTACCATTTAAACTTCGTAACGTTTATCCGATAATATCGGGAATAGTATCTAATTTTGCTCTTCAGGTTCCCTTACGCTTGACGGTTCCCGGGGACGTTTCGCATTCGCAGATCAATCAAACCCATTCGACGAAACTCCTGAAGGGCGAGAAACGCGAACCGTTCGATATCGGCCCTGAAGCCCTTAACAAATCATAGGAGGTGGCGGGCGAATCGAGAAAAATTCTTATATATTGTAGAATCAAACTAGAAATTGTTAGAGTTGAAACTTTACTGTAAATTAATTGTTGTTTTTTTTATATATATTTTCTACACTGAAAAGTCTTGTAGTTTGAGAAAATGCATGGGAACTGATTTCAGAAAATCTCATGGTAGAGAAAAGCTCCACACACTTTAATAATACTGAGTGGAAAAATGCCTCTATCACGACTGTTAAGGTTGAAATATCATTTTCTGCATTAAAATTGTTCGTTAAATACTTCGGTAATCACTAATTGAACAGTGAAAAATTTATGCATGTTGTATGTACATTTTAGATGTTTAATGTGCATATTTTGGCAAATCATATGCATATGTATGCGCATATTTTGGTTATTTCCCGGCATATAAATCCAAGTTTAAATTGTCAGCAGTAATTCAAAAAACTGTACTTAAATTTGCATTTACTATTTTATGATATTAGTACAATAATCACAGTATTAAATTAAACCATACTACAGAGCTTCATTATTTTAATTATCCCAATGTTCCATGAAAATTTTTAATTATGCGAAATCGTATTTTCGATTTTCGTAGGATGAGTGAAGCAAATCGAATTATATTTGAAATGTTTGCATATAAATCAGAATCCCAGTTCAATTAAAATTACCTATTGGTACACTACTGACCTAATCAAGGGTTTTAAATTCCTCACTGCATTTTCTTATCACATTATTAACGTCCAACTATGGCCCTTGCTATTATCAACAAAATGCCATCCTATTAATTGTCTTGAGGTAGTTCAGGCTGATAAAAATTAAATTAAGTATTAAGTAACTTCAACAAATGGTGAAAGCACTAAATTATTTAAAGGGCAAAATTTGCACAGAATGCCTGTTTTATGCAATTACCATAAGCTAAGAACTTTCAGAAATACATGAATAACCTTATGGAATTCAGAAGTACTGACCCTACGATTTTGAACAACTTTTAAGCTCAATTCCTCCAATGTATGACATGAAGTAAAATGTTCATGGATTTCATGAAAATAGGTCTAAGGATTTGGGAGCACTTCATACTCAATTCAGCCCAAAAGTTACATGTTCGGTTAAATTTATGAATTTCAGGTTTTCTCTTGAATTTTCCACATGTTATATCGATCTAGAGTAACTGTGACATTTTGTCCACCTCTAATTTTCCAGTTTCGGCTTATCACATTTTTATGATTCATCATTTGTTTTACAGGGAGAGTAATTGCGCCCTAAACCCTTGACATTTATTTCTTCAGAAATTGATATTAAACTTGTCATTCACGGCCCAATTTTAGATCCCATTGTTCCAATTCGAACCTGTTTGCTTCACTCCCTGTTTTGAATCGAGTAAAAATAAACGCATCAGAACGTAAAAGCAAAATATAACATCTCAAATCATACCGTTTCCCTTTGAAACCCGTCAACTTCCGTCTTATAATCCTCACGTATCGAACCGTCCTCCTTGACACACAAATTATTAAAAACCAAGTTGCAGAAAAGGCGCAACCCCGATAAATATTCATGCCCGTCACGAAACTCCCCTCCTCTCACACCATTTTTTTTTCACACGAGAGCTCTTGAATTTTGTACAACACTACCTATTGCGACATTACTTAAACATGTGACACCTAATGAATAATAACGGCGTCGGAACGCAGTGTTGTTGCATAACCTATAATTACTAAACGATGATCATAAATAACGGATCGTCTTGCAATTCCTCAAACAAATCGTCACGGTTGATTCGATCGGCGGGGATTTCAGGATAGGGGCGGTTTATTAGGTCGGTGCCAATTCAATACCTTAAAAAGAAAGGAAAAGTACGTAGGATATAACTTATCTTAAGACGATCTAACCATTACCACCCACATTGTGAAAACTCCCTGAACCAACAATCTCTGTTTCCTCGAACATGTTACAGAAACGAAGAAATAGTTTTGAATTCGTGAAACTGAATTAGACTGTTTGAAAACATAAAAAAGCGACAAAGTGAAAATATAGAAAAAATAATAAAAAGAACGGAAATTCGAAGATATGTGACCAAAAACTAGTAACAAACAATAACGATTAGAAAGGAGCAAGGAGCTTCAGAAAGGGATAAAAATTTGATAAAGCAGGCAACACAGAACTACTGCAGGAAATTATATCTACCTAAATAGAACCTTCACGATAATCCATTGAAAACATCTCTAAGAAAGTAACAATTGCAAATTCCAAAAATGCCGCATAACCCAGAATGAAATAGAAGAGCCCATAGGAGAAACCGAAAAGGAAACAAGTAAAACTCTTATTTAACAAATGCTCACATGAGAGCAACGATAAGTACCAGCATTTCATATTGATTCGATGTGAAATTGATTAATTTGATGGTATTTTCCGTTGTAATATGAAATTCTTACGAGTGACAATTTTTTACTAATCCTACTTGGAAGATTTTCGTCTCAGGTAAAAGTCTCTTTTTTACCTAACGCCACACCTCCAAAACGAAGAAACAAGTGATAAAACTATTGATAAAAAATGTAAAGATCTAAAAGAAATTTATAACACATGACATCCATGACTGCAGGAAATGTCTGTCTCATTGATAGAGATTGGAAATGAACATATAAAGGCCAAACACGAGAAAAAGGAAGGCTCGATAATGGGCTGCAAAGTCCTGCAAATGAAGGTAAGACGTAAAGCAAAAAAGCAACAACGCCAGGTACAGAAGTATTCGAAAAGAAATAAAGTGTGAAATCAGAAAACAATAGAAATCTAGATGGGCACAAAATGTAGAGAAATGGAAATATTGGAATGAAAATATGGCTCATTTATCGCACATAAGAAAGCCAGATAAGCAGCAGAAATACATAGATTCGATAGATCACACATTGAAGACGGTAAAGGTATTACCACGATTACAATCGTGAAAATGGAAACCTAGAGAGACTCCATAAAGAACATTTTTATAGATTATACACTTGAATACCTGCTCCATAGTGCCATAGTGCAAACATCGAGAATAAGGTGTGTAGCTCTTAGAGATTATTTTTCAAACTGGCAATACCAGTTAACCAAACAAATAGCATAAGGCGGTTATAGATTCATTATATCAAATATCCTGCCAATGTCTTCATAAAACTCGAAATGGTGCAATTATAAAAATTAGGAGGAGGAGGAAATGGATCATAAAGGCATTCACGTTAATCCTGATCAGGTTTTGTTTTAAGAGCCTCTTCTTTATGAAGGAATAAAACGAATTCTTCGTCAATTCTTTCCTAAATGCTTCTTCATGACTTTTTTTGAAATTCTACTATAAAAATGATAGTTGGTATGAAGATATGTTAAAAATATAACACTGGGAAAGTTGTAAATGGTTCCTACTAAATAATATAGTTATATATTCATTTATGGGAGGATTTATTTACACGTTGCATATGTTCAATAACCTTTAATAAAGTAGTTGAAAGGTATGACAGGAATATATTTTTTATTGGGACGTTTATTAATTTATGATACTATTCCATAAACGCCATTGTCGTTTCATGATGGTATTATTTCGTTAACGTCCGAGTACCATTGATCGGGACTCGGGGTATCTGGATTTAATACGACAGGCGCTAAAACTCTGTCTTCTCTCGGAGGCGAAGTTCCTCAGGCGCCTCGTAATGCAACAAGAAATCTGGAAATCCAGAGGGCGCACTCTCGCGAGTCTCCACAACACCGAATTCCGACCCTCCGAGGAAATGTAATTGCGGGTGGACTGTTGCCGGTCAGAATAAACGGGGCGCAATGAGACAAGGCAAGATTGCATGCCAAATTTCGGCTCCGGGAAGTGATACAGGAGACCGCAGCCAAATTGCTCCCTTATGTCCGTGTTTCTGCTTGGCACGGCGACGGGATTGTCCGTCTGCTCAAATTGTGGTCGTAGCTTCGAAACGCATGTACACAAATATACACACACTTTGCGTTACCTTTGCCTCACATCCCTTTGCTTGTTTAGGGCTTCTTTTACGTGAACTGAACTGACACGTTTTGAACTGAGTTTAAACTAATGAAGTGAAAATCACAACAAAGAAACTAATCGAAATGAAACAAAATCGATCGTTCAAATTTGAGTATTGAAGATAATGAAGAAACAATTTTCAGTTCGTTAACCAACTAATTTTTATATGTACCAGTATATTATACAAGTGAGATCATAAATATGAACCAACCCGAAACAACTATTCCCATGGCTAATACCACTCAACGCATTGAATAGATTCATATTTGAAGCTTTAGCCTTTAGGTTTGAAGCAAAATATCACAAAGAAAATATATAAAAAAGGTGTTTACGACTGCGACCAGGATTCGAAACCAGCACCCTCGGAATACATATAAGATGGACATTTGAACAATTTAGCAACTTGCAAACGAATGGTAAATGCAGTTTGATTTGAGCTTCCAAGCACAAAGAAAGTAAAGTTTCTTGTGGAGCTCCGTAGTAAAGTGAAGGTATAAACAGTTGGTGCAGGAGTACCTTAATTTAGTTTACCGCATTATCGTGTGCTGTTACCGTACCGTATGTTTATTCCTGCCTATTGCATCGTACTGTATTTAACTGTCATCTGCCTTGAAAGTGTACTTGTACACGTATGTCGAGTGTCATTGATGGGATGGATGGGTTTTTAATAGGCTTTTATTTTATTGGCATCTGTCAGGCTTATGTTTAGATTAAAACTAATTTATTTCGTTACTACAGTCTCCTGACGCCTACGCTCCTGTCTACCGTAGAAATTCTAATCTTTCCCATAGCTCACCCTTGTTGTAACTGGATATTTTAACTGCCAATTTAAATTCCGCAATAAATACATTGGGTTTACTGGGCCGCAAGGTGTAAAATGTCAAGAGATATGCAGATGCCGGATTGTTTTACATATTAATGTATGTGCACGGAAACGTATAAACGGATTAGTTCAATGTGGAAGTATACGATTTCTTCAGATCGTACGTCATGATCTTTCAGCTAGTTCAGCAGGTAAAATCAAGAACAAGGTGGAAGTATAGTGTACTTGTTTAATTGCACTGCCACTTTTGGAGAATGTTTCTATGAAGATAAATTGTAGAATAAATCCAATAATACTTTTGGACAAACAATTTATAACGAAGGAGTCAAGGGCTACTAAAATTCCACTAGTCACCACTACAATAAA
This sequence comes from Cryptocephalus primarius, assembly GCA_963576515.1. NCBI lineage: Eukaryota > Metazoa > Arthropoda > Insecta > Coleoptera > Chrysomelidae > Cryptocephalus > Cryptocephalus primarius. The sequence goes on along the minus strand of OY754942.1, from coordinate 14,392,044 downwards.
TTGTCGTTAGTCAACTTTTCGTAACAAAAAATTGAACTTCGAAAGTACTAAATACTAAACTGTAAAAGAAGAAGAAAATGGACCGACAATATTCCATTAAAAAGGTACTACACTGATCTATTGATTTAGCCAATTGTCACCCATAAAGAACTTTCTTAAAACAAAACCATAACGTACTCAGTGCTTTTGAAATTACTTTATAATTGGTTTAACTTTACAGTAAATTTTTTAACAAACTTCTAGTTTCACTCATCCTCGATTCCCGTTTGTTTCATTCCATTTTAACATTCCAAAAATATCTCTGACTAATTCGCTTGTCACAAGAGCGAAGGAAAACAGTTCGGAAACGTTGCGTTCAAAAGTGCTCCCGGCGACGGTCTCGATAGATCAAAGATCCGTATTTTATGTCATCGGGTCTGTCGTCTCCTATTCTACGATTATTTAAGATTCCACAAACGGCACGACCGAAGATTATCATAACACATGTTTCGGGTCAGGTTTACCCATCAGGAAGTGTTCATCATCTTGAAAGATTAGAGGTTAATTGCGGTACTGTAATGAAGGTACTAAGGCGACCACATATTTCAGTTTTCTTAGGATTTTATGCAACATCCAATAATATTCCAGTTGTTTCAGTTAGGAAAATATGTCGAAATCTGTTGTTATGTTAAATCTTATCTTGATCTTGATCTTATGCAGATAAATAAATGAAGCTATTGGAATTGAATATGAAAATATTTGAAATTATTTTTATACCAAAAATATATCTTAATAAGACAGTTCTTAATTATAATTGAAATAAATATTATTCGTTTTAAGCAGCACATACTCGTATATTACTTAGAATAAATACTTGCTTAATGAAGAAATTCATCAAGTGATTCACATGGTTTATTGATTGAAGAATGTTTGTTACATGACTTTTTCTCATAAAAATAAACATTTTTTTTTAAACTGGAGGTCAAAATTATTAACACAATTGTTTGTTAAAATATTTAGTTAGGCACATAAATACATGTCTACGATATTTATTTTTTTGCCGTGCTAGATGACAGTTTTGCAGTTAAATGAAACCAATTTTTTGTTGATTTGATCTTTTGTATTGTTTTCTGGGCACAACCCACAATTAATTTCATTATGGAACTTTCCAATTAAAACAGAATCTAGCCCTACATAAAACTTATTTTTCTCTTATTTTCTTATATTATTTTTCTCTTATTTTTCCGTACCCATAAGGTTCAAACAATAAATGCATATAATCTAATTTGAATTTATTATTTAGGTGCCATGCTAGATATAAGATACAAGTTAAAAAAATTGTGATGCCATATATATTCAATGCTTATAAGTTATCCCCTTTGCAACATTTATTTCAGTTGTGTGACTACTTCTAAACTTTACTAGTAAAATTATTTTAACTTTCAGATTTTTTAGTTTTTCAAGTTTCAAAACATTTTGAATTTATCTATTAAAAACAAATTACCCGCATTCTACGAATTTTATTTAGTTTCAAAATTTTCTTTGAACTGCAAAATTATAAACGTTACATCACAAAGCGTTACCAGTAATGTTAATTTAAAATTGTAATTAAATGTAACGCATTTACGCAGTTAATTTATATTAATTTACATATGTCGGAACGCTAGAAAAAGTATTCAATAATTGGGTTCAATTTGTAATGTTAATTGGAGCGAAACAACGCAAATATTGATCTCATTCGTCGATGATCGAAAATGAAATTTCGTCCTCGGTGACGTTTCTCGATTTGATTGAATATAATTTTGAAAATACTGCGATCGGTGGTCGTGACAGCTAGTTTACTAAATAGAGGAATTCAATTAAACGGTTATTGACAAACGGGGGCAACAACAAAATTTATTACTTTCAATTATGTGGTTTGATCTCGAAAATCCATCGTTCCCGTTATGCTAATGCGTTGCGATTTTATTTTGTTTAATTTTTAGACTCGACGCAATTTCCATATACGCCGTATATTGTTTTTACGGTACAGTCAGTGTACAATTTGTTCCGATAGCGGATCGTTTTAAACCTCCCTAACCAAATTAAATTAATTCAAATCAGTTTTTAACCAGAGATGCAAATTAGGAAATTAATGATTATTTAAATGCAGGACGTTTTTTGATAAAGTTTGATCAAACCGTAATTGGAAAATTGAATATTAAAAGCAATGCTAATATATATTTTTAAACAGGATGAGTTGTGAAAGACGCTTTTACCTGCCTTTCGATGTGACAACAATTATAAATAAAGTCGAGCAAAACGGACATAAAACAGCTGTGAAGTTCTCTGGAGATAAACAAAAGGTGTCATTAATATTCAATTAGTTTCGGTAAATTACCCATCGCTGATTACCCTTAAACACAATTTTTTAATCTAATATTTACTGAATTTTATTAATTCATACCCCCGTAATCAATTCCAACGTTTGTTTAGTGACTAAGTAAATCATTAATGATCATATCAGCAACGATACCTTTTATAAAGTTAAAAATTCGATCCAAATAAAATATTTACACTAATTTATCCGGCACGAGGTTAATTGAATTAATAACGTCATTTTTTCGGCTAAAGCTCTTTAAGGCCGAACATTAGCCTGATTTTTGTCTTTCATTTTACCAAAGATTTGGGTATAGCAGACGAGCCTTAATAAATAATTAAAAATATCATTCCAGTCTCGTTGTAATTACAGGTGACTAGGGGCTAGATTATAGAGCGTTTAAATACAATCTAAGTAAAAGTTTTTTTGTCTGAATAACAGGCATTATTGATCGAATTGACGACGTCGAGAGAGGTCCGAAATGCCCTGTCATTATGTTTTTTCGACCAGGGAAGTGAGGCTTGGAATTCTATAGATACCCTTATCTAATTATTGTCTTCGAACAGGTACGTGAAAAAAGATAAATGGAAGGTGAACAAACCATTAGAGATATTTTCGACGCACAATGACTTTAGATAACCCTAAATTACAACTAGTTAAATTATGTATTGGTTCGTGATGGTCATTTTACCTGACGTGTAATTTTTGATGGCGATGATTGATCGGAACGCTCCCAGAAAAGTTAATAAATTACGTTAGATAAGTTATGTGTTGCGCTTCGATAGCACCACATTAAAAATTTTTTAATTCAGCTTTAGGACTTACCGGTATATACTTGGAGGGCGAGTTGTCCCGGGGAAGGAAACTGAAAGGAAAAAATAAATCAATTAAACAACTGAATTTCCATTGGCATAAGAATTATTACAAAGTATTAAACTAAAGACATCTTTTGCAAATATTAGCAAAGAAATCTAGTTTTCCTTATAAACGAAATAATCCACCATAAACATTATTCTAACAATATTTTATGGGAATATTTTCCTTATTGATCCATTTAGTAAAAAATTACTTTGACAGCAATTCTTCACAATATGTACTGATCGTGTCATTATTCCAAAGAAATTTCCAATCACTTGGCAATGTCCTTCGAGTCCCCCCAACTTTAACAAACGTTGTACCTTCATATTCACCTCCACGTGTTAAAATCTGTTCAGGCTGCGCTGATTAAACAGACTTAAATGTATGTATATCTGAAATAGTTTACAAGGCAAACGTTTGAAGTATTACCGAGACGTGGCTTTTACAGCTCAAATACACAAAAGATGAAAAATAAACAAACTTGAATAGAAATTAAAAAAGCCATAAGCAGAGATTAGGTAGGCTCCCAGAACACTGAAAGACAGATGTAGTTGGAAAGTTATTTAAAATTATTTATAGTGGGAATAATAGTTATTAACTTTACAAGTTTAAGAGTTAACGCTTCTTTAAAAGTGCAAGGAGCATTGGTAGTGCAAGGAAACGTGTCCATAGTACCTCGCAGATCAATTAATAATGTCGTTCTCTAAAAGTTGTTTGGAGATATAATTAGGAGGTATATTGTATCTAACTTAATGTTGTAATAAAGTGTGCGTAAAATATGTAAATATTGAGCAAAAGGTCGCCAACTTATGCTGCCAAGAGTGGAACAAGTGAAAAGGTAGAGAAAGCATTTGTGGCAGAGGGCTTCCTGTAGGCCTCAAAAGTAAAGTGACTGAAAGGTAAATCTTTGGTATGAAAATGTGAAAGAAAGGTAAACAATTATTGTATTCATATTCAACTTGGTTCTGTTCTTTTCGCCACGATCGATCGATGAAATAGGTTATTCGGTTCGATGCTATAAACCTCTAGTTCATTATTTCGATGTAATAAAGGTCCAACGAGGTATGATCGCGATGGGGAAAAACATAATTCATGAGCATTTTCCATTCGCAATAAATTTCCATTTTCCCGGATCTCCTTCTCTACGAACATTCCCCCTGTTTATATTCCTGACCTTTTTAGTAGCTGGAACAAATAGCGTATGCTTTATTCTCTTTTTCCTTCGCCTTCCAATCTGCGCCACCTTCCCCGCCGTAAATCACCCTAGCATTTCGTAAGACGCCGATACTAAACATTTTATAGAGTCCAAACGTTAGGCCAATTCGAACTTATATCGTAATTCGCGAGCCGGAAAGAAGGATCTCTCCACATCCGTTTACCTGGGCTAGTAAAACTGGAACGCCGCACGTGAAATATGTAAATATTATTTTAAAAATTTAATGATAATATTTGTATTAAATCTAGAACGGGAAGGAACTGTCGTAGCGCTCACATCTGTTGTGGTGTCGTACGGATTAAAATAACACGTATCGTGTGTGTGTGTGTGTTCAAGGCATGCATGTGCGGTAAAATATGCGCATATCGTTTCATGTCATTTGCTCGGTACACCTCTAGTTTATGTTTCAGCGAAAATAAACATAGAAAAATATAGACCGCATCTAGCGCATACATACGATATATCAGAAGTTTAATTCAATGCGTCAAAATCGAATTTCTCTTTATTTTTCCTATAGAGGATTAAAATTAGGTAGCCTAGTTTATAGTTTGTTTTGGTAGTTAAATTCAACAGCAGGCCGACCAAAAACTGTGTTTAAAAATGGATCAAAGATGATAAAAATCTAAAATATAGACAAATCTGAGCTTTTGCGTTTTTTCTCAACAATAAAAATTTAAAAAAACAGGTCTTTTTTCCGTTTTTCCACCATAGCGTGAAAATTATTGATGGAAAAGCAATACGTTGTGCATACGATTTGTAGAGTAATAAAAGACCTTCAAAGTTAGAGAGGTCGGTGCCTCAAGTAGCATAAAACAGTATACTTGCGCCCACCAATCAGCTCTAAATACGAAATCGGGCGTTTCGCGTAATGTTCGAGGCCATTTTTTGCACTTTTCTCCAAATGTACATGAAAATCGAAGATAGCCAAGTTGTAGGTTTTGATGTCCTCTTTCAAGAATCGCTTGAAAAATTAAAATATCAGTTAATACGCCGATTTTTGCAAATTTCGGCGTATATTGTTAATGCGCCTAATTGTGCAAAAACTATTCCTCCTACAGCATCCAATTTTTGCGTGCTTAAAGTTGACATAATGATCTAACATTTCATGGAAAATTAGCGCTTCAGCTTTAAACTGGGCAAAGCTGTGAATTTGTCAAAATGGGTCCATTTTAACGATTTTTCCAGGTTTCCTCGGTGAAAAATGCTCTGATCGCCATTTACAAACGCTCATTTTGAAGGTATTTTAATTCTCTACAAATCGTCTCTGCAACGTATTGCATTTCCATCTATAATTTTCACGCTATGGTGAAAAAACGGAGAAAAGACCTATTTTTTTAAATTTTCATTGTTTAAGAAAACGCAAAAGATCAGATTTTTAAATTTTATCTACCAAAACAGCCTTTTTAGCTATATAAACCGGGCTAATACACTTCTCTGATAATTCATATGTTCAGGTGAGTTTTATGATAAAGTTTTACACGAGAAAACTTTAAAAATACAATAAAACATATTTTCCTTCATCATCAATGCGCGTAAGCAATTCAATAAGCGGAACTTATCGAGCCAAAGTTTAAAGATATAAGCCTCAGTGAGTCAAAGCCGAAACAAAGACCGTCTGGTACGAGTGAATCTTTGTACTCCCTACATCAGTTCGAATCTGGAATTATTCTGCCACTAAAATAAAAATGCATAATTCGAGCCGAGTGTTTTTGTATAGCAAAGGCGACATGTTTTGGCAACATAAACCATCCGACTTCCTGCCACTTCACCCCACGAAACGTCTTAAATTTGTTCTATGGTAATTTCCTAATGTCCCGTTGCGATTCGCTTCCTGTCACCCCAATTTCGAAACTACACTAAACGCTACCACATCTGCACCTCCACCCATCTACACTATACCTGCCGCAACCTAAAAGGCTTGTCGTCGATCCTTCACAAAAAATAAAGAGGAAGAAGGATACGTGCCGCCTTCGAGACGTGGGAAGTGTCTTTTGCTTGTTAATTAGACAACTCCTCGAGTTTGACGCTTGGGAGATATATGACGGTCTTCGACGTAATTAGAAGCTGGCGCGTTAATTGTCGGAAGTGGCCGGGCTGGTGGTTGGAAAAAGATGCAGGAGTTGAATCTGGAATAACTCGAGCTAAACGAGCTTTGAAATGCTCTCTCTTACACACACCCCAACGAATTTCTACACATTCGAATAAAATTTATGAGTGAATAATCTGGTCATAATGAGTCGTTTATTTTCACATATAGGAGGATTTTCGTAATACTATGCAAGCTTGAATATATATTACACCCTTATACACATAAAAAATTCAGCTACAGAGACATTGTGCAATATTTCCATACACATCTGTGGATCTTTTACATTTTTCCAAATTACTCTCATATGTAAGCCGACAACAATATCCCCTATGGTCCCATAGAGCCACAGCGTATAACTTTTTGTTTCACGTGGTCTTCACGTTGAGTTTATCGAAAAATAGTTTCGAAAAAGAAATTATGATGAAGAAATAATTGACATTGCCTGTCAATGAAGTGCTTCAAACACTTTAAGAACATTAACAGTATGTGTACTAGTCTAGTGTGTAAGAGCACTAGAGAACGTCCCATAATTTTGGGTCACCCTATATATATGATCATCACAAGTGCACATTTCAATTAGGCACTCTTAAATAAAATTCCTCGACGAGTCAAGAGTTTTAATTTCGAATTTGGCGATGTGTAGGTAATTCGACTACGACCGTCCCCCTCTACGTTCCCATAACTGTGTATCCCCCAATGGAAACTTACAAATTCGCTAATTAGACTGCGGTTGTATCCGCTTTTGGAGTTTCAAAGTTTCCTTAACATCCACCTAACCAAAATCCAACCCATCACGGCGAATCGATCGACCCCCTTCCTTATACCGTAAAGTCGTATTATAGTGATGACGGCGGCGTACTACACCTACCTCTTCTTCGATCAAAGCCTTCCCGACGACAATTATTCGGAAACAGTAATTGGCAGTCTATCTGCAGCACGATCAACCGAAACTACATTATTATCGTAAAACCGTATTAATAGCTTCACTTGAAAGCGCATTCTGCATCGCTAATGCGCTTCGATCCGTTGGATGGCGACGCTTTTACCAAGATGTACTTATGAACTTTGCAGCTCATTCACAAATTACTTTTGACTAAATATATTGCTTAAAATTGCAAGCTTGCAATCGTGGCGGCGAAGATGATGGCGATGATAACTTCTGCGATTCGAAGTGTTATTGATTACAGCATTAATGTTACTGATTATGGCCTTAATGGCCGTGGAAATGTGGTAAGAAATCGTTTTTGTGAAAGTCTTGCTTAAACTGCCTTTATTCCTCGCGTACATTTCACCTCAGTGATTTATCAGCGAGGTATAAAACGCTCTTCTTAAAACTATTTCAAACAGAAAGGTGCTTAAAAGTGTAAAGTAAAACTTTTTGCAGCATAACAGGTATGTTTAAGGATAATGTAGAACTCTACTTATGAATCCTTGCGTGACCATGTTAGAAAAATTATGTTACAAGGCGTCGTTAACATACACAACTTATCTATGATTAATTGTAAAGTTTAACAATAATACACTAATAATTTAAACAATTTCTAAAAAATAATTTTCGGTTTATTATTACCTGGGCCTATCTTATTTTTTGGCCGTCAGAAGGCAAATATTTTTTAGGTTCTTTCCGGTGAAATAGGTTTATTGCATGTACTACATGATACCTCAGACTATTTATGCTGTGTTCTGAAAGATCAGCTCCATTATTTTTGTTATTGGAAAAATCAAAATTGAAGAATTTGAAAATAAGTAACTTGTATGTGTTTTACCGGATTACGTGAAAAATTATTTGGAAAATAATACCTAACAATTGCATATGGGGCACAGAAAGTTAAAAGTAAAAGGGATTTCTGAATTCGATAGCTTAAATATCCTGCATGTTAATAATTTAGTCTAAGGCACTTCTTGAAGTCAGATGTCCCTAATACTTAAACTCATATTCAGAATTTATGAATAATCATCCTTAACAATAATACAATACAATTATTACCTATACCTACTAGTTATTTAGTTCTGCTATATATAATATAGAAATAATACGGAATTTTTAATTTTTAATAATTTTGAGGCATACAAAAAAGTTTTATAACATTTCTGCAGCATACGGAAAACAAAAGAATTACGAATTTCTATGTAATTTGACAGGCCTGCATTTTGTTTTACTGATCTGACTTGACTTGTTAACAAATTTAACTGAGGTGTATACCCAAACTATTTTTGTACCGAGCTTTAATTTAATTAGTTAAAAAGTGCACCTTTTATCGTATTCATTTTGTAAATTTGTAAAATTTACGAAATTTGAACATGTGCGTTACCAGTTATCCAATTATAATACAAATATAACTCCCTACTTGCGTACATAAGACCTGCAAAGTATCCAATTACTTCAGCCTCAAGCATATACTACAGGTGAGTGGCTGTTAGTTATTCATAACGCAACACTCGTCTTTCATAAAAAACGTATTTTAAATCATGCCCGCCTCATCTCGACGAATTTAATTACTTTTGTTGTTCTTTCTCCACAAAATATGCCGTTAATTACACGCAGGTCCGTACTAATGAGAAGCAGATTCGCTGGTAGCTATATACACATTAGTTATTGTTATGCAAAGCAGTTTATAGTCGGCCATTAAGGTGCAGAATATTTATTGAGCTGTTAAAGCACCACAGGTATTATAATCCTTCAGTAATATGGATCTGGGGCGTTTTTATATACGGTCACGTGACTATCCTCGATAGGACGGAATAACAACGATGAAGTTGTTAAATGGGTTGGTTTTTAGGTGAGATAAGGGTTGCACGTAGGGCTTGTGCGAGTGTGCGTTTACAAATGCTTTTAGCGCACGGAAATGGGGGATGGATTGGGTGCAGGATCGCAGAAGCAATTAGCTGGGTGCTTTAATTCGTTACAGGCTTCGCTCCGTAAAAGAAAATCACAAATCTGCATAACACAAACTCTTCAGATCCTCGCTTGTGCGACGTGCCCTCGTTTCCGATATTTAAATCTGCGGTAATACAATCTCAATCAGCATCAACCGCGTCGTGAATAATCTAACTCCCAACTTAGTTAGCATGGCATTTGGACATTATGTAAATTTCTCGGGTGCTTAGTGTGACACCAGATGCCGTCGTCGTGCTGGAAAAACCAACCACTGTCCTCCACATTATCCGTTATTATCGTATGTATTAGGGGAGGCTCGTGGGGAAATTTAAGAGGAAAATTACGAAGGATGGAACATGTGGGCCTTCATTTGATGTTTGGAAAACGCGACGGACAATTAAGGGGCTATGCTAGTTTATGCACTTCAAAAAATCGATTTTTTTTTCTTCCATTTTTCTATTTTGGTTTTAGGTTTTGGCTATTTATAAGGTCTGGTGTAGGCTGCATGCCATTTTTGAAATTTTTTCTAACTATTCCGTCATCTAGTATCACTCTCGGTCTTCCAAAATGGGTACGATGTTTCTTTCTAAAGTTATAGATATCTTAGGATGATCCTTTCGCCATACCTAATACGTGGTCAATGAGGTATTGTAAAATTAAAAGAATCACTAAAATCAAGAATCAATAATATTTAAAAATAAGTTATTTGTTGAGATGTTCGTAACGTAAGAAATGTAAGTTTAACGTAAGAAATCGTTCTTGTATAAAAGTGTTACCTTCATACTTTTCTTAAGACAAATGTACTGAATTCGATTATCCTACGTACATCAGTTTAACTATAGGATAACTTCATAATAGCCATGATTGATTGTAGAAACGTATGCACATTTGAAATATTTATCATAATTGTAGTTAACCAAATCGTGAAAATCTTGAAATCTTAATTGTAAACTTAATATCTAAAGATTGGCCCAATGAAACAAAAACGTAAAAATACCCAAAACCATCAAAAACTTGAATTTCAGGCAAAAAGTTTAAGTAAATTTAGTTTAAACATAGTCAACTTTACTTTGAAACTAAAAACGGATTTTAAACTAAACACCTTTCGTTGTCATGTTGATTTTACTTTGATAACCCAATTTGTACGTCGAAAGAATTTTTATTATATTTATCATGGGGCAGAACTTTCACCTTTTTCATTTACCCTCCCACTAATCGTGATTTATACCGTGTAATCACTAACTGCCCTTAAATTGGCCGCATTGGATTTTTATACGTTTATGATTGCGCCGCGTACATACTATACAACGTTGGAAAATAATTCGAGTAACACTGATTACTAGGTTTTTACGACACGAATCTGCAATGTGATGAGAAACCCAACAACTGGCACATAGAACGCAACTTGTATTTACGGAAAATGTCTCATTTAATATTTTTCGTTGAACACTACCGACGGCCATAATTAAGGAGGAATAACTGTTCGCTTAATTCCTTAAAAATTCATCGAGTAACGTACGAGTAAACAGGGGGCAATCTACTACGCAAAGTTATTGAGCAGAACCCCGAAAGTCGCACATGTCAATAAAATAAACAAATTTCGAGACATTTTCTAAGTATACCGTCGTAAACTCACTTATTATTATACGTTAATATAAACCAGTTCGCAAACTCAACAATAACTAAATCTCATGATAGCTATTTTATAAACTGGATTATAGTATTATCCGGATGTTAAAGAAATTGAACGTCTTTATCGTCTCGTCACAGACGATAATAAACGCCACGGAATCCTTGCTTTCAGATGCTGTTGCATTCAATAAAACCTGACAGTAAGGACTATTGTCATCTTTTATTATCTTCGAATGAAACTACGGATCCCTAAATAAGATTATAAAAGGGAGCCAAAGAGAGGAGTGTGAGGTTTAATCGGAGGGGACAGTATTTGTTCTGTTTGATAAAGGGTTGAACATACGTAGATTGAAAGATGCTACTACCTAGGTTTAATTAAATTTCTAGGAAGCAATCCGAAAGGGTAAATGTTTGTATAACTGGGCATTTTAGTGAAATTGGCAGGACAGATTTTTCAAATTCAGTGTTTTTAAATTTTATGAAGAAAAAACAATATTATTGTGTTAAAAATAATTAATAAAGTTCATAAGGTTCAAGATCACATGAGCTTCTTTTCCTCTATTAGGGTAATTTAAAAAAATTGTGGCAATACTAGGTGAGACAAGGACTGTTTACCTTGCTTCAGTTCTAACTGAATTGTATACCAAGTGTACCCATTTAGTCATACGCATATACAACACTATTAAGCCCAAATTTTTTTAAAAACAACCTGAAATCAGACGATTTTTCCTGCTACAATAGATCAAACACGTTCGCCGATTTCATACGTACATATTCCTAACTAACTATTCATGGGAAACATTACAAATTTAGCCAGATGTTTAATATTTAACCCAGAACATTGCTTCCTCTATGCTTCGAACTGTTCAAACATTAAAATATCTCGCTCGATCTCGGCCACGCCCCCCTCAGATATGTTTTAGTCATCCCCCGTTTCTGGGGCTGCACCGGGGCTCCTCTTGAGATCCGATTTAAAATTGCATCCGAAAATCTATTTCTCGATCTTTTGCTCCAGCGATTTTCACGTTAATTTAAAAGCATATCTGATCGAATATAGAGGAGGTAGTTACTAAAATATCTTATGGGGTTAAATAGTTCGGTCACCCCCGGCGCATGTTTCGTAAACGATTTAAATGTGGGGTAGTATAGGGGGGAATGATTTAAGATAGGATTCGATGCGAAATCGATATTTGATGGCGAAATATTATCGTTCAATTGGGATATAAACTGTGTTCGTTTCAATAAGGGATCTGGAGACGTCAGAGGCGATTGCAAAAAAGCCATATTTATATAGAATAGAGTTGGGATTATATGATCTATGAAGAAGATTTACTTTAGTGCCGGCAGATTCAGAGAAACTGGGGGTTTTAAGAGAGATCCAAGTCTTGCATTGAATTTGACAGCATCCAAATTCAACGCTATCCGAGGAAGGGGTAGTTTCTGGGCTAACATTCTTTGTTAAAAAACTAAATGTGGTATGTATTAATATAAGAATCATACTAATTAACCTGCAATCCGGTCACCTAAATCACATCTAGAAGGTTTAAATGCGTTTCAAATAATTCTATTTCATTTCTAAATGTTAGAAAGGAGCTACAATAAAATTTTCTAGTTCTCATGGTAGATTAAACCGCCAAAAGTGTTCCGACATCAATGTACAGGGTTTAAAGAAATCTGATGATGTTTCAATTGCAGAGAACCATCAAAGATCAGAGAATTGCGATTCAGATCGAAATCCATCATCAAATGATCCGAATTCAGAAAAACATTTTCCTAAATGTATCCAGTACAATCTGGAAGCGTTTTCGTTTTAAAATCAAATACAATAAAATTTAAATCATGCCGAAAGTACTATACCAAAGGTATAGTACCTCTAGAAGGTTCAGCGGGGTTCCAAACAATTTCTTTTTCATTTTAAGTATTGAAAAACATTTAGAGTAGAGATTCTAGAGATTCATGGCAAAGAAAAATTCCGGGGTTTCCTTTAGAATTTTTGGAATTTTTTTTGGAAATTTCGGGATGAAGATGATGATGATAGAAAATATTTATTTCCTTGATGGGCGTTACCAAAGAGTGATTTGTTTCGGTTTTCTAGTTGTTTGAAAGTTGCCAAGACAACCAAGATTAAGTACCTTTAATTTTGTAAAATTCCATTAAGGAAGTTGTGATTAATTGTAATTATTTTAATTGAAATCCAAAGATCACAAATTGTTATCTATATATTTGATGGAATTTTGTTTTGAAACGATTAGTAAAATGTAATGGGAAGAAGAAGTGGGTTCACTAACATTAATGGTCGTTAATTTGGATTTGGTGCCCAAATATTTTTTCAAATTACTGATAGTAATGAGGTTATAAAATTGCATATATACAACCTTCTTTGACTGAATATTGAAAACTAAAGGTACTTTATTCTTGGCGATACTTACAACTTTGCTGATAAAATACCCTGTAGAAGACCGACTACACTCCATTTCGGTATACCTTGGATCAATCAGGACTCTATCGTTAAAAAATTTTAACTGTGTCAAGGACCACAATAATCTGGTAAGGCTGTCTAATTCTACGGCTCTTTTAGTCAAGCAACTGTTAATTAAATGTCCTTATTTACGAGAATACTGCCAAATTAGCGTTAAGGATAACAAATGAAACAAAAAGGGTGGAAAATTTAAAAAATCGCCCGAAACGCGTCGGATGCTCATGCCTACAAGATAAACTTCCTGACGAATAAAGGCCTGACAAATTTGTTACCGTTATCGCGAAAATAAATTCGAAGCAATTTTTACGAGAAGCCTCCGATTATAAACGCTCAAAAACGCTCAGATAGATGGCGGCAATCGCTTACCCAGCAAACATGTATAATTAGATCATTTTTTAGTGATATTCCGTTCGAGATAAGATTCTTTTCATGTTCCTATTTTGATTAATGGCCTGATCGATCTCTTTTGGCCTTTATCTTCCCGACGAATTTGTGCTTTTTATCCGACCGGGGCAGGAACGGGCAAAAGAGGAGGAGCATCAATGTGGAACATGACGTATCGATGTGTCAGACGCTGTGTAATGTCTCGGTAAATAATTTTATACCAGAGTTGGGTGTCATTTGTTAGCTGGTTATCAGCCCTGACGACATATTGCCTCCTATAATAACTCCTATGCTACGGCTTGTTTTTGACGGTAACAACGCTGAATATCATATACGTATGAATAAACTTAAGTACGGTATACGAATAGTCGTTTTATGCTTACATACATACGGGTACGTTCATGTTTCTCTATAGGATAACCACAGAATCAGTTCGTAAGAAGTCATGTAGACGACGACATGCCTCTAAAATAGTTTTTACATCTAACCAAATTTAATTGCATTTAAAGAGATTTCTTCACTTCTCCCTATATTTACGATTAAACTCATGAATATTTCATAATTTGACGTTTACCCACACCAAATTCAACAATGTGAGAACAGTCAATCAAGGGTGTGCCCTGTTTCCTATTTTACTTAACACACACACATATAGGAACGTTAATTAACTCGTACGTTATCTGATGAGACACAAAGGTGCTAAAATCCGACGTATTATCGATACTGTGGCGTTAATACGGCATAAAAAGGCCGTTTTAGATTTTACTGCAAATATTGACCGATATAAAGTCTGTGCCGTGCACTTAACACATCTATATTTAAAACGCCAGCGAGACAGTCCACAATACATATGCTGAACTTATTCTTGTATATGAGCAAGCTATATTTTATGTATTAATAGTTCAAGTGTTCAGATTGAGTTCAAGTGATAAGAGTGATGAGGTCTGCAAGAAAAGAGTAGTACAATAATTAATAAATTAATGAAAATGGGATTAATGATAAATGATCAGTCGTCACTACTTCCAAATGTAACAAATAACAAAAGCGTCTTAGATTTTTAGTTTACTTGCAACTTGAGTTTTTAACTTGATATAAAATTATTTGTGTCAAACGTCCCCAAAAATTTAAATACTGTAAGTACAATAATCATGCAACACTTTTAATCTTAAGTTTCCCGAGGAACCTCCTAAATCACAATAAAACACGCGCCCATTTCGCATTGATCATATTTAATGTCGTGCAAACATAACTTAGTTGTCCCCAAACGAAACACTAACCCCCTCATAACGAATTTCAACGATCGGTCTTCGTCCAAACCCCCGAAATTAATCGAGTTATAACTTCACGGGCGTAGTAGATGAATTAATACAAAACACAAATTCCCCAAAGATAGGAAAATCTACGGCTCGTTGCGTCGCCAAAGTGAAATTTACAGGAGCGTAGAGCGATGGACACTAACAATGAACTTAGACGCAATATACCCGAATTTATGTCCTGGAACTATTCATATTGATATTTACTGTTGGGGTGGAGTTGAGATATCTCCAATTTGTTTCTCTAGGTTAATGAGGAGGAGGAGAAGAGGAAGGCGTCGAACGAATTACATGTACTCAAACACAAAAATTTTTCATATTAAGTTGATTTTCATGTTTCACGTTTTGTACTTTCAATTTTATATATCACTGTTAGATGTTTGGTTTTATTTAATTTTGACAGATATATTTACTAAAAATTCCATAGAGAAAACAAATTAGCGACGACGTAAACCTGATATTCCACAATATAGGCGAAATGGAAGATCACTATACATTGTTCGTATTTTATCATTTTTGATAAATCAAATAACCTTAGGTGACAAAAGAAGTAGTATATGTATGTCATTCTGTCATGAATGAACAACACTGTTATGATTTTATTAAAATTTGATTTTTTTAAAGCTACTTTACCTAAGTGTATCCCAGGTAATTTTTGTATAGTTGTTGTGCACAACACGAAGAAAGATCGAATGATTAAATAGAAATTAATGAGAAATCATTTCCCTCAATATTTCATTTCAACTCAGAACTCAACTTGGAGATAGATAACAGCCTCAGTGTATAAGCATCTATTTCCTATTTGTATGCATGACATGTTCAATTATTGATCTGTTCTTCTCGCTGTTCCTCATCATTACATGACTACCTCACAAGGTATTTGTTAACAAGTTAGTTAGTTAACAATCTAATACTACTATTCATAAAATACACTTAACAAATGCTTTTCTCATTTTAAACGAAGAAATTAATTTAGGTCTTTATCGCATGGACAGATCGTCCAATTTTTTTAGAAACGCCTGCATTTCAGTATCAACTATCTTCCATTACTAGACAGGAAGTGCAACTTACTAAAACCTACTATCTAATATATGCTCGGACGTATGTGCCTTGGTAACACGATACTCGATATTAATAGCTAATAACGGTTACACCCAAAAACCTATCTGGTTTCCAAAGTATGGAAGCAGAGGTGGCGGCGTAGCGTATCTACGCTTATATCTTAGTTTATGCATGAGCTCACCCCTGGATCTGGCCGTATGTAAGCACAGCAATTAAGCCGAGAATGAGACAGGGCGAGTATTCGCCTTGTTACCCAGTTTCAAACGGCGGACTGTCCGCCCTTAATTCGAAGTTTATTACAGTCTGAAACTCAGTTTATAATAGTTCGTTCACGGTCGATTGAACGTACAGAACGAAGTTTTAGCGACGAGCCGGGTTTTTCGAACAATTAGTGCTTTTTTGTCCGACCGAGGAAATCCATACTAACAATGGACGGATGATGAGATCTGGTGGAAAAAATTTCGCGCTTAGGTTTGGCGCGGAAGTTGCCAGGAGTTCAGCACTGGTCGAGTTCGTCATAGATATTTTTGTTGGAGTTGGGAACTTAAATTCTCTTCTCTGTTTTGTAAACTAATTCTGAGTTGCTACGAATTTCCATGGAAGACCGAGGCAAGATTAACCATCAAACTCTCAAAACTCTGCTTTGTTGCTACGGTGTTGACATTAGTGACGCCAGTAAATAAATCACTTTAAATGAAACTTTTGTTGAAGTCTGTTATGTAATTACTTACTTGAATGTTTCAAAATTTTTTCGCAATAAAATAAAAAGATTGCACTTTACGAAAAAAAACACTTTTTTGTTCTTTTTTGCCCGCATTCATTCCAACAACTTCAATTTTTAACACAGGTTGAATGCCTTTGTTAAAAGTGCAGACACCACAAAAGGTTGCAATTTGCCTTCCCATTACTGGGTGTATTACGTTTTCTATTCAATTTTCGGCCCCATAGAATAATCGTATACTTATATATAACGTGGTATATTGAGCTCTCAATTAGTCTTTCTAAATGGAGACTTAATTGCCTCTATAACGTAATATACAACATGTGATCTATGTGCATTGAAATGAAGCGCTCCGTAATGAATCAGGAGTTGATACATACACTGATATATAGTTTCTAAAAATGATGTTCTTAAAAAATTGTTATTTTGAAAAATAAACCTAGATTGCTCCTTTAATGACCCCGATAGTTTATCACCAGCTTATCAAACATTGTAATCATCGTAAACATCAATCGTAAAATAATTCAAACTTTCGTTTTTATCCACTTGAAGTCCCTTTTTTCCTCTGCAATTTAAAATGTATTTGGTATAGATATATCTTAGGAATTAAAAGATCTAATGCTTTGATAATTCAAGCACATTTCCCTATCCTTTCCCTGGTTCAGGGGAAAACCAGGTGTTCGGTAAAAAAATGAGAAAACACTTTCTTCCTCTCTTAGCTGTCTTGCCATAATTTTGATTCAGAATTCCAACTGATGCAAAATTACTGTAACATTTGACTACAACGAAACAGATTTGCAATTTTAACTGACTAAAGATCTGCAAGATAATTTTGTGCAGCAAAACCCAAATTAAACAAGTATATAAAGCGCTGTAACTGTTAGCGTGTAATATCAGCATCATCACCATCATCCTTAAAGCAAACATTATTTACTTCAAACGTTTAACCACAACGCGATACCTCAATTTTAAAACTCTATCCGCCTCAGTGTGGAAATCTATCATCCGACGATAATAAGCAGAGATCTAAAGAAACAAGCCTCGAGGGTTCCAGTGCTTTCCTTTTTTGACATCCTCCTTGAGGCAGGTGGTAACGTAGATTTCGGAGGCTGAGGGCTTGGTAGTGACAGGCAGGTGCATTGCTGTTCGTGTCTGTTGATTAAACCACTTATTTCTTTTTTCTTCTAAGCGTTATTGAATTACCGAGATGTACGAGTTTTGTCTTCCGCCGCCTTCCATGTTTGTCGATGCTTTTAGTGAGGTGACGTAGGTTTGCGGATTACCGTGAAATTACTGAGTAAACAACATATTCCCAAGTGGGAGTTACTCGTTGAAACGCAAAGGGAAATATGTTTATAAATTTTGTGAACGCATGGACACGAAACGTATTAGAAGTATCCATAATACAGGGAAGGAGGGTGAACTGAACTCAAGTTCTGCCACTTTCTCTTTATTCGGACGTAGCGCAGCTTTTAACGTTTTCCTTGAGGCATATATGGAATCGTGAAAATCATGAGTTTTATTGCTTTTGAGGTAATACACTTTAAATTTTGTTATAACTAATTGTAGGTGTTTGTTAAATCATGCTGAGGCTCCTATAAGAACTCCATTCGTTTACGAATGACACTTGTTTGTAGATTATAACGGCACATATATACCTTTCAATTACCAAAGAAATCCATTATTACCAAAAATACAATTTACAGTTATCCACTTCTCGGGCTGAAGCAGGTTTGAAATTGAACAGATCAAACACAATGGAATCGACGGCTTTGAAGAGAAATGATCGACAGTTATTTAATTCAAATTGCTCCTCCGCTCCCAAATACGCAGTATAGAGATCTCCCGGTAGGTACAAAGCATATTTAACCTTATATGGAATGCTCATGCTCTTTGTTCCTAAATGACTTAAGTATCTCTCATTGTTGCGGTTTTCTTAAAAGGGCTTACATTTGCCACGCTTTAACCTCCCGTTATCCTCCACTTATTGTTGAGCAAGTCGAAATGCAACCGAACACAAAATTGTGCAGCGAGCATTTCGAACAAATCCATTGTTAAATAATAAGTGAGTAAGAAAGGGTAGCACGTGGCGAACTGCTAAGACAATTCTCATGGTATTTAGCAGATTTCAAGTAAATTATTCTGCTCCGGTTCCCGGGGAAACTTCGCGCAACTTCTCCGAAACAATGATTTTGATTGCTTCAGAATTCCCTCGAGGACGGCTAAAAAGGTTCCTGTTACACCCTTTTGTCGTACAACAAAAACGACAACTTTATGCAAGTTTAACATGCTCGCGAGAGTTTTCATAGTTTCCTAATTGCTAATGTCAGAATTTGTTTAAAACACAATTAAAACGGGAGATATCGTACGCTCCTTTTCCTTTTCTTTTTTTTTTTTGAAAGAAAATGTCAGGAACAAGTGCTCGCATTAGGAAAGTTTTTCAGCATTTATAAAAGGAGATAAGTTAATTACATCACCTGAAAATGGAAACTTTCTAACAAGTTTGGTTTTTAAGGGTAGGCTGAAATAAAAATTTATGTGCGGGATGCTAAGCACTTGCTCATGTTAAATAATTAATTAATTTTTTTTTGATTCCGTAATGAAGTAACAAGTAGCAAACAATGACGAAATCGATAGAAAATTAATTGAATACATTTTAACATATGCGTTTCTAATTCATTCTTACAAAAATTATTATTGTGCAATCAATATCAATAAATGCAGCGTATACAAAATCAGAACTAAGTTTTCTGCCACTTTCTAAAAAGATGTTTTAGTGTTAGTGATCTGTGGGTGTGGTTTAAGGGCTATTTTCTCAATGATCTCAATAGTGAAGGTGATCACATACTTTAAGTCGTTTTTTACTCATATGTGATTTGGAAAAGGTTTCTATGCACTGGTTCAAAAACACATATTAGTGTTAGTAAAGTTTCTTAGAGGAGAGGGATTTATATTCTAGTTCTCTAAAATGAAATTAGTGTTTAAATTTATGAAAAATAGTAAAATTGAGGGGAACCACAAAAGTTGATTAGAATTTGTGTCTCTTAATCTCGTCCCAACGAGACTATCAGCTAATTTAACAAATTTTGAGAATG
Source organism: Cryptocephalus primarius (assembly GCA_963576515.1). Classification (NCBI taxonomy): domain Eukaryota; kingdom Metazoa; phylum Arthropoda; class Insecta; order Coleoptera; family Chrysomelidae; genus Cryptocephalus; species Cryptocephalus primarius. The sequence goes on along the minus strand of OY754942.1, from coordinate 14,371,979 downwards.
TGAATCCCTATATACAACCATATCAATTGGTGTTTTATCAACGAAGCTCTCCCTTTTGTCAGCCAGCGTTTAACCAGTACGGTACGAGGAAAGTCACCAGCACTGCGACAGTTTCAATTTACAACTCCCCCTAACTTCTCGGTTACTTTATATTTGGCAACACGAACGAACTGTAACAATCACTTAAATTCAGGTAGAACAACTTTCTCTCCCTCCCTCTACTCTTTCGCCAGTTAACACTGACTGCTTGATTGTCGAGGATGGAGATATTATGGCTTATAATGAAAACAGTTGCAGATCGTCCCGTGCATCGAGTTATAAATGTATGTGTTTGGTTCGATAACGTGGCGGTAATCGGGAAACTTTACTAACTGGGGCTTCTGTTACGGTTCACACGGACTTCGGACAATCTACAATTTATATGCGGTTTGAATTCATAATGGATATGTTACATATGGACGCGAATAATAGGGTATCTATTTTTATCTTCTTTTATTTATTTATTCTCGTTATTGAGATGAGCTAGAGAGCTGAAGCAAATATGATGATAGTATCTGTTAAGTTCCCGGAAAATTCGTTATTATTTGTACTCTCGCAAAATATTCAAGAACAGCCAATTACATCAGCAGAACGCTTATGGTCATCACTTTAAATTTCAGTTACTACGTTACTTTTTAATTTTAGTCTATTAAGTAGGTATAAATTATATATATTATAAAGGCTATTCTGATGCTTCCTCCCGTTAAAAAGTTGACAGAAATTACATATTTGACTGGTTAATTAAATGTTTTCCCCAGGCACCCATGGGTTTCATGGGTACATCAGGTTTCAAGCAGCAAACAATTTTGAATTTCCTGCCTAATTGCAACCAATAACAACCAAATCCTCTTACACCAATTTAGAAGGCCTAGATGGTAGGATCAACTTCTCTCTTTCTTTCTCTATGCGCATAGGTACATATGCGCGAAGGCGCAGCCATACCGCGCATATGTATTCACGCATGAAAGAATAGAAGAATAGAATAGAATAGAATAGAATAGAATAGAAGCTCTGTAGTATGTGACGTAAGTGGAACGTAAGTGGATGCCATTGTAAAATAAGTTACAGGACTGAATTGTTTTATAAACTGCACCCTTTTTGATTTCATAAGCATTATTAAAACTTTCATGAAGTCTTAAAACGTTTTTAGCATTGTTTTATAAGATGAATCCAGTAAAAGTTTTTGGGGCAGTTATAAATCAAAAAATTATTGTTTGGGTTAGTAGATAATATCAAATGTGAAGTGTAAACATGTTTTTAGACTGATGATATTGGTGTAAGATGAATCGCCAACTGAAATTAGCTCCCAATCAAGAATAATCAATTTTCGGTAAACCTATTTCTCTTCTTTATCATGCAATCAAGTCCGATTTCATCCTAGAACTACTTGGTGTGCATGTGTTTCATAGTATGTAATAATTACACACATTTGCACTCAACTCCTTTCCATTAGGTCCCTCTATCGCATCATGTAAGCGACAGGTCAACACTAGCGCATTCCAAACTCGAAAATTAGTTTGCTCTGTATATACAGTACGTACACGTTAATATAACTTGTGCAATTGTTAACAAAGATTGTTTGTCACTATCGATTAAACTTATGCTTGCGTGAACCGCACGTCGGGCGTATATTCCTTACGTTCATCCCCCACCAGAAAGTACATAGTAAGCGCTGCAGCTTCCAAATTATTAATTCCTAATGACACTTTGGAGTTGGTGCAGCATGGCGAGGAGGCCTTAATGCAACAACAAAGCGAGACCTGTGGCTAGAAAGGGGACGCCTGAACGTAAATGTACCGAGACTAAGTAGACAGCGGAGACATAGAGAATGTTGTAAATGACGACTGAAACTTTATTGCGGTTGCGGTCTAACTTATCGCAGTACTAGGAAGGATTTTACTGGTGCTGATGTGGAATTAAGACATGGGAACTTTAAAGCTGAGAGCGGTTGACGCAGGAAGTAAATTTTTTCACGACAAGAAACTTTCACGAGCTTTTATCAACTTCTGCATGAGGGCTAGTTCGAGAGGCATCAAATGTAATAAAAATTCAAGGATTAAAACATACTTGCTTTTTTGATAGTTACAATTCAGATTTCAAAAGCCATTTTCATATGTAGCCATGAAGCCATTTACATGAGAAATGTAGAATCTGTTATAAATACATTGCACAGAACTATTTCCAAGATGGGCATTAGTACATGAACTTAAATGATGTAGTAATCAGAGGCGAGTATTGCATATAAAAAGCTGCGACCACTGGGCAGTTGCAGTACAAAAAAATGAAACAGTTTTTTCTTAAAACGATTTCATAAAACCCAAGGTCCTTTCCAGATACTTTTATGTCGAGTTTCACCCTTAAATCGAGGAACAAGATAGGCATAGGAATTCTCTCCTTATATTCCAAAGGTTAACATATTTCGAAAATATGAAATACGCTCCACATATCCGCACAAAAATCGAAATAATCCGAAAAGTGGATTAACATTCACAACCGCAGGCCGATCTGATTGATGACCGCCATTTATAAATGACTTTTAGGAGCTTATTTACGGACTGCCAAGCCCTTGAAATTGATTACCGACCCCGAGTTTCACACCGTGTTACACGTAGATGTTCATATCCCGCCTTCTTGAATATCTAATCAGACATGAAGATGGATTTCCAGGCAGAAACTTTGCTTGCCTTACATCAATATACGTATGGAAAAATTGAAAGGAGACACGTACGCAACGGCGTTGGGCCCTTTTCCACAAATTTAAGTTACCACAATCAAAACACAAAAGCTGTCCAATTTTGAAGAATATTTTATTATCCACCTTTACTTTAACTTGTCTATGTCGACTTAACAAAAATACTTCCTTATTCGATACCTGAACATATTATCACTTATATTCGACCTATATATGCTAACCTCTGTTTAACTCTGAATTGCTCAATCAAAACCTAATAACCCGAAACCCTGAAACTACTTGCACACGACTTCATTGGCAATATCGATGCATTAATTTTACTAATCGTTACCTTATCGCAATAGGCGTGTTAACTGCTCCCTCTAGTAATACTACCACTAAAGCAATTTAAGTTCTCCGCAGCATTATAAACTTTAATGGTTATCACGAGTTACGAGTTGCTAACGGCCGGTGGGTAATTCGAAGGAAGCCATGTTGACTGAAAGATGACCCGACGTGGACGTTAAGGGCCCCAAGAAGGTCGAGGATGCACGCAAATAATGATACACTCGAACGTATGAGTACAAGTTTTATGGACGTCTCTAGATGATAATTATGACGATATGTGAGTTTATAGTTTGTCGCGTACCACGAAACGGTTGACGCTTAAGAGAATCTGTTTAATGATGTAATTATGCAAGGAATGGGGTGGAAATGGTGAAGTTCCATTTGTGCCGTATGTCAATAGAATTTACTTCAAGCAATCTCCTCGAGAGTTACGGTTTTGAACTTAGAAGTTAAAAATAGTATCTCTAGAAAAATGGCAAAGACCGAAATTCGTTTTGAATTTTGTAAAATTTAACAGACTAAAAAAAACTTATTTGGAGTAGGTTGAGACGTTGTTTCAGGAAAAAATAGAGAAGTTGTTTCATTGAGAAAATAAAAAGAAAAACAATCGATATATGCTTGGCTTTCTGAAAAATTTAAATGAGTTTGCGCTATGAAAAATTTAGGGAGGATCATTTAGCATCAAAATCTTACTAAGGCACTTTGAACTATTAACACGTTTCCCAAAATTTGAAATGGGCATTTATTTTGTTTTTATCAAAATTGAGGTAAAAGCGCAAAGAAACTTTCTACCTGGAAAAAGAACACGACCAAGTTTGAGTTTCAATATTTTGGACCAAGATTTTGTAGATCACTGTCGTTTTTGATGGCGGTCGAACATAACCTCAGATTTGTTTTCCTAGGGTAATTTCTTATTCAGCCATGCAAATTTAACGAAGTATATAAGCGAAGCTAAATCACCAGCTGCATTTCAGCATGGAACATGGTAAAATTTTAAACCTTATCGAGTAAACTTTTGTCTGTTAATCGCACTACCGGCTGGCAATTAAACTGTTAAAACAAAAATCCGTGAGCTAATCCCCCGTCAAAAAATTTTCCGGGCAAGAACCTCCCGAAAATGTTAAAGGGAAATATCAAACGAAACGTCCCAGCTTCGTGTTAGCAGCGACGTATCAGCGGACTTTTTCACTTGGACGGACCCCGAAGTGGGTCAAACAAATGTTTTTAATTTTGTTTTGGCATTTTCATATAGGTCCTCTAGCATGGTAAGATTAATTTCGAGTCGACGAGAGTTGGACGTGTTTTTTCCTGGAACGGTTTTACTGTGCGCCTGGAAAAGTTTTTGCAGGAGCAACATTTGTCGTGCGATATAACTACGATGAAATAGACTGCGGATGTAAACGGACTGGTTTTATATGAACGCGGAGGAAATTGGAGAAAATTTCGGGCTGCGAGATAAAAGGAATAATATATTTTTTATTGTCCTGCTTCATGTCTTCATTTTTTGTTAACTACAACTGCTTGGATATTTGGATTGGTTTTAACTATGACACTGCCACTATATAACCGATAAAGTCGTTATTATAGTACTGCAGGTGCCAAACAACACAATTTTTTAATCTGATTGATAAACAAGGGGCACAATCTTCTATTAATTTTCCCACATTCGTTTTCCTCCCTTTCCGTCATTCGTTAAAATCTTTTAGCCTGAAAAGCCTTCATTTATCTCGGTTTGTTACTGTTTAGTCCCTATGTCGGTGGAAAGACATGTAATATATTTTTACCTTAACAAGCTCGTTTAATATTTTCCTTTTAGAAAGTCTTGAATTTTATAAACTCCCGTGACACGTGAAAAATCTGACGCATTCAAAGTTTCCGGCATAACTCACGGCTGTCGGTTTAATGAAGGAGAAATCAATTTATTAAAAAGTTCATAGCGCCTTTTGGAGTAAGGCAGCATTTCCAATTCATCTCTTGGAAAATTAGTCGTGAGATTTCACGGGTCCAAATGAAGGATATATAGACCATTAGTCGGACATTTTTCCACTCGGAAGCTTTTCTCCTCTTTCTCTCAAACTAATGATAAATTACGGCGCATACCTTTCAGAGGCGTTCCCGCTGCGAGTTTCCAACTTCTAAACTGTTTATAATATATCCGCTCCTCCACAAAGAGGTGTCATGTTAACCTGTGAGGCTTAAAAGTTCTCGCAGCAACGTTAAGAGCGCTTTTCCCACAAAGTTCTCTCTCGCTTTCTCCGTATCCTTTTCTCTTCTTTTTACACGTAGCCATTGATATGCAACTTTTTGGTCAACGCGAATATCCTAAGACCGGATCTCGTCGCAAGAGACTTTGTTGGCTGCACTGCTCTTTGAGAGATTTTCTCCTGAATTGAACACAAGGACTGGAGAGTGGAAAGTGTGGTCCGACTTTCAATAAATTAGCTTTTACGTTCTTTTTTCAATTCGATTGAGAAACCCTTTAAAAGCTACTTTCCCGTGGGCAGAAAATACCCCGAGACGTGTGCGGGATCGAATAAGAAGACTACTGGAAAGTCTCGCAAGAATACTCGAGCTAGGTTAAATTTGTTTAATAACCCGAAATATGTTAACCGCGAATAAAACAGCATCAAATTATTTGAAACAGATTTTGTTTGGCAAAAGATCCAATCAGCTATAAAATAATTATTCTCTGAACGATCTTTTTCCACAAAAATTTCATCTTATTTTTACATATAATTTATTCAGAACTTCTCTATATGGTAGAAAGTAACGTGTTTGTTTTATGAAGATGGTATGACGCAGAACTTGACAAAGTTCTAGGTGTTTCATACATTTAATAGGATCATTTGCACATATAAGTAAGTTAATTAGTTGAATAAAATATTTAAAAAAAATGTATGTCTCCTTTTTCGTCCCATGTAGTTATAGTACATAATTAAGTATCTTTCCAAAATTTATCTACATTTTCTTCTGTATAAGAACTACCACACAACATCCATGTTAATATTATTCACGGTTTAATATTTTACATCTGTCTAATGTAGACAATTCACCTACTTTCAAAAATATATCCATTTCATCTGGAGCCAATTGAACCATGAGTGGGTCATGGCTGGTGGTAATTAAGGTATGGACTTTTGCCGTTTCTTCTCAACATCATTGAAACTCAACATACTCTTATACATGTGTATTAGGAACCAACCAGCCACGACTCGTACATTCGTAGGCATCCCCTTTGTCTTTTCACAATTTGTAGAAAGATGACATGATGAAAGTTTCAAAAACCTTCAAATAAAACACTTCTATTCGTTTGACTTAGTTATCAGCAAGATTTTTACTTTTTTACCCCTCTAAGCTAAGCGAGACTTCGAATAAAATACTTCAAAAACTAGTGTATATAACGTTAAGCTAACGTCCAATATTTATGTGTACCTAGACAAATAAAGCAGAAAGTTTTATTAGATTTAGGGCGATAACGCAGCGTTCACCTTTAAAGAAAAGCTCCACCTTAATTTCTTATTTTCTCCGAGATCGGCTTGACATAAATCTCGCACCTTCAGATGCTATCGCACCCCCAACATCCTCGGCAAAACCTCAGGAAATGAAACGTTCCTAAGTGAGTTGCGGAAATGGCTCTGAAAACTTGCCATTTCAGCCTTTATCTCCCATTTTTATTTGTTGGACCGTTTAAATAATGGTCCCGAATCAAAATCGAGATGTATCTTCGGGCACGCGGATATTTGACGTTCCTTATTAATGCCGCGAAAAAGCTTCTCATGCCGTCGAATATCGAGTTTAAAGTTTGTGTTGCCGGGTTCAGCGAACGGATGCGAGGGGAAAATTTCAGGGAGTTAATGGATCAGCCAGAAACTTTGGCTCACATTTAAAATTGCTCACATTGTCCATTAAAAATTCGTTCCTTACTTATTTTCGGGTTCGCTTCGAGTTTTATGTCTTTCTGACAACTTTATTAAAAACTTTTGAGAGAACGTCAAGTACAAATGTGGTCGATTACGATATTTCCTGATTGTACGCTAAGAGTTATTCTAAATTTCCAAACAACAGATTTGTACAAAAATATATTAAAATCCTTTTGCGGTTTTATTTTTTCTCATATAATTCATATTATAACAAAAAACATCCCAAATTTAAAAGTCTTTAGGATAATTTTGAAATTTTACATCCACGGCATAGATAATAGGGTTTAATATTTAATTAATTTCAGAAAAATTTGGTGATATAGCTCATGGCAGTAATATGGAGGTCGTTATTTTAAAGTGGTTAAATGGTTTTTCACTTATAACAATAGTGTTGGAATTAAACAAAAATTTTTATTGAACGTTACTTCGTTAATACAAATGTGATAAACTAAAATTCTTTAGTGAAGTACACGATAATATTACCAAAAATATATTATTTTATAAGTGTAACACTAATCAAATACCTATTTCTATAGTTTGCAAGGGTTTACTAGAATGTAATAATTTGCCTAGAATGTAATAATTGAGGTATGTAAAAATATGGAATGATATAAATTAAATTAAGAAGTTATTTAGAAATCATATAAAATCATAATAATAACCCGTTTACAGTTTGGATACTTAGTTGTGTTAAGTTTTTTGTTTTATAATTCATGCTGAATTTCATCTGTCATTGTGGACTATCTAATTAGAGGTTATATTTCAAACTGTAGCAAGTGATGCTAAATAAATTCCTTACTTATTATTCTCTGTTACGTTATTCCTCCAGAAGGTCTAACAATTAAAGTGAATAAGTGGGTATAAAAGGTAATTCCTTTTAGGAAAATTAGTTTGAAAATTGTTGCAAAATATCACCTGTTAAAGTAGCAACAAAAATATAAAAATTCACTTCCTCAGGGATATTCATATATTTTCATTTTGAAAAAACTGTATGAGGTAAATGAAGATGAAATTTTTTTCACTTTTAAATATTTTCTCTGAAATAACTCATCGCTGTTAGATTTTCGCCTCTTGGGGAATATATGAGAAAGCAACACAAGTATTTCTATATCCACCATTACTTTTCTAAAAATAAAGATACCACATCTCGCAACACAAATGCTTTAAAAGGAATGTGTAAATGGCAGACGTGAATACCTTTCGAGTGAATTTCCGACCGATCTCCTTCCAATTTAAACGTGTACTAGTACCAGCCTTATATTTAATTATAATTTGTCAATAAATAAACTGTAACGAACTTGTCTGCCTGTCCGAGAGAAATTTGTGGTATTGTACGCCACGCTAGAATGACAAACATCCGAAGCGGTGTAAGTAAATACGGAATTCCTCCCTCTCCCGAGCATAAGATCAGAATTCCGATAAATATTACTGAAATGGGTCGGCTTTATCATCAGTACCTCGCGGAAATTCCTCGAGTTTTTAACCTCTGAGAAACGTGAATATGAAATTTTACTCGTTACCTGAGGACGGCCGAGCTTATTGATTAGATCTGCGGACGTAAAACTGAATGCCTTCAAGCTTTTTATGACGCACCGAGAACGTCAGGTAAATGTAAACTTCATGCCAAAATATTGAGGCAATCAATCCAAGTGGAGAATAAATATACAATAAGTAAAAATTTAAAAATAATCTTCAATACGAACATGTTAAAAGTACTAAAGAATAGGAAATATTATCATTACTGAGTTTCGAAAAAAAGCATGGGTCGTAAGCATTGTGAAGCTTACATGAATGAGAATTCATTTTTATTTTTTCGCATTTAACACAACTTATTTAATAAAAGACTGTTTCTATGGTACAAGAAGTTGTAGTAATTCTCCTATGTAAATTACAGCAAACAAAGATACTGACAGAAATTTACCCAATAAAACATATCCCCACATTGCCCAATAAACAACTTTAAAGTATATAACGACCCAATTCACATAAGTACTAAGAACTTCAGGCTTTCAGCTCATTTGAAATGTAACTAATTTAAAAACGGCTCAAATGGTGGTATCATTATGTTTAAAGGAATAATATAGTGACACTCGCGTCTCCATATATTGACCTTCGGACTTTTACTGAAAGTGTAACGAGTGGCCATCATTTTTCTTGGCTTTTCTGCCGGACTCTTTTTGACTTTTGGAGCTGAGGCTGTACAGAAATCACTGATTGGATTTTATTTGCTAAAATTAGTTGATTGAGAGAACCAAGAAATATTATATTCAGGTAACAAATTTAAAATGTGGCATTTACTGTAGATCAGACAAATTGAAAATCAAAATTGATGCCCATACACTCAGCTAAAAGGTTGCTGATGACTTACTGTAGCTGAGAGCGGATTTGGTATTGGCCTAATTTCAAGATATGAATGCCAGAGCTAATTTTGAAATACATACTAAGCAATAATTGTTGCAGGACCTTTTGGAGTATGTTTCTAGAACCATTAAGAGGGAAGGGAGGTTTTAATGATAATCTGACAGCGAGCCAATGTGCAACGACATACAAAAGATTGCTATACTAGGATACACGAAGCTATGGAGTAATGAAATGGCGGAATTATTACTCCTTCGCCAAAGGATCGAAAATTACGCGTGGTACTATTGCATTATTTTGAATTTTTTGGTAACATATACGTATCTATTTTTCCCGAAAGTATTGTACATCGAGAACTAAGGAACTTGATGCTATTCTGACGGTCAATTTTCTAGAAACACGACCCATAAGAAACCTGATTAAAAATTCGGAATTTAAACCAATTTCAGGATTTTCCTACAAAACAAATCAAATAGCCTTCTATTATTCAGAAAAGGTTAAACGGTTTCAGTGCAAGAAACAAATATTCTATTGAATTTTTAATAGCTGATACTTCAAGTAGGCATCTGATCCAAGAATCGGCTTTCTAAACGGCATTCAGTAACTTGCTAAAAAGTCTAATGAATTTCTTAATAAAACTACAAACAGTTACAATACAAATATCACCAGCTTTGTTAATTTGTTAATTTCAAATATTGTGAGTCTATTCGCGTGTAATATATTCGACATTTTTGTAGATTAGTGTTACCATTACATGGATAATAAAAATAAAGGTGATATTTCTGTACTAATGAATGAGAAGAAGTAGGTAGCTAACACATATGACACTTATAATTAATTTTAAGGATGAATGTTAAATATTTGTCATTTATCATAGGCGTAATGGCAACTAATTGTTAATAACATGGTAATCTGTTGAGTGGGCTGCAAGAAGGAATGCCATACTAACACCTTTTTAACTGCAATTCAATGGACGGTCGGCCCTTTTTTATTTTCTGATGATCGATAGGTATAAACTCGAACGCATTTCGAGAAACTAAACCCATTCCTTTTATTTCTTTGAAATAAATATTGGTTACCAGTTTTCCAGCGAATAAACTCGAAATGAGAGAGAGACGACCCGACAAAGTTGCGGTTAAACGGGAATGACTTCATCCACCGGCAGAATTTTTATAGTTCCTCCATTCCGCAAAAGTTTCAATAGCAGGGGGCTCCAGGAGGAGCCTATAGAAAGGAGGATTTTTTACGAGTATATTTTTCCGATACATACACATAACTTACGGCCGGCCAGTGAAAAGTTGTCTTTTGATGTTTTATTAATAGATTCGAAGGGAGGTTCGGTTGCTCGAGGAGGGTAGCTCGGATGATGAATTTGAAACAGGGGCTGTTTCCGGTTATTTCAATAACGTATGTTGGCCGCAGGAGCAAGAAGGAATGTCATTTGTTATTTATGATAAAATTGGGGATACATATTTATGAAGCCGTCACGGCTTTAGGAACCTTTTCGACACGCGAAATCTTCATGACATTACCCCGGCGGTTATCACTTAACCAATCTCCATTAGACCGTTGTATCCACAACGTTTTATATTCCTTTAAACTGAAGTTCCGAATTGTTTCAGCGGCAGACTATTTTCTTTTGCTCGACTATTTTTCCTTGTTGGATAGTTTTAATCATATTCGCAGCAACTTTTCAGTTTCTCGAAAAAATTTCCATGAAATAATAAACGCCTGGAAAATTTTCGCAACTCCAACTAATGAGATGGAAAATTATCGACGATGAAACATTATAAGAAAATTAATGCAGTTAACTTAACTGCACGGTACGTATGCAACTATGCTTAAGGATATAACCCTAGTTAGCAACTGTCTACTGCTAGTTATGAGAAACGCACTATATTATCATTTACGTTATGTAAATATGAGCGCAATGAGTGCTTATACCTAAGATAACCTGGAAACACTACGTTATCATTTATACTGTATAAAAATCTATCATTATTTTCAAAGTTCAATAAACTGCTTAGGTTGAGCTAAAACATCTTCCATGTAATTAAATCGAGTCGAAGAATATTTTTGGTTATTTATTCCGACCGGTCCCCACTTCCTCCTGCTACAACCTCCCCTTCTCCTCCTTTGGAAAGGCGACGGCAGGAGAAAGAAGAGAATCGAAATAACGAAAACTCGGGTCTCGTCGTCGCAGCCCCCCTCCGCCCTGCCCGCATCGGTAATGACTTTATTGAATTATACGAATTGAAAAGAAAAGTTAATTAATTCGGTTCTTCCAGAGTTACAAGAAAGTTATAAGTTACAAATATTGGTGTTGGAAAAGGCTCTCAATTTGGCTGCGGAGGTTCGAATATTTTTCGGTCGCGGGACGTAAAAGAACGGAATTTAATTTATTGGAGTAAAATTCGCGTCGAGCCACTTGCGAAAGGTGAGACAGGTGATGAATGAAGAGGCCTGAGGAGGAATCGAAAAAGGGAAATTTCTCCTTAAACGCCTGTTTATTAAAACTTCCGCGTTACAAAATTGCGATTAGTTTGCTTTAATCGAAACATACTTATTCAGACTCAATTCGTCAAATTAAAACAAAAAAAAGTACTTGAAGCAATGTCATTTTATGGAAAAAGCAACAAAGCATTCTATTGATTTTTAATTCATATGTGTAATGTATAATTTCATCAAAATATATCATATAAAAATATTTCTAAAGTTTAGATCATATTTAAAAAGTAGGTACGGCATTTTCAAGTCAAAAACTTGGAATAAAAATTATAGAAACAAAAATCACTATTTTTCAAAAGATATTTAATCGGCTGGTCTAACCAGACAAATGATTGCTTCCAAATTTAATGTACAGTAAGTTTGCTACTGTTTGAGCTCAAATTTAGTCCTTTAGCTTACAGAATGTTTGAGATATAGATTTTCAAACAAATGCGTTTTTATTAAAAATTTCGAAAAGTTGTGTTTTTTGTGTAATATTGTTAAATGTCTGCCAATGAAGGAAATGTAATATGGATCAATTTTATTGGTGAATAAATTTGATATACATCTAATATTTATGAAGAAGTATCTATGAAACTCGAGAAATGTTAAGGTATTATACAAACAAACTGTTCTTTAATAAAGAAGTCCGATAGCATTTGCTGATATATAATTTACCTATTAAAGATCATAATAATAATTATGTGGGGGGATAATTGATATATTCTTGTCCGTTCGAGATATTTATTTTTAACTAAACTTGCCACGATCCTTCTATTTAAAAGCCAATATGAAAAACTTTCGTCGATGCCGTAAAGATTCGGCGGCCCTTTAGTCGTTAGTTCAAACGTTTCATAAATTACTGAATGATGTTTGAAACGCGGAAAATAATAAATTCTTTTTCAAGTTTTAATTGTGCCCATTATCGGTTTAAACCGATTGTGACGTATACGAGATCGTTCAATAACACAGAAAATCCTCGACGTGCCCTATCGGCAGGCACATCCACCGTCGGCGGATCGGAGAGTAAGTGGCGTAAATTACGGCCATTATGAAACTGAAAAGGAAATTCGAGTCGGGGAAAGGAGAGGCTCGAGAAAAATTTGTTAATTTATCGTTCGGATTTAGGACGGTTTCGAGTGGATGGGGCCGCTTCGACACGTTTCGATTTTGAATTGTGTTATTTAATTTGAATTCGCTCGATGATAAATGGATTTTCGAGGGAAAACGGTCCCGTTATTGCCGGATGGATTTTTGACCGGACTCGGTGCATACGGCGGAATGATTTTTCGAGTGTTACCGTACAATACGTTGTTTCGGTATTATAGTTAAACCAATTATCGGCTGTGTGGAAGCACGGATACAGAACAGGAGTTTTTCCAATCGATTATTTGTTATTTAACCTTTGTGCCGTCTACAATATCGAGTATGATCCGAATATTTGCGAAACGTGCACTCACTCGACCGAAATATCCATTAAGCGGATCATTTTACACTTCACCCAATGTACCTACTTTAACCTACAGACAGACATACAAAATAATAGGAAAATATGTCATGGGGATGATCCTTTCAGCCTTTTCATCATTAAGATAGTCGATATAGCTTCAAATAATTTGTTCAAATGATACCTGATTTCATAAATATTTGCTAAATCACTACTTCCTTTCCCGTTTTTAAAAAGATGACTGCTATTTAATCTGAAATTTGTATTTCATCTCTCATAATACTTTTACCGAATGTTAGGTAAAAGGTGAGTCTAATTTCTTAGTGACCCGGTGAAAAAACCCCAATGACCCAATTCCTTTGAAATACAAATCCCCGCCGGTCCTTAAGACGAACATTTATTATTTTCCTTTACCTGGCGAATATCCCTGTACTCGAAACTTCCTGTCCTAAGTGGCCCTGCACGACATGTCCCACACAACAACTTATTCTTAATAAAAACTTCCCCGACCTTTCAAAGAATGATTACCAACGCCTGGCGGAGTTATAACTCAACACCAAATATGGCCGACTTCCGTTGAAATATCGAAAAGCGTCGTACACGTCGAAAATTTATGGCGTTGTTATTATTGTTGCGGATGAATCGCTATTTTGGCGAAAGCTCATTTCCTTTTGCGATTGTCGGATTTCACTGTTCAGCTCCTTCGAGTGGATAATGCTAGTTACTATTTTAGTCGGCTTTTCAGGGATGTTTCGCGGTTATTCGCGTGCTGAATGGAAGTTATGTCAATCGAACGGTAATTTGAATTTCTGGCAAGTTACTTGTGGAATGTTTAATTATTTTGACTGCTTAAATATTGCCATAAAAAATTAAATTTTAATACTATTCCATCAATTCTATTGAAATAGAATTTTGTGCATTACTTATACTTATTGGATGGTGTTTGAAACGCGTTCTCAGAAAATTTCAATTCAACCCTATTAATACACATTATTGTTTCATTTTTTCATTTGTTAACTGGCTCCCTCTACCCATATACCTAGTTAGTATTAATTTGCAATTTGTAATAGCAAAATTTGTATAAACGTGACTACTTAATATACTGTGCACATGTTTTGTTAAAAACCTTCAATAAAATTTTACAATACGTAATCGTTATGTTATCGTGATGTGATACAACACATTATTATAAACATGTTTTATTCTGTATTGTGGGCTACACGGCATCATTACCGATAAAATACAGTTAAAATCAAAAACTGCTCGCAAAGCATTAGTTTTGGCATGTTCTAAAGATCACAATACATTCAAAATATCTTCCATATTATATATTCAATATTTACACTTAAAAGTATTTCGTAGTTCACGGATCAGTAGCGATGAATACGGTCCCTCGACCACTATTAATTTCTGTTCCACACCCCTAATCGAGAATAATCGCGTCGCAACGAAAATCCCCCCGAATCCCTATCAATAAGCTCGAATGGTCCAATTCAAGAGACCCCAATCAAGACAATCACATCAACTGGAGCAAAACATCCGCAGCGAACACAAATGGAGTTTTGAAATGAGCTCGGAAAAAGTCAAAAGAAAAGACCAATAACTTTTTTAGCGAGATAAAAACGAAATACACAGTTTTGTTTAGGGGGAAAGGACCTATATCGTGATCAGGATAAAACGTTCGCTGTTTGTATAATACACCAGTCAAACCATTCGCTAATCCGATAGTTGCGTATAAGGAATTTTATGTGGTGACTTTACACTTCGTTCCGTTTTTAGCATACACATAAATTCGGCTTTGAGAGAGCCTACAATTTTAACCGCAAGTAAGCAATGAAAACGTTGAATTTTAAGGGCTTTCAGCGTGAGTCTGTGGATTTTAAAACCACGTTTTGGGATTAATTCCATTGGTATTAAATACGATGGTAAATATTCTCGAATACCTTTCACGTCGAATTACTAACCCGCTTGAAAATCAAATACCAGCCACTAACGTTAACGAAACAACCCGCCAATATTCCGATGATTAACGCTCATTAAGCTTTCGAACTTAGGATTTCTACAGACGAGCGCCGACAAAGCACCCGTCCGGCTGCATTAACACACTAAGAGGAGCTAAAGTACACATAGGATGACGTACGTATATACACAGAAATGAGTTTTATTTCTAACAAATCGTGTATACCGTTAGACGGTCGTGTCTGAGATTGTTTAAAGAAAATACCCAAATTGTGATGTTGTTTTGTGATTCATCGAAATATATCGTTTATTCATGAGATGATTTTAAATAAAACAGGAATTTTCCCCGTCCCAAGTTGATGAAATACCATTAAATGGCTTCACATAGAACGGAATACGAAGTCGGAATCTACCTGAATACCAAGACAATACCGAGGAAGGCAAACAAGAGTTCATATTTGCTTTGAACCGCACCTGGCGGCTCTCTTGTGGAACTCTAATGATCGGGGGATTGAACGAGCAGGAATATTATCGTCTTGTAAAGGCCCAGACGCTAGGGATAATAGACGTAAACGGGGCGATAAGGGATTTTTTCTTCGTTTGCGGTTAGAGTCGGGCCTGGAACAAGCTCATATTGTCTACTTTTTTCGGGCGGATTTTGTTTATTTTCCAGAACGAGTCCTACAGGAAATAGGGCCTAACTGTCCAATTAGGTTATTCAGTTTTTCCGGTTTTCTTTGCATAAAATATAAAAGAGTGCACCGTACCGGTTAATTTGGGAAATAATGAAATTCCTCCAATTGTGTGTGATGTTTGCTGTGAAATTACGTTGTTACTTTCGACGTCTTCAAGTTAGAAATTGGATAATGTGTTGGCTTTACTGCAACGAAGAGCATTACTATTCAAACTGTTAATACAGGATATGTTCGTTTTTCCAACATACACGTTTGATTTTTAAATTTAATCCAGTCGATAAACAGGGAAAACAACCGTGGCTGGTTTCATAATTTCATGGTAATCAAGATGTTACTGCGCAGATTTACTCTAAATGTTGAGTATAATAACAGATTACCAAGTTGATGAAGATTTCATTAGAAAAGAGTTATTAAGAATTTGGTTATAGAAATTTCTAGGAGTAGGAAACTTTTTGTTCCATATGGTTTTAATTAGTAATTAATTAATAATAGTAAGAGGAATTAATGGTTAATTCAATGTCTATAATGTCTACATTTCGACAAATCTTTGATGTACTTTTTCTATCTATTTGCCATATTCGTATTTCTACTTGGATTTTCGAAGAGGACTAAATGAATATTGTTCTGTTCTGCCTCCGATCTGCACTGAATAATTAGTACTGTCCAAAATTTAATACTAAGGTTATTACATTGCAATGGATTATAGCACCAGGAAAAGGCATTTCAAGTAACTTATTCCCATTAAAAAATTTTCTTTTCATGATCACAATTCGGGCTTCCAACCTTTGTCTATATTTCTCCTTTATTAACTCAAAATATTTTCCCGTCACTTCGCTCGATCCTCCGCAAAATCCGGTCCCTCGCTTTTGTATCGAATCGATATCGAAAAAAGACAATCGCGATATTCGAAAAGCTTCGAAATATTTCTTGGTCCATTAGTTACTTGCAGAAATCTTGATAAATCAATGGCTGGAACCGAACAAAAGACCATTTTGGCAAATTTATATTTAAGGTTTTGTTTTCGTTAGGCGTTCCGTTCATGGAATAAGGGTTTTACTGATGAAGTTCCCGAAGAATGATGCTCCGTTATGTAAATAAATGGATCGCTCTCGTTGGTTTAAAGTTTTTTACGACGTCTATCGATTTGATGACACGGAGTTTGCGGGTTATAATTTGCTTTGGAAATACTTTGAAATAAATCGATTTCGTGACCAATACGAGTTGTAATAGCGTGATTTATTAGGGCTACGTAGTGTCACATTTGCGGTTTGTATGTATGGAAGTACGTTTATAACTAAACATACAACAAAAACCCTTCAAGAAAATATTGATGCCAGAAGTAACAGCCACCCTTAAATCCAACTTAATATTTACACGACTGCCGATGCCATATTCTAAACATCGTTTTACCATCACTCGCGTTAACCCTTTTTCGTATAGAATTCCATTAAAAAGCATATTTCTTCGGCTACATTTTTACTTGAACCTTTCCGTTCTCTACAGTTTATATCCCAAGGTGGCTTTTTCGTATATCAGCAAAGCAATATGCCCAGGGCACATGCAGCATATTATATCAGCCGCATGTATCGGTTAATGTTTTCTACATATCGGCTGTGGGGTATAGTTTGAAATTTTGAAGAGTCCTGGATAGAATTGAGTAAGGAAATTGAAAGTAAACATTAAGAATTTTATCGAAAATTATTGCAGAGTTCAAAGTATCAATTTATCATCGGAAAGGAGAATGTACGAAAATAGTTGTGTATAATGATTAATTGATGGTTACTAATACGGTTTGAATTTTTTTTTAAAGATGTGAGCTGTCAATAAAAGGAGAAATTACAAAATGACGCATTACGTCTCAACAAGCATTATCTCTTAAGTACAAGGACAAATTTTGCACTATTAGTCGAAGTTAATGGTACATTTACATGTTTTTGGTTAATACGTAATGACAATTAGCGAGAATAATTATGGTAATAACATATCTAATGATATTTAGTTGCTGATTACTTAAAAATTACAATCATAGCAACAAACCTGAGATATTTCATATTGTCGTCTCGTCTCGGAAAAACTTACCCCGTGGTACCTGAGTATCAGGTGAACCCCAAAATCGCTTGATGCGAACTGACATTATTTGCTTGCACATGTCAGCGGCAGCCTCTCCCAAGATCAATATTTGTACACCCCGATCAACCACTTTTTCAAAGTTTAATTACCGTAAAATATGGCAATATCTGCAGCTGAAACGTCCCTCAGTTATTATTGCATTATGAAGTTCCTACGCTCCGTTGGGCCCGCAAAGAATCCGAAGGAAGCGTTTTTAATAAATGCGAACTTTCAGCGGTGCAGGGTCGGATGAGTCAGATTTTATGTGTTTGCCCAACTATGCAAAGAAAAGGAAGTCGGTATTTATGCACTTATAGTGGAATCTTTAGGGTTATGAATGAATTTCTCTGACGTGCCTCGCAGGTACCCGCAGCTCATACGAAAAATAAATATCGACCTCCCTAGTTTTGATCATAATGTAGTAACGTTTTCACGTCCATATGAGTATAAATCGTTGATAATTACATTAATTTATTGTGCCAAAAATTGCGCTTTAAACTGCATGTATTAAGATACCGATATGATTGGTATAATTTGGTGAATCATCTTAAACAACGCTGTGATGCTTTTATCCCCATAATTTTATCATTCAATAACAGCAACCTTCGGCTTATATCACAGAATTCCTTTACGAGCTATTCACGTCGAAATTACTAAATCCTCCACTAGAATAACCACTTTACCCGGCCCTTCATTTGTTATTCAGGTATTTTTATTTGAATTATGCCTGACTAGACGGTTTGATTGTTCAATTTCAGGAGACGTTGAAAAAACTTATAATTTCATATCGAGTTTGTTTTGTATAAATCACTTTCAGGGTATCATTATGGCGGTGTCATGATGAGGAATAAATAATAAATTACAAGAGGTAGCTTGGGCTGTTATTAGCTTCTACAAGTTTTTTAAATATCCACGTACTGAGACGAGGCCATAAAATCCAAGAAGACAATAACAGCCTACCGTAAAATTTACTTTGTGTGTTGATTAATACACATTTTTAAATGACTTTAAAAGGCTGAAAGAAAAAAGTTTTATTTTACGAAACAAGTAAAGAAAAAGGAGTATATCAAGTGAAAAGAAGTATCGCGACGAAAGGACGTTTTATAAGGAAGTAACGGTACCATAAACCAAATGAAGAGTAAAACACAATTTCATATTCAGTAATATCAGTAGAAACCTGCAGTTTACGAAGGTTCGCCAAAGAATTTTACCAAAATTACTAATTCATATTCTACTCATATCAGTCCTCATTAATTATGAAAAGTACATTAAAACTGTGTCCTTTTGTTAATTATTTATTGGTCCCACCGCTTATAATTCACAATTTAATTGCCGAAGTAATTATTAGGATGTCTCCAAATGATATTTTTTAAATCTGAACGGATCGAACTTTCTCAAGAGAATTCAAAATGGCACACTTTTGTGATGGATTAGTAACTTTTTTCCAAAAGTCAAGTACCTATTTCATTCTATGGGAGCCTAAGGTGTTAAGCTAAGCTGTTGGAAATAACAACTTAGGGGATTTCTGAAGAACGAGGGTATTCCACTACCGCCTCGAAACGTATTTAATACCACTAAACCCAAAATGAATTTTAGTTTCATAAATCTCCGGCTCTCGTAGATTTCTCACCCGCCCCGCACCCATCGGCGGCAGTTTTCGTGATCTCGCCGCCATTCTCATTTCACTTTCATTTTCCTCTTATTTATTAGACTTTTTACAAACGTGCTTATTCCCTTTCCCGAGAATTTTATGTGGTGTATATCAATTTCCGGACATGTTATACGATCGCGTGTTGCAATTCGCTTTTTTCTGCTTTAATAAACTTGTTAACAAAGAAAAGGGAAGAGTTTTTGTTTTCCACCGAGGTTCCATCTGGCAGTTAATAAATATGGCGAACGTTGCGGAATTAATAGTTAAGTAGGGAAATAATTCGTGGGGGAATTATTTCGACGTTAAGTAATTTAGGGTCTTCAGTAAGACGAGCGAAGAGGAATTAATGAAGTCGACGTGTTCACGAATCACATAAAAATTTAATCTTACGTAATGGCAAAGCTATTTTTATTAACACCAGTTGGGTACTATTTAACATCTATTTTGGTAGGTTAGTGAAAGTGTTGCTACGAATGAAAGTGAAATAATATACAGGGTCCAACACCCCTTCTCAGGTCAGTTATATAAAGCTCTAGTCTTATAGAGAATACTCGAAGAAACGTATTATTCAAAACTACAAAAATTACCTGATTTACCTTCTACAAGAATTCAAGGATATTAATGACATTTTGTTTGTCCACCATCTGTTTCGGTCTTTTTGAGTTTCTTCAGATGGACGCAAGTGGCCATTCCCTTTTTTAATTGAGCTGATTTAGTGAGTCGCTCTTTCAAACAGGACTATAAATTATACCCCTGCATTCAATTGGAAAATGTTAGAAAAGACCTTTTTTTTAAAAAACTTTTAAGTAGCTATTCTTTTAACTTGTAAATTAATGTCTTGTTAATATTAATGTCTTGTTAGCGGCAAGATTAATTCGAAATTAAAGACATGATCAATAATGGAGTCAACACATGTCTCAAAATTTCCACACGACGTTCAAAAAATAAATCTAATGGAAAGTATTAACATTTTGGTACTATACAATGGCACTACAAATAAAAAAGTTGTTACTTTTTGAACTAATTAGAAGCATTCTACTTCTTTTGTTGTTTACACCAGAAAATCAATAATAAGCGATAAATTCATAAAACGGCGATTTCATTAGTTTCAACTTTTCCAATAACAAACCAACTCTGGCCCAATGATAAAATACACTTTCTCTCTCTTATTTCACCCCAAAAGTCCACCTATTGCCCTTTTTACGTTTCACGTTGCTTCCAGTGATACATAAATGAAAGATAAATCCCTGTTCACTGTTATTTTTTACCGCTAGCGCTGCTCCGATGACATACAATACCTTAAATCCTGCGGGTATAAGGACATAACTGGATTTTACTCGTGCGAGATTTCGTCGGATTTTTCGGGATTACGGGGTGGAGAAACAATATAGAGGGAAAGCAGGAGGCGATATAATGAGAAAAACGTTATGAAAGCCCGGGATGTAATTGATTCAATACTAAACGTTACTCACCCTTGAATATCGCAGCGGAATGATTTCGGGATTACGGTACCTGAAAAATCAAAAGTTATATTAAAAATTAATAAATCAGAGATGGATTATAGTCTAAAAATATATCCGAAACTACACACGTTCGAATTCAATGTGATTCTGAAATATACTTTCTGCATGAGACAATAAACCCGCATTTATTTTTCTTGACGCATATTAAATTTTTCTTTCGTTTTCAATGCACTTTTAATAAAACGTTACACATAACAGCTTCACGTGTCTCTGACACCGCATTAAACAGATAAAAGCCGATATTAAAAACGGGGATTTTCAAGGAAATGTGACGATATTAAAATGTGAACCTATATATAATCCATATCAGCAAATAATTCAGGTATGATATTGGAAATGGAATTTTATATCAAAAGGGTTAATATATAAAAAATGAATGAAATAAATACAAAATTGCAGTTTGCTGAAGGAATACTTCACTGCCATATTTAGCCTTTAGTAGATTTAAGGGGAAGTTGAAAGTGATAAGATTCTCAGCTAAAAATTAAAAAGTTATGGTTTCCTTATCCATTACGCCCTATTCTATCCATCTATTTATTATTCTCTACGGATATCAAATTGATTTTATTGGTATAAGAACATTCACAAGCATACTAGAGTAGCACAGCAAGAATAATCATAACATAAATACATAATCAGTACGAGATGACGATATGACGAATATGACGAGATGTAGGAATTATTTACAGAAAATAAAAAGCTGATCATAAATGAATATCCTATCGAAAGATGTAGAAGATAGACGAAGATACAATTGCTGCAGAGTAGAAGTAAAAAGGGCTGTCAACAAGGCAAAGAAGGATAGGTAGGAAAAAAGATGTAACCACATAGACCAAGCACTTAGGTGGAAGCAGATCAAGTGAAGCATTAAAAAGCTAAAATTACTTAGAACGTAGAGAAAAGGATGAATGTCTTTAAATATAATACCTTTGACGCAGTGGAAAAAGTACTATTCCTTTTCTGTAAAGTATGGGACTCAAAGCAGATAACGGAGTTACCAACATATATATTAAAGCCGTGGAAACATTGCCAAAATTTCAAAAAACCGAAAAATGACAGGAGTTAACGAACACTTTATGGCAGTCGACAAAGATTATTAGACAATCCTGGTATGTTGCAAGGGGGATATTCAAAATTAGAACTGTTTGTGTTTTTAATTTTCGAGAAAAACCTACCACACAGACGTTTCCTCAAAAATTTATTTTTTAGACTTAATCGAACTAAACTTTTTACCAAAATTACATTTTTTAGGTACTACAAAAGATATTTTTGTTGTTCAAAAGAGCCGGGAGAAGTTTTCTCCATATTAATCGACTAGACTATTTATATTATATATATAACGAAAAAAATTGATTAGGTATTAACTTTCAGAAAATACGAAATACTCCACAATACTTTGTAACACATCACATTGTGTAAATTCAAATTTTTAATGCTCTGCCATGGAAAATTCTGAATTTTCTTCAAGCACACGAGCTTTTCGTCATTTTTCATGAGTACTACCACTGTTTAAGTTTATGGGTGTTGGATCATCCCTAAATAATTTATGTTCATGACAAGTGTTTTCCATTTTCTTAATACCTTCGAAAATCGAAGGAGAAAAGTCTGTATTAACAAATCCTAAAACGAAATAAATCTTGTTCGCTTATTGTGAATCCAATAAATTACGAAGATTTAATTTAAAAAATACTTTCTCCCCCGATCCTCCGATCTTGGAAGCCTCCGCCTTAAAGAGTTTCGGCATTCGGTCGAGGCGTACAGTTAGCAGATGTCCTGTCGATTCCGGAATCCGACTGAGATATTCCGGGACCCCAGGAATGCGTCCCATCGCGGATACCACAGGAAACGCTGGAACCCGCCCAAACCCTCGGCTATGCCGTACGGTTTTTGTTTTATGAACGCAGAAATGACTTCATTTCATGATATACGAGACCATTAGTGGAATTATTGGGAGCACTTTGCCACGACAAAGGAGCGAGCGCGCGCGTGCACGAGAGAGGATATCGGGAGAGAAGAGCGTTTTTTTTTTTCAGGAGTTTGGTCGGCGGTAGGGACGTGCTGTTATGATTGCCGGAATTGGTTCGTGAACGAGGGTCTCGTTAATTTACCTTGAACTCTTGCCCCTCCAACAAAACGCCGTCTACAAACTAATAATCCCCATCGATAGTGAGGGAAGCTATCCAGATCAGATTTTCGCTAACTTCGCATATTTCACACAGAATATCGCATAACAAAATGAAAAATTCGTCAAAAGTAGACGTTCCTGGGGTGAAAATCCGTGAAAACGAAAGTGTTACGGCCATGTTCTTGAAACAGGGCGTAAGCCTGGCCTGTTCTTTAATATTTTATTGACGTCAGCTAGGCGGCTAATTGCATAAGCCGTCAATTTGGTAAATTAATTCGCGATTCACTTAGTCTATATTGGCCAAATTTTGATAGCACATAGCTCCAATAAATATCAAATAATTTCTAAAATCTGAATCTACTCTGGCCTTCAGGTGACAGGAATGAAAATTACTTATCTTATCAGCAATTAATCTCGTTTATGACGTACACTTCTTTGAGTTTCGACAGCCGTTGTAGTTTTTTCGATTACTGCGGAATGAAATAAACTGGAGGCAGAAACGTGAGACACATCAAAACGTGACAATCAGTTGATAAAATCTGCAGCCATGGACTGTCTACCAATAGAATGTGAAGTGTTTAAACTGCAGCACATCAGAAACACAGAAATAAGAGCTGTCATGAAAAAGGCCTGGACAATGATTGACGAAATCTGGAAAATACCATTTATCTGATTTGGACATGTACAAAGAAGGAATGGTTAACGATGGGCCAAGATGATAGTGGACTATAATTCACAAGGAAAAAGAAAAGGGGGTAGACCACTCATCACATGGAACAAACGAGTACAAGAAGACATGGAACTTCGAAATCTTGAAGGTGATTCTTAGATCGCATAGAAAACTGACGGAAACTGACTAAACGAATAAAATTTTTCACTAGAAGTTGTTAAAATGTGGAATATATGAACCCATTGTATATTGTGTAGTCCTTACGTCTTCTCTTAATTCATACTTAGACATTTCGTCAATTACATCAGCGAGCGCACAAAACATTCCATTTTAAAATCTAAAAATGTTCTTTTGTTTTAAATTACTTTTCTAACAGAAAGAAAGAGTGACTAAGATATCAACATTTTTAATTGTGTTAAATGTCACTGTTTCAATAAAATATTAGTCGACGGAAAACCCCTAAACCACTATTTGTCTTAATGCCATTGCCTCCTTTCATTTTTGTTTTTAACTCCATTTGGTTTGCACAGTCGTTATCAATTAAATTCATGGTGTGTATGTTTCTAAACAAGTCGTACGTATTTTTATCCAAATTACAATAATACCAAAACTAACTTTAGCCAAGTGACTTATTTAGTACATTTCATTATACATTTAACTAACGATCTATCGGTTTGCTGCTACCGAAACCTATTCATCTCTTTGGTGAAAACACCATTAACTCCACCTAAGCGAATTCATAATTTCCATCTAATTTTTTTGAAACGTAAAATTGTACGGAATGGAAAATGCCTGAACATTTTTCGGATACATTTAAAATTTCTGTAATGTATAAAGTTGTTTGAATCTTATTAAAAAGTTGAAAACTTTTAATAATTTCGGAGCTGGAAAGAGAGAGAGAAAACCGTCTCGTGAAATCAATTTGTGGCGTATAATTCAATTTTTCGTTTTGAAACGTACAATATCAATTGAAAAAGTCGTTTGTATGAAGTTAGAAGTTGAAATGAAAGTGCCACTAACGTCATTAAAAGCGTCAGAAGCAGCGAGGCTCCCCTTTGGTGATGTATTTAATATCGTTTCATGTTGCTCGTTATGAAATAATAAGAACACTGGATTGTAACTCTTACAAAGAAACTTATAGCAGGTATTTTAAAGGAACCTTGTAATCTGGTTACAAATAATTCTAATCTACTTTGATATAGAACTTACTTGCTTTGTAATTGCAGTCAACCGAAATTCAAAATATGTACCAAGCAACTTGATACCCTTGAAATCATTTATAAACTATATACGAAGTAGGAATTGCTTAGACACCGAACATACTTAAGGAAATTAATGTGCAAGACAAACATTTTTAAATTAACCAAAAGCTTTTATCTGATATAAAACAGTACCCTGAGACACATCGTTGTACGGAATACGAAAGTTTCATTAAAATCTCGCAGAAAACTAAATTCGTAGACCCATTCAAATATCATAAACTATTAATAGAAGAAGTTCTGTAATATTAAAAAGCCGTACGAAAGGCAAACTTCATAACCGTTTAATGTATTTATGAAAGGCAAACCTTAAAAATTGTACGTCTAGAGATAAAATCCTTTGGCTTCGTGATCATCCAATATATCATGGAATGGATTCCGTTCGAGAGCTGCTGTCTTTTAATAAAATTTGTTTGCTGCCTTCGTAAAATGTTTTATTCGAAAAATTCTGCTTAGAATATCGAGATATGTTATGGGCCGTGTTTCGGGATCGATTGTGGTCGTTTTGTGTTTAGCGATTTAGACCGAGTATATTTTTCGTTCTGAGGACCGTTCCAAGCGGAAAAAGTTTTCTGGAACGAAAATAGACAAATGCAAATATAACAACATGGTGTATAAGGAAGATACCTCTTGATTACTGGGAAATTTCAGTAAAACAAGATGGGCTACCAAGGCGATGGTGGTAAATTCGGTGTAAAATTGAATTGGTAAAATATTCTTCTGCAGTATTTTCGGTGTATAGAGATCTTCAAATAACAACAAATTCATACATAAATGTTCTTATAACGCAACTACTGAAGCTCATATCGAGCAAAAACCATCATTAACGATTTACCATCTCAGGCGGGCCTGTATGTTGCGCGATAAAATCTTAACCCTCGTCTTACACAGAAGATATTAACCGAGACGATGATCCAAAATACGAGCCACTCCACTACATACAACGCCCGCAAAAACCTATTAGTTCGGTAGCAAAAGCATTTGTCACTTGCTATCTGCAAATTTAATGGGTGAGATAATGTAGGTATTACGTCACGTGGAGGTTGAAGGGCGTTAGTTTCAGATAATGAGCCTGAGGGTAATGCCTCACACCTCTGTCAACGTCGGATGATCGTTATACAGGTCATGATGTTAGGAAGGCATTAATTAATACCGGGGAGTAATTGACGTTGATTATGATAAGTATTGCCTGTATGCGCCGTAGTTGATCCTCTTGTCAAACAGAGTGGCGCAAAAAGAAGCCTAACGACCGTGGCGTTATTCGAGAAGCGAGTGGAGTAAGCTAGTCGCATCCCAAAGCATTAATAACCGGATTTATTGTTATATATCATCACTGAACTGCGATAGATTGGAAACCTAATTAACGAAACATTGGAGTATATTAGAGGAAATCGTGGTGGTTTTAAATGCATGAGAAATTACGTAACATTTTACCCTTTAACTTGATAACAAATGAAGCCTTAAAATAATACATCTTCTATAATTTGGGGTAGGGTATGAAGCAACAGAAATCTGCCAACAGCTAAGCTAAGTAAGCTAAGTTTGTATAAAACCTATGTACCATCTTTTGTAACGTTTGGCATGAATAATAAGCGCAGATTACCGAGATACAAGGCATTGTTCAACAGCAGGAATGGAAATCTTGAAATCCACTACGGACAAAACTATCAGAAGTGGAATAAGAACTAGATGGCAGGACGAGACAATAATAAGTAAGAGAATAAATAAGGCAAAATGGAGGAATTGGTTTCCACCTTAGATCAATGAAACCGAAAAAAGTTACTAAGAAGGCCTCTAGTAAGATGAACAAACGCGGCTTCACTCGCTCACTTATTGGGAAAAGCTACAATTGTTTAATGCATTATTTTGCTGATTTTATATACTGCTATTGATATAATGCTGATTTTTGGTTGAAGGAACTTGAGAGTTTCTAATCACTGCGCGCAATTCGCTGGTAGGATTAATATTACCTGTTTATTTTTCTGACCCGTACCCTTAACGTGTGATGAGCAGTTGGTTTATGTGGAATCGAATTAGAACTTTCCCTTTTTTCGAGAAAACAACATTTAATTATACCATTAGACAGTCCGCACTTTGCGGCCGTCGTTCCCAAAAAACAATGGAAAAAATACATATAAAAATTGGGATGCTGAAATCCGCATGGAAACTCGCGGATTCCAAGGAACAAAGGCACAGAGAAATGAATCCGAACCGGAGATCTAGAGGTGTATTTACATAAGTACGGGGTAATCTTTGGTAGACGTCTCGATGTGTAGGAAACAATGAAACAGGGATCGGGACAGAGTAAATATGGAAAGCGGGGATTTGAAAATAGGGGCTGTTTATGGCGGAAATATTAAAATTGGTGGGTATTTAGAGTTGGTGCGTTGAAAAGGGGAATTAAACCGAAGATAGGTGATATATCATTAGGGATTAACTTGCGTTGCCGGAAAGAAGTTGTAATCGATCGTTCGCCGAAGAGCGGTAATTAATATTAGGGTTCCATATTAAGTATTCCAGATTTAATGGAATTATCACCATAATTCAATTCAAATCCACGATTTATTCGAGAAAATTAATTTTAATACTCTGGCATATTAAACATTACGTATTACGTAGACGTATAAAAACACCCATTTCATCTTCCACTTTCAATATAAAACATTCGATATACCTTAGTTTACTCTCGTCGACATATCAAATATTGATTCTGCTCTTTCACCTTTTATAATTTTTTATTTCTTTACTTTTCCCCTTTCATGTCTGGCAACGTACGATACCGGTTCTAAAATCCTGGAGTCGACTACAGTACGACTCCACTACTACTATTCGATTTCTCTAACATTAGACTAGTTTCAATAAACCGAACACCCAGGCAAATATAATCCATAAATATCGATTTCTGATAACCATTACCGCTGTAGCATTATAATAGGAGATTGAATGAAGGACGTTCGGCCTCTGGGGATCATCGGATTGCGTTAGAATTGCATTGAATTATAACCAACTGAGGTTCACAGAGCCGGTAGTAACATCACGTCTGGGAATTATCCTACGGGAGTTACGGAGGATGCGATTTAATCAGAGAGTGAGAGGGTGACGAAAGAAATCTTGGGTGCTTCAATTTTCTTATGAAAAATCAAAAAGGAGGTGGCATTACGTGATTTTACAGTAAGTAAAAAAATCCAATATTAATTTCTGACTACTTAATTTAAAATAAGTGCTATATTAAGATGAATTAAATTTAATTAGGCAAAACCTCTTATTTATTCATTTATACTGCGCGGCGTTCAAATTTCATTGCAACTTTAGCGAACTTTGACCAAAATTAAATTAGCACCTCTTAAAAATAACCTACACTCTACTAGATATCCCTTTTATAATTAAAATTATGCACAAGATTCCTGAAAAACGGTCACTTGTTTCGAATTATAGACGATTTTATGGGGCAACTTCCACACAACCCTCCTGTGTTAATCACCCTCCAAGTTTGAGCTGTGAAGTTTTACTGCAAGATTTACAGTTAACGTTGAGATATTTGATTTAACTGCCTGATTTGTTTGCCGCGGACTGTTCTGTCGATTCAGGGCATTTTTATGTAGTTAGTCTAAAAAATAATTTTGTTCCCCATATGTGATACGCCGTATTTTAATGTTTGAGTAGGCCTATACGAATTAAATTACGATGATACAAGTACTTTCCATAATAATCTGGAATTGAACTCAACTTTAGTTCATATCTTCCATTCTTATCGTAATTCTGGCAATGAGTAATAACAATTAATTAAGCATGGTAATTTGCAAAAAACATATCAGTGTGTATGCATATAAATTAATGTGGTATAAATTAACCGTAAGAGTTAGTGTAATTCTGTAAATAAATTAAGAGTTTAGTGTAGTTTAGAACTGGAGTGTAGAACTTTAGTGTAATTTTTATTGTGCAATAGAATATTTATAAAGCATTACTCGTACGGATAAGAGTATATTTTTTCTGTATAGCAATATATCTGCAACAGTATCTATATGTTTACTTGCAAGACATTTCTATTCATAAATTGACGTTTATATCCAAGTACACACACTGTATCCTTAGTAGAAAATTATTACGAATATAAAGTAACTAACTGAATATGCGAAGTAAAAGTGTAGATGTAGTTTACAAGATTTAACTACAGAAGAAAGTGCTGAGAAAAGTTTCGATGGACTCACACCACGAATAAATGATTTAGAAGCTTCACACTATACATGCTCTATGCTCTGACAGTTTTACGTCTCTAGTATTAAATTTGTGCTCTGTTCTACCATGAAAATGGATCTTGAACCTATACAACAATGCATGTGAAGTTAGTGAAGCATAGTTAGCGAAACAGGGTCTTATTTTCCTCATTCTCCGCGTGTTTCGATATTTACCTCGGCGATTTGGCATTCGACACGGTTTTGTTATATTTTTCATTCTTAGTTCGCCCAACACCTACGCCGTTACCTTTCACTATCTCCCAGACGGCTTGATTGGAAGTTACGAAAATTCAGAAGGAGCATTTGGAATTATACTGTTCCCTCTTACGAAATATGTGACCGGAATATTCGTCAGAAGTTTCCTGAACTTCGCCGGATATTTTCCTCGAGGAAATGCCTTTTAAAATGAGGAGTTACATAATACCTGCGATGTGTGCTCGTGATATCGGGATGTGATAGTGCCAGACGTGATAAGAGAACTAGAGTTAGACGGGGAGAGTCGAATCAAAGTTTATCTTATGCTTCTTGCGTTCTCTTTGGTTTCGGACTTATCTCCCGGTATATGAGCAGGGGAGGCGTTTGGGGACGGGATTATCGCTCGGGAAATACGACCGGGGGATCAAATTATTTTCCTAAGGTTTTCTTTTGTTTCGTTGAATATGTATGTGGAAGGAGAAATTGCATTTATTGCATGAACCGATTAAATGGAAACTGCGTTATAAATAATTCAAATTAATTGAAAATTTGTACAGGTTTTGTTCGTACTTACACCGTGCAATTGCCCTTACCACAGAATATTTTGTGTAATAGTAAAAATAATAAATGTATTATAAATTCTAATAACAAAACACATGAACTTCTCACTGAATGTAAAAACGGTGAAGACAGTGATGTAATAGCCCATCCTGCTTAATTTTATGTGAAATTAAACAAGTACTTTCCACGAAATGATGGTGCACTTACCCCATTATAGAGAATATTAATAATACATGCACATATGTAAGACCACATGTGATACATGTGGTCGAAATAAAAATTATGAGGGGAAATTCTCAAATTGCGTGATCTGCCTCTTAGAGGAGTTTCCGAAATCTTCACTCATTGTCACTTAAGCGGCAGGGGGTTTAAACCAGCCGTCACGCAACGTTTTACACTATAAAATTATTTTTTAATTTCGATATTCTTCAAAACTTCTCGAGGAGGTTCGTTGAAGTTGGCATGCCATTTTAGGGAGGTGCATTGAGGTGTCACAGTTTGTGTCGAAATGGGGAGGATCCGAGGGTTCAAAATTGTGCGAAATCAAGCGAAATTTGTGAGTGGCCCCTTATGTAAATTAGTAATAAATTATAGTACTATTAGTATACTAAGTACTATTAGATTACGATTAGTATGTACGATTAGTATACGATTAGTATACTAGTAATATAGTACTATTAGAGATACGTAAGATACACTTTATACTTCCAGAAATATCTGCTAATAAGGCTGTAGTCAAATAAGGCCCAAGATTGTTTTCAATAGTAAGACTCTATTTTAACACTAAGTCAGCTTCCGAGGGAGCTATTTTTCTTCTTCAAGACAGTCTAAACCATAATACTAGTGTTAGTATAAAACATTATGTTGCAATAAAGAGTGCTTACTAACTTGATTCATTATAATGAAACTAGCCTTGTCATTACACTTCAGGTAAGTATACTTAATACATCTAATAAATACATCCTTCCTTAATTTTACGACTTTTCAAAAATTTCATTTAAAATACATTTACATTTCGAAAAGTGTAATTTCCTACAAAGAGCGCGGGAAGGAAACCCTTTCGGTTAACAAGCTGAGTACGTGTAATTCACTTTTCCGAAAGCCTAACATTAGAGACAAAAGGGGAGCGATCAAAGCCACGTTACTCCAAGCGAGAAAAGCAGAAAAGAAGTCACTTAAAACGCGTACTAATAACACCGACGAAATATTCTCCTAGCTAGTTGCCAATTCTACATAAAGGGTGGTGCAGAGAGAGCGAGAGAGACAAAGACAGAAAAGTTAAATACTGAAGTTCCCGTTCTATTTTTATGTTTAAAAAGCTGCTTATAATCTTCCCCACCTGGATCTGGAGAACATCAAAGATTTTCGGTTTATAACATCCACTTCATTTTCAGAATCGCTTCCTTGGTTTTTCCTGCTTTAATTTACTTGCTTTGATTTGCTTCGAGAAGCTACGCCGGGAGGCAACTTCATTTCGGACGGGGGAGTTCCGCTAAGTGGATCTGAGGTTTTGTTTTGTATACTGGAATTCAGCGGAAAAGTGTTAAGGGTGATGTTTGATGCAGGTAAGTAAATCGTTTTTGAGAAGGTACAAGGCAGAGCTGGTTGCAAACATGTAAACGATAATTACAAATCGTTGTATGTTTGAAGCAGGACCCAAATTTCAATCGCAGTTAAGAATCACCTTGACACGTTTAAATTCAGAAATTTTAAACTAATCAATACAGAGGAGAAAATTGGTGTGAAATATCCCCAGGATATTCAAGAATATAAATTACATTTCCCCTTGTAAACAGAACATCATTACATTAATGTATACAGCGCTTAACATGTGGATTCTCCTTTTAGTCAACGACACGTTTCGTTCTTGTGGGACCTCCTCAGCTTAAATTCTTAATGTGAATTAGCGACTCAACAATACTGTCTGTAACGTACTTCCTGGTCGTCTCGCTCTTTCATCATAATCTCAACTTATGAATAACTCGGAAAATACCTGCGAGATCGATCAAAATTCTGAACCATTTGTCAGCATTATCCTGTCCCGTAGCACGAACAAGAGAAAGGAAGTCGAACGTCACTTTTGACGTCCTTGCGCAAGAATGTCCCAATAACCACACGAGACATCGATAACCGAAAACTGCATCGTGTATAGATTTATATCCGTCTTTGTGTCGGCAATTCAACATATACACATGTATACAAACAGAAAAGTTTTACAAACCACGACAGCCTTATTTATGGGAAACGGATATTACTGTTACGAATTTGTTGCGGGGGTCGTGAACGACGTCCCCCCCCCCTCCACGTAACTCGGGGGCGGAATTATAATTCACGAGTGTTGCTGTTTCGGCAGGAAATTAAATTTCTAAATCATTTTAATTACGATTGTTTTAATAAGTTTTTCTGCACTCGACAACTGCTGAGATAAAATAAATTATATAATTCGGGCGAGGAAAAAATCCGGCGCGTTTTTTTGTATTCCTTTGTATTCGATGAACAGCAAAATTTAATCTAAATTAGTTTTATAAAAAGAAAACTCGCTCTCGCGGCTGATTAAAATTGAACTATGGTTTGTTTAGGTAGTCTTCGCTGAAAATGAACTTCAGGAAAATTATTAATCAGGAAAATCAATTAATAATAGCCCATAATTAAAACTGTAGCATCAATTGTTTACTTTACTTTTAAAAACAGACCACAACTAGCAAATGTTATTCCAATACTGTATAAGAAAATAAATTATACAGAGTGGTCCACAGAAAACTTAACACCCCGTTCTTTTTTCGGATAAAAAAGTCTATTTTATTTGTGTAGGCCACACATTTTCAACCCTTTATCTAGTGTCCCTTTTTTAAAACACAAATCACCGGAAACTGACCCACGGATCGAACAATCGATATCGGAAAAATTATATCCCATCCACGTGGGTTCCATTACCCCATTCTCCGATTCCTCCCCTTTTCTCCTCTTTTTTTTTTCCTTTAGAATCAGCAGCTTTGGTTTATAAAAATTTATAGACACGAGTAAATAAGATTCGGCCCGGAAAAATTGAATCCCCCAGAAATAATCCGCGTAAAGCGAGCTGATAATAAAAGTTAACAACACCTCGTTTTAGGGATTATCAGCCTTCTATCGGGACTTTCTAGGTGATGTTGCACTACAATGGTGTAGGTGGAATGGCGGCATAAAGGTTTTGTCCGATCGTTATTAGCGAAACTGCAATTGGATGTACTCGTATGCTCAGCTAAAAAGGGTAGTCAGCACTAATTAGGGTCTTAGGTAATTAAGTGCTGGTAGCTTATAATTATCACTTACTTCATATTTAATAGTAAAATGAATTAAAAAAACAGTGAGGATATGTATTAAAAATAATAGCTAAAGTCTCTAACGCCCATAACAATTACCCATATAGGATACTATATGTAACAGTAGATCGTTTTTAAATTTGATTTACGAAAATTTCTTGATACATGTGTTAAAAATGATTTATTTTCCATGAAGATTCAGTGCTAGATTTCAGATTCTTCTTAAAAGAAATTAGAGAGTGAAAACTTCTTGAACATCATGTACTTATATTAAGATCCTAAGTTAGCGGTTACAGCACAATACCAACAGATCTAACGGATAAAAATGCATTAAGAAAACTGCAAACCAACATTAAAATTACAACATATCTATAATTTGGAAGTTGAACTAATATAAACTAAAAACATAGGAATTTCGGCATTCATGGTAAAACCCTTTGAGGAAAAATATGAAAATACTAATAAACCAGCAGTGCTGACGCTGGTTCAATCCCAAAAATGAAGAAAGAAAGTGAAGATTATGAAACAAAAAGGAAGTAGGATATTAAAATGTAACAAAATGTTGAATCCGTTTAAGAAGATATTTTTAGTAATGAAGTAGCAAATGGTACTACATGCCCCGCGTACAGGCTCGCAAAAGAAGAAGAGGTACCAACTATATCTCAATCTGTCGCTTTTGAATCCAATTTTGATGTTCCCTTCGTATATAATGAGCAAATGTCTTCTATATGGTCGAACTTAAAGGGGTAAAAGTTATTGGAAGCCATTCACTTTAAAATATGTTTTTTGTAAAAGCTGATTTACTCAATGGTAATCCATTTTTGTGTATGCATTTGTTGCTGCAACATTGTGTTGCAAGTTCTCAGATTTATGCATGAATCCTTTCTATATCTCGGATACAAGATACAAGTGAATCCTAAATACTACATTTTTGTACAGAAGTACACAAAATTGACATTAAAAATAATTTTAATTCTTTAAATTTATTTGTTATTGTGTTATTAATTTCTTGAATTTCCAAAATCCGAGCGATTTCTTATAAGCAAATTATTTAGAAAGCTATAAAAAGTGCTACAATCTATAATATTGTATTGTGTAGGTTGATGGGTTGCTTAACTTTTGTAGGCAGTCTTGTTAAATGCAAGACTGACCAGATGAAATACTTGACTGTTACCTCCGAATTGATACATTTAAACTCTTTCAAACCTTCCTTAATTTTAAGTATGGAATGGATCAAAGCTGATGCTTGGTGACTCCGAGCACGAATACGTGACGCCGAATAATGCATATTACTTCCACGATGCTCCCGCTGGTAAAACACACGAAACGATAAACGAAGCTTAAAATTACATTGTAATACACTCCTACGTTACTCACTTATGAACCTCGACTAATTTTAACATCGCACCGTGTAATTTACCCGGTTGTTTACGAATATCTTCATTACCGTAATGTATGCGAGGTATTCCCTCAAAGCTCCATCACAAACTGCAGTTTGTTAGCCGTTGCCTCCCTTTTGAAGTCGACACCCCTAATTGCAATATAGCAGAATTGCAGGAAACACGTCCCGGTTTTTAAATCTTTAATATCTAAATGCACGTACGATTCCATTTTTCGACGTACGCACATATATCTTCGTGTATCGGTAAACAAGCTACAATAAATTTCAACGGAGTGTCAGGAAAATCTGTGGTGATTCTGTCCGTTTTGTTTTCTTTCTAACACACCATTCCTTCCTCGTGGAGCTGCCAGCGAGAGCGTCAACCCCTGCTCAGGAAA
This sequence comes from Cryptocephalus primarius, assembly GCA_963576515.1. Lineage (NCBI taxonomy): Eukaryota > Metazoa > Arthropoda > Insecta > Coleoptera > Chrysomelidae > Cryptocephalus > Cryptocephalus primarius. The sequence goes on along the minus strand of OY754942.1, from coordinate 14,336,646 downwards.
AATATACTGCAGATGTTTTCGATGGGATGGGATTTGTATATCTGGAGCAGTCCAGAGGATAGCGATGTCATAAAAGGTACGGGAAAAAATCGATGTACGTTGTGGTATTGAGAATGTGCGGCAGGGACTCGAGATGTAACCCAAGGCGCCAGTTGCTCTACTTAATGAACTTATGGGAGAGAAGTTGTTTGTTCTTTATTAAAATCGCCATCGAAATCATACCAAAGTGCTAGGTGATAATATCTTTTACTGATTGAGTGGGTTAGTTAAGTTGTACAATCAGTGAAAAAGCTAAAACCAGGTGATCAGCTGCTATCAATGAAACAATGTTTATATTCGTGTAGTAAGCAATAGATAATTGAGAGCATCAATAAACTGTAGAAGTGTGAAACAGGAATTAATAACAAGATGAAGATTTCTCCTACTTTCGTCAAGAATACACAACACACATTAAAGTATTACCGCGTAAGATACTCAAAAATCATTACATATTAACCTTGATTAGCTTTTCCACATGTATAACTTTTTCTGATGATCACAAATATAGCTTCCATGAAGTCAGAACCAAAAGAGGTCGTTATATTCAAATTGGTATATTTTAAGTTGCGGCACCAAGAGAAAAATTGTGTGAATACCCAATATTGCCTCACTTAGTATCTCGTAATTTAACTTATTCTCCATAAGGGTCTAAAATATGTGCAGTGGTGCCTTTTACAAACCCTGGCCAGGTATGACTCATGATTTTATGTCGATCTATGGTAGAAATGTTTCACTGATGGGTTTAGGGGAACTTTAATAATTAACTAAGTATTTGTTGATAATTTCTGTCTGGGCATTTGAGAGATTGTTAAGTATCTGCTGATAATATTGCTTCTGGGTATTTGAAAATTAGTTAGTTGCTTCTTGACAATATTGTTCACTGTGCTTTACTATTTTCTCAGAAAGGTTGTTTGTAGCTCTAACCACCCTAGTTTGTAATCAGTTAGAAATTTTCGTATCATCAAGTATTTTTATTTTTGTATATTTATTTTTGATTCTTGTGTTTTAAGTTAATTTTGTTTCTTTGTGTATATTTAGCTATCTACAACCTGATGATGACTACGAGTTAGTCGAAACGGTTCGCAGCCAATACCATTAAATAGATGGTAGAGACATAATTGTTTCTCCATTTAATACCAAATGGCCAACTTTGAAAATTTGTATAACCTTTTTTTCTTGAAATGTCCCTAATCTGTTCGGATATTAAAAAGTATGAGAAAGATATCAAGTGTATATAACCTTGTTCTTGGCGTTCTCTTTATCACACGACACGATTTTTGACTCGTCAATATTGAAGTGGTTTCCTTCAGTTATAAAGTTATTAAGCAATAAAATCATTACAGCTTATAAATTCTTAATGATAATTTATTGTTTTTCGATTTGTTTTCGATACTCACCTACATTACATAATTTATTTAATGAAACGATTTACTGCGGGGAGATCGAAAACGCTGGGACACGGATCGCCGAAGAAGAAATATAAAAAACTCAATTTTATTTTGAATACCCCCATAAATCAAGTCCCATCAAATTTGTCGACCGCCTTATTCCACTGTTCTTCCCTTTTCCGCGAGGAATGTCTGCGCGAGAAAATAAATAAACAGAAATTTTCTTGCTCGATCAATTCTATTTACTTCTGACAGATGTTGGGCAAATAAAGATATTTTCGTGAAATTGAATTCTTTTGTTTGGGAACCGTTGAACATTTAAGGAAGCCGCGCCACCGAGTCGTAGATTGATTTTTATAACTTTGTGAATATTTTATAACCACGGATTTCAAACGGATCGAGTCAACCAGCAGAGATTTATCTCAACTACCAGGAGTGGGATTAGCCCCTAAAAACGACGGGCAGAGTAAAATATATTGCGGGCCTTTGAATTATTATGTCGTGGATGTAAGCACGACGACATAAGTATATTTAATGTACTCGAAAAATAAAATTTGCACCAAAAAATGTAAGAAGATTTCATTCAACTATGATATTTTTAATCTATTTCACTAAAAATGACAAACTGAAATATTTTTAGAATAAATAAACAACGTTTCATCATGCAATAACATTCGAAACTGGGAATTTTCGTACTTAGAGCGAATAAAAAACCCAATCAGGGTTCGTTATCAACTCGGTGCATTTTCAAATTGAAAATTCGCGCTAAATGTATACACGCAGTCAATTTGTCTGACAAAGAACTGAAATCATTCGATCTCTGCTTCAAAATGGGATCGGTGCAGGCCGGGTTTTAATTTACTCTGAACAGACTACTTTTATTTTTTTCGACCGGGAGCAATTCTCTAAATGTTCCAGGGCGAAATGTGCATTAGTTTCAATAAAATGGGACTATTAATTCTGGATAACGGCGGCTTCCGCTTTCTCTCTCTACTCCTCTCTGTCCTTTTCGCCCTGTTTACTGATATCAACACTGACTAGTAAGCATGAGATTGTAAGGTTAAATCTGCCTGTAAAGACTCCTTTTGTTTGTTTTTCTTGTGATTACGTGACGAATTATTCAATGTCCGAAATACCGCCGCGAGTAATACATATATAAAACATCTATACATAAAAATTCCTTTAAGGATAAGCGCCTTACCTGCGTTTGAAACGCGCTTTATTGTAGTCGAAAACTTTGTCGAAAAGACGATTAAAACAAAATCAATTTAACATTTTACGGTTAAGAAGATAACCCGGTTATGGCAACTTGTGAAGTTTAATCCGTGGAAGTTCGCTGGTAAAACGTCTAATAAAGATTTTAGTTCGTTTTCTACTTTGGTTATTAAGGATGGAAACAGCGTTAAATGAACATTAATGGGTACGTTTCTTGCGGGTTATTCGCGAATTATTCCGAGATTCTAAAAATTTTATACATCGGATTTACCGATCAAACCCGCGAACGTATCTTGGATCTATGACCAGATAATACTTTCTTAGGAAATTTTACCGATTTGTCCTCATAGAAAACTGCAAAACAATGCGAAGATATGCAAAATTCCACCTTGTTCAATTTCATCTAGTTAATTCCATCTGAATAATCAGATTATCACATCATTTCTATGTATCCTTTATAGGATTATATGTATAGTTTGAATAATTAAAAGTTGCTAATTTAAATATGATTAGCTTATACAAGCTCCCCGGAATAAATCCGAGCAAAATTTAAATCTCTTGCACAACTCCTAATTCAATTACCCTCGATTTAATTGAAAGCGAAATTCGAGGCAGTAAATTGAACTCTCTTTTGACCTGATCTCTCTTAAACCTGAATTATAGGATTTCCTAGTCGGGGATGCACATAAAACAGTTGAAAAACCTTTCGGACTTTAATTATACTAAGTACATTGGGCGGATTGTAATATTTGTTGTAACTGAGCAGTTGTCTGACATAAAGTAAATTGAAGAGTGTAAATCGAGAATATAAGTATGTCGTGTACTGAAGCAATCTTTAGAAAGCAAAGGGTCATATTCTGAAATGAACTCATTAGATTTCAGTGTTGAATTGAATTTAAGTCCGTAACGTTATCTGGTCTTTACTTAGTTTATGCTGTACTTTAGCAGCTAATGAAAGTATGGCTTCGCTGATAGAAGACCAAGCGATTTATGATTAAACAAAAGTACTGTGCCTGACCATTCAGCTTTAGTAACTTTCCCATAGTAAAATAGGCAGGAAGATAGAGTAGGGGAGTATAACGAGCGCGCTAGTAAATGGCGTTTGTTTGATCGTCCGTCTTAACCTTTTAGCTAAAAAGCTAACTTTGTTCCAAAGCGTTGTATATTAATTTTTTAACGTATATTAAATTTTAACTCATCTGACTACTCCAGTGATTTCCTCAATGACGCTGGGCGTCCTCATTATTCCTACCCTAGTTATGCCCATAACCTCATACTACCATTAGGAAAATGCGCGAAAAGCTGCTCGTTTCAGTGAATGCAGGAATTTACGAAAGACTGCTTCAATTGTGTTCAGTACAAGGTAAAAATAAATGATGACTGGCTTATGCGGTAACAACTGGCGATCAATAAATTTCTAGCCATATTGTTGCAGCCTAATGCACTTCCTATTGAACCTGGACACCAGCGGACTGTACTATACTTTACAATCGATTTAATACTAATTATAATTCACGACGTTACACATATCAATCTCGCACATGCAACAGCGGCAACAAATGTCATGTCACAGCCCCATAATCACCATAACAATATCTCCAAAGTCCAGATAGTGCCACTTTGGCAATGGTTCAGGCTCTATCTGGTGCCTCTCGCAACCCTTTAACGTGTTTACGATTAATCACGGCCACCCTCGCTGTACCCACACCGTTTATATTATCTCCCATTAACTGCGCTTCGCAGATATCACACGCGGAATTATATCATAGCGTAGAGCGAAAGGTTCAATCTATTAATCTTTGGTGTAATGGTATTGCGTAAGATTTTACAGCTACGGTGTAAATCTTGTGATATTTAAATGATTCGGGGTCGAGCTTTATTGATAGTCAAAGAAAAAAAATGTTGATAAACACATTTTTCCCTATTTCAATACTTAACCAATACTTTCAAGTTTATCATTCATTTTTTGGAAATATAGTGGTCACTTAATCATTTTTGAAATTTTCTTTGAAAAAGTATTTCAGTCATTTCAGACCTTTCAAATGAGTTCCGATAAATTTTTTAAATTCTTCAAAAGGAAATGTACGAAGAACTTTGTAAAATGAGAATCGGTTACGATGGATGATTCGACAATTTAGTTAAACAGTTCTAATACATTCATAGATTTAAATAACTTTGAGAAAAGTCCTGCAGTGATTTTAACCACCAGAAATGCAACATCGAGGAGGTTCTATAACAATGGCTTATTGTCTGAGTTTTTTTAAGCCCGCAATAACATTTAGAGCTATTCAAATTTTGAAGAAAATCTTGATTTAGCTAAGATAGGTGAAAATTTTCAGAGCAGGCATATGAGCACATCTTTTTTCTTAATATCCTTAAGAGTTTTTCTGAAATATTGTTAAAATTCTAAAGAATAATATTAGCTTTTGTATCATTTCATAACTTTAAAACTAGGCTTGATAAAATTTTGCTAGGCAATTGCTGGAGGAAAACATGAAACTGTAACGATTATTATAAATTGTTTTGTGGAAAATTTGACAGTGTAATGTTACAATTTTAAAGGTTTTAGACTCTTCAGAAATTTTAGAAAAATCTTGATTTTAACTGCCAGAAAACGATGCAAAGAGAAGTAAAACTGATAAAGACAAACTTTTTGAAAAAAATTGGAAAATAAGGGTAACATTTAAAGAGCATCCTCGGAATTTTTCATATCCCAGAGAGTTTCAAGTTTTGAAATTATATAATTTACAACAATGGAAATCAGTAATTAATCAGGCAATATCGATGTGGAAGTCACTATTTAACTATATAATTCTAATAATGCGATATAGCCCGCTTCAGGAGTTATTTGAAAAAGGCCACACAATGCGAGGGTTTAGCTATTTACGCAATAGAAATTAAATCTTTTAGATTAAATATTCGCAATGCAATCAATGTAATTATCCATTGCAATTACTGTCAATATATCAATTGCCTAGATAATTCGAACATGGATGTAAATATAACAGGTGAAGTTTTGGATTTATTAAAAATAAATCGAAATTAGTGTATACAAACAGTAAAATGTAGTATGACGTTGTAAATGAGACAGATCCATCAAGCTTAAAATTTTGAAACTAAGTAAACTTTAAAATAATTCTAATACACTTAAAACTGTCAATATGTTCTATTTTATCTGAAAATATTTTTTGAAAGGGGGCAGACGAAATGGGAACGGTAATTTTTGCAAAAATTATTAAACAATAACACAATGAGTGAAGAGATTACAAATTATGATTCTCATTCCCTTGATCTCCAAAACGCGCCCGGAACGCAAACAATCCCTGAATAAGATCCAAAGATAATCTGGCACGCAGAAACACTAAACGCTGTCAAATAACAAAACAAATTCTCTCATCCTTACTTCTGCAAAACTTGATTTTAATTCTAAAGTGACATTTACGGTTCGTAACCACGGACGAATCCCACGAAAATTGGGTCTACTACGCGAGCGAGCACGTCTGTTAACGGCTTGTTTTCGTACATTTGTTTATTCAATTTTAATTATCGTTTCAAAGGGTTGATTCAACATGAAAGTGTATTGCCTCGTCAGATAGCGAAATTTAAAGGGCCAAACGTACGTACAAAAACGTATTAACAAGATTCTGTTGAATCTATCCCGTTGTTTCTCATGTTTTGTTTCGCCGTTTGAATTCGGTGAGAAAATTCAATCTGGCGACTGTTCAGTCGACGGCAAATTGATAAACGTGAACCTAACAGTCGTTTATCTCCGGTGTAATATAAATTATTCCTATTATAAGGTCTAAAGTACGTATGTGTGTAATGTGTCACGTTTATCTATTTGAAGTAACTCTATCCAGCGATATCTATCTTAGCGCTATAGCGTTCAGAGTGGATGAACAAATAAAGATCAAGAAGTAACACGTAAAGGCTCAACAAACCGTGAAGATTGCGTGCTTCCCACACTTACTTCCTTGATACCGTTCTATTTTTGAATTATTACTATTAAATAACGGTCAAACGGCCATCATATATTTTGGATGCCACTTCAGAAAGTTCCAGACTACTTCGTATGACTTGGTTATTAAATTACATTCAGTTCCAATAGACTGACAGTTTCAGAACATCTAGACCTATTTTCTTTCAATATAACCTAGTATTGCGTGTGTGAAACACACACTCTTCACGGCTTGTTAATCCATCAAATACTGTAACATCGAATTCAGAAAATAACCTTTCTAATATATTTTATAGGATAGAAAAAGAAACCAGCGAAAAACTCTATACTATAAAACATTTGTTTTACAAAATAAAAAACAATGTTTTATATTTCAATGCGATTCGATGTAAGGTACTAAAATACCAAAGAAGCGTAATACAAAATCCTACAATTTGCAACCACAATTTTTCTCATTCGTAATTTAATTGTTTTCTTCGAAAGGGGTGTAACATTTTATTATAAAATATATTAAGAGATCAATAATTAGTATTTACTACATACACACTTCTTTGTGGAAACAGTTTTTGATGTATATTCAGTGGAGATACAAAATAAAATCGCGTTAAGGCAATGAGACAAAGTACTTTTGCCTTAGTACAATTTACCCCATTTTTCTACTTCAATTTAACTTAATTTTAATTCCAACAGGAATTTTATTCATTTATTTATTATTAGTCATATTATGCATCTGTATGTACGTAAGATACTTTTGCATTTACAAAATTTGGTACAAAATTATTACAGATAATATATATGCAAATTGTATTTAATTTGAATAATTCCATATACACGTTATACTATGTTTCCTACAGGGAGCAAACAATTTCAATCTGTTTGTTATGGATTTACTTGTGTTAGAGAGACTCCAAACGGTTAAATTTTGGTATTATAAGTTAAAATCGATAACGTTTGCACCCTACAAGCGTTTTTATTTTCTCGCGGTTGATTTTGACCAGTATGTTAGTCCCGGTAGTAGCAAGAAAAAACAAAAGGGGAAAATAAAATAAACACAGGGAATTCCTTCCACCTTCGTGGTGGAACAGAAATCACGCCATTTCGTCAAGATTAAATCAAATATAATTTCGTTATTTCGCACGGCGAGAATCAATAAAAGGGTAGCGCGCGTCCCCCACTAAACCGTCTGCCCTTTTAATATGAACTAATGAGTGCCAAAGTACATTCGTGTTTTCGCACATCCTTCACACCCAACCCAGGTCATTACATCGATAACGAGTTTTCTCGACGCAAAAGAAAAAAAAACTTTCCTCGGTTTTTTCCTGTCTATCCCCCTACCGCTCCTTCTACCCCCCGTCCGTCTTCCTTGGTTCTCCAACCTCTAGCTCTGATTTAATTAAAGGGAACAAAATCCATCAACTGGCAATTTTCTTATACTGGCTTGATAATACGTTTTAGGGCGAGGAAAAATGACGGCTCGTTTATTAAGGACTATTTGCATCCTTCGAAAATGTTTGCCCCATTTTGTCGATCGGGGATACAGATCCGGAGTTCTTGTAGTTATTGGGTGAATATAATAACTTTTAGTAACATAAAAAACTTCGATCAACAGTAATCAAATCATTTTTGGAAAATATTATTTTACTTTCGACCAGAAAGAATGATTAATTTTTATTGAGGGAATAATACAATTAGGGTACAATCCACCTCCAATAAAAAATTTCCTTCCCATGTATACCCCTCAAAATTCCCACCATTTATTGAGCTTCTTGAGGTACTGACCTCTAGTAGCTAAATGCCTGGTAAGTTTTTGGTTACTTGGGTACTTTTTAATTGTTCTGGGGTTATTTGAGTTATTGAAAGTTTATGAAATAATTTCTGCTATTTATCTGGATTTATAATTTGATGTGATTTCATTATTTTCAAATTAGGTTATTTAAAAAAAATATGTATGTAGTAATTTTCCGATATTTAGTGTTGTTTCTCCTTATAATTTACTTTTATCTCTTTTTTACACACTTAATTCTCCAATACGAAACATATTTATAACATTTATTATGATTATTTCTTTTTAATTTTGTAATTACTCTACGATTTATCATTACCCAAATCTAACTTAATATTGTGTATCCTTTGATTCTACCTCAAACAAATTAAGGACATATCATGATAGAGAGGGAGTCCAAAAGTTTTGACGCTGGTGTATTTGCGTTAAATGAAATTTTTAGTTGGCTTGAATGTACATAGAGTAACAAACTACGCTTTGAAAATTATAATAATTAGATTCTAAAACAATAATAACGTCTATTTAAAGTCTATTTATTTAAACAAACATATTCCCCGAAAATTTCTAATATAAATCCGATCCTGCTTTTCAAACACTTTTCCATTATCCCCCGATACCGGGTCTCATTATTTACTCTTCTATACATATTGCAGACTGGGTAAGAATAAAAGGAGAAAATAATTCAAATTTGTTTCGCAGTCCCGTCCACGTTCCTCATTAGCCGTGTCAGGGGACGGACGGATGAGAAAAAGAGAAAAAAACTGAAAGCCTTTTGTGTTGACACACAAATTAAATAAAGGTGCCATTAAATGTGGACAGAACACGGAAGGGATTTTTCTTCGGGAAAGTTTGTTTCGCAAAATAGCGACGGAGGCGTCGGAGTACCGGATAATGAGGAATTTAGGGGACGTCAAGTGAAGGCTGTAAATTGGGAATTATTATTCCCAAATTGGCTAGTAGATAATGCTCGGGAGTTGCGAAGAGTTGTGAGTTACTAATTCACTATTTGCAAAATAAAGAGCGTCAATGTAAAGGCTTCATATTGACATTTATGTCATATATATAAAAGGTGTCAATAACACTGGACGTGGTATTTTCCCATGCTATCAACAATTAGTTTTAAGCTGTTAATGTAATATGGTGTAATTCATAAACGTGGTTTAGATGGCAACCAAGCATTGAAAATTCATCCAATAAGAACACAATTCTTCAAGTAAACTTTGCTGCTGTTTAGAAAATATTTACCATCAATTTTCACAGAAAACAGTATTGTCAAAATAAGAAATGCAACGTTTTTAGAAAATTCATTATAAAATATGAGTAAATTATTTGAAAGTATATCCTGATAAATGATTTCGAAAATGTGTCAACATATCCTTTAAATGCTAATAATACAATTTCCCGAGTTGTATTTTAAATTTTCTGTCTAAAAAAGAAACTAACAAAGCTTTAGGTACAGGGGATGGATTCTCTAAAACTAAAAGTCGCATCATTATGTGAATTTTACTTTAATAATGGGGCATGAATTAGTAGGAAGCTTAATACAATTCGTTTAAGCCCATTAGGATTTTTAAATGTGTACCACTTGTACGGCCTAAAGAATCATCCTCATACAGTACTAGAAAAGTGTACTTTCCAGCAAGTTTCACCTCAATAGACCCAAACATAATATCAAATATCAATTGGTTTCGATATCCTCATGTACTCTAGTCGGAAAAAATACTTTTTCATTCATTGATAGGGCTCTTAATGGCATGTAATGAGCTAGTGTCTAAATTTCACGGAAGCAATTTAAATTTTTTGAAACATTTTATATATCAGAAATGCGATATTTTGGAAATGATCTTCTTTAGATTTTTGTAGGTTATGGAACAGGCAAAAATCAAAAATTTTACTTTTTGGAAGTTTTAATCCTTTGTGCATTTTAATGATCAAACAATTGAGAACAACTTACTATTGGATTATTTAAAATATTTCTATGCGATTTTCTTAAGTAAAAGATTCACATCTAATTTTTTTCATATTATAGATAAATCAAATTTGGGGCTAAAAAGAAAAAAAAATCTTTTCTTCTATTTTGTACTCAAATTAGTGCCAAAAATAAATACAAAGTAGATATTTGGAACCATAACTATCCTTACAAAGCTGTACAGACTATAGAGTTTACGTTTATTGAGGAGTTTACTACAGAGTTCATTGAAAATAAATTATAATTACAAAATATAATATTATTACGATTTTTATGCATTAGTACGCACTAGTAATATGTATGTGGTTTTAAAAATAACCCAATAAGAAAGTTTCATCAGAAAATGCAAAAAATAGATCAAAAAGTTGGGCCCTACAAAATGGCGAAAGATATTAAATAGCTCGGTGGTATTTACGACGGTTCTACGCTGCTACAAGCAGAAAATAACGTTACATCAATTACATCATTTTGACAGCTTCGTAAGTAGCTCTTAAAACGTAGACAACCAAGAGAGGCTTTGTAGTTGTAATTTGTATTGTTTATACTTAATCAAAATCTGAAGAACTGCGAAGAAAAATCCCGGGAAAGTCTAACTTCGGAGTTTTGCCAATAATACACCTCCCCTTCATCCCTAACGAAACTATCTAATTTATCAATAGCATAAACCGTGCGTTACATTAAAACTCCTCGAGACTGTAATTAAATCTCCACTCCAAAACTGTAACTCCCCCGTTTACAACATTTCCTCAGACACTGGATCCAAACCCGATCCCTCTTTAGCCCTTTAGAGCTTCGAGAATTTACCGCCTGCCCTTTCTCCCGTAATAATTACAACCCCATTCCCTTTTGTACATACTCGACTCAAGTAAGCGTAAAATCAAGGTGGCTGCGTCCTTTTACCTCCATTACCGAGTCGTTATGCTGCGACAAAACACTGTCACGGAGCGATGACGTACGCGATCATTAGGAGCCACGTCAAGAAGGCACTGAAAGGGCGCGACTCTGTTCCGAGTTAAGGAGAAGAGGGATGCTGTGTATATATACGCTTAGGTACCGAGCTACGGGGACGTTTGAATAATTTATGTTGCTTAAAGTGAAAAAAGCAATGTTCAAGTCGTTCGATGCGAAGATGAGATCGTTGAAACGGTAACGCAACGATTAATGCTATTGTTCGAAGGAGGAGTGGGCCCGCAAAACACGGTTTCGTTAATAATTAAATAGGATCTAATACCGAAATACAGAACACCCATGGAAATTCGAAAATGCTATTTTTAAGGATTTCGGTAATCTGTAGCTTACCGCCATGTACGTTATACAATCGGTTGACATATGAATGACAGACGCCATCTCGCGGAAAATTTACAACAGAAAAGCTACCTGAGGCTTCAAATTCATATTTCAGTTTTTGTTCTTGCAGTAGATCATTTATGGAATTTAAAAGAAAATATTTTAAGTTCAGTGGTGTCAAATATGGAAAGCTGTTTGAATCGAAGACTATTACATTTTCTAATTGTGTCTACAATGAACTTCGGTATGGTTTTTTGAAACATTCATAATTCAAACCAATAATTTTTATAAATCCGTATATATCGTATATAATCACTACAATAGTCCCCGAAAATTGATTTCATTGTAGGTTGACATCCATTATTTTTAACATCATTTTCGTCTTAATTTCAGATGGTATATCCCATCTTTTCGTTTACCTGCCGCTTTTTCCTATTTATTTTTAATTAATTACTTTACCAGATTTTATTAGTGTTCGTTCTTTGAATGTCCTGCTTAAATTTTTTCTTCCATTTTATCCTTTCATTTCATTCTAAATGTTTAGGCCTTTCCCAATGTCTTAGTTTCGCATCACATGAAATCATGGACGAGCTTCGACCCTTCTTAAAATTTTATCTCTTGGACTTGTATTCCCTTTCCTTTTCATTTAGTAGAAATCCATGTCTTCCACGATAAAACAAACGTGACTTGCTAAACCTCACGTACGTTCTTTTGTTGTAAATTACCGTCATTTGACGTCTTCTGTTAGATTCCAAATCTTTTTCCCTATTTTGTTATGTAAACCGTTGAAACATTTACTAAAATTAATTATCATCTCATTAAAACGACTGATTGGTAATCGTTGGAAAAATAAATTCTCCCCCCTAATAAGTCTTTTGACCCCTCGTAAAGTCCGCAATAAAAATTTGCTCCAACTTCTCGGTCCCTTTATCCCGTTTATTTTTAAATTAGCAACGACGTCCGTGCCTTTGGAATCCTGTTGGGATCCGCCGAGGAGGAAATCTTAATCTGGAATAACCGCTTTAAATAATTTATAATGGCAGTTAGCTGGTTCCTTCTTAATACTTTCATGAATATTTTTTGTGGAATTTATCGCCGCCCAGATTAATTCTAATAGCTGCAATATATTTCGCTGAAACGAAAATGTTATTAAACGGCTATTTTTCATATCGGCCGACACGGATACACGCCCGGGAAGATATTAATTTTTGTTGTGGGGCGTCAAGGTTAGACGGTAATTAATTTTCAATTCGATTGTGAAATTTAACAAGAACAGCGCTACGAAGTTTTAAAATTAAATTGTGGAATAAAATTGTTTGTGAAATCAGAATCGCACTTTGGCAATTACGTCTCGGCTTTATTTACAGCTTAATGCCCTTACCAAACCAACTCAAAGTTTTATAGAAAACTAAATTAATCAAAAACTCGACAATAGTAAAGAAGGTTAATGTATATTAACATATATGAACTTTTCACAATGACTATTACAATTGTCAGACAATTGTAGATAAATTGTGAATCACATATGCAACAATAAATAATTCATAAATAATGTTTAATGACATTATAAAATGATGTATTTTTACCGACCAACAAACTTCAGGATTGAACAATTTTGAAAGTCATTAAGTAAAGCTGTAGGATATCGGCAAGAACCTTTAATAATAAATTTTATAAGGAATGATTCTTTTAAAAGAAATTTAGGGTTTATTTTTGTGTACGCTTTTTTCTGAAATACAAATCTTAACCCGGCACCCATCATTTTCAGCATTATTTCCAATATGAACTTCCACTTAACATTTGCTTCCTTGCTTTAGCTCTTTATAATATTGTAGTATATAATCAATGCATTTTGTAATATAGATAGTAATCTGGTAATCTCGTGGGTCTAAACTACCCGAAGCTTTAAGGGGGAAAATCGCTTGAAATCTGAGGCTTAAGCAATAACTTTCCTTTTATGAAACCTGACTATTACTAACGACGATGATTGAGAGGAGGAAACAAGCACGTTATAACTGCACAACTGAGCTCATGAAGGTAATCACAACTGCGCTAGGCGTGCTCATATCATGACCCAAAACATGTTAGTAGTCATATTTGTAGGTTAAGTCGTACAAAATTTCATTTTATATTCATATGTGTCTGTGTGTGTGACTACTTTTATAGGTACTTATATTGAATTATTTGTACTAAATGTAACTGTAGCTAAATACCCTCAACTAAAGGCCTCTAACTGAACTAAAAATTTTGTAGAAAATAACATTTTAGTCAAATAATAATGATCGTTATGGTAACGAACTATATAGGGATTTTCAATAAAACATGATTAAATATCTGCCATTTTTGGTTCAATTCCACGAAAGCAGGTCTATCACGCTGGAAGAAAAGTTTTCCTGTTCATTGATTTTAATTAAACTTTGTTGCGGAAAAATGCTGAAACAAATCCTGGATTAAACGAGTTTTACTTTAATCAACTATTTTAATTTAATCTACCTATTCTAACTGGTGTTTTTATACAGAAACAAATTGGTGAAAATTCACTTCTATTCCCTTTTTGCTCATGAAAACGAGTAAAAATGTATCGCCTCAATGGCGTAAAAGTCAAATATTTGTCATTAAATATTTACTCATTTGAAAGGCATTAGTTTTAAATATTTTAAAGTCAATTATCCTAAAAGTGTAAAATATTATTATTCTAGGACAGTAATTAATTTCTCATATCCGACATTAAATTATTAATAAACAACGTTATAATGGGATGAAATAATGTGATTTTATCGCCCATTAAACCTTCAGAGAATTAAATCCTAAATTTATAGCAATTTTGATCTAGTTTCATAAAGCTGTGCAAAATCGGTTACATTTCAGTTTGACCATTAAAACGTAATTTAAATCTATTGCAGTAATTTTCAGTCTGCAAAATCATTCATATTCAGTGAAACCAACCAAACGAGGATTTGTCACAAAGGTAAAATACACGAAATTTGACCGACCAAAGCCCTGACCAGAACATGTCTCATAAAAATTGTACATTATGGACCTTTTTTTGTTTTGCACAAAACCAGAGTGGCGATATAAATTTAATCAAATGTAGAACACATATAATTGTTTTAAAATTCGCCCCACTGGTATTTATTTGCCGCATAGTATGCAAACTAGGTCAGTAAATTTTGCATACGTACATTACATTTGTTTAAACTCACCGAAAAGAAAATTAGACTCGGTTTTGGGTGTATTTTAAATTAATTACCAATCTATTAGATTATATATCGAAATTGGGAGTATGATTAGTCGATATTAGATTGTACCCAATCAACGAACAAAAATCATTAAACAATAGTGGATTAAAACAAGTGGTTTGTTTACGGTATTAAGAGGGTATAAATTTAAGGTTAATTTGGGAACTGATTCGAGACACACGTCCTTAATGCTACCTTCTTAACGCCTCAGTGAATTATTAACGTCGATTGCACTCTTGAAGCTTCAGTAAAAATTTACACAAATATAATAGAACTGATAAACCCCACGCGCTTTATATTGGGCGCATCGAGACAACCACCTACGAAATAAGGAACAAAAAGGACATCAATCGAACTAACAAACACTCCTCTCGACGGTAATTCGAATCCCCGTGATTAACACGGAACCTAATACAAAAGGACGGATTTAATTGAATTTCATCTGCAGCTACGATCTCATTTGAATACATTCGTAATTATTAATGAATAGATAGTTAGTGTCAATCGAAATTACCACAACGATTATTCAAATAGAATTCCGACATTGAATTCTATTATCCGATAAATGGAATAATTTCGATGGCGATTGATGGGGACTTACTGTACCGGAGTGCAACGCTTTTAAAATAACAATCAATATTGTTGTTATATTATTAATCTGAGTGTCGGACACGAAGAATTATTATCGATGGTAATCACGGCTGTACATGCGACATGCATGCTATAATATAGCAGAAACAAAATAACGAATAATCGCAGGCAAATACGACGGTAACAACTAAACCAATATGATGCGATTTGAAATTCATAGGGAATTTTCACATCGAAGTAGAAGGACAAGAATAGGGCTGAAAATGAGACATAAATATTGGTTCAACAAACTTTTCAGGAACTTTAAAGCATGTTACCGAAGAAAACTTCTCAGGGGTATTATTATGAAAAAGTTTTCGGTCTTGTTGTCGTACAAACTGCATTACGCTGGCAATTTGAATATTGAAAACTATTCGCTGTGAAACGTCACTTTCTCGTTCCGTAAAAGTTTCTTTTCGGAATCAAGTAATTACCAATTTATTAACGCATATGCCTATTGAACCAATGGATACCTTGAAGATTAATAAATAAAGCTTGAATAAAACAGTAAGCTTGTTATGAAGATGTGTATTAGTAAACTTTAATTATTCGGGCACTTCTAAACTATTTCAAATTAAATAAACTATTTCCAAATGTTCCTATTTTGTATATTTTTGATTATCAGTATTACGAACCGCGAGAATTATCTATGATCATCTTACGTAAAAGCGATGATGACAGCCTTTAATTTAATGAATAATGTTGAATTAGACCTGCACTCCTACAAGAAATAGTAGGGGGGAGGGAGGTACAGCAACAATTACTGGTTGTAGGAAGTTAAACTTGTGTTAGAAAGAATGGGAGATCGTAGTGCAAAAAAACCATAAGGAAAGAAGGAATGGAAAAAGATCAGTACCAAGCTGCAGAGATCAAAAATGCTTACAAACCAAGTAACCAAGGAACATTGTTTATATTTGGGTTTCTAATGTTTTGCTGAAATCTTAACCCGAGATAAAACCAATCAATTTAATACAGTTAAATATGCAGCATTTTCAAATAATATAATATTTTTTAGTGTGAGAATTTACTGAAAATACACACAGTACTGAATAGAGGAAATTCTTTACCCTCTGTGACCTTTGCGTTTGTACATACTGTAATATGAGCGCACTTTTTGCTTATAGAAACCACGGGTCAAGAAAACGTTTTAGAAACCAGGCAGCGTTATGATACAAATTATATAAAGCATAACTTACCGATGGGCCTTCTACACGCCTGATCTGTAACAAAAAAAAAAAATATTAATGAAGTTATTACTTGATCTGTTGAGAAAATTCCTGTAAAACAACAAAGAACAATCCGATTACTTTGAAATCTCTGCAGTATCTCTCTAAACAAATCGAGTTGTTTCCCATGTACGCATTTTATCTAATCTGTGTGTTTTACCAAATCCGAACCAGGAGGACCCAATCAGGAACGTTCCGTTCACCGATATTACGTCAAAAAAATCCGGATCGGAACGCACTGTAACCACACTAATTGCTAAAATCTCCATGATCGCCAGCATTACAGTATAAACATGAACTCAATTAACTAATGCGTTGTTTCGGAATTTTGTCAACCCGCAGGATCTGTTTGCAGATGCCATGGATCGGAAAGTGAACAGAAGTGGGTCACAGAAGTGTTTATCGGAGTAAAAGGTTCACTTTGATTGTAGGCTGTAATTGAATTTTGTTTGTCGCCCGCTCATGTTTGATAGACCAGTGAACGTTGGAAAACACGTTGCGTCCACCCTAATAAAACGTTGACCTTTCGGCGCGCCGTGACAATTTCGACGGGCAAGAATTAAACGTGCCGCGGTTACGGTGGATAACACGCAAATCCCTAAATACGGTTAAACTGGTGCTTCGTTTCGGTCAAATCGCAAGAACTGCTAAATCAAACGCTAGAAAGTCAGGTGATTAAATGAGAGCACCGCGGAGTTAATCGCGTCTTGCGGTGCATCGAAAAATCCCGTACTAAATTTGGAAGGATCAGTGGTATTTCGACGGTGCGTAGATCTTTGCGCCTTTAGGTAATAAAAATACGCTTTAAATTACTGCTTTCATGGCATTGGAATCAACAAATCAATGGGAAACTACCTGATTATATTCGTAACATGTATCTGACTCTACCGACGTATATTGAAAATTTCATAGGTGGATCATGTCACCAATGAAAGGTGCTTCATAGAAGGAATTTAGGAAAAGACATCTTTTATCAAGTATAGAAGCGAGAATTTGAATACCTTGGCCTTATCGTAAGAAACCCTGAAAGGTTTCTGAAGGTATCCTGAAGATACCCTCAGAAGGCACCCTGAGAGGCTTCTGTATTTTATACTTCAAGACAAGGTAAAAAGACGAAGAATTTCATGGTTGAAAAATATTCGGGTATGGTTTAATACATCAACTGTAGGTTGGTCTCGTGCTGCGGTAGATAAAGTCCACATAGCCATTGCCACCAAAGCCATAGGACACCAAACAACCCCATCAAAAATCTTTGTTCCATTTCATATGTTTATAGGATAATATTTATTGCATTATTTAACCATAATACACAGATAAACAGTTGAAATAAAACTCAAACGTATTTCTATGTCAAATCACACAATCCAGTTACGATTAATAGTCATCGATGCAGATAAACGTTTTAATCACATAACAAATTTCTTCGATTAATTAGATGACTACGTTATTTTCATGTAATAACCACAATTACGGTAAAGTTTTTTGCTTATATAATGAATTAGATAATTTAAGTACCATCCTTCTTTGTAGAGTAACTGATGATGATTTATATAAAATCGAAAGCTTTGACAGTAATATATACGCAACACTCATTTACATCATTTACTCTTTCTTGCAAATAACGTGAATATGGAGATTTCATTTTCGTAAATTTAAAAATCTCCATACTTTTTACTGTATTTCCTGTATACGAGGAATTACGTTTGGTATACTTATTTCAGCTAACAAGCGCGAGCTAGATCCATTGATGACCAGTTAGAAACATTTTTCTCGTTTGTACCTACATCCCCTTTGATATCAATAAATCTTTCCATAGCATAACAGAATTACGCAATAATTCAGAATTGCACGTATGTACGTACAGGTTTAAAATGGCGATGTTTGGAGAGGAAAACGTAGCGTTACGCGAACGATTAATTCAAATTCCTCGTAGCGATTCAAAACTGCTACTCATCAACGGTTTCGACTAAAACCTAAACACGACGTTTCGCTCTCGGAATTAATTCGTATTATCAAAGCCCCCGCCTTGTCAGTCTTAATTTGTACATGTCGAAACTAGAGTAAATTTCCCCTTTTCCGACTCATGTACTACGATCGCACTACTACTACATCTTGCCGAGACAATTGCACCCCCACCTCCATCCAAACAAATAAATATTGACGTAAGCAAATCGTACCGGTACAGGCAATAAGGAACGAGGACCCGAGAGCATCCTGTAAATCAGGAAAATTTCTGTTGCGGAGGAACACACATCAGTGGTGGCACGTTCCCCTCGCACATGCACAGAGAGAAATATTGAATAAATGGGAAATTTATCAAAAATATTATTTTTCGAAGGAGCGGTGATGATGCTTCGCATGCGGAGATTTTTGCAATTAATCTTTTAACAACTAAAAGACTTACTGTGCGACCATAAGAACAATAGGAAGGATAATTAATCTTAGTTACATGTCTGTTTCGATGGTACAGTTATAAACTTAAATAGCGCGAAGCAATGTCTTCCAAGTTTATCAATAACATTAATCAACTTAATAGTCACCTCATATAGTGGAACAAAACATTTTTATGAACATTTCCCTTTCAACTTATAAAAAAAAATTCAGACGTCAGAGAAGATTTCACTTCGTTTCACCTTCTATGAAGGAAATTTCTAAAAATAAATACATTCCTTTGATGATACGATTAGGTAATATTTTAAAGCAAAAATCTGTTTAACGTATCGTAGCATTGCAAAGGTACTAATATAAACGGCAAAATATTTCTTTACTTACAATCACAAATGTATTTGAGGGACCAACGAATCCATATTTCATATGAAACATATTTTCGCTACTTCGTCAGGTTAAACAAGTATTAATGAAAAGAGCAAATAATTTTTCAATCCTTTTCTATCCACAGAACGAATTTCAACAAAATCAAAAATTAAAAAAAAATTAAATTGAATCTTTGTCGTCCCTTTAATGTGAGAGATTTATAATAAATAATTTACTCGAAGACAGGAACAAAGTTCTCTGCTGTTATTAAAAGCATATACGACTAAATTTCCTTCACAAGATTGTGAGAACTCAACATTGTGCCAAACACACCACCTTTTAATATGTATCGTAGTGAAAAAACAATGGAATCAATGGAAAATATTTACAGAATTTATCCCACAAGGTAATGCTACCTTTGATCCCATTTCGTCTACGCCACTGATCCCACATACATACGTCCTACTTGCTGGTGCAATATAAACTATTTGCGCGTTTGTTTACGTTCCATTGATTTACTTTAAACTTACAGGAACGGCTGGAATAGCAGGAATAATGATTATTCAAGTGTTTGTGTTTCCCTTCGATCTGGATTAGATTTTCCTACGGCTAATAATGGACGCTCGAAGAGTACGGCAAGCTGCACGAACTCTAGAAAATGTGATCAGGTTAATGAGTAACAAAGAGAGATTTTAAATTGAGCCGCAAACTGCTCTTGTGTATGCTTAAACTTTTATTCTCTCCCAACGATCTAAAAAGCACTTTTTAATTAATCGAATAAGGAAAAGAAACATTCGGTTTCCTTTTCAATATATTCCGCCTGAGCTTCCTCGGGGCTGAAATCGAGAAACATTCCTCTTCCTGCTTCTCCAAGAGTTCGGGGCATCGATGTACAACAAAATGTTCATTTCATTCTGTTCGAGAATTTAATTTTGGGCTCTCGAGAGTTTCATCAGTTAAGTACGGGGACAAAAAAGCTAGAAGTAATCTAATTGGACACCAGGAATACTGACTTGACACAAGGAGAGAATCCTCTGGAAAAAGGAAACGAATTTACGTTGAAATGGACAAGGAGGATAAGCAGCAGGATCTGGACGAGGGACGGTAAAATAAGTTAGTTAAAGCAATATGTTTGCGTTAAATCCTGGCGAACTGAGGGAACCGAAAGAAATTAATTTAAAATCCAATGAAGGAATGAAAGCATAACTACAATTAACTGGAAATTAGGCGCACTGGCACAAATACCTAATGTTCATGTTCCACGTGCAAGTAATTTATTCCAGCGACCGTTCACAGGGCCAAACTGTTCAAATTCCCGTCAAAATAATAAGGTAAGATCTCACACATAAACTCACCTCATTAAAATATCTAAGTCCTTTTATTTTAAGCCTCGCCCGTAAGTATCCCCGCTGTTACAGAAATTAATATTCATAAAATCCATGTCAATTAATGGTTCGGATAATTTGTTTTGTAAAATGTACGGAAGATGACGAGGAGATTTCTCTCATACCCCCGGAGCATCATTATTCTTTATTTAAATTAATTCGATGGGACGTCTTGTCTTTGGCTAGAGACCACCAACAGGTCAGAGACGGCTGAACTGCATTCATCTTTCCCAGATCGTGATTAATGTATTTTTAATTGGTAGGTGTTGATTGAGATTTGTACTGCTCCGCTTTCACTTTGCTCTTTGGTTAATTAATGAGAGAGAAGGAGAAAGAACGAGAGAGGAAGGAAAGGATCAGCGGTGATATCTTGTTCGGTTTAATTTCGACTGGACGTTGTGACTTTCCAAGATGTCAACATTAGAAATTCTTAAAATTTTCTACCATTCTAAGTGAGGATCATAAAGGTTTGATAAGTGTAAAAATTGCTATTGCAAGGCTGCTTAATGCTCGCTGCTTCTGTAAGCAATACTTTAGTATCCCCAAAAAACGCGAAAAACAAATTTGGTCGCAGAAACTGCCAAAATGAAAATCTCACGCAATTATATTTTTTACTTTAATATTACAACATTTCAGTTTATTTTCAATAGGATAGCTACTTGCTAGTTCTCCATTTTCTCACGGAATAACATCATACGAAATTACGAAGCAAAACGTTTATTACAGCTTAGAATTACTTGTCTGAATGATCAGGTGAAGGAGAAGAACAGCGAGAGATGGAGAGAACGACGAAACGACAAGAGTTATTCCCTGTTTTATGTTTTTAAAGTGACACTCTGGAAAAGTAGCGCGATAATTAGATTGTTGTCTGTAAAAGACGGCACTAACAGACGATCCAGAAATTTGTTACAGCAGATGTCGTCTACTGAGAATTTTAATATGGGACAATTACTTTGCCTGTTAGTTACAGCTTATTTGGCGAAGTGTGAACAGCGTTTCCCAAAAGGAGGATCCGAAGTGTTCCGTTCATGAAGAGGAGGAGGGCGATTTTCAAATTGAGAAGGAGAGATTCACGATTTTGAGATAATGCAATCTATTCACTCGAGTGAATAACTAAGCGAACCTACTAAATAAACTATTTGTTTCTAAGATTTACTTATCTACACATAGATAAAACCGCCATTGTTAAATAAAATGAGTCAATCGTAAGTATAAGATTAACAGACCAATGTCACAGTATTGCTATCTGTTGAATTTTAATTCGGTAAACTACCTAAAATATTCGATTAATATGGGAATAACTATGTATTTCCACATATAAAAGGTTTTAAGGAGGGTAATAATGTTTAGCTAGTTATATTAATTTCCCGATGTGATAGGAGGGCATCTCAAGATTTTTGCAAAAGTTGTATTTTTTCAGTTATAACCATTTAGTAACAGTTTAGCAGTGTAGCAAATAAGCGATTTATTGGTAAGAATGCTTTTAAATTGTGTATTCTTATAAACAAATCATCACTGTTGCCAGTATCATTGGACGGTTAGAAATTTAAAAGCTGAGGGAACTCCTGTTACCATCGACTTTTTGAATCCCACGAGCTGCGTCTTAAATCTTTGTTTACTAAACTTCGTATAGTAACTTCTACAGTTTCATTGTTAAGCATCAATTATTAGTGTCTATATCATTCAAAATTATTCATGAGCCGTTTTTTCTTCAGTTTTAACTCCTTCCGACTTTCTAAACTTTAAATTGTCGTCGGAACACCTGAGGAATAATTCATTTGAGTGAACGTAAGGTAACAGCATCGAATGAGTAATGGTGTAGCCCTTTAAAAATGCTTCCTCGGAGTCACTCTTTCCCCATAACACGCCCTTCAGGAAACTGAAAAGACGTTAAAGGATTTTTCCATAGCTCTGCACAAGTGCGAGTGTCATCATATATTTCACGACCACCTGCTTGTGATTGTTTCACCATCGCCTCTAACTTTGCCCCATTCCGTTACTTTTTCAAGGTCTATTTTTTGTCAAGTTTGATCGATGTTATTACGGCGAAAAGGTCCGGATAGCAGGTTAGTAATGATTTAATAATGGGATTTGTTGTACGAGAAAGCGGGAACAGTTGGCGCTATATGTAACAAAGATTTGTAGACGGTCGCGAAGCAGATTATACCACACCAGGAATTCGGGATCGGTGGTCCGCTAAATGCGAAACAGCGAAACAAGTACGGTGCATGGAATAAAATTATAGCGCGACGGATTTAATAATTACAAATGAAGGTAATATTTGTAATTCATGTTTATGTGGTCCAACTAATTCATGTCGAATAGCAACAGCGGCAACTTCATAAAGCGGTAATTTTGCAATAACTCAGTTGCCTTAATTGTCTACCTTTTGGCATTTTTTAATCTTCAGTGGTGACACTTTATCACAGAGTAATTGTACTACTAAAAGAAGTTCTACTATTGTACCCATTATTCCTTGGCTATTAAACAAGTAATGGGCGGAGTGGGCAGAAAATCCAATCTTATACATCCAATATATTAAAAAAATGTTTGGGAAATATAGAACAAAGTGTAAAGAAGGCGGTTGATGAATTTTTCAAAAATAATGTGAGAAGTATGGCGACCTGAAAAAACCTCTGATACTTTTACATAAAAACGTTAAGATATCATAACTTTTAAACATAGCAAAATTTTCAAAAACTATTCAAAATTTTCTTGGGTAATTTAATATAGTATGTCGTAGAATTTTTTCAAATTTTTGGTCCAGCAGTTCAGAAGGTATGACTGGAGAAAAGATCTTATATTTGACGCGATATAACTTGGTTAATATTAAAAATAAATTACACGTGACCTTTCTCGAATTCGTTTTAACTGACTTGATTACGAGTCTATTCGAAAAATCGGAGAATTTCCCGCCCTTTGTAGATTCCGATCAGGCATTTTCCTACCGCAATGTTCTCCTTCGATCTTAATTAATTGATTCCGAGGGTCTCCGGAAAATCTACGAATTTTCCGATCTAGGCAGTTTCAGATACTGCATTCAAAATATCACCGCGAATTTTCCGACCTTCGCGACTATATACCGTCTATTTTCCGACCGCACTGTATTCCTCATAACCGAATTGACCGATTCAAAGAAACGTCATAAAGTCTGGCAAATTTTTCCAACCTTCCCGTCCTACGATAGGGAGTTTTTCGACCGCACTGTTCTACGATATTGACTGAAGATGTAAACTATATAAAATTCGCTCCGAATTAGGGCCCCTTGCAGTGATTTGTATGCACCTACTAAATATGTCTTATTTTTTAAATTGAATTTCATAAAAGTCAAGAAGGCATAAAAAAATTAAATCGATTTTTCTTGAAAAAGGTGCCTCATAGCCATAATAAACATAAATGAAAGAAAAAAAATTAACATTTCTGAAATGCATACCATGATCATTGAAGAAGCACAAGAAAAAGATATAAAGCGTCCACTAACCCCCCTTCCTTCCCCGATGGGACGCTTCTGACCCCAATGAAAAATATGTGTACACAGTAATGAATTGTGTATCTAAAAATGAGTGTATATGCAGTATTTTATGTTTTTACGTAGAATTTAAGATATTTGAAGGAGATCGTAAGGCACTATCATCAAAAGGTGTTACCTCCCTTAGGAAGTATATTCGTATAAGGTTGTTTTGGTTAATTCGGCATAAAATCACATCTAGTATTTGTGGAATTCATCTGAGTTCCTGGACACCTCGTATATTTTTGCTCTAATTTGTCAATTTTAGCGCGGTTTACTCACAATCTTAGCCCAATTCGACTAAAGGCAAACAGTAATCCATACATTCCCAGTCATATCGAACAATGTGAAGGGTTCTTTCTTGAAATTTTAATTACCGAAAAAAGTTCCCTACAAAACCACGCTTCCTGGACTCATTTCGCTTCGGGGTATTCATTTTGTCCCATCAAAAATAATGTATTGCTTTGTATAATGGAGTACATAATACAAGCAACTTCTCCACAATAGAACCAAAAAACTTCACGCCGATTTATCTTCTCGACTCGGTTCCTTTCCAAATATGAAACTCAAATGAGCAAAAAGCATTTCCACTTCTCTCCGTTGTTGGTACGAACTAGTTATTATTCGGTTGCCAGATAGGAAGGAACAGATACGGGTATCTATCAAAACAAGAAGCGGTAAGAATGTGTCGTTAAGAGGAGGGATGATGTGTTACGTTCCGGGTTGATTTACGAGAGTTAAACCGAAACGTAACCTCCTTCTCTATATTTCAGAAAGGGAGAATGCAATAGAACGAGTAAAAACGATTGGAAAATTGGAGATTTCGGTGTACAATCGGGAAACTTTAGTAAAAGATGAGGGTACTTGAATTGGCAAATCTAACTTAAATGGAGATAATAAGAAACGTAATCTATAGGCATTTGAAAATAGTTTGTACTTCAATATATAATTTCTAAAAACATCTAATGAGCAATTCCTTCAGACCATTCCTTCATCCTTCAAAACCTTCAGGACTTTTATCGTCTACAAACTCATCTAATCCCTTGTATTTAGCCTCCATAATAAGTCTAAGTAGTTTATATTTTTCACCTCTCCTTATATCACTAATATCTCGAGTTTTCCTCTGTTTAATAGTTAGGAACAGTTTCAGAGGTTTTTTACTTCATATGAGAACTTCAGTGTTTCCTATTTTATTCATCCATGACATTCGGAGGATTCGCTTATGGTGATGCATTTTCCAAGACTTCTAAACGTCCAGCCTTCGCACCCATATAAAAGTATAGAGAAAACGTAGGCCCTTTATCATATGTACACGAAGTTCCAAGTTAAGATTAGATGTTATGAAGAAATCCCTCATGCAAATGAAGGCACCTGTGAGCCTGCTCGATTTTCGATCTAATCTCTATCTCGCGATCAGATTAGTTGTAAATTAGTACTTTAGTGAATCAAGTAAAATAAAATATGATAAAGCACATTCAAGTACGTGTTTTAGCGGTGCTTGTTGATGACTAACATAAGCAATAATTTTGAAAATTTTCAAAGGGTTAGACGTGATCCTTTAACGAAACATTACTCCATTACATTCACTTGATAGTAAGTGAATCATTAAAATGCCTCTTGAAAATAGGTTTCAATTGAAATACCTCATTCACACAACTCCATTATGCTCAAGTTGCCGTTCAATTGCTACGTTAAATATCTTGTGTGCAGTATTGGTTTAATGTGATTTATAACTCGCCACCTTTTGTTATGCAAGCTCGCAATTTGCCTTCAAGCAGTCAGTTATAATTACTACGACAAATTGCAATTTAAATGCATTACACGGATACGCCATGTCGTCGGGTAATACAGTGAAATATCAATTTTGGTACAGTTATTGAAATTTCGAACGAAAAAGCAGATGTACTATTTAGTAAACACAAAATTTGGAAGGATTTACTCAAACCCTCAGAACGAAGTATTATGGTCCTATTATTACCACGAAAGAGGCGATAGGGATCATACATGATATGAGTTTTGAGTACTACGACGTATCAAAAGTCCTGAAAGTAACGAGGGAGTCTAATTCCACCAATAATTACACACCATTACTTACAATTAGAATTACAGGACCCCGTCTCCGAATTTCTTCGTTAAAGTATCCCTCGTTAGTAGGAAACAGATTGGCGGTTCGGAATTGAATTTTCTCCACTATATCAGCGAAATTAACGGTAATTATTCAAGACTACCATTTCACGGGGATATAAAGTAGGGCACGAGATGTATAAATAATGATATAAACGAGGTATTAGACATGCCGGCGACGAAGGAGCGATTTAATGCATTTTATCAGTTCGCTTTATTGAATTTTGATGTTATAATATTTGTTTATTTTATGATGCGATTTTATTACTACGCGTTGGAGTCATATTTT
The DNA here is from genome assembly GCA_963576515.1 of Cryptocephalus primarius. Taxonomy (NCBI): domain Eukaryota; kingdom Metazoa; phylum Arthropoda; class Insecta; order Coleoptera; family Chrysomelidae; genus Cryptocephalus; species Cryptocephalus primarius. The sequence goes on along the minus strand of OY754942.1, from coordinate 14,309,852 downwards.
AGTGAATCAAATAAAAACATTTCATTACAGATACAAATATGAGAATAGGGAACGTGAATATGAGGGATACATTTACATATGTGTCGATAGAGCCGTACGATTTTGTAAAGCATTATGTCAACAATTGTTGTATAAATCGACTGAATCATCAATGGGATTTTTAACGTCCGTGCAGCAACTAGGAAAATGTAAAAATGTGAAAATCGGTTTAACAACTAAGCTTCAACAAAAGCGGAAAACAGAACATAAAGAAATATATTCAGTTACATATTAACTTGGCCAAGATTACAAGGTACATAAACGACACAAAAATTCTCAAAGTTACACAGTACACAGTTGATCAGCATCAAATCTGAAAATACTTTTTTAAACCGACATTCCTCCGTTATCTGTATATCACCCTTCACCCATAAAACAATCCTAATATATCTAGCGTATATTCCTTCCGACAATCTCACCAATAAATTCCTTAGTCTATACCTCCCTTGAGGAATCGAAATCCTCCTTTTAACTTGAAGCAAATCTTTATTATCGTCTATGTCTCTAACTCAAACATCTTATTGGCGGATTTGTGACCCAGACTTGATTCCGTACTGTTCGCCACCCTTACCACAGACAAGGAATCTCGTTTAGAAGCTTTTTAGGGGTTGGGGTGAAAAGTTTTGTATTAAGAGAGTCGATAGATGGAAAGTTTCTCTGGTAATTGTAAGCTGGATGTCGAAGGGTGAAAGGAAATGAGGGTCCCTTCGCTCGGTCGACTACATTTATCTGATTCTTAGTCGGGTGCAATTTTTACGGTCCCTCTGAAGGCGTTTCCAACGCTACATACTGAAGGAAGAAGCCATTTAGCCTGTACTGAAAATAGTAATCGTTTCTTATCGTCGAACCGTTGGAAAATTAGATGAGATTCGATTTTCTTACTTGATAATGGAAATTCGGTCATTTTCCCATATTTTCTCAACTGTCCAACAACAAGCTAGTTACCAACAACAAGGTAGTTAAAGTAACAAGTGTTTGCCTCCTGCATTACCTGTGTGTGATAGGGATAATATACCCATGCAACTTCCAATAAATTGATTTTATTGGTGTTTAGAGCTCTGCATTTTATGGTCTGAAGTCAAGGGGAAATCTAGTTTAACATTTTATATTAATGGACTCCCCCCATGTGGAGTCAATGTAGCTACGTCCGTGTGATTCAATATGACCATTTTGTTGCAAATTTTATAAAGAAGTTTGTATTCAAAAAATAGGAATAATAGTTTCTTAATATTCGTTGACAACGCAAAACCAATATAGTCCGATTATTATCAAAAATCGTTCAGTTTAAACTAAAACAAAAATATATATTCAACTGATTCAACCAATGGCGTTATTTTGGTTTAAAGGTCTAATGTAGAATGTAATAATTCACATCTTTAAATTCAAATGAAAATTTTGAAATCCACTCATATCAAGCAATACATCAAATACGTATACAACCGAGCAGACCTTTAAAAGCCTATTAACGCCCTGTGACCTATCCAACGTTATTCGGAGTAATGCGTTACTATCGAAATTCTGTCAGACACTATTACTTCCCACCCCGAAATGTGTGCAATCCACCCCATTTGTATCGACGACCCCTTGTTGAGCGTTTGACAGGTGGGTTTCACTCGAAGAAATTAACTATGAGCCACATTTTCTGTTTTCGCCCTATTAATAGCTTCGTTTATTTTTGGACAATTCATTATGGGAGCGAAACCGGGGATGTTTTTTAAACACGCGAGCGTTGGGTTGGAACATACAGGCCTGAAGGGGTGGGGGATGTTTTTAATCCGCTTAGTGTCGATCAGAATTAACACGGGCCCTGATAAGATAAGTTCCACGAAATTTTACTTGAGTAGAAAAAACAAACAAAAATAGTTTGAACCAGTAAGGTAAAGGCATAAATACCCCTTCGAAAAAAGAATCCAAATTGGCATTAGCTCAATACAGCGCCCTCGCACTGTATTGACTTTCTTTTTTCCCAACACTCTAAACATAATACACGAAAGCTTTATTCCAACTAATTAAATACCGTGTTTTCAGATTTTGTTTTGACGATACGGCGCATGAGTTCTATTTATAAACAGCATCCAGACTAGCCTCTAGGCTATCTGTAGGTAAAGTAGGGACCACGCTTGTTATTGAGCTGCCTTGGCTCAATGGCAAGTCGTGGGCAAGGCACGACAAACGAGTTACGTGTACGAGAAGGGAAGAATTAACATGCGACTAATTACCAAAAATCACTGTCGTTACTTCGCTTCGACAAAAAATAAACAAATAAAAAAGGTATTACAGCATTCCAGCTACAATTAGGGATTTCCCCGTTACGCTCCGATACGAACCTAATGGCACTATTCACGGGAACCGGTTATAAGAAATCCACCCCTTTGATGACGGCGAATTCGTTTAAATGAAGGGCATAACGGGGAATTAGCGGAATTAACCGAATTCGAGGCAATCTCGCCCCCAGGGGTAGGTCTACTGTGTTGTGACGGCAGTTTACCTTCTTCTAATCTGCCAGAAATTCGGTCAAAGGATCCGGTTAGGGTCGGGGGAATTATTGTTTGAGGCATGTTCTTGATATGTTTGTCTTTGTCGGTAATCGTTTAAGGTTGTGTTTGTTTGAGTGCTACGATGAAATGCTGATATAAAAGTTGTTCTCTCTTAACAAATGTAGTCGCTAAATAATATTGCTTAGACAGCAACTCTAAATTTGTGACAAAACACTAGGTTTTATAAATGGAACCGTGCAAGAGAATTCAGTACAAATTACTGATGCAGCGGTGACTCGAAATGAATACATCACGAATTAACAACAATCCTGAAAAGTGAAATTATACTTAAACGGTGCCAGAAGAAGAGAGTTCAAATATTTGAAAGTGCTTTTGTTTGTGACAATACACTAAGATATCCTTCAAGTTACAAGTCTTAAAATTGAAAGGGGAAGTTTTTTTTTTGGAAAATAGCAATCAAAATGTGATAGATTCCCTCGGGAAAAGAAGATTTTTGTGTGTTTCACTATATCAAAAAGGAATCTGGAAAATTCCCTAAAATTATTTTACTGGTTATATGGATGTAGGGGAAAATCATTCCATATAATAATAGAAGGAACCATCTTAAGTTCTGATCTCTTTGATTTAAATGACCACCTCATTACATACAAGACGTTCATGTTGAGACCAAATGTAGAAACAAAAAATTACCAAAATTTGATGAGAAAATTAATTAGATTTGAAGGCATCTTCCCAAATATTAACAAGGGCACTTATCATATAAGTATAGATCAAAAATCAAGAAATAATCCTGATAAGTCTTTACAGGAACGACTAAGGGATGAAACTGACGATCGATCAAATTTTATATCAAATGATTGGTGCTATATCCAACGACGACATTCGGATACCACCACTAAGGAACCTGTTACTGGCGATTACATTAGGAAGTTGTAGAATAGTTTATACTAAACATACCTTTATTCATTATTTATTTTTAGACGAGGCAGTTAAACAAATAGTAATATTTAAACAACACTTTATATAAATGAACACTCAAACACATCTCACGAGAAAATCATTCACGATACATAAAACACGATAAATCAAACCGAATTTCTAATTAGCGCCCTAGAAAGGAAATTGGAAACATCCACTCGCAAATTCGAACATAACGAGGGTTAATAAATGGATTAGGTAAAGTAAATAAATGAGTTTTTGGTAATCTCGAATTCGAATGTATGATAATGCTACAAAAGTTTTGTAACAAAATCAAGAACATTATAACGGATCATTAATTTCTGTGGGGAAAATTTGGGAAATTTTAGAAAAACAGGCCAAAAATTGTAAGGCCCGATTCGGTATTTAGTGTACGTTTTTGATCACGGGTATATAAAGGTGTTATATCAGATAAATCAAAATTATCTTAATGTTCTTACAGATCTATCCATCTCCTCTCTCTCTCTCTATCTTTCGTCATTACTTCCCCATGAAGTCAATTCAGCATCTCCCTTTTATTCACGTCGGACGTCCGCATTGACAAAAGTCGCCTCTTTCGGAAAGCATTTTCCATTTCATTTCGCCCGGAAAGAATAACTAACCCGAAAGCTTTTAGTTTAAATTTACAGATTTGGCTTCCGGTGCTACATCTAATGCTATAATCCACAAGGCTAAGCCGCTTTATCTCCAAAGCCGTTTTTTAATCATTACTGCTTCCTTTACAGAATATTCATTTTCCTGGTAATTCTCTTAATCTTCCCGATTAGGGCCGCCCTATGTTCAGATTCGCTCCGTTCTGGTATTGATTACATTTGACGACGTGAGAAACGGTGAAATAAAATTAATTATGTATCGAGGAGGATCCCAAGTTTTCATTTCCGAGAAAATGAAAAGGAATTCCGAATAAAAATGGAAGAAGAGGAATGGATTACCGTTCTATAGGGAATTTACTATTAATACATCCATTGTTATATAGACAGAGAGAAAATTTTAATCCTTTAGATCATTAGAAATATTAACAAAAGGTGGTAAAATTGTCGTTCCAGCAATTACACAAAATTTACCGGATTTTAAGTGCAATATCCAGGCTTTAAATAAAATCTGTTATGAGACAGTTTTGCTTTTAAATCCGTTAGTTCCATCTGCGGAATTCCACTCAAAAAACTCACGCAACTAATGTAATACTTGCCCTAACCGCCATTTTTTGCTATGTTTTGTTAACGCCTCCTGCTTTAAAAGTAATTAGTGGTGGCATCCAATAAATCACCAAAGTCGCATTAGGTGTTATTGAAATTTAATCAAGTATGATACCGGCATCGGCCTCAAACGGCAGACTGTGCACATTCCGTTCTGAGCTTGGAACACTCTGCTAGCGATTACTTTCGCTCTACTTCACACTTATTTAATATCAATGGCGGAAGGGGGCGGGGAAATAGACCGAGGGATTTTTCAAAATTTTTCATAACGTCGCTCATTACTTACGTAAACAAAAACGCTTTTCCCGCTTTAGCCGAATAGATTAAAAATCATGGAAACGATGACGGCTGCTGCTCATCAAACTGTGAAGTCTAATTGTATAATTTAAACGGCCGCGTGGTATGAGGGGAACGGGTAGCATCGAATACATTAAAATGTTTGTTTTCATAAATTCAAAATGAGGTATAAATAATAGGCACCCACTGATTATTCGGTCACAAATCATGTGATACCTTTTCGAAACTTCATAAAAATTCAATGGGAGTAACAGCGCGCCGCGGGGACCCGTACTTTGGATAGTTACCTAATTGGATTTACAATATCGTTATGGAATTAATAGGGAAACCAGCAGGACGCGGTAACGATGTATTGGTTTTCGTTTTGGAGGTACGCCTACACGATCAGCGGGTCTTTCAAACATTCATACAAACTGTCGAACGGTGAACGAACTATACTCACTGTTAAATACGTAATACCGATAGCACAACCAGTCGAACAGACTTATTTGGTGCGCTAAGCACTTCTTAATCAAAAACTTTAACAGTATGAACATTAAGTGGTTTTGTCTGAAAAAGAAAAGTTGTGTCTCAGCATGATGTTTACGGCGATGTTTCACTCAACGGCACGTATAGGGTTTTAGTTCTGCTGTATGAAATATGAGGTAGAATTAAATGGAACTTCAAATCTTCCGTATATAACTTATTTTTTAGTAAGTTCTATAAAGTGTACTAAAGTAATACCCTTAAAAACAAAAGTTATAGAATATTTTGAGCTCAGCAAAAACAGTTTATAACATCATTCTATTATATCAAAAGCAAAAGAATTACGAATCTTTATTTAGTTCGATAGGCCTCCATTTTGTATTTACTGGACTGATTTGGCTCGTTAACGAACTTAACCGAGGCATCTATCCAAACTACCTTTGTGCAAAGTTGTATATAAACTGCATTAAAATTTTTCCCAAGTCACCTCACGCTACTCTCCGCAATAGTCTGTATTTCTATCGAAATAAGCCTAAAAATGAATATGAAATTTTTTATTATTATTTTAATTATCATTATTATTTAATTTTATTATTTTTTTATTAATATTATTATTTTAATTTAAGAAATTCTGTTCCAGAAACCTGTTCCTGTGTAATCAGTAGTTCTACTTAGCAAGTTACCAAACTTCCAACTTTATACTTTTATTGGAAAATTCTCACAAGGAATTGTAATAAAGTACTTTTAAATCCTTTTATGTGTTAATGCTTGATGTACCAGAAAAATGTGTCTTAATATTCTTGATGTTTGATGTTTATGATCAGAAGATTCTCGACAAAAAATCTAAATACTTTTAAATATAGAATCTCTCTAACGATTTTCCTTAAATGTTTCATGCACAAAAAACGTGTCTGGAGCAAAATCTCAGCTTGCTGAATTTAATGGACATTTCCAATCAACAGACGCTCAGGTAACAAGAAAGTTTCCGCTGAAAAAGCTTGTAAAACTTTCTGTAGGTATTGTGTAGTGATTAATTATGACAGGAATGAGGAAACGCTGAAATAGGGCGATCAAAACTATGTTTAAAACTTTGGCTTGTTTACCTTGCTAATCTGGGTATGACCTAAATACGTGGCTTAAGTTTCTAATAAGGTATAAGTGCTTTTGGCTTCAACCTGACATGAGCTTCTGCTGGCAAATTGGAAATTCGATATGTCGTTCATGTATTATTTTACTAAACTCCTTAATATTTTCAATTCAACTCAAGTCTCGAATTTACACAAAACAAATGGTAACGATTCTCAGTTGATGTATCTTATAAACGGGTGTGTCCGGAAATGTTAAGGCACTTCCCGATTACCTGGAAACTTGAAACTTTACAAGCTTGTAGCTTCCGTTTACAATAGGTCCGGAGAAAATTGGAAATCCCTGAATTTCCCTTTACGATGTGCTAAAAAATAGGGGTAAAACAGGGATACCGCGTCTGATAGATCCTCGGGAAATTGTTGAATAGGTAGGAATCTTACAATCTACATGGTTACAGGATGGATCTCGAAGTTATTTAAAAAGATTCAGTAATTTTTATTTATGATCTTAGAGAAATCATGTTTCTTTATCGCATATTCACCGAATTTGTTAGATCCGCCGTTTAGCAATTTCAAAACAAATTTTACACAAACACACGGTGTAAACGTTTGTAATAAAAGAGCCGAAAATAAATTGTACCCCCCATGCGCCGCCATAACATGAATTCTTTATCTTCACAGTTTCTCGCCCTCCGGCCCCGAAAAAATATAAATCAAAATCGGTTACAAACCATTACGCTTTTCCTCAAATAAAGCCCCGAATAATTCTTTCGCCCCTACAGCGTTATTTACATTAAAGCAATATCAGTCGGTTAATACCGCTCCTTAACCCGTCACATCCGATCCCCCCAGAAACAAAAGATAAACGGTCCCCCGCCGTAACAAAAGCCATTCATCTTTAACGACAACATATAATAATCATCGTCGCTCCGGCTATAATCCACATTAACTTCCTGAAGGAATTTATGCGAGGTACGAAACGTCGCGTATATGTGTGTAATTGTACATTACTTCCGTATTACAAAGGGACGTTGTCACGAAATACGTTTGAAATCGAATATTCAACAACCAGTTGCGGATTTCCTGATGATTTACATTCGTACATTTGGACTAGATGCCTCGAAAACGTAGTGTATTTCAAAAATTTGGGGCAACCATTACAAATTTTATATATGGGAATTTTCAGTTATTAAATGACTTTATACACAGCCGCCTCAATCGTACTTTTTATAGTATTTTCCATTAATGACTTAAAATCGAATCGGTGGAAATAAAACGTACCATGTTATCAATTATTACAAAAATGCATCTAATCCCAACGAATCATTATGTGACTCCAATAAAAAGAACATTCCTAAAAACCTACTTATTTTTAATACCTCTACATCAAACTCATATTTCTCCCTTTAAGTACGACAAACGATTACAAACGGTCCCGTCGAAATATTGAAATATTCTCCCTCCGCGGAATCCCTTCAGGACTTCGAGAGATCGTCTAATGAGTGTCATAAATAACGAGGTGGAATTTTAATAAAATTAAAACTTCTATAGGCCTTAAATACATAAAAGGCAGCTAAGTAGGCTATTTTACAAACTTTCTTGAAAGTTACGTTGTGTATTTAATAGCTCGAAGCTTATGGTTGCGCGGAAAATTTGGAACGGTTTTATTAAGATCGTGGCAGTCAATTCGGATGAAGAATGGCTGTCTTGTTTACCTTATCTTATAAGCGAAAGATTGTTTTTGATGAAAAATTTACGAGAGAGTAATTTACCTCGACAAGACTATATAACATGTCCCGGAATTGTTTTCGGAGGTGTTTAAAGAATCTACTCTTGTTTAAACCAAAACGTTGAAGTCTGGAAAGATAAAAGGCGGTGCTGCCTAAAACTTTTATAATACCCTAACACAATTTTGATAAACGAATTGTTAGTATGATGTTTAATCTGTGATGACTTTATACTGAATCTAATGTAGCTTGAAGTACGTTCAATTTTCTTTTCGCTTGCAATCACATCTTTCCATAATTTTCCTCTCCTAAGGTTGAAAGTAGGGTTACATTATCATCCTATTACTTATTGTATATCATGAAAGTAAATCAAGGAAAGGGGGAAAATGACACGAAAAATTCTAGTAACAATCATCAATCATACCCAACGGAGCATTAGTTTATGGTCCAGCGCCCTCGAGTGAAAGGATGACGTTCAACTGTCTCCCAGTCGGTTTTCTTTCTGTTTTTATCAGGTGATTTATTGATACGTTCAACTGCGGTAATGCCACTTTTATAGGCAGTGATATGGGTCCATTGTAAACACGAAAATTGGGAAAGATTATGTTATGGAATATGATCCGGGAGCGGAAAAGCGGAAAATGCGAGGCACTTTCCCAAGATTGTCAAGGTTAATGGGCCAATTAGGTCTTGTCATTTATGTGCGAGGATGTGACGTTCGGGAGAAATAATACCGGGTCGGATGAATTTTCCTTGTTTTATACGTTTGTTGGGGTGGTTTTAACGAAATGAGGAAATGTTATTATTGTTTACATTGTGGAAGTTTATACTTATATATTTGTTTGTTACGGGGTACTTCGTACTTTCGCATTACTACGTTAAAACTTTATTATATGCCATCCGTTCTGATAATGAATAAGTCAGAGGAAACATTTTATTGGGTGCGGTTTACAACTTTCATGACATTATCCCTTCAGCATAGCTACACGTTAATATTCGTTTCAGCAATGAAAGAAGGAGAAACTCCTGGAACCGAACTGGCCAGGATTGACAATTTTAGGCAATTATTATTTTCACTGCATCATCCGATTTCCATAGTTTTATCAACTCGAGCATCATTTTATTTTTATGCAGAAATGACCTTAATAACTTTGTCAACCGCCCAATCCCTCAATTTTTGATTAGAGATGACTTTTGGTACCTTTGGCTGACCCATTCTCAACCATTTTCTTTATTTTAAATGGCACGAGAGGCGAGTGGGACCACAAACATTTAGTGTTTTGCTAAAATTTCCCTAAAAATATCTTCCAGTGAAATTTTTTTATAAATCTTCAAATGATACATTTTTACATGGCAATAGTTGGAATAAATTAAATTTATGACACAGAAATTCGACTATAACTCGAATTTCCGTATTACGAACTTTTCTTGAGGTCCCATGAAGTATCGATCCTTCATCTTCAATCGATTATTCGAAAAAAGTAATTATTTCTTCCGCTATTATGTTATTTAATGATTACTATTTTCACTATTTCATTAATAGCAATTGTTTTCGATATTCATGAAGCAATTTATGCATTACATAATATATTTATCGTAGCGCTTCTAAAAACGGATATACTGTAGACAAATGAAGTGGGGCACCAATGAAGTTTCATTAAAAAATAAGGTAAAATTTAAGCCCGGTTCTCTAGCTCCGTCAGGCTTTTCATAATTAAAGAAGGGAAGAGCTTTATAATTGCCCCTCTTAAAAAGGACTTAAAATTTCAATTAAACTGTCTGCCAAACAAAAAAAAAACTTATTAAAGTCGAATGAGACATAAACAAGTAAGGAGGCGTTATACCCAATCGGAACTTTCTTTTTTATATACTTGAGTTAACAAGAATGATGGTACTCGATCAAAATATAACGCTATGGTCGTAACACTCCCGTATATCAATTCCTCATCTTCAAAATATAACATTCTCATCGTTTCGTTAATGCCCGTCCTTCCGTTTCCGTAAAGATTTTAAATTGGTCATTTCTGGTGGACGTCAGGTCGTAAATACCTGCGAAACTGCCAAATTACCTCAATCCTATCAAATCGAAGCACCAACGAAATCCATATTAGTCCACTTTTATTAACACTAGTAATCCCAGGATTACCCCTAATCTGGAAAATAGCTCATCGAAATGGAACAGAGTTGGAGAGCAGGAAGGATAGCAGTAACTTGTTTTATATACCTCAGGCTCTATCGATACGATCGATGGGAAATAAAATTTTTCTCGATTTCACGGAGAGCATCAGGCGACTTCACTTTTTAGAGTCTCTTACAGTTGAAATATTCTTACGGGGAAATCCTGAAGAAGGATTTCTGTAACAATTAGGTCGAGCGTTACTCTCTCGGTTAGGAGCGGTGATATCGAAGGATTTTCCTAACCAAACTCTACAGAGAAACTAAGAAGCGATGTTGCATTGATTTAAAGTACTTAAATTCTAGCTTAAGAGAAGGGGAGTCTAGTGTGAAGCAGAAAACCTAAGCAGGTCGAGTGCTAACAGTGAGTAATTCTCAGTTTTCTCCAAAATGAAACGCACAGGTTTAGAAGTAAATATTTTTAATAAAAAGCCTACCTTTTGTCCCAGACCTGGACCATTATCATGGCTAGAATCAGTTAACTAAAAAAATGTGGTTAAGTATACGTAACAAAACATTGACTGACACCATTTTTGAAGTACTGATCATCGATTAGATGAAAAACAGGATCAATGATTACTTAGTATATCTTATTACTTATCAATATCAATACTCGTCAATCGATAGTAATCAATACTTTGATAGTAATCAAATGAAAGTAATACAACTGATAGTAATCAATACTATCAATATTACTTAGTATATAGTACAATAAGCATTTGAAACAGATTATCACGACATTGTATACCATTGTGTCTTGTTATAGCCCGTTTATGTGGTAAAGAATGCCATTACTATTTGTTAATAGAGAAATTATTCAAAATAATAAAAACCCAATTTCATGTGGAGTCAAAGGTAAGATGTATTTCGTATTACTGAGGCCCATTTGGATGAACGTGGTGGAATCTTCTTTGTAGGTGTGATAATATTTCCTTCTTTCTCATTTGAATTCCTAAGGGATTTTGATATTACTTCGAGTTATTTGAGGTGCTGTCTACAGGAAGGTGTAATGAGTGGTAAATTATTTGGTAGACGTCATGAGAAGAAAGGTTGCTCTATATACCATTCCCCTATTATAAAGATTTTAAGTGTATTCATTAAATAATTGTTATTACAGAGTACTTTAACATGAGATTGAGCTGCTCTTAAAAACATGTCTATTAACATTGTGACTAGCAGTTTTTGAAATGTGAAATGTCTCTAAGAAAAATGTACTACATCGTGAACAAATTCATTAAGAGTTTTTCCATTAAGTATTGAGAAAAATAATCTGCCTAAACTGGTGAAAGAATACCAAGTAGAGAAAATCTTAAATGGTTGTAACAACCTAGCAGGAATGATAGAAACAGACAAACAGTAAGGTAGTTGTAGGTTGTATGTTGTAGGTAGTATGGAATGGAGCGATTATTTATTTCAACTGCCCACTGGGATACGAGGTAATCATTGCTTAGTGTTCAAAACGTAAGCGTCGAGTAATGTTTGTTACATATGCTTACCCACATTTTTCCTTAATGAACTAATGGACTTAATCATTATTTCCCAGATCAGGGATGAAACGCCGGCTGACTGAGAAACTGAGAATTTCTCACAGTTCGTCCAGAAATATCTGAGAAAATCGCCACTTTAGAGATCGTCCTGTTTTTCTTATTAATTTTGTTTTTTAAATGGAAGTAACCTTAAAATTTAAAACGCAGGATAAAAGTATATGAACCTGAATAGTGAAAATTCTACTATACATTTTATACCATAGAATATCTTATAAAACAATGGGCAACGTTAATTAGCGTGCCAATCAAACTTCCACGTAGTAAAGTTGCGAACATATCCAATATAATTATGCCCCTTCAGCGTGTAGTCGTGGGGAAAAATCCTGGACTATTCGGTCCGGTTATAACATCCGCAAACTTGGTACTTTACCTTTTACCCGGGAGTTTTCCAAAATCCCGAAACTATTGAAATAAACGCCCGTTGCGGCAAAATATCATGGTCCGATGTTCGGGTGCCATTTAAAGTGGCCAGGTTATTCATGAGACGTGAATTCCGAAATTATTGTTGGCAGAGTAATCATGTCAGGAACAAAAGTTCGTTAATAGTAACGGACCAAAACTAGTTTGCCTAGATCTGGAAAATTAACGGAGCTCCTGCTTTTGACAGGCCGCGGCGGTGGGGAAATATAAAAGTTAGAGTGCGGTGACTTTGATGGGTGTGTCGAATGTGGAATCCGTTGGAAGTCATCACTGAAATTGTTGTGACGTGTACTGAAGTAGGTCGCAATTTACGTCAGAATTAGCCGCAAAAATTTAATTGGAGATTACATTTTTACATTACATTACATTACATAATTGGAAATTACATTTTCCTTCATTTAACTTTCCACCATCCATCTATAACCATGAGAAATATCATAAAATCGGCTTTGTTTAACTTTACTGTAAATTGCATCCATGAACTACAAATTAATGGAGAAAATATAGAATTTATGAACCCGATTTACGAATCATCCAATTATAACTGAGAATCTGTATAGCCAATTATAACAAAAGCGTGAGTTTCTCCAAAAATATGATACTCGTAACTTTCAATAAGTGTGAGATATAATATTTCCAACGAAATGAGTCGATACGTAAGTATCTGTACAAATATTAAAAATTGCGCCGGATATCTACGAACTCGCCTCCGTAGGTACCCATGGAACGAAATTAAGATAAACAAATGACAAGGAAATTGTGTAAAGAAATTCCATTTGTACTAGATACACCATCAGATTTAAAATTCGTTCGTCCAGTTGTCATTAATCTGCGAGCCAATGCCACAATAGCGAATCGTTAGTAGTGCATTAGCTCGGGCACAGCCGCGTGTGCATATTTTTCTATTTTCTAGCTTTTTCATACTTGAAAATGAAAAACAGCCGTGATAAACTTCTTGAATTCATAATAGGCACTTAAAAAAATATCCCATATGAATTCAAGTCAAAATATCATACAGCATACAGTAGGTGGTAAACGGTTGCAGCTATTTTATACCATTTTAAGGTTCCAGCTAAGCGTTAAATTAGAACTGTCGAATAAAATAAAAGTACTTCTCTATAATTAACTGCGCTGTGTATGAGGCGATTTAACAATTTTTTTGAAATTTTCAATCGATAGCAATTGAAGTCATCAAAACGTGAACGTCCCCCTCTAATTCCTTTTCTCCCATTCTAATTTTTCCCCCAGCATGTTTCTTGCCGAGCTCTACACTTTCACCCCTTTTGTATTCCCGCGATGGTAGATAGCGCATCCTTTTGTTTCCCCGGCCGACTTTCGGTGTGAAGTTTCACGTAGACCTGGATGTAAAACGCTCAAAATATCATAAAAGCCGTCCCGCCGTTTGCCAGGTTGAATGAAACGCGTCCAGAAATGCGGAAATCTAAATAATTATTACCATTTCTATTGTACTTAGGCTGAAAAGCACTTAGAAACAACTGTCTTGTCTTTAAGAAATAATGGGTGAATTGCCGCCATGAAAGAAAATGCGAAATGCGGATGTTGTTTGCACTACATTACGAGTTTAAATATGAAAACGGTAAGCGACTTCTTCAGAATATTCAAATATTCTCCATTTGTTCGTGTGGAAGCGACTACTGGTGGAATATTTTCTGTTAGGGTAAGGAAATGGAATGCTCAATTTTCATGAATATTGAAGGACACTATGCTAGCAAATAGATTGCTCATTCCTAATTTAATACAGCTTAGATCTCGCCGGGATAAGAATTTTCCGATATTGCAAATAAAAATATCTAAAATTATTCGAATGAATCGGTGCTGAGCCGTATTTCATGGCCGGGATTAGAATCTGTAAACACGGTTTTCCCCTTATCCGAGGATATGGATTAATAATCCATTAGAAACGTCACCTACACCGAAACGTAAAGTAAAATAAGACGGAGGCCTTGTTACACCAGTGGGTAATATCAATTTGCCGAGATATAGGCCGACGTCTAAAAGACGTTAGAGAGGCGTCTGGAATGTTTTCCTTACGATATTTACGTCTAACCGTTAAGTCAGTTACCTCTTCGGGGATAATGGTGCTTTCATAGAAATTCTAAAGGGATGAACTTTGGATATACGAGATGAACTTGAGAACTGGAGTTTTGGAAAGGGAGATCTTCTCGAGTGAGCAAAAAATACACTCGTGAGATATTTTATTTTTATGGGTTTACGATTTTTTCCGTTAGATTTAACTGAAATCACATTTTACAATACAAAATAGAATACAGAAAATATGGAATGCGTACTGGCAAAAATGATAAAGCCACGGTGCGATTGCTGACTTTAGAGTGTGATATTGTTTGTTTGAGAGTGCGTATAAAAATTACATTTGGTGAGATTCTTCGAATTCTATTTCAAATTTTGCTGTCTTTTTAATGTTGATTTTATGGGATTACCGTTCTTTATAAATGCCTTGTAGTAATTGTAATAACAAGGGATAAAATTATTATTATTATAGGGATTCCTGCAGGAAGGATTCCACTTGCAATCGATGGCTTTCACTCTTTCTTCAACCTTCACTCTTTTTATTTCAATAAGGAGATACCAGCAATAAACAAATTTGTACATGCAATTCAAGAAGACGACGATTTACCTCAAGTGCGCAGAACCAAATTCTGGAAAATTTTGGACGAGTTGGGTTTTTCGTGGGAAAAGCAGAATAGAAAATCGATCCTTATTGATAAAGAAGGGATTGGGAAGAAGGGATCGGGAAGTATCGATCCGACGGAAGGACTATTTATTATTTGGAGGAAACGACTGAATGAAGGACATACCTTACAAAAATAATGGGTAGACACTAATATTAAAACTGCCTGACAAGCAATCATGGAAGGATATTCTAGTGTGTTTACTGTAGGTTTGCTAGAATTCGTCTCGAATTCAACAAAAGATTACCACGAGGAAATCAATAGGGATGCTTTTAAGGAATATTTTAAACAAATGTTAAAAATGTTGCGAAAAATGTTGTTACTGTAACGAATAACGCTAGTTACCATTCTAGACTTAAGGAATCATTGTCAACTTCATGATGGGGGAAAGCAATTAATATCGATTGGTTACAGCAGGAAGATCTCAATCACGACGTTAACATGGGAAAAAAAGAATTATTGTTTATTGCGAGGCAACATAAAGCAAACTTCACAAAGTACGTTGTTGACGAAATGGTTAAAGAAAAAAGAAAAACTACCATGTAATGAAAGAAGAACAAAAGATATGGGATCCTGATCTATTAATAAACAAAACTATGGAACCTCTGGTATTCTCTAGGAGACCTCTAGGAAATTCTTCACATTCAGGTGAAGAGGAATTTTGTGAAAGGGACCTTTAACATCAGATGTATCAGATCAGACTAATTTTCCTTATCGCTACTTTCAACTTTTAAAGTTCCTGCATCAACTCAGGCCTCTAGAAGGCGCTAAGTAACCGGGATGCTAGAATCATAGGGCATATGAGTTTTTTGTATTAATAGTTTGGCGTATTTGTATTGGATAAACAAATGGCCGTGGATATTAAATATTATTTGCCTTTGAAATTATTTGCCAATTATTGTAATTTGATCATTAAACTTTATTTTACCTATTCAACCGCCTTGATTACTAACTTGTCTTCAGAGAACCTGTTGCATAGTCAAACAGGTAAGAGATTACATCCAAGCTTTCATTCACATCGTGACCTGCCTCCGATGTTCTAAATGCAAAAGAATAAAAGCGTGGCACGTACCATCAAGCCGTCTTTCCTAAACACAGACCTCGACTCCCCTGAAACGATCTAAATAGAGCGTAGGGCGGCTAACCCGTTCCGGTGACCCCCCTCGATCGCATAAATTAACAATTCCTCCGTATCGCAATCGAGAGTGTAGTCACAGAAAACGTAATTAGCTTTATCCCCGGTAACAACCAGGTTGTTAAGTTGGTATAATGAGGCCGGACCGCAAGCCGTGTCCTAGGAGGCCCTCGCGCGCCAAGAACAATTAGCATACAAGGATCGGAGGGTCTCCGGGGGACCCGCTCGGGGAGCCGCGCTCTTATGATTAGCGCCCCTTTCGGACCTTACCGGGGCGACCGAAAGTCGGAGATGAGTTTCGAAATGGAAATTTACTCTTTTCCTCGTTTGTTTTCGTTTGATGAAAAGAGTGGCCGTAGGACTCGAGGAGTAAAAGATTGGCGGCGCGGAACGTGGATTGCGTACGCGATTCGAGGAGTTTGATTACGCTACTCGGATATTCTTGGCGGTGGTGGAAGTTTATGATTTGATATAGAAAGTATTGGTGATTGCTGTAAATGGCAAAATTTAGGAACCATGGCGCAACCAATAAACGAATCAGAGAAAACATGTAATCATTTAGGTAAAAAAATGAGAAAAACTGGAAATTTACAATAGTAAAGTGACCATTAGGGTGGATTTAGAAAAAAGTGTTTCAAATATAAATTATACATATTAAATTAGTATGTCAAATTGTGAAGTTTGTAATACATCGCGAAAGGCGTTTTTCAAAAATTATGGAACCCTGGAAACTATCAAAAAAAAAGGTCTCTTTAGAGCCCATTTAGAAAATAAATACTGCAAAATTATTGTTAAGTAAGGTCATAGTTCAGCTGTAAAGTTGAGTAAGAATATATACAGCCGTTTAAAAAAAAATTGAGAAAATCTGAAAATTCACATGTGCAAAAAGGCCTTCAGAGAAGACCAGTCAAAGTAACGATTATAGTAGTAGTTGTGGATTAAACGGTAGATTAAATATATAGTTTACACAAAATTGACAAAGCGCCCATAACCGATTTTAACAAATATGGCACGGTTTTGAGTTTACGGGGCACGAAGCCCAAATGCAATGTTTTATTTTTCCATTATTAACAGTTCCTGAGAAAAAGTCGACCCCATAACATACGCGCATGGAGATTTTTCCAAAAACATGTTTTCGGACGTTTCAAGAGGACCTTAGAACGGTTAATAACTCAAAATTCGAAAAACACCATATATAAGAACAATAGAATGTCGCTTTAAAATAATTTAAAAAGTACAAACCATCTGGACAGTGACATAAGGCTCGATATCCGGACCTCCGAGGTGTACCTACTGCCAGCAGAATGTATCATTGTCCCTACCACTACCTAAAGAAATAATAAAAACGTAGTTAACAAACCTCAAAATAATTCTAGAATTGCCATTTAAATATGATTTCAAAAAGTCACCTACACAATCCGTCAATGTTGATCCTTTTGCAGTAAAAATCACGAGAAAACTACGGAATCAACGAACACTTGAACGATCTTCAAACGCGATTCTAAAAAAATTACTAAAGAAATTACTCTCGACGTTTTTTCTGCGGAATATTTAAAGAAATTATCAGTAAAACACCTCCGATAACTAAAACCGAACCGTACTCAACGCGTGTTCTCGCACAAATAAAATTCCTAATAAGGATATTGAGACAATGCTACGACGGACGGAATGCTACAAAAAATTGTTTGTTTCACAATGACGCACGACTGATAAAGAGACGAGAAATACGAAATTTAGCAGCGGAACTGTCGGTTAAAATAGCAAGTGAATTTACGTGAAAATAAAACGTATTGAAAAATATTTAAACGACTGTAATTATGGATAAATGATGGATAGTCTGGAACAAAACGTATATTTTAAATAAAATTGGTTGAACTAACACCGTCTACAATTTATATTATCATCTAGTATACAGGATGACAAATATCACAAATTTTAATTAGTGATATGGTCCAATATATGTAGAAGTGTACTGATTATAGAAAACTTCGATATTTTACATTTTGAAACGCAGATTTCTAAGCGAGTTTTAGTTAGTATTAAACAAAATGCCATAAAAGGCAAACAAAATCCCACTTGTCAAATTGTTATGAACAATGCATGAAAATAGGTAAAAAATCTATTATCTAAAAATATTACTTTAGTCACAATAGTATAGATGAGTTAGGTACAATTGAATTTTAATTTTTAATTTAAATAATTAATATATTTTTTCACAATCAATAAATAGAAAGTTTGTGTCGCTGATCAATTCTCATGAAAACAAAGAAAATCTTTGATTTTACAATGAAAAATATCTGATTTTGTTGAATTAATTATTGAAATTTAGGTGGTCCTATGCCGACCACTTGCTACAAAAATGTAGGTTCGTGATAAATGAGCAACTTAAGTACTCATGTAGCAACTTCAAAGTTCATTTTGCAAAATATTCGAAGATCGCCCAAATATCAACCATTCATTCGACGAAATCTCTAATTTATTCATATATTTAGTCTCACACTGGAAAATCTCATTGGAAACTCAAAGAATTTTCTTAAATTCCAAGAGAAATTTATAAGCAATGTACGATGTATATTATTCCTTAATTCTCTAAAATAAGCTTTCAGAATTTTCCACTATTCACGGCCATTTAATCATATAAAACACCCGGTCTATCTTCTAGAGGTATTAAATCCTTGGTATTAATAAGACGGTAGATAGTAAAAGTGTTAGTGTAAAACGATACACAAATGTGTTCTATATGACATGACAAAACTCTTTTTATTTTTGTAGAAACAGGGATGGAAACATATTTGTGCGGATTAATACGGGGATGAAGTGAAAGAGATAAGTGTACATTTCTTTGTTCACGTAAATATTTTTGATATAACTTATTTATTAACGAATCACGGTAATAATTGTAGCTATTTGAAAACAGTTCGTAAGTTCTAGATTAAAATTATTTTGACTTAGAGGAGATGGAATAACGGAATTACTATGGGAGGTTTCTATAAATTTGAAAAACATAATAGTTGCTAGATTTAAAGATTTCCAAATTACCGAAAGGATCCTTCATTTTTTACTTCCACAGTAAGTTTAATATTTATATGTAAATTAATTACAAATGTTAGAAAGTTCTGCAAATCAGTCATGCGAAACAATAATAGGGCGTCATCAACATAATAAATAAACGCATTTGAAATGTGGCTCTATAGAAGGATGTTAAGGGTAAGCTGGACAAGCAGAACAACCAATGAAACGGTGTTAAACAAGATGAATACTAGGGCACATTTAATCACTACCATCAAGCTTAGGAAAACATGCTATCTAGGTCATTTGATGCGTCATGGTGAATATGAACAGATCCAACTTATTATAGAAGGAAAGATCGAAGGAAGACGAGGCATCGGTAGGAAAAAAAAATCGTGGCTAAGAAACATCAGAGACTGGACTCATACTAATGGAAATGACCTACTTCATAGAAGTAAAGATAGAGAAAGTTACGCCATTTTAATCGCCAACCTCAAAAGAGAAGGCACCTAGGAGGAGGATCAACATAATAGCACCATAATATCATTTTATTAAATAGAGGGGTTTTGTTTAGGTTCAACTCTATATAGTGCATGAAAATCTCATATGTGCCTGATATTTCCGAAAAGAATCGTTCATCGAAAATAAAATAATTTTGTTTAAGTACCGCGGAAGAAGCCAGTACGACATCCCCATATGTAATTCAGAAAGTATGGTTATGCCACCAAACAATTGTTAGCAATCTTAATATAGGACAACTACTTTTTGAATTAGGAAGGTGAGAGAGTTTTAGCTTAGGTTTAAATCAAAACTTGCAAACTTGTAAATTAATTTTAAATTATGATGAATTACATGACAGAAACCGTCAGATTATAATACTAATAAATCAGTCTGAGGCGCTTAAAAATCCAAAAACTTATGTAGTTAACGCCGAAGTGAAATTAAATTAGTACTCCAATCACCTACTAAACTTTCTTAACAAAATTCCCGAGTCCCTCCGTTCCCGAGATTTATTTGCGAAGCTGTCATGTTCTAAGAAAAATCCGAACTGTCCGATTGTACTGGCGTAATATATTGTTAAAATATTTTCGTTGTAAATCATGAATCCTCATCCCGGCTCGTCCGGATAAAATTCTTATAGGAATCGATGACGATTTAAAACACTCTCGTCATCGCATTAAAACCTTCTCCTTACTAACAAGCTGCTGTTGGAGAGATTTATATCCGAAAGAAAATCCCAATTCTCAGAGAACAAAATACTCGCATATATACACAGTGGAACGGGTACGTTTTGTGTGTATATATATATATCGCAATAGTCTTGTACCAGAGAGCTCCTGATTTATTACAAAATAAAGAAAAAATGGACCTTGCAGAAGATTCATGGGTACGTGTGCGTCTCGTTATATAGGTTAACGGTCTCTAGTAGCAACTATTTGTTCCAAGGGGACATCGGAGTTGCAAAATTCACACACTCAATTTTGCAATTTAATAGAGTAGAGCGCCTAAACGTATTTTAAACTACCATCCTCGCACAAAATTAAGAGCGCGGTAAGAAACAAAATTCGCCCATAACATACAACACGCAGTATTAAGTAACTTATGTATTTATCGTGATTAATACAAGGAAAAAAATTTGTGACTTACTCTACTTGACGTCGCCTTAACTTATTATTTAACTCATTTATTACGGATTTTAATTTAGTCGCCATTATCCTCGACTGATTCATCATGTACATTCGAACTCATAACAAGAGTATTTATTCTGGAAAAAAGCTGGCGACGATATTCATAAGTTGTGACACAACTGTCATATTCATGTCGTCGAAGGACGTATAAAAGATGTACGAAAAATAAACAATAACGACGGCTTAACATTCATTAAGAGAACAAATCTTGAAATATCCTCCCGAACCGAAAGAAGCTGTAACCAACTTCTCGTCGAGTATTTTCTATTAATCTATAATCTCAATGGTAATACAAACTTTTTAACATAACTTCCAAGTTAAATACTTATGGTTGAAATCTTTTTTCACGGTAATTATAAAGCGCTCATAAAGAAGATCTTGGTGACTAGAAACCTGGCACAAACTGAACCCTCGGATCGGCTCGGTGGGCTCTAAAAATACCTAAACGCCTTCAAAAGTAATTTCGGACCGGTTGGAAGGTCCGACGGAAACATCCAACTGGAAGGTGGTAATTCACGTTCACTTTTCACTTGGAACTTGGAAAGTGCTCGGGAAAACTTGCGATGGAATTCGTGAAAAAAACGACGGGGCGTTAAAAAGTCTATCTGTTAAGGTTTTATGTTTTATCAGGTGATTTATTGAAATGTTTGGTTGTGGTAATACGATTTTTATTGCCGCTGACAAGGGACTAGATAAGAAAAACGGAAAATCCTTTAGCGCTTGTCTGTGCGAGGAAGATTTACTCATGGATGGAATTTTTTCCTCGCGATTTCATTGAGAGTAATATTTGGGATATTGAAAAGCGGAATATATACATCAACGCACAGAACATGCAAACGCCACAACGCCATTAGAAATGATTTACTTTACAATAACCGAATATATTCAATCGATATATATTTTCCATCCCGTTTAGATTTATTTACTCAACTGAAGCAAACCGATACGGCTTTCTTAAAACTGGTAAAAACATTTAGCAAACCTTAGATTCTTAAGCGACTCCCTGCCAGTAGTCTAAATTTATACAACCATCTAGCGAGTTAATTACCAGTGATTAAGTTTCAAGGCAGCGTTCCCCCTAACTTCCTCCGACGAATCTCCCAAGACAAATAAAACTAAAACTTAAGTCTCCAAATAACAATCGAAATATCTCATCGAAGCAACATCCGCCCGCTCCGATCTCCATGTAACGTCCTCAAGGTTCGCCCGTTGATTTCGTAATGAGGAGAACACCGCTGAGACCCGTCGCCATTTTGTTGACGATGTTTACAAGTTCCCAGACCGCAGTCATGTCCCGGTTTAAAGATCCCCGCCTAAATGCATTGCGATTGCCGATTGAATCTCGATCAGTTTAGACCAATGATTAGTGACTGGGATGGAAGCTGAATTTATGAAAAGGCGATAGCGGGATCATATAGTGGTGCCCATATTTCGTCTTCTCCTTCGTTGATTGTTGGCTTTAATCTACTAGGATTATAAGCCAGGGGGATTATCTTAGGACTTGTAGGTTACCTTTACGTGTGTCTGAGTGTATACTCCATACTGTTGCTGCGATTCTTTCTTCGCTTATTGATAACCTCTGTCAGCTGAAGCCAAATTAATACAGTCGTCTCCATCAAAATCTAATACTGAAGGCTTGCCTACTTCTCCTTCTTTACCCCTCTTCTTCGTCAGTTACCACTTCAACCAATTTCGAAAACCCCAAGTATTGCCATCTTCGTTTTGTGTCATATTGTTTGTCTAATCACTAAAGTAACTCATCAACCAATGTCACACCATCATTCCTTTGAGTCAAAATTAGGTTGGGAGTTATTGCAAATTTACTTAATTTTCGGCATAAGCAAAGAGCAGACTGAATGACATCTATGGGATATTAAAGTACGAGATACTATTAAGTCAGCACTTATCTAAAAATCGCAACTTAGCACTGCTTGATTGCAACTTTTTTTAAGACGTCACTACAAGGGAAGCAAAATTTTTCTCGATAAGAGCACTGATAGAACCTCAGGGTTGCCTCTGAAAGAGCCCACAGAGTTTTTGTCCACATTCGCTGTATGTGTGTCATTGATGATTAATATTAAATAAGCGTTCATTTGTAACATAATGCAGAGTACCATTCTTATCCGTACGATGAATGTTATTTATTTTCTGGTTGTGTATTCGATTTCTTACGAAATTCTTTTGGAAATTAAGAAACCATTCTCCTACTTTCTTGAACGCCTCTTGCCATTTATTTTGGAACACATTTGTTATTTTTTTAATATAGGTAAATATTCGTTTATCTCGATTTTCATTTTATTGTGTATACTGAGTTTTCTCCCTATATTCCTTAGTTTATGTGCTGTTTACTTTCCTTTTATGTTATTATGGCAGGGAATTCATACAAATTTAAAGGATCTCTTTATCTCCTTCATTTATTTAATTATTGTTTTATTAAAAAATGCTTTTTCCTTGTGATTTATCTGACATTCCAATTGTGCTTTATAAGTCTGTAAAGATGAAACTTTTTTAATGTTATGTTTTCCCATTATTAAGGTTCGTTGATAACATTGCTTCAATCAACCCTTATGTGGAGATTGGTGAAGGTTTTGGTGGCACACACAAAATTTTGGCAAATTTGGAATCAAAAAATTAACTTGTATATAACATGTCTTTCATTAACTGTTATCCGCTTCAAGCACCTTCAACCGATCTGAATGCAACTACTCCCCTCTTGAACTTAGGTACCAATTTCTTCGTGATATTTTTATTTGAATCGGAACTGAATAGAAGTAGAATTAATCTTTTTGGTCAAGTCTCCTGACCTTCCAATTTGGTCAAGTCGCGATGTCAAGCTCCCCCTTTCGATCCCCCTGAATCACCTCCTGTCTCCCCTCGAGCAACGTGTCGAGGGGGGTACGCACGAGGTCCACTTTATACGCACGCACACATTTTTCGTTTTTCTCATACGAGTGGGGCAGTCGTAGGCAGTCCCTCTAAGGTTTGATTGATCTCAGCTTGCCGTGTACTCCTAGGCACACTATCAATTTCCTAGCGAGAGACGAGGATACGCCCTTGAAAGTATCCTACTACTCTTTCCTCTTTTTCTCGTCGAGTATAACAAATAAAGCTCATATTACATCGATAATATATTGCGTCTTCACATGAGAATCCGCCGGTGATGTATGGGACCGTTTTGCAAGCGCTTTTTCTCCTTTAAAGTCAGTCGGGCGACGAAGGAGAGAAACTCGATTTGTTTTTCGTAGAGCAGGCATCATAGGCTTTTCGAACGGTAGGCGGAAAATAATAACACAAGATCGTAAAGAAAAGTTCGAAATATTGGTGCTAATTTTCCACATCTAAATTCATTATATAATATTAATATATTCTATGAGAATTGTTTCCCTTTCATTTAAATATGTCAAAATATTTATTAGCATATTAGACCTAAACTTAACTATTTTGCTTTTTGCGTTTTCCCATAACGGTAGAGGTATTCCTATTTTACTCACTTCCCCTTAAGACCGGCAGACAATGGCAAGTTCAACCTCCGTCTGTTAATTTATATCCATGAGGGTACTAAAATTACACCAGATATAGGTAAAATAGGTGGAAAATTAAGCGGTGTGAGGGATGCAATCCTTGTGAGAATTGGATTTGCTTCGCAAAAAATTCTGTCGTTTTGCAACAATGTTCTCGCCTCTGCCACAACTATAAAACGATAGTAAAGCCCCGACTACATCATCAATAAAGCAGCCGTAAGTGTAGTTAAGGTCCTAGGGGTTGAAATAATGGGCTGGAAGTGTAATAAAAAGTAGGCGATTACATGTGATTCTCTCATCGTTGCCAATTTAAAGAATAAAATTGTTCAAGTAAAATAAACTATTAACTATTCAACTATAAAAAATATTGGCATAAGGGCAAATTAGGGTCTAAGTGACGTTAGGCCCCGGAAATTTATGCACTTGTGTCTAAATTAGACCTTTTTTGAACTGGCAAAAGGATCGAAATAATGAAGTCATAAGTCACAAAGTTGTAGGAAAACGTAGAGAAATGGCGGCGGTTTTCTCATATACGGCATTTTCCATGGGCCTAGAAAAAGTTGTTATCGGCTCATATGGAAATAGGTAGAAGTGCCACGATGGGCCTTATAACTGAAAATTATTTGAAAAAATTATAAAGGTGCACTGCAATTGTATATAATTTCATTATTATTAAGATAGTTAATGGTAGTTGAGCCATTTTGAAACTACATAGAAACAGATATTATATGATATGTGACAAAGAGCATAAGTGCCGCAAATTAACTCTACATTGGAGAATAATTATTGTGAAGTCTATGGGGAGGCGAAATGTGGTACAATACATACTTTTCATATTAATACAAGAGGCCTGGAGTAGAATATTTTTCAATTAAGCAAGTCGAGGGGAAAATCATAAGGAGACAAAATTTGGAATTTCGAAAGAAGCCTACGTCAATCCCTTTGTGATGAAATAAAAATCATGTAGGTAAAAGAAAATGGTCAACGTTTCCTCACATTGTCCTATTTATTTAATACTTTTCAGTATGGTAAAACTCCAATGCCAATTATGCCATTGAAACTAATTAGTTTTTTGCAGTATAGATATTATGTTATTATACGTTTTATAAATGAGAAAATCACAAAACCAAGATAAAAATGTTCAACAAGCCTTCAGCAACCTAATTTCAGCTAGACCTTGTGCAAAAAATTTTCATGGAATCTATCAGTTGGATAACTTCATCCTTTTATATGGCAAAGATGAGAAAATCACAGGCAATCTCGTATGATTATTATTCAAAGACTAATTAACGTATCTATTAATCATTAAAAAATCAAATACTGCAATAAACGTAATGTATTTTATTCAGATTTATCGGTCCACTAAACTCAAAGCATCTCAAAATTTCTCTTGAGATGCCTCACTTACTATTCGAAGCATTTTTCGTATTAAGTACCTATTTAAAACTCCATTAAAATCAGCTTTATCTACCCACGAAATTTACTGACGTCCAGAAATATCTTTCAGCAAAATTAATATATAACTGCGTAAATTCTTTCAGTTATACTTGTGTGCTTAATACAAAATTAATTCCCTCGTGATTGTACCCACCTTCGCTTTTTTATCACTTTTGCCTTCGGTAATAACACTTAAATACCACCCTGCTCGACGAAAAATATTAATTTTCCTGTCGGCTCGTTACGGAACCTTAACGTCCCCTCATAATACACATACATATATAATTAAGAGTTTTTGTTTGATTTTTGACTTAACTCGACAGGTGAGTTATAATTATTCATGCTAGGCAGGCCAGAACAAAAGAATAACATTGTTAAAGGTCCGAAACAACAAAAAAGTTTTCGATTGTGATATTCTTTTTTTATGAAACGCTTAAATTAATAAATAGATTCTTGTCGGCTTTTATTGGTCACATATACAATTATTGTAATGAAACATTTCGAAATTAGGTCAATGAAAAGCAAACTTTTGTCGATACCGAAAGTTATCTTAGAAACCGCCACACAGGTACACGAGAGAGTTTATAGGAGAAATAATTTATTTCTTAAGAATCCATTACGACGAGAGTTTAATAGAAAAAATTTTTCAGGTAAAACTTTAATACCAAATCGATGTATGTTACGAAATACAACAGGCTGTCTTGCAAAAAATTCAACGAGAATTTGACAACCATTTCTAAAAAACTCTAAACTAAAATTTAACTCGCTCAAAAGCTTGAAATTGCTATTAAGTATTACTACTATTTCTTGTGATACCATTAGTTCCTATGTTTCACTTGCGATGAGCTTATTCTCTAACAAAACCTTATAGTCCAGCCCATATATAGTACATAATTTAAAGGAAATCGTTCTGTTTAATACATTGCTGGCACAATTTACATTGTAGCCTCAAGCTCTGTTAAAGTGCGCATAAAGCGATGTTAAATCGCTCAATAGACTTCGCAAACGGCGAAATAAATCTATATTTTACACCATATAAATTCATGTAGCAACTTTGTGGCAATAGCTTTAACAGCTTACGTCTTTCCCTCACACCCGGCTGATGCAATTGTCTTCGTGCCTTCGATTTAAGTGGGAACGTTCCGAAAATGGATACAAGCAAATGAAAGGCTCGCAGAAGTGAGAAAATGGAGTTCGATTTCTTGAGCTATAAAGGAAAGTCTTTGGAATTGTGTGGATCTCACCCTAATGATTGTAAAAACATTTTCTTGAGGATAGCCAAGATGATATAACTAATAATAACTACTGGATGAGGTTCGACTGTAAGTTATAATTCTCTATGTGCTCGTGCAATATTTTTTAAATGGTAATTCTACAATGTCACTTATATCTTAGTCTTAATTAACTCAAGATAACTTAACTTTAAGTGATAATTCTGGCAATGCTTCCTATTTCAATGAAACCAGGCTTAAGAGGTTTAAAACTTATTCGACGATTTGAAATAAAAATAACCGTTCCTACAACTGGCATTTGTAAAAACTTTCGTTTTATTCGTAAAAAAACTTCATTCTCTAAAACACAAGCCAAACCGCTTTGGCGTTGCTTTTCATTTGAAAAGCACGGAAAATCTCTCAGAGAAATCCTGAATTAGAGTTGATAGAATTACTAAGTCGGCTTTTCTGGCATTTTCCCTCGTTCTGCTCTCGTTTATTTCCAAAATGGTAATGTATACTTTGGATTCGGCTAATTTTTTCCTTGTTTCGCCGAGAAATGATGAAGAGAGGCGGGAGATTTCGCCATTTGTTCGAATAATTTTTTACTGTTAACAGTAATGAAATTACATCGCGATTATAACAGCGGCGTTGAGGTTTTAGCCTATAATGTAGAGGTAAGCCATTCTCTTATCCTGAATTCAATAAATAAAGCAATAAATGTTTAATACACTGTTTTCTTGTTATTCCTTTAAAAAATACTACTTTCAAATTCTGTAAGTAAAAATAAGAGAGATTAATAAATCTGGCATTTATAACCGTTAGTAAATTGTAACAATTAAATGAAGAGTTGAGTTCTCGTCTCTGCTATATAAAGTAGGACAAATATTTTCTTGAGACAAACAAAGAAAACGGGGTTACGTTTAACATCTGATATAAAACGTTTAAGTTGAGTAACCTAAAAAAACAAAAGAAAAAATTTATACATACGCCCTCCCTTACAGCAGTTCATGCACCAAAGAATAGAAAACATCGCGCAATCATATTTTAACAAATAAACACAACAAATTTTGTTTACTTTCAATTTGTGCAAATGAAATGTATTTTCGCGGATGGCCTCTGTGACTTGGGGCGTCGCCTTTCGAATGAGATAAAAAGATACATCCCTTTCGGGGAATTCTCCTTTTGTTTCACTGAACCGGAATTGAAATTTCTCGAAAGATGTTTTAGCCGGAGCGATTTCGATGTTTTTCTATGGGCGTGGAAAAGGAAATCGTCGATATGCATTTGTTTGTTCCTGAATAATTTTTCTCCCTACATAGCTGTGTCAACCGTAATGCTGAGTAACTTTTTCTTTGTAAGTCAACATTCGAATATTTTGGGATGGATATTTATTGAATTATTGAACAAACTTTTCTCTAGAATTATATCCACGAGGAGTAATATTCTGGTTCTGCAAGAATTTTCCAAGTCCAAATTTGTTTTTTTGTTCATTATTAACCAAATACAATCGGCTTTCTTAAAATATATTCGATATGCATTTGTTTGTTCCTGAATAATTTTTCTCCCTACATAGCTGTGTCAACTGTAATGCTGAGTAACTTTTTCTTTGTAAGTCAACATTCGAATATTTTGGGATGGATATTTATTGAATTATTGAACAAACTTTTCTCTAGAATTATATCCGCGAGGAGTAATATTCTGGTTCTGCAAGAATTCTCCAAGTCCAAATTTGTTTTTTTGTTCATTATTAACCAAATACAATCGACTTTCTTAAAATATATTCCGACCTGCAGTAGATACTTTCTGTGGAATGGAACTCAACAAATTTACATCTAAATAAGGGTGAACTTACTCGGTTCGAATATAAGACCTCGTTTTGTTTATGAGCATTATTTGAATTTGCATAATAATCCAACGATAAAAGAAAATGCTCTTCACACTTTGACCTGCATAGTAAATGGTTAATAAAGTGAAGTTACCTGTACCGTTTAAGTAAAAGTTGCAGATGAATATTAACACACTAAGTAAATATTTGCATTGTCATTCTGAGGTGCAGTTGTCATATAATATGTATAAGACGAACTTTTTTCCAATTATGACATTAACTGTTTCTTCATTACAAATGCCATATACCATATTATAGCAATTTTATGCAAATATAAATGTAATTATCAGAGTGTTGACTACAGAAAGTAGAATGCATTTTTTGCTAATTCCCCAAACAAAACAAAATCTATAGTCAGTGATATGCACCAACGTTTCGCCTCACGTTTGAGGCAATCTCATGACCCTGTAATGTTTTCTCTAGGTATTAGAATTTCACAAATAATATTACTTACATTTTTAGGATATCCTATATTCATGTGGACAGGCTTCTAGAGCCTATGTATTCAATTTGTGCCTGAGGGGTAAATTCGATTTTAATCGATGGAGCGACCATTACTATTGTGGGGCCTTCATGGGTGATATTTGTTTTTTACTTATTTGTCTATCTGTTTAAAACAATTCCGTCCTTTTTGTCAATTTTAATACATATGCTTTTAATTTTTAGGCATTTGGAGACATTATTATGTGGTAAGAAACTTAAAGTGATGATGGTGAGATTTATTTGTACAAATCGGGAGTTGTAACATTTTTGTAAAGATGAACAATATTCTAAAAGTCATGAATTCTATCCATGTTATTATGGTTTGTATTTATATGTAATGTTTCAGTGAGTAACTTTACAAACCAGTTAATTACATGTGTTATTATTTCTATATTTTTAAAATCAAAAGTATGATTTTGTATCAGCGAGCGTTAAGTTCATTCTAAATGGGTCGTATTACTATTATTAGTATTCACTTATCTTGATACAGCCTTTTCTTTATATATTATTTGCTATCCCGTACACAAACTTTTTCTAAAAGATAAGTTGAACTTGAAACTTTATATAACGTGTTTACGAAAATCTTTAGTTAGGGGCTCCAACACTACTCGTCCACCGGTTACTGGAATATTAATCGCTCTAAGCTGCTCCACCGGTTACAGGAACACAAACGAATCTCTTTTGCTCCGATTTTTTTCAAGGCATGAGCGCTTAAGGACAGCAACGCCAGAACGGTTTACGTCTTTTCTCGTTCGCGTCTTTCAGTGGAATCCCCCTCACACACTATCTCGCAGTAGTCCAGGGTTTTGTCCTCTAACCTTAGGTCAACATATTACTCCAATGAAATTCTTTTCTCTTATTCAGCTCCCTGCAGCCTCACCGCTCACACGAAATATTATGACGCCCATGAAATTTTTAATTGAAATCTCAATAATTACGATGGTTACAGAGTCGAGGGACGTTTCAAGAGAAAATTGGTTACTTATAAAATAGTTTGTCAAATGTTCATAATAATTTGACTATTAGAACTGAAGGTATTACAAAAAACTTGTGTTATTATGGGAATTCTTCCCGTATCACATTTTAGTAAGTGGTGTTAATTAATCCCTCAAAATTTGAATATGAATTTATTGATTTGATTGTCGTTGATAACTATTCTCCATTCCGTCATCAATCTAGTCGACGAAAACAGTCCAAAAATCAGCTAATATACGTTGTTTGACCTGAAACACTTGGATTCTCACTCATCTTGAATTGTTTGAGAATTTCATGGATCGGCAAAAGTTTCTGGCGTTACAACCGCACCGCAAACAAACTCGCTATTATTACATTATTTCCGAAGAACTCTAATATAAGTTTTACGTCGCAAGAAATAGAAAGAAAGTCTAGCCCGTCAACCTCTAGGATATTCCTAATGAAACAAAAGCTTATTAATACAACTAAAACTTCAATACTTCGTGTATATCTGAGTGTCGTCGGTGTTTGCGGGAAGAAGTGCAAAAACTTTGAGCCGACATTTCGAGACGGTTCGTCGCATCGGCGACAAAGCCATTTCACCATTCCGCTAAGAATTTATACGTCAAACACAATAGGCGAGTTAGGGTGTGGTGTTTTGCTCACCGAAAACTCGGCAATTGTTTTAATTTTCTTTTGTAGACTCATCGTTTTGGGAAAAGCGTTTTATATATTTCCACTGCCGTTTTTACTGTGAGGTCGCCGAACTCGCTGTTTGCGCGGCAAATGAAAAAATCGACCGGGATGAGATAATTTATTCTCTCATTTACTTTTTTATGTCACAAAAAATTCGAATATTCCTGTAACTTTTAAAACAAATGTGAAGCAATGGTAACTCATTCCAAAAGTAGCCACACTTTGCCAATTAGTCAAAGGAACCTAGCACAAAACTAGTGGTCGTTGAGTTTCAAGCAAAAGTTTAAAGACTGAGAACTAAATAGTTCAAAGTATCCTGAAACGCCTCATTAAATATCAATGTAAAGAGTTTACGACTACTTTGCCTGGTTGAACAAATTTGAGAATGTTCTGCAATTACTGTCAGTTCACCTTCAATCGAATGCCCCCCTTTCTGTCTCTCAGTATCATAATGTTACCCCATTTCTAATTGCAACAATTACTTCTGCAATAGTTTTTCTCATAGGTATTCATCCTGTTAATTTTTCCACTCAAAATCAGTTAAAAAAGTCAGTTAATATATATTTTCTATAATATGTTAAAATATGTGCATTCCCATATACCTTTGTGAAAAACGTAATAATGTATTTCTCATTTCACAGATACTCTCAGGTCACGACAATTTAATAAGACCTTACAGACTCCTATCAGGCATTTTGGTTTTTCTGTTATGAATAATTTACCTGGTACATCTATAAAATGTAAATCAATTCATTTTACTTTCTCCCTACATTCTATAAGACTATCTGATCAAACTAATATTAATCGTCTTAATCTTGATAGTCTCATGTAATTGTTGGGTACCTTTTGATTTCCTAGAACAACGCTTTTGAAGATTTCAAAGTTGAATCGAATTTTATTAGGCATCGAGTAAATACACATAAGTGCTTTCACGTACGACTAAATCATTCACTAAAAAAAAAACATTCCTTTATTTAGAGTTGAAAGAATTTAATAAGAAACCGATGGGGGAAGACTAGAGCAATGTTTAAAACTCCCTTTCGTGAAGTGTAATAAAAAACGTAAAAGTCCCCTGACCTAACACTAAAGAGAGAAAGAGGAACAAGTAAAGGAATTCCCTTGCGAGAGCCGGTCCCAGAAAAAACCCCGAAAGTAAATATAACCGAAGAGTAATGCGGCTGCAAACGTGGCCCGATTCCTTTGTGAGATTCCCCACTCGATATATTGACACTCCGAAATCAAACCAATAACATGGAAAATAGATGGACACGGCCCTCTGATGGTATCCGAACTCGATCACGCGTCAAAGGAGTCCAGACAGAAATTTTCAGGAGATATACTTTCCTTGCCCGGGTCGCCCGATGGGGATTTCGAGCTGATCTGGGTCGGGGGACAATCAGAATGAATGAATAAAAAATTGTTTCTTTAGGCAAGGCATCAGAGGGGAATATGCGCTGGGATGAAATTTACCCGGTGGAAAAATTTACTGATGTTTACTTTCTAGTTCAATCCATAGTTTTCGTATGTTCGGGCTTTCTTTGGTATATTTTGAACTCTTATACTATAGGATTGATGACCAAAAATCTATCAAATCGCACTTAATTTGATTAATTACGAAATTAGAGGTATCAACATGATGATCTTTGTCTCTGATCTGCAATTGAGAACAAAAGTGTAAATTGTACTCTTGCAAAACGGGGTATGACACGGTTATAATAAATTTTTTTCGTAATAATCAGTATTCGCGAAATATGCAGTTAAAATTCCCTTAAATATGCATGCAACCTGCATATTTCCATAATAACAGGTTCAGATGACAAAGACAGATTAACTGTTGCTTTTAGAAATATTTTTTTCTTTATATTTGATACAACAGTTATAATTTACAGTCGAAAATTTATGCTTATTATTACAACCTAAAAATTTACAATTATGTTAATATTGTATTTTATATCGTAACTATACAAAAATTATGTTAAAAACTGGTAATTATTTGCGCCCTGGCCACGCAGCCTTGATTAATGACTCATCTGTCCGTGAGAAGACCGACTGGGGTAAAATCGTAACGCGTCATCTCTTTCTAATGTGTTTCCTATCTCACGTTCGCACGTTTTCTCTCGCACTCACTCTCCCTCTCCATAAGTATGGAGATACTTCCTCACATACTGTATATTAGATATTATTTAGTATTGCAACAACTGTATACAGATGGTCAGTAATTAAAAGAAAATTTTAATCGGCACCATTTCATTTCGTCTCCATTCCCTTCAAAATCCTAATTAATAAAATTCCCATTTAGTCCTCTGCCTCTTTTTCTTCGTTTTATTTACACATCCTGTTGAACGTCCGCTCTTCCTGAAGGTCTTTTTTCTACCAGAGTTCCCACAGAGAGAAAGCCAATAACTAAAACACTATATCTGACACAAAGGCTGCGTAAGTCCGAGGCCTTTACCCCTTCTCGCTTGACCCAATAAAGGAAAGTAGAGATAAAGGGGCTTTTATGAAGGGTCAGATTTTAGATTTTTGTTCCGAACGGCAAAAACGGATATGCGGTCGAGGCAAGAACCGTTCGGCTTTTAGATGTTTTGTAGCCGCCGGACGGCAGTGATACATTCGACGTCGTTCCGATGTATTTAATGAAGAAAAAATGAATTGGTTACCGTATAAATTATGTGTAAGCTTTGAGGTCTACGGCGGGAAAAAGTGGAACGTTTCTGGTCGAGAAAAATTGGTCTCTAATAACAACTCTTACTTTTAACAGAAGGCTTTCGGGCATTTTGCAAATCCTCTGGGGAACTAGCTTTGTACAACTTTTTCCCAGCGAGTGGTTATTCATCCACATTCATATGGAAGCATTTTTCTAAAAGCAATATTTTTAACATCTTTAGAATTTAGTCCTGCTTTTAAGGGCAGTTCAATAAATGTTTCAATAATGAATTTATAGATACGGTGAGAATTTACAATACGCAATGTATTCCTTACCTTTGGTTCCATAAGTATGAAATATTGCAGTATTTATTGCTTTATTATTTTTAATAATTTATTATTTATTTAATATATTAATATATTTAATATATTATTATATTAATATATATTAATTATATTAATATATTATAATATTTAATATATTAATTATTTAATTATTTACTAGTGGATGCTCCTTAAATTTTACAATAAATTTAATAATTTCAACGCCCCCTTCAAATCTTTAACATTAAATTATTTTAAAATCAATTAAAACGAAGTTTAACTCTTTGTCTTTCTTTCTGGTATTTATTTACATACGTTTTCGTTTTTTAACGTATCATTTCTCAGATCTGTTAGTATATAGGCACAAATTTTTTGAAGTTTGAATGAAATTATCTTTTCTTATTGTTAATAGTAAGCATATGTCATTGTTCATATGTCGTTGTCATATGTTAATAACCACGAGTTGAAGAGTTAAAGACAAGAGTTTTATTCTCATAATTTTAAATATTCACGTTTAGAATACATCCTAAGGTTGTAAATTGAGTTGAAAAATTGCACGTAACCAATCAACACGCCACAGTTATATAATCCAAACTACCTTTCTCTTGTGTAAAAGTAACACGGACTCTTATACTTTAATTCTCGTAACATGCAGCGAATATATTTCAAAACTTTGTATGTAAATTACACGTGAACCAGCGACTTTCAGTGTACACAACACCTTAAGCGTTCCCGATAAGAAGTACATTTTCCATTTTCTCCCAATCAGATAAGTGACGTGATTTTTTTCCGACGTCGAGCCGTGAATCGAGGTAATTACGAGGTAGTTTAGGGGGTAGTTGTGATAAGAAATATCTACGTGAAATCGGTAATCCGTCTCGCAGGCGACAGTAGACAGTGCCAGTATTTGGCACGCGAGACAAGATCGATTTTGGGTTTACGAGTGTTGGGATTAAGGCTGCGAGGGATAGGAAAGGAAAAACGGGAGGTTTTTACCTAACGCGACTTTATTCTCGGATACGGAGGAACGTTCTGCCGAGACGAATTACGGGGAGGGGACCCTAATCACGGAACGGTAATTTGTTCGTCGTTTTTACTTTTCATTTTTCCGTAATGAGCTTAATGGCGTCGATAATAGGCAATGGGAAATTCGGCCGCTTTCGTGACTTTCAAGCAGAGATAAAAATTTGTCGACATCCTTAGAAAATTTTACTTCGAGCATTACCATGACTTTTCAAACTATTTAAACCTTTTTATATTTTTACCACAAATGAACTAAATTTTGCTTGTAATAAAATAGGTCTTCATTGGTACTAATCAGTACTTTCAATATGGCACATGGGGGTGACTTATCTACGAAAACAACTAAATCTTAGAAAGAAAACATAGATTAGGTTTCTACTTGAGAAGAGGTAGTGACACTAAAAAGGATAATACTCAAAAGAGGACTGACCACTTATCTGTCTTCATGTAAGGCGATGCTCTCTGTAATACATTTAATAGTATAGGCAGTTGTTACCACCTACGACAAAAATAAATTTTACCCGTATTTTTCACCCCCTCGGAAAGGGATTTTTAAATTTTTTCAAGCCATTACTTGAGAAGTACTTCGAATAAAACCGACAAAAACATTTTATTCCTAGCTTTCATCCCGTCGTAAAACATAATTCGGAATATTCGTATTATTTCGAACCATACGAACAGATCTGTATTCCAAATTTCTATGAATTTGTTTTTGAACTTTTCCTTGAGCATTTTTATTACAATTTAACTTCGATTTTGTAAGATTATGATTGCTTTCATGGTACTTAATTATTTTTTAAACTGATTCGGGGTTATTTTAAATTCACCCCGTATATACAAAGCTTATGGATATCGAAACTTTGGAAAATTTGATAAACCTAAAATATTAACAATCTTTTTGCCAAGTTTCGTTTGAATTCACTGGTTTCATTTTTTCGACAAACGGAAAATTTAGTGGGCCATTTCCACTGTCCCTTGTGAATCGCTGTTACCCAAGTTGAGTGTATGGCACATGCAGTTATATAATAGAATCATCATTTTTCCTACAAAAAATTGTTATAACATCAAAGCTTTATAAAAGCTCTGAAGGTCTGCAATCCAAGTTTGTACTTCAATAAAAAAATATTACTGAATATACTGGAAAATAAATGTCTGCAAGTAAAAATGTTCGCGGAAATTATTTACAATGGAAGGTACATTAAACCTACAAAATATTTTTCCTTAATTTCTTCCTATAAATTTTGTGTTTGTTATACTACCTGTCCAGTAGTAAAGCTCAAAAACAACTATTAGAAGAACGAAAGTTATACAAATGGTGTAAATATGTAATTAAATTTATAAAATAATATAGACACTTACCCTGCAGTTCGGCTGGCAACCTTAAAAAAAAAAGAAATACTTTAGTAACAAAGTTTGATTTAAAATTACGATAAGGATATAACAGATTCATTTGCCATTTAAATTTGCTTTCTGTTCTATATATACGGAGCTTAAATAGCTACAATTAATCAATAGGCAGTTGTGCATTTTTGCAAATTTACATATACAAAAGCATTGAGCTCCACAAAGCACTTTTGAGGCGTAAAATGGAAACAAAACGATTGAAAGCAAAAGTGCTGCCATTTAAATATATTGGAATACATTTATCAAGTCCTTAAGATATAACTGAATAGTAACAGTTAGTGGGGGTGAGTGATGTGATATAGATACACTTGTACGTTTATATAACAAAACATAAAAATATAAAATGTAGAAACCAATTGAAAAGTAATACAAAAAACATTACGTAAGCGAAAATCTACTTACAGCAATTAAATATTTTGATATTTTGCCAAATAAATTAAAACTTAAAAAAAAGTTACCACAATTTATTGAGGTACAACAGAAATCAGTTAAGCTGCGAAACTGCTACAACTAACAGAACGCCAAGGACTGACAAAAGCCCAAAAACCACGGTGCTGGAATATAGAAATCAGAACCATGCGTTCAGTAGATGAAAGCGAAAACAGAAGTGGTAGCAAACCACACTCTGAAGGAGAAAAAGGCAGAAAGCAAGGACAGCGTAAACAATCAAGCACAGAAGTCATAGGCTCATATTACCCGCAACGCATTTCTTTTTCTGATTACTACATAGAGTCTCGACAGTTCGAATGATGAACGACATGGAATGAATCTTTTCTCGACTACGAATATAATTTATTGGCAGCGGAACTT
This sequence comes from Cryptocephalus primarius, assembly GCA_963576515.1. Taxonomy (NCBI): domain Eukaryota; kingdom Metazoa; phylum Arthropoda; class Insecta; order Coleoptera; family Chrysomelidae; genus Cryptocephalus; species Cryptocephalus primarius. Next base: position 14,272,485 of record OY754942.1, on the reverse strand, counting down.
GGAGCACACGTGTTCTTTTCATTTATTACCTAAAATTTTCATTAATGTAGAAACGGTCGAAGACCGAAACGGGCCTGTCGCTGGCGAGACGAAAATTGGAAAACCAATTCGTTATCGGAAAACCTCCCGGCAATAAGTATGAGTGCTAAAAAGGAGCCTCCCCGGAAAGTAATTTACATTTTTATGTTGTAATTACTTATTTTTCGGTTAATAGGGGTTTTGTGTGGCGGAAAACTGGGCCGATATTAATGTTGCTTGATGGCGGTGACGTGACGGTGTATTGTGAGTGAAAAAGAAACTTTTTGCGGAGGAAATTGCCTGAGAATTTTCGTAATAACGGCTTGTTATTGCCGTATAAAAAGTTGTATTTTATTTCATTTGAGTCTTTTCTGATGTTTGAGGGAAAGCACGTTATTTCGTGCTTTTTTATGTGTTCTACGTCGTTTATATCTTTTTATTTCTTCTTCGGTTAGCCATTTGTATTCACAAAAAAAAAAAAAAAACAGGGAAAGGGGTGAAAACGCGTATTTTTTAAAGTTACGGCGACGTAAATGACGTTACGATCGAGCAGAGTTTGTGACAAGGTGGATAAGCTAAAGAAGTGACCTACTTAACGATGATCTACCCCAGGACTGTTCCTATCTATTATATACAGCAAAACATCCTTATATATGTTTGTGAGTATGTATGTGTATGTCCGGAAATGTTTAAATACTCCCGGATTATCTGAAAACTTGAAACTTTGCACACTTACAGCTTCAAACTCAAATAAACCCAAAAAACCTCGAATTCAGATGGGGAGAAAATTAGGAATAGAATTTATTTAAAAGTGGCAAAATAGTTAGAAACTGTAAACTTGGAATGCTTACAGCTTAGGCATCGAGATGGTCTAGAAAATATCATAATTCCGAATTTCTCTTTACAAGGGGTGTGACAAATATAGATAATATTAATTGAACGGTGCTCGAATAGCTGTAAACTTTAAACTTGGCACGCATATAGCTTAAGCCTCGAAATATTCTAAGAAAATAACTTTTAGATGGAATTTGAAAATAGTGAGTGTTCTACATGATTTTATTTCTGGACGACAATATAGAATTTTGGACCTATACGATTTGATGAAAATGATCTGTGGTTGATACGTTGTATGAATGAATATCGTGATTCTTTGAAGTTTGGCATATTCTTAAATACATCAACACATAGTTCAAAAAACACTTACAGCCTAAACTAGAAGAAAATTTAAAAAAAGGGGTGGAAAAGAGAGTGCATGCAATGGTTAGCAAGACACTAAAAACTTTGTGTGGCTAAAAATTGGGATCTCAATTGGTTTAGAAAAATATAATAATCCCAGTTTTAGATTAGGTCGACCTCTTATTTGATAAGATTTTATGTACTTCCTAACTTCCTAACACTGGAATATAAACACAAAAGCAATATTTTCGTCTGTTTACTCCCCGTACTACACAATGAACTCTATGAAGATGCAATGAACAACCATATTCATAACATCAGAGCAGATGAGAGAATTCCTCAGCTCGTTGTTAGCTCCCAATTAAGCTCGTTGGGGTCATTCAGCAAACTCACGTCGCGCCTGTTTTAAAAAATGACAACAATCGAAGTCGTGCACTTTACCTGGACACCATACCCATTATTTTAAAAAAATGCGATGCAGCGCCTCGGGCAGGTGCGATCGTGCTCCGAAACCTTAGGGGGCGATCGGAGCATGGAATTCTTATCAACTAACGAGGACGAGGAGGTGTTTAGTTTAACGTTCGTCGATAGATTCCCTAGGGAGAACATAGAGCTTTGAGCATGCTTTCGCGCTTTAAACGCCCTTAACGGAGTTGTTCGGGGATATCCGGGGTACGGGGATTCCTGTGAATATCCTGAGCGCACATTCGAAATAACATGTTATAGATTTGAATTACTAACAGTAGAAACGGTCTTGCAGACAAGAAGGTAAATTTGTAGGCATTTTAGAGGAAAATGTAATGACCACAAGTGTAAAGTAATGCTGAGACTTGATGGAACTTGCTTGCTCTATTGCTTCATATACATCCCTGTGTCCCTGGATGCCCCTGTGATATCACATACTACTGAGGTCGAAATATAATGATTTATCCCAGTTTCTAATTCACTGTACACAAAATATTTCTATTTAATAATAGTGCTGATTCTGCGTAAACTTTTATACACATCCCGAATTGCCATTTGTTCCTCACTTAATTGTAAATTTTCCCTCTACATGATAGTGGGCGAAAAGCAGTAGTAACAATAATAGGTCAGAGTATAAAAATGGTAAGCCTGTCACTTTTTGAAGAATTTTTAATATATACATAGGGAGAATATTATATAAAATCGTTTTTTTATGCGATACAACACGGCGTATTCTTGTGAATCTGCTCATGGCGCTTTAACACGAGATATCGTCGAATCCCTGGACAATTCTGGCCAAATTGGTACTATCCTACTTGACATTCAGGAAGCTTTTGACATTATTCCACATGACTTATTGTTATAATTTGTTTATTCTTTTTGTTATTAAAACAACTCCGTTTTGAATTTAGCGTTACTCTAAACATCGTCAAAATGGGCCCAATCGCCCCCATTCGACAATCAGAGCAAAAATCAGATACATTCTCCTTATTATACAAGCCGAGATTGGTCCCCCGAGCAGGTGAAACAAAGAGTTGATTCACCTGTCCGACAACGTTGATGCTGAGACTTTCACCTGCTCCCCCGTAGAGAAGAAGTATTTTTTTAGAAAAATTCGGTGCAGGTGCAGACCTCGAGGTTGTCGATTATAGGTAGTTATGCCAAATTTTACGTCTGGTCCAAATGTATTTTTCTTTAATATGAATATATTGTTATAATAAAAATAAGAAATTATGTAACAACAGTAAGATACTTTCACGTCAGCATGTGAAGTTGCTGATTTTATATTTAGTCGGAGCATTGCATGTACAAAGAGGTATCACAATTAAAAATATTTAGGAAGGATTTTATGGTGTTTTGGAAAGTGGAATGTTTAATTTAAAATTTTTTTTTAATTGTTTTTTAATTTTTTAATTAATTTTAATTTTTTAATTAATTTTTAATTTTAAAACGTACGCATCAAAACAGTCGGTTTGTAGTCCCATTTTCTTTTGTCTTTTAATTGGAACCAGTAAAACCAATCTAACCTAGAAAACTTCTTTAAACTTAATATCCAATTCCTTACTTTTCTTGTAATTATTTCCATCTGCTACTGAACCAATTCCCATTTGTCTTTAATCATTCTTAGTTAAAACCCTTCATTACTTTGTTTTAATGTTCTTCTAGACTGTACAATAACCATTTTATTTCAACGTAACTTATCTATAATTCGTTTTGAGAGATAAAAGCACGATCGTCTCGACAGCCGTCGAAAATAAATAAATGAAAGTAGAAAGAGTAGTAAAGGCGTTCATCTGCTTTATTTATGAAATGAACTAACAACTGTACATTTCGTGTATGAGACTGCCTTGATTATTCAGCATCCACAGTTCCCCGTGTTTCTTAAGCCCAATGAAAAAGCATCGCGACACTCATCGACTTAAAATGTTCAATTAAACCCCTAATGTTATTATATGATAAATTCCAAATTTTCTACATGGCTCGCCGTGTTATATTTTAGTAATGTTCACATGAAAATCTAGGGTAAGCTTATTAGCTCTGTTACTTCCTACATAATTTACGTGAGGTAACTTCATGCAATTTAATAATTATGACGTTAAGTAATGTTGTAAGCTTCAGGTCACGATGCTGCCGAGGCTACTTAGAAAATATTTGAAAACCCAGCGGCCAATTTTTATCTAGCACAAAATATCATAGTATTTGTTCATTCATAAAAGCATTGCTTAAAAGAATTAACCTACCTTTTTTGATCACAAATTCTATTTTGATTTAAAACCGCTCTCAACCTCATGGTGACATAACTCATGTGATGTGACAGTTCGGAAGTATAGCAGGCAACATTTTATTCGCCAGAACCAATTTGGAACGTCTATTGGAACGAACTTTATTTTTTAAAAACAACTGAACTATTGATTGACGTGGCAACAAATTTAGTTGTCAAAATAGTCTTTTCGGATTCATTGCAGTAGGAATCAGAAAAATGGCATTTTGCGGTGTAAACAGGGTCTTATCGTCTGCATCGAAGAAATACTATAATTATTTCCGTCCTCCTTCCTCCACTAAAGGTGAGTTGAAGCCGCTTCAATACATTAGAAGTATTTTAATCGTATCCTGATTCAGTTTAGGGTGTGACATATTCAAAACAACTAGTTACTTAGCTAATGTTAAAAGTACGTATTTCGTTGTATTGATTTGGGAGACTTAATTTTAGTTACGAGCGTTACGTTGAAGTATCAAAGCAGTTTTGTGCGAAAAATTAAATATTGAATACCTTACATAACACAAATGAATCGCAATTGTTTTACTAACATTGGACGGGTGTTGTTATGTAAACGTTTACCTTAGGTAACTTGGAATTTTGGTAAAAGCTATTGATGACTAGAAAGTACATGAAATAACTAGTTCGAAAACATCAATTATAATTTGAGGAAATGATCCGTTCAGAAGATATAGCCTTTTGAAATTGCGATTTTCCATAAGAGCTTAACAGCAAGGAAAATTAAAAACTCACCAAAAAATCATCTAAAGGGGGTACAACTGTGCCAGACGAGCGCAGTTCGGGGCCCACGATAAACTGTAGACCCCATCCAAATAGGGCAGGAGATAGTGTAGGATACGAGGGGTAAATCATTAATGATCTGTGAGACGACCAGAGTTAGTTCCGCGGCTAATATCAAGTTTCGTCGATTTTGTCGACTAGCACTGCTTAAACAGCCTCATCATCGCATTACCCTGAATTCTCTGTTGCAGTAATAGTGAGCGACCCCCTGGAGCACGCCACGGGCATAGCCAAGCGCGAACTGCTCGCCAAGCTGGCCGGCAACGACGACCCCTTCGATATGAAGGTGTTCAAAAGGGGCCCGGGGACGAGGCACGAACCTACGGAGATCCCTTCCGCGTTCGATTCCCGCATAGTCGGTTGCGTTTGCGAGGAGGAGGCGACCAGCATCCGTTGGATGTGGCTGCACAAAGACGAGCCGAGGAGATGCGAATGCGGATATTGGTTTCAATTAGTACATAAGGCTCCGGTGTAATTCGGACACGTTCCCTCGTTTGTTGTCGAGTAATCGAGGATACGTTCATTAAATTGCTTATAGTTTCAAATGTATTGATTTGAGGTTGCTAACTAATGATTCCAAAAATATTGATAAAAATATATTTTTTCGTATCGGTGCTATCGGACGAAATGGCACGTTTTTACTCATCGCAAGTCGTGACGGAAAAGGTCTCATTGCCGAACAGTCATAAAGTAGTAAAACAACGTCATTTCTTTAGTAGCTTCCTTATGAGTACAGTAATAAAGAAATATCCATAGCTGCGAAATAGACAACAAACAGTTCTGTACGAGTGGACTTTTACATATTTATCTATCATTATCTACCTAAGTATGGTAACAAGTATGGTGTAAAGCAACTGCTTTATATGCATGTATGTACTGCATTATATGTTAGTCCCAATACAATTTTTGTAAAACGTTTTAAGGGATTGGTATAACAGAAGTCATACGTGATGTATAAGATTTGTAAAATTTAATAAAGATGGTCCATGAAAAGTAAACAAAAAATGTGGTTAGTCTAATGGGCATTTTAAAAAATACCAAAATTTTTATAACATTACATTTAGTGAGAATTCTCATATCAGTACATAAGTACGTACTTGGAAATGTATAACGTATTAGTAAACGTTCTACCCTTTTTTAATCGGGAAACTAGATATAGGCACGTGATGTAAATCCCCTTTAAATTGGCGTACATTAGGATATTCAGTCAACGGCTGTCACCTCAAAAGACAAAAACGTTTACCAATTTAATGTAAATGTGTAGTAGTGAACATTTAATTTACCGACGTACAAGTAAACAGAGAATCTCCAACAGGCGTTAAATTTGAACTCATTAAACTCTAGAGTCCGTCATTCATGTTATATTGCACCATTGTAATATGTCTCTCTCTCTTTCTCTGCTTGTGTCTCTCCTTTAGAAAATATAAAATTATACTTGTTGCGCGCCGCCGTATACGTGCATTTGTTCGACATTCTACTGTATAAAATCTCTTTAAATTATGTTCTAAATTCTTCTTCCTCTAAATTTGTTATTGTGTTCCGAATATTCTATATGAGAATTGATAAGTTTTGTATATGATTGCTAAAACGCAATTCACCCATTTATAGCTAAAAAATTTTAATTACAATATCCACTTCCCACTCATGTGATGATGCGTTCGTATCCATATTAATAACGAACTTCCGACATTGTCATTTTCCACCCTTTATTCCTCTCCAAACTACCTTAATAACACTTTTCACCTCTTCCCTTTCAGGCCCCCTATTTCAGGGGCGAAACTCACTAACGGCGTAGAAAGTCGTCAGAAACGAACATGAAAGTTTCATTAGTCTTTTAATATCATTAGATTATGTCAAATAGGATGCCTTCCAGCAAAACCATTATGCCTATTTAGTTTCGACGATAACTACTTGTGCCGTATTTAATATATAATGTGGGTATAGAACCGTTTTCAACATAAGACATACTGATAAATTGAAACAAAATTGTTGGGGCGGTGCTTAAACGGAGTTTTGGATGTAGACGAGGCATATTGTTAGTATGGCATTAGGACTAGTAGGCTATGGCTAGTAGGCATTACGTACACTGTACGTACATACTAAATAATTGAGGTTAAGACTACTTTTTACATAGTGTTTCATATTACAGAAAGTACGAAATCAGTACATGATAGTACTTAAAAATTCTAAATTCAGCTAAACAATCATGTGTTTTTACCATTTTTAAATTTATGTGTAAACGGTAATAATTTAGTGTTACTATGCGCAGTAAGTACCTACTGCCATTTGTAAAGCGAATCTTTGTCGTGAATTTACCCAGACATGTTCTGTCCTTCTGATCCAATTTCGGAACTTCTGTAACCTTCTTCTAATTTCCTTGCTCTTATCAATAAATCACCTTATCAAATCCCCCTTTTACTTATTCAGTTTCACCAAAAACTCCCCGAACTGATACTGATAACCGTACCTTCATCATTCTTTGCCCAACTTTGGAAATCTCTCTCTCTCGTTCAGCTTTGGCCGTCGGGCTCGGCCCGACCACCCCTTTTCCTAATTAATAGTCATTAATCATAGGGGACTTTGGAAGCCCGGCGGCCTATTTTTTACATGCATAAATTTGTCGCGTGATCACTCGATTCGCGTGGCTATGCTGATTCACTATTGAGGAGTTCATTTATTATGGGGTTAATTGGGTGAATATTTTGATGGCGTCATCGAGAAAATTGTGAATTGTCCACCTAAGAGAATTTAGAGTGAGTTATTATTATGGGGGAGTTTGTACAATAAAGTAACACTCTACTCGTTTGTAGGCGTTAAAAATGACGAATCTAAATTAATTTAATTATAGACAAAATGGAAATAGGTTTTGGTATCAAATATCACTAAGTTTGAGAGACTACGAAACTGTCCTATATTCCGGTATATAATGTACTAGGATTCACGAAACTATTAAGTAATGAAAGGGCGAAATTCGAAGTTTCACATGACAACATGACTTTTAATTAAATCCAGTAATCTTTCGAAAAGTCGAATGAAATCTAGTCAACTTTTCAATAATCTGTTGATATAAATCTGCTCTCCAAATCAAATTTCTCTTTTGAATCAAACTACGCAGATTTGATGTCTAAACCCGTCATTTATATTAATTGTTTTGTAAATTTTGTATTAACTATGTCTGCAATCAATTTTCCAGAAAATGAATTTTTAGATATGTGTTGAATAAATAGTTTAGATATGCAATTTGCAGTTATGAATTCTAACATAAAAACCATAACGATATACAATAACACTGGGTCAATCTCGCTCTTTAAAACGGTATAACTCCAATAGGAAATGTTCTTAGAAATTTGTTTACCTTTAGAAAGGTCAGTTAAGCTTACAGATTTTATGATGCTTTAAAAACACCCTATATATTAGCCTTACTGATTGAATGTTGTGCACGGCTATGAAAACATTTGTTAAACAATTTGGCGAATGAACAGATAACCAATTTTCACGGAATTCACCAAAATTTGGAATTTTGTGTTTGCCCAAAATGAAAGGAGGCTACAAGTAACCCTACAATTAAAAATAATAGAAGATATTTTATTGATACAAACAAGCGACATATAAGTTAGGTAGAGGGGTTTTTCAAAATGTGAGAATTTAATGAAATGTACTTCTAACCAAGTAGCACTCCAAAAGTACTCTCTCTAAAAATCTTTCTAAATATACTGGAAGCCATATTTAGTGGTCGTAAGAGTTCATTGGCACACTTAAAACATTTTTACTATTTGACTGTACTTAGGAAAATGTGGGACAAAAATATTTGCAACGCAAATAGCACGTGCCTATTGAAAATTCACCAAAAAGTCAAATTAGAATTAAGAATTTCATGTTTGAGCCAAGCCTGGATAATAAATCATCTTGTAAAAATGATATAATGCCTATTAATTCTGCATATAGACGTTTTTCATGACTCCCACTGTAGGAATAAATACTTTCCGTTGATTCGCCTTTTACTCTGCATCTTCTGCAAATCAAATTATTTTACTTGCCTTTGACAATGTTTGTTTGATATAGAATGTTATTAGAAAACTTTTCAGCGTCTCTGTTAACATTGGAAAATGTTTTCCACTTCGATATTATTTCATCATCAGAAAAGAGGATATTAATTTCAAATCTAAATGTTTTAATCCAATTTTAATCTCTGTATGATTTTATGGGCGGATCATTCTTAATCACCCCCTTGGTATGTTTCTATTAACATTTACTTGCCGCAAGTTATGCGCCGGAGTGCATTTAAATTATTTCCCAAACTTCATTCCCCAAAACCAAAGGGATGGAAATCTTGTAATTGTTGAAATTTTAGCCCCACTTGAAAAACCTGGAGTAATTTTGAAGGGCAACTCTGTACAGAATTAGGTGAATTAATGGGTCTGCTCAAAGTATTCAAACATTTACCACGAGAGGGAGCTAGAAACGTAAATTTCTCGCTCGATTACCCTTATATCTCTATCGAAGGAGAGCTAAATGTGAAATAAATAATATTTCAATCACGTCGGCGATATCGTTAGTGATTAATTTAAATCGAGGACAAACTAAAACTTTTTATCTAAACATCCTAACCTCGATTAAAAATCTAACCTCCACTCCTCTTCCTCTCGCATTCGCCAAAACCTCAAAAAACCTTCGACCCTCCCCGGCGACTTATCCGGTCCGTGTTTTTCTCTTCCCTGCTAAAATATTCCCGTTTAATGAGTCGGAGCCAAAGGGTGCGCCCTTTATGTATCTGTCAATTGTCGAGTAAACAGGCAAAAAACGCGGAAAGAAAACAAATGAGGCATCGGCTTGTCAGGGAGGCCAACGTAACATAATAAAAATGCAAATAACGATCCTAGTTAGTCAGGAGTAAATATGAATTTTACATCGTTCGGCTCCCGGAAAGCGGGAGGCATTTTGAAAGTCTGATCGGTTTTAGAGACGGGTAATTGGGAAAATTGCTTTTCATTTTTTTTGCGGAGGATAGCGGAGGGTTTTCGAGAGTATTTTTTCACGAATTATACATGTTTGAAAAAGTGCTCAGGAGAGCATTATTTGTATGGTAATGAGGAACATTCCTGTTTTCACAAGATAATGACAAAGATAAGCATTGCACATCTAGCAGATTCTCGAAGAATAACAGCACCACCGGGTTTATTCACTAATCAGGAATATTTGTGAAATGCAAAAACTCTGCAAATATTTTTCATTTCTATACCAAATTTACTTTGGCCCACTGAGAAATTCAAATATTAATTAAACGTCGCCTCAATTAGCATTAGGATTTTGAAAACGTAAACAAATATTATTAACATAAACCTTTAATCTGAAGATCTCTTTAAACTTACTGAAAAACAAAATCTTAGTCGACAAGCAAATTAAAACATTTTTCTGTAAACATTCAAAATGTACGCCTTGAAAAATCCGATCTCCGTTTTATCGCAAATTTTTAATAAAACTTTTTTAATCAACTTTATTCGGTTTCTTCTCTGTCATTAAAATATTTTCAACTCCATATCGATAAAAACTTCGGGGGCCCGAGAAAAACCTCAGAGACGTAATGCAAATATTTGGCGTGTATTTATAGAAAGTGAGTCTCTATTTTTTGTGATTACTTTCTTGTCAGGCGCGAGGATGGAGGACGGTTTTTAAATGTTTGACGTGAAATCGACATTTCATTAAAATCTCTCATCAAAATTTGCTTCGAGACGTTAGAATCCGCGTTTGATATTTTTCATTATCAATTTAATTTTGTGTAGTCCATTATTTGACGGATTTTTGCTCAGTATCCTTTCGGTCCAAACCGATTGACGAAAAATTTGATAATATGATGGAAATGTCCCTAGAAACAAAAGTTATATACTGCCAATGTGTGCTTTTAATCTGGAGGTGAGTGCAACCCATTTTCAGGGGTAAAAATTGTACACTCAAAATATCCGCAGAAAACGGTAGACGGGTTAATTTTAAGCAAAAAGTACCATCAAAATTTTTGATGATAATAACTTTCATGGTATTCGCGATTGAACTTGTTGACTTTTCATTAAAAAAATGATGGTTTTCAAATGCTTTTTTAAAAATAAATCAAAAACCTTACGTTTGAACAAGGAAATAATACAAAAAATGCAACAGCGACTGAGTTATAGCATATCGAAGTTGCGTGCTTGTTTGCCGAAAAATGAATTTGACTCTTTCAACGTTAAATAACGAAAAAATGGTAAGTTGGTAAAAATTTTTTGAAGTATTTAAAAGCACCTATAAAATGAGCTGTAGCAAAAGTTATCACCATAAAAATGAAGCGAGTTAGGATGAAAATAAATTAATTGTAATTAAATGTAATAAATAATAGTTAATGTGGTTTTTAAGGATTGAACATTACTGTCAATCAGATATGATATTATACACAGTAAGATGAATTCCGTTCATCATAAACGTACAATTAAAAATTTTTTAGCTGTTAAATTTTTTTTTGAATTTGAAGAAGTAGTTATTAAGGGTGGAAACATTTCAATACTTAAAAAATAGTAATGGGCTTTTAAATTATTACAAATACATAACTGAAAAGTTTAAAGCTGTTTTAAACTAATTTCGCTGTAAATTTTATCATGAAACGTGGTTTTTAATGAGTAGCAAAATTACAATATTTCAGAAAATATATTCCAGGATATGGAAAAATATTTATTATATATAATCGAACAAAATTGGACTAAAAATATTGTTTAAATCTATATTGTTCGAATTTTTTGTATTCAGGGGTAGTTTTCACGCCCTAAAAACAAAAACACGCTTTAGAAACCTATAACTATTTAAGAGAAGAGTAAGATAAGCTTACTTGCCAATTTTTATTAAAATCGATATAGACCAAAAGAATTCGGTGGTAACGTATTTTTAACTTCAAATATTGGGTTATTAAAAACATTAAAAACAAAAAAGTACCTATTGGGACTACGATACACTTCTTTCTTAAGAATTTTCCGCTTGACACAAAGAAACGGGATTAGTAGTACAAAAGCAACCCCAACTGCACATCGAAAATTCTCTCGAAAGTGACAAAAGTGGAGGTGTCCAATTTCCTTCATCCCCCTATTTTTAATGAAAGGTCTCTAATGATTATTTCAACAAAGTTTCCAGATTCCATTATAAAGTTTCCCAATGCGTCCGAAAGTTAAGCCGGAATATTTATGCAAAATAGGTATTAGGGAGCACAAGAAGTAAGTCTAGATCTAAGCATGCTATTATCTTTTGAATATTAAACTCTTATCTTTTTGAGACTCGCTGTGACACGGTATCGCGCAAATTTCTACTTTCGTTTGCTTCTCCTCGGCCATCACGTCGAATAAATACATTTTAATACAACAGAACCTCCGGGAGGAACGTCGGGCGCGTAGGAGCCGATCGAAAAACAAATCTCGCAGATCCAGACCTCCGGAATTCGGAGCATCCGGAATACAATAACACACCGTTTTGTCACCGCCTTACGTCATCGAAAGGGCCGGATTTTTTCCCTATTTATTTCCTCTCGTTCCGAGACGGTCTCTTAGACTGTGACAGACACCGGGCGTCAATCCAATTTCTGGAGGAATTCTATACGCATCCGAGCAGGGTATCCCTGTTAAGTCGGGTGAAAGAAAAAGTGACGTTGTCAAGAGTGCACCCTTGGAAACGGATCCCCTGCAATTGCTTACCCCACTTGAATACGAACGAGAGGAAGTGAGATAGGCGGAGGGAGAGGATAGCTTTACTTTCATGTCATGATATTCACTGGCGGAGATGCAAAAAAAGGTTGTGTTAAAGGAAATTCAATACTCACCAAATTATGAGGATAATAAATAGCTTAGACGATATGAAAAGTCGTAAAATAGTCAGGGTAGTGTCTTTTCAAAATTTTTGACGTAATATCATTTTTACAAATTTTCAAAACAGACACAGTTTTTCGAATCCCGGTAGCCTTTTTGGCGAAAATCACTTTCAATACGAAAGATTCAAATGGAAGCTGGATTCAAAGGTTCAAGAAATCAACTTAAAACCAGTACTCGTCTTGAACTATGAATGTTTTAGATCAACAATATTAGACGGTTTCATATTATTAGTAACCATAACTTCATATCGTGGTTTGTCATGGTAACATGATTACATCAACAATATGGCGAAAATAAATTTTAAATTTTATTGTGGGTTACCTCGATTTACGGGGATTATTGTATTTCAATTCGTAAATTTGTTTATAAAGCCTGGTAATCACATGCTCTACTGACGCTTTCTCGACACCCCCTATCTTAAATAAAATAAATGTGGGCCTCGACTAAAATGCGCTAGTCGGTAAGTATGTATCCAACTTCAAGCTAGGCTAATATATTAGAAAATTTTCTGAGGTGCTCGTCATAGCAATTTAGACAGTTTTGCCTTATTACAGGTGATCAAACGTCATATCAAGGTTTGTCTTGATAACATGAATTCATTACATTAATAATAAGGTATTTTTATCGCAGTTATCGTCATAATTTATTTGAACCATGATGTCTAATTGGAAACAACTTGTCTTTACGATTTACGATATTCACTTTTCATTTCTAATGGGGCAAGGGGTGTTTTGGCACCTAGGGACCCCAAATCGAAGAACTGCATTGAAATTTTCTGAAGTCACGTGATGCAAGAGTTTTTCTATTGACCTGTTGCATTTACCAAGACAATATGCATTCCCACTATAATTTTTAATAACAGCACCAACAGGAAAAATAAGCACACACCAAAATAGCAAAAACGGCCGAAAGGCATGTATTACTTAATCATTTTCTAAATACATTAAAAATACAATTATTCCCAATTTAAAACTAGTGGCTTTTATACGCCAGCAGAGAGAATCGCTATTCCTTCAAATAGCGCACAGAAACCTGCACAGCATGGGTAATTTTTTATAAGGTTACGTCATAGCCGTCCGGCGGATTCCCTAAGGTTCCCTGGAGGGGGAACGGGAACATTCTTTCCCCCCATAGATAAAAGCCACCCGACCTCGACCTGTCCTATCCCCCGCTTTAATCTCCCCGAAGAAACTAGACGAAAAGACATTTTCCCTCAACACAAAGGGCCAAGAGAGGCCTTTTAAAGAGCCCAGCAACTGGCTACAGAGGCCATTCATCAAGAGACACCTTCTGCACGAGACGTAACCCGTGTCGTTGTTATTGTTGGGGGGGTCGGAGGGGAGGACTCGGAGGGGAGGGGCGCAGAAACGCCTCTGTCCCACGACATGTGTTAGTGTTCAGAAGAGGGTACGAGGGGGAGAATGGGGAGGTTTTATATTGAAATATGTGTGGCTACGTAACGTAAGTCCGAGTGTTCCCCGTCGTGTTTTGGGGTTAATCCGGCAATAAAAGTGCTCGGGAAGCATTTTTCGATACTATAAGCAATGCTATTTGGGAATATTGGTGAACCATTTATTAGCTGGGCAAGACGGGAGAATTTCGTACAATTCGAGACTGAGTTCGGGTTGAGGGAATAAAGCAGATATCTAATCTGCCTTAGAGTAGTTTTGCAATTTGTTGGATGTAGGCGGGGAAGTGTCATCTGACTTAAGTAATGCAATCAATAAGTGTTTGGACGCTTTTCATAGGAAACTTTCACATACCTAATCACAATATAACTATATAATAGGATTATTTACATTAAATTTTTCATGATATTATTTATCATTAAATTAAAATATTTGTCGTAAAGCTCATTAAAATAGAATAAAATATATAAACAAGAGCTGTTGGGAAAAGCCATTTACACGAAAACTCGAACATTTAAGAAATGAAACGATTTGAGCGATAATCGTATCATTTGAAAGGTATCGACAAATAAACGTAATCGAGATAGAAAATGTGGCACTTCTCTCTTATATTAAGAAAGTTTTAACGCTTTAAATGGGGGAGAGACGGACGGAGTGCAACATTAAATCAGCGGTATTGATATGGCTTCATATCCAAGAATACATTTAAAACCATTTTTTTTCATTTATTCCTGTATTTTTATATTGTTTTCATTATTACGTATTAAAAACCTATTTTTGTTTCAGAAAATGAATCGATATATTTAATTTGTTGAAATGCTTTCAAGACCATTTGTTATTTTGAAATTTTTGGACCTAAACTCACGGCTGGTTTATGAAATTGTCGAAAAATAATTTAAAAAAGTAACAAATTAAAAAATTACTTTGAGGTAGATTAATTATGGAATGAACTCACCTGACGACAAACAGCAGCTGCTATCACGAAGTAATGAGGTGAGTTCATTTTCTAATTAATTATCTCGTAGTAAGTCAAAAACGTTTTCATTACAATTTAATCTAGCACCTTTAATAAAAAAAAGGTGCCTCCCCACCTCTGAAATTTCCCTGGCAGCGTGAACAAATGCTACAGCAGACTTAACGTAAC
Source organism: Cryptocephalus primarius (assembly GCA_963576515.1). Classification (NCBI taxonomy): domain Eukaryota; kingdom Metazoa; phylum Arthropoda; class Insecta; order Coleoptera; family Chrysomelidae; genus Cryptocephalus; species Cryptocephalus primarius. Next base: position 14,257,338 of record OY754942.1, on the reverse strand, counting down.
GTAAATAATGCGATTTTTGCACGAAAGTGTAGAAAATTCTACAAATATATTATTTGACACGGGTGGTTCACAACTGAATTTTCATATGGGATTTGCTGAAAAGTTAACAAAAGATGTACATTCGCATAAAGCTCTTCAAATGATATTAAACTAATTTTTAAATTAAACAAGATCTATAGTAACGCATTATATAAATATAAAGCAATTTTTTTTAATTGAAAAATTAAATTATTACGATACCTTCCAAATGACACCACGTCCGGCCCAATCATTTACATAATTTTCCTATATACTCGTTAAGCTATAACCGGTCTCAAATTATTTAAAAAGTACCAAAAGGTGATGAAGAAAATAATTCTTTGGAAAAAAATACCATTCGTTCACCCATGGAGTTAGCTAAATATTTAAAACACGTCTGAAATTTGTTATTTCAGGAATCTAAAAATATGTCCCAGAATTGGTTGAATTGCTTAATGGATTTGCCAATTTTCGTTTATAAATCAGACTATTCACTAATAAGTTTCTGAATATAGTAAATCCTGATCAGGCACATGGCTAAATGAGCCAATGATTTCAGGTGCTTATGTGCTCCATAGTTTCATGGATCCTATTCCATGGTACATTTTCCAAATTTTAACACAGATAGACGGACAGACATCACAGTCGAGTTTTAAAGGTTCGTTAAGGCAATGATGCCGGCGAACCCTAAAAACATTATTATTTCAGCAATTAAGTATTACACCTTATATAAATTTAACACCACGGGCCCCCGAAAGCCTGCACCATCCTTTATCAACGGTCAAATATTATGATAGGACCGAGTAAGATTTCGAATCGGGGGCAAACAGATTTCTTTTCCTAATTAGCTCCATATTTCAGACGGACTGAAAGAGCTCGTATGCCGAGGCAAATATTTTAATAGGACAGGGCAATTTAAATCTTCCCTCCGAGTACTTTCAAATGAGTAATTTATTCGGTCGTAATTAAGTCAGTCGGATAAATAGGGCAGACACATATGTGTATATGTTATATACACTTATAGCAGCTACGGATTTGATTAATTTAGTAGTATGTCGACGTAATTTATTAGGAAATATAGTGTTAAAAGTGTGTTTGTTTGGAAGAACCAGGGAGTCGAGTAGAAAATGCTTCCGGAGTTCAATAAAAAAATCAACAAATAGATCAGTTATTCAACTTATAAATTACAGTATGTATTACTTTAAATAATTTCACTTTGAGCAATTTCCGCATGGATTTCGTTTCCAAGGAAGCCAGGACAACAATGAATGACAGTATCGTGAAACACGTAAAAGTTGGAAACTTTATCGTCAACAAGCAATACGTGGGATTAGAGGAAATGAAACCATTAGTAAATAACCCAGGATGTTGTGGAGCTGCTGCAATGCACTCGGGGGTCTTCATACCGGGTCAAGAAACTTTAAACGGTTGTACAATTTTTCGCTTTGTGCCGGAATTAAAGTAGTTGAAACGGAGGCTCTGACGTAAAAGCCGAACCGGCGATATGATAACTTACGCTTGATGGTTTTAACATTTCTAAGTTACTTAAGCGATCTTCTGGTATAACACTTTGGGTAATTTAGGGCGACAACTTTAATTAAACCCGACGAAATTTAGATGATAACCAAAACATAAATAATGTTGTGCATAATTTAACTTTAACATTAAAGTAATAATTTTCGTTTGTAGTCGCAACGCCTTACAGCTTCCTTTTTTTTTCAAACTGCGTTGTTCGCAAGGTAATGGATTGTATTTGTGAATTTATGGGCCTACTTTAAAAATACTTACTGTGTAGAATTCACTTGCTTCCTGTTACGGAATTTTTTTGTTAGTCGGGGTTTCTTTGGCGGATTAGGAGCGAGAAAAATCGTTTCCGCGGAAAGCGCAGCGTCGCCAGAGAACGAGGTCATTTTTCATGGATTTTCATATTTCTGTGCGGGTCTAATGAGAGGGAAGAAGATTAGAAAAAGGAATTATGGCTGTTTTTTCCTATACACTACCATAATTTATTAATACGGGCGTTATTAAATTTCGTGTCAACAGTTATTTGCAGACAATCTATACGGTGGAGTCAGGAGAAAGCTTTGAAAAATAGGTTTCAGAGATTGGATTCTGTTTGCCGCTATAAAATTGTCTCAAATTTCGAATTTAAAGAAACGAATTTTCAGTCGCTAATAATAATGCTCTGATTATATGTAGTATAAAAATGCATAACATGTGCGGGTACAGTATTAGACAGGTTTGGGAATTATGTGCGAAATATACAGACTTGGAATATATGGAACTCAACACTGTCACTTTTCACTGCAACCACAATGATACAGCGATTTCATTTGTTATTAGCATGCTTGTACGTTAGATACAAGAACATCAATACAATCAATGAAAAATATTATTTAAGGACTAACAAAAGTGTTTCATCCTAATTTCGTGACACAAATATTTATAACATATTTCTGCAATTTGTGCACATCAACAGATTGCTTTTATCTGTTCAAAATGTGAAAAGCAGTATTTTCATAGATTATATTGAAGCTTATTTTAACTTTTTCTACTAAAGGAGGTGGTTATGAAGACTTGCATATTCTCTGAACTAAAATGTAATTTCTGTAATGATATTAAATTTTTTAATTTATTTTCCTAATTATTAAAAATAAATTTTTCTTCTGCTTCTGGGTTCTCGTTTACTGTTGGCAGATGTAAATTATATCAACACAGTATATCAATGATAACTTGCAACTTACAAGTTTAAAATGGTTTTAGAATTATTGAATCATTTTAATGATAACTAAAAATTTCTCTCAAAAAAATAGAAAACCTTTGGCCAGCAGTATAGAGAAAACATAAATGAGAGATGCAGAATATTCCTTCTTACTAATGACTATCCAATCTAATTGAATTCACATAGGGTACTAAAAAATCTAACAACAATACGCCCTTTTTCCTTATGAGTTTTCTTGTAATATTTTACACACAACTGTTAGGTAAACTAGAAAAAAGAAATTTTCACGTATCATTCAAACGAATAATTTAAATATGCTCAAACTGTGCTATCTCCATTAGTAATCCCTTGATGTAGCTATTTATGCACCATACACTAATAACAATTCTAATTAAAATTTCGTTTCTATTTTCAGAATTTCTTTGATTTTCCACGAGCCAAGAGGAGTTTAATTAAAATTTTCAATTAAAGCAGGTTGGGTGATAAACAAGGAGTTCTTGAAAGTGAGCTGGGAAAATGAAATTCAAGAAAATCTGAGAAACAACTCGCTACTTTTCTCATTAAACAATACATAAAAATTAAAATGGGGAAAATTCGAAGAGAAAATGATGTAATAGACGGAAATGTAATGGCTTAAACGTACATGAACAATGGCAATGACGATAGGGATTAATAAAAGAAGACAAAGCAAACAGGAAAGAAATACTTTCGCAATACGATTTTATTTAATATTAGAGAGTTCTTAAGGAAAGAGAACATCTTCATAAAGGTTTTAAGATAAGTTGAAATCACCATTCCCTTTTGTGAAAGTCGGTGCATATTAAATTCAGTTTCACGTTTGTATTAAAAAGATAATCTTACGGCTAGAGAAGGATTTGTTGTACATTTCCAGCGAGCACAAAGGAAATTTAAGGCATATTAAATATTTTTATTTGTGCTAGTAATAACGAAAATAGGAAAGGTACCTTTAATCGAAATAAACCAATCTCATTTCATATCAAAACCGTAACTGAAAGTGTTGACACAATTGTGTCACAAAAGGTTCGTCCGTGGCATTTACTTTATTCCCGCAGGGGATTTTTCTGCACAGTTGAGACTGCATATTGCCCTTCTAACGCGAACAGTTTGTTTTCATTTTAATACAATCCAATGACTGCTCAACGTAAACTTTATGAAATATTGTCATGTTCTACAAACGACCCCAAAAGCTTTGTTATTTTCAATGGAATTCAAGCTATTAACAAGAAAAGTAACGTATTATTTCTTTACTGAATTTTATAATAGGGAAGCGGAAAACACTTTAACAATTTGATCCTCATACCGGGAGAGAATATTTTCTTTGACGATGGATTTCATAGATAGATGTGTGTCTCGTCTGCGCAATAAAAATGTGAAATGAAAATCATCTCCGAAGAGGAACACAACAAAACCGATCTTGTACATTCACTTTATTTACCTCTAAAATTCCCGGATATAACTAAAGGTCTATTCAATAGAGAAGCTATCAAGAAACTTCCAATTTCCACCTATACCCTTCGACAAAACGCTACAATGTATAGAAAGTTGATTGGAAAGATGGAGGCGAAATACATATCGGTTTCCTTTTGCTGAAGACTTTATTATTCATTGTGCGAATTTCATATCGAACGGCAATTGTGAAACTTGCGAGGAAACGAACTATGAAATAAGGTATCTGTAATCTGCTTCAGAGTTACTGAAATCTAAAAATTCGTAGGTTTAACTCCAATCATCATTATTAACTAAAGGGTATGTTCGTATATGCAGCAATTCATTTCATTCAGGAAACTTGATATGTATAACTAGAATTTTTCCTCTTTAAAATGTATTGTAAATAAGAGTAGCATTTAGAACACTAGTTGAAGAGGAAATTGTGTATTTAAATCAATTTGTTTTTAGCTGCACTATATATTACAAATAACTATAATAAAATGTTAAACAAGTACACCCAAAAATTCAGTCCTGAGTAGGACATCAACCTAAACCCTTTGTAAACCTAAACCCATTTTAAAGTATCCAGAAGAAGCGTTAATCATCAAATATCCAGTAAAACTCATCAATACATTTTCGTCTCTATAGCTTTTACTTCATTAAGAGATAGCCAGGATTATCTGTCAATCATTGCGATGAGTCAGTAAAACAGTTCATCAGTACCTAAGATATTTGAATTGATACAATTTAGGTTATGACGTTATTCAGTAAATAACTGATTAGGAAATTCTAGTCAGATAGTGAAACTAACTTAGTCAATCACTAGATTTGTTAGCTAATTAATATAGTTATTCCACCACATCTATTCGTGTTCCTATATAGTTACTAATATATCTTAATAATATATATATTAAATATAGGTAAAGCGTAATTATCTCTAAAAAAGTGATCCATTTTAAAATCAAGTCATAACAATCTAAAATAATCTCAGCGAGGGTCTATAGCTTAATCATTTGCATCAGCGTATAATTTTCGAGGTTCTAATTAAGGAAAACAAATTATCTCGCAATCAAGATGTGCTGGGTTTCTCCTCTAAGCCGGAGAGAAGTATTTCGCTGATTCCGCCCTTGTAAATACAACCCTTAGTATTACGTAGTAGCGCTCTTTTGATGGTGACAAGAAATTTTAAGGAAATAAACAATCTTTAAGTTTGACGCTGAAAACTTTTAACACGGTTTGACACTGTGTATTCAGATTAGTTGTCTCTAGAAGAAGGTGGTCCCTCTCCGGCAACTATATGCAGATACTGAGAGAAACTCCTATTTGAGTTGTTAATTCGAAGCGTTTCCCAAGAAGTTTTAGTTAACTCTGGGTTTTGTTTAATTTACAAGTTAGATGTAGTTTCCTTTGCTACACAGTATCTTTTGTATCGCCAACTTTCATCGTTTCTTTCACTTCTCGGGATACTTTCAGAATGATTTTCTATGGGCCGTTTTCTTAAACTTTCCTTGCGAAAAGTTTACGAATCGAGGGACTAGAACGGCGCCGATGAGTTTTTTCATTAACGAAGTCGATGTTAACTTTAAACCGGGAAACACAATTATTCGAAAACTTTTTAAATTTTTAAGCCTAAAGTTTCTTAACGAGAATACTCGTCAATTATACACGAAACGATTCGAATCGTTTGTCACTCACTTCCAATAAAACAAATCGAACACTTTGGTTTGATGATGGAATCGCGATATCAACGTTATTTCATGCAAAGAAACATCAGATTATTGAAGCAAAATTTTCTCATAACAGTTTCTACGCCAGGAATGTATTAAAACTTTTTCCGAGGAATAAAATTATTCACAACGCCCCAATAGCCAGAAACTTTCAACTTTGCACTTTATAGCTGAGGTGCTCTACGATGATCCAGAAAAATAGTGCAACTCTAGTTCAGCTGAAAAAAATTGATAACCCCGAATATCACTTACCGAGGGGCAGAAATGGGGGCAAAACTTACTAAATAATTAGAAACTTTATAACAAATCTAATTTGCTGTTAAATATTAGTTTTAGAATATTTTTACCCTAAAACTAACAGTTACGTAGTGTACAACTACAATTAAATTGCTATATTATACTGAGTATGTAAATTTGAAAATAACTACAAACGAAGAATCTAAAATATAACTGCTACAATATCCCGTAAAAGTCACCATATGCAAATATATTGTAGGAAATCTACGACTGCCGGGAAAAATTCCAGAAGACCTCGAGACACGGTAAATTTCCTTCAAACTTTTTCTCTCGGCGCCTCTCCGTCCTACGTTTCAACGTTAAGTGTATGCGATTTAGAAAAAAAGTGAAAAGACCATGAATGCACAGCTTCATTTTAGAACGGCTGAGATGTGACATTCTTTTCCATATTATTGGATCCTTTTATATAGAATTTGAATTCAGATGAGGTCGCAGACTCTTCTGATCTTTCTCAACATATGCAAAAGGCCAGGATGTAATTTACGAGAGGAGACGATTTAACTTTTTGACTCTCGAAAACGGAGAGCCTGGAAAAGGGTGAGATGCATTTGCACTTTGCGGTTCGACTTAAAGTTATCGATCACTCACTATTCCCCGTCATTAAAGCGGTTCCGAAGGAAAGAAAATAAGTTAGTTTCTAAAAACAAAAAAACTGTCTCTAAACAGTTAATCACATTAAATCTTTACTCTAAGACGAAACTTCAGCTCTACTAAACATATTCCTTTTTTCCTACGTTTTCCGGAAAACCGTTTTACCATTAATTACGTCGGCTGACAGATTTATAGCAGGTAAATCTAATGCATCTTCCGCCCCGTCTAACTTTCATTATCAGACGACACTTCGGTTTTGTCGACTTAGTAAACTAATAACAGTTATTACGAGAACAATATCTTGACTGTAGTCTCTTCTACGCTTATCAGATCCTCCTCAAGAGAAATTAGAGCAGCAAAGAAATGATGCATGAAGCGGTCGCTTCATGCAGCCTTAACTTACCGAATTAAATGGGTAAAGGTTGAAGTTTTGAGATATTTCGCAAGGAAGCACGCTAATGGAGAAGTATCAGATTTGCGAAGTTTCCCAGATCTGATTTCATGAGCACCGGGGGTTGTTGAGCGCGAGCTGTTTTGTCTTCGGGTAAAGAAATATAGGGAGTTATGGAAAGTTTCGATTGTGGCATTCAAAAAAAGGTCTTCTACAACTCGGAGAGAATTAAACTTTTTAATTATTTACTCAAAGGAATCTTACAAGATTTTTATTGAGGATACTTGAGACGGCGTAGTATTGAACTACAACTTCATAATTCTGTTCTAAAGTTAATTACGAGCAAATATTATAAAGTATCAACAACCAAGTTTCGCAAAACATTCAATTTTGAGATTTCGAGGGGAAAAGTTTCTCGAGATTAACGATCTTCAAACATTAGTATCGTAATTAATTTTTGGTGATTACCGCACTTGAACGAATAACTTTCAATCAAACCACTCAAAGGGCACTCAAATCGCGTCAGATATATCCCGTCACCATAACAACTAAACGAGGTGAAATTGTTCACGCCGGAAAATTTTCATTGTTAAGCAGTCACTACTCGAAAATTTTAAGCAATTTGCATACAACCCCGAATGTGGTACGTTTCACGGAGGCCTTACAACAAATTCCGGGGGAGCAATCTGACTTCTGAAATAGGGGGATCCAGTCCGTGAACTTGTTGTGGTCGGTGAAGTTACCCTTAAATAATGCGTAAGCCACAATTATATAAGATATTAATTACACCGCGTGACGGCTTACTTAAGATGTCGGCCGATGGGGTAACTTTCCAGGGCTGCAGAGAGATACGGGAAGGTAATCCGGCGGGAAAGGTCGGAGAGAGGGACAGGAGTAGAGGTATTAGTGAAGGTCGGACTTCAAAGTAATTTTCATATGTTAGGGAATTTAAGACGCGTTCATTATTTAAGTGTTTCGATTAGGCAACGTGAGGCAGGAAGATTTGTCACAGATTTGAAGGCTAGAAGACTCCATGAGTGAATAGCGATGAGTGAGGAGATTAATAAAATATATTCATATACTATATGGAGCTGACTTTAAGACTATCCTAATGGAAAACCGTTTTGCCTGTCCACTTCGTAAAATTACTTGACTTAGAGTGAAAACAAAAGAAGGTAAGACAAAAATTGGTTTCGTCCTTGAAGAAACTGGTGTGAAGCAGCCAAAAAAGTACCCAATTTTTAGCGTCTTAATACAAAAATCTAATATGGCAATTCTAAAAATATTTCTTTTAGTACCAAAAAGATTTCTTGCATAGCATTAACACCATTCTACCATAATGAAATGCTAATTTTTTTGCTAACAACTTGCGCTAGGCATATACTCGTTAATAAGAGAAAATTAGGCGCAACTTATTAGCAGTAAAAAGGTATGAAGTAATGCCGCAAATTAGTGCAAGCATAAATAAGCTTCATTAGCAAATAGAAGTAATATGGATATCAAGAAAGTACCGTAAGCTACCAGTACATTTTTTGGAAACAGTTTGAAGTGTAATGTTTTCTTTTGGATGCCAAAGTACAACTGGTGCATCTATACATGAACTTAATTGCATCGATAAGAAAACAAGCAACTACCTAACACGTAACCAAGTAAACCACAGTTTAAGTAACATGCCTCAACAAGAGCTAATTCATGTTTGTTTAGAACCTTAGCTACAGGGTACGTTGTTGAGCCAGTTATCTCACTTTTGTTGTTAAACTATTGGAATGAAGATTAATATCTAAAGTTACATCTGAAGATTTCTTCGAGTGTTTAAATACTTAAAGCAGTTTAACTGCCTTTCCCTTACAGGGTCCTATCTGTATGTCTCATTAATTCTTATTTAAAAATAAGTATTTTTGCTGTTTTAAATTCAATCATCACTCGCTCTTTCAACCAACCACTGAACTGGCAAATTTTAAATTTCATACTATAAATTAATTACATTTTTCGGATTCTAAAGGATTTACAAGTACCCTCATATTGCATTAAAATGTCCCTTAAACAATTTACCCTAAAAGATTAGCCTGAAGGATTATCCTGAAAGCCCTTCAACTTATAAATTGTGCCATAAAATAAAAAAGTTTACATAAACTTCATAGGTTTTATTGTGAAAGCGTATCAGCATGGGAAAAGTGCGCATATTTCCGAGAGGAGGAATTTCCGGTTGAACTTCCGCCTCCTCTCAGCGACAGATGTAAGCGAAGCACTTTCTGGGGAGTTTTACCTGTCAATCCGTTAACAAAGCACAAAGGTATTGCCCCAACATCACCGGCAAAGCAACAACAACGCCGCAGCCGCCGCCGGCATCAAAGCTTTAATTCAATTAGCTGATCCTCAGTTAATTAACAAGCTTGCACATTTTGATTACGATGCAACTTCATAAATATTCAACTAAAGCGTCACGCGACTTTATACTCTGCTAATGAATTGGTCGGGATGTTGGTTTTTGGTCGATTCCTTCATTTTCCGATCTTTTTAATGATCCCACCCATTCTGCGGGGGTTGACGCTGATTGGGATTTTCGGTGAATCCCAATGAGTTTTATAGGAATTTTATACTTTGTGATTACGTACGTGCAATAGGGTAAATTGATTTCGAAAATGATTCTGCATAATTTCTATCGGGGACATTAAACCATTTTCGCGTCTTAATGAAAGCTAAAATGCGCATCCTTTCTTCAGATGTCTTTCAATTAAAAAATCTTCAATGAACATACACAATTTAAGTTGAAACAGTAATTACAAGTAGTTGTATATTGTAAATCCATATCTACAAAAAAAATAATAGTTTTTCTAAGCAAGAGTACTTTTAGCTCTTTGAGAAGCTGTTCATTTTATACTTGCACGATTTCCAAGCAGCTAAATTAATTCATAAATTCATTATAGAAAAATTCTGGCTGATTATTAACAAGCCTCATCTATTTTTCCACCCCCTCACATAGTGAAATTTGTGAATATCGATTTTTGGAAGCTAGATTTTTTGTGGGAAATGAGGCGCTGAGAAGTATTTCAATACAAAAACGAGCGTCACGAAAATCCGACCGACACGAGAAGGCCCTGGAACTTATATATATGCTCTAGGAGCGTTTCCACAATGTGACATATTGACATATAATGATGAGTCGCTGAAAGTAAAGATGTTATGACAAATCATCTTACATTACAGATATCCACATCTCCACCATATTTCATATGGACATATTTATTATGAAGTGCTATAGTACATTGTTTAAGAGTATCAAGGGTTATTTCTATGATCTATTGGAACTCATTCGAGGGGCTAAACGGTGCTACAACTACATTTTTTAATATGCAGTTAGTAGTATTTATAAATTGTTAGTAGGGCCTATAATGAATATAATATATGAATATTGCTTTTATTGGTAAAACAAACGAAATCCTCAAATAATTATTGTCGAAAACTATTTCCGTTTTTAGTTATGATGTTATAATTTATGATAGGAAAAATTACTAACTTACTTGATGACAACCACTTTACAACCTAAATTCAAAAATTCAAGTGGAATCAGTTTTTCAAAACGCGACATTATTGAGGTACAATGTGTAGAATGTACAATTTAGTACAATTTTAACATGGAGTTAATTGCAACTACTTATTCAACTAATTCAGATTATCATCTAATTACCATTTATTATTTCATACAATTACCATATAATACTTTTGAAATTCATTCAGTCGATAATTCGTTAAAGCTTCCTAAATTCCACCGAGTGTTTCGCCTGTTTAATGATAATTAATTAGTGTAAACGATGTGATGGCAAACAATAATCGTTTCGTTTCTTGTACCGAAGTAATACAAACAAACAAACGTTCTAATTACCGAGCAATTATTTCCACTTCGAGTAGGATATAAACAACGACAAAAACTTAATTTAACGCTCGTTCTATAAACTTTATGCCCAAAAACGAAGAATCAAATTCCTGCTGTGATTTAATTCCGAGCGGTCAAAGGAGAAAATTCGTTGGAAACAGTCATAATAACGGAAGCAGGGGTCAGTTGTTGTATGGTTATGATTTTGAATTATTAGATTTGGTATGTGTTTGTGCGTTTGACCTGTTTTTGCGCTCGCCGGCCCTCCGAACGGAAATTGAATCTGTTCGGGTGACAGTCAGATTTCGAAATGAATGATGTATTTCTTCCAGGACGAAAAAGAATCAATTGTTGCGCTTAATTAAAAACACCGAAAAAAGAGGAGAAGATAGAGTGCTGTACAAGTTGACAACACCGAACATGTGACATTTACGTCAGTCCATCACTTCCTTTGGTTTTAATTTAGTCAGCGAAGCACGTGTCGAGTACAAAGAGTTTGGCGATTGTTGACTGACAGCTTATGCAGTTTGATCAAGAATCTTGTCAAAACTTTCCTCGATAATATCCCCTTTCAGCTCATCGATCAATCCTAATATGCTGATAAGAATTTAACTGTTATTTCTTTAAACGTAAATCAAATTTTTATTAACCACACGTACATAGATTTATATCTAAATTTCCGTCGATCTATTACAAGCGGTAAAAATTCTGTCACCGAAGTGTTCATAAACAAGCTTTTAGGGCCACCATTACGGAGTAAATCAGGGGGTAGCAGGTGACTTCTATCCGTTAATGTCTGTTAACAATTTGTGTCCTTTAATGTAATACGTAATGCATTTTTAATGGTTACCAAGAAAAAAAGCGCAGGCGATAAATTAGCCTTAATTAAAGTTTTTCTACACTGAGTGCTATCTTGAACATTACGGTAAGAGGGTTTAATGCGAGTTGTATGAGTTTTATACTATTTTTGTACTTAACATTGAAATATTGAGATGATTTTCACAAGGGGATATTTATAAATTGGTAAATAAATATAGTTATGGTGATTTATTCGAGGAATTACGTCAGGGGCTTGTAAACTGTTAGGCTTTGGTAGGTAAATTATAACCATACACTGGAAGAAATGCAAAAATGCATTACAAAAAGTGTAAAATAGAAATCCAATTTTGCAAATCTTTAGTGAATTTGTTAGTGGTCTTATCTGAATTTTTAGACGAGAGATTCCGAAAAAGCAATGAAGAAGTATTCAATTTGATTTAAAAACTTAAGTGCGATGGATGTACCAATGAAATGCATATACATTCGTTCTTCTCACAAATGGTACAAAAACGTGAGTGTCGTCGATAAATTTGAGCTCATTTTTGTCTCGAATCCATTTATTAATTAGTGAAAATTTCACTGCACGTTCCTTTGGCATTTTCACTCACTATGTTAACTTTTGAACCTTCCTCGACCATTTACAATTCTGGAATGACGAAATCAAAATTTACCGCCCTAAACGGTTTTCCTTTAGATGACTTGGGAACGTTCTCGTTTCCTGTAAATCGTAATGGTAATGGGCTGGCCTAATGAGTGTAAATATGGACAACCCAAGTACTTGAGGCAAATTACTATAGTAAACGTGTAAACTGTGTAGACTATAAAGGGATTATCACGTGAGATCTCGCTACCTGTCCTTATTAGAAATCCTTCCTTGATTTATTTCACCGAAAAATATTGTAAATATAGCTAAAATCTATATCATCGCTAGATTTTAGGTTAGGTCAAGTGAATTTTAACAGCCCTCTTTTGTTTTTCAATGTAGTTTAACAAAATTTTGAGCTTCAAAAAGTATTAGAATTTCTTAAGAATTTTTCATACCAACAGAGCCTTTTGAAGAGTACTACGAGAAAATCACAAAAATTACAATTTTCTTAAACCGAATTTTCCCGGAAAATGTATGTTGGTGCGCCGACTTAGTAGTGGTGAATGTGAACTGCATTTTTCTTCTGTTTAAGTTTAACCGTACTAACAAGTATAGAGAAAAAGTAAATAATTAAAATCTGTTGTGTTTACTACTATGACAGTAAACACTGCATACTATTAAACACTACTTTTTTGTTGCATATTTCACATAAGTTCGTATGCTGTCACTATTGGTGACGTGAAAAATATTTTATATTTTTGCTTTTTGCCCAATGATTGCTTAAGTATCCTAGGACATCCTGTAAGAACGTTTAGTCTTATACTAACACCCTACCTTCACTACTGCTACCACTCTATTAGCCACCATAATTCACCATTAACATGTTTATTATGTGTATTTATTCCTTAGCACATTTCGCATTTCGTTTTTCCTCTGTTAATTTACAAGCGCACGAACGTGCGGTTGCATTATGCAAAGTATTTAAGTTAAGCATGCAGCAAGGTATTCCTCATTTTCCTATAACGAATTTAAAGTCGTTGCTACACCTTTAGCCACTTAAGTCTAAGAACTTGCATAAACAGTAATTTAATAGTTGGAAATTTGTCGCCGGAGCACGAGATGCAGGAATCTAATCAACGCAGTGTAAGAGTAATTACTGTGTACGTTACGATGTAGAGAGAGCACTGGCGCTCATCAGGAGCTTGTGTGACTGCGAAAATTATTTTATGTAATTTATTACACCGTCTCGTCGATTCGGGTTTTCGGTACACGAAAATAGGAAAGAGGAGATAATCCGTAAGTCGATAGACTAAGCGAGGTTTTCGCCTTATAATTCCAGGTTTAAGGCACAGAACAATTGAAAGAGTGATAGCAAATTGCATACATAACAGGCGGTTTCTTAGTAACAGGAAGCAACCGTTAACGTTAAAGGAGCTTTTAAGGAAGACCTGATTTCATAAGCGTAGTTCAAGCTACAGAAGCTTTTAAAGTTTTAAATCTTCCTTCAATTTAAAGAGTGTCGGAATTCAGTTGCTTTGAACTGCAGGGGAGGTCTCAAAATAAAACCGCAGCCGTTAAAACGCGAGAAGTCGCTATATATGAACTATCAAAATAAAGATCAAATTTTCAATACACAGAGGCTATTAGTGGTAAGCGTATAATTAGAAGTCTTAACGCGCCTCTGTATTTATTCGAAATTAGCAATACTTTTAAAATTGTCAATCAATTTTTTCCATGAAACCTACCAGTTTCAAGCAAATGACGAAAATGATTCAAGCCAACTCTTCTCATTTTATTATGAAATAAAATGCCCCTTGAGCGTCTTGCAGATAATATTTATTTCTATGCTAAGCAGTGTAATGTTTAGAACACCAAGTAATCAATTCGGCATTATATTCTAGCTAAAAATGTCAACTCCTCAGAAGGAATGGCACCCATCCTCAAGACACAAGCGTATTTCAGTGTAATATAACTTTTGTTCCATGGGGCAGTCCAAACTAGCTTCCAAATTGGAAAGCTAATTTTTAGCTTGTAGGAAATTTGATTATTTCAACTATTGAATTACACTGAAGTTTAACTTATTGAAAAGTTAACCCCATTTGATTGAACGAAACACGATTGCGTTGTTAACATAAAGTTTCGATTAAGCCTACAATTTTTTATAATTTTTATAGTCAAAAACTGCTTGAAAACCTAAATTCTACATTTTAAATCATCAGGCAAGTTACCATCAAAATTGGAGTGGTTTCATACTTGGTTTTACCCCAAAAATCTTGGCACTAGTTTCATTAAAATACCCTTATTCGTCTTTCAAATATTTGACATATATGTTTTGGGGGTAAAAGTTAAGGGTAGATTTTACGCCTAGCAATGTTTTTCTTGGAAGAAAAGAGATGTTTCTTATTTTTCAATGTACCATAAACCATTGCAGTACTAAAAATCCAAGGGTAACTTGAGATACCTGTGACCGGTAATTTCTGTAGATACCATTGCAGAGTCAAAAATACAAAATAAAAAATATCAAAAGGATCATGACTGGACATGCTCATTTAAAAGCAGTAAGAAGGGCACATTCTGATATGTGCTGTTGTAACCTCAATGATCATGTACAAGACTGTGGAAACATCTAAACATAAAGCTGGAGTGGAAGATGCTTTCTATGATAATGTTAGGTAAATAAAGGTAAAAGACCTTATGGAAGCATTCGTACAAAAAGTTCAACAACTGAAAGACCTTTGCTCTAGTGGAAGGCTTTGAATTTTACATTTTGAATGGTAATTCTTGTCAGAAAATTTATTCCAGCAGGAAGAATGGTGAAATGGAAGCTCCTCCTTGAAAATATTCTACCATATATTTATGCAAGTAGCTACTTTGATTGCTGCAAGGAAACTGATCAATTATCTTTTCTTTTAAAATTAAATCATTGTTACTCCACTGCGTTGATCGTCCATTACAAAACGCAAATCTAAGCAAAAAAGTCATCACCCTCAAAACAACAAAACTCGAAAAATAATCAAACCCCTTTGAACTTCAATAGACTCGATCAATCCCAAAATGTATCTTAATTCGAACGAATGAAGTCTCAATGAGCAGATCATCGACTATTCCACCGTTCCCTCCTTCAATTTAACGACGATTCCCGTTCGGTTTTTCCGCGTTCCCGAGGAATAGTTTAGGTGTTTGCATTTTGCCTTGCGGAACGTGTTTATTCGTATCCCGACAACAAATCATTCGGGTAGCAATCCGTGGCAGTTAGAGGGGCGATTTTTCACAGGTGATTTAGTAAAATCGGAGGGAATAATAGATATCTGGGGAACCGTAGAGACGGGATTAAAGTCGGAATTCGGTTATATCGAGCTGTAGCGGCTTTGTTGATTTCATTAACTGTCGACTGCGAATGATTTCCCGTTTTCGTTTGCGGCAGGAAACCATCAGAGGTCGACGAGGAATTCTAGTATTGAGACATGATTAAAAACGATTAAGTGTCCGATGTGGTTGTTTTGTTAAATTAAATCCAACGTCGCCTCTATTGTAAAACTGTTGTTGTTCATCCCAAAAAATCTTTTCAACTTCGGAAAATACAGGTATGTGGAGATATACAGTTATTACGTACTATTATAAAGATTGAAATTAATTTGGGCAAATTTTCGTTTTGAATTTCGTGGCGCTGAGTGTACCAACATACCGTCTCAAAATTCTTTTCTTACTGGTTAGCTGATACATGGATTAAAATAAGTCGTGTGACGCTACGATTTCTTAGATTCGTGTGAAATTAAAGTCTTATGTATCCTATTTAAAACTTCAACCAGGCCAGTCCTAGGGCTCGATGTTTAAGTCGGTAATTAAGTTTTGTAATAAATTCCAACAACCAAAGACAAAATTAATTCTACATTTCTGAAAATTTGCAACCTAAGGAAAAATGGGCAAAGCTGAAATTGACTGAGGGAGATTCTGAGTCCATAAAATTATAATTGGATTTTTAAGACCGTACCTTCCTTTGAAATAGAAACGTCGTTTTTTAAAAAATTAACAGGAAATAACATGATACAACGTAAGTAAAAGATATGTTCTGTTTGAGTGCTAGGAGAATAGGGAAATTCACCACGGAACTGAATGCGAATTAGTAGAAAAAGAAGATTACTAGACTGATCTTGGCAGTAGAAAGAGCAAGAACTAGGGGACTTGAGGTTTAGCTTTGGATGAGTCAATTTGTCAGGAATTCTAATCAGTCTTTAGTCTAGTTAGCTTGTTGTATTGGTGTGGATTAATGTACATCTAATCCAAGATTTGTTCTTGTCTTTGTCAAATATGAATTGGTGATTTTTGGTAAAAAAGTATTCATTTCTCAGTAGGATTCCATAATATTTACATCACGTGAAACAATAAATTTTTGTTTTATTACCTTCTATCAATCACGACTCATTAGTTATTTCAGCAAAAGGGCACCCCTTGCTCTAGCTAGCAGTATTTAATAGTCGACGAGATTAATAAATTACAATTTCTAGTAGAGTTGATTAGACACACGGAAAATTTTGCGCTTCACATATGTTTTCACCGTTGAATGAAGTTTGGTAAATATGCTGTGTTGTTTACTTGAATATTTTTTGTAATATAAGGGCGCACTTATAAGGGTTTAATGATTTATTTACATCAAAATCTACAACATTCATTTTCAATCGATTTACTTTGTACACTTCACTGTGTCCGTTCGCACGTTTTTCCTGTCAACTTTCCATCCATCAAAGTAAATTTTACCATTAAATTTGAATAAAACTGTCATGTTTGATGGAAGGAGCAATACTTAAACAGTCAGAATCGATTATCCCCATTTTTATTTGTGGAATATCAAAGCAAATCCAGATTATCCAGGTAACTTTCAAGTAACTGGGAAAATAATTATTGTTAGGAAATAATGAGATATAGCAGTTGTACCCAGCATTCTACGAGAAGGCATGTAATTGGTAGTTACAAAAATTTGGTTAACCATCATTTTTTGGATGCTGAAATAGATCCACATAATATAAGTCACTTTCAAGTGTCTGGTAACATAGTGATAAGTGATGAAGAAGTGAGAATTAATCGTGGAAAAAAAAAGATCCGTAAAAGATATACCATTAATACAAACTATTGGAAGTTCTTGGGGGTTGTAGCTTATAATGTGAAGGTCTCTAATTATTTTTCCTAATTAAACCATCAATCATAACATGTAAACAAGATTAGAAGAGACCTGCAAAAAATGTGTAATTGGAAATTTTATATCACATGTAACAGGTAAGTGCCTGTGTTAACATTGATCCTAGTTATACTGATGACGTCCACAAGAATCTAACGAAACGATAACGATAAATTTTACTATCCGTTAGGCTGGATTTTTAGCTTCAATTTTAATACAACATCGATTGGGGGTCAATTCAACACAAATGACATACATCAAGGATTTCCCCGCGCGCAGCCGACGTTTTCGACATTTTCGAAAATATCCATTTTCCCGGTTTGTTGATTTTAGCTGACAGTAACGGACATAAAGTTCGCTCGTTAAAGAACGGTAAAAATGCTAATTGTATTAAAAGTGTCCATAGTCGAAACAGTTTGTCTCTTTTTATTTTTTCCAAAACGGCGAAAATATGGAAAAATATGCCGGACGACGCATTTTATTGTACAAACAACAGGAGATGAACTACGTAAATACGTATGTATGACGAAGATAAAAATGAGCTGGAAAACGTCGGACGTTGGTTGACTTGGTCACAGCAGTAATTTACCATAACAAATGCAAAGCTCAGAGGTATGTCGGGCTTTACTTACATTTTTAAAACGTACATCGCGTTTTTTACTACCCTCACAACGCCTTTGTTGATAGTAAACTATACAGCAACCCCTCTAAACAACAGGAAGTTATTCGCACCAAAACTACTACATCTAAAAAAGGAGGCACTCCCAAATTAGGACGGGCTGACGTAAAAATGATGAAGTCACAAATTTCGCCCCACGTCTCAAGTTTTATCCACCGTCCCTCGGAATATTTTCCTTCTGGGTCAAAAGTAATAACAATATATTTGCCGTTAAAGGGGGCACATTGTACATCACAATAATGGCAAGGGAACTATCGCCTTGACGTCACATTAGGCCCACTCGAATTATCTTTATGACCAGGAGCGATCGAGACCAACAATAAAGCTCCTGGCCGGGCAAGGTGTTGTATATAGGACTGGCCAGTGTGTACGTGCTAACATAATGGAATTTATAGAACGGAAGAGTTGGAATTTAAGGGGAAAGGAAAGTTTATACCCAGGCAATATCGATACTGTATGACAGTTATTGGTTCTCGTTATTAATATCGACGGAAATATGTACAGGGTACCTCAATATTACAAGAGAAACGGAAATTTTAGAGGGTAAATTATGATGATTTAATCACTTACATGAGAATGTTAACTGCTTCGAAATATGACGTTTCAATGTCACCAGATTTTTCAATTTCTTTAAAAATGGCACTTGTTAACAGAGTTTACCCCGATTTAAAAAATTTTCTTAGAATAAGCGAATTTTGTATTACATTTATTGTATTAACTGATTAATTGGTAAACATTTACGCTACAAATTTTTTGGAACCGATTGTGCACGAGATGATTAGGAAAACTTGTTCGACAAAGTTATCATTTCGTTGTAATTGATTTAATAAAAAAGTCTAGAAAAGGTATCTTGATATACATGTTTCATTTGGCACCAAATCAAAAATGTTTAGACTATATTTTCATGTGCGACAAATAATTTCCATTAAATATATCTATTTCATCTGGTCATACAAAGTGGACTTTACTATACACAAGGTCTGCCCTGAAAAAACTCTATTATTATGGCTCCGTTCAGATTTCCAAAGTTGATTAAAATTAGGAAAAAGAAATCATAACATTAAATCAAAATTTGTAGGGAGAAACTCTATAATTGATCACAATATTTCCTTGGTGGTACTAACTCTTCTCCCTATTCACTCACGAATTTTATACGACCACTTTATTATAAATGCTTCCCTCATTTCGCCTATTTCTCCCCCAATCTAAAAATAAACCTAAAACTTATCCCGACGACTAACTTCCGAGCTCCTCAAATTCAGTTATCCGCAACTTCTTTCCCGCCTCGCAAACACCTCCAGCACCCCTTTCGCCACGCTAAAATCTATTTTCTTTGGCCCCTTTTGCGCTAACCTATCAACATCGTATTTCGGAATGAATTCCGCTTTGCCGTCTGATATTGGAATACCTGTATTTCTATGTAAGTTTCCCTTAGAAATCTGAACATTTCCTCACACGGCTTGATAACATGTCCCTAGGCGCGTGTCGGAAATTTTTCCATCATATCAGACTGACTTTTTATAGCACCGCGGAATCACTAGAGGCGTTAAACTCTCTGAATGCGTATAGAGCACGTTAAGCAAAAGGATTTTTAAGCTTAAAAAGCAATTCGGGGTACGAGATTAGTACTAATTTAAATTGGACTCGAACGTCACTAATATTTACATATACTCCGTCGGTACATATAGATTCACTTCACTTTGATATCAGTGTAAAACGGGATAGAAATTAAAGCTCGGTAGTTATGGAAAATGTAATTTGCAAGTACATGCATGTATGTTGCAGTAATCGTTACCGATACAATTCTTACTATTTTGGAAGACGTATCCTACAGCTTCACATTCAGAATAAATAAAAATGGTTTATAAACCGTTGAAATCTTACCGTGAAATTATTATGATCTGACCATAATTTACCAGACTTTAAAACGCAAAATTCATAACTGGGACAAAACTGAATCAAAATATTCATAGACGTATACTGAAATGCGCTTCAGCAGAGTGAAGTGAAATTGGAGTATATAAGGTTATATCAAAAACTAAAAAATATTACAAGGCGCTTTAAAAAGTGCAAATTACAAATAAAACTCGAAAGCAGTAAGCACAATCAAGAACAAAATTTTTGACCTTTTACTCTGACCAAGTCTTCAAGAAAATGTAAAAATGCTGATAAACATTAACTTTAATTTATTAAAAAAATCTTTGTCAAACTGTTGATTGATCTCAGTATTCCTATTGCCAATATTTTAAATTTACCAGACTTTAGTAACAGATTCTTTAATCAGATTTAATAACAGGCTAAAATGCGCTTCAGCAGAGTGAAGTGAAACTGGAAATCTAAGGTCATATCATAAAAGAAGAACAAAATCTTTGACCTTTTACTCTGACCAAGTTTTTAAAAAATGTAGAAATGCTGATAAACATTAACTTTTGCTTATTAAAAAATACTTTTAAAACTGTGTTAATTGATTACTCTAATAATTATATTTACTTTCACGGTTTTATTTCACAGTAAAAATATAACCATAATCTATATTTATTCCAATTTGATACCCTTTTTCCATTTTGGTTCCATATGAGAACATTTTATAAATGCATGAATTATCAACAACTCATCAATCGACGTTAAACATATTAATTACGTTAACACGTATCTTTGACTAAAGGACGTACACGGGTATTAGGATTTTATAAAACGTTTTTAACAATTTCAATAAGAAAAAGGCAAAATTTCCAGAAAAATGTGATACAAAAGTATTTAGAAGCGAATTAGAATTGTTGCTGTTTCGTTTCAAAATATTAACTAAAAAATTCATTACTTCATACAAAACGATTGTCTAACGGTCAAAATTCCAAAAGGTAAATGTTTACGCTTATTGAAATCCTCCCCTGACATTTCCGATTACGTTCTAATCCATGCATTAACAGGTGTTTCGTTAAAAACATGGCTAAATGTTCCGTCATGTAACTCTGCCAAGTTTAGGCTCACCTAATCCAGGAGAGATAATATCTCAATATCGGAGTTATTTCATTATAATTTTTTTTGTGTTATTCGTGTGTGCTAGCGTCTACTTACTGCCTCGTGTCTCGGCGGAAAAGCTCTTAATTTTGTGCACAGTCACACACAAGGAAAAGTGCCGAGAAGCAAAGTCATTCGGACTGAATGCAAGTTCTCAATCAACGAACGAGCTCTAGATTTACGACCTGTCAGGACCAGGGACGATAAAAGACTACGAAGGTTCAAAACCCGGTTTAAAAGTCGACTCGTATCCCAGTCAGTCGAAGGGAACACTGGCCGATTTTCCGTGTCCTGGCTGAGCGAGAGAATTTTCAAAGTTTCACGCTTGCGCCCGTAAGTTATCCTTCAGGACTCGGCGGTGGATGCTAGCAGGGGAGGTCCCTTTTTGAGCGCTTTAACTGTTCCTCGAACAACTTCTGAGAGATTTTTGTATCGGTAAATGAACAGTTCGGGGCACTTTTTACTTTCTGAGAGCGTCGACTTGCCCTGTGGATAGGGAACAGGGGAATATTGTGCATAGTTGTGGATGTCCGGTTTGTTGCCTGATTTATAGCCGAATGTTTTTGGTCGGGGAACAGACTCGGGCATGCATATCAAGTCAACTGACGGAATTAGTTTGATATGTAGTTTGCTGTTCCTCGGGATATATTTATAATGCTAATATGAGACGAGGACGAAGCCAAAACTATGGCAACCGAGGAAATATTTCGAACATTACAGAGCCTCGGCCACAACGAAACGATGTTATTGAATAAAATGTAAAGTATAATTCAGTTATGTTTACTCTGTTGAATGTTTACTTACATTCATTAGCGTTATAGTATGGAAGTTCCTAGATTGTTTATACTTGTGATTATTATGGAGGAAACCACAAAGGTTCTCCTTTGAAGTGTTAAGCAGGTCTTAACTCGATAATAGGATGTGGATTTCAATTTACTTATGTTGGAGAAAAATACCAGAAACTTGTCTTTCGAAAGAATGCGCAGGTGGAAAAACTAATTCAACCAAGTGGACTTTTGGACTGTTTGTTCCTTATCTTGGTGGTGTAAGTATATGCTTCGATATTCCATGTCAGTTCTTTGTGGTTTGATTTGTAAATTTTAAAATGTCCAGATTACCTTACATACAATGAATTACATCAGTGAATATGGTACGTTTTATTGTGACATTTGTGAAATCTTTCACCCATATTTAAAAGATATTTTCTTTTGCCTCTCTTCAGGAGGGATTTTTAAAATTATACAATTTAAAAAAAATCTAATTATGGGTCACACGGTACACAAAATAAATTAATAATTAAAAATCCCTGTTGCAATGAACGACAAAATTATATAGAAAATGTGATTGAACTGCCGCAAAAAGGAAGCATAGGTCGCTTTACACGATTTAAAAAGTATGCTACTGCTTCGAAAATAGTTCAATTTTCTTTCCTTGCATTATATCCCATAGAATTGTAATCATTGTACAAATGGTGCTCTAATTTACGTATCGTCACTACTTAAGGTGCTGGCTTTGCTTTAACCCAATCAGGTAATTTATCCCGGGTAGATGTATTAATGATGACATCTTTTTTGCCACTAATGCCGATCATTGGTGCAAAAATTAAAGCCCCTGAGTGGATCCTCTAAGGGAGTGGAACAGGAGGTGAAATGTATGCAACAGTTACTAAACAATTAGGCATTGGACACTTGGCTCACAGATGGTTCAGAAAAATCCCATGATCACAAATTTTAATTTTTGAGAGGTGGAAAGAAGGGGAGGCTAGCCTCCAAGAGAAGTCGAATACAACGACTAGTTATGAAACAGTTTTCCTATTTTCAAAGTTATTGAATAATTAAAATACGATATGAAATTATCTTAAAAAACATTTCAGATCCCTAAAAGACACAGAATTAAAATCGAAATTCCATTGAGGTAAACAAACTATCGAGTATACACTTATATAGCTTTAACATAGCACACTTCTATTTGTCCCGTCATCACCTGGTTTACATATGGTATGCATATCGCTAGTCATAAATTAATAATTTCAATGTTATTCAAATTCATTAAGAATTCTACATTGCCCAGTTGACTAGAAATTGAGTTAAAATTAAACTGCAATATTTGAAACCTCAACAGATAAACTAAGTTAAATTAAAGCCAGTGAAATCGGTAATAAAGTTATTGGATGGCGGCCATAAAAATGATATAATGAAGTTTCGAAACCTTTCTGTCTACCCAATTCGGCAACTGTTGAGAATTTGCCTCCATGGCGAAAATTATTTCGCCATTAAGAACGAGAATACATTTCCCCCGTTTCTCTATCTTAGAAAACTATTTCAGTGGCTATTACTTTGCGCCTCGTTAATGCAAATTTATTCAAAATCCGAAGGCAATTTTCTCTAAAAATTGCTCTATTTTAATATAACACATTAATAGAGCAATTCTTTACACGAGTGAGACCTTTCTAATTAAATATCTGTTAAAATATTATTAATGCGAGGTGTTGAATTTTTAGTGGAGGCAGCAGAGTTAGTACGCGAATCTGAGAATATTTTAAGATCTCTTTTGCATTCGGTAATTGGAATCGTGATAAATTTGTGTGCTCTGAGATTCTCCGGACGATTTTGAAAGTTATTTAATATTTAATTCGGCGGAGCTGTCATAAATATGCCGTATAACGGTGCTTAAAATGGAATTTACTTCAGATGTCCTAACGTGGACGGAAGATAAAATTGACAGACTTTTACCGAATTAGCCCTCATTGTGAAACAGCTTTCGTACTATACCCCTACAGAATGCTTGTCGTTATTCCCTTTTCATTTCAATATCTCCCTCGTTCATCCCTTTGAACATTTCTCCTTCAGTTACAATACCTAATAACTGATATTCGCAAGTGTAATCGTAACCGTAACGTTATAACCGTATTCCTCTGAATAATTCATTTGACTCTAATTTAGGCAAATAACTTATCATTCGTTCCTACAACTTTAATGTGAATATTCAACATTCAATTTGTATATTTGGGGAGAAAGAGTCCTAATGGAAATGCAAACACATTTCGAGTAATGTTGATGGTGTTTCCATCTAGCTGGAAATTATGATTTGTTGACAAAAAGGACAACAAAGGTGGCACCGACAGGCTCGCTTCAGAGAATTTTGCCGTTGCATGGAAGTCCCATAACTGAATGGTTCGACAAAAAGATTAAGCTTTGCAAATAACCGTAAAGTGGTTGCCTTTAGAATTTTATTTATTTAGTGGCCTCTTGTTGGGGGAGTAGTCTAAAAGGAACTCGCAGCAGAACTAGCACATTTACAGCAAAAGCGTAAGAAAGATCATCTAAAATGTTATGTAATCTAAAGTATATTCAATGAAATTCCTAGCCTTTGAGGCCTCCACTTTCAATTTTGCCAAAAAGGAACCTCGTCCCTTTAAAACCCGCCCAGCGCACCCCTCTCTATATTAGAATAACGAAATTTTGTCCTTTTCCGAAGTGCGCGCCTTATTTAAATCCTCCTATTTTGAATAATTGCATTTGCAAGATATGGTGGCGCTGTTTTTGGTATTAAAAGCTTGTATTACGCGTTCTTTCACTAGTTTCCGCAAACTCATCTCCATATTCATACGTACGAATTTCCAATTAAGACTGAAAACGAGACGCCGCATGTGTTGAATTTTATATACGAATGCGAGATTATTCAATTCCGGCGGACAGGTGAGTTCAAGCAAAAAAGACGAAATGCTCCTCCCTCTCTGCCTTTCTCTCTCACGCTTTTCCCCCCTCAACAAAAAAATGGAAATGAGAATATTCCGCGAGAAAGAAAAACCGGTTGGAGATTTTTACATTGGGAAATGTTGATTTTTATGAAGCGGTAGCTGCCAAGTGAAAGAGCTTTCCTGGAAATAAATGTGTCATTTTCTTATACACCTACGTATACGTGTATACTTAGGGGTGTATTTCCAAACAAGCCTGACGTATATTCGGCCATATATTCGATAAAATAACTTTTTCCAGCCGGAAAACACAATTGGAATAAATTTCTAATTTACATCGAGAATTAAGAATCACGAGGGATTTCGATCAAATTTTCATAATGCAAAAATGCATAATTCAAAATATCATAATATTTCCAATCAAATTTACATCTGTGACATACTTTATAATAAGTGACCACAGACCTTGTGGATACTAGAACAGATAGTTATGCTTGTGACTGTAGAAATGCAGGTATTAAATGATTCATTTGTTTAATGAAAAGATAAAGTCAATTCTAACAATGCTACTGTCCCAGACCAACATGTAAACGACGTTAAGGGGGATACGGATGAAGAGATTGATAATGAAATTAGTAATTGCAGTTTTGTAAAAGAGGAAACTGTCGTGTAATACGTCGATCTTTTTCCATTTGTAATATTAATCAAACGATCAATCAACTTGTTAAATCCATGATTATTGTGATTTCTATTTCATTTGTCCTGGAAGACCTATAATTGCTTAGAAAAGTTGCGAATAAATTATAAAACATTAGAACGTTCGCCAATTTGATCGATGCTTGGCATTGTTTCTTAGCTCATATTATATGGTATTAAAATATCTACAGAAATGAAGCATCTCAACAAGAATGATTTTTCTGTAAAAAAAAATTAATCTCTAAAAATTGCTCTAAAAATAAATGGTTAAATTACTAAAACCGCTTTCTTTTACATTAAATAGAAAATTTGTACTGTTTATTGTTTAATGAAGGCACAAGGTTTTTCCTGGAAATTATTAATATATTATTATTAAAATGGAATTTGTAATTAGTTGTAATGTATTCAACATTTAAAATGAAATTATATTAAATTATATATTAGAATAAATGGAGAAATATGCGCAAATTCTGCAATTGTTACGCATCGTATTGCTCGCAAATTTTAATGTCATTTAAGGAGATATTTTCGGAGGCAAAATTAATACTGCCGACATTATCCACCGTTGACAACACTCTTCAGTGGTATAATTAGCGCTTATTTCAAACTTACAACAAAATTTAGCGTAATTGCCCTTTAGTCATTTCCCCTACACACCCATTCCCTTAAAATTTTAAATGTACGCGCAATTAAGAGCTCATCAACATGTTTTTAACAAGTCTGAACAAGACAAAGAAAAGTAAAGTTTCCTCAATTATCTGTTCATTAATTTAAGCTGAAACACACTAATTTCCATAATATCCAGTACGCTAAAGGTGTAATTAACAATTTTCCGAAACTACCGTTAACATTCAAATAGCAACATTAATTTCAGTCAGACCTCCACGCAATCAGAAACTATTAATAAACTCCCGGCAGCCGTCCCACTCCCGCTTTCGTCCCGTTGGAACAATCCTTTATTTCGGGACGTTCGGAGCGATAATCATTGAAAAATTGAATCGGAACTTAATGATGTTTTAATTCAAGTTTAAGTGTAATAAGGTTATCTATCTTTGTCGTTAGTGAATGCCCCGGCTAAGTAATGGGTATTCAGCTCAGAGTGTAGATTACGCGGAAGATGTTTCCCCAGTCATGGATTTGCAACTCGGCAGTAAATCATTCTGTAGGCCTTTTGTATTTGCTGTTTGCACAAAGGGGATGGGCTGGCAGACGACGACGCTCGACTAAGGATAGTGTAGAAATCGCCTGACGTGAAATGTGATCGCTTTATAGTTTATTGCCTCCCGGATACGATCTTTTTATATAACGTATAATTCCATAAATTGGATCGAAACTCACAGGACAAAATAAGTGTAATCTTCACATAAAAATAGATAACGTCAATATTGGGTATTGTTCTAGAGTAGCTAACATACTATCATATCAGGTCTTTGTTGCCCGATTTAATTTCCTTTTGCGTTGAATTTGCATTTAGAAAACAATGGCCTTCTGTGAAGTCATTGGGTGACAATGCACAGAAGTACAAAAATTTGTTTAAAAATCAAATTCGAGAAAATAAGAAGATGAAGAATGCCCTTCGGAAATTATTGAGTACACTACTGATCTATTGATTTACTGATCTGGTGACCCAGAAAAAGGCATTAAAAATTTTGTCAATTAGAAAACATCATTTTTGATAAGTTTACTAATTAATACAATTCAAGGTATTCAAAGAATACCGACTGATTCATACTTAAAAATAAATGTATCGATTTTTTTTAACTACAGCACCCTTTTGATAGTGCATTATTAAAGACGACCAGTAGTATAATTTTAGTACTATTTTTATTAGTCCAATTACAGCCCTTGCCGAGATAAAATTTCAAGTAGACCCAACATATTTTCTGTATTGTTAAAAGACCCCAAAAAGGAGTCCTAGGGAAAAACACTGAGATTCTACAGGTAATTTCTCAAAAGAACCGTACAAAAAAATTATTATCTAGTCTCTAAATTGTACGCTTCAAAGGTAGTGGGCAATACCTGATGGTATATGGTATGGTATGGTATATTAGTAATTATCCGTATATTAAGTTCAACCTTCCTAAGTCATAGGGTCGTTGCTCTCAAAAATGCTGATTTTTCTGAAGCCCATTTTCATATAAACAAGGTTTTAGTGATTGTCGACATATTTTTTGAGTTTTATAAAGAAGCTACAATCTTAGCGCTTAATTTGGGTTCATCGTTGCTATTAAAATAACAAAGATAAAACAATTATTCAGAAATATTCATTTCGCTTTTGTTTAATAAACTAATATTTTTGCCAACTTCTAAATAAATCTTCCAATCAAGTGTTCAAAAACATAAACTTTGACAACAAATTGCAGCATGAAGTAGGAAAGTCAGACATGTAAATCCAAATTCTGTGTAATATTATATTTTTTCTTTGCTATTTGTTGCTTAAATTTGTGTTCGTTAAACCAAAAGCAACCTTAAAAACGTTTGTGTATGTTTCCACACACTACAGAAAACTTCATACTTAAATGTTGTATACATTTCTTTTATAATAAATTAGCAACAAAAATATTAATACCCAAGCTATTCTTACAAGTTTCCATGTAAGTAAAATATGACACTTTGCATTGCAAACCGACACAAGTTAAATCCTCTACCGTCCGAGCAACCGATCAAATTATACCCTTAACTAAGTCGCCGAGACCACTCACTGCAACTATAATTAACATTTACCTACTCTAATCGGCTTTCAGTAACTTTCCGTAGGTTCTGCATATAAATTATTAAGTCGCTATGTAATCAATCCAGGTTTAGAAACTTCGAGTGACGAGATATGGTAAAGTTGGGAAGGCATTATTTTTACTTAAAGAGCGTTAACGGTATAGTTTGGGTGCTTTAAAAGCGCAAGAGCAAAGAGGTAAGCGCTTTCAGAGTCAAGTAACTTCCACGGTATGAATTTCAAAAAAACAAACTTCGAGCAACGCGATATTTATCTTAGGCGTAGTTGGCAAAAGAAATCTGAAAGCAAATAAACGAATTTTGAAGTAAACGCTTTCTGATATGAAATTGAGTTTCGACTCAAAATATGATTGATACATAAAATACTTAACGCTTATTTTTGACATAATATACCCCACGTGATTATCGAAACATTTTCCTATGCTCAGAGATTTGTTGATAATTAAGGGAGTTTGGGGAGCGCCCCGGTACTTTACGAGCTTTTAACGGAATTTCCCGCTAAAACTCCGTCCATACCTTCCATAAATTAGTATAATGTAACCCTTCCACTTAGTCCTGCAGACCATAATTACTGCGCTTGACCATTAAGAAATAACAATTACCCACGCACAGAGAGAGCGGGAGCACGGCAATCGGACCCTTTTCCGCTAAAGAAGAACCATAATCGCCAACTCTTGGGGCCGTCTCCTGACTTATGGGCCACAGTCGAAACGTTAAGAGAATGGATTTGATAATGTTAGCGTTGTTAGGAAGAGGAGAGACTTAATTAGAATAAGTTGGGCGGGGGTTCGTGTGAGTGTGTGGTCTCTCGCTTGATTTCTGGCCAAGTTTTAATAAGCCATTAGGCTTTCTCTGGCCGCTCACATAATTATGGGGGTGATTAGAGATGGTATTCATATTCATAAGTTGGTTTAGCGAGAGTATCAGTGTTATTATTCCGTGTCGTAAATCCGGAGGCTCCGGTAATAACCGGCATTACATGGCGTTAGAGAAAATCGATGGCAAATGTGGATAGTAAAGGCGAAAAGGATATTTCACGTTGAAAACGGTTTAACCGAAAGGTCAACGAGATCTTATCCAAAATTATGGATTTTGTGCCATTATCTTCATCTAAGACCAACAGATAACATTACATCCCAAACGTAAAAGGTATGTACGAAGTTCGTACATTAGCATTTGTTGATAGTACCTACAGAACTTTCAGTAGATTACAAATATCTTAAAGTGTATAGTTAGTGACAAGAAAGAAAAGCGGCCGGAGCAAATTAGTTTGCCAATAAAGTTTAAGGCGCTTCACAAAATGACGTCTGTAAACTTACCAAGAAATTTCAGAGGCGCCCTTATAATATTTTTTCACGCTTTCGTAATGCTTTAAACAAAACGTCGATGATATCAATAGATGATAAGGAAAACTATACCAGGTTTCATGAAGCTATGGAGTAGAAAATAGCGTGACACCATTGCGAAGCGGCGCCGAATTCGAAAGTTTAGAATATATACGTGCTTTATTTTCTTAATGGCAATGGCACACGTCTGATTATTTCGTGTTGTGTTATGAATTGTGTATAATGTACCAGAGCCACCCGTCTACGTACAAAGAGGCTTTACTCTTCTATAATTACAGCAGTCTTTACACACAGAGATTTAGTTCTACACTGACGTCAGTATTTTACATTTCACAATTACATAAAACAACACTTGTTTTTCCATAACAACGACCTATACGGGGCATTCGCTACACTATCCCTCCCCGTCTTCAGGGTCGCCCTCGACCCTCGGACGATCTACTTCCACAGTAGTCCATATCAGCGAATGACTACCATATCAGCGAACTGCTACTGCTACGGCTACTGCTACAGCTACTGCTACTGCAACTGCTACTGCTCCTGCTACGGCTACGGCTACTGCTACTCCTGCTACTGCTACGGCTACGGATTTTGCTACTGCTACGGCTAATGTTTCGGCTACTGCTACTGCTACTGCTACTGCTACCATGCGCACCGCTCCTCCCCTTTTTCAGAAATTCCGCCATAACTTATCCATCGAGAGCCAACTGTCCTCTCCAGGCGATGTTCACCTCCGGGAATCTCGCCATAGTTGATCTAAAAATCAACAAAACACGCCAGTATCCTTGCCAAATCCATTTGCAATAAATTGCAAGTATATGTGTAATTGTGTGTATGTGTATGTGTGCGATTAACTCCATTGAGCGGGTTGGACTGCAAATCCTGTACAAAAATTCATCAGCAGCAAATCGAAACCAAGCAGGCCAATCCTCTTTCTGACCATCAAAGACACCAGGGATAACCAATCCCATCCAATGCTCCAGGTAGAAGAGGGACCTGTCTCTTGAAATCCTCCAAGCAGGCCAATCCTACTTCTGACCATCAAAGACACCAGGGATGACCAATCCCATCCAATGCTCCAGGTAGAAGAGGGACCTGTCTCTTGAAATCCTCCGCTGCTCCTGCAGTTACCGAAATCCCCAGCAACTGCTTCATGGCTCCAGACGCACAACCCAGTGGTCAACCATCACCAATTCTTGTACTAAAGATGAACAGCGCCCGTCTCCCAATGCGAGTTACGAATGTGAGTGTAGCACTCAAACGGGCCACGCGCGCCAGCCGCACGCAGTCAATCCATTCGAGTGTTTTCCTAAATCTAGACCTGTTTAGGTTAACCTAAACCTTGGTGTTATAGTGGTGTGTATGTGTGTAGTGGTACTTAGCTTCGGATTCTGCAGCATCCCGACCCGCGCCAGCCGCTCAACAACTCCATAACGCCGCACAGACTACACTCCTCGCCTCTCCGCCGTGTGCCATCGCCATCACTTCTGTACTCCATCCCAGGTCCACCAATCCTTTATCCGCTACTTCGGTTCACAAAATCCCGGACAGGCCCCCATTTGTAGCGTTTCTACGTACAAAGAGGCTTTACTCTTCTATAATTACAGCAGTCTTTACACACAGAGATTTAGTTCTACACTGACGTCAGTATTTTACATTTCACAATTACATAAAACAACACTTGTTTTTCCATAACCACGACCTATACGGGGCATTCGCTACAATATTATCAACGTATTATGCGAAGTTGTCATGGTAACCCCATCACTGTGCCTTTGGCATCTTGAAAACAACTTTTCCTCCGCTATCTTTGTAAAATCTATTTATACCGACAATTTTGTTGTAAGATTTGTTATTACTGTTTTAAACTGCACATTCCTTTATTAATACGTGCCGATTTATACACAAAATCAAGTCCCAGATCGCTTAATACGTTGCAGCATGGTGGTAGTACGAAAAATGGTGGCGGTATCCTTTGGGTAACCTTTTTGTCCCCTCACACCATACGTTTTATTAATGTTTTACATTGAGCGGACTCGAGCGACTAATGTGCGCGTAACACGTTATCAAAAATTTAAAAGAAATTCATTGCAACGAAGGTACTGTAAAATTTTCGAAACTTTGAAAAATAGAGATTTTTCGATTTTGTTACTCCATAGCTTCGTGAGTGCTTGTATAGCTATTTCATCACAAAATTTAAAAGATGTAAGCGATCTATTAGTTTTCTACTCATTTACCAATTTTAAACAAAAGATAAGAGTGGTATTTCCAGATTTTCACAACTTGATCATTTTTATGCTCATATAAATTGTTTAAAATTCGAAAAGAAATCCAGTAATACCCTGAATGTGTTTTCCTTGTTTTAATTTTTTTTCGATAGGAATGTTTTCGAAAGTACATGAAAATGATAATAACTTCACTATCATACATGATTCAAACTCAATAACGCATACATCCTCTTTTAACCATTTTTATCATATTACCAAACTGTACGTCAGTTAAAAAATCCCATCAATCAATCTTCCCAAATCCATATGACAGTGAACACTTTTACAGTTAATTACCAAATCAAAACTGATATAAATGGTATGTGGGTGTATGAGAAATTTTGAAAACTAAAAACAAATTTTTCAATTTGCAATATGCAAATTGAGATGATTATTTAGGAACCATATTATTTGCGAATATTATTCACTATTATCATGGGTGATATGATACATTGTCATATAACCAATATTATCGAAGTTTTACCGCTTATCTTATAAGTATTTATATTTTATTTTTGGACGTACAAACCAAATTCCCCAAACCATCTTCACCCTTAATACAAAATTTACCCAAATATCTCCCAGTATTCCCCTGATAATGAAAATCGAACCAAATCTGGAAACCCTGCCGTTGTTTATTAACGATGGAAAAATACGACCGGTAAACAAACACCCTTTTCACTTCATATCCGATTTTCAACGCCGATGTATTCGTTTCCGGGCGCGTTTTACTTCGCGCTCCGGTTTTATTTATGGAAGTTCACACGTAAGCTTATTTCGGTTCAATTAATGTTTCAGCATTTACCGTAAATATTTCATGGGATTCATATTGCCCTAACTTGTTGAAAATTACTACGATCGTTTTGTTCCTGATTGTTAAGGTGGGATTTATTTACAATTTACAGGGCCGTAAAATATTGTTCGGGATTGGGAGGGAAGGTAGCGGTGGTTAATGCGAGGACATCAAGATGGAATCGAGGAGAACTTGGGGAAAATATTTGTATAACATCCGAATTATGTAAGCGTGATTTGTACCTACTACATATTCAAGGCGGGACTGAATCGTAAGTAGCGACGGGTAATAAGAATTCTGGAACGTAACATCCACCTTCAGTTTACTACATCACAGACAAGAGGTAAAGCAATTTGATAGGCGTTTATGCAATACTATGTATGCTTCATGGTTGTAAGAAAAGCTTTTGATAAGCTTTCTACCAACTATGCCTTCAAAAAAGCAACTAACAAGTGCGGTAGTAAGAGTAATTCAAACCCTAAACCACGACGACAAAATGAGAATAAATGGTATACAGTAGTAACGTCGTCTTAAAATATGATCGGAATTTTAAAATATAATTTTGTGAAATATACCTCGTTTTTGGGACACGAATTCGTACAATATCATCTCACCATAATCACCAGATCATTATAACATTAATAACCAACATCTTTTGGGCGAATAAAAATTCTTCCTTTGCAAATATTTCATCTGGCATTCAAAATTTCGCGCTACCCTTTCCTCTCTGCCGTCGATGAAAGCGAGCCCGTACGCCATTGAATCGATCCGTGGAAATCGAACAAGTTTCCCAAAGCGTATAGTTTAATAAAGCATTTACAGTCGAATCCTGCAGGGTATTACTCATTGAAAATTGCTAATCCCTTGTCAGAGTGCTAGAATTTATGACCCGTGGCAGCGTTAAAAATATACCCGGGGATTTTTCCGGCGTTTCTTTCTGATTCTGATTATTAGATGTTCCGTGTCTATTGAGAGAATTTGCGGAAAAATGTAATTACGGTCCTATTGCAGCTGAAAAACGACCTCGGAATAATTTACATAATTAAAGTTTATCTAGGGCAAGTCTGTTGAATATGAAATTTAATAGAATGACGCTAGTTTATGAACTCTAATAGATGGATTTAATAAACCTTATCGCTTTTCCCATTGGAATAACCGTTAATGCTAACATGCTAATTATGTTAAAGACCCACATCTTCACAAAATGACACTTAGATAGTAAATGAATTTAAGTAATAACAAAGTCCAAAAAATTTTAAATCCTGAAGTAATCTAAATACAGTTGCAAACAGCTTTGCAGCGCTGAATATCATTTACTAATTTTTCTCTGGCCTAGCAGGATTTGAAAATATAAACGCAAAATGACAATGTCGTCATGTGCTTGTCGAAGCCGGACATTTAGGCGCAAGTTAATACGTAGAAGGACTGTAGAATGACGAATAACGTTTCAGATTCATAATGAATCATTTTAAA
The DNA here is from genome assembly GCA_963576515.1 of Cryptocephalus primarius. NCBI lineage: Eukaryota > Metazoa > Arthropoda > Insecta > Coleoptera > Chrysomelidae > Cryptocephalus > Cryptocephalus primarius. The sequence continues at coordinate 14,222,992 of OY754942.1, read as the reverse complement.
AATCACTGAAAAACAATTCGTTAATATTAACGAATATTTAAATTTAAAAAAATAACTTCTGTTGCATTACTTTTTCCAATGCAATAATACATAAAGAAGTAACTAGGCGATAATATATTTCTAAGGAAAATATATGATCCAAAAGCATAAAGGGTGTCAATTAGCTATACTACACCTGCCGCAAATAAAAACCGTTTTCATTGTCAGCAATTAAGACATGTTTCGAACCTTGTAGCGTTCATCTTCAGCTAATGTCCGTGTAAAATGAGAATACATTATACCTCAGAAAGGCTAAGAAAAAAGTATGAGTAAATGCTATGATTCAAATTAGGATTTCCATTTGTTTTCAGGTTTTCTAGTTTTACTTTCAGATTTCTTGGATGATCGTTGGTGTACAATCAATTGAATAGTTATATTTCGTATATACTCATTTCAATACTTTATTAGTGAAGGATACAACGTTTATGGATTGATTCAAGGTATTTCTTTATATAAAGTACCATCAGATTTTTGCGGGCCGATATATTTAAACGTGGCAACAATAACCAATAATGAAATTAAAACAATTAGTAGTTTACACAAGAAATACCTGGAATTAATCCATAAACGATGTACCTTAATTGTACTTCAATTCACACAGTCTGATCACACGAAATATAACTATTCAATTGATCGTACACCAACAATGCTCCAGGAAATCTAAAGGTAATGCCATGAATAAGTCCAGTAATTTGTGACGAAATGAAGTCCAGTAATTTGTGACGAAATGTCGGCCAAAATTGAATTTGAAAGACAAAGTTGTATTATTTTGGGGACCTTCAGAGAACACTACACTTTTAATCTATATTACATTTGCATTAGCATTGTAGTTTAGTCTACACACTTCAGTTACCCTGTTCTTTCTTCCCTTCCAAGAATAAATTAGTCTTTATATAATTAATTTATCTTCCATTTAGCTTAAATTAAAATTTGAAACATTCTTTTAGTGTTGTATTCTTCTTCGATAATCAAGATTCTCAAACAAATTAATGCCCCTTTATCTTGTTTTGAGTGAACCTCTCCTTTGTTTTTGATAATTATTAGCGCCTCTGTAAGCTTTCGGTTTAAACTGAATTTGTTGCTGAAAAACCAGTACACCGGAAAATATAATTTCGACGCAATCAACGTTTGTAGCCAGATTACAGTTATCCGGACGATTCTTTTTTCACTTTTCCCGATAGAAAACGAAAAAAGGAGCTGATTGAAGGGAGCTAAAGCTCGCAGTACGAATTTACAAACTCACACACCACGTTCCTATCAATGTACATCTACTGCGAGATAGGATTCATAGCTGGCACAGAGCTCAAAAATAAAAAGAATCCAACTGTATATTCAAGCATGTTAGTTCACCTACATAGGCTGATGAAGTTGGAAATTTCGTTAGTGTTGCCGATAGAGTTTGTAGATTAAGAGCGTACCCATTAGAAAATAAACGAGATAATTGGAAAGTATGTACAAACATTGCTCCCAGTAAGGTAGATAAAGCGAAAAATTGAAATAAGTCGCAGGATAAAAAATTGTGTTCAAACTTATGACAGCCTAAGAAAAATGGGACTCACCTCATGATGGCCGTTGCGCCAACGTGTCCGCAATTCCCGCCAAAATGGAAGATCCTGCTGCCCTGGAACAAAAGAAAGAGAAATATTAGTCATTGTAGGAAATTAGAATGATAGAACATTAAAATCGTGTATTTAAAAACAAATCACCGCAATTCTAGACATTGTTCGAATCATTCTAGATTTGGATTATTTGTTATGAATACGGGAGTTACACACTATAGGTTATATCCGAAAACTGTGATAATCTAAATTACTATCATTAATTTATACATATATATGTATATATACATAATATATTTCCATATATACTTGTATAAAATGAGGAATGACATGTAAAAATATTTTGTCAAAAAACCGGATAGAAAATTGAATTTACCGTCCAAGTGCGTCCAAAATTAATAACATAGTGTCTAAAGCTATTGCTCCATGCAGCAGCATTCTTTAGGGCTTATATTATATTTGCATCTATCATATATTTGTTTCATTACACTTTCATTACACCATAAGTAATATCAATAATTATATCATTACACTGTTTCTTTTTGCACTGTTCACTGCTAATGTTTGAGTATGCATAGAAAAATGACACACAGTTCAAAAGAAAATATATATTAGGAAATCCCTTTTATCTCAATCGTTTAATCCCTAAGTGAACAAATGCTGGGAGCAACTCGGTCGTAATAAAACTAGCCACTTGTCTATGTAGGGGAAATTTTTATTACCCCATATTTCAAACTTTTTCGTATCACCATCAGCGTAACAAACTTTCGAAAACCATTATCTAAATTGCAAAAGTCGTGTAAACAAATTTCTCGGTTGGTTAATTAAAAAGCTTTGGTGATTTCTCTTTATGACTATTAATAAATGCTAAATTTCCGTATCGGTGTTTTCCCGTCGGTGGACTTTACGCAGACCCACCAAAAAACAAATGAAAAATCACAGTCATATATCAGCGTGAGGGTCAAAGATAACTTGTTTATTAAACGTTTATTCAGTGTCCAATGAAACGTCAAGGCTCCCTTTAGGGAACCGAGCGGTTTATCATAAGCGGCTATTTATCAACGGCATATGAATGTTTGCCTGCGAAATCAAGTGATGGACACAAGAGGGCGGCCATCCCATAAATTGGCCAATATTGCTATGAGAAAGGAAATCGCGTAATTCGGAAAAGACAGATGGATTTGCATGTTAACTCAAAACTGTTTCATTCCACATCGAACTCCGCCGCAGGACGAAAATAAAATTAACAGTATCAGTGGGATTGTGCATCGTACCCTACTGAATTTCACTCGAATCAAATTTGCCTGAGAACATGTTTCCATTTGTCTCCTCCAAAATATTAATCCATCCCACGTTGAAAGTGCTTCATTTTCTTGTCCTACACGACTTTTAAGAGGAAGAACCGATGTCTCCGTAAGACCATAACCGACGACTACATTCTTGAGCTATTAAGTGATACGGAAAAACAAAAAAAGGACGCCGTCGAGAGTAAGTGTCGAGAACTTTCAATGGCAGAAAAATTCCAGCTCGCGAAATTGCGTCGTTTTCCAGCTACAAGAGATTGTTGTTTTCTTTGTGTCTCCTCTAAGAGGTTTCATATTTTATTGGGTTAAGCAGCAATTCTCCGGGAATGTTGCTTTGCATCTGAGAGTTTAATTAAAACGAATTCATGAGAAACACGCAGGAGTTCGAGGTCGAGGTGGGATTGTTCGGTAAAGGGAAATACGAGTGTATGTGTAAATTTTTGAAAAGCATGCTTTAGGAATTTTTTTAAAATAGTTTTCCAAGGGGGTTTTTTCTTGGAGATGGTGGAAAAGAGGCAAGTTCACTTTCCTTGAAACATTAGTTACATCTTCAAATAATGTGCGCTACAATTCATGGAAAATGTCCGATTTGTACAGTTTTTTTTTGCACAGTAAATTGCATCGACAACAACTATACAACTATTAAAAACGTCGGAAATGATGGCCAGATTTCATTGAAATTCAATCAAATTTTCAAATTTCTAAAACGAAGAAAAATTTCTAACCGTGAAAACCGCGACCATACCGTAATAGACTTTTTTTGCAATAACAAATGGATTTTTGGGCGATTTATAACCACGTAAATCGTCGACCGATAAGGGTACGTCGGAGTTTTTTTTTTATTAACTGTAGCCTAAAGCGGTCGGCCCACGGTAAACGATCATGCCAAATTGCAATTTTTTAATACAATTTCGCATTAGCATTTAGACTATTTCTAACCGCAAGAGAGCTGGAATTTTGTCATCAAGCGTAAATACTCGATTATATAAAGGGGAAAAGCAAAGTGGCACGATGGCCACAGTCTTTTAGTCTAACCCTTTTATACTGTCACTATGGCATAAATTGGCGAATGTGCCTTGATGAAGGTGCATATGTAAAGTGAGGGCCAAAATAATTTAGTTTTCTTATGGATTTTTGAGCGAAATAAGCGATGTAACGCTTCTTTTTTTAAGGTTAATTTCTAATTTTTAAAGTACCTAATTTTAACGCAATTAACCTACTCCGTTACATTAGGAGTTTAATATACGAATTTCGCTTAAATCGTTGTTGAACTTCCGCGATATTGATCCCGTGCAATATTAAAAACCATGAAATTAAAACTGAAGCACCTAATTAAATGGAAGTTTGAATCCCATTCAATTTGCCATTACGTAATTAAAGCTCCGGAGAACGGGTGCTCGACTTGCTTTTTATAAGACCATTAGAGCCGTAGCGGTTCATGTTACAGATTTTACAGTATTCGCTGAAATCTGTATGCACAACTCGTAGCCGTTTCACATAAACGTCCAGAATAACGAAACACTATCTATGGCTGAATTTTCACTCTGGACAAAGCCAATTTTCATTCGTAAAATTTTCATTATACCTCAAATCACCGGTCAAATTTACTTATACAGCGCTCCCCGCACGTCGATACCTTTTATAAAATCAACTACGTGGAATTATTTAAAATATCGCAATCGGGTTTGGGTTTATTTAATTTCGTCGAAAAATGGTTAATACCTGGATGAAACTAAATAAATAAAAATGTTTATATGCTACATGATATCCTTTCAAGTACGTACCCGTTTAATTAAATCAATAAAACAATTAAATAAACCCTGAAATGAACCGGTGGAGCATTAAAAAACAGCAAATGTGTTTCCTCAAAAGCCCTATTCGTGCCATACACAGATACATACATAGATCTAGACACTCTTGTTTATGTGTAAACATGAGGTAAAAACATTTAGGGCAAATACAAATCATCGATACCTATCTTCATACTTATATGTATGTATCTCTCTAATTTTGGGCACAAGCAAGTAATAATTGAAACTACAACCGCTCGATATCCATCTCCGCAATTAATCACTACCGGTTAAGCAACAACAGCAACAGCCAACAATTCCCAATTACAATTACTTAAGCTTACCGCCCTTTTCACGCTTCCGACCATCCCTTCCATATCCGATAGTTTCCCCGTCGGATTATTTTCGTCTGGGTGCATATTATTAATTGGAATCGAGCCGTGAACAATATTGTGCAGGCGAATAAATAGCACGTCCTATCCTATCACAACCACTAGATGTATGTATGTGCGTATACGTGGGTATATGTGCACAACGGGGGCTAATTTAAATATTTCACGAGGGCGTAGACCGAACCCGTCCATCTTCTAGGATGCCTAAATTTGACTTCAGTTGTTTGGTCAACCAGCTCTCGGTCTGTCAACCACAAAATGCCTTCCAAATGAATCCTATAACTCAAAATGGCAAACGACAGTAACCACTGTTTAAAATTAAAAATTCAGTTCCAATAATTTATTTAAGGCGCGAGCATAAATATGGATGCAACGTAACAATTGACAAACCAATTAATTGCATCAAATAATTGTTATATTAAAGAGTGACATTAAGCAACTAAATAAATCAATAAAAACTAAAAGGAAAAGTATAATTTAAACGATACGTTCTGAATCAAGCACCAGAAGAAACCATATATGAAATAAACTAAGTAAAGTATATAATTTCAGTAGATGATCCCAGAAAAATTGTTAAGTACAGTATTCTGTACATTGAAAAAATAGATCAGTGCACAATTTTTAGTGTATACTTAATACATAGCATCAGGGTATTTCTAGAATTGTTATTTAAGTATATTTTTAAAAAATTACTTACACAATCGGTTAATGTCGAACCTTCCACAGTCAAAATCACGATTTTAAAGCGAGAAAGTCACCGAATCATCGAACACTTGAAAGAACTCCTAATGAAATTACTCTCGACCCTTCTTTTACGGAAAATTTAAAGACGTTGCTAATAAAACACCTCCGATAATTAAAACTGAATCGTCCTCAACGCGTGTTTTCGCACAAATAAAATTCCTAATAAGGAATATCGGTGCTCAACGCCAACAAACGACGCAATGCTACAAAAAATTGTTTTGTTACTTAATGACTCACGACTGATAAAGAGGCGAGAAAATACGAAATGTGCTAGCAGGAGTGCGGGTTAAAATAGGAATTTTACGTGAATATAAAACGCATTATTTTCTATCGTAACAAAATTATTTAAATAATTGGTAAATAATTAATCAACACGACAAGAAACCGTAGATTATATAGAAAATTGGTTGAATTAATACCGTCTATATTATATACAATTATGTGGCAAACAGGGTGTTACAAAGCAAGTGTCACTAATTTTGGTGACTGATACGGTCCAAAATATCTACGTCTAATAGACCACGAGCTGCTTGTAGAAAATTTCGATGTTTACATAATGGAAAATTTTCATCTGTTTTAGACAGTTTTAGGGTTTTAAACAAAATGCTATAATAGACGCACAAAATCTCACTTGCCAAATTGCAAATAATGCATGAAAATCGAAAAATATGACGTAGAAAGACTCAACAGGAAAACTGAGATAAGAACAACTGAATTTTAATTTTTGAATTTGAAATTTTGAATTTTGAAAATCGAGCAAGGCGTTTCCAATAAACTTGAGTTGGAAAAATGTGTAAACGTTAAATAGCATTTATCACAACCAAGAAATGGAATCGTACATAGCATAATTGAATTTACAAAGAAAAATGGCAATTTTTTTCGAACTGACTGTTGAAGTTTATGTGATTCTGGATAGACAATCTGTTATACAACTTTCGGTAAGATTGTAATTACAGTAGAATGCCTTGCAGGTGTGCTTTGATGTAAATTTGCCGTGATCAATTATTGTAGATAAAAAACCTACCGCGTACATCATGTAAGTTTCCGTGTGTTTGTCCTGGGCGTATTTAAATTTGCTGTTAGCATATTGTGATAAAAGATCCACATAGGATTTCGCCGCCTTCCCTCTTTCCCTATTACGTTCCCGTGCACCCTGTTGGTACGAACGTGTGCAATTCATTATTCATGCTTTGATAATTATCAACGAAAGAACGTGCCGTGCAAAATTACCCTTTGTGCCTCTTCTTCCTTTCCCCTCGCTCGCGTCGCCCCCTTCTCGCCCGAAGGCGTCGCTATGTGAGCCTGGCATGTTGTACATTTCTCAAATAAATTAGAATGAGGTAAGTGTTTCAGATTAGCTCGGCTCTGATAGTAGGCTAACTTTAATTATTGTGTCTGCATGCGGAGACATCACAGTCAAACGAATGGAAGGACGTAAAGTGTCACAAAGAGCCAGACAAACGGGGCTTCGCTTATTCGCGACTTTTGTTTATGTTCGAATGGCGGGAGGGGGTCCTTATCTCGGGACGTTTCACTGAAAACTTAATTTTCTTACAGCGGATAGAACGACTTTCAGTCCTGGAATCTTTCTACCTTCGCCACACGTTTATTACGCTATACTATCCATTTTTAGAGTTCTCTTATTGGGTGTACCCAATAATTTGTTGCTAATTTGCGAAGACAAAATTAATTTTGTTGCTCAAGCCGTTACTGAGGAACAGTTGATATTCCAGCTTTATATTACGCTATAATAACCACCCCTGCGTCTCCTGAACGCAGTGAGATATCGTTATGATTTTGTTGCTAATTTCTGATGTCAAGATTAATTTCGTTGCTGGTGCCGTCACAAATTAGCAATACATTATGGGGTAGGTTTACAGAGGGACTATGAAATTGAAATTCATGAGTAATAGACATCTTATGCACTGCCTATTAAACTACATATCAGTACTACAAAAAGACATCACTTGAAAATAGAGGGATTATTGATCCAAAGCAACTTAACATCACTAATATATAAATGACAAATTAAATATGTTACAAATACGAAAATTGCTTATAACATAACATAAACTGTGAGCAATGAGGGTAAAAATATTGAGGCCTCTTATCGACTTACTGTCCTGCGAGCAATAATGAGTTCCAGTGACATACAATAATGCATCATTACAGGCACGAACAAAAACGATGTAGGTACTAGTATTACCCCATCAAAAAGCAACAGTTGACTCGTACTATATTCAAGCCAGACGGCAAACGCTCCCAACTTTTACTCCACCGAATAATATCATAATCTTCTCGAATGAATGGTTCGGTAAATCTTAGTCCATTCAGCGCGATTATAGAGTTGCAGAGAGAGAGAGAGAGAGAAACAGAGAGAGAAAGAGGGACAGAGATTGAGAGTTTCAGACAATCTGTCGAGTCTGCGACTCGCGTACTCGAGAGTTGGATGTATTACTGTAGAATGCCTTCTAATAAACGGAAGAGAGTCGACTGCGCTATTGATTGATGAATTTAGTTATGTTTTAGTTGCTGCAGGAATCCGGATTGGTTTATGAAATGGAATAGAAGTAATGGCATTAGTTACTAATGAGTTTCCGGAGGCAAAGCTGAAGGGAATCAGAAATATGCTGGGTGCGAGAGGAAAATCTTGGAGAAATTTCCTACGGTTGACGTTTTGGGAACATCTCGAAATCGCTACAAAAAGATTATTTTAAATATTTACAGACATAATCTTAATCATTTAATACCATACAACTGATTAACTAAAACCAATTAAGTCATTTCAATTTCCATTTACTAAAATAGACGGGCATTTACATAAATTAATCAAAATTTCCTTCATCGATCGGTGTATCGTCAGCGAGGGAAGCAAAAATCATGGCCGTTTCGGGCTTAAAATTGATAAATGCCCCGAAGTGAATATCGCTACTTCCTAAGTCCTGAGGGTGAAGCTAAGGGCTCGTTTAATTCCCTTAGAGAATTAACCCTTGTAATGTCCATTGATCTTGGTAAAGTAAGGCAATTCAGGCAGGACCTTTATAAAGTTTGCGGTCGATAAGTTTATAAATCTTTTGATGCCACTTTTCTTATATTTTTATACAAAGACATGAGTAACATTACAACCAAAATACACATTCGTTGACTAGTTAAACTCTCCTCGGTGACATGTAGGCTTAAAAAACTTTTCATTTGACAGTATTGATTTTGCATGTACAAGGTTTTTATTCGCCCAGATGAATTTAAAGCATTTTCTATACGTACAGAACAGTTTGTCGTCAGCAAAAGAGCAGCAGGCCAAAGTAAACACTAGAGCTACCGATAGTCTTTCTATATTTTCTGCGGGTTTCAATAGATTTCAGCGGAGTCAAAAGAACGATATTCCTTTCTTCAAAAAAGACAGTTAGCACAGACACACACACATTTTCCTGTATGAAAGAGATAGTCAATACATGAAAACTTCTTTTTCCTCCGAAACGCCTGCCTAGATACAATCGTTTGAAGTGTTTTTAAAGTGGACACACACACACGCAAAATTTCGGACGTCCGAGTTCGACCCCTCTTTGTTGAGGTCAGTTCGATGTCAAAGGATTAATTGGATCGAGGTTTCGAAGGGTAAATATCCCGTGCGAGATTTTATTTTTATTTTCCGCGGTCTCCAACATTTACCCCGACGTCTGCTTTGCATTTTCGTGTGCGTATGTGTGCTTTCTAGCTGGGGGGAATTCGATCCGATTGGAAACCTGAGAGCATCTGGTGGACAGATGAGAAATCGACACCAAAAGCTGATTTAAAAAGTAATGTTTAATCGCGGTAATGGCTTTCGTAGGGAATGGGGACTTCCACGTATACCGTTTGCTTGCTGCAGAACGTTTTCCTACGTAGAAATATTAAATGTGTGCTCGATTCATCATAAATATGAGACACCCACCGCAAATATGGAAGATATTTGAAATTTCAGATGTAAAGTTTCCACGTAAACACATCACATTTGCAAACTTCTGGAACTATTGTTTCACTAAATAAGCTGTGAATAATATCTAGAACGAATTTAAGGCAAACTTGCAGTAATACCGTGAATTTCAATTTAAGTGAGTCAAATTTTAGCCTATTTTTCCGCATTAAAGCGTATCCGCCCAATAAAATAGCATTCAGACAATGACACACTCCACCGCACTCTGAGAACATGTAATTGAAATAGCACGTGAAATAAGATACAACATATATTGTCCTCATCTACATAATAATGTGTTTTCTCTGGCAATATGAGATATCCACTTTACGCTCCATTAGATTATTGTTATATTCCGAGCGGATATCATATAGCTATCTCGCACTCTCTCCTAGGCAATCTCGATTACAATATCATGACAGGAATTACCCTCAGTTTATGTTACGCTCTTAGTGTTTTGTTGATATACTGCAATGTGGGGTGCGAAAGGGGGCGCCCAGTGGAAATAAAGAGTGAATTCGGACAATGCGAGTAACAAGCGCGAGAATAGCGCCTCCTGTTCGTAATAACATGGAGAAAAACGGTGGCGAATTTTCAGATGTACTCTCGAAAACCGTATTTGATAGACATAAGTTAAAAGCTGAACTTAGTACCCAAGAAGGCTGCTGTGTTTTTCAATCTGTGATCAATAATGCCTCTAAACTCTAAAATGAGAAAAAAGTGACGCTAGATATCGTTTACTATCGATATGTACAGTACATAATATGCAGACTTACATTCACTCTACATAGGCAAAAAAAATCACGAAATCAAGGAAATATGCTCACAAGTTCTCACATATTAAGATTTAGATTGTTTTCAAAGTCAAATTAAGAATATATGTTAAATGTGAATAAATGTATGTAAGATTTTTCAAGGGAAGCTTTTTATCTGGCCAATTTAGATTCGCCGAAAAGAAGTAAATTTGTAAAAGAGAAGTCTAACCCTATTTTTTTGAATTAGTGTGTGGTAAATAATAATCGAAAAAATCGGTGATGTTTAATTTAAAAAAATAATTCCGTGTCACTACTTTGTTTAAACAAAAAAAAATCTAAAAAATTCGTTTTTATATATAATAAGGAAAAAACAGAAAATGGCCCAGAAAATATATATATTTAATTGTGATATCAAAGGGATGACTTGTAATAAAAATATCAACAAGAAACTTTCTGCTTTATTTGATCAAGATACAACTTCGGGTAAAATTGAAGATAAATAGGGGGTTTTCCTTTCCTCTTTTAAGTGTGTGGAGCGTTTAGTACTGCATAGCTCAGATATCAAAACTGCCTGGCACCGAAATTAAGCAATAAATTGTGTTAATAAGAGCGTAATAAAAACTGCCAAACAACTACATAAATCATCGCGAAAAGGGTTCGGAAAAAATAATCTACAACACGTAAATAAGCCCCATAAAAAATACCTCTAATCTTTCTCCGAGCTGAAGTTTTCGAGTCACGTATTCTAGTAAAAGAAACAAACTAGTCATTTTAAACGGTCAGCTGTCAGTGACAGGGAATTCGGCAGCTTGCGGAAAACAAAAGATTTTTGAGGAGGAGAAGTGAAACTCCGGGCCATACGACGACCGAACAACCTCTATTTTATGACGGATTATTTATCTTTTACACAAGAAAATTCGTTCTACTAAGAATAGTGTGTTCGGTACGAACGTAAACGCGGTGATAAGGATTTAATGCTGGATTTTATGGTGTTCCATGAATTTTTTGTTGCGCGTAGTTTGCGGCCCTTGGTATATTTATGTATCCATAAAGACGAAATAAAACTGTCGGGAATATTGCGTTTCAATTTGAGGGAAGAATGGAGAATTACATGTCCGGTATGTGGAACTTTAAAATTATTTCTCTGGAAGTTTATGACCGACTCGTAGATTTACCTCACCTACTCTGGGTCCTTAAATATCAAATGGCACGTAAAGTTACTGGTAGTTGGAAAATATTTCCTCTGGTTCACGAACAAGGTGGAATAAAAGGAGTATTTATAAAACAATAATTATGAAGTATTCAACATATCTGCAATTGTTTCGGTGCAAATGACAGATATGATCTTAATTGTGATATATATCATGAAGCTTATAACAAAGACTGTCTAACATACCAATTTCATTTGCAACGGTTAAAAAATACCATTGATTATTATTCAGACTAGATGTATCTATTGTTGAATGTATTAGCTATTGTTATTAGCTCTGTCTAAATTCTTTTTTTAATAAACATTATCTTTATTGAATTAGAGAAATATATCCTAAATGATGGATACAGCTTTATGAATGTTTCAGAAGTTAATGAAAATCAAGATTTTGCTAAATCAGATGTTTTGATCTTGCACATAAACATTAGGAGCATTTAGAAAAATATCTGTTTTTATCAAATTTGGTATATTTACAGAAATTCTGTGTCTGTAGATGTAGACTTTACGCTAAATGGAAACCAATTAAACTAGTGCTAAATACGTTGGAGTAACGTATGACTACAACATCAGGTGGAATTTGCATGTCAACAACATTCTTAAAAAAACAGAATATTTGGTATATGTGTTCTACAAGGTACGTAAATATTATCTAGGAAACAGTTGCTTCAATTATACTATGGACTTCAAACTTCAATTATGAAGTTTTCAACAATCATTGAAAGTAAGGTCTAACTTAAATTTATTCATACACGTCACAAATAAAGCGTATGACATGTACCGTAAGTCACTTCAACATTCTATAACGAACCTTTACTTAGTTGTAAGTAATTAAAAAATTACGATTAAATAATTAATTAAGTAAAGTTCGTTAATTAGAATCCTTTAGCTATTCAGAAATTCAAAACGTTTAAGAGTTTTATTTTCTATAAACAGCGGACAGACTTTTAAATCCTTTTTAAAATAATGTTAATTACATTTAATTTAGCCTATTTTATCCACTGCTCTATAAAAGATGGTCCTGATGTGTGGTTTTTGTTTTTTGGGGATGCTAACTACCCCTTATGGAGAAACTTGGAAAAATATAGATTTAAGCACTGTATGAACTGATATCATGTTTGAATATGCAGGGCAAGCAATCTTATATATTCTGGAGTACGATTTACGATATTTTACAAAGTTTCAACCATTTAAGACAACCCCTTATTAAAACATTAATAATAAAAATTAGTTTTTTACAACTTGAAATGGGAATTAAGGTTAAATACGCAATAACGGATAGGCTGTTTCTCTTGTATACAAGAAAACTTCCAGAAAAAGCAGCGAGCACATCTTCCTTACAGTTTAAAATTTATGTTCAAAAACCCTGCAACAAATTTCCGGGTGAATAGAACCCAGCTACAATCCAGAAATACTCAGATAAGTGCAAGGCGAGCGAAATACCTTATATAAATCAATGCGTTGAGGGTAAATTGTTACAAACCACACCCTCTTACAGACTCGCGAGCACTTCTTAAAATAACTACGGGAGATTTATGCAACAATTCTGGTAACGCCTTATTCGCAACCTATATTCGCCCTCCCCCCCAAGACTTATTTCCATTAACAGATATGTATATGTGTTGGAGTGTTGGGGGAGAATTTGAGAAATGGGGTGAAGTGGCGGTGCCGTGCAGGAATATTGAATTTTCGGCCTTTTCAATAGGTGGGTTAAACGCGGAGCCTAATGTGAAAATCTTTCGGCACTCGGCAGTCAATAGAGGTGAAGGTCAAGTGTCCCGGCCGACACAAGAAAGGAAAACCTGAGGAGACGGTCGATCAAATTTATTTTTCTGACATATTCGGAGAGAATTCAAAAAACGTTTTCAGGCTACTATCTATATATAGTATATTCAAACATTAACATCCTTCAAAGAATCAATTCCACGTCTATCCGAATTCATTTTGTTGGGAGGAAAGCCCTTACGCTTCCTCAGATGGCGATTCGCTCATGTCCTCTGGTGGAGGACCGGGAGGTCCGGGAGGTCCTGGCGGCATCATATCTTCTCCTTTGGTCAATTTTTCCCTCAGGAAACTACAGGCCTTCTCGTCCTTAATTTGATCCGCGGGACAATTTAACTGAGTCTAAAAACAAGCTTTTAAATTTGACCCAAGCTAACAGACACAAAAATAAACATCAAATCGAGGAATACAAATTCAGACACAAACATTTTTGGCATCAAGCAAGATCTATATATGTTCAAATGTGATCCTGTTCTGTTTGTCATTTGAATTAGTATTCATTAAATCAAGGTAACCTTATACACATTTATGCCACTTATAAACCATCCTTACCTTCCCTTACCAAACATATTCACTGAAAATAATGAACTGCGCTTAACCTCACCTCTCTAAACAAGCAGTGCTGAAGTTTAGCCTCCGCAGGATTGCAGGATTTTTTCGTATCGCTTGTCGTTATAGCACTGACGTTCTTTGCGTCTTCGATGCAATTATTAATTATGGTTTCCTGCACTGAATCGAAATATGAAGCTTGAGAGAGGATATCTTTTAAATATTTAGCGACAGCTTCTTCATTAAGTTGCCCGTCTTCGTCAACCTGAAATAATAAGTTGATTACTTAGTAATAGTTGATAAGTTGATAATGTAATAAAGGTTCATGTGTAGTATACATTTATTTCATAGCATTTTGTGGTATTTTCGTTGAATATTGCTTTTAATTACCAACTGAAAATTTAAAAAAATATTGATGAAGGTATCATTACAACTGCACATCAAAAGTAATATCAACAATCTCAATAAAATTAATGTTACTCATCTTCATAACAAAATAATTTCAAACCGGAAACATTCATATATAATTTATCGTGAAAGTAGTTATTAGGAATATTTTATTACGTTATTGCGTTAGGGAATTCCAGCAAATGGTATAATTACAATTTTCCTTTGAACCTATTTATAAATCAATTTGTGTTGAGGTGAATTTTCCAGAGATAGCCGTGAGAGAAAACCGTCCCACAGTTCGATTGAATGAAGTACCATTAGTAATTAAATATTTAAAACTTCCTATCGAATCTGCAAATTAAATGCCACACCTTGCAAGTGGAATTGGCAGAAATGACAGGGTCCGTTATTGATTTTGCATACCTGTTAGGCAATTTTTTATTTAAAGGCTATTGATCGAAAATGGGATGCAGCAGGAAGGTGCAATTATAAAACTGTTCCGGTATTAATTGATCTGTTCTAGGTTAACCCAAATTTCCTCATTCCGATTGGAATAAATGTATTGAAAAAATACATGCAAGCAACGGAACTCATTCATTTTCACGATTATCATTTGATGTTATCTGGAGTTTTATGGCAGTTTTAGGAGTATATAGTTTTATAGTGGAAATCAATTAGTTTTAGTTAGTGAAAATATGTAAGTAGCTTTAATACTGCCGAAATTAACCGTAAATTAACTGTATAGAAGTACTTACCAGCTCTTTCTTTTGACCGACACATTGGAAAACGCACTGAAATTAAACAAAACGTTACCACTAATGTTACGTGTTACATAGCATTAACTTGAACTTGACTTACAATTATTTCATCCCTGTGCCTCTTGGCGGTCTCACAATCGAAGGGATCGAAATCGAAGTGATTCTTAGGCGGTTTATGCTCATGCTTATCCCTACCCGTGATCTCTTTGAAGCACGCCCTTTTCAGTTCCTTGTCTTCTATCCTCATCTTATCCAAAACGTCCTCAGCGCAGCACATCCTGAGCTTGAAACCCCTGTGTGGATGGGGCGGGCGACATTTTTCTTCTTCTGTGTCACGGCGTTTTCTAGTTAGTGAGGAGGTGTAGATATCAGCCAGATCCTCGGCCAGAAACTGATCTAAATAACTCAGGGAAATGAGCAAAAAACCTGTTTAGAACTGTGGCAGTAAATGTGGTCTGACTGTTCTTTTAGGTACCTTAAGCACTTAGTGACAAAAGTCATATGACGACATACAGCAGCCTTTGTATTTTTTTAGTTATATACAATTAAAGGTAAAAAATACATTTTTCTTCCGAAATTAAGCAGATATATCATTATATTCGCATTAATACAATTTTTTACAGGGAATAAACAAGATTTGTATTACTTGCAAAAAAATTGAGTCATCATATGACTTAAACGTTACTATACACCTAAAGTAAAAACAGTCATACTGGTGTTACAGCCACAGCCGCAAGATTTTATTCCCTCGGAGAAAAAACGCTACATGTTAGGAAAATGAGCAGTCAAAAATGTCTCACGTGAAGCAAAATAGCAGCAGTAGCAATGCGTACTTTATGCAATTTAAGTTACTTTAATGTTAATAGCAAAGTGCTTAAATTGGGAATTAGAAAGACACAAAGAAAATAATTTCTTTAAATCCCGAATTGTGTATGGTAGTGACAAACAATTAAATTTTATGCAAGCGTAATTCCATGTATAACCAGAATGGAATAGAAAAGATATTAGGGGAAATATAATACATTTAACTTAGTAGCTATGCTAGAATTGATATGAATATGCCATATGAATAGAATTGAATATGAATGTAATATGAATACAATTGATATGCTATGCTGAATATGATAGAATAGCTTAGTAGCTGACTAGAATGCTTTGAAATAATATCAATATTTCAGCGAATAAACCGTTTTCTAAAAGACAGTATATTATACAAAAAATATTTTACATCTTCTCGTTTAAAAAATGATAATACCGCAACAATTTTTAAAAGGGCTCACAGAAGAAAATCTCCGTATTTAAGACCGTGAAATGCAAGAAGTTAACGCAATACTTCACCAAAACTCGTATTTTCTTCCACATTCAAAAACGAGAATTATATGAAAACAACCTCCATCTAATTTCCTGCGCCAGAATCCGCATTACGAATTGAGACAGTAATTTTCATAATACCCAAGCAAAAGGGGAAACTTTGTTCTTTCCAAGGTACACAGGAAGCTCTCGGTATTGAAACGAAAGAGATTATTTTTGTAAGTCGTGACTACTTGTTTTCGGAATTCACGTAGTTGCTCGGATATTTACTGTTATCTAAAATTCATCTGATCCAAGAAAATTTGCTTTACAATTTGAATAGAGTGATACTAGCAACACAACCACGGTAACGTGTATGGTGGTTCAATTAAAAGAAATTTTAATTCAAGGACCGTCTAGATTTTCTTTTAAACTCCACCTGTAGGCCGATTGTCCTTTGAAAAATGTTAATTTTAATTTATTTCATTTGTATTTATGGTAATTCTACTTACTGCCTATGGCAGCTATGAAGTTTTACTTTAATTTATAGAGAATGTTTTATCCTTTCAAAACCACTTATAGACAAAACACTCAGTATAAATTAAATGGGACTGAAAACTAATGCCAATGTGAATGCTAAAACGTGAAACAAAAAAAGTATTTAAATAATTTAAATGGATCATTTCTGTTAAAAAGAAGTAATAGCAATTAACATATTGTATGAGTGTAGGATATAAGAAGGGTTTGGACAGGATTTTAGTTTAAGTCCTACGTTTACAAAATTTATTTTCACTGAGCTTTGTACCCCTGCAAAAATTGTTCTCTGTCAATAGAATAAAAAGTGGCTTTACGTATGTAAAAACATAAATAAGGAAAAATTATTTTATGGTCTATGGACCCATCCTCTTTTGTACACATGAGAAATAATAAGAGAAATAAGTCAATAACGATTAAATCAGGTGAGATAAGCTTTGTGAATCCATTCTGGTAAAACAAAGAAAACTTCTCGCATAAAAATATTTGTAGTGCTAAATCAATCACAAAACATGGTAGTCTGTTAAATTGATTCGAAAAAAACTGTTCTGAATTGCATTAAAAGCACACACAAAACTTCGCTGCTTAACAAATTATTTCTAAACATCCAAAACTTATCCTAAATTTTCTTTACAACAATTTCTACTTACTGTACGCGGGATCGTCGAATTCGTAGGCGCTGGTGATGACGGCCAAAGTGGCCCCAAGAGCGACGCAAAACGTTACCAGGTTTCTCATGTTCGCCGACCCTCTATCAGTGCACCAAATGATTTCACATGACACCACAAACTTCTATTTATATACGACAATTTGCCGTATACAAATCGCTTTTAGCGATCCATTCCGCTGGTTCCTTTTCAAATTGATACCCGACGTGGGATGGAGTAGTGCAAAATTTATCTATCCGGCATCGGACGAATCGAGCGGAAAAAAACATCGGGCGTATAGGGATAAGGGTGATGGTTGTGAATTCCGACATCTTAATATATTTTGCATGCCTTGCAAAAATTTTCCAACAATTTATTTTGAATTTAACAGACACTGTAATCAATTTAATTAATTCGGATGTGATTTTTGTTTTCCCTTCAGGAAGTGACAAAATGTAATTTAACAGCAAAAAAATAACTTCGTTGTTGTTATAAGTAATTTGAGGAGTAATTGAGGTATTGTTAATTTGTTACACAAGAAAAATCTTCAACTACTTTAATAGCCTTGCCTAGAAACACTTAAACTCGTAGTAGAAACATTAATTTTAGCTAGGCTGATCCGTAAATGAACCAAATTTACTTATATAAATATTTCAACGTAATACACGCATTTTTATTTCTGTATTAAAAATTAAATTACATGGGCAATTACAGGCAAGGTTATCTCCAGCTAAAGAAAAGCTCTGAATTTGATATTGAAAGTTTTTTTAAAATTTTGGAGACGGAATGGGTTTCAAATTGAATTTAGAGGGGTTCATAAAATTTCGAATTCTTCTATTAGAAGCATAGCTTTCTTATCGCGAGCCTCGCTCGGTGCGCTGGGTCGCTAAGGGTGTTAACGCCGAAAAAACGAACGAGCCGAACGACCCGAACGGGCGGGAACGCGCGGCACATGTATATTAAAAAATTATACATAATAGGATCCACCTACTCTTGTAAAAGAGTATTGGTAGACAACAATTCGACTTCAGGGGAGGCATGGGAACACAAGAAGCTCTATTTCCCTTGAATCACTCCAAAATTCTTGTGAATTCCGCAAAAACGAATATGTGTTTTTTATTTTATATTTTTATTGTGTACAACGCCACTCTTCTGATAGTACCTAATCGTGTTAGGAAATATTCCATACGAGTGAAAAGAAATATTGCACCGTTCGTTTTTTTTTCAATTGCAGGTAATTATTTCACTTTCTTCTAAATTGTTAACAATTTACTACTTACATTTTTGTTATACGTACATTTTTCATAGTTATTACACCGCATTTCATAATATATTTTAAGCACTACTCTCCACCTGCGCATAAAATCCCCACCCATAAAAAGAACACTGTCAATATTTACCCATTATTAGAATTAACCGATAATAATATTCGTCGGTAAAATAAAATTGTGTTTACTTACATGAGCCATACAGTTCTTCCTTTAACGGTTCCTTAACCTGTCCTTGGCGATGCTCTGCGGTCAAAAAACTTTTCTCCGAGTTCTGTAAAAAAAACATGATTATATGTTTTCGGATTACTCACACTGATTAGTTAAAGCAGGGTGTTTAGTGGTCAATTAAAAGTAGGTTACGTAAGGTAATTCGTTTAACATTGAAGAGTGAAGTGACAAATTATACTTGGAAATTGAATATCTACAAACGTATAATTTATAGCAATGAATCATTCAAAAATTGATATTATTGCACCAACAATAACTACAGATATTTACCCATAAAAATTTTCAGTGTTGTTACATTTCCATTAACATAATGTCCTTTACGAGTTAGTTACCGTTGTGATATATCACTAATTAATAAAATACTAACATGGGTTATACCAATGGCATGCAAGAATACTTTGAATATGTAATTATAAAACATATATTCACCTCTTCGATCCAATTTTGTGTAAATCTGCTATGAAATGCATTGCTTCCATATCAAGTTTTTTCAAGTCTGTAAGCTACTTTTGTAGATCAATATTCCAGAAACTAGCTATGCTGCGCGTTTTTCGCCAGTCGTGTCATTTTTATGTCGCCCCTAACACCCCTATTTCCATTAACAAATAGTCCCTCTCTCAACTACCCCCTGTTACTTTTCGGATCTGCTTCAAGTGTGAATGCTAGTAAGCACGGAGATTTTGTACGAAGTGATATATAAAGGTATAAAGAACTTTGGCTGTTACTTGAGAGTTTTACTACAAAGATATATTCTGCAAAATTTACCGTTCATGGATGAATATTTCCCCCTGTTCAGCTCCTATTACTACTTGTTCGGCTTAAGTTCTGGATTCTACATTTTATGCACTGAATTTATTATGAATTTTTCTTTTGTCACGAGGCCATTTGAGAGAAGTGAGGCACTGAAAACACGATTTATGCACAAATGTAGGTGACGTTATGTTGAGGCGTATTCCTGCGAAAGGACGACCTAAATTAGACTTTGGGGAAATTTTTGGTGCAATTTCATCTCGTGGAAAAGAAAAGCATAAGATGAATTGTCTCTGTGCAATATAAGAAAATGAAACTTTTTTTTTGAAACAACAGACCGTATTAACTTTTGTCTCGGAGGTATCAGACAGTATTGTACATGATAAAAATTCATAGCAAAGAAAACACACAGAAAAAAATTGAAATCATCAAATAAGTTTATTCTTCTAATTGATATTTTTCATTTTAGTGTTGTTATTACCCAAAAAAATTGCAATGATGTTCTTTTAACGTTTCTTCGAAAATCAGAACAACTGCCAACTACAAGGTTAGCTCTTTTTAATGATGTCAAAAATCCATATGAAATGTGGTGAAAACATTTTTCGTTTTGTGGTGTTCAATCGATAGAATTGAATTTTGGTGGTTTGATATGATTCAGAAATTGGTAGTGGTAGGAAAAGCATATAATGTCAACTAACACTGAAGACCAAAAAGTTCAAAATTGGATCTAATTTTACGTATCTATAAAAGCTGTTTAAAACTTTTCAAAAACTTCTTAGATGATATAAGTTAAATTCCTTACCGCTTATTGGAAATTAAAATTAAAACACGACTGAATCTCATGTGGATGACCACGTGGTAAAATAAATTAAAGTAATTTCTTATGCAGTTATTGGGTTAATTTGAAAATTAAATAAATATAATTGAATATCGCATTATATTTTTTTCTAGGATATGAATAGGGTGAATAAATTAAAAACTATGCACGTATGTCTCAAATTAACCTCGGTACAGCAGTACTGGGTTAAACACCGCCCGGTAGTTTCGTACAGCAATTTGCACATCATCAGGATCTAAACAACCTGCCTAATGAGCAAATCCTGTTATGTAACTACAAAGGCAAAGTCAACTTATTTTTTCCGCTCCCCACCTGAAGCCTGTCCTCCGAGCCGGGACTTTTATCGTCAGATGAGGAAAAAACTTGGCCGAAAGTTCATTAATTTTCATACGGCGGACGTAATTCAACCAAATATAGAAGTTTACTGAAGCGAGAGCACTCCCAAAATGTGCCATTCTGGCCTAGTCTCTTAGGAGGTCAACGTCGTACTTTCTTAATTAGTTGAAAACTTTGTTAATTTGAGACTTGCGTTGTCAACACAAATGTTTCCCTTCTGAATTCACACAGCGACGTGCACGCGACTCAAAAGATGCAGGAAGGGCCAATGAGTTCATCCGAGAAAGGAAGAGAAAAAACGACGGGAAATCCATAAACTTGATCCTGTAACGTGTATAACAATTAAAAAAGGTTGTTATACATTTGAAATGAGCTTCTTATATTGGTCTTCAAAATTATTCTTACAGAAAATATGCTCGAAATTAATATCGGATTAATTGCATTCGATACTTTTCAAATATTACTTATAAGGTCCATTCAAAATTAGATAAATAAATATGCTGCGTTCCGGTATCCAGTAATAAGTATTGCGAAGTTTGGCACGCCACTGTATTCACTGTATCACACATTTGTGGCTATTTTAATAAAACGCGCATTTTTTTAATTCATTTGGTATTCAAAAAATGTAAGTAATGTATAAAATGTTCATTACCCCAGAGACATCATGTGTGCCTTGAAAAACAATGAATAAATACGAGATAGGAAGATTAAACTTTGTGCATACACACACCAACCTGAAAAGCTATCAGGGAGCAAGAGATAAATACTTTTGTATTTACATCCATTGTAATTACTTTATCACAATAAATTTGCAAATGAGAGGGTCAAAATTTAAGGATCCGATAAAATTTGTTTTATTTAATTAGTGAATATTAAATAAGGCTCTGGGGATCCGCTTATTTGGAGAAGTGTTATTCTAAAGGGACTTCTTAATCCGGATAAGCTCAGAGTAAATGTAAACTACGCGTCTTTAAGGAAAAGTTGTTCTTAAGTGGCGTGGTTAAGGAAAATGTGAGAAGGGTGAAAGGGGAAAATGGCATTATAATAGTCTCGGATAAAATTTTACTGCCCCGGGTTAACCTTGAAAGATTTTGTGGAAAGGAGGAAATACGATAGAAAATACAATAAGACACTATGTCAAATAAGTGAACTCTGATTTAAACTGTTGCAACTTGCACTAATTACAATGTAATTCTGATAGGGGAAAACTTTCCACTGCAAGCTTATAAAACCCCGGACTCAATCTTCAGCGCAATCATCCCTCCTTCCCAATGTATCCCCCTGGCGCTATAAAATAAAATTCGACATGCACAGCCACCAGCTCAAACAAAAGCGATCAAAACACGATGTATTGAAAATTAAACCCATATTAAAAGGCTATAAACCCCTACGTAATTAAATTACACCCCTTTTTCATGGCTTCTGCAACAAGAGGGGGGTTGTAAGCCCAAATTTTAACAGTTGTACAATTACTGCTATATTGGGACAATTGGATTTCTGCTCGTATGGGAGGGAAATCGTTCGAGAGCGACGTTTTTTGATTGTTTAGTTTTTATGTGTGCTGTTAAAAATGTTTCGTTGGGTTAAAATTTTCACAAATGATAAAAGATCAATGCTGTCTTTGGATTAACAGTTTTAAGTGTGGTGTCCATATACATAATTTTTTAGCACGTAATTTGCTTCAATCATAATTATAAACCGTGCATTTCGGGTTTAAATGATACTTCAATCGTCGCGAATTCTTAACACAAACGAATTTAACAAAAAAAGTAATGCCCTGCTAAGAAAACATTTCGAAAGACTATCATTAGTCGAAATAAGAAAAAATTGATATCACAAGAGGAAACTAAAAAATTAAGTAAATAAAAGAACAGCAGTAATAGAACAGGACAATATAATATAAACGATAGGATGCTACCTAGGACCTTTTTCAACTAAAAAATATATTCCTTTAATTGATTTTCATTTACAAAACCTCTGCACACATATATATTACTCTTAGTTCAACATTTTAATGGAGCATTTGGTTATTTTTCCAGCAGTATCACAAAATTATTGGGGAGTAAAATTTCCATTTAACCCCACACAATAACTTGGTATTCTCTTAATCGTACCGTCTATCATTCGTTACTATACACAAATATGAAAACTACCTACATACGTATCAGGTAGATGTTAATCTGTGATTAACGTAAATTTATCAACACGTAACTGATACACGGCAAAAGTACGGCTTCAGTGTTAAATTATTCGAACTAAGGGGTGAGAAGTCGATAGACGGAGAAGTATTAAGTAAATTACGGTATCGATTGGTAAATTTGGGGCTAGAATACATCGCTTCTATTCTTTTGTATGAAAAGGAAGGAAAAACATACTTGATTTTTGCGTATAGGATCCAAAACCTTTGAAGTAATGTTGAGTTCTTTTTGAATCAAAATATTCCTGGAAAATATTAGATAATGTGAAATAGCATTGTATTTTGATGCTTAGAAATAACTTGAAACATTTCAAAACAGGATAAAAAAGCAGTTCTGGCAAGTGTAAAATATTTCAAAATATTTGCTCTAAATGTCTATAAAGGAAACTTTTATAGTGACAGTTCTTTAAATTAATGTTAAGATTCTTAAATTTCGTAGGACTTCTGCGCGTTTGCGTATAAGAAAATTATATTCCAATAGTGAAACATATTTAGCAAATTACAGGGTATATAATTCTTGAAGGATCTTCTTTAGTCACATGATCAAATATTTCATTGGGATATTAAAACAATGAAACACGATATAAAAGTTTATATGACTGAAGTATATCAGTAAAGCCTTTAAATATTTTTAAGTTAATATTTCAGAAAACAATTTTTTAAATGAGATATTTTAAAGCTTTTAAAAATATTTCGTTGAACTTTATAGTATTGCCGTAACACTGCATCGTGATTAATTTTATATAGATTTATGGTAAGTATGCTGAAGTATGGTTTTGATGGTAAAAATATATATTGTACAATTTGGTGTTTATACATACCAAGTAGTCTTCGATATATTTTAATATTTTTTTAAATCTATATAGTTTGTGTCATTGATTTTCTTATATCAGCCTACGTAATAATAAAAATCCCCTTTTGTAGTTCGTCAAAGTTTCTAGACTACTTATATTTACTAACTTTTTGCCTGCTGATCGGCAAACGGTCAATATCACGGGACTGCGCAATAATATCCCCTGTTTACTTAGGCGGGTGGACATCCGCTGATAGGATCTGTCAAGTTCGGGGATTGTTGACGGAAATCAAAGACTTTATCATCCCTGCCTCGGAGATTATAAGGGACCAGATTGAAATTTTACGGAGATGATCGAGGATGATTTCGACGGTGTTAACTTCGAATGATAAATCGAGGCTCTGTTTTAATCATTCCCATCCACGTTAGCAGCTTCTTTTTCCTTGCTTCAACCATCACTTGCTACGTTTAAAATATTAATTACTCCCGGAGAGTTGTTCGCGAACTCCAAATAAAACTTCCGCGATCAATAGAAACCCTTTCTCCCTATTCGCACTAGGAAAGTTTCTTTCCAACTCTAAAACCTCCCTTCGTGTCCGATCTGCTTCTCATAGATAAGAAACAAACACCCCACCGGTTACAACTAATCCAATTAGTTTACTCTACTTAACACATTCACCGCCGCCCCTTGTACCATCATCTTATCTGTCGGCAAGCTCTGTTGTCCGCCGCTTTTTTCTCCAAACTTGCCAGAATGCTCTTTGAATATCCGATTAAACTTCAGTTTCGTCCCTCTTGGGCTCTGAATCCTGATGGGATTAAAGCCTTGATTACTGTCAACAATTGGTAACGAGGCGGGCGATTGGCATCTGTAGAAAAATAGCAGTCATTTCAGACAAGTTTTTGATCGTAGGGATCCAACAGCAGTAGAGAGTAACAAAAAAATGACGACTTAGCAATCGGAAAATATTTTTGACAGTAGCACTCTAACGATTTTTTGCTCAAACAATATCTTTGCAGAATAACAAAATGTTGTAATAGCAATAATGATATTTACTTTACACCTCATTAAAGGCAATGTGATCGAAATAACTACCAATTAGTTCCTTATATTATGGAAAATTATCACCACACTATTAAGTAGATGAAAGACTTATCCATTAAGAAATCATAAAATAACCCCTGCGCCCTCTTTGCTTCACCTCATGAAAAATTTTAATGCTCTTCAGGAAGTTAAATTTATAACTGTACTCTCCTTTCTAACTCAATATAAGAAACCACAAAAATATCAAATTTTAACCATACAGTAAACTGACACTGACAGGTGTACATTTTGATCTACCAGCCCTGTTGCACTTCCACTCTCGTGTTGTAAGACATCATCGTAGAGATGAGCGAGTTGTATAACATTGACTTTAGAAGGAATTTGTATTTCTAAATTTCTATTCTATTCTACAATTCTACAACAGATGTTGTAACTTACAATTTTTGGACTCGTGGGAGATTAAGAAATCTCCTGTATCGTAGATAAAGTTTTTCGAGCGACAGTCTGATATCTGCTGCCTACGTAATTAAATTATTTTGTAATAACGTCCAATTAACTCAATCAATCAACGCGAAATTTGACACTAGTGTACACCGGCACCTAAACTCAAAAAATATGTTTTATCAAATTTCCCCCGTCCTCGGTCGGGAATAATAACGTCAAGGCCTTTTAAAAAATATATCACCTAATTCCCATTTCTGGAAGTCTCCCCAGACATCATAACCTATCATCAATTTAACGTACTTCAAAAAGTAATAAATGATATTACCGCGTTGATCCTTACAAAACGACACGCTGCCGTTACAGAAATAACGTAATATCCTTGTTGTGAACAAGGCATTCGATAAATCAAGAGAAATTGATTGCTTCGTTGACAAGCGCTGTCAACGTTGTGACCTAGTACGGTAATTGGGTCTTCTTGGTGCGAATCTACGAGGAGGAATTGAATAAAAAATAGAAAATATCGAGACATGATTTTTTAAAGGCGTGTGAATAAGTAAAAGTAAACTACTCGCCTATGAACACATAAAATATAACGCAGATTACGGAGGAAATATGTACGAAGGTAACGAAATTGTAATTAGGTTTGTTATATGACTAATAACTACACCCAAAATATACCTCACTAATCGTTGTCAAATAGTTGACGTAATGTTTCTCCTAAAAATGGGGGAACTTTAAACCAAATGGTGATTTAGTGAAAGTAGAGGAAACATTACTTGATACGTTTATACAATTAATTCGTTATATTTCAATCACTTACTAATATTTAGTTTTGAGAATTTAACTGCTCCCTATGAAGATCGATATCCAACGAATAATCCCAACCAGAAATACGCAATATAGAAACAAGAAACATGCAATATAAAATGAAGTTATCTGCGAAATTTCAGTTTTTAATATTAAATAGATGATAAGGTACGCAGGTATATAAGGGTTTAGTTCCTTTTAATTTTATAACAAAATACTTAAAATAAATACTTGCAGCTTATACTACACCTTCCATTTCAAATTTTCCACCCCTTTAAAGTGAAAAGTGACTAAACTAAGTTAAAAATGCAAACCCTTTAAAATAAAGTCTAATAAAGATTTTTTAATTATAACAGAACGAAAAATTCTATTTATCTTAAGGCTATTCTACATAATTTTATTGTATCAGAAATTATGGAACACACGCAATACTGGCTGAACAAAAATGACATAATTATACAGAATATAAGGGAAAATTTCCAATAATACAATATATTTAAAGAATATTAGAGACTACAGGGAACTGTGCATTCTCATTTCAAATGCAGCCACATGTTTTAGCCAACATCCGAATTAGAAATTATAAATCTGTCGATGAATTTGTTAAAATATGAACACATTTTAACCTGAATAACAAATTAATAACAAATTACAACTTATAGCTAGAATATAAGTTATAAGTCGACGACTGTGGTTGTCCTTTTTAGAGTTATATTAAGTAGATGATTTTGTCAATCTCAAACTGTCGTACCAAATATTTATCAGAGAATAATTGATCATAAATTGATTCCTCATTTACTGCAGGAGTTAAACATCAAAACTACTTCCTTAATTTCTTTATGAAGTTGATCGTGCCAATACTCAAAACTTCCCCAATCTGAAGTCCAATAAGGTAATTAACAGTAATTATAAAAAATTTCTTCCTAATAAAAAACCCTATATTTCAACGGTCCAATAAATTTAATTTCGTGGTTTATTAAAATTCCTTTAATAAAAACAATGGTGGCTTTCCCTTCTTTTAATAATGAACCCCCTTTTCTTTTTTATCTCCATAACGATTTTAATGAGAAGCACACCCCATGAATTGCAATAAAAAGGGAACCATAATTTTTCCATTACGGAATTTATAGTTTTATTTGTTACCGTAGTGGACATGTCCTGGCCTACTTCAACCTACGTAGGTGCTAAAAGTTTATCGATAAAATAAAAATCTAAACGACCGACGCCGTAAAATTTTCACAAGTTTTTATTCGAAAATTTAATCCTGAAATATCGCCTGTTTTTACAGTTTGTCAACTACCGAGATCATTACTGAAAACGGGACGGTAATATCAGGTAAAAATTGCAGCCGAGCAAATTTATTCTGCAAAAGAAATGCAGAATCGTAGTGAAGGTTTCATTAAATTTGTACGAGCCGAGAAGTTGATGAATAGAAGTAAGCTAGAGTTTATAAAAAGAAAGATGTGTATGCTCTTTTTCATAAACTTGAAGCAGAAATTCCATCAATTGTTCTTGTTAATTTAATTGTGCAATGGTTTGCATTGTTATTCTCACAAATAAACATTAAACCCCTATATAAATGAACCAATTGTATTCATATGGCCCATTTGAATTGAGTTTTGTGCATGAATAATTAAATTTCTATCGAATTCACCAATTCATTTTTATACCTTATGTTATTACTCTGTTTTTCTCCATATCTGAAATTAAAACTAATTCAAAATGGCCCTGTCACAATTAAAACGAAGGGCTCTATTCCGCTAGCAATTTTCTCACAGAAAAAATCGATTCGATTTTACTGTTAATGGCCAATCATTTGTCTACATCACAAACGTGATTCTCCCTCTCGTGGAAGAAAAGAAACTCCCGAGCATCTCGGAGGTCAAACCCAATTCTATTGCCAGCTCGAGCGAAAGAGAAAACTTTTTTCAATGTCGATCATTTTTAAGTGAACATTCCAGGATTTTATTGTTATGGTTATGGACTCTTTCTCTTTCCCGATTTCGACTGGGAGAGTCCTTGAGTCCTCTTCTCCCGAGAGGATGTTTGTTTTTAAAAGGGTAATGTAAAGTAATGTTACACTTTGTTGCAAATATACATGACTTCGAATGGTTTTGTTGATGGTTAGAAATGTTTGTTGAAATTTCTCTGAAAAACTTCGATAGCTATGAATCACTTGCGGGAAACGTATCGAGTAGGTCGTTATTTTAGGGAGCGCGACAAATAAATGTTTATAAAGAAAATATATTTGTTTGCGAGTTTTTTAATTGAACTTCAACAATGGATATTTTTATTTACAAATTGCGGTACTTGGTATTTTACTTTTTTACTTGTTCGCTCTCTCTGTTGTTATCTTAAAGAATGGAAATATCACCCTTCGTCCTCGTCCAAAATTTCTCCCTTTATTTCCTCCCTTTTTTGCAACAGCCGGTTTCGGATGGTCGGCAAAACATTTTCATTTTTAAATAAATTTTTAATCCCCTCCAAAAGACACCCGTCCATAAATCCTAACATTAAAATTTCAAATCGTTGAAAACCTACCCTCGAAATTTCAACCACAATAACGCTTTATTAACGCTGCCTCGTTCCCTGGAGGCCATTCCCTTCCGTGCTCTTTTTTCGTTGCTTGGTATTGTCGATCATCGCTCCTGATAGATTGTCAGGCCGCAAAAACAATTGTCTGCCAATTACTGACGCGAATATTAAAACCAGAAATCAAAGCGGATCTGTATTAAGGTAATGAAATTATAGGATCCCTGCTATGCCCGCGCGGTTATCTATTAGCTCGTCCTTTGTTATCGAAGCGGGTACGATAAAGCGTGTTTATTTCAGGTTATATAACATGTATTTTGAATTCCCTTGATAACAGACCGTGGTGAAGTTACTTTTGACGAGGGAAAACTTTACTGCCAATAAACAAGCTTTCTTGTTTGTAATGGAACAAAAATTGACACCGAAACACGCGCGTATTCCTCGTGATACATTTCTACACTTTTTTTTTTCGTTTTTATACCACCACCTAAATCCGGGCTGGGAATGACATTAAAAATATGTGAACGAGGCCAAAAAAAATCTTTGCAGGACATCGCTGTTTCAACTCTGTTTATAGACTTTACGACGTCAATATAAGTCATAAAAAGTACACGCACCTCAACAATAAACAGAGTTTAAAATAGCACACGCCCATATTAAGATTCTTCAAAAAGCCCTACAAACGTTAGCTGGGGGATAGAAATAAAATTTCAAGATTCAAAGTGAGGCTGCCTTAGACTTAACCCGAGAGTATAAGGGTCAGTAAAGTAAACTTATTAACATAAATTGGCGAATGGAATAAGATTCATATTATAATTAATAATGTAAGGTAGGTAAATATGTATAATATAATAATAAGTACTATATCAGGGATTAAATTTTTTAAATTTATTTTAAATTTTTATTTTAAAATTAAAGAATTAAAGACGGGGTTATATTCCCAAGAAGATACCAAATCTTGGGGACATTAACATGATAACAACATCTTATAATACAACGAAAAGTCTCCATGCAAGTTTAGAAGAAGCTTTGACTTCAATTGACCCAGTGTATCAAAATATTCCTCAAGCAGACAAATAAATTTAATCAGCATTGCAGGTAAAAGGCGTATTAAAGACATTAAATTCTCTTTCAAGATAATGCTCAAAAATGCATTTTAAATGTTGCTTATATAAAATTTAAACTTAATGATTTCTAAATTAGCATTACTGTTTTCTAAGTATTTTTGGTTCAGTTTTACACAAATCCCGAATAAAAAATTAGCTATGGAAGTTTTCTGTACAAAACTATTATTAGTATTGGAATATTCAAATATTTTATGATAGAGTTTATGATGTTCACTCAAATAGAACCCGTTAAAAAATCACAATACTAATGATTGCAATGAAAACTATACACCTAAAAAAATAGGAAGTTGCGCAATTTTTCGCAACTGTTTATATTTCGTTGACAATTTAATGCACTAATGGTTTCACAATACTTTGATACATATGTGTTGAAACAATTATTTGATATAAAACAAGTGTGCATATATGATCCTCGATTTATTTTTGTATTACGAAATGAAAATAAAATGCAAAGTGATTATATCAAAGTTATTAATTTAAATATTCTCGTGATTTGATCGAAAAATGACGTAAATGCAAATCCTCAAAAACAATGATGGATATTTCTTATGAAATTAACCTTAAATGAATGAACCATATATCAAAAAAAAAACTTGATTTCACTTAACCTAAGTGAAAAGAGTATAACGTATATAAAAATCGAAATTCATATAAGACCCATGTTATTAATCTCATCTAACTTAAACAGACTAACAATAAATGGACAAAAGTAATCAACAGGCAAAAAATGATCTATGTGCCTCTAGAAAAAATCTTTTTTGAATGTGACATATCCATAACGGTGAAAACCCTTTATACAAAAAAGCTGATACACAAAATTTAAATGTAACACATTCAAATCTGTTAATTTAGAATATTCTGACCATTAAGACCGCCGAAATAATACTGACATGATTGATGGTGTCTCATTTAATGTCTACTGACAGTAGGATTATAGTGATGCAGTGCTGCAGCGGTCTTACAATTAAAGATACATTAATAGTAAAAGATTGATTTAAAACAAATAACTGGACTGTGGCTTTTTGAAAGAATTCAACAAAAATTTTATTAAATTCAGAATAGAGACTTTAAAATAATAAGTATTTGAGTATCTTGTTCATTTGTAAACCCAATTTCGTAAGATATATCCTTTTTCCATCAAGTCACAGATTTATATGTAACCTCATATTTTAAATGAAACAATTCAATTTGTTCATAAATTTCTGAAGTAAAATATGACAAGAAAATATTATAATTATTGTATATAAAGTTGATAAAATAATAGGCGTATAGAGAACACAGTATTTTTTTAAATATAAATAGTGAAACTTGTTGCAAACTACAGTATTACTGAATCAGCAATAAGCATTATAAACCTGATCAGACCATTTTTCTGTATGATTTCTTGAATTTTTGGCGGCCTATACTTGCATGTACGATCAAGGGATTTTAATCACCGGAGATCACATTTTCACACAAGCACTCTTGTCTACCGTAAAACTAAAAAAGTAGTGGGTGACTTTTAACGGCTTCAGTGCGATTGAAGCCATAAAAATGAAAATTAATGGATTACACAAGGACCGATCGGGCTGCGCCCCTCTCGTCAAACTCTACGTGATACTATTACACAAAGGGTTGACTACTTCTTCACGCGTCGATGAGATCAAAGTTGCCTCATAAGCTTTCGCAACTCCGAAGCTTTAATACTGTAATGCTATGAAAATGTATTAAAATATTGTGAAAAAATCCAAAAAAGTTTGTAAAAACAACAAAAGTCTACTAATTATTGCAGTTATAGTAGTTAATATACATTTCAATACATGAAATAGAGGAATTTTCAATATGTGTTATATGTTATATATTTTACAACGTATCATATAACGCGACAAATTACTCGTAGTATGTCAGTTTTTATTATATACAAATGTTTCATATAAAATTTTAATACAGCTTAGTGTCCACGTTATCCCTTCCCCTGAAATAATTTAGTTAGCTTTCCATCAAATTTCACTGATTTATCGAATTTTATTTATGAAACCAACAAACTGGAAATATTAGATAACCTGATTACCTTGCCGTGTGGCCGCTAAAGACTAATTATTAGGTTGTTCCAGGCTGGTGATTATCATTTCCAGATTGTCACTTTCACAAATTAAAATCTAGGGGCCAGAGCCCCTATTTTAAACAATCTCTTATCATAACGGTTTAATATCCGAAAATGAAAGCAGAAATTTCATTTTAATTCTTCATATCAGTCAAATTCCAGTGTGTAACGTAATAATCAGTTCAACTTTATCAGGACCCTCTGCCCCACGGCATTTCCTCAAACAATCCAATTTTATCTGCGCCGCCATGTACTCCTGGAAGTCGTAATAATTTAACGTGGGCTAATGCCCGTTCTACCATCGCTCCGGGCTTACGATCTAATGAATATGGATGGAAAGTGTGGTGTTAGTTTCTCAGATTGCCTTTGCTGTTTCGGGGATTCTTTTTGCTTTTGTTACAACCGCCACTTCGTTACCTTCATACCAATAATAAAGAGCGGATTTAGCAAGAGGCTGTACGTTACGTAATTCCTCGATGTTGAAAGAATGGTCAACTGAAGGGTGCAAATATTTCGTTTTTTGTGCGTTTACAGTGACGCGGTCGATGCTTTGAGCTTACGTGTTTAGTTAAGAATGTTATCATTTGTTTCAAAATCGGAAAGGTTCTTGGATTTTGGAGTATTACTGGTGAATTATTAATTTCACATTAAATGATTAATGATAGTGGTTTCCAATGTTACTGAAAGATCCGGAAAGTTTTCGCTCAAATAAAGATTTTGGGACATTTTGATCTAAAAGGGTAAAAGTTGCACATGTTTCAAACTCGGTAATCTCGAAGTCATTTTAAAATTTATTTTCTATCGTAAATGGTCGTTTATCATTACTACAATGAACTTTCAATTATTAATCTTCGTTCTTTTCCCTCGATAACCATTCTAAGTGTGGCCCATAAGTAGGATACCATTACAATTGCATTCATCAACAATTTTCTTTACGAATTAAACCATATCATTCCTGAAGACTTCTCCATCAATAGGATAAACGAGTTTCATCCTCTCTTTCTCTATCACTCACTCTCTCTCTCTCTCTCTCTCTCTCTGTGTGCATCAATTTCTCTTAGCATTCCCTGAGTTCCCCGCACACCCTATTCTCCACCCTCTTAAAAGCCTCGAGGGACTTGCGTGCATCTGATCGATAATCAACGACAAGCCAGAGGGTAGAAGAGAGATGCAACCACCACATACACATACACGCATATCCACACACAGATCCGCATGTGTCACAGGCAATGACTGCATATTCTGCAGAATCAGTTTCACGTTGTTTATATGATAATGAGTCGAATGACATTCGGCTACCGCACCACACCAAATCTAACGCAATATTGTCACAAGCATAATTGTTTCGATGATGACAGGGATTAATATTTATGCGACTGAAGAACTGATGGAATAATGTATTGCTAATCGGGCGGAATTACGTAGATGAGTCCTGTGGGCAGAATTGGTTGGAAATTTAAAGAAAAAGGCGTTGATACAGTTGCTACATCACTTCTTGTGGAATACACTGCATTATTCCCAGGCTTATTTCAAATCTCCAAATTACTACATCAACTCTGTTAGAAGTCGCTTCGAAAAAACGTCCTCATCTGCTTGGAATTAGTCACCACCAATCGTATATAAAAATCGTTACACAGACTCGCCCCATTTTCCACGTTCCCTTCATTTTCCGCCATACGGCGTTGCTCGCCCAAAAAAATTTTCTGCTCCCACAGCCTGATTGTTAAACAACGCCGTTCGATTTCGCAAGAGCGGGATTCTCTGAATTATTCTCCAATAAAAAGGAACAACCCGAATTGATTTAACAGATCGCCAGCGGCAGAAACGGGGAATTTTTTCCTGAAAGCTTGTGGCACGTGGTAAGTTTAGATCGCCGAATTTCAATTGGAGTCGGTTCCTACTTGTATGTGTTCTATTTGACGAAGTCGATTTGTTTTTGATTGAAAGATAATATCGCGGGAAGAGTAAAAAATGTCAGTGCTGCTATTGGAGGAGTTTCTTTCCTGTAGTGTGATTACATTACAAAATTTGACTGTAAGAAGTCTACATTACATTCTTTAACAAATCATTAAAGTATCTCTTACATTACTAATAGGTGAGCAAACCATTAGATTAAACAAAAAACCGAAAAGACTAATAACTTAATATTGTTAATAAGCAAAAGGTCTTTTCATCTCATACTATGCGCTATATGTAAATATATCTATACATT
Source organism: Cryptocephalus primarius (assembly GCA_963576515.1). NCBI lineage: Eukaryota > Metazoa > Arthropoda > Insecta > Coleoptera > Chrysomelidae > Cryptocephalus > Cryptocephalus primarius. The sequence continues at coordinate 14,188,637 of OY754942.1, read as the reverse complement.
TGTGTTTGTATGTTGTGATTGTAATACTTAGGTCATTTTAAAAAGAATAATTAAAATTAATGCTCAAGTATTAAAGAAATAGTTTGTGATGAATATTACAGATTTATTTACTCTTGTTGTTAAGAAAGGATTTAAGTGGGTTTTGTCAATGTCTAAAGATAGTTCATCAAGCCATTTTTTACTTCATAGAAACAATTCTTAGGATTATTCACCACCTCCTCCCAAGTCATCTCTCCAAAAAGGAAGATGTTGTCATTCGCATATGAGATTATTTTGCCATTGATATATAATTTTAAAAGAGAATTTATATACGATATAAAAAGGATCGGGCCCGGTATCTTCCCTTAAGAGATTCCCATTTTTATTTTTAAAGGACAACTTAATTTCATTAGGACAACTCGGTCCCTGTGATACAAATAATCCTCAAAGCTCTTCAACCCCTAATTTGCCATTAATATAAATTGTCGAAAAGTTGTTACTTTAGGTTACGCAACTGGCAACAATGAGTTCCGCATACAATATTAATAGATCCTTTTTGACAATTTTTGGCGAATTCGCAGGATTTGGGTAAATTTGCGCTACGCGCAGTCGCCATTTTCGCCTATGTAGATGTAAAATCTGGTTCTATAAGCACCAACGCATTTTGAGCCAAATTGAATCTTAATATGTATATTACAATATTACATATTCTCTATATGTTTGAAGAAACCGTTTGAACACAAAATTTTGTTAAATATGAAATCAGTATTAATTAATAAACTTATCGGAAGCATTAAAAAATTGTACAGTAGAGTTATTTTAATATCCCATGTACAGTACCGGATGTTTGTCGTGAACTAACCAAACGCCCTGTATATCATTACTAATCCAAAAGTATGTTTCGACACTTTTGCCCTGCCGTTTCTTGGATGTATCGTTTTTGCATTCGAATATTCCCCTTCATCTTCCTGTTTATTCGATACATCATTAAAGAAACTCCAATCGAAATTGGAAATAGCCGAGAAGCGACGAGCCAAGAACTAGTTGAATAAACATGGTCCATAAGACTTGCAAATTCTTGCTAAACTCTCCACAAATTCCCAATTTAGTTCTAAATATATTCCGTCTAACATAAAAAGACGAAGAAAGAGAAGATGTTATTTCCGACTCAGTGACACTTCTTAAATATTATTTCCGATTAGTTTTCCCGACATAAAATACGGTAGAGCAGTGGATTTGGGCAGCGCAGGATTTAATGTAAAAATAATTATTTATTAATTATTGCGTATGTGTAATTAGGATTTTGTTCGTGAGCTCTGAACTCGGTTGCTTTAACAGAAATTTGTCTGCCAATTACTTCGTTCTTATTAAATTTCCCAATTCCTTTTCTGCAAACTCCCAAAGCAAATGCATCTAAAAGGTTTTAGCGGTGAAATTGAGGATTTCCGTCAATTTTCTCAAGGGCCGCCTACAAAATTTAGTATGCCTGCGATAAACGATGCGTTTAAAAGTTTAAACCCTGATATGGTTGCTAGTAAAATGTCAGCCACACCCCTAAAATTCTTTTGTGCAGAGGAAATCCCCTTAGACGATATGGATTGATTTTAAAATAAATTCTGTGATTGAACATGAGGAAAATAAAAATCTATTTCTTAAATTTGTATTTATACATATATTTTTGTATTTTTAAATATAATTTTATGTTTATTAAATTTTATAATTAAAGTACCTTCAAAATGAGCGTTTCTAAAAGATGATTGGAGAATTTTTCACCGAGAAAATTTGGGAAAACCGTTAAAATGGACCCTTTTTCAAAAATTCACAGCTTTGCCCCGTTTAAAGCTGAAGCGCTAATTTTGCGTGAAATGTTAGGCTATTATGTCTACTTTAAGTATGCACAAGTTGGATATTATGGGATGAATAGTTTTTGAATAATTACGTTATTAACTATATACACCGAAATCTTGCAAAATTCGACGTATTAACTGAGATAGGCCGATTTTAATTTTTTAAACGGTTTTTGAAAGAGGACATCAAAACGTACAAATTGGCTATCTTCGATTTTCATACACGTTTGGAGAAATGTACCAAAAATGGCCTCGAACATTGCACGAAACGCGCATTTCGCATTTCGAGCCGAGTGGTGGGAGCAAGTAAACTGTTTTATGCTGCTTGAAGTCAAAACTGTAATCCTTTTTCTATCTCTTGTAATACAGATCCCTATGTTAAACATCCCATTGTTAACGATTTAATTCGAACTTTCTTTTATATCTCCAATTCCAATCGTTCCCCCTGTTATTCCGGAAAATCTTCCGAGTCATCGAGAAAAATCCCGACGCAGAGAAATCGAAAAGGTGTCCATTTCCCTACTTAAAATTAAAATCCCAAACGTGTCGTGGAGGCCGCCGCCGTAATTGGCTGTTCGAAAGAGAAAAAATGGAGCGAAAACCACGAAAACCAGGTGAGTGTATGATTCGGGAAGGCAGCTGCCGGAGCGAAAAATATCCTGTAACTTCCTGCGGAAGTCCTACGTGATTGGCTGCTTCGTTAACTTTCCCTGTCAAACACAAATATTCTCGCAGGATCGGCGGCCCCGCGAGATCTATTATTCGTTCACTTTTTATTTTGATCGCGCAGGGATGGCAGATGTATATATCTGTTCGTCAATCAGGTATTGAATTTGTTCATGCCAATTTTTTGGTTACTTTGCCGTTGTTGAAAATTATGAACTTGTTCTATCAAAAAATTTATATAAATTCTGTTGTTTGTCCCCTACAAATTCATATGCATCATACATTTCTCCTACATCCTCTTAATCTTGATCTTAAAAATTTATAAAGGAAGCAGTTTGGTAGTCAGTAAATACGTTTCAATTAACAATCTTGTATTAATTTAGAGCAATTGAGGAAAAGTATAAAATCGCAACTACAACTATGGATTCTCAGAAGTCTCGACATATATTGCAGATTTATTAAAAATTAATAAGGCGCTATAAAGACTTGTTCCACGAAAATGAATTAATTTAAAATTAACAGTTTGTCATAAAAGGACAAAATACAAGTACGTCGTTCGCTTCAGCGTTAAATACTGTAAAGGTACTAAAAAACCTAAAAACTATAAACTGTCTCCTCAGAAAAAGTTGCAGCGCGAATTTTCCGACTTTTATTTTATTACAAGTTTCCCCAGAACGATTTTTAATTGCGAACATTGGCTGCCGGATTCATTTAGAAGTTTTAAAAGTAACTTTGTTGCAGTGGGGAACTTCGCGATCAAATCACCTTTAGTTTTAATATTTAGTCAAATAAAACTCCACTTTGCTTTTACAGAATTTAATTTTCACAAAGTATTACCCTTATCACGGTATATTTGAGACTGTGACACTTTTATTGGGCCCCGCTGTCCATCAGGCAAGGAAATATTTCTGTAAAGGAAAAGATATTGCTGAATTTTTTATCAGAGATACTAAATTGCGTCGCATAGGGTTATTTTTTTCGAAAAGTACTGGTTTAACAATCTAACGCAATTTGTACTTACGTCTGGATTGCAGAAGTACATGCATTTTGTCAATTCATAGGCAGCGACGCATTTATCGTCTAAAGTGAAGACTGCAACACCAAAGTATATTAAAACAAACTATCTCAATAACAAATGAACTTCGTTCGACGTTAATTGGTAAAAAAATACATGGATAAATTTATCGTGCGAGTTCATAATGGTAGGGAGTCTTTATCCTTTGTATGACAAAATTTCAATTAATTGACGTGAAATGTAAATTACTTCACCTTGATCTTTGCATTTGTCAATACAATTTGACGCTGATGCTCTGTATGATTCCGGTAATTGCGGCAATTGCTTTTGAACCGCTTCATAATTAAGCGTGTTATCCTTGTTCATCTGAAAATGAAATTTAATAAATAAATATATCAAACTTCTTCTGGATATTCCTTACCAACTTGTAGGAGCTAAGCGCACAATGCATGTAACACTACAACAAAAAAGTAATACATATCTTTATTAACCTTAGCATCTTTTCGAAACTTTAAGCCCAGAAATCTGTCATTAATATCCTCGTCACAATTACATTTGAAAAATAAGATCTAAAGCAAGTTTCTGGGAAAACGTCAAGCCCTTGCGAAACCGCAATAAAAATGTGTAAATATTTACCATAGCAGAGTGATCAATGTTCCAATCTCCTTTGTGCATTTTGTCAATATCCTCTGAAATTGAAGAAAAATGGTTCTATAAAAATATCGGAGTCGTTTATATTAGTCACATAAATATAGGAACGATGGACGGAAAATAGTCTGCCAAATTTAGTGAAAAATACGGGAAATGAGTTAGACATGTTCCTTACTTGATATTAACAAATGAAGTCGAACCACCAATGATTTATAAATAAATCATATTTCTGAAAATTCTAAAAAACAAGGAACAAAACGATTGCTTGGTTGGTTAAATCTGGAAACAGTGATTTCTTTTGTACTTTTATGTTGACTCCAGATGTCGAAATTGTTTAAAACCAATGGTTTTGACTAATGAAAAATACTCGAGATCTCATTGGCTTAGAACGTCATATTTACCAGGATTCGCTTTAGTTTTCGGCGTGCAAGTATTCCTGACCAATTTCATCGCTGCATGCATTTGCTTCTCCGACATTGCCTTAGATCGAATAGAATTTATTAGAATATATTAATGTAATTACAAAGTTTCCACTTACCATCGTTGTATCATTCAAAATAATGAATGAAATCACAAACGTACACAACTGAAACACTTTCCACATTTTCACAGCTGTCGATCAGGTACAGAGAATTTTTAAAAACTGAATGAAAACACTTTTGTTCTGTCGTTTTTTAGGAGCGCGCATTCAATTTAATCGAGAAAAAAACAAAATTTTAACTTTTAATGATACGTCTTTGAGGAAGGCCGCCGTATAATTAGTGCAGATGTATGATTTTTTTAATTAACAAGCTTCGCTAGAGGAAGGGAAAGTGCCAATTAAAACTGGTATACATACTATTATAGTAGTTTACGCTCATTGACGACATATTCGTTAAAATTTTCAGAGGCGAATTTAATCGTAATTGAGAAAAATGAATTTCACTAATAGGGAAATCGCAAAAGGAATGAGAGAATTTTGAAAACGATATAAACCTAAATGATGCCGCCGAGTTCTGCACACAGAGTGTAAGCGAATTGAAAGGAAAGATACTATTTACTGTGGCAAATTAAAAAAGGAATTTCCATAGGTATTTTTACACTAGTAGCTCTTAATTTGCACAGGTTACTTTTTATAATTAGGAACGTAAATTAGAATTTTCACAAACATCTGCATGGTAACTTGAACGATTAATAAAAGGTAAAGTTATAGTTTCGTACCTTTAATCACACTTTGATTTTAATTTCAACTGCAATAGTTAGTTAATTTGTGAAATAAAATAATAAGTTTATATAAACATTAAAATGGACGTACGTCTCCACCGCCCGACTATCTTCAGTAATTGAGTCATAAGAATTTTAATTTCAAATGGGCGCAGCTAATTAAACAAAGCAACCACGATTCGATCGAAAGCCAATCCGGTTCATTAACAGGAGGAGGAAAATTTATATTAATTACAATCTTGATAACGCAGAAAATCTCATAACAGTCAATCGCGGAGGGCAAACGGCGCCGTCCCTTGACCATAATAGCAATGTATATGAACGTAGGCAGAAGCCCTTAATTTCTTAACAGTTTATAAGGGTCACCCACTGGCAGGGCAGAGCAGCCGGGGCCCTATCTCTCCCTTTGACGTTCGTAATCCGTCCCTCGTAAAGTGTAACGACGTCGTTGAACGCGTTGAGACAGTTAGGGATTTAGGGTGATGCGTCCTTAGCAGACTTGAATAAGTTAGATGCCGGTTTTAGGGCCTTAATTCCGACCTTTTCCGATGGTTTTATTGTCGCCGGAGTTGACGTCTTGCATGTTATAAATGGGAAATTATATATTCTCTCTTCGTTTTTTAGCTGTTGTAATTAAAAAACGAAAAGTTTAAATTTTTTTTGGAATTTTTACGAGTCATTTTACGTCAAAGGGCACACGCACGAAGAATTTGCAGTACGTCAGAACTTGTCTCAAAATACTATCAACCGACACGCGTATGGAGAATTACGGGAATATTTCTTCTTCCTAAAAAGTTTTACAGGCTCATTTTCAATTAAACGTAAGTATACTCCTTATTGATCATTTGATCTTCGAATCATGTATTTAAATATTTCGTAGTTTGTCATGCGTATGGAGAAGTTTCCACAACGTACAAACAAAAATATTCCTCTATATTATGCAACTTAACTTCTCCTAATTTCTACGAAAAATATTTTATTCTCAATTGGAATGGTGTTCCCTGTTTATTTTGACCTTTAGAAAGTGTACATAAAAGCTAACGTGTCAGAACATATTTAAAATGTCCATCATAACAATAATTAAATGGAATTTAATAAATAAATGCATTTAAAGTTTTACGAAAAACGGAAATACCTTTGTTTTGCAAATCAATTGAATAATCAACCAAAATATTTTAAAAATATATTTCCGGATAGGCTAGATAGATAGACCAGATAGGGATAGATATTTCCATTCATTATATTCACCTTTTATTAGGTTTCCCTGTCGTTGGTATTTGAATCTATACAATATGAGTACTTTTTCAAAAAGTTGAACAAGCTAATATGTAGAAAATGTTGCTACATGTAAACAAAAATATTTCTCGTTTGTCTGCAAATGAAATATGAAATTCTAATGAACGAAAAAAGAATTAAATTATTTTATGCGAATATCCTCAGATGAGGTATTCATTGTTTTCAAAACTTTCATAAAAATCAACATACCAAATAAACCAAAAACTTTCCTCTTCTCAATCAATAAGGTTGATAGAAAATGCAATAAAAAATATTCTGAGCCCATGAGGAAGGGCTGCTAACTTAAATTAAATTAGGGTCCTGCAGTTTTAACTATTGTTTCAAGATGAAGAATTTTGAGAAGAGGTGATAACGACTCCTAAAATAATCCCTTAATTAAAATACGCCCCGTTAACATCCGTAGACAAAAGCAATCGATTTTTACTTACACACATATTTTGAGATGTACCATTTAATTAGAAATATACTAAATTGTGTCTAATGAATTGTGCGAAAGCATAGTAGCATTTATACCTATTGTTTCGTAAATAGATTTATGTAATTACCTTTTTAATTTATCTTTCAAGTTTAAATAAACCTTTCTGAATTCAAATAATTGAGTAATAACATTAAGCATACATCAATCAGCATGCCAACAAGTTACAATGCATTAACTTTTGCCATTTTGATACTTGGGTGTATTGAACTTTTGAAATGGAATTCAAAATTTTTTCATGTATATTTGATTTTCCAAAGCAATCATCAAACGACATGTGGTGAATTTTACCATAAACTATTACAGAAAAAGTTCATTTTTATACTCGAATAAAGAGCCACAGTTATAAGGTTGCTCTCGATTTCTATTGACCTATTGCATTTTTTTAGTTAATATCAGCCATGTATGTTCCCTCCCATTTTGAGAAACAAGATATATGGTAAAGGAATTGGATTAAATTACTAGGGAATCCAAATTATTTCATATTTCATACTAGCGAAAGTCTTCTTAACGTAATAAGTAGGCACTAGGCGTTTATTAAGTTTCCGGAAGTTTGTGTTAAATACTTAACGTTGTTAACATCTTCTCAAAATTGAGAGGTGACGAACTAAGGAGATGGATAATTATATTTAACGAGAACTTTGCGAACATACTCAAAACATTAATTCAAACCGAATAACTTATTCACATTACGTCAAATCTAACTAAAACCTGCGAATATCATGAAGCCGAACGCATGGTCGTAAGCCACGAGTCATAACGAAGTTAAAGTTGAAAAGTTCTGTTTTAAGTTGAAATTGAAGCAAAGATGGTTCGGCTTTCGAAACGCCGCTGTATCAAATCGAATTACACCTGATTGGATGGGTTGGAATCGGCAATAATCAAATTTCAGACGATGTAACATACCTTAGTTTCAGATGGTTTTAAAGCTTTGCTCGCGAGATGTGGAATTAAGATTAGGTGGACGTACTGAAGCGGAAAATGTGCAGGATTTCAGCTAAAGGTGGCACTTCCAAATTACGGACATTCGCTGGATTTCGTTTCTGCAGGAGGAAGCTTTTACTGTACATTACTGAAGTCAACGTTCTCGAACTTTAATTCCCTTTGCGAAAAAATAAGAGCAGTTATTTGGATTCTAAGGGTAATCGGGAATATTTCAAGCATATAATTATTATGCAGCAATTAAATAATTAATTAACAAATAATAATTACAGAGGATTCAAAAACCTGTGATATCATCATTAATATCATAACAATTCACCAGAGTTGTGACTCTATCCGCCTGTCGCTCCTTTAATTTCATACTCTATACCTGTGGGTGCCGAATCCCGCACACATCCTGAAGTCTTGTCATTACTTGCCCTCCTAGTAAAATTTTAATGCGTGTAGCATCCCACTGCGGTGCCCAAAGGGTCAGCGAGATAAATTATCCATGTTGACCGAGTCTCTAATTCAATCTGATTCCGGATTTATGTTTAAATTACAAATGGATTAGGATTTCGGCCTGGAAGGTTAAGAAATCACTGAGTTATGGAGGTCATGCGGACGTTCAGGACAGGATTAGCGGGAAAAGGCGGAACAGTAAACAGAGAATTGAAAATTTTTAAATTTGAATTTGTTATAAATTTTACGTTAGGTGAGCACAACACAACATCCACGCACATGTATAAATAAAGCAATGCGAGAATATTCGGTTAAAACTTTAGTCAAATATTTAATCACCGGTCACGCTCATAAATCAGATTTACAGTCAAAAACATGAACGCCGATGTAATTTTGTATATACAAAATACAAAGCAATGTGTTTGCCACAATTTATCAAAATAAGGGATCTATGCGTTAAGCAACTTTAAACATTTTATACGATTATTTAGAAGATAAACACAATTTATAATCGGATTTTGTATGATTAAACATTTATACCTTTAATTATTGCAAAAATGATTTATGGCTGCCCGAAAACTCTTCGCTGTTTGCCTGTATTTCGATATATCTACATTTTCAGTTAGCGGCTTAATTTAGATGTGTAAAGTTTAATAATTTAAAGAGATTTACACGATTCGGCTTTAATAAACTTTTAATTATTATATTAACTACCGATGATAAGGCTAAAAATTGGCTACTTTCGGCGAAACTTATACCAGCTCATCCACCATTATAGAGCATTTATGCAGTCATTTGTTATCTAAGGGTAATAAGTTTCGACGGTGCTTCAGATTGCATAAAGGCGCGTTGATTAGCACCCAAATGCACTTTATTAATAATTAAGTGATATATACCGAACATAAGATAAAGACACAAAGCTGAAATGACGTTGTAAACATAGAGTAAACGTTTCGCAAACAGCGTTATGCTCAACTTTATCTCGAAGCTAGTAGGAAAATATTTGACGAGTAAATTGTCCTTGCGTGCGAGCTTTTATGCAAATATTCGACTTTTAATAAGCATTAGCTCGCTGGCGGACGGTATTTTCCGCGATAGCATTGCAAGTGGCAATTTCGCGTACCTACAAGTAACGATGGCAATTAGTCCTTGTTAGGTAAACGCGCAGATAAAAAAATAATATGCAAAATGCGTTTCCGTATCGGCCTAAGCGGACGGAGTGCGGGACGTTTTGATTTATCGTGACGTAGGTTGAATTGTGGAAAGAGAAAGAAATTATGACGCAACAGTTGATTTATTAGCCGAGTACCTGGCACGACTTACACAAATATTTGCATTTTTTATTACATATTTTTAATACTTTTACAAAGCTAATCTTAAATGTACCGCAGCGAAAAACTGAGGAACGTAGATAAAAGAATTAGATTACAGTCGTGTTTATGTTAGATCTGAATCAAAAGCACAGAGTTTGACCGTTCGGAATTTGTAGTTTAAATCTCATAAGAGTCGTGAGAACATGCGAAATTAATATCTCAACATCGGAGAGTATAAATTACGCTTATCAACTGCTGGAGATTAACTGGTACATTTACCATTTTTAAAGCTCGTTTAACAACGCAAATAAACTTAATATCGTGCTATATTCAAGAAACGAAAAAAATGAAATCACGAAAACTGAAAGAAATTAAAAATAGAAAAGGAACAAAAGTGGACGTAAGCTACATCCAGGTGCTTACTTAAACGTAAGAAACAAGGATAAAAGAGGAAAAAAGGTTATGAAAGAAAGAAAATGGGGTTCATTCATATTAAACGTAAGGTGTTGGTGATTGAATTTCATAACTTTTAATTTATTTTATTGATTTTCTAGGCAGTCTCAATACTCCCCAAAAAAAGTTAGTTAATTAAAAATAATGCCAGATGACAGCACCTTTAAAAAACTGTTGGGTGGAAATCTGTGGAAAAATATGCTTGCAGGCTTCTTGTAGCGGCAATATATAGATTATATGTATGTTATTCATGTATTCATAGTATGTTATGAAGATCAAAAGACGCATACAATTATTCCAGAAGAGCTGCCTTTTAAATAATACTAGAGATCAACATCACCGCAAAATTGTGGACAATGAATAAAAATCTCATATTTGATGGACCAATTTTTGACCACGAACAACCACTAATTAATTTTGTTTGAAAACCTTCATCACCAATAAAACAGCTTTTGTTTGTTTTTGGAAACACCAAAATTTGAGAAAATTAATCCACAACCTAATTTTACGAATAATTCATGAATCACATTACCTATATTAGACGTCTTCTTTCAGTCGTATCTCACTAAGGATATAACCAAAGAGTAAGTTCAGAAGTAAGTAAGCAGTACTTCCTACTACTACCACTAAGTAGTAGTGCAGTTTACATATTCTAGTATATAAGATCATCTCTCTCCAAAACAATTAGACATGGGGTATCAAGAGAAAGTAGAAGTGCAGAAACACCTTCTAAGCAATGAGGCAGACCCCTGCTGGGTGTCATCATCAATAGAATGAAACAAATTCATCAACCAAAAGTTTAACTATATCACCAATAAAGTCGAAAACTGAGGAATTGAGGTTTCACAAAACAGAATATAGATATACTTTCTTGAAAATTAGGAGTGACTGAATATTTATTAAAATTACTAAAATCTAATCTAACTATATTCGTTCAAAAATGTTTAAAATTGTGTTAGGGGAATATACTCAACTTTAATTATTTTGTTATGGTGCAGCTGCTATTTTAACAAACACGATAACAATTTGGGAAATTACCAAGGATTTTTAACGTTATAATCAAAGGTAAATATTTCGATGATATTACGAAAAGTTCTTTGATGTTTCGTCGCGTCAGGATACCGAACATATTTACAACATCCGCTCATGTGGATACTTTTCTGCTTTGGTACGTTTCCATTTTATTCTCCGACCCAGTATCGATAATGCTCGAAATCAATCGACGGCACAACGAGTCTGACCAATTTGGCGAAACAATCCTCCAGACTGCGCCACGCCGATCCCCTAGCGTCTCGTTAGAGGTTTTCCCCAGCTCGACTAATCAATTTCTCAAAAGAGGAATTTCGGAGCAAACAAGGTTAATCATGAACTTCAGTACGGACATTAAGGTTTTTCTCCTCTCCGAGCTGCACCTCAAGTATTTATTTAAGGAAGTAATTAAAAGTGTAGCCCCGGCTAATGATATCGCAGTCCTGGAGTCAAGAGTCCTTTACACCCGCCCGGTTTCTGGATTCCGCCCGTACGCTTCGGCGTTTTTCTTTTTCACGCCATTCCAGTCACGTAAATGACTGTTATTTACACCGTGAAGCTTTGCGGTTCCTTTCTCTTCTGTTTTTTTTTCTTTTGACAAACGGGAATATGTATGGTGTCAGGTGAGGGATGTTTCTAACGTCTTGATCGCGTCTTATTTATAACCGGTGTTAGGGGAAACGGTGCTGGGATAAGTGCTACGGAGAAGGGCGACCCGCTTTGCCTACTTTAAAGTTACAAATTCGCACCTTTACTCCCAAAAGCTTTTTTCGTAAATTGTACGAAGATCTTACTTTGCGGGTAAAAATAACGGTAGACGGTTTATCCCTTTATCGACTGTGATACGGCTGCCGTTTGTTGTTTCGTGTTACGACCGTAAAATATAAAGTAATTTATGGGGAATGTGGATGTCAACAACCGCTCACAAAGACTAGTGATATTCCGCCAATTGAAATAAATGTCTAGTGCATGTCTTCGACGTACGATTTGCCTCCATAACTGTTGCCATTTTCACAACCGAAATTAATATAAAGTTTGTTTCACTTATATAACAGCACGATTCAATAAAACGTCTTTAAATAAAGCTTTAAAAACTATTCTTCCCTGAGACTATCCGGCGCTCTAAAAGTAAAGTTTATCTTAGCTGCAATTTCAAAAAGATTCTCCTACTTTTAATTTCCAGTACGTCATTAACATTGTTGCAGTTTTCCATTAACTTTAAGAATGGGTGATTGAAATTGCGTGACTTACTTTTCCTACAGCTTAATAAAGTTACCTAGAAAATATTTATGAAATGAGAAACTGAAATGTCTTCAATTGCAACGACACAATTAAGTAATTAGGTTACTTACTTGATAAAGGCAAAAATGAAGAAAATTTAAAAACGCCAGGAAGTGCAGATTTATATACAACAATGTCACATTTTCCAATTTAAATTCTACCAACAAGAAACTAAAGATGTCCATTGTGGCATTTTTGAAATACAACGTTCTGACCAACAAGAATTTCCATAATGATTCATGGAAGGAGCGTCGCCGACAGGTGGAGTAACCGACGACTTTTTGACAGGACGAGTAGATTAGGTCAAGTGTCGAAGACTAATCTTTACTTTGACTTTATGATTACGTATCAGGAAAGTTAGTTGGTCTGGTTACGCTTGTTTTCTTATGAAAATCTTATGTTATATAGCAATGTTACTGTGTTCAGTTTTGTATGTTTTAAAAATACGTTATATAAGAATTGGCTAATTCAGAGTTAAATAAAATAAGTTATTTGTGCAGTAGATGATTTTCTGTTATTTCCCCAACTTATTCCTCTTTCATTTTTGCTCTTTTCCTTCATTTCTCTCTTCAAAAACATGCAATAGCCATGGCAAACCTTTTCCCATCTTACCAATGTGGAACTAAACCGGCGCATTCGCCATTTATGCACAGCTTGCATATGATGGCGCATCCACCATTAATTGGACACGGTAATATAATGTCCCTTTACAATGTTTTCTTAATCCTTAAAATAAAGTGAAAAATGGTTGATCTTTTGAACAAATAAAGATATCATCAATATAATTTGTTTTCAAAATAAAGGTTATTGCATATTGCTAAAAAAATAGGCTGACTGACGAAAATTAAATTGGAAATTCTAAGATTTAACTTCGAAATTGCCGTTTTTCGAAAAATATTAGAATTTACATTTACAATTTCAAAATTGCGTAATGAAAATCCGTTTTCTTTTTTAACTCCACGGATTTTACTGTAATGCTGTAAACCATAATCTTTTCTGTAATTTTTAGGTAGATTCATATTAATCCGGTTTTATTTTATGACAATTCAGAATGATAAATCCATTCCCTAATTAGGAAATTGCCTCCAGTTTTAGAAAGTAAAATTTTGATATTTAAAGTATTATTTTGCATTATTGCGCAAAGATGCAAGATTTTTCAAAAGAGAAATGCCAATACTACGGCGTTGCCACCACCACCCAACTCAGTTCTGACCATTTGCAACCGGGATTTAAAATTCCATGAAGGAACTTGCCTAAGCAACTGTAAATTTCCTGCTGAAATTTTTTTACAACGCCCTTTATTTGAAACAAAAGACGAGACGCAAGGAATTTAATAATCCCCCAATACGACTCGCTAGACTATTTCCTCTTTCCTTCGGATTCGTAACGAATGCACCTCCTCGTCCCCCGCGTTTCCGACCGGTAATAAACGCCGGGATTCCGTGCAAAACACCCCCCCCCCCTCTCCTTGAACACTGCAATGACAATATGCCGGGAACAGAAGAGATCACGCTCAATTTAACCTTCTCTGGTTCACTTTAGCGTTCACTCGTTACTAACAGAAATAATTTTTAATTTCTCGGCGCGGAGCGAACAAACAAACCCAGCGCAACTTACGCGAACCGTCTACGAGCCAATCGGTCCCTTAGGTCCCTAAAATCCGAGGGATTTTCTTGCTAGTAACGCTGCACACCCCCGACGACTTCTGAATCGCCATTCGAAAGTGTTAACTACTACAAATGATGTTAAAATGGTTAAAATGAGTTACAGTCCCTCTCCCTAAAATGCGCATTGAAGGGGAGCTAAATGCAATTAAATTGCGGAACGAGACAAAGTAAGTGAGATGGTGTAATGTGGTTAACGTAGAAACGAAAAATTGCGTAACAGCCCCCCTCCCCAGCAACTAGATTGTATGCTAAATTCAACAGACGCAAATGTGAAAAAATGTCAGATGGGAAAATGTCAAATATTTTAATCGCTATCGTTAGTTAGTGCTCTACATATTCTCTAATTTTCAAAGGTAGCCTCCAACATAGTAACATCCCCTTGAAGAAGAAGGTAAATTAAGTTGCCTATTGCTTTTGCTGAGTCACGAAGAAAAATGGAACAATAAAATTTGCAACGTAGTTTTAATTTTAAAAGTATTTCTTTTACCAATATTTTAACCAGCTGCTACCCTCGAAAATGATTGAGAATTGCAACCCCCATTGATTTTGTCATAAGACATGCGCTCTGTGTTAACGTGTCCCTGAAACAAATTAGTAAAAATTTCTACTTTCTACATAGTATGGACTTGAACGTCGGTTTTTGAAAAATAAGTGAACTGAATTTGCGATGAAATAGTTGCAGCGATTTCGCTTAAGAAAATATATTAAACTCTCAAAAAATTAGAAAGTTTTCTTACTTTGGCTTCAATACGATGAAATTTGCTAAAATTTTAATATGATTCTTAGTAGCGGTGATGGGTGATGAAATTGGGATTTCAGAGTAAATTGTTTCACAGTGCCTAAGAGAGTATTTCCCGATTTGTATTTTTTTCTCAAAAATTGTACCCTTCACAAAAATTAGAAGGAAAGGAAGAAAGGTTCAAACCAAAACTATCTTTTAAAATGCGTGAAATTGCAAATTTTAGATATACGCTAAACAAAATAATAAAAACAAATAATGTTGAAAAGAAAAAATAAAACATAAACGAGAAAAATTTCCTGAAGATCCAGCCTATGGTCGTATTTGTAGATGTAATTTGAGCTGTTTGCAAAATTTATAAGAGATGAGGGTGAAACTGATGCAAGACGGAAAGTGGTTGTAGATTATAATCGCATTGTAAATAATGGAGTCTTTAGTGCATTGAGAGCTAGAAATGAGAAAGGGAATATAATTACCCTACCCTATACCTATACCTATACCCTACCCTATAATTTATAATATAATTATAAATAGAATGCTTTACTTCACCATGCTGTACGCAATAAATTATATTTTTTTTATTCATTACAGCTGATTTATAGAAGATCAATCATAATAATCCTAAAACCGTATTTCCCATTCTAACTCAAACTCTAACTAACAAGGGATGCATTGAATTACCCTACTTTATATGTATAGCCAGTGACTTCAATTTGACTAAATGGTTGTGATAGTTTGTATATTTCTAGTGAAATATTCATTTCGCACAACTCTCAGGATCTTATAGATTAGAAATCTATAGATTTAATTTTTACTACAAGCCTAATATGTATAAGTAGGTATTAATCTGACAAAAACACTTTTGGGACAGAACTGTTTGTCATTAACAGTCGCCTGACCACGGATCTTATGAAGGCACATTGCAAAAACCGCACTTGACGATTTTCACCGGCTACCCACCCTAAGATCTCCCTCGCAGTTTTCCAATTAAGGAAGACATCTGCACGAATCCGCGTCTAGAGTGAAAAGGGAAAAAATTACGAGACAAAGACGCAAGAGGCAGCCGAAAAGGAAGAAAGGGACGTTATTAATTTATTTTCTGTACAGAATTAAGATGTCAACTGATTATCATCAATCTTACAAGTCGTTTGTCTCTTGTCACTGACCGGCGCACGGTCGAGGGGCCACGCCAACTGCTAGAAAACCACTTCCCTGCGGTTCCTGCAGCCAGCCAACTTTTCGTTCAGGTTTTCTTCTCGATACAAAAAACCTGAGTGTTATATTTAATTTATCATCAGGTTCGTAGATTAAAGGGTAATTTGTCATTTGGCGAAGGCAGAAATGAAGTCGGTTTTGCGCTCGGAGTGTATAATAAATAACGTTTTTGGTCTATTTAATAATAATTTGAGTTTTTCAGTGATCGATATCTTTACATGTCTAAGACACGTAATGCCTTTTAACAAAATTTATTATGTGCTCATGTTGTTACAAATGCTGTAATAATACTTCATCTGAACCAACTGGGAAGAGAGAGGCAATGCCAAAAATGTTGAAATTTTAAAAAAAAATAAGGATGGTATGTTTACTATCAGAAAAAATCTGGAATTTATCAATTTCAATTAAAATTTCAATACAGTTTATAAAAAAACGTTTGAAACAGAAATTTGATAAGGAATGAACGTAGAACGGCACTTCAAAAATAGATTTTTATAGTTTTTTTTTCATCAATTACATACAGTACGTATTACATCACGTCTTATGGTATTATGTATAAGCATGAATCCTCTGAGAATTGTAAGAATGGTGGAATTTAAATAAAATTCCAAAAACCATGCTTTCGTAGTTATTATTGAATATTTTTCTAGGAAAACTTCATAGGCAACTTTTTTTACCTATTTTTATGGAAATTAGCTCAAAGAATTTTCAAAATTTGCGTTAAAACGATGCGATAATACAAAAGAACATGAGGAACATGATTCATTTGTATATTGAAAAGCAAATAATTTAGAATTACTACCTCATGATATAAATTCGTTTATGAAACTGTTCTTGTTCAACAGTTTGTTCAAAGATTATTCCAAAAATTACGCCTAATCAGAAGGATTTTAAGGGTTCATGGCAGTACGAGTAAAATTAAATTATTTGACCCAAATGCAAAGAGTACACGGTATATATTGGAATAATATCTATTGAAGCCTTTGAAAATTGCTGCCACTTGCGGCAGCTCAGACGTTTTAATGGTGATTATCTGCATTTAAACAAATTTTTAAAAAATTTACCGTTTAAGGGTCATTCACTTGCGTTCATTAAATCAATGTGTGGTGCAAGGGGGAGCTGGCCTCTTCGGAAAAAGGAAATTTATCTGGAACACTACTTATTCTCCTCTCTCATTTGTTATTCATGAAGCACAAGCCAAAATGTTTACCCGTTCCATTATCTATGCAAATATTTTCATTTACTCGAACAATTTGAAGTAAAACAATACGTAAAAGTTTCCTTTTGCGACGAACAAGTTTACATAGTTTGAACAAAGACCCAATTACGACTCACTTTCCTATCAAAGACTTTGACGTTCAGGATACAAAAAGCGATTATCCTTACTACAAAGTAAACAGGTCACTTTGACACAACTCATCGGCCTCTAGACCTCCCAACTTTACGTCTCTTTCTATTGTTGCACTTTTATTGTTTTTTAACTGACGGAATCCGTAGGAACTGAGGTTTGAGCGGGGCTTTTGTCTCATGAGTGGAAGCGAAGCTTTCCTCCAGTTCCTTCGAAATTTAGGGGAGAATGTGAAAATTGGAAAAGTTTACGGGTTGTTTCATACGATGTGATTCATGGGAGTGGATTGGTTTTCCGAATAGCACTTAAATATTGAAATTATTTCGATCAAAATGTTCCCCATTTAAAAAACGAAGAATTTGTGGCCTCAAATAAACCGAAATCATGTTGATTGATTGATAACTCTCTCGATTTACCTCATCAGGTACAAATGAAGTTCCATTGTATAGATTTTTTTTCTTTTAAGGACGTACTCATTTTTGCTCGAATAAATCCTGCTTCAACCGCCGTGATTCGATGTTTAACGAACAAACGGCGCTGTAAAATGCGGAATACCAAACATCGGAAACAATTTAAAAACGAATTATATTTTTCGTTTATCATTCCATCCGAGAAACGGCCCCATAAAATTTAAATCGAGAGAATCATCGAATCCTCTATTTGCATGTTAATTTTTTCCCCATCGATTCCTCTTCTTTTCTTCAAACACTCCTTGATTGCAGTCGGTTTTAGGAAATGGCTTTCGTGAGGATAGAAGTTAATTTTTCTCCTTCTCGCGAGGGTTGATTTTTCGGCTAAGTGACAGTTAAATGGGGTCGACTGTTAGGGTTGGGTGGGTCGTCGGAAATGGGAATTTTTGTTAGAGCGGAATTTGTCGGCTACTTTATGAAGTTCTCGGACAATGGCGAGACTGGTTATTTTATTCCCGAGTGCGATTCACATAAAGGACTTCTTAAAACATTAGAACTTCAATTTGTACTCGACGTAATCTAAATTGTATGCAGTGCGTTCAAAAATGACGCGTACCACAACTTCACCATCCACAATTTAAGGTCTCTTAGTAGTTAACATTACACATTAATATAAGGGTAAGTTTAGTTGAAACACAATGTTCCCTCTATTAGTTACCTGAGCGTCTCATGAAAATAGGAAATATTTTGTTAAATTTATCGAATTCACTTTTTTAAAACATGAACAAATGTCTGGTTTAAAAAAATATTGGTAAATTTTAAGTGCTCCAAGTTTACACTAGTATTTCAAACTTTGTAACCATTTTTTAGAAATTGAAGACAGGAGTTTGGTGACCTATCCAGGGGACTATTTATTACTACTATTAAAATCAGAACAGAATCAGAGAAGTCATAACACTATGGCAACTATCGACTCTTTTTGAGGCCGCCTATGTTAACCCAGCAATAATAAAAACTGCTATGGTTGCTTTAAAAATAGAATTTGGTCTCTGAATCAAAATGTGTTTGAAGAAAATGACTTTTTACCAGCTTTTACAACAGATATCCCTGAAGACAATGACAAGGATTTCACTCAAATTAATCATCAAAATGAACAGTAACCCTTAGGAGACAATACCCACTAGGCACCAGAAAAAGTCACGATTCTTGAAAATAAAGTGAAAATAACTCTGCCTCCACATGTACCCATCAAAAAGATCAAGAATGATTCTTCGCCATTGCCATAATATCCTGGATGCGCCTCCAGTTCGTAAAAATCACCGAATAGGGATATCTTACAAGGGCCAAATATTTTGTCTCCAGCTCGCCTCAAGATTTTCAGCCAATTGCAACTGAGGAAATCAATATCGGGGCACGAGACAAATTCCTAATGAGAATAATATAAAATCCAAACCGACCGTAAATAAAAGGGAAGCCGGACACTCTCCCTTTCCCTCTCTTTCTCTTTCAATTTGACTTATCAGCATCAGGCGTATCTCTTTTCACCGTTTCGCCACCCGCAACCCCAACAGTGTCCAAGGCAGGACTAAGGCATTGTCCAGGGAATTGTCGACTTATCTATTATGGATTACGGTCACGCCGTCTCCCCCAAGATGTTTTACATCCCTACATCGATGATAGGGAGCAGAGCCGTTCTGGCAAATTGCGAGACACGCCCGTCATGTGGAAACAATAAAAATATGACATTTCAAAATTTCAGCAAATGGAAATACGATTACAAGCGTAAATTTTAGCCCTCAAAGCGCTATTTTTTTGTAGTCCACACTTTTTTTTCAAAAATGAATTTACATGGAACCTATTGTAAATCTCATAACGCGTTCTACAGTTTCTAGGATCAAATGAGGATAATTAATTTACTATTTGTGGGTTCTAGAAAGGGTTTAAAAGGAATAAATCGTAATAATATAACAGGAAACATGTTAAATACTCTAAGGTTATGCATGAAATTTTAAATTATAAAACGTGTCTTTCCTGAAATTTTACTGAGTACTGAGGAGTGCACTGCCGAAATCTTGAACGAAAGAAAGCACAGATCATAGATTTTCCATATATCTGATATACACAAAGCCTTGAGTGAAATTTATAAACAGAGAAGGCTGGGAACCTACAAAATATGGTATTCTGAGTCATAAGTACTTTACTGCAAAATTCTTTGATCGAACATCAAAGTGTTATGTCCATTTGGAGCAGGTCGCTGTTCCTATGCCTGACTTAATACATAAGTATAATGTTTTACTGAGTACTGTTTACTGTTTATTTTTGTTTACTGTTTAATTACTGTTTGTTTTAAATTGCTTTACTTTAATTACTTCAACCCCATTACGTTCGCATTGAGTGCGAAAAAATCTCCATATACGTAGAATGCAAAAACGATATTTTATGATTATTATATGAGTATAGACCAGAAAAGTAATGCAAATAATTTATTATTTTGTACCATGCATTAATCGCTCTGAATACCTTAGGAAATCTAAGGCTTCAGTGTTTAATACGTAGTCATTATGAAAAATTTACATTTATAATGAAGAAAACTTTGCCGGGGAGTATTTACCAGGACACTAGGGCAGCAATTACTCGTTGCAGGGATGATTAAAGTGTTGCGAAATAGGCGACGTGTTATATCTTACATTAGATATATGGAAAGAGTATGAGTATACATATACTCGGTACTTATTAAAGAATAAGTAATTTACTTTACCATGTAAAGACAAACAAATAATGAGGACTACTAGGATCAAACAATCGAAAGTTGGTTGCCTAGCCAATAGCATCTACGCCTCTCATTCCATGAGTAAAACTAACTTAAATTTGGGAAGAAAAATTAAACAAGCACTACTTTCTTATTTGATCTTTCCGCTGATCTCGCCACCTAATCATATTTTCCATTCAATTATCACGATAACATCAGCCTTAATGACGCTTCAAAACATCAAATAATTTATTACATTTTTTGCTACGGTATTTCTCCACCCCGTTACCTTGGACATTCGGGCATCTTCGTTGAAAACAAAATATATTCGCATCTCACTTGCACACACGTAAAATTTCGCAGGCACGTCACGTGATATACGAAATACGAATCTTCGGGATTCGAGACTTAAGCGTTGGCGCATCACGATTTGTGCACGTGCATCTCAGTCGTTTGTTCGCACATTCAGGGTGAGTTACGCCGTCTTCTCTTCAATCCCATTTAAGTTTGTAGAGCAGTAATTAAGTAAGTAAAATGTTATTTTTGCATGAAAGTAAAGTATGGTTTAATTATTTTATGGAATGTTTGCCAAATATAATGTAAATTGTGGTGAACTTCAGTTAAACCATGCTTTGCCAATTTCACGAGTCTGACCTTGTACAAATACCTAGTCGGTAGGCGTGTCCAAAATTTTAAAGTAGAAAGTAGTTGAAATTGAGATTTGGAAAATAATTTCAATCAAATACTCGGTTGTCTTGTGATGTATGTTGATCAATCAAGAAATTAATGGCGGAATTTGGAGATCCGTGAAAAGTTCTCTTAAACAGGCGTCCTATATTACTTTTTAGTCATTTTTAGTTACTTTATCACGTTTTCTACCAGCTCTGAGGCCCGAAAATTACAAGAAAGTGTTAGATATTTTTCTGCGATTGTACCGTTTTCCGGAAATTCCAGACTGTCAAGGTATGCTAATCACTAGGCATATGAAAATAAAGTAACATTATAAGCAAATTCTAATTAACTAAAAAATGTGATATCATTTGAAAATTAATCGTGCTTCGCCCACAGAATTAATTAACATTTCGGTACATTATGTCCGGTATAATAGTTGCCTAAGTTACGTTAGGACAATCTCATTGGTTACCATATTCTTATAATTGACGCCTGCGCAATTAATTTTGCATTTTAAACTTGTACAACTTTTTAACCACGAAATTCCGATTTATAATCAGGGCTATTGGATATTTTTCAGAATTTTTGGTTACTTGCCTTCGGAAATAAATAAATTGGTAAGAATCCAATTTATTATTTAAAATTAAATGAGAACTATTTATATACTAATCTTACATTTACTCGTTGAAGTGTTTTCAATGACACTTCATACTCCAAAATAAGGATCATCTATTGAAACAATAGAATAAATTTTTCAAAAACTAAGATATCAGCTTTCCTGAACGTTGTGAGGCTCCGAAGTCTGAAAAATATATTTTTAGAAAACATTTCTGTTTGTATGTATGTATGTATGTAGTCAAATTTTAACAGCAAAGAGCACTTCACTCTTGTCACTTTCTGTTGTCTCGAAAAATAATTTAATGTTTATCTTTAAACTTAGTATACTTTATCTACTGTTTAATTCGTACTGACTACCAAAATGGTTATTTGGACTGGTCTCTGAAGGGCCCATATTTCAACTTTTCTCAATTTTGTCCGCAGAGCACATGCACTCAACGGGTTTACTGTTTAAAATGATGAAATTGCAAACAATATGCAGAGATATTAAGCCCTTGTGTATTCATTCGAACTACTGCAAAGGCTGCTCAAAACCCAGTGGGTATTGCGAACAATATGCAAAATATATTTTTTTATAATCGATCCAATTTACTATGTTGAAAAATGAATATCTTGCAATTCTTGTTCATTGAAATCCGGTTATTGAGGACCCTTTGAAAAATATTTCGGAAAAATGTAAGAATATATGATGTGGTAGTTTGCCCTGATTGTCTTTTTAAAGTATGAAGGTGTAGTGTGTGTATGAAGGTGTAGCTGCACTCACTAAATATCTATACGTGTATATATGACTAAGAAATAATTTTAAAAATACCAGTGGCCAGACGATCATGTACACTCCCACATATCGATACACATACGATCACATACATTTCATAAATGCTGTTAAAGGACTTTTATAAAATATTGTACAAAAGTCTACATTTAAAAAAATATTGGTTTCAAATAAACAATTCATAGTTTTACTCTACGTAAAACTGTTTTCGTAACAACTTTTAACATTGCTTCAAATAAAAAGAATTCACAACATAAACCACCAACTATTTTTAAATGTTATACCAAAACGTAAGAGGCCTGAGATCGAAGACCACACAATTGCACTGCACTGCCATGCTAAGTGAGAATTACATCATTAGTATCGGAACGACCATGAAACTGGAAACCTTCCAAGCGGAGGAGTACTAATCTTGGTTTAAGTTCCACATAAGTACTGAAGTTTTGTCAATGTACCACAAATGTGATTTTGAGAGCCTGACACAAAATCAAATACATGGAAGATATGTATCGTACATATATATCATGTATATACTGTTCTCCGAATGCTAGTCTTAATAATTACGATATGTACTTAAACAGTTTTGAGGTGATATTGACAGGTGAGATGATGTAACTATATCCCATTAGGTCATGTTTACTTGCCAAATGTTAGCTGATAAATGTTTACTATTGACTGAATTCTTAGGTATTAACAGTAAGATAAAATTAAATCATATTGAAAACTACATGAGTAGGAAGCTAGATTTAAAACTTAGCGATGTACTCTATGATAGAACGGAGCAACTCACTGGTAAACGAGTACTTGCACAATATACAGACTTTAATCCATTTATATAATGCATCGATTTAACTATGTGGTGAGTATTGCAGTACTATGTGAATTCCTGTTACTAAAACTTATGAAAAGTCCAAGGGTGCATCTTACGGGACTTAAATGTTAGAGCGAATAAAATTTATCCAACCAGGGTTACCGATACAAACATATTAAGTGCTTTTAAATTAATATTCTTATCAGATAGAAGAATGCAGCAGGCATTCGTTTCAATGTACCATAGTATTAACGGAAGCAAATGTATCGAGTGTGGTTTAATTCAATTCACAACATTTAATGTTATTAAGGTTAATCTTTACAATTATGAACTGTAAACTGTTTGCTGTAAACTTATATATCTTTCGACTTACTACTGAAAATTTGTGACTGTGTATCCCATCGTTTATTACTGGTGTGAAAAGATCTCCAGAGTTTTGCAGACTAGGAGTAGCTTCATAAATCGACTACCTAGTTCTATTTTTCACTGTCTTTACTGTTTACAACCTTATGCTCATACTTTAAGGAAACCATTCGGGTAATTCCCAGTGAGGGTGTTCGGTGAAGTTAAATTACGTATACAATATCTCTCAAAACACTCAAACCTGGCTGTAGGGTAGCAGTTGAGCTACCCTATAATAGCAGGATAATAGTAGAGTAGCTATTATCAATATGCACCCATTTGTGACAATTGTCACCTGTGAACTTTGAAGTTAATATTCTCAAAACTTTCAAGGTAGTAAGTATCTAGTATACTATTAAACTCACCTCGAACCCTTGGCAGGTGGCACAGGACCTGGAAATTAAAATGATTAATTGTATTATGTTGTTAATCACTGGTGTAATTTGGTAGTTTACCTTCCTCCCCTCAACAGGTGATCAATCGAGAGCCACCCGAAATCACTCGAAAACCGATTTGAAATACACGAAAACCGAAACGAAATGTCTTAAAGTCGATTGATCACATACGAAATTCGAATATAAACACTCGAAAACCGAATCGAAGTATTCAAAAGTCGAACCGAGACCCTTAAAGTTAGTAAAACGAATTCGCCACTTATTAAATCCCCGCGCGTCAGGTCTAAGTGAGATGAATTCGGAAATGAAGTTCTGTCCGCGTTTCAAAATCGTCTCAAAAAAACAGTACATAGCGGCCAACGTAAATGATCCTTATTCTCGTCTTCAATATGGCATAGAATCGCGTGTTTTCACCTGGTGGGGACGATTCCATCTGGCAATTGCGCCGAATCGCTCGAGGAAATAAGTACGGATGTAAAAAACGATACTTTTTTCCTCTAAAAAAGTGAGAACGTTCTAGATTTGCTTGTTTTTACAATGCTGTTTTTACATAAAATGCTAATGCTGACTTTAAATACATTGATAAGGAAGAATGGATTTATTTTCTGCCATACGTACAATACCATTTAAATTACATTATAATTGAGCCGAGGACTTCATATGAACACGATATACAGGGTGTAAAAAAATTCATGTTCCAACTAATGCCATAACTTTTCAAACAGCTGTCTGAACCACTATTTCCACAATATTCCAAAGTATGTCATGGAGTACTTTGATTAATAAAAACTAACAAAATTTAATGTGATATTTAAGTATTTTTCTTCTTCATTGTTGATCTCCTAGTCAGTGATTGTCATACATTTATCTGATACTCTCTTCATTCTTACCAATTACTTATTTACCGAACACCAAAAATGTTGTTTAAACATGGTGAGTTTCTACGATACAATTTATTTGATCACATGACAATACGAAAAATTGTTAATGAGAATGTCATATATCTTCTATAAAGCACACTGAATAAACTACAATCACAAGCATATATGAGATGCCAGGAATCTCCGATAACCCATCTCTCATGATGCTCTAAATACGATGGACGAGAAGTGTGACATGCCATTCTTTAAGAAATTCCATTACATTCTCTCTCTCTTACACATACAAATCTGTTAAACAATATTTTAATATAATTTGCTAATTTCTTCTCCATATCATAAGTTCATTTTATATATTTCCTTAACCAGGGGCTTGATTGTTCTTAGCTTTTACCGATTTCTTTAATTGTCAATCGATGCTCTACTTCGATCTCAATTTTTAACTTCAAAATTAATTATATTTTTTTGCTTCAGATAATGGAAGGAACATCAACCGATGAAAGCATAACCTTCGATGAGTTTGTCTGGGCGAAAGTAGATGGATATCCGTATTGGCCAGCGGTGGTAGTCAAACCTGGACTACATACTCCCAAGAGACCCGACAGGCTTGCTGATGTACCTGCTCGACTCGTCTACTTCTGCGCGACGTATGACTATGCATGGGTCAAAGAAAGTCGCATTAAACCTTACCTAGAGGAAGACCACAAGTTAGAGCTTACTCATGTATCCAAAAAGTTCAGAAAGGCCGTGGAAGAGATGGATGCCCATATCTCTAAAAAGGCCTTTGACGCGGATTATGCTGTTCCGCTGAAGACCATATATAACCCAAAAACGAAACAGATCGAACACATACCAACACCAAGTACAAGTAAAGCGGTTGTTGAAACAAAACATGTGGCCAACAAGGGAGTACCTTTGGTCTCATTTGGCGTGATCGGAATCGGAGTAATGGGCAGCACAATAGCGAAGATCCTATTAGATGAAGGTTTCACCGTAAACATCTGGAACAGGACTAAATACAAGAAAATATACCAAGATGTACTATTTTCGATTGATGAAAGTGAACAACATCTACTTAGCTACAATCAAACTCCTCGCAAAGTTCTCCAAAAGTCTGACATAGTATTTCTCTGTGTATTGGAACTGACAGGAATAGTCCACATTATGGAGGAAGAATTCGGATTAAATAATCCAACAGATGAGATTTTGCAAAACAAGGGAGTAATATTAGTACGCGCGAGAGATTTGGAAATATCAAAAACGTTGAACTGGAAAATCTTGGAGAAGGGAGGGCAGTTTTTGGAAGTTATAATTACAAAGGTAACATCCGAAGATGGGATAGAAGAAATGCAACTGACTGCTACAGGAGATAACCATCTGTACGATAAGTGCCAAGCGACCTGTTTTCCGGCTTTAGGTACCTCTACCTATAAGAATGAATTTGGGTAAGTAGGGGAGATAGACTCATAGTGTTACACTATTTTAATTTTGTTCATAGTTTTGATACTTTACAAGTTTTTCTTAACTTTTCTAACTGTAATCGTTATCTTCAGTCTTCCTATATATTGTAAAGGGGGTGATGTAGACATATTTAAATTTCTTAGGTTGAGAACTGTAGGGAAACATATAACATTTTTTAACGGTGTATGCTTTAAGAATATGAACAAAAGTGTAACATATGAAAGGTATTATTTAAATTTATGTTTTACTTGTACAATAGAATAACGGTGTTATACATTTACAGTGAAAAATAGTGGAATCAGACAAGGGTATTCCGATACTTCCTTCGTTTAACCGAGAACAGCAGCGTATCTGTTCTACACTATGCTTCTCCTTAACACATTTGTGGAGACAACTTATAAAAATTAATTCAATAACCATTTTTGCTATTTTATCGAACATAACATCTACATGTAAAAATGCAACATCTTACAAATATTGGTATGCACAAATTGCACACTATTGCAACAGTACATAACAGAGACAAAATTGAACTATGCAGTAACCCATGCTAAATTCATTCATCATTCCATTTTTTGATATCTCTTGTGTGAATTTGTCGCTGTTACTCCAATGCTTCCTTAAAATCCTGTATTTTTTAATTTTTTTTTTCTGTTTTATACAGTTACGACAGAAGAGCTGCAATACTTCTTAACCTAATGAAGATTGTCGGTCTAACTGGACTTTTACATGCCTTGGCATTGATAAAATTTCTTAGAGTCTCGCACCAAGACTTGATGACTGTGATGCCTAACTTTGAGGATTTCATTATCACCGAGTCGGACGACGAGTGATTTTTTTTAATTGGAGAAACCCAGTTTTACTGGTTACCATGGAGCTAGCCGTACGATTGGGTGAAGAAATGTATTTAATGCTGCTTTTATTTTTTTAGGAATTCCTGAAGAGTAATATACAAACTACTTCATTATTAATTAAGGCTATTAAGGGATTGTTTTTTAGTTAAATTGTTTGTTAATTGAAACATTTTGCGATTTGTGGTCTTAGCCATCCCCATCGAGTCCGCTTGTGTAAGTAACATCTTTTCGTTACATTAAAATCTTCTCTTAACAAGTCAATAAATCAGTGTTATTGTACAATTTTCAAACTTGTATCTTTCATTTATAATGTATTCTGAAGTAGGTTTTTTACCAAAGTTTTTTTGTAGAAATGATGAGATTAGTTGTTATTATTACAAATTTACTTTTTAGAATGTTTTGTTTGGTTTTTATATTATTTTAAATGTTTATTTTTTACACGTTTTTTCGAGAAAATGTCAATTTTATGTTTCTACTGAGGAATAAATAAACAGCTTCAAAAAATTCGGGTTTTAAATGGAGCGAAATAAGTCAACTGAATCAGTGAAACAATTGAATTCGTTGAATTGAAAAATCAAAAGAATTTCTAATTTCCGGGCGTGCAAATCACTTGCTGTTCTTTGCAGAAAAGAATCCGCCACTTTTCCACACAAATCCTATTATTTATTCTTTGAATCGACATACTTCGGACTGGTCCTGATCCTGGTGAACGTAACTGGAAACCTCCGCATATTGCATTTGTCAAACTCGATAAGGGATTCTCAGGCGATGATATCGGTATTTTCATTATTAAGGCGGGTGTCAAGTATTGTTGAAGTGTATGAGGGTAGAGTAATAGACAATGCGAGGGACGTTCTCGTATTTCCTGGAAATCTCGAGTATTTGGATTATGACTGTTTTATTTCGCTGTGGAATTCGGTATGGTTATGAAATAAGACGAGGGGATCGTCTTACGTCATCGATGGTCTTACATTCTTAAATCTTTCATCCTATGGGAAACGTAGCTGTTAACAGCAATTAGATTATAATAAGTAGTGCTAGCTATTTAGAAAGAAAAGTTTGCAACAAACAAACCATCACGTATAAAACTATAATGTGCATGCAAAGTCTGGGTAAACTTTAGACGGTAGGGCAATGCTTTATCCTATTAGATGAAAAATTCTAAGACCCCATGTCTGTATGAGCAGTAGAGGTGGCAGATGTTTTGCAATTACCCTTGAAACTTCAAATTAGCCATTTTCGAGGTTTTTTAAAAAATCTAAAAACGCTGTTTCAATTTTCAAGGATTATTGCACAAAATCTGCCATCTCCCTCGCATGTAAAGAAGTGGAGGGTATGTATCATATCTTGACTGTTACTACAAATTTTATAAAAATCATTTCTTATTAAAAACTTGATTTAGAATGTAATTTAAGGGCGGGATTAATTGAATTCACATTTCGATTGTAAATGGAAATCTGCACACGATTTTTAAATTAGGACACCAGCCAATTTTTTCCGTCGGGTCTCGAATCCACCCGTTTAATAAACGAATTGCAGGTGATGCAATTATCAGACCGAAAACCTCGAAAGATAATTCCAAACCTCCTCACAATGGTGCTCAGCAACAAAACAATCCTGGACTAGCAAACCCCATTTACACCGGGATTGATAATCACTGATTCTGCATATTGTGAAAGAGGAATTGAATATCCGGTAATTCGTAATTACTGGCCGATTTCAAATTCTGATTCATCGCCAAAGTAAATTATTTCCGACGTTCGGATGGTAATTCGTTTATCATCGATTCGATCGGGAAAAATGGCGCTGGAAATTGGGAAAAGTTTGTCTTTCTTGATGAGTCCTCCTTTTTTTACAGTTTGTCCATTTGGAGACATGACGGAATTCTATTTAAATTTGTATTACACACACTTCACCTGATAATTAGGAAAGCGGAACAAATACGTCAAAAGTTATCAACAAAACATACATATCATTTATAATTATCACCACAGTTTTAATTTAAATGATTAATTAAAGGCAGTTATGAAATATTATTAATTGAATTTAAGCGCTAGTTGATTTTGCGACAAATACAATTCATATTTCAATCCCTGCCTTCATCAGCATTAAAATTAGTAATTACATTTCACAAAAACCCGACTACTCATAATTACATTTACTAAAGCTATGGAAATGCGGTAAATTTATTTATTTTCATCCAAATTATTGAACAATGAAAATTAATTGATAATCATATTATACATTCGATTTACAGTGCTATCTTGGAGTATATACAAAACATTCCCTGGAAAATTAATTTCTGAATTAATTTAGTAAAAAAAGTAGGATTTAGTTACACAGGGTCAGTACCAGCCAAAATGTTAGAACACAGACGAATTCAAAAAGAATCGTGCTTGTTGATTATGCTCCTTTTACTATCATTCAATATTGCGTACAAACCAAAAGAATTTCTACAAAGTATATCATAATTACCAATTAATTATCTGTAAAAGTTTGAAATCATTATACACTACTTATGCGTAAAAGGCTCATACACTATTCATTTTTTGTTTAAAGACAATGAATGAAAACGTTGCAAGTATAAAGCGTTGTAGCACTTTCTTCCAAAATTTCTGTTTTGTCATATAAAATTATTTTATGAACCAAACTATTATAGTCATTTAGCCCCTTCTAAGGGTAACATAATAATATAAGTTTTCCTGTCATAGCTATTATATAAAAAACGTAAGTCAAAAAATGAACACATAACAAACATGTAACTCTATGACATGCCTATCTTCAACATCAATCTGCATCTTCAAACATCCAATCTTCATCTGTGACATACACTTTCGTCCTGTTGCTCGGTTTCCTGTAACCGCACCAAGAAACATCCTGATCATATTCATCATCTGCGCTGTCAACCTCAGGATTCTTATACTGGACTTCTGGTAAATCCCAATCTTCTTCAATCATGGACGTTACAGGGGAAGCAGCAACATATTCATCATCAGAAAGTGAACTTTCATCTTCAGATACAAAAGTAGATAACTTTTTGAACAAACAACCGTCGCTTCGAATATCACTAATGGCTTCTCTCAAGTTTTTCTTTAGAACCAAATACCTTTCTAACTGTCCTAACTCACTGGTGTTTAAATAATTCATTTCTAAGTCAAGGAATTTCAAAGTATCAAACTGCATCGGCACCTCTTCCAATATATTATTGTACAGATCAAGGTAGGTTAAATTTTTTAAAGAAGTCAAGTTAGGTATTACTTCAATATGGTTCCACTGAGCTTTAATTGTGTTTAAAAGTTCAAGCTTGAGAATTTGATCCGGTAGAGCGATTAAATGATTGTGAGAGATGTCCAAGATTTTCAGATTTACTAAGAACTCTATCCCGCTTGGTAACCAGGTGATATGGTTGTAATTCATGTAAAGTTCGACTAGGCTTTCTATCCAAGCAATCCCTTCAGGAAATATTGATATGGACAAATTGTTCATAATAAGTACACTTAACCGCTTCCACACTAACTTAATAAATAGGTTATCTATATCACAGAATATGTTTATGTATTTATTGTTTACGTTGCTTATATCAAGGTACTCTAAGTCCTTGAAACACCTCATAAATTGGTAATCTTCGTCGATGAGGCAACAATTTGCTAAGTTGAGTTTTAACATCCTGCACTTTAAGATATTGCAACTATTTAAGTGTTCATAGTGCGTGGCCTTGTTACAACTGAAATTTAGCTCCTCTACATTCACAGCCTTGAACATAAGTATCCAGTTGGGGATATTACAGAATTTGTTAAAACTAAGGTTTAAACGAGTTAGTTTAGTTACGCACTGCGGTTCCATATCGAAATCCCTCAATTGATTGTAGCTTAAGTCCAGAGACTCCAGGTCATCCAGACTAGTAAAAAGGAACATCGGCACAGTGGCCAGTCTATTATGGGCTAAGGAAAACCATCTCAAATTCGGGAGATCTAGCGATGGTGGAAGATCGATGAGGTTGCATCCATAAAGATCCAATGTGGTGATTTTGTTAATATCCAATCTATTATTGAATAAAGCATTAATCGAATCTTTTTTTGAAGTCAAAGTGGACAGTTTGTCTGGAGTGGGCAAGTTTTGATTATCGGTTTGGTGGGTTTGCCGAGGCATCATCACTATATCTTGTTATTTGCCTTTTTTTGAGAGGGAAATTGTTTCAAAACCTGAAAAATTGATAGACCAGTTTTAATGAAAGTAGGTGAGATACAAAAAATAATATTAAAAAGTTTTCATGAAACAAGTAACTTTAGATATATTTAGAATCTCCAATGGGGTTTGTATTAGGGAATGGCTTCTATGAAATAAGTATGGTGTCTAATAGATAAATGAAATTCCCTTAAACTTTAAATAATTAAATACCATCCCTTGGGTCAAATGCAAATAAAGTTTGGTTTGGTATTATGTGATATAAATAGTTTTTTAAGCGACTTATAGGTAAATTTTTGAAAAAAAATTTAATTTTCATAGTAATATTTTTATTAATTACAAATAATGGTTTGTAACCTTTGAAAAAAATATCCCTATTCAAATAATATGTTAATGCACCACCAGTTCAGGAAAATGTAACATTATACGTTTCAAAATTTTGTAATTATTTAGTATAGTGGCAAATTGGGCTCATTAAATTAAATACCTTTTGTGGTACCTGGAATATATTCCTCACTTGGTTCAGATAATTTCCATTTGACAGGTTAGAATCAAATCTTTAAATTATAAGTGACTTCTCCAAAGAATTATTTTCAAAACAGTTGCGTTTAAGATGAGTACATTTTGACCAAATAACCCCCTTAACTTGTCCAAAAGTGAACTTCACTGCTGTAATACCTTGCAGTTTTGTAGAGATTTTATTGACGTGGATATGTTGTTTACAAATCAGTAACATCGACCCACAAAAAAGAGTAGAAATTCAGACATTACAGGAAATACTAAACTAATGACAAATTCGGTACTTACCCATTATCACACAAGAAACTGCACACACATGCTTAATAAACTCTGATCGTCCTTAAAATGTATTTACATGAAAAAGTTAGGTTAAGATCAGTTGTTATGGTTATAGGTTAAGCGAGTTTTGTTTACATACATTTCGTCGTTTGACGCAGCAGAGGCGTACGCTGGAAAAATTGTACAACTTTTATTCCGTATAAAAATAAACTTTTGTTCCTCGTTTTTCTGACGTTTTACTGCAGGAACATGATTATAAAACAATTTCTAGTTGTTTTTTAATGACAAACGACGGCAAAAATGGGACGCGGGAGGTAAAAATAGAGTAATAAGCGTTACTAATCTAGATGTACACCGTACCGCAACGCCCGCCATATTTGGAGTAGAAATTTGGGCGGGTAAATTCAAATTGAAAATGTTGAATGTTATAAATTGTTTAAGCCACGTATGTTATAGTACAATGCTAATGATAACTTCACACTTGTGGTCAAGAAATTAAACCAAACCATGTTTGTTTCCTCCCAAGATCTGCAGGTATTCTTAACAATCTGTATCCTTTTTTGGTATTGTTTTTGCACCAACTTACACAACAATTATGAGGCATTTATTAGATTTGAGCAATGATCTTTCTGTCATTTCTCACACCACCTCTCTAGAAAAATATCCACAAATGCTACAACATTGGAACATAACTTGTCTATATACTGTGTCTCTGTATACATGTATATATACTCTTGTATGTATGTATATATGTATGTAGAGTATGTGTATGTAGAGTATGTATATATACTCTTGTATATATACTGTGTCTCTTTATGAGTTGTGGACGAAACAGAAACTAGATGTTAGTCATTTAAAAGTGTTTGGCAGTCCAGTCATGGTACACTTACTCAGGGGAAAAAGAAGTAAGTGGGATAAATTAATCAGGCAGTTTTTTATTGGCTACAGCGATACTGTAAAGGGATATCGAGTATACAACCCAGTTTATGTAACTGTTAAGTTAAGAATTGCATAATAATATTAATTAATAACCCCCCTCAAAATAATTTCCGTCATTACTGAGTAGTAATTTATTTCGTGTTGAGTAACTTATGTATCATGTCTAGAGAGTTATTAGAGGTTCGCAGTTCGTTATATGTTATGTTTAAATTTTTATAACGGGTGTTTAATTGTAACTAATTTTCAGCCCTCTCAAAAGTGCTGATAATTTGATTCCTATCATACATTTTAGGCAAAAATATCATTCTACTATATTATTTAGATTGATATGAAGCTACTTTACTGGGTAGCTATAGTGAGTGTTAATTCCAGGCAGAAAATGTATTTAGTTTTAAGGATGTGTGTTAAAACTTACAATTTTTAAATACCATCTCAAATCGTCCAAAAACTTGTTGTTTCTAAAGAGATATTCGCCTATTTAACCGCCCGAGATGAATTTTGAACAGCTCCAGGAGTTCCTTTACTCATCCGAGCGGCGTTTCCCCGAACACCTATTATCCACATTTGTTTTCAGGATCTCGAGACCAAATGCATAATAAATCAAGTCGCCGATGTGATGCAATTAAATTCCCGACTATGCGGAACTTTCCAAAAGTTCCCTCCGAAGTTTTTAATCAAAGAACCGCTGCGATTCAATTCCCAACCACACCAGAGGGCGCTTTCGCGGCTCTCTTTTGTCCCCTTCGGTGTTGTGCAGCCTCTTGCATGCGAACTTGGAATTACGTCGTTATCGAGTTAGATGGTGTCGCTGCTTTTCTCCTTTCCGGCGCCATCCACTCATTTACCTCCATTGTTTCGCAAAAATTAATAAGTTCCTTGACGTTTTGTGCAAGAGACTCTGATTAAAGTCCGTATCAGCTGTTGGGATATGAGCCGACGCCTGATGAATTAGCACACACCGAAAGAAGAAAAACGGGAAAACTAACGGAAATGAGAAAATATCCACACCTCATTCGAGAAATACTACCGGTTCTTTATGTAATGAATTCCGTATCCGTCGTTTCGTTTCTCTCTTACTCGGATTTCTTTCCTTCCTTCTTTGACGTTTTCATTCCTTATTTGAAGCAGTATTGCTTATTGAAGACCTTCTTATATGAAAATAGACATCACGACTTAAATTGTCTTTTTGCTCAGCACACTAAAGACCCATTTACTCCATTTACTTGTTCCACTCCTTTCATTAAAATATTACACGGTCGATCTAACTTAAGTTCTTAACCGATAAAACTTTAACAAGAATTTTAAAATATAAACTAATTTGTTGCTAGATGAGAATTGCATTACATTGTATAGGAAAGCAAAATATCATGAATTAACAATATTATTTTAAATAACCAGCTGTCATCTGTTGAATATAGCCGATCGGTAGCAATTAAAAAACTTATCCACCAGATCTGTATGTTTTCTAACAGTGGATGGATAAAGGATGACTTAATTTTCGAATGGCTAGCAAATTTTCAAAATTATGTGAAGCCAGCCGTCTGCAGATGAGCCTGTGCTATTGATTTTGGAAAATCACCGTGAAGAGTTACAATTACTGCCAACAATAATTTTATTATTCTTCTCACAATTTCTCCGCACACTTTCCACCGTATACAACCTCTGGACGTGTCTTCCTTTGCTACACTGAGAGCTGCCTATAATTCAGGGTGTGACAAATATTTGCGTAGCCATCCTGGTAGAAAAATACTCCCAATGAGTTTGGTGGGCTATTTAACCAAGCTTTTAATCGAATTGTAATCGAAAAAACCATTAATGGTTTTAATGATACAGAGATTAGGCCTGAGAAGGACACTGAGAATAAGGAGAGGCCGTTCAATTGAAAGAATCTTTTGATAACTTATACAGATCCCTGGAACTTCAAGATCGGTTTCTAAGATGCAAGCAAAACAAAGGAAGTACCAACATTTTCAAATATCTACTTCAACGCCAGTGGCATATATTTCAGAAGAAAAGAAAAGGGGGAAAAATCCACAATCAAAAAAGCCTCTAGTGAAAACTGTAAAGAGAAATGCTTTTAGGACCCCGAACCGTCCGACGAAAATAAAAGAAGACCAATAAGACACAAAATTTAGGTTACACCAAGAAGAAAATCGAAACGAATAAAGAAGGACGTTAAATATGAAGAAGAGAACGAAAATAATCTTGAAATCAATTCTGGCGATTTTGTTAATGATACAGAAGTTAGTATTGACATATATACTGTATAATATATGGCGAATTCGCCATAAAGGAGACTATCGAAAAGGTGTGCAATATATGGCGAATGCGCCCGTAAAAGGCTTCTATTTTCAAATAGTTTCATATGGTTTATGTGGTAGTCGAAAAAATCGGGAAAAATTTTAAGGGCCTTATTAGACCATCGTCTTATGTAAATTTTATGTGAACCCAGCCCATTCTTTCTTCGAGTGCTCTTCTCCATTGCTCCTACTTAAATTGCCACAAAAATATGGCATCATAATTCACTAGTACTATGTTGCGAGGCAGCTTTAACAACATTTCTGTAAAACGGCTCCCTAAAGCAAGCAAAACGTCTCCCGGGGAACGCAGGCAATTCGTTGCAACACGTCGAAGAAAAACGTAATAACTTTGAAGTAAACGAAAAACTCGACTATACTTTCTAAATTTCAATTACACGCGCCTGATGATGGCTGGCGCTTTATTGCCACGCCGGAAGCGGAAGTGAAAGAAGCGAAACCATTACACTAGACCGAAGTTAGTAAACGAAAATGTCTCCCATAAGAATACGAAGGTAATTTAGCGTACAGAAAGTTAAAACCTCTATGAGGTTAGCTGCTCGATGGTTTAATAAGGAACGGTTAATGGGTATGAATTTATTATGCGAGTTGCGCATATTTTAAGTGTAAAATGATTATTCCCACAAGATTTATACAATGGCTTCCACTTTCAAAATCTAGAAATATAATTTTCACATATCCATTATAAACACCGGCTCCCAACGATGCAACAAGTGTAATTGTTATCACTTAAATTTCCAGCTTCATAAGTTTCTGAAAATCACACACGGGTTCGTAAATTTTAGTTATTTTTGTACTCTTCCCGAAAATAACAAACGCGTCTATATGTAAATAAAACACGCCGCTTGTAAGACATGAACTTGGCCCCATAAATTTTTTTAATGCCGGGAGGGTAACTTTAATAACGTAACAAAAGAAAGTTATGCATTAAAATTCAAAAGTCCCTGCCATTATCAATAAAAGCACAAGACATTCCTGGAAGAGGCACTTAGAAATTATTTATGGTTAGAGAAGAATTTGCTGGTAGTGCTTACTGCGTTGGAATATTTCATAGGGACGAATAAAATTGGGTACACATATCAATATGGACGTGGGGGATTAATAATTCGAAGATATATTGGACGCAATATAATAATAACTATAAGTATACCTAATACAGCTAAGTTGAACTGACAAATTATTGAATTCTGAAGAAACTGAACCAATACACCGGCTGTATTTATTCCTAACAACAATTATATTCTTAGATCCGCCTGGAAAATGTAAGTAGATCAATTTTTGTATTTAATTTTTATTGTTATATGTATTTTACTTTATGTTATTTTATTTTTTATATTTATAGGTTCGTTTTTTTTCTAAAATTAACCTACAACTCAAAATACTAAACTATACTATACTCGCATCGTCGAATTTCCTCTTTCCTTGTTAAGGACATCACCGAAGACGAAATCTGGAGTTATTACACAGTTCGTTGTGTTCTGATACAGGTAATATGCTCGTTTTCGGTAAATATTTGCATGATTTAATGCGTCCCTCCAAATTCTTTTATCTCGAGACACGATACGTACCTGCATCGAGCCTTCGATAAAAATAATCATCGAAAAGACTATTCCCATGCCAATATCGGATATCCGGACGAAAGAAATATCTACCCGAAAGGCTCCGGGTATAGAAAAGACGCAGATGCCAGCCGGTGCATTAATGCATAATACGGTTTCGATGCACTGTTCAATTGGTATTGTTCGACGAGATCTGCACCGATCCCTCCCGACATAATTTTCCTGTATAATTTATAGGATTGGTTTCGATATTGGAAAAGTGATACTCAGCGCGTTTTTGAATGGAATCTCGAATAGGTTTATCCACAAATAACTGGCTAATGGTGCATATTCAAGGAAGTTTGCATCGATAATTGTACGAAATATGATGAGTTATTGACTGCAGAATAGGTTATTTCAAGCGAATTGAAGCGGGTATGGAAGTAATTATTTTCATCGTTGAATCTATTTCTAAATTTACAATGCGGTGATCCGTGGAATAAAAATCGTCTTGTAACATTTAAATCGCAAATTAATACCATGCGAATTTAATTGGACAAAATTCGATATAACTGCCCTTTATATATATATTTTTTAAATTTACGCCCAGTAAATAAAAGAGGGATTTTAATAACTCCAAAATCTCTCTCCCTCACGGTACGCTGATTAATTCTTTCGCGACATAATTTTCCCCAATAATTTATAGAAGCAGTTCCGAACTCCAATCGAAAATTGATACGATTTGGAATTTATCGTGCTATTTATTTTGGAGCGTTTTGTTCACCAGGAGCATGTGGTCGAATTTAAATATGGAACTCAGCCGGAATTGATATTGTAAAACGAGTCGGAACGGCCCCGCGACGATGATGAAGTATTTTATTATTGAGTGGGTCACCGAGGGGGAAAGGGACATGTCGGGGAGCTATCGGAATTGAGTTTCGAATCGGTGTAAATAGGTTTGCAGGGAGGGAAATTGTCTATCGGTTTGGTGAAATTTGCAAAAGTTGAAAACGCGTGAACCGAATAATGAAACTTGAAACAAGAAAAGTTGATGTTGCGCCATAAAGGTGTAATATGGTTTTGTGAACGAAAATGTCGACTAAATGAAAGCATTTTACTTCACTCTGAATTTTACTGAAAACATTCGAGTTGGGCCACTAATCCAGCTTACCACTCGAGGACATCGAGAATTTTCCAAAGAAAAAAGCACCAAGCCTTAAGCAACATTTAGTGGTGTAATCAAGACAGCCGATTTCGATTATTTATTCTGTACAGCCTTGGTCTACCTTGGTCTATTAAACGGGCAGAAAATGACAAAGTTTAACCACCATTTGGTGGTGGTTAAACACACATACCAAAGTTACGTCAAAAGCAAGTAAGAAAATCTCTATAAAGTAAAAGTTTCTCGTGGTGCTATCCTTGTAAAAATTGGATTTTTCGTGCAAAAAATTCTAGCGTTGTGCGACAATTTGCTCACTTCTGCCACAATTATAAAACAATAGTAAAGAGCCGACCTCATCATAAATAAAGTAGGCATAAGGGCAGCAAAAGTCGTAGGGGTCGAAATTGTAGGGTGAAACTAATAAAAAATTGACGATAGCCTGTGATTGTCTCATCGCTGCTAGTTTACAGAATGAAATTATTCAACTGACCGAGTTCATAAAAAATTTTATCACAAGGAGGGATAAATAATAAATGAAATTATGCTGCACAAAACTATTGAAAATTTTGATCTTGGTTCGGTGATTTTCTCATAAGTAAAAATATAATAACATACTATGTGTAATGCAAAGAACTCATTAATTTACTCACTTCTTGTACTGGAGTGTTCTAGTACACAAAAGCGCTCTATATCATGCCTATGTAGGTAATGTGTTACGTTAAAAGTAGTGCGTCAGAGAAGCACACTTAAATATTTGGGTCTATTTAAAAATCTAAAGTAGATCATTGAAAGAATGGTAAATTATATTATAAATTGATAGAATTCATATATTTTGTGTATAAATTATAGTGTCATCGAAATCAATTTTAAGGTTCATAAATATCACAGTTCTGTAGTTAATCTTTTCAATAAAATTCCTAGCGGTTTTTATTTCAAGTTCATTAGGATGGAATAAATGCAATAAAACTGCACCGAGCAGCTTTTGAAAACAGTCTCGAGCAGATTGATTCCTAATTTAATTCCCCGCGGTTTACTCCGCGTTCATTTTATTAGTTTCCCCGTTTCGCTTTAAAGTTCTCGCCACCTCGTAAACCCAAGTTGCTCCGTCCTATCCTTCCGTTGTGAATTCACCCTAACGGTACAATTTCCCTCTCATAGCGGTGACGAAGACTTACGCCCTGAAAGCCCCGTAATGCAATATTCCATTTCGATGGACACCCCGCTCGGCTGGCCGCCCTCTCAAATCAAAAATCAGCGATTCTCTTGCCGATCACGTCCGTCCGTAAAATAAGTGCAAATCCCTTCATTTGTCTTTACGGTGGAGACAAAAGACCTAACTAACCTCTAAAAAGATCGGTCAGGACCGGTACGTGTCCCCCGGTGCTTTTGAAAAGCGATGGACGCGTTCTATCAGTTAAGACCCGGTCCGTAAATTGTATCAAGTTGTATCAGAGCCGATTCCGACTCCGCTCTAACATAAGGGAAGTTCTACTTGGAGAAAACAAACAAGGATTAGGATTCCTGCAAGACAAAGTTGCAATTCGTAACATTTTTTCTTAAACCTTTAGAGCAAGTCCTCCCAAAGAATCTCACTAGATATCTCACTTTCTGTGTTAGTGAAATTGTACATTGTGCAGAGCATGTGACTTTTCTGAGATCTCACTGTTCCTAAATGTGTATCGACTGTATTGACTCGATTTTTCCTTGTGAGATGCACATTTCTTGGAAATCATCCCCCTGTGCCTTTATCGAATAAACTGGACTAGCCAATCTGTCCCCCGCCTAAAGACAGAGCTAAAAGATGGCAATCATCAGGGCGGCTCCTTCTCGTCCTCGTCCCTCAGATGATGATTGTTGATTCTGTTAATCTCTCGGCGTGCTGGGGTCAATATTTGAGATAGTCTTTTGCTGAGCGAAGGGAAAGTGTAAAACAAATACTCATCGGATTTGTCCACTTTCTCTTTTTGTTTCATCCTTTGAGCTTACGTCATTATCTTCACGTCGCTTCAAGGAGGGCGCTGATGAATTAATTACTCACCCTTCCTCCTTATAAAATATTAAGGGGAGGGATCCAGTGACAAGTTCTCTGCTCTGTCTAATAACTGAAATCTTTACCTAAAGTGGTATAAACCGACTTAACTGTTTTTACTTAAAAGTGTGTTTCATGTCGTAGGGCGTTTTCCTCGGAATCACTTCAAAAACGAGAAACGTTATTCTGTTCTGTTTTGCTAAATCTAAGTAGCATTTGTATATAAGGGCAATGAAGGGCGGTAAAATGGATGTAATTCACATGTAACGTTTGGTATTAAAGTTACAGCTCATTAATATTGTCCAGTAGACATTTACAAAATAGGATTAATTTATAATTTGCCAGAGAAATTGCAATGACTATCAATATCAAAAATAGTGAATGGTTCGAGGTTCACGTCGTCTTCCAGAAATTCTGAAATAATACTGTTATTAGAACTTTATTTATTGCTTTAGTGTACCTTTTCTCCCTTGGAAACGAATTTAATGGTCACTTAACATCTCTGTTTTATTTTCAAATTCTATAACCTGTATTCTATTTCTCAAAAATGTCTCTACATTTAACAGCATCTTAATTTTTCCTTTCTTATAGAATTGCCTAATACATAGTGAGCCAGGAAATTCATTTGTGCCAATCAAGACTAAAGCTTATGGTATGAAGTAATGGCGTAGTAATTAAAGAAGCTAGATCATGTATAAATGATTGAATAGGTATTTCATTCTCCCTTGGAGATTTCTTACGTTTTAGGGTCCTCATCAATTTGATCAACTCATCAATGGTTTGCTTAAAAATAAAATTAATGCTAAATTATTTTTGTTCCCATTTAGCATTTTATGTGGCATCGGAAATTACGTCCGTAGTGAAATCCCCCAAAATTAGATTGAAAACGAATAACAATCGACACAGTGGACAGATTTTCACTCGATTATACGCACAAAAACGTGTATTGATAAAACGTACGTTACACCATAATTAAGCAAATTATTAAAAGCGTTCATTATGATCTGGAACAGTACACATGAGAACTCCTATCGGTTTATGTA
The DNA here is from genome assembly GCA_963576515.1 of Cryptocephalus primarius. Lineage (NCBI taxonomy): Eukaryota > Metazoa > Arthropoda > Insecta > Coleoptera > Chrysomelidae > Cryptocephalus > Cryptocephalus primarius. The sequence continues at coordinate 14,147,043 of OY754942.1, read as the reverse complement.
AAAGCCAATTATAGGCTTTGGTTGAATATTAATCGGACCCTAAGGGACGGCGTCCATGCATTGAAATAAAGGGACCGTCCTGCACGCCAAATTACCGGTATGTTTCTATTGAAAAATCATTTTTCGAATTATCCTGGTGTAAATAATTGCGTCATCGCTTTGTTACAATTAATTCTGTTTGTGTTGGAACGGAGCTAAAATATGCTGATTGGTCGCAGCGTCGAGATTTTGTAAATTGTTGCTTGCTGGGCGGGTTTCCCTGACCGCTGCTGCCACAAATTTGTTTTGATGACGTGTTTTTTATTAGCTTACGATGTGAATTCCAGGGATATGAAGCTAACTTTGCAGCCACTAATTGTCTTTGGCAGTTTGTATATTTTTTCGACACCCTCGAGGACGGAATAACATTTTATGATAATCATCGACATGAAGTTTTAATGGAATATGTTTGTTTCCCTGCGATACTAAAATTTACTTTCGTATTAGATTCGAAACGATAGTAGATGAATCATCAGATTTTCGTAAAAATTACTATTCGTTTATTTTTTGACATCCATTACGTTCCACCTTTTCCATATAATTTTTTGATCTTGGAAGCAGTACTTATGAATAAAATATTATTATTTTTAGTGTCCTGTTAGGAATATCGATTTTAACTGAAAAATACGCCTATTAAATAAGAAATTACTGAAAATTCAAGGTTCTATTAGCATTCAATTCACTATTTTTTAGAAAAATGAATTAAAAGTCAATAATAGTAACAGTACTAAACATCCAAAACTCTGGTACCTTTAAATTGTGTTTTTCAGGTAAAAATTAATTCAGTAGTTGCGGTGCTTTGCTCGAAATTTTTTCGGTCTAAACCGATTGACGTAAAAATTTGATACTATGTTATAAATAATTCAAAAAACAAAAGTTATAGCGTCAATGTGTGCTTTTACACTGGGGGTGAGTGTACAAAATTGTACATAAAAAATAACTGCAAAAAACTATAAGGGGATTAATTTTAAGTTTTGATAAGCTAATATTTTTCAAGTTATTCGTGATTGAAATTGTCGATTTTTCAGTAAAAAATGCATATTTCTTAATGGATTTTTTAGAAATAAATCAAAAATCCTACTTTTTAACAAAAAAATAAACAAAAATATAAAACCTGACAATTTTGAAACAAAAATAAAGCCTATGAATAAGTAAATTGATTGGTTTTTTACAATTTTTAAGATACAATCGCTGCTCAATTATATAACATTAGGAAGTTAAGGGTGTATTTGTCGAAATCCGAATTTAAACACTTCTACGTTAAATAACGGAAAAACGATAATTTTTTCAAGAAAATATGAATTTGAATAAACGCAGTTACCATGAAAATTAAGGGAGTTCCATGACAAAAGAAATCATTTCTGAAGAATATTGTAGAGGCAACGTTGTGGACCCACGAGAAAAAGGTAGCCCCTATATTGTGTGAGTAAGACATAATTATTTTAATTTTAATTAAATCAAAGAAATACATTTTCTGGGTGCACTAACTTTTATACTACATTACTATATTTTTATGCTGTATAAGTGTAAAGTATGAAATTATAACTACGAACCATGGAAAAAGTTCTCTGTCTTGTTTTAAATTGAACTAAACGTACCCACTTTTCCAATTTTTGTTAACGTCCTAATCCTCTATCTCGGATAACTACGACAATTTTCTAGACCAAACGTCACCCCCTATTCCGGTCTCTTCCCATTTCTTCCCACCTGATTCACCCTGCGCTATTAATTCCCCATCATAGCTCCTCTAATCCTCCACAGTTCCCTCGTCTAGCCCCAAACGAAACAATACATCATCCTGTACTCCGAGTCTAATTCCTTTCTTTCCGGCTCGCATCGATCACAATAATACAAGTATCAAAGAAAAAAACTGTCCACAATTCACAACTTCTGTTTGTTGTTGCACCTGCACCCCGTGAGGGTAATTTATTAGGAGTTCTTAACGACTCTTGCAAGAACGAGGGCGGCAAAAGGATGATCTACGACAATAGGGGAGAGAAAGGGTTCAGAAACTCCAGAGATATACCGTTGTTATCGCTAAAAGCACGAAGTCAAAGATAACATTGTTTTATTTCGATGTAGGACTGAGGCACTAAGAGAAAAATGTAAACTTTCATTATCACACCTGACGCAGTGAAAACGTAAGAGAAGGGAATCTAATGAAGTGCTTACCGAGGGAAAAAACGGACACAATATTAACGACCGGCTTTCGTAATTCAGATCTTGATCCATTACCATTAATCGTTTTTTGGTCCCGGGCTAAAGAGGGTAAATACTTCCAAATTAATGACCTGTTCTAATGAAATTTCACCGGAACTACACGGACTTCGTGGCCGTCTGTCAGTTTTTATTTTCGTCGGGGGAAAAACAGAAAATTAAATTTTTGTGTCGGAAATACCTTTTCCTTTTCGTTTCCTGGGTGTTAATGAATAACGCAGTCATTTAAAAAGATATACGCTAGTCGGGAGCGTTCAGGTTTATGTACAAATTAAGGAAAGTGCCTACCCGTTTTAAGAACTGAGGTTCAGGATGCAGAAATCGCCAGGGGCGTTAACCAACTTACAAAAAATTAAATAAAGCTTTGGGTCCAAGAATGAATTAAGGTACGCAGTGACATCAAAAGATATGCATTCGGTGCTATTAATTGGTCAGTAAGTACCTTACATTAGGGTGTCGATGGAAATCTCTCCATTATAAATAAGAGTCAGAGATAAAATATGCAAGATTTAAGACATATTAGCGCGTAACAGCTGACAGAATGGCTTACAAAAAAAATATATGTGCTAAATTGCTTAAATTCAAGTTAAAAGGCATGTTGAAGCTGTCATGTTGTTTTTTTTTCAAGATCTATTTGTGTATATTATTCTAGAGCTTATACTTCTTTAGCTAGTCTCATTTCCTTTCGAGTACTTCTTTGAATATCTGTATATTTCTCTTGATCTTTTTCTGTTACTTTCCGGCGTTCCTCCATCAGACTTAGTATTTCAGCAGGGGCCCAACGTTTTTCTATCTTGTTTTTGTCAGACTTAAGAATAACGTCACATGCAGATTTTAGTTTACCGATTTATCAATTTGTGATTGTGACAGAAAATTACCCAAATATTCATCAAACGTCAAATTCTTGTTTTACTGTGGTAGCATCGTGAACGAACCTTCACGGGTTTCAATCCCAAAAGGGCTGGCCGATTCCAATTTAAATCGGTTCAGTTTTAAATCCGGAAGTGTTTTCTATGAACCCCCCCGGCCCTAACGGAAAATAATTTATTTCCCTACTTTGGAGCGGCCTTTCCGACCGAAACACAGCACTTTTCCAATGTCGATAAATTTCTCACTTCAGGACAATAAAATAACTTTGGCTGTCGGACGTGTAGCAATATGTGTGGGACGGTAGGTGGGAGAGCGTCGCGACACCCCTGAATAATGAATTTGCGACCCCTAATTGAGACCGTCCTTTTGGGACCTGCAGACACCTGCTAGTAAACAAGGCGGATTTATCGCCAGCCTAAAAAGCAGGCTGTTATAAATACTGATCGTTTGGACTGAATTGACTTTCGTCCGGGGAAAGACGGTGTGTCAAAATTAATATTTTTAGCCATCAGTGGAATCGAGGTATAATTTGATTTTAAACATACCTACAGTCGTCAGAAGAAACGAACGTATAAAATTGAAATTCTCTTGTCAAAATTGAAACTCACACACGTTGCAAATTTACCCAAAGCTATTATTACTACGGTTATTGCGGAGTTTACTACAATATCTCTCCTTCTGCATAAACACAAAACATTTCTTCCTCTTTCTTGTTAAATAACGTAGCGAAATTTCTCCAGTAGCCTTTTGATACAATCATGGACCACCTTCGATCCATTTTAGTTTGCTTAGCGACGTACAAACCCTACAAAGGAGCAATGTATCTACTAGTTCTATACTCGTATTGTAAACTTACTGGTTTTAGAGGAAATGTTATTGGTGGAGTATAAGCCAGCTTTTGTCCCCATGGACTGTTTGAATCCATCGTTAAAAATCCAATGTTATTAATAGTCACGTTCCTGAAGTTCTCACAGTGGTCCAGATTGTCTTTGCTTGGGCATCGTCTTGCCACAATAACACACTGTGAGAAATGTTAGTGAGTCTTAGTTAACAAAACATTATTATTTTAAATCCAGATAATAGTCATTTCACCTACTTTGTCAAGATCGTGAATTTCCTTAACGACTTTCAACGTTTGCTCTAAGTACGATTCGTCTCCTTTTTCGTATAACTTTATATCAGTAAAGTAGGCACTAGGGTTCGGATGACCTTTGCATCGCCCCTCGTAACGCGTTAATTTAACTTTAAATGCCTCAAAACGTTGGATAATTAGTGGTCAAACATACATAATCTTATATTAATTTTAACCTACAACAATTTTAAATTCTAAGTGTATCATACCTGACTTAATGACGCAACTATTATTGCTAATATGAAAATTTTTATCATCTTCGGTTTGACGAATACTGATGGGGATAAATACCTAATAAAAGCACAACATGATATCTATTTCGTTCTTATATAACGTTTACCTGGCCATAAAACACTAATATACAATAAATTATATTAATGAATACCGTCATTAGTAGTCCATTTCCTATCATATCATTGAGCAGATCAAAACAATTTAAATGCAATTTCCTTTTTTTAAATAATTTTCAATATTTTATCTGCTGGAGGTTAAGCAGAAAAAACATTTGGATGATGGAATGTTATTAAATTTTTGTGTTATCCTTTGTAAATTTATCCCGCCATTCCATAAATAATAATATAACACGGTTTTCATACGACCATTGGAACATGGCATTTCTTCTATGCCTGGAATCCGGGAAATGCTATATGAGGATCTATCGCAACTTCAATTAGCGCGTCTGGACCTGGACGAAACACGAGATGCAAAAATGAACATTTTAATATCGTCGGTGCCGGTAAAGGGATAAGTGGATATACGCTCGTCGTATTTTGAAAAGCAGACTTTAATTGGAATTCTTTGCCTGGCGTTTGTCTATGCAAAAGGATTATACACGTTTCCTCTGATGATACGCCCTCTACACTATCAAGCCGAACGGGTTTGAAGTGTTTTCCATTTTAAATAAATATTTTACATACGTAACGTGAAATTAAACGCTCTAATCCATCGATTTATGAAAAACTCCAGTCGATACGTTCTACAGTTTTAAAATAAATATTTCATTAGTTGCTTCGTACGGTAAAAAGTGCTGCGATCTGTTGCCAGTTAAGGCGAATAAATGGCATGTCCAGTCAGTTTACAAACTATCTAGCCGCCGCTAAAATGCCCCTACATTTTGCAAACGGATAAACTGGGAAAAAGAGGGCAGGCACTTTGTCAAGTTTAACGCGGAACTCGGAGTTCACGTACTCTTTCCACGAGAAGTAGAATTCGTAATTTGTTATTTTGATTTTCCATTCTGGTCGCCGCTGGAAAAATGTTAGATAAAGATAGTTAATGTTTTTCTAGTAAATGGAAAGACAGTTTACAACCAACCATGAAAAGTTCAGTGTAAGAGAGAAATTTCAGTTCACAAGATTATCCACATGCATTGCATCTATTCCAAGGCCTAGAAGGTTGTACACGCCATTTTGTTATTTTGCTTTCCTCTAAACGTCTGCTGTAAATAATCCGTAATTAATCAGCAAAAAATAAATTTCTAGTGTTTCTAATGTTTCTCTCCTGATTTTAAACTACCCGGGAAACAAGAAGGTCACACTCGCAAGAATTGTTACAATCAATCCTAGTGCTCCCTACGTATTTTTAATTTTAGTTGCATCCTTTTCATTATGTTAACTTAAGAAGGGCCGTGTTATTGAGTTATTAAGATACTTATTACTCACTGTTTAATAGTTTCCATAAATACTTTCGATAAAATCTACAAAAGGCGTTTCCTATTGGGCATAGAAATTTTATAAAATGTAGAACCGTTCCAAATTTCAATAGTGATCACTTCTGAAAAGCAGTCACTTATTAACATTAACACGAAGAAATGCTTTATAAGACATTAATGTCGTTGGAATGTTCTGAATAGGAATGAAGAGCAGTTGTGCGCATGGCAGTTGCTATATGCACGGCTATGAATGAAAAATAAAAAGATTTTCAAAAATACGGGATTCCAGCTGGTTATACAAGTAGGACAATAATACTACCAAGAAGTAGAAGGTGTAGTAAGTTGTGGGACAACAAATGCATTCATATCAATAATAGATGAGTGAAACGATATGAATAGTACACGCAGTCTGCAGCAGTATTTAATGTGTACTTTTCAGTGTGTTCCCAGTTTTATATTTTAGTATCCTAATAACTTATTGGTTTGAACACAAATAAAAAGTATAGTGAAAACTAGTTGCGAAACTTTTCCCATTAGAATCCTTTGGAGACGGAAAACAATAAAGCCGAGAGCGATACCGACATTACGCGAACTGTACATTCCTGCAGGGGATCGCTTCATTTTCGAAACGGCCGCAAAACCGTTTCGGCAACCGCAAAATGAAAAATGTCCAGAAAAGCCGACGCCACTTCATTTTCAGACTTCCTTTTTGCAATTATCCCGCTTTGAAATGGTTACGAAATCATGAGTATTAGTGATGCACAAAGGGGCGACTTTAATTTATAGATTGTTATATTTTAATTTAATAAGCAGGCCCGCGCACCGCGTTTTCCGCGCGGCCGTGTTCATAATTAATTACATGCAGGACCGCTACGATGGAACGGAATTAAATCTCGGCTTCAAAGTGTATGTGTGTGTGCAATCGGAAAATGTTAACACAATAACCATAGGTGGCGCGCGCGAAACGGAAAGAAAAGATGATACATGCCGGACGCTATAATTAAAACTTCAGAAATTAATCAAACACGCTCGTGATACGCTAGAAAATTAATTGATATCGCGCTTTAATTAAAACTTGACCATGATTCCTGATTTATTACTGACTGTAAATTCTGATGTACATACATACTCATAGTTCAATTGAATTATTATACAGTTTATTTACATGTTTACTACCCAAATAATTGTATAGAAAAAGCTTTAATCAACCCGAGCATGAGACACTAGATAGGCCTCTTAAATGCTAAATATAGATATTTCATGCCAAAATATCGAGTACATATATATCGTCTGAATGCCCTTAGGTCACAAATCGTTTTACTTTAATCGTTAGTTCTGTAATTTTCAAGTAGACCACATTTCTCAACTTCCTGTATACCCTGTTATTTATATTACATCTTAGACCCGTTTCTTGGTCTTTCGTTTCACGCTCTAATCCCAACCACTTGGGTAAAAGCACGTATAAATTTCCTAAATCGAGTAAATGAAAACATAACGTTGGAACAAAAGTAAGATGTGGATGTGTTAACGCTTAATAGAAAATGTTCAACACTTCCCATCGCGACAAGCGGAGTACAACGTGTAAAAAGTATAATAACAATTTAAACGTTTCCTCTTCGCCTCTGAAAAACACAATCACCGTCGTCCTCTCCTCGCATATCAAACCCTACTTCCAGCACTTTTCCATTACGTTCAGAACGATGAGCATTTCCACGGATTCCTTTTAATCCGGAGCTTTCTCGTTATAAGACCGTTAAAAGAATTATTTTTGTGATAAATCGTTTCCTTCGCACTTTTTATCGCCGAATTCTCTCGCAGCCATTGTATTTTTATTTACAATTGTGTATTCTCAACTAGAAAATTACATGGCGTCAGCTGTAGCAATTTTCTGATCCACTTATTTGCGCGACTGTACCGGCCTGCAGTGAGTTTAACGAAGTTAGCTTTTCGAAAAAATGAAATAAATGGGCGCTCCTGAACTGAATTTACGGGAGCGGAAACCTTTTCGGGTTTGGGAATTTTTAATGGATATTGGATTGCGTGCCGTCGACTTGGGAGATTTATTTTAATTTACATTTGTTGCAGACAATATATACACACTCTTTCCGATCATATCGACGATGTTATATAAAATTGCCTATCTAGAATTTAATTTAGGACACTCTTCCTCCTCTGACTGTTGAGAGAGTCCTTTTTCACTCTAAGTCAAATGTTTCAATCTATATTTATTCATCAAATGTATACTATTATTAATATCAATATGATGTACTATATTACGTTTGTTACGATAAGCCTTTTCGGTTCCAACAAATTTTAAATTCTTTATATGAAATGAGCGGAAGTGGGTGTTCTTTGTCTTGAGAAGCATTAGTTACTAAATCTGCAATAACTTTCGATCCATTTCCCCTATCATCTTCAAATTCAAGTAGCATCTAGTTTCACACAATATCCCTCAATATTGGAAATTTGAGCTCAATCGGGTTAGGGATACGACCGCTAGCGTTACAGGGAGATTTGTTCATTGAGTTATCTTTATGAATAATTTTATCACCGTATGTTCTTTTGATATCGAAACGCCACCATTTTTAGAACGTTAACAGGAAATAACATGTGCCATTGTAATTAATAAACACACGTTGTTTGCATGTCAAAAAGTAGGCTGAAATAGTCGAAGAATTAATGCTCATTGCTTAAAAGAAAAAGTTACTAGACGTATGTTGGTACAGGAATTTATTTTCGAATGTACTAAGTGAGAGCTGTCAAGAAAGAAGAAAAAGTAAAGGGAGTAGGAGATGAAGTCTGAAGGAGATCAGACGTAGCGAGATTTAATTTTTGATTATTTGATTTACCAGTCAGAGATATTTTTGACAAACAAATTGACTTATTTACCTTTCTGAGATATAAATGAGCTTAGCCAGTGTTAACGAAGTGACTTAAGATAGTTTGTACTTGTTTCGATAATCCACCAGAGGGCATGAAATATGTCTAGGAGCTTCTAAAACTCTTCGATTTATTTCGACTTGCATCAAGATCATGCTATGATTCGCGTTTTAATCTACTTGCAACATAATGGCAGTCAAGGCAATTCCGTAACGATTAAAATAAGTCGCATTTGGTTTGGTCCAATAAATTTAATTTGAAAGATTATTTGGAGACGATATGTTGTATGGAAAATCGTACTTTATATTTTTATATGAATTTCTAAATAAGTATAATCTTTATTTTTACGTTATCATCTATACAACTAATTTTGTGGACACTCCCACAATATTTTGTAAATGAAGTGCAATTAATGGCCGTAAGCTATCATTAAATATTAATATCAGTTAATTAAATTTAAATTAATAATTATCATATTAAATACTATCAAAATATTGTACAGTCGTATTACACCATTTTTTTTATCATCTATCAAGGTGAGGAATACCGTTAAGGACATTTGTCTAAGAATAATATGGCTAATAACTTTGTTTCATATAGCACCATCGTTCTCGATATAATTCATGCTGGGTCCCCTGACCGCTTGAGAATTTACTTAGCTACTTACTAATCAATAATCTACTTATAACTAATCGCTACAATTTTTTTGTAACTAATTATATTTTTGGTTGTAAATTTAAATATAAAATAAAATGTAGGTGGTACAATAGTTTCTCGATTGTTTCAATTCCATGATTAATTTGAAAGCTTAGTTTTTAAGACTGTGTTCACCGAATTTACGCGATTTTCGTAGTCTAACAGACCCTTATAAAAATGAATTTTCCTTCCTTTTCGCAACACATTTCCTTCTAGGTTTCTCAGACACGTAAAACTGAAACCCCATAAATAACAGCTTTGTTTGCGTTTTATTTCCACTTATTTCGAAAGGTGTGTGATTAATTCCTGACACATCCATAACGGATTGGGTGTGTTCCGTGTGTTCCACTTATTCGAAATATCTAATCAGCGAGGTTAATTAAATTTTAGCGCGTCGGCGTGGGCGTAAAATATTCGAATTCTGAACCCATTTCTCAAGTTAATATCGTCCTGTCGAGATAGGGATCAGAATTTGATTCGAGGAAAATCGGCAATCTATTAATTTCCTATTAAGTGAGTGTTTTGGGAAAGCACCCTTTTTCGAGACTTCGAATTCCTTTGAATAAGAGAAAAGGTGTGCTATTTATGGATATCAAAGGGGGATTGGTGAAATATACAGAAAATTGTTAATTGATTATTAAATAAATTAACTAAACCAAAAAGAAAAAAAGAAAAAAGAAACTAATTACCAAAAAATAATTAATAAGGTTCATGAAAATTGCAACAGGAAGCATGGTAGCAGGAGTACGAAAAGAATATAAAATTCTGCCATTTCCAAAATTATTATAGAAATACGATAGGTAGATGCATCTTCTGCACTATTATGTGTAACAGTTTGAGATTATTTTAAGACAAATAAACAATAAAGTCATTCAGATAAGTGCCTATGCGGATGATAAAGCTATAACAATTGATAATGGCAAATGCTAATGCAAATGTTAAAAAGTAAGACATATGCCCAATAGTAGAAAAAACGTGTGAAATAAATCAAAAAGAATAAAAGAACATGAATTTGAAAAAATAAGATTTTTTTAAAGGTTTTGTTGTAAGCAGAACAAAATAATGAATGAACTTCTATTGAGGAAGAACACAAATACCCACAAAGCATTTTATTCTAATAAACAAGTAATCATTACTTTGCTGATTGGGCTGATGTTCAGTTGTTTATATCAGCTACGTCCACAAACCGACCTATTTGAAATGGCATATTTGTGTAAATACGGTTTTATAGTTCCTTCAGGTCTAAATACGAAGTTCTATCAGCTCTATGGTCTATCATTCATACTTTCAGTCCTCATTTTTGACTAGATGTAATCACATTTGCATTGATTACACTCATGCAAATATAATGGTGTTCGAAATTGGCGCACAAATTGTATATATCGTCAACAATAGGAAAAAACGACAAAACCTTAATAAAACAGGTTATGCGTCCATTTATGGCCCAAATATTATTGAGGATCTCTTTTCTAGTTGGTTTGTCTTTACGTACTTAACACTTGAATGAGGTTGCAATGGAAATAAGTTTCAACCATCCTCCAGGTACTTTTTAAATTATATCATTCGAAATTTTTCAAATCAACATTTTAGGAATCAGTCGCTGATACTATCTGATTAAACGTCTTTCAAATGCAAATACCGCTGCACCGACTTAACAAGCCAAACTCCTCTATGACTTCATATCTGCCGATCTCAGTACAAAAAAGGAACAACCCTAGTTAGATTAACATTTATACGAACTTCGCAACTTCCCAGCAGGATATAACGTTTTCTATCGCTCTCTGCCGGTCTTATCACACATGTTTTGTTTTAAAATTCTTCGTAGTTCTCTCGGCGAAGTATCCATTCCTGCCGTGCCCGCTTGTAATTCAGGACCTGTGCTGGAAATTTTTTACATGGGAAACTTTGCCGTAACATCTTGTAACTGACGCCGGAGGAAAAGAATCAACACCGGAGAATATTATCGAAAGTGTTTTCTCCTTCCGGAGAACAATAGCCGGATGGGGAAACCGCCATTGGTTTGCAAAAAAATATACTCTTAACTAACAGTGTATTGTGAAATTACCCTTAAAAAGATTAAATATTGTATATCCAATGGTGCAACGGTTGTAAACATTTCACTACCGTTCACTACTAGACTTATGTTAGTTTTCCGGAAGTGACTGATCTCTCTTGCATTAAATCGTCCTCGAAATTAAAAAAAGGTAAGATATATAGTCGGAAGAACGCCGTAAAAAATCTCTGTGATCTATCTAAATCACTGGCGGTTTGAAAACTTTCTCGTATAATGTGAGTTTTATCTGACTGAAACAAACTTATATTTCTCTGTCCGAAGCCAATTTCCTGTTAGATCCCCTCTCTTAAGGCGGCCACAGAAAAGCTGAGATTGTAAAAATCCTCCTCATCTTGATATCACGACGCTGCCCACTGGCAATTAACACTTAAGTCGGGAGAAAAATAGCCGCCGCTCTAGATTACACTAACTCGTCCTTCCTTATCTAGCCTAATTCTGACTTATTATTTTCGTTTATGGGAGATAGACCTGATAAGAGACGCTATTAGTTCGCCTTCACATGGCCGTTATTGCTGCTCATCTGGTTTTGACGAAAAATTTATTTTCCTGCTGCAGAGCACTTCCATTATTTACCAATAAGGCCATACCGCAATATTAATTCTCGGATGTTCAGGAGATCTCAACTCATAAAATTGAAACAAAGTTAATAACGTTCATAGAAATGCAAGTGTCAATAGAATTCTAACAATAATGTCACTAGTCTGTAATGCAATTAATTAATTACCTCAACAATGAAGTAATTATTATTGTTTTTCTTTAAAGTATAATATATAAGAACTTCTGCAAATACACAAAATATCACAAAAGATTATAGTGAAAAAAGCAGCAATTGTTTCTTTTTGGAAAGTTGGAAAACTCACGAATTTACCATGGAAGTTTAAATGTGAAAGCTTTCTACAGAGCCTACTCTTATACACGTGATTCCATAAAATTTAGTACAACTACAGAAAAATTCAACTCGGGTCTTGGCATTGAGTACTTGTGTATCTCTAATGCGCTAGAAAAACTTGGCACCTTAGTTGAGGTGATCTGTAGAACAGAGACATGCCTTAAAGCTCAGTTAATTGACTTCATGGACAACTTGTTGTCTCACATGATGCCTAAATTCGACCACGTCGATATTTGTGGCGACTTCAATTTCGATCAATTATCTGATAGAGTGATATCTGATAGTGATATTATATGATAAGTGAAAGATATTATTTGTACCAATAGGACCAACCTTATTTTAAATATAGAGATCATTGACCTATCAGATCATTGGGTATTTATTGTAAAGTTGATTTCAATTCTAATAAAATTTTAACTTTCCAAAAATACAGGGATTTTCAAAATTTTTCTTTAGATAAGTTTATTTTAGTTACCGTGTCATACTATTATTTGCAAAAGTAGTATTGATATTAAAATGCAAATCTACAAGGTATTTATGTGATTTTCTTATGACCAATATGCTCCATATATAATATCTAAATTCACTAAACCATTTGCAGCCTCTGTAAAATAAAACTAAAATGTCCCAACTGATCAGATTACATAAGTGAAATTTTTTTTGTAATTATCACTACAGCTGTGAGAAAAGAAAAATCTTTATATTTATGTAATATGTATAAAACACGGTATAAGAAACATCTCTGGAGAGCCTTGAAGTCTCGTAACATCAGTAATAAATTATCTTTGCCAATACCCATAGAATTAAACAATCCGGCAGCAATTTATGACGCTTTCCCTTAGTAATTTTCCCATATAATCGTTGTGCGAACAGTACACAATTCTATGATTCAATCAAATTTTACCGAACATCAACAAGGTGGCCTCGGATTGAAATGAAATACCACTGGATGTTATATCATCAGCGAAAATGCCACAACCCTATTTAAATGTTACCCTGCCTTACATAACCCTTATCATTAACTGTTGCCTTGAAGTCAGTTATTTTCCAAATCTATAGAGACACACGTTATTTACTCCTATGCCGACATGAAATAAACTCGAATGTCACGATAACTTAGAGATTTTCGAGATTTTGTAAAGATTCAGTCGGTCAGAATCAGAACTCTGATTCGACGTGGAAGCCGCGATATGAAGTGTACGGCTCATCATTACTGTACTTTCCCATAGCGGCTTCAAAGAGTATCTGGTTAATAAGATGTCTTACAATGGTCTCTGCTTTTGGCTGAAGAGCATAAGGTGTGCATTCGTCCTTCTTCATCGCTTGTTGTAACACAGCATATGCTTCTTCTTCGCGTTTTGAATGGGACGATGGGAGCTCACTCCTTTAAGCTCGCTTCTATTTGGCGTTAAATTGAATTATACGTCTCGAGCGTTGAGTTTCAAACCAGAACATCAAGCGAGTTAATCTAATACCGCTCCTCGCCGTTATGCGGACGATTCAAACAAATATGTAATAATTACCAAAGTTGTTATAGTGAGACCGAACCACGAGTATCTGAACTGTCCGTGAGTGCTCCTCGAATATATCGAATCACTTTGATGTTGAATTTATCAAAAGAGTTAATTCAGAATACGCTGGGATCCTCTTTTTCAATTACCTTGTGGGCAAATCGTAAAGCAATTCCTCGAACTGCTGTTTAATTCAGTATTTAACAACTTTAAACTTCAGCTGCACTATAAGTGCCTCTTTCATTTCGAAAATTTACCGTTAATTAAAACCTGCGCCTGACTAATTATGAAACGCGAAACGTCGAGCGGAAACGTTAGGATTGTGATGGAAACTTCAGCGACTAGGTCAATTGGATATGTTATATGCACAATAGTTTATTGTAGTTATTCTAATGCGAACGGGGTATACGAACAAAAGTCAGGACCATTAGGGAATGCTCAGAGTACACATCAGAAGGTTTAATTGAGTTAGTTTAAATGAGTTATTAACGGGAATGTAAAAGACATGCGTGAATAAAACGCGGAATATGGGTGTCTGCAAGTAAGATATATAAATTGTCTTTATAAGAATTAAAGGTAGTGTAACTAAGCAAGCAAATTGTAAGTATATGCCAATAAGCTATTTGATCTTTTATGTACTCCTTCGAAAGGTAGCAAATAAAAATGCACTACTAAAATAGGCCCACAAAAGGCTAAGTTGAGCAATGTGGCGTCGTACTGCGACGTCACACTTGTGTAACTTACAGTATTTCGTATAAACCATTCATTTGTGTATTATGTAAATATTACTTTTTGCTTTCTAGCAAAGTTCTATCACAAATTCAACTTTAAGTGTCAAATTTATATAACAATAATTAAATGAAAATAAAAGCCTGTCGCCGCTTTTTTCATGCCGCCTTCATTCACTTTCATTAGCTAAGCTTTATTTAACTAGTCTATTTTGGCAAATGGCAGGTCTCAAAACTATAAATGTAACTAGTAACCCTCTCTTTTCCTTCTCATGGAATTTGGGATGAAGCAAATTCGTTTCGAAAAGAGGTTGCAGAGTTCTAAACTTAAGTAAAGTAAGACCTAAATTGCCTAATTATTACTAAGTTACCTAAAATTCGTCATTAAATACATTCATGCCTGTTCCTGTTTCTGTGATTAAAATAAATCCGTGACAAGTTTATATACTAATCCTTGAAATAGTGTGTTAAAGTTATTTCGCATACCATTACTCTCCTGAATAAGAAAATAATGATTTGTCGGATACCACTGTGGTTAAAAACATGTTAGCACCTCAAAAGTTCACAGTTTGTCATTTTCCTCTTCCTTGCCTCTTGAAGAAGCTCAGTGCACTAGGCAATTGTGATATGTAACTGTTTGCGTACAGCTATTCTACTGTAACATTTAATTGTGGACCGACTTCTATCGATTTCTTCCAGTAATATTCAACCCTAGTACAAAAAAGTTACTTACATGACAGATGAATCCGCAGTAAGAAGGCTACAGCATGTTCACAGCCACCAGCAGAAGCTGCACACTTCAAGTCCTGGCAGCTCACAGCTTTACTCTTCACCTCATCCACCACCATAGTCACATTGTAAGAAATTGTCCTAAGCATATATTCAGGGTAGATCCTGCAATTGGCGCAACACGATGCATTTACCCATACCCAACATCGTTATCTCCAAAAGATTCTCTAGTGCAACCCTGTAAAGGAAAATTAATTATTATGAAGAGGAAATTGCCAGATAACTGACTTAGCCTAACGTATAATATTTTACATTATCTTAACAAGCCAAATGTATTCTATACAGGTCATTTAAAACAAATCTGGCTGTACGTCACTGATGATGGACAGGCCAATACTATTGCCAAGGTTTTCAAAAGGAATGAGCTCGAAAGTGCTTGAAACTTTAACCTCGCTTTTTGGCAAATTAAATACGCAAATATTCAGTACAATCAATTCGCAAATATATTCTTCAAGGGACTGTTAATAACCTGAACAGTCTTTACGATTGTGTTTAATGCAAACTATAAAGTTATAATCATTCAGGTGAAAGTAAAATAGCAGTATGGTGGAGCAAAGAGAAAAATGTATTATATTATCATTTGATAATATAATAACACTAGTTTCAATCATGTTTTAAAATTTGCTGGACACCATTCAGCAATGACATGTCAAACATATTTACTGAGGTGTGACGTCATCATTGATCCAGTCTGTTGGGAGCGTTTTCGATCATGTGATCGAACTTGAAATGTATATAAATTTCAATTAAGTCTTTAATTAAAATAATTGACACATTTTCGGAAAATTTATAGAAACTGGCTTTTAAATGCTATAATCCTTTGGAACAGCCGCAGCTGGAAACGTATTTTTAATACAATCAAATATCATATTGTGTCATCACCATTAGCCGTCGTTGACCAATATAAAACTTATGCAGTATATTATTACCAACAGCACAACAGCATGAGCGTAAGAGTTTTATTCCCTTTAAACCGCATTAGGCACCTTAACGCATTACTGTGCGCAAAAACGCTATTCCAGCCAGAACACAATTTTCTGTCCATAAATTTAAATATTACATGGACCGCCTCTAAAATCGTGAACTATTCCCGGACCCAACTCTGGAAAAACATAAATTAGGTTTTGAATTTTAAAATTGTTTCCACACCTGAGACCGAATACGCTCGTAGATACTATGTATGTATATAGGCACACATGGGCGTCCAGCCATTGCTACACTACGTAAGTGACGTATTAAAATGGCAAAAGGGGTTTTCAACCGGAAGCTTAGACCCTGTGAATACATCTCGTCAATTAATTGAACTGTTTTACATTCGCATTTCCTTATTTATTACCGATTTTTACGGTATTAACAAAAGTAAAGGGAATAAATATACGAGCAGCTAACCCGAAAGGTCTTGAATTGAACTAAATCTCCCTAAAAATTTTATGAAGTGTAAAAATGTTATATTGGGTTGTCGAATAGATACTCCGCTTCGATGTACGTACAATGTATGTGTCATATATATCTCGCTTTGTATAAAACTGGAAATACTGATAAGACGAACAGGGAGTCAGATAAGGGATTTGCAGAATTTTCACAACCAGTTGATGTAAACCCACGAGCTGTAACTTAGAACGGGGGACCGAAGGAAATTTACATTTCATACATTTTCAGGCGATAGTCGGTGGCACAGTTTGAAATGGGGTTCTTGTCTCTTACAATCGTTTAAAACTACTATATGAGGTCGAGTTTAATTGAACAATTTCGTGTAAATACGTAGACTCCTGAAGTATTTTTGAAGCATTTATTATTTCAGTAATTATATTCTTCGTGTTTACCACAAAGAAATTTTGATACATTTTTTTTAAGGATAGCATGTTAGTGCTATTTAAATTTTAAGGCAAATGTAGGTTAAATTTTCGAGTAAACAATAGAAAGAAATGAAGGTTAAATTAAATATCTACAGTTTTATGGAGATAGGTAGTTTCTTAAAACTTTACCGGCATTATACGTGCTTTCAAAGTTGTAAGAGTTTACTAGTAAGGAAATATCAATGAAAAGACGAAGGGTTGAAACAAGTTTTACTAATATTATTCCTGAGAACTCTGGAAAAGGCCATAAACGAATCATTTGCATAAGTTACGTCTTCAATTAATAACTCCTTGAGTACTAAGAGGTTATTTATTCGTAATACAGGTTTCGACCTTCGCGCCTCCGAGGAGCGAATATCGCCCGTGCTAAAACCTTTGCTAGCAGCGCGATCCAGGGCGATCCAGGATCGCAGCAGGCGGCGAACCCGGCATTTGTCATTTCGGTAGCCTACCTCGCTGTCACCAATCAGCATTTTACGAGCGACACAGCACACCGGAGTACCATAAACCGATTTCTGTTCGCTCGCTTTCTTTCAGCTCTACATAAAACCATGAGGCAGATTTATACTTATTTCACCCTCTCGGTGGATATTTCCGCTCTCGGGTTAAGGATAAATAAACACAGACTGGATTTTAATAGTCCTGCTCGAATTTTTATGAAAGTGCCCGATAAATTTTAATTTTAGATTGGGTTAGACGAAAGGGAAGATGGAGCGCCCGTAAACGGGAATGCACGTCAGTGTGAGTCTTTATCTAAAGATTAGACGCTGATGTTAAGTAGTGTAAGCGATTTTGTATTAAATATTTCATTTCGGATAGCTTTTCCCCCAACTTAAACACCTGTAATATAAGTAAACGTTCTTAAACAGGGATTATCTGTAGATGGAATTCTCTAAGAAAGGGTTTAATTATCAACTGCAGCAGAAATGAGCACCTATGAGCGTGCCATGGTAAAACATATGAAGCTGAAGAGAGCTGAATCAAATCAAAATAACGCAAAGTGAGCGATCAAAGTGAAAATTCAATTGGTGGGTAGCTTAATATTGCTCAAGTAAAGTCAATAGGAGAGCTCCTTAGAGTTATAGATTTCCGCCATTAAATAAAATTGCTGCTACACACCAGCGACGCCACCAAATATGAGGTTATGATTTCCATGTGTTCATAGCATCTGCAAGGCATTAGTAAAATTTGTTTTGTGACTACATTTCGAGAGAATAAATTCGTATGAGAGCACGTGGATCGTCTTTAGGCATAAAATAGTAGAAATCTAGACGACTGGTTCGATATTTGTCATAGTAACAAATAGAGCACTAGTTTTATAGAATATTCCATACCCTATCACTATCCCGTATTACCCACTTATAGAAATTTATTTTTCACTTTTGATTACTCCTTTGCTGAAATAGGGGAAGCATGGGATACCAGTGACATAGCAAAAGCTATTAAATCAGGAAGAATCGAAAATTTAGGAAATTTGACCACATCAATTGTACTATATAGGGCAGATGAGTCGGGCTTGTCTATCGTGCAATCAAAATGCCCAGAAGTCGTATTGCTGTGAGGAAAACCACAAGTAGGGGCTACTATATCAGCAGAAAGAGGATTTACTGTAATTATCATTATGTGTATAAATGCTCTGGGTCAGTTTGTGGGGCCCATGATCATCCTTTCACGGAAAAATGCAAGTGAAACGCTAAAAAAGATTGCACTATTTTTAATATCAACAGGGTATTTATTATTCGCCTTCTAAATTCTGTCAACTTTACCTTTCAGTAACGATATAATTTTACAATGCTCATTATAGTTGTTCCTTGATGAAAAATCATAAAGACAGTTCGCAAATATTTCTGCCATGACTACATATAGCATTGTTACAATTTATGTGATAATAGTAATAGTGGTAGTACAAATAAGACGAACACTAAATCTTGACCAACTATGTCTATTAAAATTTTTGTAAATTGTAAAAATTGAAGAAAATCCCAAAAATGGAAAACAAAGAACATTTGACTAAAGTAACGTAGAATTTAATTTTAAGCATTTTTATTAACGTGATCGCTCTAACCGTTTAAATTTAATAATTTTTCCACTCGAATAGAACCGTTAATTCGGTAAACAAAGGTACTATTTCACCACCAATCATAAATTTCTGATAAAAGCACCGATTAAAATCGCGCCCCTTCTAATTGTTAATGGCACAATGATGGGTCAGTGCCTCTTGGGTGATAGATTATCGCCCATTGCCAGATATTACAAGGCTCGCATTGGCGTTTGACGGCTTTCCAATGTTTTACTGGAATTTATGAGAACGCGTGTTTGCAGATTGTCTGGCGAATACGCCGAAGCCATACTACGTGCATGTATATGGCGATGCCTTGTTTTCTGGGTCAGAGGATATAAAAGAAATCTATATTTTACATGCCTTCATAAATTTTAGTTAGAAAACCTAATTGAATTCGCTTAGCACTTGCCCATTAACCATCGAAAATATAATAAGTACATGAAAATCTAAAAATGTATGTTACCCTGCATGTAAAATGTAGAATTTTAACACACGGTAATTAAATGTACATAAGGAAATGACAACACATTTAATGATCATAAACGTTTTACATTTTTTAATATTTTCCGATAATTTCAACTCTGAACTACAAATAAAGAGGTAATTTAAACTTTAAACCCGAGGTAATAGTGTTTATCATGAAATATTACCATCTAAATTCAAGAATGTGTTATACCTTTTTCCTCTCGACCTGATCTGATCACCTGAACGCGAATTAAGTCCCGTATTTCAGGACGGGCTCAATACGCTCCCTCCTCGTACGGAAAAGCTCTTAAGCTTACAATAATAATAATAAATTCACGAGCGGAGACACCTAAGCCAATAATTTTTTATTCGCTTTACACTGATTGTCGCAGCAAAGCCCGTGTTTAATGGTGTACGCAATGAAATTCCAAAAACATATTTTTCAGCGAGTGAAGCACACTCCGTGCAGGAACTCAATTTACTCTAACTGGAAATGAAAACGCTTTTATTTGTACTCCATTAGGCTAACGCGTTCGCCAAAAAAAAAGAGAAGAGAATGGGGATAACATTTTCGTATTCATAAAGGCGCTTTCGCGTATTCACATTTTCTCTACTTCTACTTGGTGTATTTGCTTAAGAAATCTAATAATGGGATCCAGCGTAGAACAAGCATGGTACAATAATTTCCATTATCAGATTATCATGTAAGTTTGACTAGGGATGAGGGGCGGCTCTGCTGACATATTTGATAAAGATAGACATTTTAATTCTGCATGTTATATTTTTATATTTCTATGTAATTCAAATTAAAATTGTAACGTGGATTGGAAAAATTGAATCTTTTAATACATATGAACATATGTAGGGCATATAGGGCATATGTCATTTTATAGGCCATCAAAAAGCGTTTAAAATGGACTATACTAAAAGTTTTTGGTGCATCTGTTGCTTAATAAAGCCTCAAATGAATTTGATCAAAATCATGAATTTTTAACTTCTAACTGTCTGTAATTAAAAAAATACCAAAATTTTTGGATGCCTTTATATGGCTTTTGTTACTATACACCTAAAGTGTTAAAGTAACCAATCATACCGCGGGAAATTTAATTTTCCGGTGTTAATTAGAAAGTGAATCGAGGGTCACTTCGTTTCTCTTTCTAACAGATGGAGAACAGAAAAGGTTGCGGACAAAGAGTCTATTATTTAATAAGTCTATGGTTTTTTTCTACTTATAAATTAGATTGAAGATCTATTAAAGAAAGAATTTGCGATGTTAAGTACATTTCTTCATTACATTAAACTTACTTTTAATTGCTAGTGTTCATTAGGGAACGCTAATGAATTACTCTGAACCTAAAGCACATTCAGGCATAATTAAAACAAACGTTGTATTAAAGATTGTTATTAAGCCACTAGACGGATATATTTAATTAGTAATTAATGATATTCAGTACCGATTACAATCATAATTTGTATGTTAGTTCGTTAACAAAATTTAATATTTCATATCGCACGTTTATTAAAGCTGTAACTGAACACCCCTGTTGTGTTCTTCGCTTCCCCCTTTTTAATTAAAATAAAAGAGTTTGCCGTTACTGTCTCATTTCTGCTGTATAACCTGGAGATGGTTACGACTCAGCGTTTGTTTTTCCTTTTCATTAAAACCCCCTTTGTTAAAATAGACAAAAGACGAATTCTATATACTTGTCAAATATAAAATTCCAAATGAACCGCTCGATTCATCTGAGCCATATTCAACAACTATTCCTCCCGGGTCCACTCCCCCTGCATCCTCTCTCCACACTTCATCTGCCAACTTCAAGGAGTGCATTCATCCATCAAGCCGGCCCCGATCCGGCCTCTCCCCCGGACGTTACGCCCCTGGGGAGAAAAGCTCGCCTTCAGCTCGTATATTACTATCCTTTCGGTTCTCGTTCCAGAGTGCTTTCCACCACAACCACAGCATGTATAAGAGATCCCGGCGTTTTTTTTTATTTAGAAACTTGAGTTGGCACCAACTATTTGTCACATTCCTCCAGAGGGAAATATTTAATGGGCTTGTACTTTATATTCCTAGGGAAATTGAGCGAGAAAACGCACTCGAAAAAGATGGGTCAGATTTTCGAAGCGGAAGAGGATACGGCTTTGGCAAAAAGCAGCTAAATGACTTAACGGAGGAGATGTTATACAATTTTATGGAACCGTGTGACCAACGCCATCGATGTATTGTTGAATGGATTTACAGGCAAAATACCTCGATCACGGATATTACATAACATGAACACAGAACATTGAACACGTGTTTCGATTTGCACTTAGACTAACACAGCAAAAATATATCCACACTAAACATATCTAAGTAGACACCAACTAGTTCAATAGGCCCATGGGCGATAAATTGAAACAGTTAGTCAAGGATTACTCTCTTGTACAAAACAATGACAAAACCACTCAAAGCCGATTGCTCACAAGTGAAAACATATTGAAATATACGTATATTTGCGAAAGACAGCAGCATTCACTTGATATGAGAAAAAAGGTGGAGCACAAGCTTTTTCATATAAAGTGAGATTAATTTCATTTTCTGAGGGGAATTTATGCGAAATGCATTCATGATTTTGTGGTTACTTTATTTTTCGATACATTAAACGTGCATAACTGCAAAATTCTCTATATAGAAGTTTTGTACGTTCTTATATTACCTATTTTCTAGTATGAATAGTATGAAGGTATATTAATAGCATTTTGAATAAAATAAGAACAAGCTGTGCACCATAGGCAATTACAAATTAAGGGCTATCCTAACTTTACATTGCTACGATACAAATCCATGAGTGTTGAAATAGTTCGTACATTGCTTATTTCCAAAGGATCTATTAAACTCCTGTACATCTCGTCAAAGTTGCCATAAAATCCTTCTTGTTTTTCCTACGGATTTTCCTAGGGATATTTATAGATAAATTCTATAAAATTTATAATTCGATAAGATATATCAATATCAATATCGATTTATCAATAAGATAAATTTATAGATTCCTAGGGACATAAAGGGTCGATTTTGATGACCATTAATTTTTGACTTCAACGACGCTAGTCTTATTTAAAAAAAGACTTTCTGGTTGGTTCCCCTGTGGTATTAATCTCTCAAGCAATTTTTATTATGAAAACCATAAAATTCACAGAATACGTTCATAAGAAACACTAACGCAATACTTTTTATGTCATACTTGTCCATTTTCATTACTAATTCAATTACTAAATAGAAATATCTCTCCTAGAATTGGTAGTTTTGGCAAGTTATATCCTTATTTTACTCAGAAATATTTAACCTATAACCTTTAACCGCTCAGACTGGGACATAATTGGTTCAGTCAATCACTACTCACTGAAGATGGAAAATTTGAAAAAATGAGATATCTTGTAACAGGGAGATATCTTCTAACATAACTTCTATCTTTTTCTAATCTATTGAAATCGGACTCTTACCGGTTTATCTGATATTTTGTAAATAATTTGAATCACCGTTAAAATAAATAAGTAGCAATTACCCTTTACTGAAATTTCGAATTATTTTTTAAATTCCCATTAGTGTCTAATTTATTTTAAGTGAATGTCTAGCCAAATAATAATCCAAAATTTTCCTTTTCATGTCTGAAGCTAATTTAAGTAGTCGGAGCTCCGTGGCAAAGTAGTAGGGACCCTGTGAAAATTTTGAGAAATCAGAGATGATTCTTCAATATCCTCCAAAGGATAAATTATGTTTGCTGCTTTAAAGTGGATTACACGTATAAAAAGTAATATAAATTACTGCTCTCAGATTATATGTAAAAAGCGGGATAAACGAAATTTGCTTATTTATTCACGGCATTTTTTGTTAACCCCTGTTATTAGTACGTTTCTATCCAATTTCGGGCCTAATCAAAAATGTCTGATCATCTGTCTAATTATTCATCCTTTTATGAGCCTTAAATTTTTTAATGGCCGCCCTGATAGACAGGAGCGATAGTGCAAACGTAATTAACCGACATTTAGATTTAATGCGCCTTTTAATATTTACATGACGTGTGGTGTTTCGGCTTTGAGAAGCCCTTTTAATTTATAATGTTTGAGTAACGCCGAATACATATTTACACACGTCGTAGGTATGCGGGACGCACTGGATACGAATAAATCAAAATGTCCACGTCGGCCATCAGATTGTTTTAACCATTTTAACGTGGACGAGGGGTGGTTTCGATGTAGTGGAATGTTCGTGTTTTATGTCGACTAATAACTTTATGATGGGAAGATGCGTTTTGCAATGAAAATATCCGAAAATATCAATTTATATAAGCATATCGTATACATGTGGGTTATTTAACCAATGAGGAAACGACATTTCAGAAACATTTAGACTGATAATTTCTAGCCTCAAGTCAAATGATTGACTCAGTTTTTTCAAATAGGTCCAATGAGGAGCATGTTTTAAATCTATTCCCTATTAGCTCCGTCAGTCTGAATACCTGGTGACGTCTAAGTTGCTTAAAGGGACTCGTCAAATACAAAAAGAAATATGATTTACAAATATAATATTCAAAAATGATAAGATACTACAGAAAGAAAAGCAACTCGGTACTCCTTGGAAAACTGAAGAACGAAATAAATGAGAACGATTTAAAAATGGAACGGTATGGAGAGTAACAAAGCAGAAAACAATAACCGCAAAAAGTTAAAAGAAATAGTATGGTCACCCCAAATAGGAGGGGTTATAGAAGTGAAAAAATTGCAAGCCATAAAATGATGACTAGTGATATAAAGGGCGGAAGAAGCGGATTCATTAAGATATGGGATCCAATATGGTGACTAACAGGAAAAAGACGAAAAATAAAGAGAAAAAATAAATAAATCCTTAGGAAAAAATAGGTTGAGTAGAAATTTAGTGAAGGGTTTTAGAAAATAAGTTGAATGACACCAGGCCCATAAATTAGTTTATAGTTTGTAAACGTTCCCAATTCGAAGAATAATTTCGTTTCAATTCAATTTCAGGCAGTTTTATTCGTTTCTTCCCTTCTTTTAATTTTCCCCTAGTAGGCGAATAAATTATAAGCACATTATAGAATTATTTTCATACAGTACAGAATTATTTTCATCAGTCCAAATTCTGCTGGTAAAATAGAGCCTGGAAAATGGGAAAATGGGTGGATGAAAGGGCAAAAAGTATTTTCATAGATTCTAGTGGAGATGTTTCTGCAATGTCACTGAAGTGAATTAAAGTCATAAGGAATCATATAGAAACATATAAAAAGATATTAGAATTTTGTGTTTAGAAATTAAAATATGGATGCCAAACATCATTTTCTTATTTGCAAATATTTTTCCCCATTTCCTCTGCTGTGTTTTTCAGCTAAAATTCTTGGTAGCAATTCTGTAAATTTTTGCAATTATATCTCATTACTCTGTGCTCCTCTTGCAAAGCGGATGCAATATGCCACCACCTTTTAAAGCGTTAAAAATGCGATAAAGACTGTAAAAAGAAACTTAATTCCCCTTCGGTAATACACCACAAATTTCCCCGTTATCAAGGCGCGCACCCTTAACGCCGCCCTTATCTTAACAAGACCGACTCCCATTAAAAAGTGTGCGCCTAGCCGTCTTCCCCCCGCCTCGCCCTAAAGGTGTCCCGTTCTAATCCGGGCGTAAAGACGCCGATTCCGTCGATAGAGGCAATCCGTGGGGCATGTTTATGAAAATGAAAGGTGTAGGGATAAGGGCATCCCTTATTCCGGGCACGTCAGCATGATAGCCGCCTTTTTAGGGGCACGAAACGTACCGCTCTCGAAGTGTTCCCGGCCCTATTTGCGAGACGATTCGAGAACAGAAAGGTCTGTTGCTTGAAAAAGATGGGGAGAAGGGAACGATTATGGCAATGGGGACGTTGTATTGAATAAAATTATCTCTCTCGTCAAAGATGAGGAGGACCCGGAATATTTGCCATAGAAGGGAAAATCGAGCAACGAAGGACAGTAAATCAGAAATGCTCACAGGACAAATTCACTATATGAACAAACGTTAATATACAAATCTTGTTTGAACACTATTGTCGTTTTGAATAAAGTGTATTACTGAACAACCACTTACTGGACATCCAATTTGTTGTCCGCAACAACTCCTCGCGTACACCATCGACCCATCAGCACGGAAAATAATTGTTATACGTAAATCCGCTGTCGAAATACATAATCTGGTTCGAAAATTAACTAGCGCCAAAACGATTATAAATAGTGGTAATATTTCTGCTCCAACATCTCGAAAACGGGTTTATCACAGACCAACAAATACACGTTATTTGTTTTCATCTAAATTATTTATGGTTTGGCGGTGATTCGCCCGTGGGCACGTACATATATTTGTGTTAAATTCATTCTAATAACTCGCCATATAATAAACGTACGTCGATGAGGCTAACAGAACAAAATACTTATGGCAGATACATTTAAAAGATGAAATAATGACAAGATATGAGGTATGGACCAAATATAAATTTGAATTAGAAGACACTAAATTGATTGTACCTAGGCATCGTAAGGAAATTAACAAGGATAAAAAATAGACAGTACGATGGTCTGAAAAATTAAGGTAACAAATTAGAACAAAAGGTTAGTTACATAAGGTCGCTCAGTTATTAATCATTCGGAAGTAATGATCCACCGATTTCAATTAACTGCCCATTCAAAGGCATTGTGATTCTCTTTTTGATCTGTCTTTATAACTTTGCCCAATTGAAAATTCTCTTCCCCGTTACGTCCTTCCCGCTATCGAAAGAAGTGGAGGTCCTCGGCCTCCAGGACCTCAAAAATTATTCCCGTCATTAGGACGCGGCGCCGTTTCCTCATTTTAAAAAGTCCTCCGGCGTTTCCGATACTCCGAAATATATACGGATCCTCCTTGCACAAAAGCGAGATTTATGGCAAATTTAAAACGCGCCCCGGCAAATAAAAAATTACTCTTCGAGCAAGAGAAGCCAAGATTTAGGGCGATTTTATTGTGTCGCAACCGTTTAAAATTCCACGCACTCGCTGTCTGTCTATCTGCGGTCACTCTCCACGAATCGTAATGAAGAACTCTTGGGAGGAGGCCGAGGAATTTCCCTTAGGGAAGAATTCTCCGGTATCGGGCGAAGGGTGTTTTTTATTCTTTTTTTCCCTGCAAACAACGTTCCATGACGGGACAGGGTTGGGGGAAAATAAATAATTTAAGAGGTAGCATGCGATGGGAATTCAACAATTTGGTTATTAAAAACAATTCGACTTAAATTATTTATGACTGAAGAAAACTGGCATATTTTTGGAACTTATTATAGTGAGGATTTGAAGTTTCATTTCCCTGTAAAATATCCACACTACGCATTTGGAGTATTGATCATAATCTGATCTACGGATCTAGTGTTATATAAGGACTCAATTTTTCCCTGCTCCAATTTCTTCCAAGACTTTTGTTTCACTTCATAAAACACATAATTCAAAATTCTACATACAACATCAAACGTTAGAGATATTTTTTGAAAATATTGTCTCCCCCGTCATCCCTTAATCTTAAGTTAAATATGCCCCATCGCTCCTCCTCCCTTGTCTCACTTCGGATTAATATCGACAAAATGTAATAGCGCCATTTTCTGAACCTCTCATACATTCCAGTAATGATAAAAGCCATTACCCTCATAAGCGTGTCCTTCCTTTGGCTTATGTTTGTTTTGACACTGTTCGCAGCAGTGAAAAAGACCATTCCATCATGTCTCGGAAATTGCCAGAACTCAACTTTATTCCAGACGTTTCATCGAAGAAAAAAGAGGCTAGTTTGTGACAGGGAGATAAGTTATATATGGGATTCGCCATTTTATATGGATGGACATTCCAGGATTTACGAGTTTCGTCCTTCGAGAAATACTTATAATACTTACAAACGTTATTGATAATATATATTGCTCGCCCAAGGGCAGGACACTGGTGTATATACACAGTTCGCCACAATGAAAAACTTTATGAAAAATTGTTTGCACAGTTCAACAAGACAAGTCACCGAATTTAAAAAAGACATTTTCAAGACTTTTAAGTTGGTGATAGTAAAGATTGTTAGTTACTTCAATTAATAAAAATTTCCTAAATTAAACCGAATTAAAATTATGATTTTAATTCAATTATGAATTTGAGTATTTTGGCTGCAAATGTTTTCTGAAAATCTAAAGGAAAACTTCAAGACTGGGGCGGTTATGTTGTAACAGATTTAGGTACCAAGGACAAATTTTCTTTGGGTATTGACCCTGTAGATTGATTGTCAGTCTTAGGTTTTAGGTCAAACTCAATAATAAAATTTGCACTACAACTTTATGAGTTAGTGTGAGTTTTTAAAAGTGTGGAAAAATTAATTAGTGTGGAAAAATGTTTAAAAAGTGAGTTTGGAAAGAGTTTTCAAAATGCTGTGGTTAAAGCGTTATCAGTATTTTTTAATAAATGAGGAGCGTCATGAAGGAGGATGCCTTTTCCACCATTCATTATGAAGAAAGTTCCTGTTTTTCATATATTTAACTTTTTAGTTTAGTATAGAGTTATTTTATAACTCTAGTGAGCAATTTTACAAAAATATGTTTGTTGATACCTGAAAAGTGATTGATTCTTTTATGCTACTCTTATGCTTTTATCCATAAACGCATTTTAACGTTAAAATGGATTTTAGTTTAAAATACGTTTAGAACGTACGTGGTTACGTTTGTTTCACAAATGTAACCACAGTGTTTTGTTCCACGTATTCTTCACATGGAGGTAACCATAGTTACCTTAGTGAAACACATTCTAAGCGCATTTTAAACTAAAATCCATTTTAACGTTAAAATGCGTTTATGAATAAGAGGGTTACAAGTTGGAATACAAGTGGTGTTCAGATTATTGAATGCCATACTTAAATACCTGCTAAAAATATTTAAAGCTGACTTTTACCTGATAAATACTGCTTCCTGGGCCCATCTGAAACAATAAACAAAATAAAATACTATGAATTATAAATTACATTGAAAGATAAAGACATAACCACCAACCTCTTATCGCACAAACAAGAAATCATATACACACTGTAAAACATTGTGATCAAATGTACTGAAATTGGCATAGTGACCCATTTAAGTATAACACAATTTAATCAACAGTTGTGAAGTGCAATATTAGTGTAATAAAATTGTCAAAAACACTCCCAAGAAAAGCGAAAACGAAGAGAAAATTGGCAGAAGGAAATATAGAACGAAACAGCGATATATTTAGTTCCATATCAATGTTGGGTCTGAGGTGGAGGGCGCTACGGATCGCTTACATCTGGATAAACTCTCTTTACTATTATTTCTCCATGTTGCCAGTCCTAGTTCGAATGCTTCGACCGTATCCAATTTGGATTCGATCCTGACCGACGTCTACAATTTTGCGAAACTACGGACGATTCGAGCAAATGAATTCTTCCAGTATCTTGCCAGATACTTCTTATGCATGAATCAGTCTTTACTTCTAAATGGAACAGTAAAACCGCCAGAATTACAAATACTGGAGCAAACAAAATTCTCATTGAACGATTGCAGCTCATCTCAATATCTTTAAAAAGTAAATGTTTTCTATAGAACATTTGGTACGAGAATATTACGTCCAATCCTTTTTGGTGGAAATTAAATGGTGTGCATACCAGAATTTACCAAAACCTATTGGATTCAGACATGTATCAATACACTAATTAATACCCTCTACACGAAGCTATCCACGAAGCTATGGAGTAATTAATAGTCGAGATTTGTACTTCTTCGCCAAAGGGTCGAAAATTGTGAGTATATATACGTGTCGATTTTTCTGGAAAACATATTGTACACCGAGAATCGAGAAGCTTGCTCCTATTAATTATTCTGTGAGCTAATTCCAGAATACTGGACAACATAGTATAGGTGCTAAGGAACTTCAGCAAGTTATTGCTCCTTCAGACTTTGCTCTTCCTATGCATTTTTTTTTAAAGTTGTTTTCTCGCAACATGGATCATAGGGAGCTGTAGAATGGCCTACTAGCTCACCAGATCACATACCTGTCAATTAATTCCAACGCAGCTACTTATAATCAAAAGTCTATTGTACTAAATCAGTATGAAATCCAAAGCATTCTTGTGTTCACGTTACGTGAATTTTGAAATATAGTCAGGTGTTGGCAAGAAGTGATTGGTTCATTCTTCTTTATTGGGGGAAGAAAGCTTACGAATTGGAAGCTTCGAGAACACACCAATTTCAAATTCTTCAAGTTTATCCCCGCCATTCCTTCAATTGACCTACTAACCTATTGGGTGGGTATGTACGTTACCAGAGTTTATTCGAAACACTTTACTGTCTTACTGGGATGAGAATTTTCAATTTCTGGAATACGGCAAAGCCCTTTTTCTTTATGGGGATCCACTTCCCTAAACCCTTCCCCGTCCGTCGCCGTTCCCCGGGACATAAATATCCGAAACATCGCGAAACATTAAAAAAGAGAGAGGAGAAATGCTCGGCATCCTCGTCACGTTCCTCGAGTGACATCGTCACAACCGACATAAATATCAACTCCGGTTTGTGTGATATGGAGTCCGGGAATGTGCCCCGAATTCATCAGGAACTGTCTCGACGGGTAACTAAAAAAATAATTAACTATGAATAATTTCGTAGTTTTTTGACGCCCTCTTTCGAGAGATATCAAATTACCCAGGGAAGGGCGCCATGAAGGGATCAGGAGGAGCCGACTAAATTGGTGGTGATGATGCTGTGAAGTATATGTGTACGTGTGCCTAGCATAGAAAATTACGCCTCTCCGTGCAAGGTCCTTTAGGGGAATCGGGATAAAACCCATATAGCTGATCATATTAGTTGGCAAGCAGCAGCTGTGGGCAGCCTATGATTAAAAGCGTACTGTGAGGATTGTGATTGCAAAGAAAATATTGTCGCGGACACAAATTATTCTATGTCGAATCGAGGACAGATGGCCAGCAAATTAATATTTCCATGAGCGTCCCCAATAACTTAGATTTGCTAAGAGTTTGAGTAAATTCAGCCCTTTTACCTGAATTTATTACTGTATTATACAATTTTGCTAGTATGAAATGCATCATAATTGAGTGTTCTTCTCCCGATTCTTATCGTATGGGAAGCTATCAAAAATTTGTCGATAATACCGCGATATCATACAAATCTTGTAAAATTATATCACTACTGCCATTTCACTCTGTTATTATCAGGAATCCTGGCACTGCATGAATTTAATTGTACTTCTTTCTGAAAAAGTCATATTGGAACCTTCATGGGACCACATAAAGTGTTTTACCATTGTTCCTTATTGAGTATATGTCCCATGGTGTCCCATACGCTCTGATCCAAATATGAAATCTGTGATTTTGAGCTGCAGCAAATGATTTATTATCGTCCTATGAAAACCCAATAGGAATGAAGTTAAAGTTTTAAACGTTTAACATACGAAAGGTTCCTCCATTCGCGCCAATAAAATGACCCGTGGAAAGCAATAACATCCCTTTCAACTTTCCAGCTACTATTGCATTTGCATTCGCAATTTGTCTCTATTATTCTCCGCTTGTGCAATTTCCAACGTTGTCCAATTTGCCTGTCTTTCAAAACGTTTCCGGTTCGTAAACAAATAGTATCAAAAAAGCCGTTAACGTCCGTTGCAGCCCAATTTTTCGCTTGAACCAATTAAAGTCAAACCGAAGCGATTCAGGTACAATAACTACATACACATAGGCGAAGTTTTATTGGATTTATTTCATTTTGTCTTGTTGCACGTACGGGTGATTTATTAGAATTTTCCGGCGTTACGGAAGCTTCTCGTACGTCGAAGTGTGTCCCGGAAAACGGGATTATTAATTGAAAACTTTTGGGATTTTTGCAATATCACCTTCTTGGAGAGGAATCCAATAACATACATAGCGACATCTCTGTAGAAATGGTTACATTACCCAAACACAAGTGTAATTGGATCCATAATGATAGTAATTGCAAGATAGAAATTAAGCAAGCATCGTTTTACCGTTTACTTCTGTACATGATGTGTAGATCCCGTTGTGTAATTGATCAATATGTGCAATACTCCGAGCTCTCAAAAGATGGTAGCACCAACAACGTAGTTTTCTTCTCTTAATATTTGTTCGTTGTGATATCGATATATTGTTATAGTGAAGTCAAAAAATTATCCGATCTAGTCAAATCATCAGATAGTATTTGTTTAGTAGCAAATCGACTTTAATTGTAAGAAAATTCGGAATTTTTTTACGGAAAAACAAGCGGTATAAAATGAAACTTCGTCCATTCAAGTGTAGTATTATAGTTAGTACCTAGTAAGTAGTATGTACTTCAGTATACAGGCAGCTTTAGTATTAAAACGGCTGGGTGACCAAATAGCGGTTTATATCTGCAACAAGACCCTTGAAACTACATCAAAAAATCTTTTCGTTTCCCTGATTTAGTAATGGAGGACCAACCAAAAAAATGGAAGTACAAAATAACCCCCCAACATAATTGCCTTCAGTTTAATTTCTGTATAACCTCTTTATTGATGCGAAAAATAAGTATATTTTGGTTACACTTGAACTGAAGTGCAGTTCAATCAATGGTAGAATCATAGTTCAATAATATTTGTGGTGCGCTCTATTGCAGGATGTCAAACTAACGTGAATCGATCAGTAACTACACCAGAAAAAAATAGATGGCAATCATGACGTTTGCTATCTAACGGCAGTTTTCGAGTAGAAGTAGTTATATCGATAATACAGTGCATTTACGTAAATGTTAAAGGTCACTGTAGTTTCTCTTGTTCTGTTGGAAACGTTATCCAGGGAAATTATAAGCAAATGCCTGTACATTCCTTTGTGGTGATGACAGATGTCAATATGATAAAATTGGGAACAGAGTGAAGAAGTATATTGCGTAATCATATGTCTGCGTACTTAAAGAAATGTACGAAGAAGCCTTGAAACAAATGTCAATCAATTTTCTCCCAAATTGCAAACACTTTTAAATAATTAAGTAATGGTTCACAATAAAATCCCTTTCTAGTTACAGTATAGCAGGTATATTCTTTGTCATATGTTCAGAATGTTCTCATATGAAACCAGTAAGGTAAAAAAACGTTTCTAATCTGTTATAGCTATGTAAAAGTGCAAAATACAACGACCGTGACAGGACTCGAACCTGCAATCTTCGGATCCGAAGTCCGACGCCTTATCCATTAGGCCACACGGTCTCCTAACTATTCGGTAATAAACGATCTATAACTACAGTGCGTTCAATTATATCGTAGCATATAACATTTCCTATAGACATTAAAATTATTTATTTCAGAAAATAACTTGTAAACTTGTCTGTAGAGATCTCTACTTAACAATCGTAGTAGCTATATATTTAAGTACACGTTAATTAGGTAGGAGACATGTACGGAGCGATCAAAAAAATATTGGGAAGACTGGTAATCCCTTATAAATTGAAATATTTTTTTACATGTAAAGTAATAACGCCTAATCATAAACATTTCAGCTTATGCTTCTCGTTCATTGTAGAATGGAGCTCATTATTAAACAGTGCGATTCAAATACATTTTGGAATAGGCAATTCTTTACGATTTGAAACAGTTTTCGACATGTAAAGCAAGAAAACAGCCTAAAACTATTTTATCTGATGTTCTTCTCCCCCTAGATGGATATTTCAAGTATTTAGACTTTAGACTCCCATTTCCAGTGAATGTAACCCCTAAGACTACATTTTATTCAAAAATTTAAAAACAGATCACAAGCATTTGCTCAGATTTCTCACTTTTACGCTTGAGTCAGCTTGTGAAATAAACGAATCAAACTATTGCAAATTTGTGGAAAATATCTCGTGCCCGACAGATCATCACAACCCCTAAATTATCTGTAGTCTGTAAAGAGTGCCAGATCATTTCCATAGATCGAAACACGTTTCCCCACGTCTCCACCTATTCCCATCAATTTTTTAATTCAAAGGGTCTCATACCGCTTCTCCCGAAACTCGATAATAATATCTCGCCCATATCCTGCACCTTAATATGCACCAGGACACCCTTGGGGAATTCCTTATCACGCCCTGACAGGCACGTGATATGCCGACGTGACATCTAGCCGAGATAAGCCCGTTGATGGTGTTTTTGTTCAATACACTTTTAATTATCTCGATGTATGAGTGTAAGAGGATTTAGTTGTCGAAGGGGATGAATAGGATGATTGCGTGGTGTTCCGGTGAAAACTGTCTTCGTGTAAAGTGGGGCTAGTAATTAAATAGGGGGAGAAACGAAGAGTAGGTATTTATCTACACTTAAGTATGCGTAGTATTAGGTGCGTTTTCGTCTGTCAGGTAAACAATAAGAAATATGCACTAATTTTTTGTCCATCACAGATGATAAGACATAACAAACCGGGTTTCTCTTTTTTATATTTTATATATAAATATTTTTCATATTTTTTTTCTTTGTAATAATGCAAAAACAGATCATTTTATACTTTCAATATTTTGAGCTCCGAAAAATGTCTGCACTTTGGAGCCATTGTGTGACGTCACTCGTTATGTTGCTGTTATTCTTTGTGAACTATTTTCGATTCGTCTGTTGCCCTTTGTTGCTTTAAATTTTGAAAAAATTTCGTACATGGTGTGTATTGTACTTAGATGCGAGGATACTAGCTTTCCAATTTATATGAAGTTTTATATAGCTGTCTTAAAAACGCTCACATACGCTAGTGATGTATTACTATATGTAAGAGCACGTTGTGATACTGTGAAGATCATTTTTATTGTGAGCAAAATAGTCCATATGGTACTAATTCTTTGTTGGTATTTTTCTTCGGTATAGGAGCCATGTCAAGAAAATAATTAACTTTGGAGGCACTAGGCTGAGGATCTCGAGAATCGATTGAAATATTTGGAAAAGTATCGGGCAATGCATCATCACTTTTACCTCATAATGAAATAGGATCACTTCATTAAAACCACCTTCTATAGCCGTAATATTTTCGAAATCTAAATATTACTTGGGTGGTTATCTAGAACTAAAAATGTGGCTTGAATGCATTAGGTATTGCGTGCCTTGCCATATAAGATAACCAGTCGAGAAATTACTCAGAACTGATCTAACCAATCTTGGAACATCTATAAAGAGCACCTACTGGTCCTTTTATTTCAAACCTTGGTCAGGATCAAAAGAGTGGAATAAAATCTTCCTACAGCTTTGAAGGATGAAGTACGGTTCTTAAAGAAAATCTTAAGAATCCAAATGCATTGCTTTTCCAGCTAGACCCTTTTCTCGATTAAAATTGTGACTGATTTTGTGATGTCCTGCATACCTAAATGCTAGCTTTCTGAGCCCAGGAGTCGGGCCACAAAATAATTTTGAAAACACCAAAATATATTCCTTTAACTCGACCTCGGTGTCTAGAGTGAATACGGTCTTAGGGCTTAATGGAGACAGACTGAGATTAATTTTTACAAGCCGTTTTCTTAGCGTTGATTCAGATATTTTGAAACATCCTCCCACTTCCCTAATTTAATCCAAAATAATAAAATATAGATGGCTTACTGTTTCATTATGTGACTATTGTGCCTATATTTACCTATTAGTTTCTAACAACAGTAATACAATAAGAAATACGTGACAGATGTAGCCTCTTTGATGGAAAATAGCTGCGATGAAATCAATTGTATAAATTTTGACTGAAAAGCACTGTGTTTACTAGTGATGTTTTTAAGTAAGTGTGGTAAACCTTCATGAAATTACATGAAATCCATGGCTGCACCATTTCCAATTACATTACTATAAAGAGCGATGCAACAATGACCCCGCTTGAACATTTTTTTGCCGTCTCGTCATTCAAACAGTCGGATATGATCCTGACACTTCTAACAATTCGTCGATACATTGAATATTCCAAATTAAAGTTTTCCCTTCGATGATGTTTTTCGACCGTTATCGGTACACATTCTTTTTTAAAATCTGTCAGACGCACGCGAGTCGCGCCATTGTCGGGCCGGGGCCATTGTGAGTTGTCATTATGTAAGTTGGCGTTTAAAGGAGGCGAGAAATAATGCTCCGGTATTGGCAAAACGAGTTCGGTGGAGGAACGCAGGAACGTTGCCGAAGTTAGAATATCGAATAGTGAAGAACTGTTAACAAATAGATGCTAATGCGAGATAGACCAGTTATAATAAGTTTTATAAACAGTTGAAACTCAGAGGACAAGGATAAGACATTCTGCAACCCAGTGCTATAACAATACGTTAATGGACCTGTCTTCAAAAATTTGGCCAAACCCTAAATTTAATTAAATATGCGCTTCTGAGTCCTTTTCGGGGCTGACATAATAGTAGATATGACACTGGTTTCTTTAGATTTTCAAAAAATCAGAAAAGGTTTTAAAATGTAATCTAGAAGGTTTCTTGAATGTCTACACTTTCTCACTTCAACTGAGAAAGCTAAAAGTCTTAAAACATGTATAATCGACATTTTAGAAGTTAACCTGGAACTTTATGCCACAAAGCTTGCCTCAAAATTAAATCTAAAGAGTTTACAGTCTTTTCGAATCATTTCACTTTAATTTTTAACCACCACAGAGATTCTAGAACAAAAATTCTTGGCTCCTCTAGGACGTCGAACCGTCAAAAGTGATCTACATCTAATCTACAAGATTTAAAGAAATTTCTAATTGTTTCCTTCTTTGAGGACCACAAAAAATATCTTCATATGCCAAAAGCGCATTAAAATTGAATCTAAAAGACTACAAGTTTCAAATTGTTTTACTCTTCGAAGACCATTTATTTTCATAAATAGCTTCAGGTAAGTTCAAGAAAGTCTCCCGTTATATTTTCAAATAGTAGAAAATCTGAATCATGTCAAAGAAAACTTTTAGATTCTGTTGCAAAATTAAAATTATGAAAATTACGCGTTTTAATTCTCATTAGAAAACTTTTAACCAATTATAAGGAAGATCTCACACGTTGTTCTAAAACATTTAACACCCAAAACTGCTGCCAAAGGAAATCTAGATCGTTTCAAGTTTCAAACAAGTTTAAGTAAAGAATTCAGATGTTTCTCAATAATTTCAAAATAGGTGCCGAAGGTGCCTGATATCGAATGTAGGAGGGAAGAAAGAAGAAATTATTTCACTCTATGAGGGCCACAGAAAAATGTTAATTATCCTAAATGAGCTCGTTATAATTTCAAAGAATAGAAAGTCTAATAGATGATAGGGAAACACTTTAAAGGTTCTTATAAAACTTTCGAAGGTCAGCATGTATTTAAAATTAAAATATAGAAGCTTTAAATTTTGAGTTTTGAAAACTGCAATAGTTTAGAAGGAAAGCTGCACCCAATGGAAATTCAGATGGTTTATGGAAGTTCTCAGCAATTAATTTTAATTTTAAACGTCTGAAAGGTGTAAAATACAAACAAATTTAAAATTTCTGATGTAAAAGGCGATGAGCTTTCAAATTTCTTACGAATTTTTTGATAAAAACTTTAAATGAAAGTCTTACATGTTATATTAACAACAGTTTCGAAATGATATTTCGAAAGAAGTGAGAGAAAAATTTATGAGAGAAATGCCTGGAATTTTTCATCCCGTACGAAACTACCCTCCCCCTTCTAATGCTAAACTTCCACATACGATGTTCATGCGAAGCGTAGTTAACAATACCTGCAACTAAGTTATTAACTAGAATGTGACACAAAGCGATTTCGTGTAATGAATGGGAGTCGTTCACAGTACACCTGCTCTACTCTAAATTGGTAATTAGCGGGTGAAACAGGTGTAAAATCCACCACATTGATGATTACACCCTGGCGAACAATTACGTAATCGCATCGATTGCATATCCTGCCTGCAATTTCTATTCAATAACTTGAGAATGAAGAATTTAGTGAATCTTCGTTGTTTTATTTCGGGTATATACAATAAGAAGATAAATAAAATCGAAATTCATTATGTTTGGCATTCAAACGAAAATCTAATTATCTCGACTCCTACTCAGTCATTTTTCTTACGCCGTGCTAATTGCTTCGGAAAACAAAATCAAAATGATTTTATAATTAGCAAGAAAAAATCCGGCTCTCACCGAGGAACAAATGCCAATCAGCGAACAATCGAGGAAAAATGGCGGCGGGGAAAGCGTTAATTAAGAAAAAGGCTTATTTACACATCTTGATAATGAAAAGAGTCAAATGCAGGAAAAGGGATCGGGAAGTAATAGGGAATCGAAGTCGGGGAAGGTATTGTTTGATAATAATTAAATTATCGTGTAAGCACGGTGTTTTAGATATGAAGAAAGAAATAATTAATGAGTAATCCAGCCGGAAATCTGAATATGCTCTTAATAAATTTATGCAGTAATTGTAAATTGTTTACACAATCTAATTATATAATCAGATGGTGTGTTCAAGCAGAATATAAAAATTAGCCGTCAAATTATCAAACCAATTCACTGTTTTATCTCCAATTTGAATCTCGCCTATTGCATATGTTAATGATTTTATAATTTTCACAAATAATCATAAAAAATGTTAGTCATTTCGTTCTTCCGGTAGACATTAAGAGTGAACCAGATGACATTGACAATAGAACCGAAAAGTAGGTGTAAATAGAAAATAATTCCAATTATTATTGTACATTTCGTTAAATACAGTAAATGCAATAATAATAATAGTCGTTATAATACAATATGAGAGGCGACGTAATGTGTTTTTGTCTGTTATTTAAAAAATATACATTCCTATACATCGATATTAGGAAGATTCTGATACAGCCGAATAAAAATTTTAGTCCGGTCAAATATGCGTTCGAAGCGATTCGAAATTAAATTTGAATTAGAACTCATTAAATTCTATGCATAGATTCATTTTAATTTTTAAATTTTACTTTAATGGCAGTAACAACTTCATTGGTAACGATCATCTGTTATTAATCAACATACAATCCGTAGAACGATATGAAATAAGTTATTGAGAATTAGAAAATAAAAGGCAGCCATAGTGGAACGAGTATAGATAATTCAATAGATGATTTATATGTGTGTAGTAAGTAGGTATAAAAATAGGTGCCTGTTTCCTCTCGTGAAACCTAGCATGAGTAAATGCACTGCATTTGTTAACTAAATCTGATTATGTCAGTTTTTACTACGTTTTTATTAGCTTGATTTCGTCTCTTATATAACTATTTGTCTTAGTATAACTATTTGACTGAATTTGCCCATCCGGTATGAACAAAAACTGAAAATAATTAAAGATAATACGCTTTAGGCGGTATTAAAAAACTTTTTTTAAATCTCTGCATACATTCACATGCTCAACTCATCCGGGTCGATTAATAAAAATTAAAACCCTCCTCGAATTAAACAAATAAAATTACATAACGCTCTGTCATCCCAATCGCATCCCGACCGTGCTAAACCAACAACACCCATCGAGTTTAAATCGGAATAAAAGCATTTTTCCAAAGTGACAATACCATTTGGACAATGGCTCATTGTCGGACGCACAATGAGATCTAAATCAGTATTTACACAGCGTTAAACACAAGCAGGAGCTTTTCAATCAAATGAATATCAAATTCGCAGTTTATGCCAGACATGTCTGAAACCGAGCACGTGAAGAGACCGATGAACGCCTTTATGGTGTGGTCGAGGCTGAGGAGGAAGAAGATATCACAGGTAAGTTCAAGAAAATGTGCGATAATTGTGGATAATTTACACGTCAAGTTTTCTGCTCATTCAAATTTGTCTTCAGTTTAGAAACTAGTCCCAATTCAATTTTTAAGCCTGTTCAACTAAAATTTCTATTTCCTTCCAGGATTACCCGAGGTTACACAACTCTGAAATTTCAAAGCTGCTTGGGGCTGAATGGAAATTACTAACCGAGACCGAGAAACGTCCGTACATAGACGAGGCGAAGCGTCTGAGGAGCCAGCATATGCTCGAACATCCAGATTACAAGTACAAGCCGAGAAGGAGACCGAAACTGGAAAAGAGCGTTAATAAGAATGTAACACATGGATATGGGGATGGTGGAGTTACAAGTAGGAGCCTATACAATCACCAAAGCGGTAATAAAATATGTAGGAATAAAATTACTTGAAAATAAATTAGTGGTAATTGGAGCGATCAAGTGCAACTACTATGTATATAAGACGTAAGACAAATAGTGACGGTTTAATACTTACAAGACAAAAAAACATGAAATTGCTGCACGAACTGCAAGAAAAGGTTTGCGTCCCTCTTGATGTTATTGTCTCCAATCAACGTTTACGTCAACATGGATTATATTGATAATATACTTCAATCTGAATAATGTGATGCATTCGTCAGTCTTACAAAGCCTACTTCTTTTTTAGGCCATCTGCCTCTTCTGACTTTCACCTCGCTACCTTCGGAACAAAACTTAAACCTCCCATCGACGTCTTATCCTCTATCCATGGCACTCCCGTCGCAGGATCGGGTTTCCATGTCTTACTCGCAGGAGATTCAAAAAATGGACCATCAGCGAATCCAGGGCGGTAACGAACCTTCGTCCAGTCATCAGGGATTTGTCTCGACTTTGCATTCACTGCCTCCTTATACATCCCTGCAGGGTAGTTTGCATCACAGGGCGTTCCTGAGGGCAGCTTCGGTTTATGGGTTTCATGACGTGTCCAGCAGTAACGGTCTTCCGGTCTATTTTCCGCAGATATAAGGGATAGATGAGGATCGAGTGTAAGTAGTATAGTACACTCAACTCTATGACATTTCGATTTTGAAATCAACCAAAAGTAGTATCATATCTGTGGCAACTCGATGGCAAATGCGTGGTGGAAAGGGGGAGTGCTCAGTTGTGCCACGATGGCATCATTGGCTAATTACAAGGGGTGATCGCCAATGCTAATTAGTTTCGATGGATACTAAACCGCTTTCTACTACTAAACCACTTCCTCTTATGATCATGCTTATGTCATTGAGCTGCTCAAGATATGAAATTACTTTTCTCAAAAAAGGAGGTCTCAATAAGTCGATTCCTTACTGTACAGATTTACTACACTCTTAGTGTATGCTCTCAAATATTTCAATGTTTTTTAAGTCTATTACTAATGTAGAAATTAGGGAAATTTTTGGTACGGAATTATAGAGACAAGAAAATTGAAACATACACTAGAGTAAATATGCAAATACTTAACTTTTCTATTTAAAGCGAGTAGTATTTAAAATATCGATTTTTACACTTTACATTTAAAATGTGTCGTCATTTCTCTAGAAGACTTTGAGAGACGACACATCACATATGACATAGGTACATATTTCAGTCTTTGTATTACATACAAATTCTAGTCAGACATTTTAGTTAGGACATTGTGTCGTATTCTGTGAATTGTATATATAGTGATGATTTGATTGAATCCAATAAATCGTATTTTTTTGATTGTTTGGCGTGTCGGATTTGATATCAAACTTTTAATTGAGTTCGTTTTTACTTTTTAATGCTACTCTGCCCGTAAAATTTACATAACGATACAATTCCAGAAGAGAAAACGACAAATAAGGATGAGTTTTAAAAATTCCTCTTTTCCTGCCTGAATAAAAACGTAACTCCAAAAACGTTCCTTCTACTCTTTCCCTCCCTCTATCTCTTTTTCTCCTCTCTCTTTCCATGATAAATTAAAACATTTTCACAGAGGATTCGTCGGTGAGCTGCGATATCTTTCGTAGCAAGAGCACACAAAACACCTTCCCCGCTGCCGAAAAACATTAATTTCCTCCATTGTGCGCACCTGAAAGTATATGAGTTCCCGTTCCACACCCGAAAGGACAAAGCAAAGAAGACTGCAAGAGGAGAGGAGATCACATTGTGATTGTGCGAATCGCGTGGCCAATCAGAGAAAGGAAAAGCGCTTTCCACTAGGATAATTGTTTTGTGCGCATAACAAAGGAAGAACGTCGTTTGTGATACACACCCCCTCCGAACCCCCACCCCCCCCGCCCCCGCTAAGGGGATTGTTGCGAGGGGAGACGGATTTTCCGGAGGGGGGTTTATTAAATCGAGGAAAATATCGATTTTCAAATTATAATAATAAGAAGGTAAAGTATTTGACAGAATTCAATTGCATCTACAACCTCACGAATCGGTTTAACAGTTAAGTTTAACATTTGATTCAATCTATATTCCGCGATTTCGAAAATTACCACTAATTTCTGTTTATTACTGTATGTAACCTCCCGGATTCAACAAGACTATCCTATGTGCTCAGATCTCGATTTAATGCCCAACAATAAACTTTTCCCAAGCTTGAAAATCTAATGAAAAGCCATTAAGTTTTTATTGCCCTTCAATTGTCGCCCATATCAAAACAAACAAAGCATTAAATATCCCATGCCAGGAAAAATATTTACCCACTTATTAAATGGAAATTGATAAATTTATGGCCGGCTTTTATAGCGGCCCGTGTAATTAAGACACTAGGAGATATATGTCGGTCATTTTTCTTCCGAGGAAATTGTTCCGATTCAAAGTTTGCGTGAAAATATATGCCTCACGCACAAAGGAAGGCTTGCTTTCAAAAGTTCTCGATTAATTTGTCAATGTTATGGGTGCGTGCACGTTCAAATACGAAAGGGATGAATAAATTTAAATGCTAATTTCGGTTTTCTTTTGTACAAGATTAATCACCCTCTTGATTTACTTATCATTTTTTCTTGTATATTAAAACATCGTTTAACTTTCAGATCTTGTACAAGTACAAATCACTCTATAAATTGATCATTGAAACCCAATCACATTTAACCTTTGAAGATCGTTTATCTCTATACAAGTGACTGGAATTTTTTCCTATTATTGTCTTCGGCCCAACATGACACTGTAGCAGTACATTATTCGAATATCCTTTCTCGATGCATTCACAGACCCCACACGTAAGGATTAAATAAAATCTACTCAGACTTAATCAGGGTAATGCACTGTCGCCGATTGAGTAATAAAATGGGTAATTGAAAAGGTTTGTCAGGTCTATGTAAATTTTACGAGCAGCTTCTAAGTAATGCTTAAAATGTCGCGACCAATATCGATTTAATTAGTATCGAGTGAAGTTATCGCTTTGTCGTATTCCAAAGAAGAAGCGCTCATCTCGTCTATAATTAAATTCAGTAGTGTTAACTCCACTCTGTTAAGTTTCAGACGCATATTTTAACGTAATTAATAAGTATAACTTTTTGTTGGATTATACAGTGTATGCATTTTACATGACACAAAACAGTTTATTTCGAAACTTCGTTTTGGGGGTGCGTTTAACGTGCACTTTTCCCTGTGTAAAGCGAATATCGACTGGAATGTTTCGCCTGCAGTCGAAATGCTTCAAATCGAATGGATACCATCCAAGATATAAAGCGCAGTGTTCTGTTATACAATCGCAAATAACAACAATCAATTTACATAGGTAATAGGTGTATCATTCGCTGAATAGTTAATCTATCGTTGTTATAGTCTGACTGTATCAATAGTTGTAGTATGTCAGCCCAATCGACACAATGGTCGACAATGGGACCACACACACGCACGCAGGATTGTATGCATTGTTGACAACGCCATCTATCTATAACAATGTGGGGAAATGACATACCGACGCGGAAAATGGCAATACTCGATGCCTACCCCACGTCGAACAGGTCTACGGCGGTTATTCGGAACGTTCAGGTGTAGTAACTTATTCATTAACAGTTATAATGCTTTTGTAATGAGATACAAAGTGCGCTGAATAATTACGTTTTTAATATAAGTTAGTGTCTAAATTTTTTCTCCATTTTTATAGTTTTTGTTCTTTGAATGCAGAGATTAATTTATGAAACAAGCTGTATGATTTCAAATGAGACAGGATATTCAAAAGAAACAGAGAGGACGCTGCAAGTGTCAACATTTCAGCTTTTTAAGAATTTAACAGCACATTTAAATTATACGAATGAATAAAATGAATGAATATTACAAACTTAGCTTATTTCATAGAGATGGAAATTATTCACAAATACCAAGTTCTTCTCATATTCGTACTCTAGTGAAGCTCCACACCTATTTTAGGGTCAATAGTTTTTCACTAAGCCATATGTGACACCTAAGACGTAACATTTTCTGTTTGCCTTTCGTATGGTTAGATATTTGTTTATTTTGCAATCTAATTTATAATGAAAAATTATTTTAATGGCAACGAAGACGTGTAATTGCTGCTTATTTGCTGTTGTAACAAATATAAATAGATTAATTCAAACCTGTAATATGTTTACAGTCAGGAGATCAATTTACTATAAGAAGTGCGCCTTAAGGATTAAAACATTTCTAAATTACCATAGAATGCTCGTTGATGATTTTAATTACTTATTGGAAAAATTATTAATTACTGAAAAGTATTGTAAGGACACAATAATTAAAAAATTACCCTAATTTAGTAAAAAAAACTTGTATCAGATATTCGCCACCTGGTATACGAAGTATTTTATACAGGTGTCGATTAGGATTAAACAATGTGTCTCATATTATTAAAAATACGTTCTCGGCTATTTTGAGGGCTTTGAATAAAATATATCTACACATCATACAGAAGACACTTGGAAAAAATGCTACTAATTTTGAAATGAAGTGGAATTTTCCAAATTCTATGGCTGCTTTTGATGGAAAAATGCATGGATTTGCTCTGTTTTATTTTACATTACATTTTACATTTTTAGGCACCTCCAAATGCTGGTTCTAATTTCATTAAATACATTCTTTTCAGCATTGCATTGTTGGCAGTTTGTAAAACAAATCATTGTTTCACAGTGGTTGACATTGGCGCAGTAGGCAGGTAAAGTTATGGAGAAACTTTTTCGCAACAATAATTTTGGAAGACAATTTACTTCA
Organism: Cryptocephalus primarius; assembly: GCA_963576515.1. Lineage (NCBI taxonomy): Eukaryota > Metazoa > Arthropoda > Insecta > Coleoptera > Chrysomelidae > Cryptocephalus > Cryptocephalus primarius. Next base: position 14,102,252 of record OY754942.1, on the reverse strand, counting down.
AGTTGTATTAATTTACCAACTCCAAGAAGACTTGTAGATGACGAAGACCAATTTAATACCGTTTTGTAGCTAATTCAGCATTTCCTCTTGGTACTAAATTAATGAGGAAATACTGAAACTTTTTCCACAGAATAAAGGAATTTTCAACTAGCGGTTTGACTCACCCAAAAATTGGGTTATAAGAGTGTAGTTATTAATATTTTTATATTTCAGATTAAGTCCTGCAAGAAAAGTGATTGAAATTAAATTTAGTAATCTCGTTGCTAAATGGCTAATATTAGAATGGTGAATTATAGCAAAACTTGAAATAACTAAAAACGTGGTGGAAGAACTTGTATGTCTGCATACCTTTTTAAGAAAATCAGCCTTCCATGACAGATACTGTCCTTATAACTTTACGATGGAGAAACTGATGCAGGGGAACATACTGAGGGGACATTTTCAAAATTTTTCAAATGTGCGGATATGAAATATAAAGTTGTTAACCCGTGTGAGACATGTGTCGGTGTTAAAAGAAATAATTGGCATAAATAAATAGGATATTATTCGATAAATCCAGCAATAACTAATCGGTAGACAAACTGAGAACTTGTTCTATTTATTACTTCTAATTAATCTTTCGAAAATAGACGTTTATTAATTATTATGTATACGTACAGAGACAGGTTCGCTCGTTTTATTGGATTCGTTTTTAATCCAAGCGGAAAGCAAGGAAACACTAGGGAGATTTAATACACCTGAAAACAACCATTGGAAAAACGAGAATTTCCAGCGAAAATAACGCGGACAATGCCATTTCAATACGACCATAATAAAACGTAGCATCATTGTTATCAGTATCGAGACTTGAATAACGCTGAAAGCTGGTTCAGAATGAGCTTTGTTCTTTCAAGCTATAGCAAGAAACGTAAAAGTCATACAACGGAGAGCTTTTTCGAGCTTTTCGAATGGAAAAAGGTGTATTGTCGAAGAGCGAACGCGTACTCTCGAGAATTCGCTATACGGAAAAAGGAATCTGTGGCTGCTATTTTCCTGAAAGGGATGTTGCTGCCATTCTATTTGTCTTTTCAGCATTAATAGGAATTTTTTGTCAGGCTGTAATAAGTGATATCGCGAAACGAATCTCGACGAATTTATTCTCCCTTTCCGTCCATCAACTCGAATTGTATATTCATGACAATGTACCCAGAAAGGAGTTTGTCGCGAGAAATATTTAAAAACGATACTCCCACAAATACCTATCAATAGACTACAACACATTTCACCAAGTAATACAAAGCGAATTTCCAATAATGATTGTATACGCCCGACATAATAATAATTTGAATTTAGTTGACATTACTTGCTAAATCAACCTTACGAGGTAATTAGTAATCGTATAGTAAATCACCCCACGTGTCCATATGAAATTAATTTTAAACTTAGGAACCTTTAAACTTAGGGAACTTTAAACTTAGGGAAATAGACTTTAAACCTATTAACTTTAAACTAACTTAAACTTAAAAATTAAACTTTAGGCACCAGGAATTTAAGCTCAATAGACCATATTTTTGAATCGTCAGATAAGTTCATTAATTATATCCTAGTAAAGTAGCCCTGTGAGGCGACATTTGTTGAGAACTTCCATAAATTATTAGTAATATTCCAACGTTTTCTCTTTAATTTCTTGAAGCCCGGCTAGAAAAATCGAAGTATAGGGAAATAGAAAGTGTACAAAATTTCCATTTAACTACCACTAGGCTAAATTGTTAGATTTGATTGAGAATTTTGTAGGACGAGTCGTTAAAGTGATTTTAATATAATATACACCTCAAGTATTTCAACGTCAAGGGTAAAAATAAAATGCAATGTAATTCCTCATTTCCCATTGCAGCGATACCTGCCACTTCTAAGCAATATCAACATTAATTATCCCAAACTGTATCCTTTATCCCCTTAAGCACACCCCTTCCCCTTCCGAATCTGTTCGTCTGAATTTTTTTCGAGTCCTCTGCAAACGACATTCGACAATTACACGACTAATTGATTGCGGAGGTAAATAATGTTTCAGATGATTCGACTCATAAGTTTCAATTCCGTCCGCTGAAACGGAAACCTTTCAGGTGATTACAAGCCTTCGGATCAAACGATAGGAATTAAACCTGCGGGACCGAGCGTAAAGAAAACGATAAGGTTTTGTAATTGGGGAAGCCCCGCGCGTAAATCGAACGAGGCGACGGATGGAGGGATTTATAAATTTTCTGTGGCGCAGTAGAGATTTAATTGGATTTTTCGAAATTAATCGGAGACTCCTGAAATACACTATAAAATTGTTGAAACACACCAATACTATCGATATTAATAACTTTTAAGAAAAAAATCTCGGTTCGTTCTACACTTGAAACTTTCATATTCGATAGTAGTACTTATAGATACTTATAAGATAATTATAACCGATGAATTGAATATTTTTGAAATAATGCCTTTGAATACTCAAGTGTTTGTTTCGGTATAGAATCACCATTTAACGACGAAAATCATCACGTGTTTCGAGAAGGCCATGCTCAGATTCTTCAAAGGTTGGCATATGGGTTGATATTTTGGAAAATTAAATAATCAGCCAGCCTCAAATCGAAGGAAACCTCACTGAATAATCGTATCTGCACCTAATACAACGTTGAACTGATTCATTTGTAACTAAGCAGTGTATCTTTGAAGTGTAGATTATGACATTTTGGAGGAGTTAAGTCATTTTATGCATTATCAATATGAAAATTACTGAAATCATCAGTGTATTAGTGAATTGGTTGTAGATCGACATCTCAATGTCTTTGACTTTGCGTTATGTCTTTGTGATTTGTTTTCATATCGTGTGATTTTTAAAAATGCCCAGAAATTACAGTAGACATTTTACAGAAAAAATATATTCTATTTAAGTAGCTTCAGTATTAAAATTCAACTGTGAGGTTTAGATGAAGATGTTCATAAATGACAGGAAAGCATCACATTCACAGTCTACTTCAAAATAAAAGTTGCTTAATTCTCTTTTAAATATGGCTTTATGCGTCTTCAATTTTTTTTTCAGTATGATTGGACTGAATGTAATTTTTAAGCAATAATTTTATTGGTTCTAAGATGCAATTTCTTTTTTTTTTACTGAAAATTGGTGAGAATTAATTAAATCAGAGAGCATTTGAGGTGGATACAGAGTTACATTAAATATTGTTATATATAAAGTAAGCTTTAAAAATTAAGCACTAATATAAAAAGTTTATTTTAAGAAGCATTAGAAAAGCTTGATTACGAGACGTTAAGTGTCGCAAAGTATTCCATATCAAGGGTAATGCTTATTGACATTGACATAACACATAACCTAAGAATGTTTGGTCTCTAAGAATTTTCTCTACATATCCTGTTTGTTATCAATCATAATAAAGTATCTTCATCCTTTATGTTTCCATACTTTAATTAAAAAAAGAGACTCATTATATTGGGTAATGTAGCATAATTAATTAAAAACTTTAGGTTTATATTTAAGATAAGGCACGATAATCTCACATGTTTTTAGAGTTTTTAAACTGGAAAAGCATTACTGAGCAAAATGAATATGTTTCATACGTAAAACCTCTGAGAATGATAGGATTTAAAACTTAATAAAATCTTTTAGATTTGATTTTAAGGCACTGTGGACAATTTAAAATTTTAGAGAAATGTTTGAAACTATCATACAAGGTTCAATGGTTAAATTCAAAACGAAGTTGTATCGAACTTCCGAAAACCACCTAGATTTCTATAGACGACAAATGGCAGCTCAAATTTCCAGAAGAACATCTGAAAGTTTCCTTCTTGTAATCTGAAGTTTTCTAAAGTTTATAGTTAAAATAAGAAAGTTTGAAACTTCCATAAACATTCTAGATTCAATTTTGAACCCATTCTAACCTTACACAATTCTCAAGTGAAATTTTTTCAACATGATAAAGATTCTCTGTTGTTTTAAATTTTAACGAGAACTCTTCTAAGAGCTATATGAGACCGCTTAGGATACCATAGATGTTTCTGTGGTCCTCTGAGATTGAAACAATTTTCTTTCTTTCGGTAATTTAACTTTCTAGAACAACTTTTAGAATCTGATCTCAGATACTCTCTAATGTTTAAAAAGAAATTGTATAGAACTTCTGTAAACCATCTAGATACCATTTTAAATCCATTCTATACGAGGGTCCACGAAACTAAAAGGTGACGAAATGGCGAAGTTCGCATGTATTCGCCAAAAATTAGAAAAAATTACAAGTGGTTTCCGTGGCGGACGGCTTATTATTCAGAGTTTTAAGTAACGTCTTATGCGTGTATATGTTTTCAGAAAGTTTTGTGTAAGGAGAACATAACGAAATAAAGTTGTTAAATGTACACTTCTTTAAAAAAATGTGACTAGGGACTTCGATGATTTCCTCTTGATAATAAATCGGGTTGTGCTAGTCAAAAAGCCTGCCGCCGCTTTGTTAATGCCGCCAGTTGCATCCCCTCCATGCGGCGATATAATGAAGGATCCGTCACTCGTATTTATGTTTAAATTGTCGCTTTGCAATAATTACTTCTATTATACCGACACTATAATTTTTGATATTACATGTTAATATATGAATATGACAGCTCAACAAGACAAAGTGAAAATACCATATCTTGTTGAATCCTACTATATATATCCTTGTTGCCCTCAAAATAGAAATTTTATTACAGGATAATTTCTATGATCTGTTTGAAATTTCATCTAATGTTTATAGTTGAAAAGAAATTGTTTGGGAGTTCTGTAAACCGTCTAGATTCAAATTAAAATCAATTCTAGCTCAATAAAATTCTAAAGCAATCTTTTTAGGTGCGATTTAGACTCTCTAAGACAAAATGAAAATAATTCTAGATTCTACTTGAGACTATCTAGGAAAATCTAGATATTTTCTGTGGTCCTCGGAGGATGAAAAAAATAAGAAATACTAATTATTGGTCAAAAATCCCACTAGACACTTGTAACAATAAAATATAAATGTTTTCATGTTTCGTAAGTATTACGGTGGCCTACTTGCCTACAGTTCTAAACCAAGCTTCAAAGTAAATTCGATCAACTGTAAGCTGGTATATGACAGCCTTTACTTGAAGATTTAGCCTAAGAAAAATCTATTAATGGAGTTATGGAAATTATCCATTCAAAAACATAACCACTTTCACTTCGGCATTATATTAACAGAACTTTCCAATGCGGGACTATCAATAAGGTCATCAAATGAGATTCACAAATTTGTAAATTGTCCCCCTCTAACCATTTTTTCCCGGTTGCGTCCGCTCGTCGCACTAGCCGTAACGAATTCCGATGAATCCGCTTCAAAAAGGAAAAAAAAAAGCAAAACCAATTTTAGACTCAATCAATCACAAATACATGTATTGACAAAAGGCAGTTCTTGATCAGACGACGCGACCGAGGGGGGTCGTCGGAGGGTCGGGGGCGGGAGGGCCGAGCGGCTCATTGTTAACCCACAGATCCGAATTTTAATCAAGAGGGTGCCTCTTTGGCTCCGATATGTGGAATTAAACGTCATTCAGATGTTATTGTACGTTCACAAACAGATTTTCAGCCCGCCATCGGTTTGGTTAGTTTTTCTAGATCTTTTTTGTTTCGCGGGACATTTTCGCAATTGAAGAACATCCCAGGTCAATGGCTGGCGTGATTCTAATGGAAAAATTGGGAAAATCGACGATGTGACCAGGGTTGGTGTCTTTACAATGGTGTCCCTTCGATTAATCGAAATTGATACCAGACTATTCCTTTTGTTTCATTAACAGACGGACATTTCAAGAAAAGAGGAGGGTTTTCTTGTTAATTTAGTAGACCTCACTATGGTTTTCGTAATTTTTTAATTAAATTGCCAAATTTCCAATGTTTGTTAATATCCCATTTAGTTTGCTCTGGTAAATTTTTCTTATGTTTATTCTTCAGTTGAAAAATTTGTTCATTTAGATTTGTTTTTGGTCGTTACTCTATATACACTTTTGTCTCCATTGCTGCTTTAACATTTCACAAAATACTAAAAATTTACACATCACCTGGTTTCACAAGTAGACCCAGAGGTCTTCGAGAACATTTGAAACACTTTTTTCCTGTTGATAATAGCATTCAAATTTAGTTCATGAAGTGCTTCACTCACTGATTTGTAAACATAGTGCAATTTTTTGACTCTCATAACTTTGATATGTTTTAATAGTTTAGAACTATGTCCAGCATTTCAGGCTTTTCTTCTTCAACGAATGTACTCTATAGTATAGTGTGATTTTTACATGTAGACTACATATCTAATAATAACCTTAGTCTTTTTAATTGGAATATTAGTTTTGATTCTCTTCCTACAGAGATTAACGCATTTATAAGTAAAGTTTCAATTAGTTCACATTGTATATCAATCAGTTAATACAATTTCAGTGCTCTGCTTAAAGATTTTCCCCATCCTTAAAGTTTTGTGGGTAAAATTAGACAACGACTACATATGTGCGCACGTCTTCGCGTTCGTCGGCGATGAATGATTGGCCAAAACAAGGCGTGGATTTGCTCGACAGCCCCCTCACAATACATTATAATCAGTAAATTCATTAGTTTGAGGCGCATTATGGCCCCCATTCAGGCGTCGCCAATACTCCTTCACAATCCTAAGATCCCGCCGTCACAAGCATTCATTTGCATGATAAATTCACCCAAAACGATAATACGATTTCATCTCTGAAAGGTGAAAATAAATTGATTTCGCGTACCCGGTGACATATTAATGCACATATTAAGATTTCTGACGTGACGAACGTCCGCTCAGCTCGGTAACGAACCGTCTGTGCTGCTCGAAAAGACGAGTATTGCTCTGGTCAGATGTTGACGTAATGGGTTGAGGTGATGAATCGGGCCTTTCGAGCATACCTTGAAATTACATTAATAGGTGAGATCATGCATTTAAGATGGTTCTATAAGCAGTATGGAAGAATGGCAGCGTGTGTTGTGGGAATGGAATTGAGTCCCTTTCATCTAGATATTGCCTCGGTGTGAAAGTGGATCCTGCATACCAAAACAACGACCCCCGTTCATACTTTCGAATATCCAAAAATTATAACTAGTCAGTGATTTAATTTAAACACTAACTGGTCTATACATGAATTTACAGTTGCAGTAACGTCAGCGACTGTAATGCTCAAAAAATACAAACTAACCTGTAGTTCACATGTCACACTAAGATTAACATTAAGGTTTTAAATTACAAGTACTAAGGAATGAGTTAATGCAATTTCTTAGTTTTCAATTGTTAATTCGTACAAGTCAGATCCAATATTTTAATCACAGAACGCTACACGTACCCAAGATATCCTTCTGATAGTTCTAGGATATTGTAACTCAACAGAGAGAAATAACAGGTATGAAATTCCAGTACAATTGACGTGCCATTTAATGTATTTAGCAAATATTTTGTAAATATTAATTAACTATAAGTTCTATAAACTCATGAATCTAAGGTTACCTATACTTGAATAATTTTCAGCATTTAACTGTCGTGGGAGGGATGCTCGCTGATCACTTTGCAGCCTTCGTTTTTAATTTCCTCCATCGTTTCCCGATCGATATTCCCAAATCCCTTTGTCGAAAGGGCGGGAATGAGCTGAAAGCGAGCCCAGCATTGTTATTCTCCAATTTTTATCATCATCTTGCGCGCTACACCTCTTATTTCGCTCCACCCTCACGTACAAGGGTTAAATCTTCGATTAAAGCGACAGAAAGCGTCAAATATCGAAGATTGGCACCCCCACCCTCGCGCTTTGTTGATAGAAGGGGGATCTCATAAGCTTGAATTTCTATTCAGATGTTATTTTGCATGTAGTAGTCTGACTATTGTTTGTTTTTTCCCTTCATTATAGGATCCCCTTCGGGGGAATTATTTACTTGATTGGGAGCAGAAAATTGTACGGAAATCATTCAGATGGTGGATGTGCTCGTAATCTAATATGTACGTTAAAGCAGCCGGGGATTACTACGGTCAGAAATCTGACAAGGCGTCTTTAAACTTTGAAGGCTCCCATTTGAAAATGAAGGGTATGTGTAATTTTTTCTAAAACGTCATTTTCTAAAATAACGCAAACATGGAATCACGTAAACCCCCGCAGTGACTCCTTACCCATCTGTCCAAAAATTGCCAACCTTAAAGCCTTAATAATACAAGTTAAACACCTCAATGTCCTATCTTCTTGTCATGTAGAATATTGTTGATTTAGGAGATTTGTTCTCTATGCTTTTGTTACAGACACCTCCACCTAAGTTAGCCCTTAAAAAGCCCACACTACGGCCTTTCTCTTATAGCAGATATGCCACGTACACATATCTTGTACCCATAACTCGTCGTTAAGACCTCCATTGAAAATGTCTTGAGTTCTGTGGGAGCAAAAGCAAACATGAAGTTGAAAGTTGTAGTTAAAAAAATCCTGGATTTTGGAAAATTGGCAAGGCCCACGAAGAGAAATGGGCAAATTTATATTTAAATATTCCGCAAACTGTAGTTTCATAGTATGCTACTATAACTTCGTTTAAAGTTTATTATCAGAAAATACTGAAAAATATTTAGCCTAGCAAGTAAATAATAATGAATTTTTTTACAGGTTTTCTTATTTACTGTGTAATTAATCTTTGGTTTTAACCAAGGGCGCCGCGAAGGGAGTACAAGAGGATGTACTTGCATTGCATTGCATTGTTGTACCATGTAAATAGACATAATATTGTAACATTCGTCCCTTTCGGTGGAAAGACTTTAAGACTTATTGTTGGATGTACGATTTCCACTATAATGAACAACTTTCTCTCCACTTCGAACCGCAATGCTCGTTAATATTCCCTCCATCCCTTGTTTAAAACAAATTCCAGAAGCATGGGCGTCACTCCTCACATTTCTTTTCGGTTTCCATCGCTACCATGTTGCTTTTCTCACACCCTTCTCACAAATGCCCGCACATTTTAACATTCTAATAACACCTCATGGAAGCGACAAGGGGCGTACAGCCCCTGCACCGGGGAGTGTATTTTGTGACCGCAGGGGGGCATAATTAGTACGGTGGGTGTGTTGGGATGCGGTTGACCCCCCCGGTCCAGATATGCGCGCCCCACTTTTATCGCACCGGTTTGTTAGTGTTTTTATCCGGGCAATATCGGTTACTCCCAGATGATTATAATGCCACTCTCGTGTTTTCGAATGGTGTGAGAATGGTAGACGTGATGGGATGTTCAACGAGTTTTGGGAAGCAAATTGAATGTGGCAGTCGTGGTGTTCGACACGCGTTACTGTATGTATTTACTATCGCTAGAAATCGATTCATTTCGACATGAAATTTGCTATTACCAAATGGCCGCAGAACGAGTCGAGTATCAATAAGTTGACTTCTATTTTCTCTAGCGAGAAATTAAATGACCTCTCAAGTCAAAAAGGTTATTGGCCACTGGCACTATAGGAGGTTCGTAAAAGATATTGGCAAATCGATCATGGCTGATCGATCGTTCGAAGTAGGTAAATTCTTTTATGGTACTCACTTATCTAAACATCCTTGAGGATATTTGCATCTAGAATTTTAATAGTAGAATCTACTGTTTGAAATGGCTGAGAACAACTAGTGCCCAATACCAATTATAAGTAGTATAAGTAAGCACTGACTTATCTTTTCCCGTTCTGTCGAACGAAGAACGAGGGATGCACGAAACGTTAATACACCACGGAATTAAATACAGAAAACGAGTACCATGTAAGCAACTCTCTGATTCGAGTTGAGAGAGCAAACCTATGCTCTCGAGAGATTGAAAGTACCCATGGAAGTCCTTGAGGATTTTCGTGTAATTCGTAACGATTAGGTATCAAAAATTTTGATTTCTATTTGAACCTGGAAATTATGATGAAGACGAAATCGATGAGGAATGCAAGAGTTTGCCTACTTTCATCTTCTTGATTAAAGAAACAAGAGAAACTGTATCGATGTAACATGGTTTAAATATTTTCAGTTTGCAATAATCTCACTTGAGCTCTATTATAACGTTGGTTGAATGAAATAATCTCAAAATTTTGTATTCAACCACTTCCCTGAAGACAAGAATACGAGGGCAATATAACTTATTTGAACGTGTAAAATTCATATTAGTATTGCCTACTTTAAAATTAACGTATCGTAGAATGAAGCTGAAATATCTGCGTTCGTCACTTTGTAAATCATAAATTTATAACGTTCCATATCGCCAATTAAATGAGAAAAACTCCATACGGTATCAGATAATGACGAAGGACGTGAACCCTGAAGCGACTGCGTCACATCACACACATACCTGAAAATTCGACTTTCCACGCCGTATCGGATGCACAAGGGCCTTGTCAACTTGGCAATTTCCATATCATTTCCCGGTTTCGGTTACATGCTGCCACTCTTTCAAATGCAGATCTCTATCTCTCTAACTAGACAGCGCTCCCTATATTGCCGCCTGATTGAGGAGTTGACAATACCTGAAAAGCAAATGCTTTGTTACCAAATTGACAATGAAGATCGTATCTCTCTTGGAAATTCATATTTTTGCCGGGTAACGGAATAGAAACCCGTCGAAATGTATTGAAAATTTCCTTTTTATTTTAAAAATAAAACTGTTTTTTGTCATAAAAGGTGTTTTATCGGAAAATATATTTTGAAACTTCGATATACTTGTATGCACTATTATAACACTAAACTGATTATTATTAATTACTCTCACTGATACTCAAAAGGATTTGCGCAGTGACGGTTAATAGGCATGTAACGTTTTAACGAGTGTTATAATAATATGTAAATGTCACTCGTATGTACTTTCACTGGGTTTTCATCAAATAATTCCTAACTAATAAATAATCAATAAGTAATATTTCAACGGAATCGCCAGTCCCAACTTGCGACACAATTCTCCGAATAAAAATAAATCTAACAAAATTACCAGACTTCCACGATCAATCCGCCCACTTTATTTTCCCTCGTAAGAAGAAGTCCCTCCTTGGGCGATAAATCATAATCTTTATTAATGCATCTGCCGCTTTTTCTTTTGCTCCACGACGAAAATGAAACGTTGACCGCAACTCACAAAACAAACTCACCCTCGGTGTCCGCCCTTCCATAATACCGCTAATATCCACCGGAAAAGGGTGGCGCTACTCTCGCATCGGCGGCCATTTACCCAACTTCCTGACTTACCGGAAACATTAGCCATCCGTCGAGAGATTATGTCCACCCATTAATCATAACTTGTTCTTCGGAAGTGAGCTTTCTTTCGGTCGAAAACGGCTACACTGGGAAAAATATTGAAGTTCGAGAGAGCACTTTTCTAAGTGCTTACAATATCCGTGATTAATTGATACACCAATAGTTTACATGATTAGCGAGTAAAGGAATATTTTTTCCGCAGTGAGGAAGTACATAAAAAAGCATTTTCAAAAAGTCTGCGCTATCAATGCGTAGGAGTATTTAAGTCTGAAGCACTTAACTTGTAGTTTAGTTTACTTGCTGAAATTAATTTCTGATGAATTTAAAATTTGAACTGACTGTTTGATAGGCCACAATAACCAGTATCACTTTTATTTTGTAGGACTCTAGTATATTCATTACTCAACAACACTGACACCAGGTAATAGTGTTGTGCAGATATCCCTATGTCCGAATTTATGATAACGTTGGCAGGTGTCGTCTCTTTTCTTAGTGTGCACGCGTCCCTTTGAACATGAATATTATTATTGATATCCTTGTTTGGCATTTCGCGTCCAATTCGTGTTATAAATGATATTTGTTGGCACGACACGAGGACATGTTTCTTTTTAGTGCTCTTTGTGTTTTCTTTCCCGCATCATCTAAAAGTTTTGGCTAGTAATGCGTTCTGTTTTGTGGTGTATCAGCCTTTATCCGGCCGTTATTTATTGTGCTTTTGGACTCCTTTGTGAGCTTTTTCTTGTCGCGGCTCTTGCTGCTAAACATAGCTGATTAATATCTCCATGTTGCCAGCGGGAGGGGAACACGAACGCGAATATGGCCTCATTTTGTATTCTTTGGGACACGGTCGCGATATTGTCGAGATTAATTTCTCGCACTTATACAAATCTATGAGTTACATGTGAATGTGAAACTTTAGAAGGCATAGGATTTCTTCATTATTCTTACCTTTTATGTCTGTATCACTAAGGACTTTCTTCAATTTTATTAAACCGTCTGTGATATTTGTACGTTTATTTACTTGTGCTGAATATTCGTTTTTCATTAAATCTTCCTGGTCTAACACAATCCATTTCTCGGTTATTCATTAACAAAACAAAAATACATATTTTCTTTGGTCACATTATAATATACAAAATATTGTGCTAAATCAATGAGAAAGAAATATTTAGTGCAGAATACTTCATACACAAGTACCTGAGATTCACAATTGTATGACCAAACATAGAATATCGAATATAATAGAAGGTAAAGGCAGATTACTAAGTTTCTAAAAGAAGAACATGACTCCAAGAATTATGAAATCTAAACAACTAACTCAAAGTAAAGAATTTCACCTAAAAAGAAACTGGTCAATAGCTAATATACCTTATTAAGTTGATTGATTAATCTAGGGTAAAAGTAATGTGGCTGAAATTCGTGAACCAAATAACTCCAACGTATTACAACCGATATTTCTGTTTTATTTTTTAATCCTATACCTGAAGCAACCTTAAAGCCATCTAAAATTAATATCAAGTGAATTGATAACAGATTTGATGTAACCAATACACGTTAAAATTGGAGTTGACGAATATTAAAGGCCACTAAAGATGTAGTGACTAAGTTTGTCTAAAATGTGACTAAATTTGTGATGTCTGATATACGATCAAGTAATCTAACTAGTCACTGGACCGTTAAAACTAATCCATGGAGTGTCCATAAATCTGACGTTTTATTTGACGATAAGGAGGACCATCTTAATAAAAGTACAAAAATTTGTTAATTTATTAATTATTCTAAAATTAATTGCAAAATAACGTTGCACATATTTTCTTGAAAATTTTAGATTTCTCTCTCCAGTTAAAATTGCATTACAAGTATAAACCGAACAAATAGCCATCTAGTATCCATATTCAAATTTTAAAGGCAAATGTTCTTATGATCATTCCTCGATCATTAATCAATAATGAACATTTCTGTTGAGCGAAGCATTATTATCTGTAAAACTTCTTCCATACAAATTTCACGACAGGCCCATATTATTTTCCCAAAGTTTTGCTCCCACATATAATGAATGTGCCTAATTTTACCAGGGTACATGTTAAAAAGATACCAGTGTAAATAGACTAAAGCAGTTTATTTAACAATGTCTCTAGAAAAACATCGAAAAATATTAGCCTCTACAGACATAACCCCACTTATATGGAGCCATATAAACTGATGGTGGATATTACGTATATAATTAATCTCGACTTAACTGGGCCGCCTTGACTGATCCCTACGTTAGGAATTTTGTAAAGCGACTAATAATTTATTGGTAAGTAAAGCATAAACTAATTCGCTCCATCGGCCTTTCTTTCAATATTACAATAGAAACAAAAAACTGGAATCATATTTTCGATATATCGAAAAATAAAAGAGTTTCAGCAAATTTTCCAATATGACTACTTTTGATACTACTAATATGTTAATAAGGACATAAAACTGCACATCACTGCTAAATCAACAGCATTGTATCTCCACCATTAACAAAGTTAACATAGGCATGTTAATACCACATAAAAAAGTACCCAGTATATTTTTGTCAATTGATTTGATGCTTATGAATATGCCACTCATAAAATTATTTTAATTAGATACGTTCCTTACTGACTTAGAATGTAAAGTGTGCAAAATTATTTAATTGAATGACAGTTATAGTTTACAAGACTGAAGAAGTTTTATTTGCTTTGTGTATAGAGCACAGGGCACTCATGCTGTTATAAACAGTTAGTTCACTTAACTTTAAAGCACCATTATAGTTAGTTCACCTCGAAATTATCAAGTTTTAATAGTTTCATAACAAGCAATAAACTCAGTTGTATGAAGATGTGTATTCTGTACAACTAATCGATTCTTTGGCGGACGCGCCACCTGCGCCTTCGTAATTCCCAAAAACTACCCTAGTATTTCCTCATCTTGAACAGTTTGTATAATACTTAATTATGCCCTTCGATGGCCTATTTTTCACCTCTGTTGTGTTTTATTTTTGAGATCATAAACGCTCTTGACGGTTTTTCCGTTATATGAAATTTGTATTTGGCGCGTCTAATCAAGTATTGATCGAATCGCTCCAAAAACGTGTTGATTAAGGGTGGCTTCCAAGGGTTGCTGGGACGACCGTGTGGCCTAATGGATAAGGCGTCGGACTTCGAATCCGAAGATTGCAGGTTCGAGTCCTGTCACGGTCGGGATTCGTTTTTTGCTTTCACTATCATTGTTCCTCCATTAATCAATTAATATCAGAGAAACCCGCAAATTTTTATATTGGCGTATTGGCGTAGAGATTTAAGTTTTTCATGAAGAAATTCATACCCTCAAGGAAGCTCCTTCAAGGGGAAAAATCTCCTTGTAATAACTGAAATAATTTATAAGATAAAAGAAGATAAAGACGCCTTACAGGTAAGTTAGGTATGGAACTTGGAACAAAACTTATTTTTCTTAATTTAGGAGACATCCCAAGAACAGTAAAAATTGGTATGAAATGACTTGTTATTAAACAACGTAGAATAGCAGATTTTACAAGTATGCAGGTAATCCAACCAAGGAGACATTTATCGACTTTAAATTTATAGTCACGATACATCTACATCACGCAATCTAGGACGACTAGTGTAAAATTCTTTGCTAAAGAAGAGGTTTGCATAGCAAGCTTAAGGCGAAAAAGGAAGATAGTTACAACATTTTGTCAGGTTTGGTCCACTTAAATATGCTTTGAAATGATAAACACGTTTCGAGCTAGAGTATAGCTTCAGACGTCCACCTCCGTTTTTTCTGCAAATTTAATTTTTAGGCGCGCCCCTTTGGTCCTTTAACCCCTTTTTCCTCTATACTTCTAAAAAAAACCTTCCTAGCTAATTTTTTGATCCTTCCCGGTGGGATCCAGTGGTTTCCCACAGGGCAACCACCGTCCACTCGACTCGAGTACCTTGTTTCGAAGACCAGGGCCCCAACAATCGCCGAAACCACTCGAAATTCAGCTTTCTTTATCCGCACCGCTTTCACGTTTAATACACTTGTGTGTTCTTAAATAGCTTTATAATAAATCTAATTCAGTTTTGCTGTGAATTTGACGCGGAGTGTCGTTTCGATGAGGATCTCGAGTGGGATCGTTGGTACAAAGGTGGGGCTGCTTAGTTAGAGGTATTTCTCGGGGTGGTGAGGGCACGACGTGAATACGGTTTGGTTTAATTGAGGAGCGACCTAAATGGTGCGATAATGATCGAGATTTCATATGAACGATTAAAGCATATTCAATTTTTTAACGCAATAAACTTAGCTCTAAATTGTCACTTAGGATTATTAAGCTGTAATAGCTCAAATATAAAATAAATTATACCATAACACAACACTCCAGAAAGTATTCTGTTGATAGGATTATTTTATATTTTTTTTTAGCCACGATATTAATCATGCATAAAAATAATGGGGTTCCTGTATCTACGGTACAACTCGTTTTTGTGGTATAGGCAATAATAACACGTATTTCGTGACATTAGGAAGAATTGTTACAAAACCACACGTGTTCACGTTTTAGCACCAATTTCCATTAAGAGGAAGAAAGTGAAGTTAACAGTTTTCTTCTTAAGTGTCGAAATTGGACAAGTTTTGTATAAGGTATGACCTGACTGTTTATGTCTATATCAAAACGCTATTTTCTAGTTTCTGCTTAGTTTTCTGAGCTTTCTTTTTTCTCCTTCTTCAGGGCAAGCCTGGTAAGAGCAAGTACACATTTATTGTACTACTTTACTTAATGTACTAATGGCGTATGCTATTACTTCAAGTAATGCTATTATACCCTGTCAAAGAATGAGGCGAAGTAATAAACCGATTATTTCGCCGCTAACCAGAGGCGTTCTTAAAGAAATCAACGAATATTAATAAATGCATTAAAATTGTCTATGTAATGTTGAGTTTCCTTAAAACCGGTATAATTGATTTATTAAAAGGTAGGTATTACGACCGCGATTGTTAGCATCTCAGGAACGCTTCCCTTTTTACCTGAATTGTTGTTAACTCGTCATTAATATAACATATTACAATATTGGAAATCGGTATTTTTTATAATATTTTACGGTAATGTTTTTTTTCATACTGTTTGTCTAATAAATCCTCGGGATATGGAAGAAACGAAGAGATATGAAAATTTCCTACCGATGTACAAAAGTGGGTGCTGTCTAATCGAGGTGCAGATAAATACTAAAGTTCCTTAGACGAATTTCTAAAAAGGGGACTACGTCGAAAAGTTCACGCTTTCTTTTTCCGCAACGAACTTCCGACACTAGATAAAATTCTATTGTCTGTCCAAGAAGACGAGGACTTTCCAAAAATGAGCCGATGTACATTATGGACGATTTTAAAGGATTTGGAATTTCGATGGAAGAAGCACAATAGAAAATCTGTATTGATGGAAAGAGATGACATCATTGTGTGGAGAAGAAGTTACCTGCGCGATATTCGAAGGAGTAGGCTAGAAATGAAAAAAATTTTCTATCTGGACGAAACTTGGATTAACGCAGGACATTCCGTGCCAAAATTTTGGCAAGATACCAGTGTAACTAATCGAAGGCAAGCTTTTCTAGAAGGTTGGTCCACCGGTTTAAAGCCTTCGTTGGGTAAAAGGCGACGGCTTATTATTACCCACATTGGAAGCGAGGATGGTTTCGTTGAAGGGGGAGAACTAATTTTTGAATCAACTAAGACAGGAGACTACCATGAAGAAATGACTGCGGACATGTTTGAAGAATGGTTTGGTCAAATGATCGATCTAATTCCGAATGGTAGAAATGGTAGAATGGTAGAAGAGAAATTACCAAATAGCTCTTGGCGAAAACAACGTATCGCAGAATGGTTATCCTCGAAAAAGATCGAATGTGCCGAAAACCTATTAAAAGTAGAACTCTTGCGTTTAGCCAATTCACGTAAAGGTGATTTTAAAAGGCACGTCGTCGATGGATTAGCCAAGGCGAAAGGAATAACAGTGGTTCGGCTTCCTCCGTACCACTGCGACCTGAATCCCATTGAGCTAATATGGGCACAAATAAAAGGGGACGTGGCGAGAACAAATACAACGTTCAAATTAGCAGATGTCAAAAATTTGCTTAAAGAAGCAATATGTAAAGTTTCCAAGGAAAATTGGCAAAAATGCATAAATCACGTTCTGAAAATTGAAGACCAAATGTTACAGTTGGATAACATTTCGGAGTCGTTGATAGAATCAAGTATTATCAACCCAAATGATGATTCTTCTTCAGATTCCGATGTTTGGGAAGAATTCGACGATGGCAACGACGACTGAGGTTACCAAGGAGAAGGTGACGGCTGGGAAAAACTTTTCATAAACTGGCCCTTCTCAGGGCCGCAAAATTTCATAAATTAATGCACGACCATACATGTACTGAAGTGTTGTCTTTCTTTCCCTCTCTATCTCGTTCAAGCGCGCGCCCACACACAAACACACACACACGCACGCACGCACGCACACACACGCGCACGCAGACGTAATTTTTTCAGTTATCGGTTATTGCACATTTCGTCATTTTTCCAGACCGTACGCCAGTGAGTGGTTCTTCGCATGTGCCGAGGCGTACAAAATAGCCAATGGTCAGGGAGAAACACTCGTAATATAAAGAGATTACGGAAGGTAGCGTGCAAAACATTAGAGAACTCGACATATTTAGTGGGTGCCACCTTGTATCGGTTTTGCATTTATAATGAGTTTTTATTACTTCGCCTCATTTTTAGACAGACTATAACAGTAAATTGATATGGTTTTTAAATGAAATTCTTTCCAAATCATATATGTCAATGTCACTATATTTAATTGAATTTAGTAAATTCATCAATAATCAGAATATATAGCAGGTTTTGGGATTATTTAAGAGCTTATCTATTGAAACTGAATTCAAATTGAAGCTACTGAAAAAGGATAATAAGAGGAAAAAACTATAATTCAAATTTTTTAACAGTTTTCTTCACTATATTTTAATATTCATACATTTCAATCAAGATGTGAAACTTATTTTGACAGGAGTTTCTGTCGTAATTCTTAATTTCTAAGAAGACAAATAAAGCAATTTAATTTTAAATGCCCTTTGCTAAATATAGCCCAATTACTGACAGCACCTTAATGGTAATTAAAATTAAAAATATTAAAATTCACCAGAATCGATTTAAATTGTTGGGATTACAAAATAATCCACAACTAACAACAGAATACTTAACAAAAGAAGTGCATTTTACTTAGGACCGTAATAGATTACTTCCCTAAGATAAATCTAGGTCCTGATTACCTGTGGAAGCCTCATTAGAGATTAATGATTAGACAAACATTCGGATAAGCCCTTCGTTAACACTTCCTAATCATCGGATCAGTAGGGATCAATAATATTCAACTGCCCTGTACTTAGAAATGGTTATGCTTCTAGAAAAATTTTGTTAGAACAATAAACATAAAATCTGAAATTTAATGTCAGCAAAAGATAGTATGTATTGCAAACAAAGAACTGTTTGTTTGAAGTAGCAATACAGGTTTTTCTAAATAATATTTTATATTATAATTGATAAACGAAAAATAATTTTTTATGACAGTAAATTGGTGGAAATAAATGATTAGCTTATTGAATTTAGTTTTATATTACTCGGATGGTTTGAGGGAATTTTTTTTGTATTAAACGTATTAAAGTCTCATTATCCTGTTCCAAATAAAAATTAGACACTTGTCGCTTAGGCCACCTTTTTTGTGCGCGATAATAAAATAGTTTTTAACTTTTTACCACAAAACGTCTTTTGGTCTGATGCAGCGAGAAATCTTTAATCTAACAAATGTAACCCATTTCCTCGCCACAAGTAACATGGACTACCGCAAATAAAATACACAAATGCGGCATTGTGGTGCCCGAATTTACAAAGCAATTCAAAAGATTTCAATATATCCACTGTGGGGGCCTGTATGTTGCAGATATTTGTGTAGAGAATTCGATTGAAAAGGGCTCGATTCAGTATTATGATGAAAATTTACACTTGTGCACTCTAAGGCGCGCCGCTTGTGTTGTATGACTATGGAAAAAGGTTTTGTCGAGTGTGTATGCGCTGGGTTGGGTCGAAACGACGACGGTGGGTATTCGTACTTTTTTTTAAGTTGAATTTAATTTTTCTTTTCGAGACGCGACTTTTCGTACGTGCTGAATGCCGCGGGCCCTTCCGAGGGACTTCCGAAGGTGACAAATTTTCACTTATTGTGCTTCGCATTCACGAAGTTTTCTTTAACACGTATCTGCGGTTAAGCACATTCATATTTCAAAGCAAATGAAAATCCTTCGCCGAATCGAATTATGTGAAGGCGAAAATCGCACGAAACTGTCAACTCTCACACAAACGGAAATAATTTTGCAGTTCTGGGAGCAGATCTAAAAGGACACTCTTAAGAAGATTTTAAAAAAAGATCAAAAAATACCGTTATGAATTAATCAGATTACTTAAAAACATAGGTATATGTTACCCTCGATTGTTGTTAATTGAGATTTTTTTTGATGTTTTGTTGTTTGCTAATAAATTTGTATTAGTTTTTACAATAACATAGCCACTCAAAGAAATTCAGTTAATTTGTTGCTATAAATTCAATCAACTTTTATTATAACTTTGAAGTAAGTGCTAGTAAAGTTCTTTAATAAACTATAATCTAGACCGTCTTGGTATATGGTTGTTTTACATTTATAATCAATATTTCTCGGACTACTAACTTAGTACCCTGTCAATGTTAAGAAACTTTAGATCAAAGTGACCAGCAGAAAAACCCAAGCCACGTGAGTTTATGAAATATACCAAATTATATACTTAACACAGCTAGAAGTACGTAATCCAATTACAATCGATTGAGTTTGCTAATACAAAAAGCGTTACAAAATGGGAAAGTGGAGATACCACCTAAATGCCCACAATTGTTTATCCATGCCCAAAGAACAGGGCCGGAGTAAGAACACTTACATATCTCGAGAAAATATTCCAAAATTTTTCGTCTCGTGCATATTTCGGTCAGCACATTAATATAAAATAGCATGCAATATTATGCTTTAGCTGTGACAAATTGAGTGATGTAGAATGTGTGAAAAAATCCGTGTATCAATTAAACTTTTATGATGCTAAACTGAAAAAAAATGGCGACAGATGGAAGTGTTAGAGAGAAGTCGGTTAGTATATCATAAAACCGTTTCAAATTCTTTCATATAAATCATGAGAGCAGCTCTTATAAAGGCTCGAGACCAAATTCCTTTATTTTTCATAATTCTTTGTATTCCCAAACCTCCGGTCTTGCGATGGGATCCAATTTGAGCGCTTTTATGGCGGAAGTCTTTACACAGAATTCAGAGAGCAACCCTAAAAGATATCCTCAGTTCCACAGGAATATTTTGTTGATACTGCTACGTATTTTTATACAACGGTCCTAAGGAAAAACTGGAGATATTATTAGAATTTTTGAACTGCTTACATAACTGGACTGAAATAACTGAAGAACTGGACACCATGAAATCAATTGTGATTTTCAACTGGAGATATTATTAGAATTTTTGAACTGCTTGCATTATAACTGGACTGAAATAACTGAAGAACTGGACACCATGAAATCAATTGTGATTTTCAACTGGAGATATTATTAGAATTTTTGAACTGCTTACATTATAACTGGACTGAAATAACTGAAGAACTGGACACCATGAAATCAATTGTGATTTTCGACGGTTTTCCACGAAGCCTAATTCGATTCACCAATATTTCCCTTATTTTTCTTTATTCCTAAGGAACCCTGGCGGTTCGTCTCGATTTCTTTCATAGGTAGAGCATCTTTGGCAGTGAAGAAAATATTACGTAGTGGTGGTGTGGTCCCCAGTTTATCAAACACGTTGATAGATAGAACAGCATATAGCGAAGATTTCTAGAACATTTATCTCTTAAAATTGATGGGAGTTTATCCGGTAAGGGGGTCCAAGTGCCTAAATATTAGACAGATTTCACTATGTTAGTCCTGAAACAATCTATTGCTTAGAACATTCTGGTAAGAGCTTGCAGATTATGTGACCCATGAATGTACACAGAGATTTATTTTTTTTTTTGGTGAAAATATACAGACATTAAAAATAGTCTTGAGAGATAATATATACATTACATTTATAAATCTTTTCAATTTTTTTCATGGGGATCACCCACCCCCTTAAAATTTGGGATTCGTATTATTTGAAAAATTCTTTTTCTGTAATAATTTAATTGGCAAATAAAAATGCCACTTTAAGAATTGGAACTTAAAATGTTGGTAATGACACTTCTAACGATTTACCCCTTTTCCTTTTAGAAACCTCTAGATATATAATTTTCGATTCAGGTAAAATCTTCAGTATAAACAAAGATAACGAACGAATAAGGAAATTGTAATTTTCCAAAAAAAACCGAGAACTAACCTTTCGAATAGATAAAAAGCAGAATCCCTTGCACCATCTTAGGATCTTAACACCTCAATCGACATTTTTTTAATTAAACATTTTTACTCAAATATGATCCTAGAAAATTTTGTTTAATACTATCAACTTTCAAAAAAAATTCTTAGAAACTTAATTTGCAGGGCCAATTATGCCATACTTCTTGTATCTGCATATTTCATATTACACAAGTCCATACAACCATTGTTAAATTATCCATATCCACGACGACGCTCCCATTTTGTGGAAGCAGAACGGTAAGAAAGAGCTTTTCTATAACGAATTGTTCGCTATAATGAGCCGGTTCATAATGACAAGAAGGTCCTGTGTTGAAGCAATGAAAGCTAATAAGATAAATTACTCTGGATGGATATTCTCTAGTGATGACATTTTCCATCGTGCCTTGTTGTACTCATCAACGTTTATACGTGGCAAAAAAAGGGTCTCAGGACTATCGATGGAATTTTGGATGGACAGTGGTGGAGCCTATCGGGATAAAAATTCTGATATTGATTATACTAGTAGTAGCAGTTTTTCCCATATGTGTCGACTGATTGGTTTAAGAATATATTACGTGTCGAGTAGAAATTAATTTGTAATGGCGTCTTCAATGAGTAAAAGTTGATAGTTTTAGTCTCCTAAAACAAATTCATGTCTTGAGACAATCGCAGATATTACACACCAGACATTAACAATCTTATTTTGGGTTACAATATTGTTTAAAATTTCTGAAGATACGATCCCTAATTTGCATGATTCTGAAAATCGTCGCTCTCTCCGCCACTGCATTTTTTTACCATAAGCGATGAAACGGATCGTTAGTTCACATTCTCCAATAGCATTGTGGTCTATCCGAGTCATTAGAGCCATATTGTGCGGATGCACCGTTCACTGTCTTCCAGCGTATCTCTTAAGGGTTACAAGCCATTAATTATTTTCACCATTTTCGTAATCCTTTTTTAATCAATTAAAAAGAAGTTGAATAGTGTCACGGCGGACAATGGCGGGCGCCGAAGATTCTCATTTTAATTTCGATGCCATTCATCGGTGAACAACTACTGCTTTGATTTTGGTTTTCGTTTAAGGCATTGTTTGTGTGTTCGGTATTGTCGTCTCGGGCGTTATTCTTGTTACAAAATTTCGCTATTTAAAGGGCCTATAAGGATTTTAGACAATGTAATCATTAAATATTTACAAACCGTTGTTTGGTAAACGTTCTCAATACCGTTGTGACGGGCCAATCGATCATTTTGAATGCCGCCTTATAAGATGCCGCATTTGGTTAATTAAAACTATTTGATCAGCAATATTCACACATTTAGGAGGGAAGATCTGTTACACATGAGGTTCATGTGAAATTACAACACAACTTGAACTCGAAGGTACCCCTCAAGATAAATTAATAACCACTATTTTGATAATTTAATTGGAGAACGTTAGGCATCAAAATATAGTAATTGAATCAATATTGATAGGTTCTAATCTAACTGCACTTACGACTCTAGTCATAAGTATGCATAAATCTATTTATAAGCAATTAGACCGACCAAATTTTCAAAAAGGTTTGAAATAGATTTTTCAAGATTAGAAATAAAAATTATACATATGATAATACATTTCTTAACGTTAAACAACCAGCGAAAGATAAATAAGCAGCATTTAATTATAGCCACTTTAAAGCAAATATGTTATTTTAACGATTATACAACTTTCGATTTAAACAGATTTCGAAACCTCAATTAATTCAGCGTAAAGTGTTTTTATTTAAAGAACACTTTAGGATTAGTTTATTCGACGGCATTATATAAACAATATTTAACACGTTGAATGCCATATGAGACCAACGTGGTATCACATATATTATGCCTATTTGCTTTATGAGACCAATGTGGAGTCGTGTGTATTGCCAAAACATTTCTTAGAGCTTACTCCCTTAGAGTATTTAGTCTGGAGAAGTGCGAAAGATTTCATATACCTGGTTTTGATTTTGAACGAGGTTCCCTCTTTTATTCTATCAAAATGGAAGCAATAAATAACGAGCCACCAAGAAAGGCGTTTTACTGAGATGTGTAGAAATTATCAATTTTTATTCTACGTTAGTATTGTAGTACTTTTACATGCACAAAGAGATTTTACTACCTAATGTCAACGTAACATCTACAAATCACACAAGACAACTATTATTGTTTTTCCATAACAACGGCTTATACGGGGCATTCGCTACACTATCCCTCCCCGTCTTCAGGGTCGCCCTCGACCCTCGGACGATCTACTTCCACAGCACTCCATATCAGCGAATGACTACCATATCAGCGAACTGCTACTGTTACGGCTACTGCTACTGTTACTGCTACTGCTACTGCTACTACTACTGCTCCTACTACGGCTACTGCTACGGTTACGGATACTGCTACTGCTACAGCTACGGCTACTGCTACTGCTACTGCTACTACTGCTACGGCTAATTCTTCGGCTACTGCTTCGGTTACTGCTACTACTACTACTATAGCTACTGCTACTGCTACTGCTACTTCTACTGCTACTACTACGGCTACGGCTTTTGCTACTGCTACTGCTACGGCAACTGCTACGGCTACTGCTCCTGCTACGGCTACTGCTACGGTTACGGCTACTGCTACTGCTACGGCTACCGCTTCGGCTACTGCTTCAGCTACTACTACTGCTGCTACTGTTGCTACTACTACGGCTAATGCTTCGACTACTGCTTCGGCTACTGCTACCATGCGCACCGCTCCTCCCCTTTTTCAGAAATTCCGCCAGAACTTATACATCGAGAGCCAACTGTCCTCTCCAGGCGATGTTCACCTCCGGGAATCTCGCCATAGTTGATCTAAAAATCAAACAAAACACGCCAGTATCCTTGCCAAATCCATTTGCGATGAATTGCAAGTATATGTGTAATTGTGTGCATGTGTATGTGTGTGATTAACTCCATTGAGCGGGTTGGACTGCAAATCCTGTACAAAAATTTATCAGCAGCAAATCGAAACCAAGCAGGCCAATCCTCTTTCTGACCATCAAAGACACCAGGGATAACCAATCCCATCCAATGCTCCAGGTAGAAGAGGGACCTGTCTCTTGAAATCCTCCGCTGCTCATGCAGTTACTGAAATCCCCAGCAACTGCTTCATGGCTCCAGACACACAACCCAGTGGTCAACCATCACCAATTCTTGTACTAAAGATGAACAGCGCCCGTCTCCCAATACGAGTTACGAATGTGTGTGTAGCACTCAAACGGGCCACGCGCGCCAGCCGTACGCAGTCAATCCATTCGAGTGTTTTCCTAAATCTAGACCTGTTTAGGTTAACCTAAACCTTGGTGTTATAGTGGTGTGTATTTGTGAGATGGTACTTAGCTTCGGATTCTGTAGCGTTTCGACCCGCGCCAACCGCTCAACTCCATAACGTCGCACAAACTGCACTCCTCGCCTCTTCGCCGCGTGCCATCGCCATCACTTCCGTACGCCATCCCAGGTCCACCAAACCTTTATCCGCTATTCCGGTTCACAAAATCCCGGACAGGCCCCCATTGTAGTACTTTTACATGCACAAAGAGATTTTACTACCTAATGTCAACGTAACATCTACAAATCACACAAGACAACTATTATTGTTTTTCCATAACAACGGCTTATACGGGGCATTCGCTACAGTATTATGCTATTATATACAGTACGCCACTGGTCTTGGGTAATTTTTTGACCGGATTTTTGTTTTACATACCTATTACCAAATTTTCCTCCATTACTTTGTTATAGTATTTAAAAATTATAAGCTTGACGAAAGACGCGTAACTACCAATCAAAAATCAATGCCTTTCAAATTATCTCGAAAAATAAAATACCCACATATCCCAACTAACAACTAGGCTAAATAACAAGCCTCGTTCGTAGCAGGTAAATTCTTTTATGGCACTAACTTACCCAAACATTCCTACAGACATATGCATAAGTCATTTTATTTTCACTGGGTAAGGCATACCAAATTACAGGGGATCATAATGCATTAAACACCATTTACTTACTTACTGTGATTACTTGTTAGTGACTTTTTATTGTGTTCTTTTCAAAAAATTACAATTTTTATGTTGAAATATTATTCAAATCGAATAAGAAATTAAAACTGAAATTAATAACCCGAGTTATGTAAAAACAAATTGAAAAATTCTTATGGCTTCTGTATAGAACGTGGAGGAATAAAACGAAGAAAGACTACAAAATTCCTATCATCTTTATGTCTAAGAACTATGGTAATCGGTCCAATCTTCTTTTAGCAGACATACTGTGTTTGTACATATTTTAGGTAGTTCTTCTATCAGAAAATTTAACAAAGGAATTCAATGGTTTTCCAATTAGACACCCATGAAATGATAATGGTTATTCTATTATCTGTTTCCGTATATTAAGCCAGTGAGAATTGTACGTGACAAGATGAAAAATTCAATGAATTGTTGTGTGACTGAAATATTTCCAAATTTCGGATTATCTATTTATTTAAACTAATTTAATGTTAAAAAACGTAAGGATTAAGGTAGTTTGTGTATTATTGAAACACATAACTTATCAATTCAATATTTTCCATTTAACAAGCGTTACTTACTGTTGACCCAAGAACAGCAAAAGTCTAACACTATATTTTCAGTATTCACACATTTTTACACTTCGGAACCTGCAGAGTCGACTTTCGCAGAACTCGCCGCCCATTATTAAAACCAATTAACTTTTCCCATTGTGTCTAAATTCAATCTCCTCCAGAGCCAATAAAGTAATATCCCTGAAAAGGCCCCGTCCAGGTACACACAAAAATCTGTTTGTACCTTATCAACAAGGCCGTAATATTGACTTTTATACTTTTACTGGGGGGTTATTAATAATAATCGCGTAGTAACTCGATCCTTTCTGAGAAGAATGGGTAATAAACGGCAAATGGTTAACAGAAACTGGTCTTACACGCCCTTTATTATAAGGATTTAAGTTATCGTTAGGGCCTTAGCATTAGAGTTCGGAGGAAACGTCTGGAATATATTCGGTCAAAAGTGTTTACCAAAACAAAATAAGTAAGGGGTATTCTAATTTAAAAATAAAATTAGTGTTATGGTGCCTTGAAAAATGATTTTTTGGGTAGAATGCTTATTTTTGGAAATTGCTCTGACGCCCATTTCTTATAGATTTTAGATGGTGTTCAGGAACTACTCTTTTAGGGGGACCAGGTCGCTTTAGAAGCTATTGAAGCCTTCCCCTTATCATTACAACATTTCATACGACCAGCACCTTACCATAACAAAAAAGATTACGCGAACAATTACAAATTGGCCACGGCGGGACTGGTCATTGTCGTTTACGTTTTAGGTTCATCTTATCCATGTAATTCCAGTGGAAACCGACCCCGAAACTATTCCCCGCACCCCTTTTCAGTTGCAACTTCATAAATCTCACAAAGGACACTTTCATCTGTCTTTGCCCTTTGCCGTTTCCCTATATACAAGGTGATGTGGAAGAGACAGAACGGAACGGTCCGCTTGCCGTAGACAAGGGTAGCGGTGACCCCGTTGCTATATATGCGTACGTAACAATGTCAACTGTAACGGTCACAATGGACCATTGTTTTGCACAGTACGGGTTTATTGTAAACATTGCTAACGCACAATGGCCCACACAAAGCGCCAAAGTCGATATATATTGTCGCTGTGGGCCAGATGAAAGTGAGGTTCTTAATTTACGTTATACTGCTGTATTAACTACTCTACACGTAATTAACAGGGCGATAATAATAAATAACCATAATAAAGCACTGCGTGAAAAATAGATTAAGAAAAATCGAGAACGGGAGGAGATTAAGTAGTGAACATAGATGGAATATTTAGGGATCGTACTTGAAGTGCAAAAATTGTACTTTTTCCAGGGTAACAGATTACGCAACTCCCGAACTGCAAAATTTGAAAAAAATGGCAATATCTTCTACTTCTGATAAAAAAATTGGGATATTTAAAATAGGCACTATACAGGCGATTGTGTTGCAATGGCGACGGCTAATTATTTTGAATTCTATAGTAACATATTATACGTATCTATTTTCCAAGAAAATATTGTACACGGAGAACCAACAAACTTGCTCCTTTAACTACTCCGCAAGTCAATTTTTTAGAAACACTATTTTCATCAAAAAACCTAATTCATAAATCTAGAATTTAAATTCCAGGATTTTTGCGACAAATCAAATCAAATAGAATCTATTATTCAGAATAGATCACGTGGTTTCTGTCCCAGAAACAAATATTCTTTTCAATTTCCAAAAATTGATATTTTATGTAAGTAACTGATCCAAGAAGAGGCTGTCTAAACGACATTCAGCAACTTTCTGAAAATTCTAATGAATTTTAGTCAAATTTCTAATAATCTACCCGTATGTTAATTAAAAATCGGATCTTTGTGTTGCCCTTTAAAATGAATTCAGTCGATTTCCCAAATACCTAATGTCAGTTATTCAATATTCAACAATTTTTAGCCTTTTAGTGCAGAATTAAATAGCTTTAAAAAATTTCTAATATATTCTGGCTATTTTTTTAACAACTAAAATTTTAACCGAAGTAATCTTCCAAAAATTTGTATTTAGCTTCGTGAATCCTACCATAACTGATCAAAGGGACCGACATAAAAGTGCAATGACGTAACTGACTTTTTCGTGAAAATCGGAATATCATACATACCTTTTGACTGGCGGTTTTTCCTCGACAGCTCTACAAAAGCTTTGAAAGCCGTTTTTCTTTGCAATGGAAACCATTTTGCTAGCCTCCTCGTGACACATTCTGTAATGTTAAAGGAAAATTACGATAGTGTGAAAATGGTACGGGAAAAATTAAAATATATACAATACAACTGATGAGCTATAGATGATTTCAAGGTAGTTGGTTTTCTGATTGGAATGCATGGCTGGTATACTAAGTACCCTTGTCACCTTTGTCGATGGGATAATAAAGCAGATTCAGGAGATTACCAAGAGCAAATATGACTCGAGCAAATCGAGTTTCAGATAGGAAAATATAAAGTCAAGTGGAAACCAGTTGTAGAACATAGGAATATATAAGAAATTCTAAAGCTTTAGAATATTTAAAAGAATTCTTTCTCAAATTATCTGAAGCTATGGTAAAAACGGGTTTAAATGTAGCGTCGGACCATAAATAAAAAAATAATGACCAGTTGGTGAATTCTTACAATTACTGGTAATGAAGAACAAGCCCAGAACAGTCTTAAAGAAGTTATTTCAGATTTTCTCAGATAGCAGGAAAAAGATCATTTCAAGGGCTGACAATCAAGGACAATTTTTTATAATAATTAATAATAGAGTAAGTAATAGTGTGTTATCTGATGTAACAAATATGAAATTCATGTATAATATGCTATCTAGCTATTAAAAAATCATTTGCAAAACACATGCAGTTTTAGTTAATTTGCTGTAATGATATTTCAGCTCCTAGTTCCTCATAAAAACCAACATGTTTCATTTGGAAAGATAATTTTATCTCAAGGAGTTAGATGTAGGTTCCATCTAGGCTGAGTTAGGTTTAGGAAAATACATCAATATGGGTTGGTTAAAGAATAGAATGATGAAAATTTGAGTGTAAGAAGATGAGGATTTATGAGAAAGAGAAGATGAGGACTTACGAGAAGATAAGAGGATTTCCTCCTTTTACGTTGGCCAAAGATTTGCGGACCTGCGAATTATTTCGTTTAAAATTTAACAGAGTTTATGCCTCACCCCAATATCCATAACTTCGATAAAATTTAACTGATGGAACATTACGTTGAAGTTAATTGAAAAAGAAGACCCAAAAAGTGGTTTTTGACGTATTTATACTCCACCATCTAAAGAAATAAATCAAAGAAACTCATT
Organism: Cryptocephalus primarius; assembly: GCA_963576515.1. Lineage (NCBI taxonomy): Eukaryota > Metazoa > Arthropoda > Insecta > Coleoptera > Chrysomelidae > Cryptocephalus > Cryptocephalus primarius. The sequence continues at coordinate 14,072,602 of OY754942.1, read as the reverse complement.
TCCATGCATAAAAATTGTCATCATTTCGGATATTTTCGTTCTCGAAGGAGTTTAAAAATTTCAAAACTCACCAAAAATTGGAATTTCCCGCCAATTTTTTCTCAAATATATTACATCAAAGGCAATAAAAACCTTATAGTTAAATAACGTGCAAAATCTTCTGAAATGAAAAAAAGGCCAGCGATTTCGTCTGTAAACTGAACCCTTAGTGTCTAAAATTTGGTTAAACGTATATACAAGGTTATTTTTGTTTTGCAGAAGAGCGAAGGGCAACTTTTACTATCTCACCAGCTAGAGACTATATTTTTATTTTTTTTAAAAAAAACTGGGTTCGTCCAGGAGATGCATTATTAAAAAACCAAAAACAGATTTTTAGTTGGTATAAGACAGATATTAATTTTGAGAACGCGGAGCACAAATAGTGCATTAACTTGTTTTCAAAATTTGTATGTTGTTTCACATCGATTTATTCTAAATGATATCAGAAAACATAAGAGTGTAATCAACTATTTAACCCAGTATAAGTGGTTTCCCTCATTATTTTGGAATTTAGAACGAGTAGTAAATTTTACATTGTTGCTTGAGTTGCACCCCAATTTCACTTGACTAATTTCACTATGTTTTACATTATTTATTTTGTTATCTATATTTGGGATTGCAAGCTTATTAGCAAACACATGTTTTCAATCGTAAATTGTATAATTTATATCTGCCCCATTGCGGAGAATGATAATGGCAAACAACCGATCAAACTCGCGCTTGTGTACATTCATCGCTATCAAAAACAAACCTAACATCTGCTATTACGGAAACCGTCAATTTATCACGGTTGCTAGCTTAATTTATCTCCCGACACCCATCTTACTACTCGATAATTATTAATTCCCATCTAAACACCATGAAACCCATTCGGATGGGAGAATTACAAAAACATTCGCACAATACATCGAAGAAAACATGAGAGCAGGTATTCCCGAAGAATATCCTGATTGTACGGTGGGACAATAAAAAGAGAAAAACACTGTTTAGTCCTAGGGATGCGGTGAATGCGAAAGAGAGGGGAAAAAGCGGACCAATGGTAAAAAATAAGGGCGGAGCGCGCCCCTTTCCGCTCGATTCTCTTTAAGGTAGTCGCTCCGCCTATGTGCATCACAAATACCATTTCGTCACACGGTCCTACGTCAGTCTCAGGCTCGTGCTCGTTGAGTGAACTTGGGAGTGGTGAAGAGTTATTGTTGAGGTATGAGCATGTACGGTTTCACGACGACGACGGCGGCGAGCATGGTCGACGACTACGGCCACAACCTGCAGAACGGCCAGAACGCGCAGCAGAACAACGAGGGGCACATCAAGCGCCCGATGAACGCCTTCATGGTCTGGTCGAGGATACAGCGACGGAAGATCGCGCTGGATAACCCCAAGATGCACAACTCCGAGATCTCCAAGAGGTTAGGCGCCGAGTGGAAGCTGCTCTCCGAGGGCGATAAGCGGCCGTTCATCGACGAGGCGAAGCGACTGCGGGCGCTGCACATGAAGGAGCACCCGGACTACAAGTACCGCCCGAGGAGGAAACCCAAGGGACCCCTCGGCGGCGGAGGCCTCAAGCCGACCGTCGGAGCGTTCCCGATGCACCAGCTGCCGTACCCGTTCCCGGCGATGGACTCGCTCGCCTCGCCGTACCCGTACTTCAACCCCGCCTTCGACATCTCCAGGATGCAAGGTATGAAGCACCACCACCACCACCACCACGAGGAGCAGCAGATGTCGCCGCATCACCAACCGGCGGTCGTCACCTCGCTGCACTCCTCCCTGCATAACTCGTTGTACTCGTCGCTTTACCAACCCCCGAAGGCTTTCCCGTCGGCGCCCCCGATGGGGATGTTCTCGTCGCCGATGATGTACTCGGCGTCCTCGAGTCCCGCGTCGAGTCCTTCGGGTTCGGACCTGGAGATCCGCAGGCCCGTGCCGGTGATGTATTAGCGGCGGTGCGTTTTCGTTGATCTCCCGTGTGTATATACATTTGTTTAGGCATTTTATGTTCTTGTACGTGTCGTACAGATCTGTGTAATCTGTGATTGTATTGTCGCGACTGATTTTTTCTCTTCATTGTATAAAGTCGGACCGTTAGGTAATTTTTTGCCTATGTATAGCAATGACGAAATGATAGAATTGTTAATTTATTTTATTTTAGTATGTATATAATATATTGAATAAATCTCAAATCTATGAACGAACCTCTCTTTTCATTTACAGCAAGGATACTGGATTTTTCTTTATTTTTCTCTAACGATATTACGATCATCTATAATGGTTTTTTCCTGCATTCCCGTATTTGCCTTATTATGGGGACAGAGAAATGTAATAAATTTCTTAACAGCGATTAAATTTTCATAACTGGCTAACCACATCAGTGAAATAAAACAAAATGACATTTTTCAGTGGGAATTGCAGGAAACAAAATTTGCTCATTCTGACTTTTTCTATAAGATTATATTTGTTCGATATCCCGGTAAACAGATAAGACATTATCTTGATAAACCTTGCTACTCAAAATGCTGGTGAATCGAACTAGTTTCACATAGATAACGAAGAAAATTATATCGAGGAGGGTTACTATTTACTTCTATGATTTGTGTGGGTATTATTAACTTTTACTAAAGGAGGAGAATGCCCAAATTCACCCACATTTGGTCCGCCATCTTATTAGCACAAGGTTGCCAACCTTACCATCGAGAGATGTTCCTTAAGATGTCCAAGTAGTCAAAAGTACGATTTTTTCCAAAATTTAGTTTTCCTTCGTTTAATTTCCTTGGACTATAATATAATTCGAGTATTGTTAGTGCTCGCAAATTCTCTCGAGAGTACGGGAAATTAGCGCCTTTTAAATTTGAATTTAAAACGCACGTAATTTTTTCAAAAATGTTTTGTTGCGTAACGAGCAACAACGGGCATGGTTCCACCATTTTACCGGGCCCCAAAACAAATAAAATCTCTAGTTTTTCTCTAGTTTTCTCTTTCTTCTAGTTCTTCTAGTAATTCTCTAGTTTTTCTACAAACTCAAACTACTTAAAATGTGTATAAATTTCGAAGATTTACAGACGTACAGATTTACAGAAAAAATTCTGTCCTTCTAAAAAGCTAAACCGTAAAAAATGCCTTAAGATCTAATGTAGAAGGATTAGGGAAATTGCATTTTTTTCAATCTTGGAGGACCACGAAAAACATCCACATTTTCATAAGTGGAGAAACAGATAGCATATCAAATTTTCAACAGAAGAAAGTGAACCGTTCAGTTTAGTAGTACAGGGTAAAACAACTTTAAAATTTACTCTATTTAATTTACTAAATTTAGTTGAAAAATGGGATATATGGGGCGCTTATCCCTGGACCCTAACTTTAATTTTCGATCACTCTATATATACGCTATATTAATGTTCCATTCGGATTGAATAACAGGGATAATTGCTTAATAATTGATAGTAACTGTACAAGGATAACTTTTTTGCTAAACAAATACAAATACCACATAAAGATTTAATTGTGATAACTAGTAATATAAGAACTATTTTCATTAAATCAATTAGGTTCGCCTTGTTAATTTTTACATAACGAAATGCAATTATACATGTGGCATGTTAAATGCAACAAAATATGATAATTCGATTACTTATTCACGTAAACAAAAATCAGATAAAATCATCCGACGGAAAGTTGAAATACCTCAATTATTCGAATTAATTTTTAATATATTGCTTCCTAGCAAGTGCTTATAGGTACATGTACATACAGGAAATACTCAACATTGAAATAAATGGAAAGTTTTTATAGAAATGCAAGAAGGAATGTAAAGTGTGTGTTGATCTAGTGATTTCACAAATTAGTCTCTTCCCTAGTTAATAAATTAGAATTTAAATATTCATGCTTTTTGGTCTTTAATTGGGTTGAGTTTATTTAAAAACTACTAAAAAAAATGCATTTGTTAAGGGCTTAAGATGCACGCTTGACACAAAAAATTCCCAATGACATTATCCTTTGGAAAAGTAAATTTCCTCGTGTTGGCATCCCTTCCATATTCCCATTTCAGTGTCTCAAGATATTTAAAACCGATTTTTGGGACGTTTTAAATTGTAGTAAGCTGATATTTAACGTGAACCGTAAAAACTTCACCGTAACCGTAAGAACAGGTTTTAAGGAGATCCTGAAATCCTGTAAAATTAATTTTTGCAGTTGTAACGAAAATTGCTTAAAACGAACATTTTAGGATTTGAAAGTCATACACGGTAGATTACCAATATTTTACATTTGATGAAAAAAATTTTTAAGCTACTTAAAAGAGCAAATCGATCCCAGTAAGCTTAGTAATATGAATATTGCATAATTTTCGTTAATGTAATTTCAGATTTTTGGGAAGTACTTAAACGTTACGCTAGTACTCGCTATATTTTTTTTAAATTTCTAGTGTCGTAAGATTTTTTATTTATCGCACCCTAAAATTAATTAACCCTGTATTGCTTCATACACAACCATTAATTTAAACGAAGATTGCTTCTCGTCTGGAAAGAAAACTACCAAAGGGCCTTATACACACCACTTGAACGTTGAATAACGTTTTATCCCTTTTAGAGAGGGGCTCTTTTAATACAGTTGAGACAATGGCAGAAGTCGAAAGCCACAGTTTTCATTCAATTAATATTTCAATTACTTCTGTCCAATGGGGAGCAAATTCATCGAAACAATGGCGGTTCAAAGGAACTCGACGAAAATACGAACGTACTTTTCTAGAATTGAAAGTCGATTTCTTTGAAAACATTGTTTTCAAACTGGGAAACAATGGCGGTGTTTTTGAGATCCAGTTAAAAGAGTTATTCTTGCAGGCATATCAGATTTTTCTTGCAGGAGGGCAAAAGTATTGTTCGCTTGTTTATTATGTAACTTCCAGAGGCAAATTCGTCGGTTCTTTTTACTTGAATAAAAGCTCAGACACTGTAACTTATAATCACATATTTTAAACCTAAATTTTGTAATCGTAATTTCTCTTCCAATTTAAATAAATCGCAAGTGAATCATATCGATTGATACGAGACAATCATTTAAAATATTGCTTGTAATAATATTTCTACGAACGGTTAAGGATGTACATTTTCTCTTTTGGTGTGTAATTATAATTTTTGTGGAATTAATTTGCATCTCGAGCGCGTACCGTGTTCAGTTTACGAGGCTGCGTCATGTAAAAGACAAAGACTTCCTTCGGTTACTGTTCCCGCATAAATACGTGCCTGCTCATTTGCTTGCCTTATTTAAAAAGAAATCGCATTTAAGTCAATAACAAACGATAAAGCTGCCACAAAAGCCAACATTTTCCGAGTTAAGTCCCAACAAAAACCGTATTTACATTTATTTACATAATCCCCAGTGTAATTTGGGAAATTTACAATGTCCTTACTGGAATTCCTTCAGTAGACTATTGTTGGCCGTTGCAAAAGCGCCTCTCGGCTCGTCACACAAGCACTCTAGTAATAAGAATTTGTTCGTGAACAAAAGGCGCTGCTTAAGCCTATTACTGCGTTTTCTTGGTTTTCCTTGGGGCTTTTGTTTACCTTTCTCGAGAATTCTGTCGGGGAATAACTTCTGCGATTGTGCCGGTAATACAGTTTTATTGCACCTATTAAAAGGGTGGGACGTTTCAAAAGGGTGCCGAAAACTAACTGTGAACGGACCCCATCGCCTTGACTTCTTGGTGGATTTAATTTGTAAAAGCGTGACTAATGGTTTTTTCCAAGTAACATTTTTTTGAATTCACATTTTGAACTGGGGGTGAGACGTACATTTGTATGAAGTTGTGGCTTTTCGTACTATTTACCATATATTATACTAACGGACTCCACTCCTAACAAATATTTCTCAATAACACTTACACTAGTTGTACATACTTCACAAAATATTTTGTTGAATTTAATTATTTATTTTTTAAAAGATTGTCGCTTTTAATCTCGAGGGTGTAGGTGTAGTTTTGATACAAAACTTATTTATAATAAAACATCACAACTATTTTTATACTGTACCTAATCTACTCTTAGAACCTTGTTAATTAATTGCGGAATTACCCAAATCTACCCTTCGACTTCAGTTGTTTTCCATTTAATTCTACATAAACATATGTGTACTAGCTAACCCGGCCAACTTCGTATCGCCTAACAGTCGATTCTTTAATTTTTTTATTTTTTTAAGTTAATAAGTCAACAATTACATTATGTCAAAAATTAAAAATTATAAAACTCACAAAATTCTTTTAATAGTCACTAAAAAATCACAATGAAAATCACAATTTCAGATTTCTTATTATGATTAATTAACATACAACTGCAAATACTATTACAAACCTTAAAAGTTGGCATAAAATTTTCCCGAACTACTTTTGATGCTCCAAATGAAGTCATTTGAAAGCAGTCGTTATATTGTTGAATATTCTTTAAAAAGTGTATTGAATCTGTTCCTATTCCTAAAACTAATGAGTACAATGGCTCTGGAGGTGGAAGCAATGGTATCAATTTCACCTTTCCATTTGCGCAACACAATCCATTGGCTTCATTTTTGTATTTCAATGCCTTACAATATTGGCAAACTGAGTTCATAGGTCCAATAGCAACACAGTTGTAGGCACTGTAATCAATTGACATATCGTAACAGAAGGCAGCTCGATTCAAACTTGCACCATTTTTAGTCGAATGTCGCGCTTCACGGGTCTGTCTTAAGCGAATTCTTTCACGTTCATTGCGATCTTCACGTTCCTGGGCAGTGCGATTAGATTGATAATGCATTTGATTTGTTGCATTTCGGGTTCTCCTGCCTAAATTTGTCCGCCGCCTTATAGGAGGCATATTTAGTAAGTCACAAACACACAACACTTTTAGGTTTAGTAATATTATAGATGCACAGCAAAGAGATATTTGCATTTCAATTGACATTTTACCACAGACAATTTACATTTTACCATAGACAACAAAAAAATAAATATTGACAAATATTGACATTAATATTTATACGATACTAACGTCACTCAATTGTTTTGCCTTCCCGGAACCTCTCCACTAACACAAACTTTATCGTATGGTATTAAAGTTTAAATTGACTTTTAAGTATTATCACAAATCTTTTGTATGGGAGTATAGAAAAGTGTTGTTTTTAGACTTTTTCAGGAAATTTAAATTATTTTTTTTTTGAATTTTTCTCTCCGTAAGAACCATCCTCGTACTTCTAGGAATATTTTAAAAAAAGAATTAGCGAAATCGGTCCAACCGTTCTCGAGTTTTGCGCTTAGCAAGACATTCAGCGACTCATTTTTATATTATAGATATACCTTTATTCCTGACTATTAACATATTTGTGTTATATTATTTTCCACCCAGCTAAGAGCAAATAAGAGTAGCAGCCTACCTAAGCAAATACCTGTTGTCTTATACAATATAAAGTGTGTATAAAGTGATTTCTGTTGTTTCTCGATAAAACCCATAATAAAGTTGTACGTATGCATATATCGTTACACCTACGTTTCTCATAAAAAACTCCTTTTTTTTATTCGAAATAAGACAGCATGGCTTTTGTTTGTTTTTGTATCAATTATCACGCATCCTCTTCTTTTACCACTCTAGCTGGCCTCTTAAGACTATACGGCTTTAAAAACGTGTTTTAACAGGAGAACCAACATTACAAATACATTGTTATGATAATCTGAGACAAACACAAACTACTTAGTGCGTACCTTTTGTTTGCACTCTCGTTATTTGGGCGCCTGACAAGTGCCTATAATAGTGTGACATTTCATCACTGATGTTTAACATAATAGTTTGAACATTACTAGGGTGGTGTACGTATCTTAAATAAACAGAAAAGCGTCTACTTGGGCATGAATACTACCTTATAAATAGGTGTGTGCATGTGTGTGGTGTCTGCGTTCCTCGGAGGTGGTTTCAGGATATTTTTTCGTATATGTTCATGTTTAGGGTTGCTACTCGAAATCAAAAATTCGAAATGATATATAAATGGAAAGGTAAATAAGTTATGCTGCTTGTATTTTATATGTAATCGTTATTAGCAATTATTTGCAAGGGCACTATTATACAAGCATTATATCACTAAAACCATGGCGATGGTGGACAAAATGGTGTTTAAGATAGTGTTTAAAATCTCAAGTATGAAAATAAATAGCCACGAGAGTTATACAACTTTACGTCTGGATATACTGGATATACAGGGCGAGTATGGCATAACCCTAAACTTCTTATCTATTTTTAGTCAAAAAGGTGTATCGTTAGAGTCAATCGTATCTAACGTTCAAGGGCCGCCTCTGGAATACGTGCTTAAATTATTGAGTATAATTTATTGTAGCATTATTAAATCTGTTTAAGTAAATCGTGCGGACAGTTTGATTTCAGTTTTTAAAACTCCATCTTTTCTGTAATAAGTGACTTCTTTATGGTTTCTGACTAATGATGTCATTGTATGGTTTTTAAATGCAAACCCTCTTTTCGTATCACCATTAAAAAACTGAAAATGTTACATAGGAAAAATTTTGAAAAATAATTCTATGAATGTTGAATAAACATTTTCATTGGAAATCCAAACAAACAAGCTATCCATACATGAATAAATGATAATCTTCAGAGGTCCATCACCAGATAACCGTTGTTTTTATTAATACATTAAAATAAAAGAATTTAAATAAGGTGCATGGTTAAAAACGTGTCTGTTTTAGCTCCTTTTTTTAGTTATTTTCTTATATTTTTAAAGTTCATCCATGTTTTCTATTGGTTTATACAACTTGTTTATAAATAGATGTGGAAATTTTTAATTTTTAATTTTTTTCCCTAAAATACTGGTTTCCTAATGTTATTTTTGTCAATATAATCAAAATATCCTCTTTTAGCAACAAAAGTTTCATTTCGATCTGTGTGATTACAATCACACGGTCATTATCACAAGATATCATGAGTCTTCTAGGTAAGTTTAGCAACAAAAACCGACCTAAAACTTTTGTTTTAGGTTTAACGGTAGTGGAAATGTCTTTAATAAACAGCAAAGGTAAGTAGTGCAGTTTTCTTAGCCAACACAAATGAATGGCATTAGTTTTTTTTTGGCGTCTTAAAACCATTTCATTCAGCATTTTCTAAAGTGGTGTTGATGGCGGATTATAAATTTCATGAATTTTCTCCTACTGTTTTTGCATTGGTAAAGATGGCTAGCTCATCAACATAAATGCATGTCCTTGCATAAGTATATTTGTTGTTTGCTATTAAGTTATTAGCAGGTATGAGGAAAAGGCTTACTCTCAATATGGAATCCTGTTGTACTCTATTTTCCAAAGCTCATGACAAGTATAATTTTGAAGAAAGGATGAGAGTCCTATCTCAGATTTTTGTTTACAGTTTTTTTAATTTCAATATAACTCTAGTTCAATACGCTTTGGTATCTGCATAGAAGAAATTTTGACATTTTTTTTAAAAATTTTTAGCCCAATAAACTTCAATGGTTAAAATGTTATGAATTTGCCCCATTTTTAATTCTATTTAAGTCAAATAAATTATGAAGTCATAAGTTTAGAACTTCAACAAAATACACACAGCGCCGAAAATAATAAAATTACAGGATAATTTTGTTAGAGTATAGTTTCATGCCACTCTGGCTTGACTTGTGTGCTGCTGTCATTCTTTTATAGAAAATAGTTTAAAAATACATGTTATATTATACATTTGGTAATTCAAGCCACGTCCGCATGCCGCTGGGCACGCAATGCACGTCCCTCACTTTGTGTATCTCAAGTTTATAAAATATTCATCCCTTACAAAAGGTCTCTGCATATTACAGTTACCGATATGTCAATATTAAATTGAAAATATGATATAAACTTCATTTTAGAAACATACTGTTAAAAGAGGTAATTCTAGTCACATTTCGTTGACTTTTTTCCTCGTCTTCTCTACTCGAACGGCTCAAGGGTAATCGCATTTTTCAATTTCCCATCCCCGAAGACGAGAGAAAAAGAATTCCCTCTTCCATTTCACAAAATAAAGATGAATAATGAAGGACGATGACAGGCCTGTAGCTAAGTATTTTATATTAAAACGTTTGACAAAATGCTCGCATTGTCTGAGGACCCAGACAGGTTATTGTCGTCTCTTGTAATAATGGCTCTTGCAATATCGTATGCAGCTAATATTACACACGACATTAATTCGCTACAATGGATTATCTGCTATTAGTGAAGGATCATATTTCACGCGTTCTTTGCTTCCTTGTTTTGGGGATGGGTTGTACCTTGCACTTGACTAATTCAGGCATTACCTGCTGCAATATGCTATGAACTTATTTTTGATGCAGGATAATTAAAATTACTTCTTTAACTGTCAAAGTGTTAACTTGCTTTGGATGAGACATTTTTACCAGCGTTAATATATAAGTGCCTGATTTCTCGGGGTCCTTTTTTCTAGTGTTGTGCTGCATACCTAATTTGAATCTTCTAGCACCGCAAGTTATTTATACTTTCGTTAGAAAGTCGTATATCTAAACCCAAACCTATTCTACCGCGTGTCACTATAAATAACAAAAAGAGGAATGTAATTCGATTTCCTGAAAAAAATTCCACCGATCCAACACCAAACACCTGGTTAAGTCGGATTTAACGCGTGTCCGTCACCCGGTCTTTCATCATTCGGGAGACAGGAGGTCCCAGTCAACATTTTCATACTTCGAAATCGATTTCGGAATGGACAATGGCCAAATTTTGGCAATAATTTACTGACAAAAGCTCGACTCCCAAAATTTACAGGCCCACACAATGAGCGCATTGTTGCCCGGTCACTTCGTTTTAATACAGATTTATTTAAAAAAAGTCCAAGGGTACTGCTACCGCAGTGGTGGAGGGAAAAAGTGAAATACACAATTTTCCACAAATTGGGAGATACAGTGGAAAACAAAACATTTAAATTCTCAGCAGTACATCTTTCTTGTAGAGGTTTGTAAAATTTTGGCACATATAGAGGTCCTGTACAGAAGGTCCTTCAGATCCTCCAAAACTTATTTAATGGGATAAAATTCGGAACATAGAATTATTGCCTTTTTAGAGCTGAATGACATAGCATGTAACAAACTAGTGTACTCTATTTGCAGTGAATTTAAGAAGCTGCAAAATTGTTCAGTGCAGCATAAATCTTGGTAGCACGCAATATGTAACCATATGTGATCACTTTCGTGTTGTTATATATGAGGGCATGTGTAGTGGAATCGCAATATGCTTGATTAGGAGCAGAATTTCTGCAACAGTAAATTTTTTGCTTTCTTTAATTCCACTCTTAAAACATTGTACCTACTTTCACATTTTTGATCGCCTAGTAGATATGCCTACGAGTTATAGACTTTCATAAACTAATAAGCAAATTATCAATTATTATTATTATTTTAGTACTAATAACAAATTGCATGTAAATTCAATTTACTTCATCGAAGGCGATCCACCTATGTGTGTAGCCACAAGTCGTACTCTCTTCATTATCGGTAAGTTATTTTCTTAATTGAGCCGCAGTGACTTGCGATAGCATTGTTGCTTATTGACCGAATGACCATCCGAGCTGAAAGCAGTATTCTTTTACACGGAAAGCGGGCAACAGATGTTCTTTTCTGTTTCTCTGACGTCTAATTTATATCAATTTAAGTAAAAACGGATGGCCGCCTCCGAGCAAAATGTCCTTATCGCATTTAATGCCTGTAATATGCGACAATTAAATATCTGCCATAAAGATTGATATCATCTGTATAGTAATACGGCGAGTAATTGACAATATCTATAAACTTTATAGGTACTTCATCAAACCTTACTGTTGTGATTGATGCAATTCGACCAAAAACAAATTCAGGGATTGTGCAAAAATTAAGTTTTTGAAAAATAGTCCTTTGATTCATTTGAAATTACATTAAATCCAAGCTCAATTTTTAACGTTTCACACCATTATAGAGAAGGCAAGTAAATAATTATATCGATTGATCATTGAGGAGGTTGAATTACACCATTATTATGGACGTTTTAATTTAGACATATCTTTATAGGAACCGAAAAGAAAAAATTTGAGGTTCATAATTTCGCAATTTAGTTTGATTTATGCACCAGAATAAATTACATTGATAGTAAATCCTACACAGGAAATCTAAAACAAAATTATCTGTACGTAGGGTTGGTAATTTTTGATATTAAAAAATTATAGCGTTATCCATAAATGCTACAAAATTTTAAAATGGATTTTAACTTTATCAAATACTGTATCATATAAGTTCTTCTCTCTCTTCTCTAGTAAGACACGTCAATTGAAATTTAAATTTAATAATAAAAATGTTCCTGAGGTACAAAAAATTGAAATTAGCTGTGCTCCTTTAATACACTGAAAAATTTTCTGAGTACAGGGTAACCCACTTGTGCGTAATTTAAATCTACTTAGTATGATTAGTATAATTTCACAGCTCCACTGTCTTTATATACAGGCACGTATTTAGAATGTTCCTCAGCGTGTATAGGTAATTGCCTGTGATTTTCTGAATAATATATCATTGTAGCTGTCATTTACTTTTAGAAGTCTTATTCTTGTGTTATGACAGGCCGGAACCCATCTGTGGCGGACATAACGTACCGTAACTAATTTTTTTCTCTGGTTAGCAATGCCCCTTAATTTCGGACTCTTCGAAACGTCAATAATTGTAAAGCATTTAACTTTCACCGGGAATTGGCAATAAAACCATAAAATTTTGTTGAAGCATTGTCATTTTTACAGCCCTAGGGTGACTTTGAAATATTCGATCTTAGTGATTCCGAGATTGCGCCGGTCGTGGTGCCTTTTTGTTGTCTCAAATTTGTTTATGCCTTCTACAACTTTATTATGACAGTTTTTATATTTCCCTCATTTTTAGTGGTCTATAAAGCTACGCCTCGCTTTTGCCAAGGGTTACTATGTTGACATTCACTTTTTATTATTGTGATGCTTTTTAAATCCAGTAATCTATCAATGAAGTTTGACGGTTAAAGTCCGCCGTTTCCAATGCCAAAGTATAAAACTTTGGATATTTCGCCGAAGCACGCAACTCTAAAAGCCCCATCGGTATTAATTTTTGGGAATAAAAATTAATTGATGGACCGAGAAGTTGAGTCTCTCAGCAACCTTAACTAATATATTGGCAATTATTCTATTGCCAACAGAATGACGGATGTATATTATAAGTATATGGTTTGTAACAATATACCCTTGAAGCTTTAGCTTTATTATTCACAAAATCAAATTTTTCGATTGCTTAATGTAACAGGTCTATGATCTCAACAAATGTTGGTACATTTCATCATGTCTTCTAGTATTTTAATAAGTATAAATTCATGCAATAATAAAGTTACATTTGAAATAAGTAGCTTAAAGTTATGATGTAAAAATGACTAAATAATTTTATTACTACAATTTAGTTAAACGTTATTTAAAGAAATGTGGAGATACCGTTATTGTAATTGTAAATGTAGGTTTTCTCTGCATTTACGTTGATGTTTATTATTAGTAAATTTACAGATATTTTAATTTTTTTGTCCGCTTGGGAGCTAAGCGCATGAGATATGATATTTTTCAAAATCGATTCCATACACGACGATCAACGCAAGTACTCTAATAGCATTAGTGTAAATGCAATTTATTTAAAAATCAACGTCCGACTACTACATTACCCTGCCCCAAAACTGGAAAATTTCCTCCCACGACCCGTCCAAATAGCCACTCGTTATCTATTTCATATAAATTCGTTGCTCATAAAAAATATGGAGTATATTATCGAGACGTCGGCCTAAACAGGTCGTGGTTCCAGATGACAATATTTTAAATTTCCTCCGAATTATATATGCACATATTTTACGCTTTTGTGAGCTGCCGCTTTTTTAAATCGGACACGGTGTACAAGGACTGAATGTAAAAATGGTAATCCTCATAAAGGAAAAAGGATATATACACAAACAAATATGATTTGTATTGTGAGCTAGGTTTTTTGTTGTCGAACGAACACGGCCACTTTTGAAGTCCCGCTCCGTGGCAATTACGATTCGCGATTGTGTTATTGTAACTCAAAAGGATATTGTGCGTTATACTTGCATCATTAATTTCTTTTCTACTTTCTAATGGGTTTATTAATGGCACGCCATTTTCCGTTGGCGTATCGACGATCGATCTACTCACAAATCCATTCAAGTGATCTAAATTACTGTTCAAATGCTGTCGTCATTTTTTTCGGCTCGGTGACAATTTGGAAAATATATGCGCGAAGAGCCTAATTTTCGACCAATGAGTTGGAAGCGACCCACATTTCGCTAATTGAAAATTAGAAATTTGAAGAACATACAATACAAAAGGCGAATGAAGTTCAATGAAAAATGACTGAAATCGGTTTCAGAAAATATAAAAAAAGATGTGCTCACTTGAGATTTATAATAAAGACTTGATTTATTTTTTCCCGATTTGATACAGTAAGTAAGAAGACGAATTACTAGCTTGTAATAGCGTTAGTCTATAACAACAGGCCAGTAGCCGTTGAGAGAACATCGATTTCGTGACCTTTTCGTAACGCACGTTTTCTTGGCGGTTTTAGCTAGTCTTCAGGATAGTGATCAATGTCATGCAACGCCCATAAACCTCATTTTAGAAATTATTATAAACAATGTCTTAAAATCGGCAAATTAACGTGTTTTGATATTTTGAAAACTGTAGTCTCGGAACGGAACAGCGAAGTTGTAGCAAGTTGCATTGCTTTCAAGATGAATTTCAGTTTCTCACTGCAGAAGTTTTCGAGAAAATTGCAAAAACAGCTTTTGAACATTGACAACCTTCTTCACAAAGAATAAATGGGGTAACAATCTTAAAGAAATCAGAAGAGAAATTTTGAGTTTCCAATGCAACAGTAACCAAACAAATAAATTACGGTTTTAATTAATTTTTTGGCAGGTCCTAGAAGAATACTTAAATAGACTTTCATTTATTATAAACTCGTATTGTTGCAACAAGTCGGAAATCTTAAAATATTGTCAACTATCAATTGCTTTTTGTAAAAATTTTTTTTAAATTAATATCTAATTTAATTTTAAGTGGCGGGTCTCTTACGTTTTAAAAAATAAAAATAATTGCTCTACACCGTCTTTATTTAAGAAAACATGAACAATTGTCAGGAACAAAAATACCGCTAAATTTATCCTGAAATTCTCGACACTGGCAAATCGAAATTTTTGAAAAATTTTTATTTCAAGTTGTTCATTAGGAGTTTATCGTCGTTGCTTTTTTGAGATAATTTATATATTTTTCCATGAAACTCCAAGTTTCACCCTTCTTTCTACTGTTCTATCACCTCCTTACCTACCTACTGACTATATCGGATCTCTGTGTCTTATCCTCCATGGCAAGAAATACGATGCATTATTAAATAAGATGTAAATAATGGAACATATATACCATTTACGTTTCCTCGTTGTTCTTGCTGAGTAGAGAAATTTGCAATAGTCATTTATGCAAAAAAATTCCATTTTGAACAACTTAATAGCTATTATGATATGCTAAAGTTTAATTCATTTTTATAGTGAATTTTGAACGTTAAAAAAATATTATTTTGTTAATTTTTTATGTAAATAAGTTTTTTAACCAAATTTGCAGTTAGTATTATTGTCATTAATTATTTCATCTTCATTTTGGTACATAATTTACAGAAAATTTTAGATAGTCCTAATTAG
Organism: Cryptocephalus primarius; assembly: GCA_963576515.1. Lineage (NCBI taxonomy): Eukaryota > Metazoa > Arthropoda > Insecta > Coleoptera > Chrysomelidae > Cryptocephalus > Cryptocephalus primarius. The sequence continues at coordinate 14,056,821 of OY754942.1, read as the reverse complement.
TCTAATTAACTTTAAATTATTTGAATAAGTATGAGGAAATTCATTTACAGCAATATTACAGGCTTTTTTTTATTTGTGATAATTAGATAAAAAGGCGGCAGCGACATTTTTCTCTTAGTCGGTTTTCAGTCACCCTCTGGTACCAGAAAGTGATTGATTGTGCTCTTCGACCATCTCAAGACGGACACCTTAAGTGTTACCTGATATTTCTCTCGTAATTATGACGTGGAACAATCGGACAATTTAGATAGGAATTTTTCGTTTCAGTTATACACACGAGATAAGCGATCCTTTTGTATCGGCTTGCCCAGGTGGCATTTCAGATGAAGACAGTTGACATTTAAGGCGTTCCCTACAACCCATTTCAAACAAAAAACACACAATTACATAACAATGGCCAATGTACGCCTACTAACAGGGTATAGTGATGTCCCTAACACGGCACCGAGGAGATACCATCTCTATATCGAGCTGCCCGGATCTCGCTCTCGATGCTAAAAGAACACCTGAAAAAGTCGAGGATGGACAGTGGGGGAGAAACTAGTAGGGCTCAACGAATTAAAATAATTCAGAATTATTCAACTGCAGCACTACTTTTCTCAGTGAGTGATAAGTGAAGAAATTTTCCTGATCTCAATTTGCATTGCATTTTTAGCTAAAGTAGCTTATTTGATCTACTTAAGTTAAAAATATTTTCAACTTCATGTAATCAAACTCTTCAAATTTGATGAAACTTGTAAGATAGATAGGCAACAGTAGTATTAAAAAATTGACTCTTTTTCCTATTAAGCAAAAATAGATAAAATCACTATACTTATAACCAAAGAAACATTTTATAAGTTAATAACAAAGGGTTCCCATTGCAGTTAACTTTGCTTAAGACATATGTATATGTATTGCAAATCCTACCAATAAACGCAAAGAAAATTTGACGCCCTTTCTCTTTCCTAACGTCTAGGTATTTTTAGGTTACTTTTAAATTTCAAAGAGTGTTCATCATACAATCAATTAAAAACTATGTTATGACCATAACTTGTTTATGAACTACTCAAAACTGTATCATATTTAGTCCACTTCATCTTACATATTTGATAAGTTTTGAAGATCGTTGGTTGTATTTTTGCTTTTATTCACCCCAGTGTTTCATAATTAGTTATTCTCTTAACAAACAATGATAAAACCTTTATTAATTGTAGCACCAATATGCATTTCTATTTATGGCTAACTTAAGCAGACAATAATAATAATAAGCAGACTTAATTTTTCATTATTAGTTGTAACATTTTCATAGGCTCTATTGTAAAATCCCCCCTTTTCTTTGAATAATAAAATGAATCACGTAACTTAGATTTTTCATATTTCAAAGTTAGCACAGTAAATCAAAATCGATGATCTCGTAGTTTATACCTTTCGGATATGGTAGTGTCCATTATCAGTCATTGTTATGCATCATAATCACTGTCGAGAAAAACTAACAGTGCAAATTCCAAAGATCAAGGGAATTCACTTGAGAGACTAAAAAATGATTTTGTCCTGTCCCGCCACTGTCCCTATGCATGTGAAATGAGAAGAGCGGCCGATGCTACAAAAAGGAATCAGATACGTTTAAAGTCAATCCCACCATTATGGGCCACGAATTGATAGACAGGATTCTTATAGTTCCTCGCCGAGCTGCATTGCATTTAGCGAGCTACTATGAAGTGTTTTTGACATTACGTAGTAAAAGGTTCCCCTTATCTTTCGGCCATATTAATCAATCAGATCGGACCGGTCTTATTGATCACCTGCACCGATTCCACGATTGGAAATCGGAAATATCGAACGGGCGGGATTCGACGTTTCGAGACCTGTTTCAGTCAGCGACCACGGCTCATTAAATAGAATTTCCCCCTAAACTCACAACAATCGCAGCTAAATCATATTTACCCTGTCAACGTCCGTGAAAGCGGCAGGATGTTTGCCCCAATGCTCTAAATATTTTCGTTGGCGAACTATAACTAAATAAAGACGGACGGGACGGCCCTTTTGTGCGAAAGTGTGTGAAAAACGGATTTTTTCTCCTATAGAAATTATTAATAGCCCTGCGTTTGTAGTGAGAGAATACTGCCACTTATAATTTGGGTGTACCATTGTTGTCGACAAAACGGCCCATGTGTTATGGTGATTCAGTGGGGGATTGTTATATTTATGCATGATCGGGTTGTTTTTTCGGGAACTCGTACCGTTTCCCTGGTATAAAAATAGTGAAATGGGAAGGGAATTGTATTGATGGGACGTTGTGATGTGTGAATCCATATTGATATAATGTATCAAAAATGATCCCTCTTAAAGCTCCTTATAACTTCTTTCGTTGCGTTCAAAGCAAAAAGTTATCTATACTGAAAGATTAATGGACCATTCTCATACCCTCTTTACACTATCTTATTGATCCTATTGGTACTAATTAACTAATGGGTTAATTAATTACTGCTTACGAATTATTCACTAGTTCAACCATGCAAAGTGAGGCCTGAAAACTTTAACAAAACGTACTTGTTGGTCATGTAATTTTTTCGTCCTTACTTGTTGTTTTTTTAATTCAATACGTTTCCATTTTTACAACAAAACATACGCACAGAGTCACAAATTAACTAACACAGCAATAACAATCGCCACAGTTAAATCCCTGTACCATACTATCTTCTTCGCATTGTCTTTGTAAGGCCTACTTTACATTTCAGCGCGTGAGTTGCGGGGAAATATTTTAAGCGCAACTGACAGACAATTTGCAACATTTAAAATTGCCAGAGTAAATGTTATTGCCAGTGAATTGCATTCTACCGTGGTAACTCGCAGACAATATTTCTTTTGTACGCTGGCATAGTTAAGGCTTCCCGTCCGACAATGTCGTTAAGTAATGGAACGTTTTAATTTTTCAGTCTGAAATAATTTAAATATTTTACGATTCGCTGTGAGAGCTCGGCGGTTAGTGGCGAAGCTTAAATATAAATTAATTACTAATAATGTGGCGATGGTGATGTAAAGGATGCATCGAATAACGGTCGGTAATAAGTTTTGGCGAGGTTCTGAACGGAAGAACGATTTTCTTAATTTTCTTGGCATATGCAGGTATCTAAAAGTAAGTTGTGAAAGTAATGTCATAACGTTTAAAAAGCTACGCTTATAACATCTCCTCCCACGTGGAAGATAAATCGAGTTTCAGTTAAATCTGAATTCGTTACGGTTGGAGATTCCTAGGCGTGTGTTGCAATAAGGAAGATGGAACGAAAAACGTCCATTCAAAAGTCACACATCATTCGATATCTAAGTAATTAACTACCGGGGGTATCAAAGTAGCACGTTAATCAAGCGGCACTTTTGAATCTGATCTCTAGATGGCATTTCTCTAATTCCACTCCCGCGGCCGCCCGGGAGAGAATTCCATCAAAAAAGCAATATCAAAGTGTCCATTGTGAAAAATTCAAGTGTCATCGTATTAATTGAAAATATAAAGCGCAGCAATTAGAAGGCGCGATGATCGGTAGATATGGTGGATATAACATGGACCCGGTAGACAAAACGGGACTGCTAGACAAAGGGGGCCCCATGCCGGGTAAGTGATTGCTACTGTACGGTTACGTGGGGGCCCCCTTTTCACTATCAAACGCATACACACACGCATTCACAGTCACACTCTCACACGTACGAAAAGCCCGGTGATGTTGCACATTTCCAATTACAAGTACGTACATCGGATGAACAAATTCGAATTAGGAAAATTTATGAACCTTCCTTGGAGCAAGATAATGCTAATATAGGATTATTAAATTTTGCGATCTGGCGAAAATAAACTTATGGCTGCTTTGGACGTGAAGGGAACTATAAGCTAAAATATGATAGATTTTTCTCTTATTTACGAAAAACGAATGTATCGCAATCTATACTCAGGAGGTGCTACTTGTCACAGGATCTGAAACAAAACATTTTCGATAATTAATCGCTTTATGGCCGAACAAATGTCTAGACCTCGAGAAAAAAAATCAATGTATTTTCTTTTTGTTAAACAATTTACAATTACGTTACTTTTTACTCTACAATTTTACACTCTTTACACTGTTTAAATTTAAAATTGCTGCGAGATTAAGCTTTGAAATTTTGCTCTGAAATACACTAAGAAAAAACCCGAAGACCCGAAATAAAATTTGTGACAAATACCCCGGTCTCCCCTACGTTTATTTTATTATTACTCAATTTTTTCGTTTCGAGTTTTAATTATTTTATCTTTATTGCAACTATTTTATCTTTACAGATCAAACGTATTTCGCGTGAGGAGACTAAAAACCCTCGGGTTAAAGATTTGGTCTTCCCTTATTGTTATCTCTCGCCTTTGAGAATTTCTATTGGAATGAATATTAAAGAAAAAATTTAGGAGTCACTTAAAAATAAATCCATGACATCGAATACCTGCTAAGCCAAAAATATGATTAGAAGCTCCAAAAAGATATTTTCAGACATTTTTTTCCGAACAGTACTGAGAAAATTCCTTCTATTATTTTAATGTCCAAATGCACATGGAAGAAAACTACCCTTCACTTCAAACTCCAGTTCTGTGAATCACACCTTCCACAACATCCAAGGAACGTTCGTTTCCCATACGCCCTCGGCGATGTAAATTTTGATGACGTTCGCCGGGCGAGTGAAGGGCCCTCTTACTTCGGCCTAATGTGATTAATACAATGTGAATGCGAATTGATTAAACACGCAACGAGAGCGAGTGAGAGAGAGAGGAGCAGAGTGTGAGTTTGAGTTCAACCGGATCGGTTGAAGTACCGGGCGCGAAAAGGGACAGAGGGAGGTTTTCGCCCCGATTTAATTGCTGTGACCGAGCTGCGGTCGATCGGGGAGAGGGTTAGTGGTGTATCGAGAGTTACGTTAAAAATACTCAAAAATTGGAAAAGTGGAAAAAATGAAAAGGGCAAACGAAAGAAAAAGAAGTATTTTAAGAGTCAAAAAAATGACGACCACGTTAATCTCCTCATCAGAGAGAAAGTCAAGTTGTGTTGATTAGCATTCTTCATCATAGGGATGCCTAAATTAATCAATTGTATTACAGGCATAACGATTTTTTTACTTTCCATAGCTGATTTTTGTATCTTCCTCCTTGTTCAAAATAAATAAAAAAAATTAAAAAGATTTTGGTGTTGTCTTTCAGAGGCTGGCTGCATATAAAAATCGCTATTTGTCATCCAATCACCCTTAACACTGAGGTTGCTTAACTAAACGTGACACTTTATCTGCAACTAATAACGTGTCGGCAGCAGATATTGTTCATTAGCAATATCTCAAATTAATAGTCATTAGCAAAAACTTAGAATTAGAGAACTATCAGTTCAAATTAGCGCATTTCTATCAAAACTGAGGATGTGTTAACGCCGATTTGACGTTGACATCTTTCAAAAATTACACAAAAATCTTTAATTTGCTTTAGTAAAGGAGGAGAATACCCAAATCAATCATGAAAGCACAAAGTAACCTGCGTCAACATAATTTTCTTCATTGCAGTTTTTTTTGGGCTCATAGATTGACTCTGAATAGAGCATACCTACAAGGCAGCAGTAAAATTAACCGAAGTTCTTGCTCTGAAAACAAGGCTGCGGCAACAAAATTATTTTTCTTTAAATTTTTTGGACAGAAATATGATGACGTGGTAGTTAAATTGCAATAAAGTTGATATGAAATTTTCGGTCCATATTCGACAACTAGACATCTTTTACAAATTTAAAATGTTTATCTATCCTTGTTTTCAAGTGATGAGTCATCGATATTTTTCTCAAACGACACCGTTTTCTTCTTATATGGATTTGTGAGAAGAGGTCATCACATTCTGGTTTCATTAACATGTTTACACTGGAACTTACAGATTCCAGGAAATATTTAATTTAATTTTAAAAAATAAGTAGAACAAATAGTAACCCATAAAAAACAACTTAAATTTATGTATTGTCCAGCAGATGTATTAGTATATAGAAACTATGAACACATTAAAAACAAAATTAATTTTGGATTAACCGACTATTTTTGGGGATTGGAGAAGAAATAAGGGTGATCCAGCCCCAAAGAATTTTTTTATAAGTCAATAATTAAATGTGCATTATGACTAAAGCTCCAAAATTGTCTTCGATTGCTTGGATTTTTGGTTATTTACGATGAAAAAATATCCAACTGTTAGAAAATTGAGCTGCTGTTTAATAATATTATTTTGGAATTAATTACTTTTATAACTAATGTATTTATTTGGCATTTGCGATTGAAATTATAATTCATAAACAACCATTTTTACGATTTCTAGCAAATACCAAATTCTTAGGACCATGAACGTCTCCTGTCTGCCACAATGAAAATCTCCTCGTATGCCATCACAAGACATAAATTTTCACGTAAACTTGGGCATTTTACATGAGGAATAAAAAGATGAGGACGAGGATAATACCGATAGTGTGGAGTATGGGGGTGTAACACTAAAACATTACCCATACCCAAAATATTTTAACGCCATTCTACACAGAGCCCTCATCTACAGAAAGCACCTTCAGTAGGATTTCAGTATATGTTGTCCAGAAGTGAAGTATTCGATAGCACAAATATGTAATTTGTATGGTTGCTTCGTCATATGTTTTATAAAGTGGCCAAAAATTTCTTTCTTTTGTAGATAAGCTTCTTGCAAAATGTTCGAAATGTTTGCTTATCTTAATTTAACACCCTTCACCATCCAAAAATGATTAATATTACCAGGTATATCACGCAGGGGTTTAACAGTGAAAAAATATTCACTGTCCTTGCAACTTTTTATTGCAATTTTCTACAGCATGAATCTGAAGGACTATGGAATACGACAACTGACATATTCATGCATGCTTTATTACAATTATAGAATATCGACATGCACAAATACTGAAGGATATGGCTTGTGGATAATCTGAGAGGATGTCATTTAAAAAATATGCAGAAGTATTCATCAGTCCAAAACAAGGAAATTATAATTATCAAACTTTTGTGTATATTTATAATACAATCAATATGTTCTATGCTTTGGCGAAATCCCAATGAAAAATTGTTCTTTTTTTCGAACATTTGTTCTGCGCTGCAATTAATACACCGATTGTCGATAAACAGGGTATTTTGGCTGTGTAAATAACCCCGAGGTTATCGATCAAACTCACGTCTGATCCCGCATCCGATTCCCACCGTCCCTCCTCCTCTGCGATCGCGATCCTTATTGCGACCACTAATTTCAGCTAAAGGATTCAATAACAAAACAAACCGCACAGTACCGATAGCTATCGGTACACTTATCAGTTTGAAGAGAGAGAAACGTCGAGCCCGTTTTACAGAATAGCCCTTACAAAATACATAGCGAGCCTCGTCAATAGAATTCTAACCTAATCGTCGGATCGCATATTTAACTTTCATTGTTGATGCTCACAATGAGTGTTTGCAACCAATGCAGCACATCTGGTGCTAATTCGTGCACAGTGGTGGAGGATTTGAACGGGGGATTTTCGGGATATGTGCAATGTTATCCCTTTTGATAGCAGGTAACCACTCGTCTAACTTAGGGATACAAATTGATTGTGGATATCAACGCAGTATAATGTCTAGTGATGATAGTTTCTTCAAAGAATGGCTAAATAACATGCGTAATGCAGTTCAGAGGATTAGACTAACAATAAACAAACAAAAAAACAGACATGCGACCTAAACTTTACACTCGAAGGCAAAAATCTAGAATCATTAAATTTTCTCACCAAAAATAGATAAAGTAAATGAAGCCAGCAGAAGAAAGAAGAAGGAGCAGACCGATGTAAAGAAGTTCAGGACGTCTGATTAAGTATTAACGTCCTACATATCTTTTAGCTGAAAATCAAAAGTACATAACCTATGAGTCTTCCAATAATTAACGAATTTAAAACCTTAAATGTTATCACTGGGTATGAACCTCAAAGACTAAGAGAGAAACAGTTGGATTAGACCACCAATAAAAGCTGTTGTTGAATCCATGGAGACTAAATTATTTCCCAAGTGCTACGTATAAAAATGATTTGACAAGTTATTAGCATTTCATTATTTTGAATCCAATTCAAAGCTAAATACCAAAAATAAATTCTCACCATAGTGTATTTTAAATTATTTATTATAATCCAGGATGGTTGCCTATGAGTCCCTCCATCAAATCACCTCCACCTAATGTCCTGTCTGTCGGTCTTTTATTATTATTTTTATTATTTAATTTTTATTTATTGTAGCACAAGTACACTTTAGCCTGTTGTTCTCAAAATATAAATGAAATGACAATTTGTTACATAATTAAATGCATTTATGATCCGACTTCTACACAATACCGATTGTTTTGATAATATGGTTTAATTAAGAAAATCAAAATACATAACAACTTAGAAGATAGATACGATTACTTTGATTCAACCAAAGTTACAGTTAAAAAAGGGCGAGAGATTTTATTAGTAGGGGTAGATATATTTCTCCCTACGCCATTGGGGGTCTCCCTAACGACCCACAGGATCTCCCAGTCAATAATTGCCATATTATATAAATAGCGTATGTCGAGGACAAATCGTGTGTGAATCGATAGATCCCCATCAAGATAACATTTCACACGCTCTTGATTTAATCGAGGTTTGTGTTTTCCCAATGCGGATATAGAAATCTACAATTTTAATCGGCAGACGGATCCCAGCCAAGAATCTTACCATATTTAATTAAAACGATGAAGTCGAACTTAAATAAAATTATTTCAATTTGATAGAGGAGATAGATATATCTGAAATTGAAAATAATGGAAGTTTTGCTGTGAGAATTATTAGTTTAATTAGCGTTTATTAAATATGAATTTCCATTTTATGCCGGTTTTTCCATTCTATTTTGGCCGACACCGAATAAACATCAATTATCTGGAAATAAATTCACGAATATATCACTGATTCGATTATTTAACCATTGTAGGTGTTAATACAAACGCACTTTATGAACTCATTATATTAATCCTACTACAACAATAACGATTGTTCCTCAATAGTATACCATAATAATTATAACTCACGCATTAATTCCACTGTAAGCAAAATTAACATTTAGACGTCATAAAAATTAATACCCAAAAGACGACTTTCATGGCAAATCTCAAAGTCAAACAGCCGGTATTGTTCGAACAAAACCAGTGATTGACTTTTAGGACTAAATCGCTTTACGGTACCTGCAAAAGTTTATTAACAATAAATGGATGAAAGAGAGCATAAAGGTATTTTGGAGAAATGTGTACCTAACTTCAATTTTCTTTTATTGCGTTTTATTACTTTATGAAGAGTCTTGAGACCTTCAGTTTTATAGTTCTCGGTAGAAGAGATTTTGGGGTAGAGAAATTGTAAATTTAATCTCTCAGCGAAGCTTTTAACTTGCTTTGTACTTGAAATTTGCTGCATTGGTTCCAGATTTTATACGGCTTTATACTCCTTAAAATATAGTTTATACAGGGACGCACGCTTAGAAGGTATGTTAAGCTTTTCACTAAATTAAATGTGTTGTACCAAATTTCTTAAAGTGTTTCTTACTGAGCAAACAAATTTTGCTTTTAAAATAACTTGAAATAGCTGTATCAGACTTGATACAATTTAGAAAATTATATGTAATCAAATATTCTCCCTGTAAAACTGTTTTGATGTGAGATCAAATCACCTTCAGATCACATAGGAGGGTATTAACCATTAGAGGATTTCATGGAGCTCGTTACTTATTCGATACATTCTCTAGTAGGTCATTTCTTGTATGATCTAATGACTGAACTGAAAAATCGTCCGGAAAATGTATCAATTAGAGCGAGAAATACCCGGAACACTTGAGAAATTATCATCTGATACCCATAACGATCATCGCAGCCAAACACAATTAATCTTCAACATATTGCAAGTTGGAGAGCACCCCAAATTAGTGATGGCACATTTAATCTATAGCCATGCAAACACCATACGCACCATCATCTGCGTACGGCCCCGAATCGCACCCGACCTTAACCCCTACGAGCTTAAGGCCCAATATCAATGTCCATCCGAATTATACGTTCTTAGCTGCGTGCGGATAGGAATTATCTTGGTTCGACGGACACCCTGTGAAAAGCGCCCTTAAGGGTCGGTGAGTTACGGCCTCTTTTACGAGTTAGATGAAGTGTCGGATGTTTGTAGGTCGGATTAATAATGTCTATTGAGCGTGTTTTATTTCATTGTTGGTATTTGTTGTCTACTTTTGTTAAATTGGCAATGTGCAAGTAGTCGCCTATTGTTGGGTATTTATTTTAGTAAGCCGGGTTGCATTCATGGGTTTTTTGGGTGAAGATTAGTGTCAGATTTAATCCGGCGTGTTTTTTTCTTCTTTGGTGAGAGAGGGGGAGAGAGGCGGACAGCATTTATCCGGGTCGAAAATAAAAGGTTCGGGGTATCGAATGATCTGTTTTGTAACTGTTTAAAAATGTGCATAACTTATCGGAAAGAACCGTTCCCATAAAATGTCAAATGAGATATTTTAAGACTCAAAAGGTCAAAATGTTATAGAAGGTAGTTATGCCATTACACCATTGATCCAAATTTGAAATATCTAAAAAGAAAAACAAAGGGCAAAATGCTCCAATCAAAACGTTTTCCTGAATTTCTTTGTCAAATGGTATCTTTCAGCGTAAGAAAATGTAACATTAATTTTAATTGCTGATCACGCTAAAACATTCTCTTCAACACAATGAATCATTGCTATACAAGAATTAATTGAAGACATCGTTCTACATGTGAGAAAATTTTTGAACATTTAGAAGTTTCGTAATGTTTGTGACGATGAGATCATTTCAACCTTACACATTTGATCCGTACATTGTGCGTAGCACGTAAGACAATAGCGCTTGACGGCGAAAAACCCGACACCTAAACATAAATGCCCTTTCTATCGGCCATTACACAAGAATTCCTCCACACTCTCCACAGCATCGGCCGGCATTAGCACGGCCGTAATGTATACAACAAATAAATAAAATTAACACCCCGATGTAAATGGACAATAGAAAAATGAGTGATAAATTAAAATACAATTTCCATACGTGGAATTCCTATTGTGAGCGCGAAGGGAACCGGGAGGGCGAAGGGGGAGGGGCAGTAGCCGTAAAGATACCCCCCGGGGATACGAACGAGTCATAATAAATATTAATATTCGAAGGTGTGAGAGTCGCGAGACCGCGGCGACATTAGTGTGCGAATAATTTTAAATTAAGGGTCGATTTCCAGTTAAGGGGGAGACTTTAATTACAGCAAAGCCAAAAGTACAAAAGCCACGCATACAAAAGTATTTTAAAATTGAAGCAATTTGAGCAACTTTTTATTTCGATGATTTGATGGAGTCAATTCAAAAAATTAATGAAATAAACATGCTACAGCTTTGTTCCAAAACGTAGTTTAAGACTAATAGATGCATTATGGTTTGTTATACTTCTAAATAGCTTCTTGTTTGAACTCATATCTTGACCCTAGTTTGTCAAATTATTGATATATAAGCTATAAGAATTGTGTCTATAAAGTCCTCTATTCTCTCTAGTTTTCTCTCTCTCTCTCGTATTCTGTTGTTCAATGATACCTTTTTTCTTCAAAAAGGCCCTATTATGACCTATGGTAACATTACTCAAAAAACCAATGACCCTTTAGTTACCCTCTCTTATGCTTATGTTGAACTTATTGCCAATATTTGGGAAACTTGAAGTTTGAGGGCAACAAACCACAAAGAAATGAAACCTAGGACACGTATAGAAATAAATAGCGATTTTTACCACATTCCTTCAAATAAACCCATTGGAACGCTGAATTTATCCTGCGCATAATCCTGACAGTCTACGAATTGGTTTGTATTCTTGATGGAACAAACTCCGAATATTTTACAGGACCGACACTGGAAGTTTAACCAAAGAGTGAAAAGTTAGAAGCCATTGATGTGGTTTAAACGTGGACTCTGAAGGGGGTTCATGCCAAAAAGTGCATTGCTTTTAGTACTTCAGTTCAGCAATTACTACATAAATAACTGCGACCTGCAGAGAGGTTAATCTGATTACTAAGAAACCTTCGAACTTCCTTTTCATTGACTACTGACCATACAAGTATTGAAGGCAGCAGTAAATAAAATGTTTATAACGAATACAATTGCAAGTATCCTTAAGAAAAAGAACTCATTAGACAACTGGAGTACCTACTGAAGTTAATAGTAAGCAAACACTATTTTCGCCATCACTGCAATTACTAAGTGGAAAGACACGTGTTGTAACACGTCGAATTTCAGGTTACAAAAGCATTCGTACTTGGTTTTCAGTCACATGAATACTTTCATTCACTATTCATGTATATGAAAAACAGAATACCGTTGATAATATTCGCCAGAAGAAAATTCGTTGGAAACACACTTGGGGGAGAAAAGTGGATGGATTACGACTACCAAAAATTGTACTGCAATGCTTCAAATCTGAGCATAAGTTACAACAAGCACATGACACTTGATATTCAATGATAAGCGACAAATGAAACGAATCTCGAGATCATGAAAACCATGAGGGGATATTATAAACATCGTGTCAAACCTAACCAATGTACTAAACTCTTCTATTTTCATTCATTAGGCATTACATACGTCTACTATTGCGGTGACATACAAGTCCAACTCTTTTGGCACGGTTCGGTACGTCTATGGCAAAGCAACGCAACTTCACACACACAAACATACACACTCTCTTTCACACACACACAAACATACAGGCGATTGCATCGCCTCACCTGGCGCAATAAAACCATAAATATTTGTACAGAATTAATGCTTTTTGTGTCGAAGGAACTTATTTATAATACATTACACTTTATTGTTGGTATTCTATCATGTGGTAGTGCCGTTTATCACGTACCGCAATTGCGTACCACTGCCCGACGCTGTCCGCGAAATGGATTTATTGGAATTCAGAGGCCATATCTAGTAGTCGCAGCAGGAAGAATAAAAATTCACAAGAGTTGATTCACGGTTTCAATTTGGAACATGATACGAAGGATGGAAGGAAATGTTGAGATTTGATTTGGAAGACCATGTCGACGTGTACTGAAGTCAGCACATTCATCAAACATGAATGGATAACATCCTTACATACTAACCCTTATTACTATTAGCTATTGGCTATTTACTCTAATAGAATCTATAGAAACCTTTCTTTTCACTTTTTATATATGCAGGTACAATGTTTCTTTAGGTGTGTCTTGTATGTTTAGTGTTGGTCACTGCTATTTCAAATACTTTAAGACTTATTAACGTCGATTTTCGTTTAACGGGATGGATAAAACGTGACAGCCTCAAAATGGTGGCAAGAGGAAGTCTTCCTTTGTTCATAATTTTATGTCCATGCAATTACAGTATTTATTGATGTAACAACTAATACACATTTCCAAGCGTTGATCACACATTTAATTGCAGGTTACATTAATATTACATCCTCCGAACGTTTTTAATTTTTAATGAGTAATTAAAGGCAAATATATGAAGAAATTATGTAAATGAATATATACAATGTAACAAAAAATTATCAGAGTTGACTTTCTCGTATACCATTGAGGTCTCTATTCACGATTCCCTCGCACTCGGCTGTTCCCTCTATTGAAACAAAAAATAAAAACATAGGTTAGGCTACTGGTTTGGAAACGCTTGTAAATGCTGTTTGTCAACTGTTCTTTCCTTTTCACACCGGCCCGCTAAGTGCCAAGCAAAACTAAACATTATTAGGACTACATCCACCTACACTGATAATCAAACATGATTGTTTAGGTAATTTGACCTTTGTTTAAAGCTGGTGAAAGCAAACATTTGGGATTGTCTAAGTCATTAGTGGAATATACGGTTATATCGGTTAACGAAAAATTTTGTAGGGTATACGACTGGAGATGTTCGCTGGAGAGGACCATTCACTCGATCGCCACTTATATATTATGTTTACATAACATGCTCAAGCATACCGTCCTGCTGTTTGTTGGGGAAGTTTTCATAAATTCAAGCATTAAATGAAGGTTTTGGAGAATCGCTTTCAGCGGGTAAGTGAATGTTTCTTACGTAATTTCTTGCACTACAAATACCCTGAAATGCTTGCGCACATTTGCTACAAGAAGGTGATTATTAAGAGTTATCCTTCTTACAGGAGAGTAATGAAATGTAATTGTGTTACAAATTTTGATGTCAAACCCGAACATATCCAAAAGGTATTTATTAGTGACCGAAATTTACATTAAATAATAAAATTGTAATGTTAATGATAACTGAAATATGACAATATTGCAAACTGTTGGTACTAACTTCTAGCGATCCAGTGGCAATTATGACAAGCTCAGTGGTAACCTTTTATTGAATAATAGGACCCTTGTTGCAATAACTAATAAAACTAAATAATAACTAATGAAAAAAAATTAATTTTTCAGTAATGTTTTTCTTGCAGCAAATAAGTAACTAAATTCATTTTTGCAGGTAAATTTGACAACTTCCATATTTTCTCCACCGTTATTTTCGTTTCTAGACGGAACTGTTGATTTTTTTTTAGTGTGCTTTCCCACCTCGTAACCAATCCGGATCCGCCGCCGCCTCCACACCAATTAATTAAAAGCAACAGCCTGTAGGGCACGTTTCAGCGGCGTGTTTATGAAAATTACACTCAAAAACATGCAAAATGGAAAGGCGCCGAATGAATTCATCAACACTTTGATGGTGGCGTGCTTTAATTACTGGATCCGCACACTAAATTAAATAATTGCTAACCGGTAATTAACTTTTGACGCTTTGATTTAATAGAGTGTTTACTTTTCGCGTTAATGGCCGGTTGAATGTCTCTTTCAGTGATACCACGTCGACGACGGAAACTTTTTTAATGATAGCTTAATTGAGAACGCTGCATATGTAACGCCAATTACGTAACCGAACCCTTATGATATTATTTTATCATTTTATAATTGCACACACATTTTATTCCTTGCTTTAAGTACGAGTACGAGTCGAGCAGATACTAGTATGGAATTCGTTTGGTGGTAGATTTCATTAATTTTATAATTTTAAGAATTTTATTTAACATGAAAATCATTTTAAAATAGTGCCGTTAAATTCTCTTTAAACACAACTGAAGAAACTTAAGGCATATACTAAGTCCAATTCATTCAATATACAAAGGATTTAAGTGATCTCCTGCAGTGGGTGCTACCAATTAAAGAGGTAAAAAATGCTTGCGAACAAATTTGCACGAATATTTAATTTTAAATCCATTTTTATCCATTTTTACGTCGTAACTATAAAATAGGCACTAAGAAACCATTTACTCTAATGCCTTCATTACTCTTAAAACAGAAGAAAAACAAAATATATTCTCCTTCCAGTACGAATTAATAACCACGCAGAATTTATTAAGATTTTTAGATTCGTATGAAAATAAAGTCTGATATTTTATTTAGTGTCTGATTGACGTCATTCAGTCGGCTTCTTGTGCATGCCGCTAATTCAGTAAATCAGTAATAACTACGGGTCTCGTCAATCAATTTAAGCCACATTTGAACCTCGGATAGATTGATATAAAATCAATCAATCCAGAAAATCTGATATCAGAAGTATAAGTGGTACGGCTGCAATTGACTAAGGGACATCTAGGACGAAGATAATATTTATAGCATTTAATCGACTTGGGGTTGCTTTGAGACGTATGTTCCCGCTTTGGCTTCGAGAACCAGGACCTATCTAGTTAGCTTGTAAGGGCAATATTTTTGTATTCTTCTGGGGCTTCCAGTGAAAAGAGGTCTCATGGCAACGTATGTCTTAAGACTAAGTGTAAAATCCTGGCCAGGTATGACTACTGACATATGACATATGTGTCGACATATATTGGAGAGTCTGACTGGTCATTTAAAGGCAAATTTAGGCTTTGAGGAAAGTAACTTGGGGATGTATTTGTTTTTTGAATTTAACTAATGTGAGTTTTCTTAAAACCTACTTTATTTATTAATTAATTAGATCAAGTGAAACAGAAAATTACGGTAATATTATTTTCATCAACCATAAACCTCTATTTACTTCTGGAGAAGTATCATAGTTACTTCTTATCCAACTTCAATCGTTTTTGAGATATTTTGAAGTTTATGTCAATAGTGGTGCAAGGAAAATTATATAATTTTGGATTTTTGTTGTAAATCTAGTTTCTATATTCACGTCCACTTTCATTTTGTGAAAGATGAATTAACATTATAGGCTCTACTAATACTATAACTACTCTATTATGACAACTAGTGTTATACTAGTACCAGTATGATAAATATTTTACACAATATATGTAGTTGATACTAAATATTGTATCTGGAAATAAATTTTGTTATGAGGTGTTATACCCATTTTTTATCCAATATTTACACTATTGATGAATAAAAACGTTTTTCTAATAACAATAAAATATTATCGAACGTTATTTACAATGTATATTATGAATGTTTCAAAATAATAGCGACTTCGAAAGTTTTCATATTTTTTTAATATATAATTCATTCATTTAATTAATGATACATTCTAGAGACGATTTAAAGTGGACATTAAATCTAAGTTAGTTCATATTAAATACCACTCAGAACTTAATCGTCCTAAGTCGACTTAGGACTGTTCCAAACTTCTCAAATAGTCGCCAATATGTTCTTTTGAATTAAAATTACATATTGCTCTAGTTATCACCTTAATAAAGGAAATTACACTTTTCCCAAGCTGATTCTAACTACATTCGTAATCCATCGGCTTTCCATTGGCCCAAACCAGCTTGTGGCTGTTGCTAAACCGCAGCTAATACATCTGCACATTTACACTTGAAACACTCTACTGTATTTTGAACGATTTTCAGCTTTTCTGGATATTTTAAATCAGTTTCCAATGCAGCGAAGCGACGCTGCAGAAAACAACACAATTGATCCCGAGAAAATATCCGAAAAAACTAATCTATCGCTTGTCACTTGTCACCGGTTGTTTTCCTCCGGTTGGTCGTACGTATGTTTAAACCGGCTGTTTAACAAAACGCGGCATTGACGTCGGGCAAAAAGATTAATGACGTGATTGACAATGGAAAGCCGCTTCTGCAGGAAATTAGCTCTTCTCTTTCTCTCTCTATCTCGTTCTCTCTCTCCCCTTCGAATGATAATAAGATGATTTTGGAAAGGAAAAAAGTAGCCGGAGTTGTTATTTTAAAATAACCGAGTGGGATAGGGAAATTTTGTTCAAGCGAGCACGAGTGGAAAACGTGAAAATTGCATTTCCTGCATCAGATTTATTGAAAAAAAAAATGAAATCCAGTTTCTGATATTGAATCGTCTGCTAATTATTCTGATATGACAATTAATATATGTGTAATCAGTCAAAAGTGTCACATTTCTTTGTTTATTTAGATTTTAATATTCCACTTTCTCTCTCCACTCCAGCAAGCAGTCAAATTCACGGACACCAAAACATGCTTCTTATTGTAGAATTATTTGTACAATAAAAGCATATTGGTATTCAACAAAATCATATTTTGAAAGTTCACGGAAAAACTAACCCCATTTCAAAAGCAGACTATCCGTTCCCTTGCGATACTTTGAACTATCCCAGTTTCAATTACTTCTAATTCCACTCGACGCCTTAACACGAAACATTTCTCATTCCCGACAAGTTAGCAGTGTTATGCTGAACAAAACAATTCAAATCTTGTTATTTTAGATCTCGTGCAGCATTCTCGTTAATGTATGCATAGAATATACGTATCTCCGCAATCACAGCAGAATGTTATTATATCTAAAACACACATACAAGTATACATCCTAAAATGGATATTATGGTGAGTTACAAAGGCAAATCTCATATTTCTGTTATTCGCAGACGGATCCGTGAGGGAAGATGATTGTGAATATTGTGGTTGGTTCTATGTCGCATCACTCTTGTGGTTATTATGGAATAATTTTTGTTGGTAGTTTACACGAACGCAAAAAAATACAAAGATGGATTAAAAATAACAAGAAAGGGAAATTTTGCAACTGAAGGGTGTATAATACGTTTAAGGGATTCTCATACTTCTATTACCATGTCATACTTTTTACTAAATGTTAGAAAAATATTTTTTGTAAGGTGATATATATCATTAAAGTTTTTAGCCATATTCTGGTCATCTATTCAGTGTACCCATTCCGCTCTTAGTATTCATACTCAGTTTACCGTCTTAATGATGAAAAATTGAAGAAGAATTTTAAAAACATTTTAAGAAATTTTGTAAAAAACGCGGTTCACAAAATCACTTTGACTAATGTGCAGTTAAAATAGACATTTTAATGGTTAAACGCAATTTGACCCAAAAATCTTCTGAGAAGTTATTTTAACATTTAATATTGTTTGTCGTATTGATTTTGAAAGTAATTTTTTATTACGAATTCTATACTTGATGCACTGCATCGAATTAATGCAAGAGCTCCTCGCCACCCTAAGATATTTATTAAAGAAAAAAGTGATTCCTTCTCGTTAGATGGCTATAAGTACAATTTTACGAAATACACTGTGGAGCATATCTCAATCAAACTTACATTCTATGAAATTCGAAATATTCTTTGTAATATCCCCATCTGGAAACAATTCATAAGTACACCCATTACGTAACAGAGCTGAAACAACGTTATTTCCTGAATAACTTTGCCAAACAATAAAATCCTTATTGGCGTCGACAATTCGCAACTCCTTCAAGACCTATTGATTTGCAACAAAGAAAATTGCGCAGGCAGACTCCTTACGATTGAGAGTAAAGATCTAACAGTAGCCAACTTCAATTAAATCAAGGAATAGAATCCTCGGGAGCCAAATGAAGTCTTTTCAAATCGCCAACAATAGCCTCAAGGAATGGGCAAAGTCATCTTGCACTATTCACCTAGGAGGGTTCTCTCGTCTTGTTTTTTTTATCGCCGTCTTCTTCGAGGACGCCATTGTAGGCCCATTGAAATAATTTACTTTCTAAATTGATAGGTACGACTCAATCGATGTCAAAATGTTGCTGGCCTTTGTTCAATACTGGGCTTTTGTTTGTACGGCTTCTGTATGGGGAAATTGACGGTTTTTGATTGGCACTACCGAATATTAAATAAATTAAGCCCAGACTTGTCATTATCAGTCTTTCGAGAAAAACGTTCAAACCGATGAATACCAGCTAATTAATTTTCACTTGATTACAGGTTAGTATAAACACGTAAGTCCGACGTCATTAAATTAGAAATAATTTCAGGCGTCAAATGACATGAAAAAATAGAAAATTAAATAACTGAAAGTAAATAGTATAATGTTTGTGAATCAAAAGATTTGACTATTTTAATTTCTGTCTGTTTTATGTGTAAATATTTGCCCTTTAAATCATAGCATCTACAAAAAGGATTGTGGTTAAACGTAATAAACTCCAGTAACTTTTAGCATATGAAAATTCCAAAATTCACAAGATACCTGTGTCAAGCAATCCGAGTAATTGATCTTTTTGCATTACTGTGCACAGAGAAGCGAAAAATAATTTATATTTCTGAGAGAATAGAGCGTAATTAATTTTTAAAGTTGTGCACGGTCATGCACCGAGTTAAATCCTGAACGAATCCGTCCAACGCCGGCCGTAAAATAATAAAACAATCCTCCAAGATTATTCATAGATATGAATAGTGTAGGCAAAACAAAGGGTCCACATATGTAGAATTGAGCTGATAAAGAATGGGGTTGTAACATGGCACAATAACCACAATGGCGAGAAACACATTTTACCATTACAATACTCGGATTTAATTTAATCTGCTATTCACGGTTGCAGGGACGAATTCAGAGGACGTAGTTGCTGCTGGAGATGTTACACAAAAGTATATGTTTTCGAAATGCATTACGTGCATGCTGCCACCGCTCTTGAATTAACTTACGAAAGTGGCTAATTTACAACCTGCAGTTGAGAACTGGCAGTCGTTGGAAAGTAATAATTTCATTACAGTTTTGTATTCTTTACATCGACTACGGGCAATGCACTAACACTTAAAATGGAGCCATTTTTAGTAACTAAACACGTTAATGAACAAGAATCAAAATTTAACCATTCTTGCCTAATTCATAAAACGTATTAATTTCCTCTTAAATACTGGAGGATTTAAATTCAATTAATTCAAAATTAGCTCTTTTGAGTCGTACCAGTATCGCATCCCTTGAAGCATACGTCTCAACCTCCCCTAATTTTTACAAAACGAGCTGTAATTTTTAAACCAGGGAATATTTCCTGCTAGAAATTTTGGATATCGATCGGATGTGAATTTTTTTGAATAAATCAATGTAGTATAAACCCAAAACGATAATAATAAGAACAGTAAATTATTATCCACATTCTTCAGACAACTTATTTAAAAAGCGATTCAAATCAAATTAAAGTATTAGAAACCAGAAGGTTTTGAATATCTTTAAGGTTTTCAGTTTAGTTACCATTTAGATGCATGTCAAGAATGTTAATAACTGTATTGATTTGGCTATGCTGCAGCTCTGGTAACATTGCCCGAAGTATGTGCCAAAAATCTGTTTCAATATCAACGTCATAGAGTTTAAGTTAAGTTTTGAACACGGTAAACGAATGGTTTATGATAAAATATCACCAATGTTGCAATTATAGGAAGCAAAATAACGTAACCAGAAAAAATAATTTGTTAACACTAACCTTGGAAGACTTTCTTCTGCCCTTCTGCCCAGGTGTCAGCCACCATAGCTCCCATTGTCACTATCTGAAATAATAATAAATAAAATATTACTAACGTTTAACTATAATTAGATAAACACATTTGCTGATTTAACTGATTGACTGATTTAAAAAAATGCCTTTATATAACGTTTTTATTGATAGAAAATACTAAATTAATTAAAATAATGATATTGAAGATGTTAAAATACTGTAGGGAATACAACGAGTGAACACTAAATCTATAAAAGTTAAATTTTATATTTAAATAATTAAAAATCTTGCCAATAGTGGAAAAATTGATCCGCTTCCCAACGACTTCACTACACGAATGAATATTCTCAGTCCAACATATTTTTTTAGTGTTTTCGTACCGTAATTAGGTCAACGACAAAAAGAAATGGCAAAAAATTGTACGCACACCGATAAAGAGCGACGTTAGGCTGGTTTTTCATCAAGTTGAGCGCATGGATTTGAAAACACATTAAACATATCCTTTCACTCACAACAAAATATTTAATTTCAATTGACAATTATGAGTAAATAATTATTATTAGTAGAACGTAAAAAAAAGGATGTAAAAAATCACTAATATTTGAAAAGGATAAAGTTTTTTAGTAGCTCATGGATTCGTATCACTCATATTAAATGAAAGTGGTTTACTATTTTACACAGGTGTGATAATCATGTCCATAACAGTGATGAATCATATCGTTCTGTGGTGGAGTCATCTAGGGACTATTTTCAATTTTCCTCTCCAAATTTTCAGGGTATTGGGTTCAATACGAAAATAGTGTAATTTTTTAATTCTTCAATATGTATGTTCAAATAAAATCCCTTGCACTCGGCCAATAAAAAATACAAACACATTTAGGTTGCTTCTATTAAAAAATGTGTTTCACAATGCATTTTTATTTTTCGTATGACGCACTAATATATGAGAAGAGTTGTAAAAGGGTTAATCTTATTAGCGTTTCTACACATTTTAAAGTCCTTGGAGTCCAAAAAACACGGCTGTGCCATAGCAACACTTTTTCTAAATTTTTCGTACGGTAATTAGGTGGGCGATAAAAATAAATGGCAAAAAATTGTACGTACACGGATAAGAAGCGACGATTAGGCCAGATTTACATTACGTTGAGCATATGGATTTGAAGAAAAATTAAACATATTATTTTGACTTACGATAAAATTATTTGATTTCAGTTTTTGAATTTAAAATATACCATTGAAATGCAATTTACCCCAGTTTATGGGTAAATAATTATTATAAGTAGATAGTGATAAAAGAAACCTTGAGAAATCACTAATGTACAAAAGAGATTAAATTTTGTTAGTATTTCATGAATTCATATTACTTCAATTAAATTTGATTCAACGTTTTACACATGGGTGAAAATTATGGCAATAACAGTGCTGATTCAAATCGTTCAGTGGAGGAGTCACCCATGCATTCTTTTTCAATTCTTTTCTACAAACTATCATGTCATTGGGTTCAATACGAAAAAAAGTATTATTTTTTAAATATTCAATATGTATGTTCCCCTAAAGATGCCCTGTTAAAAAATGTGTATCACAATGTACTTTTATTGACCGTGTGTATCTGTGGTACATTTTTCTCGGAAATTAAAAATCACAAGATATTCAAACTTTGTATTTAAACTTGATATACTAGTAAGCTTTTCACTAAAATTGACTGATATGAAGGGGTAGTTTCCTATCTACTGTAGTTTCTCTACCAAATAATGTTTAATAACTTGTTTGACTAAATCCCCTCTAAAGGACGTTAACCATTTTTTCGGATTATTTTTGGAAATTGGAAACGGAAAGTTCTCGAAATCCGTTACAAGAATATTCAGAGCTCTAGCTAGCTGGTAGCTGAGCTGGTTTAAATTCGACGAAGAATAGATCGTAACAAAATTGTATGTATATACTTTTTACTGCATACTGGTCTTGCAATGTGTTTGTATTGCATTGTAAGTATATTTACTTTATTTGTATGAGAAATCATCTATAATTTTAAGGAAAAAGTCTCATTATTCCTCTAAACTGAGTTTATACCGTTGCCGTACAAGTTTGCACCCGTTTCATCCAACAGCCCCTTTTAAATGAATGCAATACGCCCCTGAGCAGGAGTCCTGCGGAACGAGTTAGACCGAAAACTTAACAAGGGATTTCGTGCTCTTCCACTTCTCACTTCGCCAATAATTTCGTTACAATAACAATCAGAGGTCGGGGGTAGACATGGGAGTGTAGGGCGTTGACACCCCTGCGGGGATAATTTTAAATTTTAAAGGGTTTGACCGCGTGAAATTGATTTTCATTTAGAAATTACGCTGTGTAAAGGGTGTAATTTAGGATCTGCAACTGAGTTCGGCGAATGGAATCTCGTTTCCAAAGGAAAAAATAGAAATTTCTCCCGTAGATTGGTACTTGATGCTTTGTTCAATCTTTCTAGTAGTTACTAAAGTTCTCTGGGACCACCCATTCCCGCCCGTTAATTTAAAATATTGTGCGTTGTATGAATTATTATGTCGCGTCTATTGTAACTAAAAGGTCCATACAAGTCGTTTCTACACTGCCATAATGAATCAAGATCTCTTTCTTTCGATAACGTATTAAACGAAACAGGCCATTTTCATTTCCCTGTAACAGCTACAATTCCGACAATGGCACGGAACTCTTGGACTGGGGCGATTACAATAGCCAACAATCGATTCGTAGACTGATAAACATGACTTCATTACTGGATAAGATTACCTATATCGAGGAAGTTTGGTCGTAAACACTGTGGAGCGAGAATTTCGAGAGTTTGGGTCACCGGGGAGGGAATCGAATATCGATTTCGAGAATGGAAAGTGTGTAGCATTGTGGAAGCAAAAATGAGAAAACGTGAAGTTAAAGAAAATTGAAAAATTAATGTAAAAGGCACACAAGAGTACGTTTCAAGTTTCATGTGTGAACAAGCAATAGAATGGAAAATAATGGAATTTTCTTTAGTTCTTTGGTTAAATTTTTTAAGTTTTTAAGTGAGTTCTCGCCTGAAACCATGGATGGCCTTATGGCCATAGACTTTATAGAAGAGAAACGTAAATGTAAGAACTCCAGCCCAGGAAAATACAACTGAACAAAAAAGTAAAACAATACATAAAAAGAGCCAAAACAAAGACGAAGGAAGAAAACTCCCATGAAATGGAAGAAATGAATAATAAACATGAATGCATTAATCCACTTAGAAAATTGAAAGAATTAACTGGAAACACAAGAAAAAGAAAACCAATGGTCACAAGAAACACCCAAGGAGAGATCCAGTTGACAGAAGTTGGGAAACCCGAAAAATTGGGTTAAAGCTAATTTTTAGTAAAAATAAAACTACACTAATCCTACATTTTGTCTTATCTGCCATGTGTAGACAAAAACATAAAATTTATTTACTTGTTTACAATTTAATTTAAGTCAATTTATATGCTTCATACAAAAAAATGGAAATGTTCTATGGTACCATTCTATTTTAAATGCAAATTTAAATCCTCCTCTTTCGTCGTTTGACTCATCTAAAAAGTTTAGATTTAGATTTAGTTTAGTTTGATGAATTTACTTATAGGTTTTTACTGATTTCCGGTGATTAAAACATACATAGGGTTCCCACACCTTCAACGCCTCCCATCTTGGGATTTACCACCGCAAACTGGAAATACACAAACGACCCCCTAGTCGTCGCACAATAGACAATTAGCAAAGGGGTCCTCACTCGAAAAGAGAAACCCCGATAACCTTCTACGGAAATAATTCATGAAAACCGAAAAAATAGTGGAAAGAGTGCCGGTTACGCTCCATCACAATGGGCAGATTACAATAGACAAAGTACCGTGCTTACTGTCACGTCACATTACTTTTGATTGATTGAAACTGGTTTCGCCAGAAATTTTTCACTTCCTACCAGGGAATGGAAGAGTTTCCTGGGACAGGACCCGAAATCTTTTTCCTTTGGACACGAGTCATGGGCGGGGATTGGGTACAGCGAAGGGGACGGAGAAATGAAAGGGATTACCGCGACCTAAGAGTGGTAATAATAACAAAGGCAGGAAATTTAAAAAAAATATATGAAGAGGTTAAAGGCGTTGCTGAGTAATAAGTATTTAAAAACGAATTAGGAGTTTTTTCCTCTGAATTATCCCGTTCTTCCCCAAATTTTTTATCGTCCGTCTGCATAGCATTGTTAATTATAGTTCCAAAAATACACAGCACTATTCCACAGCCTGATATAGTGCCAATTAAAAAACAGGAACAGCTCAATATATATTAAACAGTAATAATACAAAGTATATAGTAAATATGAGATGTCTTATTTTCCTTACAAAGACGTTTCCTGTCGAGACTTCATGACTAATGAAAACTTTGCTTTTAGTTTTATTACCGGAGAACCCCAAATCTGTAGAGTTGAGTTGAAGCCTTTTGTCTGATTTCAGCAGTCTAGTTTTTACCTTCATATCAGGAACACCACTTTAATAGGTCTATTCTTCAAAGAGCCAATTTCTCTTCAAGAATGAGCCAAAGTTGATTCCCAGTTTCTTTTACGATGATAGACAGTTTTACATGGGGCCTTTGTGGAACTCCCTGGATAAATATATTATTATTGGATTTAGCCTCCTCTTTTTTGTTGAGTTTTTTTTTAACTCCAACAGCTAACTCTCCTATCTCTCATTTATTTGGATTTGTTCTTCAAACCTCGTAAATAGTGCATTGTACTTAGTAGCCATATTCAGCAGTTATGGTATACCCTTCGTTTTGTGGAATTTTGTTTAGCTTCAGCTTGCCGCCGTTTCCCTCAGCACAATTATCATAGGATCAGGGTTGCGCTGAATTACTTATACGAATATAGGCCTTCACTAGGTATTAAACTAATTCAAATATCTGCCCTTAAGTGCCGACGACCGACAGCAACCACCACTTTCTAAATTAATTAATGCAAATCTCCCTAATGTATAATTCCAATATTCAGAACTAAACACGTCTGTACTTAACAACGTACCGAATAATCTTTTAAACTCAATAGTTATATTTAAACATTAACTCAAGAGTACTTGAAGCTAATCCTCTCAAAGTATAGTTCGCTTCAAATTTTAATGTTACATAAAATAGTGTAACGCTTAACACTTTTCTAACTGCTCCCGTACGCCAATGGTTAGGCACCATTCTTATGAAAGGGCACCTCCTCCCATTTTAAAGAGTGGTCGGCCTAGACAGCTTGGCCCCTCGTAGGAATAAATTTTAGGGTTTGATTTTTTGTAAACAACCATCTTTATTGCTGTATTTTCGTTTTTATTAGGAGTAATACGGTGTTGTATCGCCATTGTGCACCGGCGGACCTATTGTTCTTGATCGTATTACTATTTTTTGCGAAGGTAGACTGGTTTTTAATTTATTTATAACTCGCATTTTGTCCGTCCACTGTTTGAATTTATGAGTTATATTATTTGATTTTTAGGGCGGGTTGTTTGTAGAGCTCTTCAAGAGGAATGAATGAGAGGGACTGAATATATTAAATCGTTATTAACTGTATCTTTGTGTTAGCCACTTTTGTTCCTAACAAAAAGAAATTTGGTTTTAATAAAAACAGTGACTAAAATTAAAAATATTCAATGCTGCAGGTAATGTAGTTTTGGTCCACAACGTAAATAAATATGGTGAAATTAAAGATATTGAAGTTTGTAACTAAAACCTATAAAGGTACCGAGTTACTATTACAATTGTTTCTATAAGTTGCTTATGGTGGCTTATCGTAACCATTAATATTATTGTTTAACGTATTTTTATCGAAAATTAACACGTGTTGACATAAAATGATATTTAAAACAAAGAAATTATTCCTAAAAACATGTTTCACTAGAGTCACGAAGGTTTTCGCCCATCGGCGGTGGCTCATGCATTGATTATATTTTAATATCACTACTAAGTAATATGGTAGGTCTATGCACATGCGATAATGTCAATGTTGAACAACTGAACTTCAACAATACAATATTTTATCAAATATTACTTTATATTTAATTAGTTTTGAATTAACACACTGTTTTATGAAGGGACAAAGCCTATCAAGTGGATTTTTTGAAGAAATTCGAAGAAGAGACTACGAACAACAGCGTCAATCAATGACGTTCCATTACGTGCTAAACACCGTAAACACAAACTGGCCGTACCCTCTTTATTTCCAAAGCACAAAACTGCAATTGTATCTTTTCAAAGAGGAAGACCGCGTCGATTGTACAGACATTTGCCCATATAATTATGCGCACAATGTCCAAACAGTACCTGCGTATACACCTCCGCATTGTCCCATTCAGAAAAATTTCAGGAAAACCATCAAATCCTATCTAGACGTTTTATTTCATACTTCCTTTTTCGACAAAAACACTTCGAATGGGACCCAACACTGCACAACAATGGGGACAATACCTTTTTGGGTCTTTTCGGCACTACCAACGCGTGTATACTTTAGGTGGAGACCATTGTTGGCGTTCCTGAATAGAATAAAACTGTGCTGCAAATTCAATGCTTGATATAATATATTGTCATATGGTCTTTTTCTGAGGTGACAATGGGATTGTGTGTGTGGCGCACACTTACCGAGGCAATCTGAAAATTTCTCTGGCGGAATTCCATTTCATTCAGCGTAATGGTCCAGCGCTTAAGCCCCGATGAAATCTTGCGTGTCTTCTTCGTCGGAATGATTAATTTGTAGGGAGAAAAATTAAAACCCCTTTTAAACGTTCCGCTTCATTTCAGGTCGCCCCATGGAACGTAGAATTGTTCTTTTGGTTGGATTTTGTTTTACTTGTCTCGTCCGACGTTGTTCTTTGGAAAGCGACAATAATAAATTCAATAGCAACGTTAGCAACCAGTAGTTTAACCATTTAAAAAACATATTTTCGTTTCGTCCCCTGTAATATCCACATTTCCCTTTACCGAAATGACAATACATTCGTGCAGAAAAGATATTACCTGAACAATGTGCCCTTTATCTGTGCTGGCGTAAGGGCTGAAATTCGTCCAGGGCAAGCTCGCTCTGGGGGTGGTATTTTGCATAAATGGATTGTGATTCTCATTTTCGGTTTGAAAAATTACCCTGTTGATTGAAAGGGATATTAATCTTGGGTAAAATTAGATGATGAAGATGTTTAGGAGAGAAAGGAAGAGAGGATAGGTGGGTGCTACGCGGGGCACCGCGGGATACTTAGGAACGAGGGAGGCAATGTGTTTAATATCTACCTTTCTAAACAAGCACTCAACTTGAAAAAAAAATCATTAAGTAACTGGCGATTATTTAAAGGAAATAATTGTTGTATGGTTAGCCAAAATCTATACAGTCGAAAAGAAATGCAATAAATGGCTTCAAAGCTGTATTCATGTTCTTTAAGAGTACCTATAATTATAATTATTTTTATCCCTACAGCCCTATAAAGAGACATTTCGGGTTAGGAAGCGTATTTGGCATTGAAAATATAAGACCTTCACGCCATATTTTAATTTATGGATATATTTATGGATTTAGGTATATTTTATATTTTTATATAAACATATATTTATGGATATATTAGTTTATGGAATTTCGGAATCGGGAGCGATGTAGTAACTATCGTACTTAAATTTTATTATTTTTATTGTCAGAAACTTAACCGATAAATATAAGAAATTTCTATTCAAACTGCACTTTATCAATCTAGCAATTCAAGCACAGATTAATCGAAATAGTCCATTTTTGAACCTTAACTTTTGTCCGCTTTAAAACCCGAATAAAGCAACCAACCTATATAATCTCCCATTTTTATTACACCAAATAGATTAAAACACGAATTTATAATAGATTAACCTCGACTCGGCGATAAACGATACCGTGGTGGTTTTAGAACAACATTCCAGGTGTAAAATCATCAAGCGACTTTTTTCGCTTCGAAAATATAATTTATAGCTCACACCAGCGCCCACTACGATAAAATATACAATAGGTTCTGAGAGGACGCACACTGGAACTGGAACCATAACCATTAGATGGGTAGTAAATGCCAACAGTAAGGCTTTAATCTGAACAAAGGCCAAACAATAGCTGCAAATTCGTGATTTGACGTAAGTCGTAACCATAAATGTCTGGACGTGAATATACGCTGAGACTGCTTGTGGTATAGGGAACATATTACGAGACAAGAGGAAAAGAAAAAAGAGGAGTATGCATAAAGGCGCAGGAACACCAGAAGGAATAAACAACTTGTCGCTTGAGATATTTTGCCATTGTAGCAGCTACAGGTTATCTACCCAAATAGTAAACTAAACACCAACACGTAATAATAAGAAAAAGTATATCATACCTTTCCCCATCTTTAATAGACAGTTATGTATACAAAATTTCGAGATTTTCAGTTCTTTTCTCAAGGTAGTAGGGTATGTTAGTGACATGTTAATACATGTTTTTTAGTGACAATTCAATAAGTAGAGCAGTAATTTTGAAGTTCTAATACTCGACACAATGGAGTCAAGAGAACTACAATGCTTCAAGTAATTCCTTAACTGCAAAAAGCTGCTAAGGACAATGATTAGTGTTGATGGAATTCTTAATAACCATAGTAAGTATAGATTTTTATTTCACAACATGAAAATATTTTGCGGCCCCAGACTTTAACGGAAAATTGTGGTAGGTGTCAGCATGCTACCAAAACCTATGGTAAAATGGCATTCCTATAGCAAGTCTTTATTTAAACTGAGGATAAGAGACATTTTGAGGCCTTCAGCATCTCATTTCATAGCCATCATATCCTGAATTTTTTAGTAGACGTTAAGTCCAATTTATTATCCTTACTTCTAAACGAAAACATCTGATTCGTTTTTTCCTAGACACAATGTTGTATGGTAGAATGCAGGCGTTAGGTATCAGTTTTTTTAAACTAATTTTTACAAAAGCTAGAATCTAATCTTATCATCGCAATTCATCCATCGATCGAATTTCACTGGATGCCTAACTGAAACTAGACAGTCAGTTAATTGTCTAATCAAGAGGAAAATAGGTTGACGGGCACCCATGCATAATCGGCCAATAGACCTCCAAAATAACTAATTTATTACCTTTAAAAAATCGTATGCTGAATCACGGCAATCGCATTAGCGACGCACAGAAAACGGCCAAGCGTCGGTATTTATAAGCTAAACAATCGAAAGTAACAATGTTGTCGGAGGAGAATGGGACACAACAAAACACCGGAAACCCTTAAAATGTGTGAGAGGAGAGAGAGAAAAAGAGAGAAACAGAAACCATTCGAGTGATGCTACGAAAGGTGTGGTCACTTTTTCACAGAAAACAAAATATATCTCCTACCTGCCCCGTAACATTCCATTGGGAGCTGCTATTGATACAGAATGTTCTTTTTTCGAAACGCTCACAATGCCCATTGAATATTTTTGTCGCTAGTAAGAACTCGCATTCAGAATGATACTGATTCTGTTAGTTTTAAGATTTGTAGGTGCTTTCATTTGAGGAGGGCGAGCATTGTACTTTCGTGTCTAGTTTCATGCCTTTTGTCGAGAAATAATGCCTATTCTGAATGGGAGTGACGGCCCTGAAGAGCGATTTCCGTTGCATCTATAAAACATTTAAACGGGACCATATCTGAATCTACATATTTTACGCACGGATATTTTTAACCAATTCCCATAGATTCAATTGAATAGATTTAAATTGGAATTTCAGTATACGTAAGCGTAACTGCAACAGACGTACTGTATTCATGTTAAGTTTCATTGCTACATGGCCAAATTATTTGGATCCGATAAGTGAACATAGAAAATTATTGGAATTTTCTCAACAACTGACGTTGATTCAAAAGTTTATCCATAATACACCTTCTACATACTAGATTTGAACAAAAAATTGACGGTAGAGTCTGATTCCATTTACCAGACTATATCCCTCTACGTGGACCGTCCCTGTTCGGGTGCCAGTCTGTCTAGCGACGTCTCTTGGTCATTCCCTCGGACCCTTCGAACCACCCACCTTTACGGTGGTTTTTTTTCTACCTACACAGGTGTCCAAAAGGAAAATTTCCCTCTTTCGTCCTTTGAAAAGTTCATTCATTCCCCGCGTAAGATCGGCGTGATGTATCGACGATGAGAATGGGTGAAATCGGTCGTGGCGAGGAAGGACAGGGACGAAGTAATTAAGGATGTGAGTTGACAAATCTCGTCCGAAGGGGTTGCTTGTTTTGTTAAGGATCATTGATCAAGGGGACGACGACACCGACGACGTGAAGCGATTTGATCGATGCTGGTAAAAAAACGATTTATAATTTTACATGGAATCTGAGCTGGCGGATGTTACAAAGCGAATTAAAAATTTTAAAGAAAGCACTAAAGGATGATGAATTTATTTGATATTCTATTGTATATTTGACCAAAATTTGCATATTTTAGTGAATTTCATCTAATTCACAATGTAATGGTGAATGTGTTCATCAGATCTTGTTGAGCACTTTACCCCTCATTAATGCAAATAGGTAGACAAATTATTTCATAAATTTCAGAAAAAATGATTAGTATTCAATCAGCACAATTAGAGTTCCATTTCGCCAAGAGTCAAAACAATTATTCCAAGTAAAATAAATATAAAAGATTAATTTTGTTAACTTGCAGCTAGACTCTCCAAACAAGAAAGACCTAAACAGCAATCTGTAGACCAAGGAAAAGGACTTTTTATGCACTGAATTTTACCTAATTTGAATTTTTTAAATACGGTACATGATATTACTAGCACTGCTAATCACCGACCTTCGGTAGGATTCATAAAAAATGAACCAAATATTCCTTGATGACCTATTACTCATCTCGTTTAATGTGTATTAAGTAAAATAATCAAGAGGCAAAACGATTATCGACCATTAAAGGTAAAACAAAATTAGAAGGTAAGTAACCCTAAGCCCCCAAAAAGGGATTCAGTATTTAACTATATGTCATTTTGATCAACAATTTATAATATTGCTTCCATATAGAAGTGAAGTTCAGGAACAGTTCCAAAAATAAACCAAAATTGTTACTCAATGGGAAAATAAGTAGAAGATAAAGTATGGTCCAACAATGCAATCCACTGGAAACGCGAAAATATTAGACATCTTGCAATAGCGGTTACGTAATACCCATCTAAAGGAAAAAATATGACACTGCATTAAATTTTACGTGCTGTGGTCATAGCATTTCATATAAAGGAACTTAAGTACTTATACAGGTTTATATTCTTAAATCACAAAGTACTTTTTGTATGCCTCAGAAAAGGTAGAGAACTAGGAGAAGGAATCGAAGTTCGCAAGACTAAAAACAGCAAAAGGACCCTAATCCTGCTTGAAACAAGGAAAAGGAAACAACAGATAACGGTTCTTAAGTCATCAAAATGCAAGACAAATGGAAAAAACTGGAAGTGAAGAAAATGTAATAACTATATTCAACATGTAACATGATCATACTTCAACAATTCCTGAAACCAGGAAAAGGACAAAAAGTCCTGTTAGTTGGAAATAACAGAGCTAGCTGACTCTTATAGGAAATGACCATAAACCAACAAAATATGAAACAAGAAGAAATAATGGAAGTTTTAAGACGTATAATAGACGAAGCGAAGGCCTTTAAGTCTTCCTCGTTGGAAATAAGACTTCAAAAGTTAAGAACTCTAAAACACGAGAAGAAGAAGAAGTTTTAGTTATATTTGAATTATATGGAAAGGAACAGTGAGAGATGAATAAAAGATGATTGAATATATTTTACAATAAGATCACTCGTTGCGTAAACCAATACCCTACACTTTCAGTTTCTGGTGTGTGAACCCCCTTCATTTTGCATTTCGTATGCCGGAGGTACACACAAGTATCACATAACGTTTAGCCCGTTTATATCCCATAAATCAAGTACGTATCACCCGACTTTTCTCAAAGGTTCTTCAAAAAGATACAAATTCCAAGCAATAGATCTAAAAAGTTCCGGCCCATTTCACCCTTTTCCCGACGTACAACATCTCTTTCAGGCCATTAACACCACATTCGAAAAATCTTAAATTTTGCCAACAATAGAAAAAACGCTCGTACATTAAAAATGTACGCCCTTGTGACAGTATTTAAAAAAAGCCATGAATGATCAAAATCCATTGTGAGCTGAATAAAGTCGTAAGTTTTGAAAAGGGTAAGGATCCGCGCTCCAATTCTGAATTCATTTGGGACACCGGGGTGAACGGGAGCATAAGGCGACCCCTTTGGGGTTGATTCCCATAAACAGTCTTGTCGCAAATCAGAAATTACCATAACAGTGATCAATAACCGATCAAACCGTTTGAGGGATGAAAAATAGTCGAAGGGGCGTGTGCAAAATTCCCTATCACCTAATTCGATTTAAATTTGACTTTCTGGATTATTTTTTATGTATGTATGCAGATATGCAGCACATGTTCGGATCTATTCATGTTCAATGCGCTTTTACGTTTAAAGTATCGATTACATTTGGTAGAAAAAGCGTTTAATTCTCGGTGAATGCATTGTAGTTATTCGGTAACAGATGTGTATTTAAAATTCATCGCTTTTTTCTTCTCCTGCGTTTCCATTGTACCTGATAGGCGAGGAGATGTCATGGTGTAACTTATGTCGAAGTAGGACTGATAAATAAATTCGTTACGGTTTCGTATGGCATTTGCGCATAAAATTAGATCATGGGTGCACCTTATCCGGTTCGAAGATTGTTTAGTATTTCTTACCTGTTCTACACGTTTGGAAAAGTAACAGAATAGTCTCTAAGATAATGTTGAGTGCAACAAAACGTCCATATAACTTAACTGTATGCAAGTAGGCGAGTAAATCGAAATCTACGCCCCATCATATTAGAACAAGTTCTAAGTTGATAATTATTAATGAAAACCTTGTTCTAAGCCTCTAAAGTTCACCAACAGTCACACTCTGCCAAAAGAAAATTCATAAATCGAAGTTAAAGATAGATGAAATATTTTTATCTAGGTAGTAATGTATAATTCAATTCTTGTTTAATTAATCTTGGAGAAACAATAAGCTGCTTTAATAATGTTGTTTGAATTGCTTTAAATTTCGGAAACATTTTAAGTCTCGATTGTTTCCAAAATAATAATAATAATAATAATAATCAGCCGACAGTTTGTTTAGAATTTCCTTCAAATTCGAAAGAATTAATAATGCTTTGAATGACCCATAGTAACCATGAGTATAAACGAACAATTATTATATGTGGCAGAATTTATATTATGTTTTTAATATCAAGTACTCATAGCTATGAAACAAATAATAAACGGAAATTACGAAGTTTGTGTTTTTTAAATCTGGATTTTATGGATATCAAGTAAAAATATAGTTAAATATATATCATACTTAAAAAAATTCTTGTCCTTCAATCCAATTAGAAAATCCACCACATATAACTATGAGAAATGGTTAGTGTAATAATTTTGTAAATTCAAATAACAATTTCAAAAAAACACCGATACCTCCTATGCACTTCGAAATCGGCGTGAACCTTTTCGAATTAAACCGAACACGTCGCTCTTTTCAGTTGTAAAAATTGTTAAACTATAAAATCGCCCGTGAAAGCAATTCACACGAGTAATTAGTGTGAATTAAGGTAGGCACGTACCAGCAAACGTATTGTGTGAGACACCACACGCGGTACGGGTCTGAACAATGTAGAATTATAATTTCAAAAATTCACGATAACGTGGTATGACCGTGGATAACAAAAGTAACGAAGGAGGATAGATGAATAAATTGTTTCACGGGATCAAGTGCGAATGGAGGCTTGTTTGAGAAGTAAAAATGTAAGGTCACAGTGTCATGATGAATAAAGAATCAAGTTTTACGAAATAGAGTTTGCAAACAATACAGCAGAAATATATTGAATTCTTAGAGGTATGAATTTGGGTTAATAATTAGGATGTTTAGAAGTTTCAAGTCAAGGTTAAAATGAAATTTGGTTACAAAGGTAATGAGCTCAATTGACAACAATGTCTTCTGAATAACTTCTCAAAATATTCATAAATGCCGTCATTTGAATGGCATTGGTCAGTTTAGGTATCTCTGGATAAGAACCGGCAACAATTTTTCACTTCATCAGTTATAAATCGATCTCGTAAGGTATGATTTTTTTTAATAATTCCTGCCCCTCGAAAATGCCAGCATGCATTTGACAATTTCATAATGGCGTGTTATTCATTGATATAAGAAAAGCGCTCACAATACGACTGGATCCTAAGTCCAGTTGTACTGCACAACAACAACTGCTCATTCGTACGAGGGCGGACGAAATCCGATTTTTCAAGCCCACTTCCACATACACAAAGCCCTTTTGGTAGCCGAATCCTCGACACAATGTACGGTTTTCAAAGAGCTTTATTCCGTGGAATAGAAAAGCTCTTGTTATTGATATTGTTATAATTTGTAATACTTTAGTAATAATGTGCAAAGTTAGGGTTATTTAGGAAACCGGGATTCAATGGGAACTACTTTTGGATTTCACGTTATTGTGCGGCGGCATAATGACGCAAGGGTGTATATATAGAATGTTTATTTTCTCGATTAACCTTCCCATTTTCCGAAGCTCGGGGTGTGGCGATGATGGCTCGAGTTCTTTTCCTCATTGTGCCACGATTCTTTGATGTTCCAAGGGAATCACCTATTTTCATTGGATTCCTTTACTTAAATACGTTTTCATCGGCGCCGTAGATATCGAATAGTTTCCAAAACAGCGAGTTTCCTCGACCCTTAAATGTAGCCAAATTAGTGCAAAGTCAGTTCTGTAGAGGGTAATACTAAAATGTTCATAAGAACATTCATTTATGAGGATAAGGTGTTTACGATTGCTCCAAGGATTCGAAACCAAAACTCTCAAAGTATGTGTAAGAAATATGATGACAGTTTAATATTTACAAGAGAAAAAATCATGAAAAAGCCAAAATGCAATTTGATTAGGCTCGTGATAGTTTAACTGGAAAATACTCGATAGTATCCTTGATAAGATGATTATGACAGTTGTGTCTCAATCTATGAATTGTCGCTTCCAAAACGTAAGCACAACTGTGCTTGCTCCCTGCTATTCAGGTCCCTTTTGATGTTATTCTCCGTACCATAAACATCGTTTACATAAACATGGGTTATACCACCATGATGAAGCTAATAAGCAGAATCATGTGCCGGTGGTTACCGTTTCTTGCAGTTTGGATGGCTTTTCAGGATCTTTTTTCTCCTGTAGGTATTAAATCGTCATTATTTTTATTATATCTTATATATATCCCGAGAGTTCTGGTTGCGAATCGATGTCGCAGTTCTATACACCTTTTCCTCATTTCTTGTGATATTTCACTACACCCAACAAGGGAGAACTTTAAATTTGAATTATTCTGTACTAAGGTTTCCAACCATCACATACATTAGTATCATCCGTAGTATTGTTGAGTCACACTCCTCGCATCAAAAATCATTCATTTAGACACTAATATCCGCGTTGATAAAACCGCTCTCCTGAAAAAAAATCGCCGTCTCATGCAGGCACCGATGAAAACAGAAAGAGGAAAAAGCTCGATCGGGATTTCACGTGAAAAACGTCTGGACCAGCAGGTGCATCGAACATCCAAATCAGTGTAAGCGAAGTGCATTAGAGGTCCGGATGAATGGCGGCCGTTTGAGACCATTATTGACCATCGGCCGAAGAGAGGATTGAGTGCTTTTTTTTACTAATCATTGTTTGCGACGGCTCGCTTTGATTGAAACATATCAACTTCGAAAAATACAACCGCTCCATTGCTTATCGCGATCAATCACTAATGCGTCCTCTGCGGCGTAGGTCGGGAAAGCTCGGGGGCCACCAATATTCAGAATGTTGCTGCAGAATTTATTTCAGCATTAGGAAATTACACATGCCACAGAAATTTGGAAGAAAGGATCAAAGTGACTGCTGCGATTTACATGAAGACTCTCAAATAACCTTTCCAGTAACAACAGCCAACAAAAAATATTGCATTTTCCATAAAAATTTTACGGAAAATGTCATTATGACCGTGGAAACTGTACGCCTCTGTGCTGCCACATGCTTTTATCTCATCGTGAAACGTCCATAACACTTTTTTCCTACAATTTATGACAGATTTTCCGATCCGAAACGATTTATACCTCTGATTTATTCGAACATCAATCGTTTTGTCATATTGACGCAAAATGGCACAAACGATTGTTTAAAAATTTTACTCATTAACAAAGTTACAAATAAAACAATTAGATTGCTAATATATCGAAATTATTAAATACCGAAACTTAAATATAAGTATGTATATTCTCATTCGTGTTGCATGAAGCAAATACGGCACTCATCTTTAAAAAGCAAATCTATTAACCAGTTAGCTTTACATTTTGAGATGCCATGAGTGTGTCTTTGTTCCTTAACCTCTCCAAAGGTTCTTCTCGGTTATCGTTTTAACGTTCTGAGATAATGGTAATTACCCGAAATGATTTTAATTCAACGACTCATTGAAACTCTGCGCAAATAGAGAGCCATCTGAGGCATGAATGGGCTCTTGTCTGCACCTAAAATGAAAATCTTTTATTTGCTTGGAACAAATAATAACAGAGCTTGCACGCATGCAAACACAACATGTCACTGCAATGTGGTTTCTTCTCCGTGGGGTTTCTATCGCTAACGATCACACATACGCATATTATACAGAGCGTCACTTGCACAGTCTATTTACATCTTCCTCCGTATAATGGGGGCATTTTTCCGAGTGCCTACAAGTGGATTTATCCAGAGATCCGGGGGCGGCTGTTGTCTCCTCACTTTGCCTCAGTCGATGTAAAGAGATTAAGTCTCTGGGGTGGCGACGAAGCTGCAGCTCCGCTTGTTTAGATGTTTGTTTTCGTTTTATTGTCGCCGAGATTTTGATTACGTTGAGTGGATAAGGAGAAGCGTATGTGCTAACTTCGACAGAGCGACCGCCCTCTCTCCTAAATGTTTTATTAAAACCGATTGAATGCGAAGACTTTCAATGGGGACTCCTCACGAATCATTTATTTTCGCACACAAACATCAGGACATCACGGTCAGTGTAAACAGGGAAAGATACACGAGGAAATCCAGACATTAAATTGTTGTTATTGGGGGTTAGTTAGAAAAGGGAAAAGTTGACGCTGGTCTTATTTCTAAAGACATCACCTTAGTAACAATGATAAGATGAAAAGCAAGCTGCAGTAAATGTAAGAAACCAAGTTACTTCACGCATGAATCTCCAATAGAACTATTTGGAACACGACCTATTATATCCTATACAGTAGTTCATGTGCCAGTGGTCCATAACTTTAAGCTTGTTATAGGTACAGTATAGATGTGGTGTAGCATAGGTACCAACTATAGTGCAGTGTAATGTATCTGTTGAGCACATATCTACTTATTAAGTTAATGCTATGCTAATATAGTATTTCTAGTATATTATTATAAATGTCTTGAAATCTAAATTTTTACAAGCCAATAACTCATCAAGGAAACATTTCTAATATAAAATCTTTGAATAGGATTCTGTTCAACCTTCCAGAAAACCATCGTGACTTCACCAGTACTATATTAAAGAGAAATCGTTTTAGATATTTTCTATAAAACTTCAAAACTATCTTAACCCCATAGAATTGCAGATTTCTAAACGTTTCCTAAGAAGCAATCCGGATTAAATTCCAACTAAGTGTGCTAATAAATGAAAGTGATTATGACAATAAGATAAAAGATCTTTTTAATGATCCTTAATGACGAA
Source organism: Cryptocephalus primarius (assembly GCA_963576515.1). Lineage (NCBI taxonomy): Eukaryota > Metazoa > Arthropoda > Insecta > Coleoptera > Chrysomelidae > Cryptocephalus > Cryptocephalus primarius. Next base: position 14,018,191 of record OY754942.1, on the reverse strand, counting down.
TCAATTCAAAAACATTGAAATCGCAGAACAATTACTATACAATGAACACATAGACCTAAACCAAACTACATACAAGATCATCAGATGACAGAATGGGGTAAACACAAAAACCATGGAGTTATAAAATTTATAAAAATAATCATGCATTAAGATCATAATTATATAGTTAATGCATTAATTAATGTATGAGTAATGAATAATTAGCTTTTTTTTCTTAGCTGTACTAAGAACGCTGAAATATGCAAGAAATGGTGTGTGGAAATACAACAGAACCAGGAAAAAGACCATAAAGGCCGTTGTGGTGTTTTGAAGATCATTTTAATGTGAACATAAGAATCAATTAAGTTCTGCATGACATATCCCTTTATATTAATTAATTTGAAGTTGTATTAGGTATCTATTAACTGTTTCGAAACAGATGTGTCACTTAAGTAATGATACTTTTTGAAGTTATAACAAATACACTGAATACCATACATTTTCATTCCGTTGATTTCTGCCCTGATACAGTCAGCATTAGTTGAAAATGATGCCATCATTAATACAGATACTAGTGGTAAATTATCTAATTGGGCTTAACAAAGCCAGCATCCTCGATTTAAGATATTAACACAATACGGTGTAACTTATATAAAACTTGTATCTTCAGGTGAAAATGTGTTTTCACTCATTCACAAATATTCAAAACTTAAACCAATAGCATTAATGGCTCATATGCGCATGTTGTAGTATATGCTTACTAACGAGTGCTATCTCGTGATTTAAGGGCCAGTTTCCAGTGCATTTAATTTACATTTTATAGGAAAACTTTGAAAGTTTGAATAGTAAGAATTTATTAGTAGGTATTATAATAGAGGTCCTCAACATGGACTTCCAAATGCATGGGATTTCAGCTTAAAATTCGACTCGTTTCCTTCGAGCTGCGACCTCAAAAATTCTCTTCTGGTGGGTCGTTCCTTGTCGTTATTATTACCATTACTCAGCTATTTGGAAGGCATTGTCGGGTTAAATGAATGGGGGCCGAAGAGGAACCTTGAAAAAAGCATACGCGCACATACCTAAAAACGCACGCGGTCAAGTGGCCATCCACTACAGACTCGGTGGCGACTGTTAGCTCCCACTTGGAACACCTGAGAATGTCCCTAGACGTCCTGCTGAGAGACTAACCGGTAAGAAAATACCTTTTAGTGGCCATGAACCGTCTCAAACAACCGAAAAAACTATAAAGTATACCGATCGGGCGGGTAAGAACATATGGGATTATGGAGGAATAGAGGAAGACGGTGTATTTTCAGGGATTAATGGTAATAAAATAAGTTTTATTGTAGTGAAACAGAACTTTCGAAAGGATACCATCGACGCTAAAAAAGTTTTAATATCCAAGTAGAACGAAATAAAAACTATGAGTTGCGAAAACAAGTGACGCTTTGTTTTCGTGGTTCGGGAAGGTGAAGTTTTCTATGTGATTTTGTTACAGTTGCGTTCACACTCATACTTGCTACACCCCAAAAGCTCTCAGTATTGTTTCGCTACAAGTGTGATTCAATCAAACTAAAAAATCAATCCCTTCCCATTTCACAGCAGGTAAACATACTTTTAAGAAAACGCTCCACTATCTCTATCTCTTTTCTTCCAGTCAACAGCCGTAGGTCAAATTTAACAGGACGTCCCTTGCGTACCTCCACAATAAAAGATATGCTACATAGCAAAGGATACAATCCATAAAAACTTTGACAACCGTAAAAAGCTATGAATCCAGTACCATCGCATTATGTCATCCTTCGTTCACGTTTGACTACCGTCCAAAATTCATCCCTTGGAGTTGAAACACCTTTTAATTACGGAATAAAAAGCAAAAAACTCCCGTAACCCTTACACTAGATTTAATGTTTACCTGATCGGCACAATGGTGAAATTATCGGTCCATACTTCATCCCCCTTTTTTCCTCCTCTAAATCGTAACGAATTAAATTTCTCAGCATCCCGCACCGCACAGTTGTCAGATGCACATTCTCAATATTACTATAGTAAGTAACTTTTGATGCTACCATATAATAAATGCCTTAACTTTTATACTTAGTTTTGTGTTTAAAGAAAAATAAGAAATAATTTTCAATTTCGAACATTATCATATTGTGCTTCATTAATTATTATTTGTAAGTAGTGATGTTATTGTAGTAAAAGTAACCTAAACTAATTGATTTAATATATTTTGTACCATGAAGTTCAAATACAAGTTTTCATTATCTGAATTTGGATGTAAACTATCTTTACCGATTTCTTAATTTCACAGGTTCTGGCTAAATCCGACAACCTCGGTGGATTACAGTGGCACACATCCTAAGGTGGTTTTGGTCTGGAACAAATATCGCCCAGCACGACATCGGGATGACAAGCTGTGCTGTTTTTTGTGACTTTTCTGCTCGATCGTGACTTAAAAGAATTAATGAATTCTTTTGAGAATAATCAGTGTGTGAACTATTTGTATTTATTTTTCGGGGTTCTGAAAGGAAGCGAGACATTTTTTAGCAGGTATAGGTGCGAGCTTTTGAAACGCCGGTACGGGGGACGAGGAGCTTTATTTGATCGATGTGAGCTGATTCTGCAAGACATTATGTTATTGTCATTTAAGACCACTATATCAAATGGTGTTAAAAATTTGTATTTTCGAAACAAACCTAATCATTTTATTTAAAGTTATTTTCATTGCACAGTAGTTATTACTTATTTTTTATTTATTTATTTGTCAAAATTTCATACGTTAGAAATACAGATTATTACTTGTTATATTTGTGATATTAAATTAGATTTTATATTTTTGAGTAGGTTGGCTGTGGTATCTAAAGTTATTGCTAGGTATTTTCCACATGTAAGTATGTGTTAAACATCATTACTCAGCTAATTTACAGTTGCTTGGTGTGTAGGAGTGCTTATATATGTAAGTATTCTATGTATTTACAATGCTTATTTTATTACAATTATATTTGTACTTATTTATATAATTTTGATTATAATACTTCCTCCTTTATTTCTTTTTACCCAACTTTTGAATTTACCGTGTAAAGCTTTTACAGGCTGAGGTTTCATTCCTTGAACTCTAATAGTGCTTCTAAACACTATATATTAGAAATTTGACAATCAATTTAAAATTTAGTAAAAACACTTAATCCGGCCCTGTAGGTACAAGGAGAATTTTGTGTTGTTTCTTTCGTGTCAACGCCCCGTTTCTTACTAGTTGTCTCTTTCCCATCCATTGTGACAGGCTGCTTAGAGAGGAAACAAATTCGACACAGCCTATGCAGGACTAAAGGCGGGGTTTTTATTTTTCCTTACTGGTACAAACGGGCAAGAGATATTTTCGTCCTTGTTCGATAATTTGTTGGCAACTTCACCTACCAAAAATAACTCGATTATATTAGTATTAAAGCAATACCTCAAATTCCATATATGATCTAACACTATCAAATAGGTTTGCTTGGCCTAAAAAGGTTACTATTGTCAAAATGTTATTCATTACTAAGCTATAGTTTTTCTAATTCAGTTCGTTTTTCTTCTTAATTTTATTGAAAAATGTTCAATACTTTGAGACTGAACACTTCTTATTATAATTACAGGAACAGTAGCATTATTTTTAGTTACTTTAATATTCTTTAGCACTTGTGAATAAGATTTATTCCCTAAACTAGATTCACAAATTGTTACTTTTCCTTGTGGTAAGTCAAACTTTCTTTCATTTGAATTATATGGTCCTTTAAGATGGAATTCTTATGTCACTGGTTATTTCATGGTTATTTCTTCTTTAAGATGTGATATGTTATCACTATTCCATCTATTATACTAAATTTAAACTGAAAGGAAAATAAATTACATTATAATACGTTATAAAATACTAAAGTTTCACACCCCACCTAAATTTTCGAATAAATCTTGAATCTGTTAATTCCTTCGAGGCTCAAAAAGTCGAAGAGCCATTGCCAGAATTTTTTTTAATAACCTCTCAAATTAGGTAAGGTAAGTTACTACGTGCCCAATTTTTTCCACGTAAACGCTCGGCCTGAAATTAACCTCTCACAAATATTTCAAAAATAAATTTCTCCATGCCGCCCGTTAAACCCACTAAAGATATCACACCTTAAGCTCGTTCTCCATGCGACTGCATAAACAAATCAACTAATGACTAGGCGCACATAAATGATACAAAATAAATAGCGTCCCAACGATATTAATATTGGTTCCTCGGGCACGGATTCACTCCATTATGGCCGCTGTCAAAAAACATTTAAACGAATGAAAATCCTGAAATTACGGCGAGCCATAAATACGATTGTTGAATAGAATCAAAACCACTATATCAAGACGGTTAAGGATACATCGGTCAGAGGTGCAGAAACGACCATGCTCAAAGGATCAAGACTACATTACGTAATCATTTACTTACTACATTGAATCCATACAAATCTACTAAGTAAAGAAGGTGGATCAATGTAAGTAATTTTTAAATTATACTTTTCGATTTTATAATTCATTTCAAATTAGTGCTATCACGTTTAACATAAGTTTTCTACAAGTGAGCTCAATAGCGATACAAATTTAATGTAATTTTTAATTAGACTTGACAGCTACGAGCTTATTACGTTCATGACCGTAGGCTCACAACTACTGCTGTGTCACGCTACATCATCAAAGCGTAAAATGACACTTAATATTTTAAAAATAAACTCAAAGATATACTTACATTGGGTTATATTAGGATAAACCGTGTTCAGGGCACATTTTCATTCTTTTCCACGCCACTGAATTCTTACGACCGAACACACTTATTTCATTCAAGTGGGCTTTCGAGAATGTAACATATCCACCATTAGAGTCAATGCAGCTCCTTTGGAATGTAAATTGAACGAAGAAATATACGCAGTGTTATCCCTTCTACACCAGTTTAACTACTTGACATGTCCACTCTGAATTGATCGTTATTTTGGAATTTTATTTTACCGAAAAGTATTAACAAGATGCAGATCGTAAGGTCATGTTTATGTAATGTGTAATACGTTACGTAGATTGCTTGTTTAATTACATTTTTAATCCATTACATTTTTTTTCCGTCGCTACCGCTTTAAACTATTAATAATTATTACGAAACGCGTTATCAAACCAAAAATGCCCGGCTGAATAATCGAAACCAATAAGAGAGAAATAATATCGAAACCCACTTATATCGCCCTCGTCCCCAGCCAAGTTTGCCATTCAATCCTTTTAATTAAAAGTGTCTGCAATTGATTAAATCGTCGTAAAACGACACCATTAGACACCCCAATGGTTTCGCTGAGTACACACACCCTTCACTCTTGAGGATTGGGGGAGGAAAATCCATCAGCCCTGGTTAGATTTTAACCGATGCAGAATGTCGTCGCGACGACTACGAAACATTCGCCTTTAATAAGGATAATGAAAAGGGACGCGAAGGTGTGAAGGGAGCGGGACTGCGAATTTTCTATACGGCGTGTTTTCTTCTTCTACAATCGATTGTAAAAAAATGAATTTTAATGAAGTAATGGATGAAACAACACGAACAATTATCATCTGATAAGAGGAATTTTAGTGTGAGAAAATCATTAAACTACGGTTATCAATTTTGATATGCATATATCGGGTGATTCATTGCGCGAAATTAACGATCGGATCCTTGGATTAAAATATGAAAAGAAGGTCTTATGCTTATATTCCCAGATGGGTTCGTGTAGAACACGTATTAAAAATTAAACGTGATATTACGAGTATTATCCCCAACAACTGTGAAATTTCAGGAAATTTAAGTGTGAAAAGGAAAGGAAAAGCTGTGATAACATTAACATACAAAGTGTAAGTGAGTCCAATAAATGTAACCTCCATTTTGTGACTATTCTGTAGTTTTCCTGTTTTATGTGCATCCTCATATGCCTGGCTCGCTATAGAGATTTCCATAACTGATTTACCGTTGCGTTTTAACGGTTTTCTAACATTTACATTTCTTTAAATCACTCGTGAATATTTTTTCAACTGATAATAACATCCGCCATGTCGGTTATTTAGCCACTGCCAAATCTCCTAGCCCACCCGCCAACAGAATTTAAATATGGCGAAGGTGGGAAAACGTCTTTGTTTATAATCCTTTTTCACTTATTTCCCCATATTGCTTCAGCAAAACTTCAATATTAACGTGTGATTGAATTTCATTATTGTTGTTAAACTCATAAGAATAACACGAGTACATTGAAAAATTCTCTTTAAAAATTGGCAAATGGCTAAGCTTCTCACACTCTGTTTTGTTCTCTCTCAAAAACTACTGATTTTCTAAAGTTAAAATTACTTGTGCCAATAGATTAACATTGTCTTTTTTACTGAAAAGAAAATTCAATTTTCAGGTGCGACATTAAATTAATGCTAAATACTACACACCTTTAGTATGTGGATGGACACCTAAATATATCGTTTGATATTTCTTGAGATTAGGGGATGATATGGGATTTAAAAATTTGGCTGTAAGTGTACTAACTGTTGTGTGCTGCATGTTCGATTTTTTTTTTGTTTTTTAAAAGAGCCTGGAACAATTGTCAGTATTATCTTTACCGGCTATACCTTTTCGAAATCAGCCAAACTGGATGTAGCTATTAATAAAACAAATGCTATCTGAACAAATGTTTTCTGAACATAACAACCTATATCTCAAAAATGAAATGTTTTGTGACATACATTTACAGGACCTTCTCTGAAACAAGGAATAATCACTAATTTTCCTAGATATTATTGAATCACCCCGTAAATAATGTATCTGTAATGTAACATATACATTTGATTAAGTAGTGGTTTCTTCTCCTATAATTTTTCTGTCTGATATCTGTAAGTCAAATGATCTTATCATTCGTTCAGGCTTTGCACAGTAGTAATCAATGCATGATAAACTTGTATTATCATCATTAATTTCTCTAGCCTAATCCTCTATTAATTAAAATTTGCACTAACATGAAATATAGGACAAAAAAGTAAATGACATGTTTTACAATGATGTCAAAGTAACACAAGTAAAATATTGTGTACATTGTGCCACAGTTAACGTTATAGCTACGATAGTTTAGTAAATAATTCCAAGTATGTATCATTGGGTCCGAAAAATAGATGTATGCAAAATTTGAGTTTCATCTCAGTAAAACAAGTAATAATGTAATAAAAGCGAATCTTCTTAATATAAGATGGCTTCAAACAAGGCTTCAGCAATGCTTCAACAAAAACTAAAACGGTATTTATTTATTTATTTATTTATTTGGTGTATTTTGAAGTTAACATGAGAATTTTCCTATTCAGTATAATTTACCACGAGACTAGCACAAGACTAGCATTAAACAAGATGAAATAGGATAAGCTCACATGTAACCTTCTTCATCTTAGACCACGCAAAAGGAAGTTTTATGCTACACTCACGTTCACTGTATTTTACTGTTTCCACAGTTTCACTGTGTCCACAAAAAGTATCATTGAGTATACCACTATTTATTTTATTTTGACCAATTACAATTGTTGTAATTAACCTGACCCTAATGTATTACAATACAATTCGTCCAAACTCGCGGCAATCATTTTCCATTAGAAAAATATGTACTTAGCAAAAGTTACCGAGTGCTTTCGGTAAACAAAAGAGGATGTGACTCCATTGTTGCAGTTAATTAATAAAAGCATTAGCATATACAAGTTTTGGGGATTCTAACAGAAAATTTTCTCATAGATCGGAGTCGAAAGTTCGGTCCGAATCCCGGACAAAAGAAAACCGTTAAACTTTAAAAAAGAAAGAAACACAACCTGAATTCAATACGCACGATTGTTCTCCGAGGCTGCCTTTTTATCAATGACACGAATCAAGACATGGGTCACTTTTCTGTACGCATCCTAATCCCGGAAATGTTCGGCTCGAAATCAACAATGTGGTGTATTTCTTTTTTTTTTTTTTTATTCCCAATACTAAGGACCCTTGATCTGTTATTGCTTATCAGATCTCGAGCGAAATAAAGCACGATAATCTATCGAAACCTCCGAGGAGGCCTTTGAAGTTTAATCGAAAATAAATAAAAGATCGATGAGCGGAGAAATCGCTTGTATCGGCATGATATGCGGATGGTATGGGCTAATGAGATTTTACGCGGATTTAACAGATTTCGGAGAAATTAAATTATGGAAAAAATGGCTGGGCTCTCGCCTCGCTGAACGTGTAAAATGACTGTTTGTGTACGATGCTTTAATAGATTTTTTTACGATTACAGCAACATGAAAAGGGAAGTCCTAAGCGAAGGGCTGTATAAAACGTACAGTAGCAACAAAAAATAATTAATTGGTGCAAATATCTACACACTATATTTGTAGTGAATATACCTGATTTGAGCCCTTATTAAATAAAAAATAATAGAGCAAATATTGTCTGGAAAAATGCGATGTCTTCATAATTGATCACAAAATGGCTTAAAATTACGCTTCTTTAGTTATAATGTGATACATTGGCTATCCTGGGTTTGTTTTTAATATAATAGCACTTTCTGTTGTACTATGTAAGAGGTAATATTATGTAAAATTGATGCCAACTGCTAACTTCGTCAGCAAATATATTATATAAAGTGGTTACAGCAATAAAACCAATTTTTCTATTAAGCGGAGAATTTTGAATATAATTTGGAATTGAATAGAAGCAGGATACGAAACCTGACTTTTCATGCTAAATGAATGCATTGCATTTATAAATAGCCTTTCAATTTTGATAATTTCTTATAAAATACTTTTTGATATACCAAGAATAAAGGTACGCTACCCTTGAGCAAAACTTACAACACCTTACGAACCTCGTATATAATCACACACAATTATTATTTGGATATTTCTTTCTGCGTTTTTAGGCCTAGCAGAATTTTTCTCAAGAATAACTTTCTTCATAAAGCCAATAGGTATATAAATATCGCTCTTATATAAATAAATTTATAAATAAATCTTATATAAATAAAATTGCTCTCTTATATATAAAAATATCGTATATAAATAAAAGTAACAAATTTACATTACATATTAAAAACAAATTGGATTTATGCATTAAAAGAATATGAATTACTATTTCTTTGGAATAAGTTATATACTTTTACTTTGATGTCAGTTACGTGATTTTACAAGATTTATTTCTACCCATTAAAATTTTGTTACGAATGTTTCGCCACTGTAATTTTTTATACACTTCTGCAAATTTTCATATTATACCTAACAACTTTGACTGATGATGGTGTAAAATAATAGTTTCTTCGTCCATTATATGAGGCTTTAAAAAGATTTTAGAGATGCCTCAATTCAGCTATGCAACTCGTCCTCTAAATGCCTTACATTATACTTGTTACATTTGTTTGTTACCAAATAAAATCTGTAAGATATTTCTGGGTTGTCTCTCTAGGTGGCTTTGAAGTATCTTTGAGGCGTGTTAAAGACTTCTTGAACAAAACTTTTCTTTCTACACAGAATTATTTCATGGAAACAATCAAGCACGACAACTAAATAATAAAAAGTTTTATAATTCGACCTTATCCTTCATAATACTCTTTTAATATTTTTTCCAAATTTCCAGTTACTTTAGATAACGCTTCATGCAAAAATCTCATATTGTCTAATTACTATAACAGAAACTACTTAAAATTTTCTCCCCCATAGGATAGTTAAATCATGGAAAACGTTATAATTTTGCAAGCAAATGGGTGTTTTAACAGGACTAAAGACTTTTTTTTTTCATTTTTGGACGACACATTTTCCGGATATTAGCTGGCCAAAAATCTTGGGGAACCCTGTATATATAATTTAATTTATACTATAAATATTCATCTTTCTATCCAACGCCTTTTGATAACCTGATCATTAATTATGTCATAATTTATGCATATATTAATCCTGAAGTGTGAATCAAGTTTATGAATTTTAGTAAGTAGCATATCGATTTCCTATTGCTTATCTAACTGTGTAACCTTTCTTCTTATTATCATTTAATACCTTTTAAAAAATAATCCAATGACTTGTCACTTCCAACAAAAAAAATTATTAATATGAACTGTATAAAGTCCTACGCAATTTTCAATGTATCCTGTCATTAAGGAGGAGCCCTCCAGATTACAAGAGTACGTAAAAGCTCTTTTACTTAAATTGGCTTTTATTCAACGCCATGGGTTTCTTTTAACTCGCTATGAATTTGACTGTTATTATTTTTGTTTTGATTTTTGAACCATGGTGTACTTAATACTTGCGATTGATGACCTGTGCTTCAGATAGCTGATCTGTTTTAGTTCATCTGACCAACGAGGAAATACACGGGCAGGTAAGGTAAACGGATAGCGGCGTGCGACGGCCATAGAGATGGGCACAATAAAATAATGAATATTCGGCGACACGTAGTCTGGGCCCGAGAAGGTCGGCATTCCCCAAAAATTCCCTATTTTACGGCCGTCACAGCACCAGGTGCTATTGATTGGACACCTGCACGGAGAACAATTGAACCGTCGTTGCTAGGTAACCGATCATCGTTGCACGTTAAATCTCTGGATTTGGAAATCTGCATGCGTCGTCTTAGGCGGCCCTCTCTTTCTCCCTCTTTCACTTTCGCCGTCTCTTTCTTCCCTTCGGCTACAATGTTTGACGTCCTTTTGTGCGTTCGCGATTTTGCGGAATTCCCTTTATTGCCGACGGGGATGATCTTCTGGTAGCCGAAAGGGCTGAGGGTTAATACGGTGAAAATATTAGGATTTCGAGTAAATGGCAAAGTCCGCTTTTGATGTTCGGTAAGCGGAATAATTGCATTAGTAATTCGAGGATGCTAAATGGGACGCGAGGGGGCACGACGAATTTTATAACAATACTATTGAGAGGAAATATAATAAAATCTGCTTAAAACTGTAGAAGACTTGCAATTTCTCACTCGCTCTATGAGTGAAGTGCTTGGATCAAACATTTTTTAAGTTGAGTCCAACAAATTTTCAAACGTGAGTGGTGGACAAAAGCATTTGTGTACACACATAATGGTGTTTAAAATGTAATTCAGATGCTTTCAAGAACACTGACGAAAAAATCTAGTACAGTTCCATACGTACATATTACTTTATTTTCTATTTGTGGCCTGAAAAATGAGAACACAAAGCTTGGTATTTTTCTCTACAGTGTTCATAACTTTTAACCAACTCCAGGTAGCCATCAGCGATTTACAGAGTTGGTTGAACCTAAAGTTTTAATTTATTAATGGAGCCTACCATAACACACTTCATTTTCCGGATACTTTTTATTTGTGTAAAAATTCTAAAGATTTAAAAGATTGAAAAACAGAATCTGGGCAACCAATTATTATTAAAAGGCCGCTTTAACCGCTCGAGACGTTCGTTAACAAGCCCTAATCAGCTAAGAGCCAATTTACCACCGACTACCTAACGAGCACGTAACTTACATTTCCCAAACCGCCATTAAACATAGGAATAAAATAAATCTATTCCCATATTACCCTCTCGAAGCCCAGGATGATTCAATAAATACCCGAACAAATACGTGTAGTTTTCCCTTGCGAATTAACACGACAAGAAAGGGGATTAGCGGAAGATATTACCGCCACGCGTATATTATGACCGAATCATTTACTTCCATATTTCATCTGACAAAAAGGGCTTCTGTTTCTTTCCATCTCGTCCCACCCATTATCTGTCAAATTGCCAAAACGTTCGCTGAATTATCTACTCCATATAACCATATGCAAGGATGTCACTCGATGGTGGTTGAATCAGAGAAATGTAAATGGGCAGAGCGAGAAAAGAACAATGCTACACGATCACAGAAAATGGAAGCCTAAAATAAGAATTATTCCTCTGTTCAATTTTCACAACGTTCATTAGAAACGAGGCTTGATTGCTAGGGGCCCATGGAAAAACCAAATTTAATTTAAAACAAGTAAATCTTTTTCTCAAAAATAGTGTTAAGCGAGATATCGATATTTTTATATCAGCGTGTTAATAATAAAAGATCTATCAAAAACAGTATACAAAATTATTTATTGTCGTTTAGAAAAAAATAAATAATAGAGGAGATTCTACAGTAAACCGATATCTAAAACGAATGATTTCAATCAGCCTACTTATCTCAAAGGAATTAAATTTTTGCAACTTTCGACACTTCCTACATTTTGAAAGGTATACACATACACCTTTATTGAAACGCTGAAACGTAAAATTATCCCACGAAGCCGCGCTGAAAATTTTAAAAGAATTCTAACCGGATCCTGGACCTCAACCCTGTTTTAAAAAGCATCAACCCCTATCAACCCCTTTGCAGCTCTCTGAATGGTTATATTTGTTGGTAGCGAAAATCCATAAGCGTGTCGCGGCCATTATAGCGATACTTTGTTGTTAACATTAACATCACAAAAGGAATTATAGGGTAATTATGAAATATTTTTGTCCGTGCTAATATTAATAATTCACCCTCTCCCTCTTAAGGATGGATTATTGCATTTTTATTAGAAGTTTCGTCATTGTTCGAGAATTATGTTCTTGTAAAAGTGGATTTGCATACGTTAAAGTGGTGTTGTGAATGGGTTCGGTGTTACTAGTTATTTTTGATTTATTGTTGCATGATTAAAATGCGGTGGATTTAATTTTTATTGCTTATACAATAAGAGAAAGTTTCAATCAGATAAGGATGCAGGCTATAAAAGTAAATAAAGTCGTTTGTCGATTTTTTTGTAAGTAATTCCGTGTTGTCAACTAGTTTGTAAATCAACACACATATTTTCTGCGGCATTTAAATTTTATGTAAAATTTTATTAACACATCTACATCGACTTTAATGTATACTTTCAATTATATTGTGAGCGATAATAGCTCGAAAACCAAATAGTAATTTATTAGTTCAAATAAATTTAATGAAGTTCTCCTACGCATTTTTTAAAAATAGTTAAGCATAATGTCACATTTTACTCCTATGAAATGGGTTTGTGTTTGCTTATACGACGCCATTGTTAAAGGAGAATAGTGGTTATATTGAAAAAACAAATTGAATGGTATTAAGAAATTTGAAAGTGTATCGCGTGGGTCAGTCTTCTATTACACATATATTATTACACCCATTATTGTGTTATATTAAATGTATCATCTGGGGATAAATTACATAAAACCCATTAGTGTATTGTCTTGTTTAACTTTTCTCCCCTTTAGGAAAGTTTTAAATTTCTTTTACAATTTTTATAGTAATTCGTAATAAATGAAATAAAATTGTGCAACTTATGTCTTGATTTATAATAGGAGGAGTAATTTAAGCTCATTATGGATGCAAATCCCCGAAAATTCTTTTTGATACCTAATCGTAAATTTCCCTCTATTCTTCATATGGGTTTTCTTATGGGTAAGAGAAAATATAGTCTACAACGGTCTAGACAAAGACAAATGGACAGAGAATTTCCGATATTTCAATGCTGGGTTCATGGGGACTTTTCGTTTTGGAAGTGTAATTAGGTTTCTGAAAATAATAGTTAATGAACAAATTTGATTTAGTTCCATTTGGGTTTTTCCAAATGTCGCATAAGATGAGACATTATAAATTAGAACGTATCACCAATACAACCACTCCGTTCCAGTTATTTCACATTGAAGACATTTTGAACGACTCCAAATGTTAATATGCAGCGCAAACAAGAGCCCTCCCAAAGAAAATAATTCCTAATAAACCCCTCTTTCACACTTCATCGATCCCACTGTATACCGGAGATAAAAATCAAACCTCAACTACCAGACTTCCTCGGCTTGCGTGACAGAAAAATCACACACTCCTTAATATCCGCCATTGTCGTGTTCCACGGAGAGGACGTTAAACATACACCTGGACAAAATAAGTACCCAGAAGATCATTGAGTCGGTCTAGTGAAGCTTTCACGACCATCTTATTGGTTTCATTATAACCGGACCAGATTATGTGACAGATGAGCGATCCGTCATAGGGAACGTAATCCAAGAGTTTATCGTCCGAAAGAATTGGTATTATTGCTGGATTCGATGGATCGCTGCGACCACATTATTATGAGCTTTTCGAACGTGCATCCATTGTCAGGAACATAAATAGAGTAATTCACATAGTTGTCCTCTCGAAGCTCCCAGGTCCTTAGAAATTTTAAGATGGTTTCATACGCAAAATTGATAAAAGCTGCATTCCCATTAAAATATTCCCAAAAATAGATACTCTTGGAATTATTTTTTTGTAATCAAAACATACTACTTCATCCTTGTGAGCTTTGCAGCTAATCATATTGTTTTTTAATTGAAGGAGAAACATGAATATGCCACTATCTTCATATATTTAATAATGACTAATTATTATTAGGCAGGTAGACACTAATGTGTATTTTTTATGGACACTGAACTCATGTATGACTGATCTTAATGACTCTTATTGTAGCTGGATATAAATAAAAATATATGCATGTGGGTACTAATTATTGCTACATAAAAAACTGCTACTTACATTCCTAGTGGACTAATAAAATACGGCCATATAAAAAGGCATTTCTATCTACACATGTGGTTAATTTATATGGTGTAATGCTATATGATAATAAAATCTGTTCCTGTTGAAAGAATACGACATATTTTTCTATCCATATTTAAACCCTAACCTGAGTCAATTATATATCAATTATGTGTCTAAATAGTTAATTCAGTAAAACATTCGATGGGTGTTAGTACTTATGTAGCCATTAATTTGTCATGTGAAAGATAAGCGTTAATTAACCATAACAAATGACCAAACAAAAGTACCAAGTATAGACCTATGAATTGAATTACTGTTAATGAATAAGCGGCGTTAATAAAATCCATTAGCAGTTTAATGTACTAATTACTTCGTATTTAAAAAATTGGAAACGAAAAGTTCCATGTAGGTGAAAATAATATCAGAGTACCAATACATGGTCTAATTCAATTGTTTCAACAAAAAGTGTATTAAAACTGATAAAACAAAATTTAACATATTTTGTTTTCACTACAGCCGGGGCCAGCACAAAGCTAAAGGTATCACTGAATGCATGTCTTATCTCAGAAAGAAAAAAAGAGCTTAGTACCTATAGAATTTAAAACGACAAGCTTATAGGCAGGTGGAAAAAAGATGAAAGGGACATATCTAATTTAAAATTACATGCATCCCTTCTTCAACTCTACTGCACTGAAAAAAAATGTAACGTACACGTAAGTAAGTAAGTAAGTAAGTAAGTAAATAAGTAAAGTAGCCTAAATCGTACCGTCTCCCAATTCATACTACATTTATATCTAGTAACTGCGTAGGGTTGGAGCGCTCTAGTGGACAAATAAGCAAGGTCCTTTCATGTTGAGGACTGTGTAGGAGTTTCAAGTCGCTGCAATAGTGCCTTTTGTTTTTTTTCCACTTTTCACTCAACGTTCCTATGGACATAACAGGAATTCAAGGTTAGTTTATTGCTACCAATAAGTTTGAGGTTAGGAACTACATCTTTTATAACTCAGTTGCCTAAATGTCCTCTCAAATAGTACCGGTACGATTAGGAGCCACGTTCTCTAAAAGGCCTATTGTACCTTGCAGTCTGTTCTTTTAAGAAATAATATATATAAATTCCACGTGTCCTTAACACAGTGTGATTTTGTGTTACAGAATGAGAAAAAAGTATGAAGCATTGAGTGAAGAGGACAAGGAAAAAGCCATAGATATTTAAATAAGGGGTTAACCAATGTTTCAGACAGTACGGGATACTAAAAGCGACACTTAAACGTCAACGTCATTTAGACGCCAAAAAAGGAAAAGGCCAACAAAGGCACAAGAGCATTAAGGCGTCATACTGCGTTGTCCTGAGATGTAGAACTACAGCTAGTTAACTACATGAAGAAAACTAGAAGTAAGTCCATTTGGACTTACAATTACGGTCCAGATTGTGGACAGAATTAGAATCTCCCATACATTCAACGTAGAGAAACAGATTGGTGGAAAATGGTACTGTGGTTTCATGGACCACCATAGGAACCTTCTCCTTTGTGAGCCTCATGCAACATCCTTAGCTAGAGCAAACAGATTTTGTAAAGAAAATGTCTATAAATTGTTGGAGATTTGAAAAATATTGTTGATGAATATAACATTGATGCTACAAGATCTATAACATAAACCAAAACAGATCTAAATGCAATCCAAAGCAAATGCCAGAAAGTCGTAGCTGAAAAGGGGAAAAGTTCTATGGGATCAAAGTTTTATATTCAAAGGTAGTGGCAGCGCCATAACATACTTGTAAAAAATAAATATGTATACGACTTCATCTTTATGATTTAGTATTTTGGTCTTGAATATTAGTAATTTTTACCAGGGGTACGATTTAAGACGAAAGGGACACGGCTCAGGCAATCTGTTCCTAAATCACATTACGAAAACTTCCATAGCTTGGCTGAAATGAAAAGCAAATTGCTTTTGCTTTCAATAGTAGATGGAAACAAGGATGAAGATAAATAGATTTAATCAAGGGATAGATTGCCGCTAACTCATCTGTGGCAAACTTTTCTGGTTACATTTGTAATAAGCAGACCTGCACGTGAAATTATAAGAACAACCGACGATTCCGTGATTTTTAGTAATACTACACTATCAGCATCTCTGGTTTGGAAATTTCTATTAACAATAACGCCAGTGATGAAAAATGTCTGAGCAAACAAAACATGTTTACATGTGTTCTGCATGCTGAAACAAATCCATTTTAGTATATGTATTTCTGGTGATGTCTCTGTCAATACGTTATGTACATTCTCAATAGTTTGTAAATAGTTATATCCAACTAGATCTTCCTGCCAAGATTATGTCCGGAAAGTGACGGAACCGTTAAATTTATGGTTAGAATACCTACGGGCAGAAAGTCTGGAAGGGTGTGGATGGAGGCACCATTAAAACTCGGATCAAATTTTTTTCGAATTTCTAGCCAAATGACAGAAAAACTGTCCAGTTTCTGGCCAAACTATGAACATCAATGAATGCAGTGTATTATGCAAAAAAGGGTATTTACACCTTGTGCAATGAGGAACCTGATAGCTCTCAATATGTTATCTTCGACTTAGGAATTGCTTCCACGTGACGGCCTCCATTAAATTTTAATTAACTAGCCAAAAAATTACCCTTTTCTCTGCTAAGACTCGGACGGTCGCAGATAACGAGAGGAATCTCGAAAAACGTACCTTTAATTAAATTACACAATAAACCCGCTTTGTAGCCCTATTCAGTCCCAAGAAGAGAGCCTATTTCATCCCATGGAGTGACTACAAAAGGAAAAAAACTCCTGTATACTTCACACAATCCAGAAACACCTGTACAATGGAATAAGAGACAAAAAATTAACATAACAATAGGTGGGCGAGTCCCGTTCTGTTTTTCGAGCATAACGTGGGGAGATAATGCCGGCGGCCCCGCCCTCCGCCGCCGGTTGGTCGGAAGGGTCGGACCGTGCCCGCGCATGCCCAATGCAGTCTCACCTTTACGTGGCCGGACTCGGTGCATAGAAGTGCCGTGGAGTTGAATAGAAGTACACACGCAGCCTCTGATTATATTATAATTCCAGTGAATACAAGAGACATAGAGAGAAAAGTGGCATACTGAGCCTGCCCAAAAACGATACCTTTGTGCTTCATCGAGTGAATATTATCAGTGCGATACCGTTTCCGCTAGTGGTGACAGAACTGCCTCAAAATTGATCTGGATTTGCAGAGGCAGGCCTCGAATGGCCACTTCATGAGGTAGGTGAAGCAGCATTGTAAACAAATCGTAAATCTGTGTGTTGTGCGAGAGGAAACCGCGTTAATTAGCATAATTGTCAGTCCTCTTGTGCGGTTGGTTACGTTTATTGACATGTCAATATCGAGTGACCTTGGAGCCGTCCAGAATCCCACTGGTCCGTCCTGTTTTCGTGGCCGCTCAGCCGGACAATTTTTCTCTCTAACCGCTTTGGCTATTTTTAAACATTATGTTAAAATAAATAGTAATTGTATAATAGGCACTTCGGAATGAATTACCTAAACAAAAAAGTAATTTGACCTCATCAGTTACAGTCACAAACCCGTCGGGACAATTAGCTTTAATTTTTGACGAAAAATTCCGTTATTTGTTTCATCACCGGCACGGCAATGACAAGTACTTAGAAGCAAGCACAGCAAAGCAAAATTGACCAAAATTTCCGTTTTCCTTTAGACCATATTTCAAGACATCCCTGTTCTCAGCTCATCTAAATTTTTAATATCCCGTTTAGCGCACATACAACAATATATTCAGTGCCTTTCTTCATAAAACTACTGACACTAAAGAAACATAAATTTCTGCAATTGTAACAAGACTGTCGCATAACTTTTCGATTCATTTTGAAGAACACAAGCTATCTTGTATCTAAAAATCTATCTAATATCTAAAAATCTATCTAAAAATTGTATTAAAATATGCTATCAAATATGTCGATTAAATAGGATGAAGAGGTACACCGCTGATTCAAGAACAGAACGTACTGATTTGATGTCGAAACATTTTGAATTTATTCCCTACCATATCTAGATTGTCGCAATAAGTTGGTTTTTTTTTGTAATTATCCCAAAAATTAAAGATAACTACAGTAAAATCTATTTGCAGCAATACACCACGGCACAAGTTGCAATGTACTTAATGTCGATAGCATAAAAGCACAAGGTTCAGCTTTAAATTAAGTAACTAAAATGTGTGTACTACAGCGCAACTCTCCCTTAACACCCTGAAATGCCTAGCGTTTTTGGTAATTCGATTTGAATTGCGATAATTATTTGAAAAATTGAAAAAACTCTAATGATGATACCAAGGGGTTTTATGGATTATGTATTTAAATTGAAAAGAAGAAAATGATTCCACAAATTTCTGATTTTAATGAGGTAGTACTTCCTGGGCAAATTTATGGCAGATACAAATGGAAGATTTATGGATGAGATTCCAATTCTTTAAATTTTAGATTATAGATAAATGACTGAAGCATTTGTAAAAAAGCCCTAGCCTTAGCCCTAGCTCCTAGCCCAGTACAAATTATAACCATCCGCGCTTTGTTTATCTAGGTTATCTATTAATTTAAGTGGGAATCTTAGACCAAAAGTCCAGTTTCTAAAAAATTAATTGGAAGACAAACCAAGAGGAATAAGTTTGATTTCTATAAAGTAGGAAACATAGTAGGAGAAATAGGAAACTAACATACAGAACAAACTTTAATTACAAATTTTCTGTCTTTTTTTAATTTGTTTCCTTGTTAATTTATACAGCATTCCCACTCAAAATTGTTACAGGCTGCCACTGTAAGCGTATTTTTTTGATTAATCACACATGTCACCAGAGTACGTAGGTAATTATTTACGTATTATTTCAAACAATTTCTCTCGGTATATGTAAAAAAGAACCTACATTAAAAACTCGTGTAAAATTAAGCACGAGTGCGTTATTATTTATATATTCATCCATAGAGTGATGCATGCCTTTTACAGGTTTTTAAATACTTTTTAAGAATACCTAAAAAACGAACAACCTTATTGTACACTCATCGAATGCTGTCTTTCACTCAGTTTGCACTTAAATTACTATTAAAGCTATAATTATTATAATTAAGCTTCCAGTGATTAAAGGCAGTCTTATTTAGTTAACTCATTTGGAAGTTCATTTTTTGAATATAAATAAGCAAAGATGAAGGTTTTGTTATGTTATCAACGTGATCATATTGTGATATTAAGAAAATCACGTGTTATTTATTTCGCTTTGTGCAAACCCTGTTTTCACTGTTTATATTAACAGTTTACAATAATAATGGGTAAGATTTAATCAAACTTTTTTCACCATTGGTTTGTTATTTTTTTATATTCACACCAGTATTTGTCAGAAAAATATTTACTGACGACGGTTTGAAATTCTTTTGAAGATATTAAAAAATAAAATAACCTCCTTAGTTAGACTGGAAGGTTAACAACAATGATATTGAAAATATATATTTTACTAAGTATTCTGATTAAGTCTCCCCCCATAAAATATGGTCCAATTACCTACGTCAAAATCAGAGACATCCATACCAATAGAAATACACACCAGGTGTTTTTTTTTGTTTAACTGTTGACACTTAAAATATATTGCATAATTTTTTTGAGATTTTCTTCATGCCAATATCAAGTATTTTGCGATAAAGGCACATCATTAGTGGAAAGTAGAAAAAATTGTGGAAATTTCGATCCTATCGGAATTTATACTAAAAATGAAGCAAAGGGGCAATTGTGATTCGTTATTTTCTTGTAAATATGTGAAAATTGGACAATGAACATTTCAAATTTCAAGTCGTATGAAACGTGACTTCATTATAGGTTGATTATTGACTACATTTAACAAATGGTGTTTCTAATGTAGTCTAATAATAGTTGATATGGATAATTCGCATTAAACATTAAATTAAGTAGTTCCATTCTTCCAGAGAAAGCACGTTTTGCTACTTTCTCCATTTTTATAAGTAGAGGTAGTAGTATCGACGTCAATTTCTAAAAAACTGCCTATACATCCTCTATATCAGGATGTACAAAGGATCAGGATACAAATAATATAAAATACTGCTAAACCCCGTGTGCTTCGTGTGTAATTATCATAAGTTCTGTTTTGGGGAATCTGTTTAGATTATTTTTAATTTACTACGCACGTTTCGATGCGTTTTTCTAATCCTACTTCATATTTAATGAGCATTAGGAGTTGTTGTTACAGGGTACTACTACACCTTAATCCTCAAGTCATATTAATCAATGCTAATAAAGACAATGTTTCAATTTTAATGATTACATCTAATTGTAATGAGAAAATAAGCTCAATATTAAATGATAAAACACCTACATCAGAATTAACAAAAATCCTACTTTACACACACACAAGTCGAATAAAATTGCCAAGTCTTTATTAAACAATGGTCATTTAAATTTTACAGCTCATAGATCATTACGATGCCACAACGGCGTTGTTTTAAATATAAGGGTTTAAAATATAATTTCCAAACTGGATTATCCTCTAAGACTTGTCGTTTCTAATGTAATCTAATTCTAATTCCCATATATAATCTTCCCAAATTTATTTGTCAAGTATTATTACCTATAAGTAGAGGCAAAAAATAATCCATTTTATAATTAATATATCCTTTTTTCATACCAATACGAGTTTTATAAACAAATATCTTGACTATCTATAGGTGGCGACTTATCTCCACTATTTATTAATTTAGCTCTTCTCGCACTTAAGGAGAAAGTTTTGGTTCCCCCCATTCCGTTCTATTGCAGATAAGTGGATGATACCTTATTATTAGCACCTAAAAGCAACTTGATTCTTTTAATGAATTTCATAACAGACCACAGTTTACCTGTGAAACATCCTACAATAACACCATCGCTATTTTAGATACACAAATTTCCCTAGTTGACTGCAAATGCACTACCAACTGATACAAGGATTCATTCCCTAGACATTTTCCTCATAAAATATTATAGGTAAGATGAGCAATAACATTAGATGGATCTATTTCCATTGATGTCACTTTGGAAAAAAATGTGAAATATTCATTAAGAAGGCAGGAGAGTAATTTCGATTTATGAAAAAACTACAAATGGAGACTTAAATCATTTTCTACCTAAGCGAGCCATACACATCAACAAAACAAAAAGAAACATTCATGCAAGAAATACATTCTATTCTTTTAAATAATGATCCTATCCAACAATTTATGATATCACATAATTTGATGTATGCATTATTCTGACGCTACATTAAATAAGTAATAATATAGTTGCTATGTCGTAATACCGGAGTAACAGTAACAGTCCATGAATATGTCTATAATCATACACGAAACGTCAGTGAGTAGTATGTAAAAGGTATTACGATTAAACAAGTGTTTTGTTACTGGTTGTATTACAAGAAGACCACAATCCAATACTAATTTCAATTCGTTTCCTAAACTTTATAGTTCCATTTCATTTTGTATAGTTACAAGGTATAAAGAAAATAGCATGGCAGCAGGTAATAAGTATTTTTTAATCTATTACCGCTTCCGAGTGTATGGTCGTCGCATAACACTCTAGCCTCTAATTAGATTTGATAGAAAATTTTAGATTCTCCTTAATCCTTTGAACACTACGCAAGTATGTGCATTTTTAAATAAGTTCCTGTTCAAAATCGCAATTTTCTACTCTCCACCCCTTGTCAAAGATTAATTAACCCTTCCCTCCCTGTCTCTTTCTCTCTCTCTCTTTCTTCTCGAAAACTGCCCCATTCAACAGGTCCACAACAGCCTCTAATAAATCCAAATCTCCGTAGTGATTTTTCCGTCCCCGTTGCGGACGAGGAAGCCGTTCCGTGCCCGAATCGGAAACGATCCACGGTCCAGATGGACCGCCGCATTGTCCTGAGGGGAAGTTCGTCCCTCGTCGGGCGATACTCATTGACCCGTCGGGAGCCCGACTATCACTGCACGCTCCTCGGTTAATTTGGGACGACCTTCGATACCTGGGAGCGCCCGGAATGCCCTCGGCGGGAGACCTTTACGAGAGGGTTCCTTTGGATTTTTATCACATTCTACAGTAGATTTTTACGAGATCATGAGCCCCGGTTTATCGTAGTTTTATGGCGGAATTCGGCTCGGACAATTCGCAGGACGGCCTTACGTTTATTTTGAAACGGTTTCGATTCTCGAGTGGAAACGTAAAATTGCCAATCCAGAAAGTTAAAACGCAATGGCACCACGTTATAAGGAATCAAACTTTTTTTTATCTCGAAGTGGAGTTTGAGGTTATCGTGTAATTTTTTTTAATTAAAGCGCAGTCGATGTAGTTACTAGAAAAATAAGGAAAAAATGAAATGAAAAATTATCGAAAATTAATGAAGGTTGCTGACAGATTCTCATTAAGCACGAAAGGAAATGTAAGATGGAAATTGCTTCTCACAACTCTCTACCACAGCAAAATGTTTTATTTCTCTGAATGTCCTTCAGTATACTGCTGAAAACTGAAGACTGATGAATGAATTTTAATAACAGAATTACATGTGGAACCCAAAAATGTAAGCTATGTAAGTTAAAACGAAGTGCTCGTGTATTGTACACTTCTAGCGAAACTCTTCATTTTTCTGAAGGCTCTTCAGTGTCTTGCTGAAAACTGAAGACTGATGAATGAATTTTAATAACAGAATTACATGTGGAACCCAAAAATGTAAGCTATGTAAGTTAAAACGAAGTGCTCGTGTATTGTACACTTCTAGCGAAACTCTTCATTTTTCTGCAGGCTCTTTAGTGTCTTGCTGAAAACTGAAGACTGATGAATTAATTTTAATAACAGAACTATATGTGGAACCTAAAAATGTAAGCTATGTAAGTTAAAACGAAGTGCTCGTGTATTGTACACTTCTAGCGAAACTCTTCATTTTTCTGAAGGTTCTTCAGTGTCTTGCTGAAAACTAAGAGGGACAGGTGATTCTGACCTCAGATTCGTTATCTACAGGCAAAAATACACCCTACAGAAGAAATTATAATTAAAATAAAGACCCCTTTTTGTCCATTTAACGCTAAGATTTACTTCCTTCATTTTCCGCCATCAACTTTGCTCTAAATGAAAAGGCACCTTCTAAGATTCGACGTAAGCAATGTTTCATGAATGACCGAACGTATTGCTACATCAAAATCAGTAAAAATTGTGAATGGAATACCTAAATCTTGGATAATTGTGTCTATAGGTTAAACCAAAATTGGTATGTGATAATATAAGATACTAAAATTAGCATGTTCTTATGAACTTATCGCTTTTAAATTTAAAAGGGAGGAAGTCTCCTGCAATCTTTTAGCCACGGTAAATGACCCTGGGATAAATAAATAAGCGTATCTCAGCAGCAAATTGACGTGCAGCGTCTTATAAGTCCCGTCTTCCTTGTCATAAAATCTTTTAAAAAATTGGATAGAAAGTTCCAATTTATACCTTTTTCTGAGATCAACAAGTTAAATTGGTATGAAAGCCCAGTTTGATCCCTACCATTAAGTTCTTAAGCTTATTTGACACCATTACATATGCAGTAGGAACCTATTTCGACAAAAGGAAACCACGTGCAACTAACTCTAAGATGTAAGAGGATATGTGGAGGAAAGACAGCGATATGGCAAACCGATGTGTGGAATATTGCTATAATACCAAAAACTGCATGCTTATCGGTGTAAATTATCCCGATTATCCTCGATTATCCCCATTTTCTTTGAGCGGATTCAATAATTCACATAATGCATACCTTGTAAACGCAGAAATAGTAATTACGCAACATTTTCCGCTCGAATCAGGTACTAGACGCAAGACAAACTTTGACGTGCCGATTTTTGGTGTCCCCTTACTACCTTATTTATACTAACTACCCCGTGTATTACATAGTAGTTTGTATTAAATTTGGGCACGGTTCGCAGGTCGGTCCAGATGTGCGACACGGCCGCGGCGACGTTCGGGGGCGCCGAGGGCCTGTCGCGCATGGCTTCGCTGGGCGGCGCGGCGGCGGCCGCGGCGGCGCTCGGCGTCCCCTCTTTGCAGGGCGGCGGGCCGGGCGGCGGCGTCCCCGGACAGGCGAAGAAGCAGGACGACCACATCAAGAGGCCGATGAACGCCTTCATGGTATGGTCGAGGCTGCAGCGGAGGAAGATCGCGCAGGAGAACCCCAAGATGCACAACTCGGAGATATCCAAAAGATTGGGTAAGGGATGATTCACTAGTAAGAGGAGACGATGTTCGGAATTGACTCGTGGGAATGTACCGTCTTCTACCATGGTAAATCAATCAGATTTATGAATCATAAATGGACCTTGTTTGGTTACCGTAGTTAAATTGCCTAAGGTAGTAATAAGGATCTCAGAGCCACACCGTCAGTTGCGTAGCTCTGAAGGGCTAATTGATAGACGGGTGCCTTAGAGTTAGGAAGTACCTACTACTGACCAGGTTTACCCAAATTAACCCCAAATTAACCAGGTTTCATTTGCACATTTTCATTTAATCATATTTGGTGCTATATAATTATCTGTTATTTTGCTGAACTATTCGAAAATGTGTTTTAAGTAAAATTGTCTTTTTTATCGCTGAGATACAGTATTCTATCTAACAATTAAATTTTAAACTAATAGTTTCATTAAAATAGTTTTCGCCGCCCAGATTAGACAAATACCCCTATGTAAAACGTTTTGAGCTGATAATCCATCAGTTTTACTAATTACGACAACTTTAAACTGTAGTGTGACTGCTAGAATAGGAAATTTCACCACTTTTTAAACCCCCTGAGCGTTTAAAATCCGCACACGTTGGGTTAAAACTGGATACTTCATTCCTCACATACATACTTTTTGTTCTATGTTTTTTCGGGGTAATTTTACTTGTTATTCAATTATAGAATTACATACCAGAGGAGTTTATTTTTGTAGCTGTGATGAGTGTGAGCATGTCATAATGGTCTCGTAGAGATAAATGGTAAACGCACCGCTGGGTGAAATATTCTCTCAGTAATGCATTCGTGATAACGCTCCTTTAAATAAAATCTAAAAAATACAGTAGTAGGCTGGGCGAGGTGCATATGAAAACACTTGAAAGTCCATATACCCGTGAAACAGCAGCTGTAGACTGTCACTTGTCGATCACAGCCTCCGTTGATGATATGAATATGGTATGAATAATGCATGGGACTCCCCACTTTCACAAATAGAGTAACACAATGTGTTATGATATGCCTTTATATTGCCATTTAGGGTGGAAACCCATTTAAAATGTGACGTTTTACAGGCTACAAATACATTCATATGCTAAGCTCGGTTTTTATAATAACTTTCGAATCCGAAATATGAACGTGGCAAGTTCATCCGCCTGAATGGGGCCGTATCGGGGCCTTTTTCTCTTCATATTCCTAACTAAATATTTGCTGTAGGACCATCCTATTCTCTAATACTAATTCTTTTCATTGAGAAAACATTAATTTGAATGTACAATAGGTGAAGCGATACTGTTCAAATAACCATTGTGGAATTTTGTTTTGTCAGACCAGTGCTCTTCAAACAATCGATACATGTCGGGGAGTATATAGCGGGTGGCGATAGATTTAGTGTCGGTAGGTACGTCACACCTGGTATACACATACACTCACACATGTTGACAAAATGACCCCTCTTTAAATTATTACCCCCACACTCATCAACAGAAATAGTGCAATACTCATGATAATCTATTTAGAATTGCTGACAGTCTAAATACAGATTGAGTTAGCAGTCCTTAACTCATAAAACTGTCATTCCAGTTCTAAATATTTAGGAAATCAGGGCTTTGGTGTTTATGAAAATTAAAGAATCTGCACACTACAGCTAACCATTATGAAAGTCCATAGAAATGTTTATGGTCTAACAACAGAAAGGCCGAATCAAAAATGATTATCGAGAGTTGATCTCGCCATCTCATCTAATGTACAAGTAATGTACAAGATCTAGAAGATGTAGAGATGTAGAAAAAAAACATTGGAATACTGCCTGAAGAAAACCATTCTTCATTACCTTTGCTTATCATTACCATCTTTCCCTATTATTATCCTTATTATCATTACCATTTTCCTCCATTACCTTATCTTTCTCCATTACCTACAGTTTTAAACTTTAGCACCCATCAGAATTTGGACCTGAATAGGTCCGGAAAAATCCCGAAAATCCAGCATTTCCCTTCTCGGGGGATGAAAAATAGAGGTGAAATTTCTGAGATACTTCCAAAGTAGTTAGGAACTTTAAAATCTGCACAATGCTAACATTGGCCACAGAGGTGGGAAAGGGGATGAAACTTATGTAATAGTTAGGAGACACTTGGTACTTGGAAACGGTACGGTTATAGATTAAGTTTCTAGATGGTTCAGAAAAATCAGGGATTTCACTCTTTGAAGAGGGTGGAAAAAATAAGTGCGGTTACGTCGACCTGGCAACAAAGTCAGATACAACCCCTAGTTATAAATGCGGATATCAAAGCAAATGGATTCTTTTGGCATTGACTATGAAAGCAGCTTGCCATCACTCACGATTCAAGAGGAGCTTCGATATTCATTGTTTTACAGCGATTGACTTTGCGACTCCGGTACTTCCCTAATCTAATTAACCAGTTAGGTAAACGCCTAGACGAAAAAAAGACAATTCGCCGGAAATCGCTCACCGCCACTCCGCACGCCATTTATTGAGCTTCGAACTCTCGCACATAAAGCAATCGGAGACAATCTCTTAGAAATGATGTAACTTCAAGTATCTATTCTGCGAACAATGTCCCCGAACAAAGGCCAACTAAAGAGACATCGCTTGCGCCTCTTTGTCTCATTCCGACTGTTTGTTGCGAATAAAAGCAAACTTTATACTGCAAACCTATAGGAAAATATCGCCAGGGGCGTGGCCAGGAAAAGAGCAATCGCCGACGATGTCGAGGAATTAAATGTCGAGGGATAAAGGAAAAAATATTGGAATTGTGCGAGGAGAATAATAACCGGGGTTACGATACTGAGAAGGTTTTTGTCAAGAGGCGACTAAAGCAACAACGACAATGTGGATGCATCCACGACTATTATGATATTCTTATACAGTAACAGTAATAATAACCGTACTATTTATCTACCGAAAAAAATAATAAAGTAGATGCAAAAACATATTTAACTTAAAACTGCATCAATCCATCTATTGAAATCATTCATTCAATGATGCTCCAATATCTAAAACATTGTGTCTGACGCTAATGCAACAGGAAATCACGAGTGCCTAAAAGAATTTTCAGCCAATAATTTCCTAAGTTTACTCCTAAATATTTGTACATTTTGACGTTTACTCATAGATAAAGAAATAAGAAAGAAAATAAGAGAAGCCGAGGAAAAATGGTAGGGAGATGAATGCACTGTATCGAAGAATTGCAAAGAAAAATGTCATAACTTTAATTGACACAAAAAGATGAAAGAAATTAGCTGGTTCAAAAAGTATAAACAGGTATCCTCTTAGGCAGAGAAGGTCGTTAACAGCTGACACAAAGAGAAAACTAGAAAGGTGGAAAGAATACCTACAGGACCTACTTGAGGACTAGAGAGAGGAAATTAGTAGAGCACACAGATATTGGTAAATTTTCCTCTAATAGTCAGAGTTTTCTCTCAGCGTTCTGAAGGAGGCAGTAAAGAGATTTTGCAGTCTTGCCTTCACCAAATATTGAAGATGAACAGAACCTCTGCCTTTTCTACACTGCCCATAGATTTTAAGTGATCACATTTTTTTACTGCCTTTCTTCGAACCAAATTTACACCTTTTGGTGTTAGCAAGTTAGCAATAACACTTCGAAAACATGCGTCGTTTTTAAAGTCATCAGATTTGAAAATGTCCCAATAAATTGAATTCTTGTCCCATGTTTGAAGTACATTCTGTACAGGTGATGTAATATTTTGAGCATCTCTGTGAGTTCTTCTGATCGACTATTTTCTTTCCCATTCTGGTTTCAATGTAATAACGATTTAAAAATCGGATCCAATGTAAAAGTCGAAATTTTCCTGGGCCTCGTTAGTCATCGATATGTCCGTTTCTTTAACAAGCTTATTCATTTCCTCCAAACGCTGTAACACAAACATAGTAAAGGTAAACAAATCCGGTGGCGCCCTTGGTCAAACAAACATTTTAGACACAGTTTGTTTATTCACAGGGCAAATATTTTAAAAACTCCCTTCGCCTCCTCGCAGGGTGTCTCGTCCAATTAGAACGTCGACGTTAATTTGATGATTACGACTCACGAGAAACTTTTTTAAAATTGTAAATGCCCATCGCAGGTGCTACTGCTGCATTTGTTATTGCTCCTACTGCTGCTTCTTCGATTTTATCTTTTCGTATTCTTCGCCTGTGTTGGACGACTCCTTAAACGGTCAGATGCAGGAGATCGTAATCTTCGGTCAATTAGTGGTTGTTTGCTTGGTGTGAAGAACGAAAATGGCGTGTCATTTTTTTAAATATCATAATGTCTGAATTTGATGATGATTATCGGTTTCAAAATGGTCGTTACGCGTACTGGCCTACAGATTGCGTTTTAATCGAATGTGTGAAGAGACCTCTGTAACACTAAACAACTGGTACTAAATCTCTTCCAAGTAATTAGGTTCAATTTAATTTTCAAAACTACAGCTCGTATTTTTATCACTTATTTTTTGCATATCAACTTTTGAAGATCTAATTAGTACTGGTACGTATATGTTCAAGTGAAAAATCTACGGGATTAATTTATTTGTTAAGACATGCTCCGTTGATCGCTATTTATATTACACTATAAACAATTGACTTAACAAATGTTTTACGCTAATAGTCAATCAATTTCAAACAGAAAGCCATATTAAAAGTATAAACTCTTTAAGAGCCATGTTCCAAAAAGTCATACAATAGATTTTTACCATAGCAGGTTATCGACCGATTTATGTTCTTACCAGAAATTGACGGCTTAAAAAACTGAAAAATGGAGGGGTTATTCAGTAATTGACAATTCAAAAATAATTACTGAGGGGTTTTGTTTTGATGAATAAATTTCGAAAATTGTATAATCAAGGGCTGGACTTAGTGTCAAGTGTTTTATCAATAAAAATTGGCTCAAATAACACCAGAATGCGCACGCAGGGCCTTCCTTAAGCTCCTGCCACAGCTTCAGAAATAATATTTCCTGAAAATCTTATTTAAAGACGGTTTTAACCGTTTAACATTTTTAAATAATATTTTGCAGTGTATTTACTCTTTACTCTTCAATTATTTTTTATTTTTCCTGTATACGATCGAATATTTAAAAATTTTCTGTTTGATTGTGGAGATTCAGGAGACTGGAACATTTTATCGACTTATTTTCCATTTGTATAAAACTTTTTGGGACACACGATATATTCAGCAATAGAAAAATGTTCAAAGTTTAAATAACTTCTACGAGCGAATTTTGATAGAAGATTGAGTCAAGCATGTTACTAACTTTATAACACAATAAAAATTTAATATTCGAAAAATTTCTTAAATTTCAAGAAAGTTTCAATAAGTCGCAAAATGACAATAGTAAAGTACCCCTCAATCACAGCAAATTTTAATAAAAAGCACCTGGGAAGGTATGGGAAATAAAATTTTAACCGTTTATGATTTTCATTTTCCTAGAAATGTACCACGGGCACACACAGAGACAATTTTTAAAATATTTTACCTTAAAACACAAAACTACAATTGTTAACACCTCAAATTCGAAAAATCGACTTCTTATATGGGAAAGTAAATGTGCAGGAATGAATTCCACAATTTACAAAACTAAACATTCGAAATTAGATTTATTCATAAGAGGGCGAGCGGCAGAAAAGGGATAAGAAATTTTGCTGCAATTTTGTAAATCCGTTCAACCTACTTCTGCGAGATGATCGAGTGTGGCAAAATTGCATTTACATTTGACTTTAAGTTTTGTATTGAACAACCTAAAATTAACAGAGGTACCTATCTACTTTTACTTACTATAAAAATAGTGATCATTTTACATCGATTTAAAGAGTTCAAAGAGATTAAAACAGTAATAGCGTTGTTTATTCTATGTATTCATTCATTTATTTGAACTCCCATCACGATTACTCGAATACATAAACAGACCCAGAAAGTAATCTCCTCCGACCAATGGAGATGAATATTGCATTGCACCGGTTTGTTCTCTGTTTTGTCATTTTGTGTCTAGAAGTTTGAAAAGCGCCTCTGTACGGTCCCTTTGTGTCTGCTTTCTCCACCAAGATAAGAATTAATTACAAGCCATGATGGTCCTTTGTTCACTTTCTCATTTTCGCTCAAAAGATAATTTAATGCTTTTCCGTCGAAGGATTCTTTCGTATTCCGCCTTTGAGGCCATTGTTCTTCCATTTGATCGATTTTATAATTAAAATCACTCTCGTAATTAAAAATAGGAGGTTTCGGTATATTTCACCGCTATCATTATCAGGCACATGTGTAACGTCTTAAGCCGCTATTACTAGATTAATCTCACCATTCCTCTTAACGAATTCATTAATTTTATTTTGTATTTCATCAACTTGCAGCCCAGAAATGATTATTTGTCTCTTGAACAAAGTGTATTATTTTATTTGATCTTCTATACGATCTACCTAAGGTTTTTCAATTTTATTTTCAAGGCGCCGAGTGGAAACTACTTACTGAAGACGAGAAAAGGCCATTTATCGACGAGGCGAAACGACTTCGTGCCATGCACATGAAAGAACATCCCGACTACAAATACAGGCCGAGGCGTAAGCCTAAAACCCTCAGGAAAGAAGGCTACCCATATTCCATACCTTACCCTTCGGTCCCTATGGACGCTCTCAGAGCAGGTGAGTGTCCCTTAGTTATTATTAAGTAATGCAGATTCTAGTCTAGTTCTTGACTAAGTTGGATATTTAGGCAATAATTACAAGTTTCTTAATTATGAAGTAACTAACGAACCGTTATTTTACCTCCTGATTTGGAAGTGGTAATTATATTATATTCATATTTTTATTCCCTTCATATATTCATTTTTGATTCATTATATCTACCTTTTTTTTTATTCATTCTTGATTCATTTTTTGATTCATTATATCTACCCTATTTTAGTTTAATTAAACCTGCCCCGTGCAG
Organism: Cryptocephalus primarius; assembly: GCA_963576515.1. NCBI lineage: Eukaryota > Metazoa > Arthropoda > Insecta > Coleoptera > Chrysomelidae > Cryptocephalus > Cryptocephalus primarius. The sequence goes on along the minus strand of OY754942.1, from coordinate 13,986,453 downwards.
ATAAAAGCTAGTTTTACATTCGAACGTATTAAATGATTCATTCCATGAATACTCCGACGTTACAACAGAATACTTTACTACTAACTATAACAAACGCTTTAGAACGTTGTTTGAATCCAATTGTTTCCTCTTCCACGTACGAAAAATACCCTTTATCGTCCACATCTTGAAACAATTATGAATGCTTTTTGAATATTCATATGAACGTATCCGGGCGGTATTTTTTGAATTAAATTGAACTAAAAACTCGGCGTTTATGGAACTTCTATAGCGAGCACAATGCTTTAATTTCCACGAAACGATCGATCATAGTTTTTCGTTTCGAATTTTAATTGCACTAAAATCATATTTAATTGAACCGAAATAAATTTCTATACCGCTCGTTACCGTTACAAATCCTCGCAATTTGTACCGTAGGTCCTTGTACTTCGACCTAATTCCTTACCTGGTTTTGGCAAGAAAACGAAATTCAATCGTATAAATCTATTGATTGAAAGCATTCAATGGGTCGTATTGTGCTCGTCCTTTTGTGCGATTCCGATTTCAAATAAAGAAACGGCAAGTTTCGGCTGTCAAATATCACGCACCTGGTACAACGACAGATCTCCTGCAGGAGCAATGTTGCGGGGACCAAACGATTAGTATGTGTCTTTTCTTATTTTTGACTTAGTACATGAATTGTGTGACATCAAATAAGAGAAGAAAGCACAGGACACAACTCTGTGTTTATTTTGGTCCTAACAGCAACCAAAATTGTTCAAAGACAAGCGTTCAAACACATCGGAACATAAGAAGAGTCGTTCCGGATCAGATGCATTATTTCATTAAATAGTTCATTAAATGTACGAACCTGGACTTTCTTAAACTGATTTTAAACCGCGTCCAAACGGTTTCAAACGCTTCGCATCTGGCAACACCCGAAGATCTAATCTAGTGCTATACGTATGCTTCTCATCAAATTTACAAAAGAGAGAGGGGCTTCAAAGTTAAGGTCAACAATACCAGAAGTTGATGAAGATTGATTGATACAATAAGTCTTTTTTTTTTCGAAACCTATTAGACCCGGCATACTTTTACCGAAAGGAAAAAACCCGACTCCTTTGTTTGAACTAAACGATTTTTACAATATCGATTTCAATCAACTCGCGGCGGACAAATTACAATTTTGGTAAGTCAATCAAACACACACACCCAAAATGTGAACTTTCTTGTACGAGCGTAACGTGAAAAAGTGATACGCATTAATAAGACTTGAATAGAAATACATACACGGGAACAGAGGGCGATGCCAAAGAAATCGATCGAAAGGTGCAATTATGCTTTGTGGCTATTGGAAATAGTAGAACGTTACAAGGGCGATGATTCGGTGATCTGTGGTGGATCAATGGCAAGTGCAATGGTTCCCTTTGTTCCACTACAATTCTTATGAAAAATAAGTAATAATCACTAAGCAATTTATAACGTTTGCCCATATGCAGTGTATCCAAAAAAAGTTATTTAGAACACTTGTTTGGAACCTAATTATAAGCCCCAATACCCCAATTTCACTAGAAAATTCACATTTTTAGTTTCTCAAAAGTTGTAAATAAACGCATATTAACGTTAAAATGGGTTTAGAATGTGTTTCTCGGATGTAACTACAGTTTTGTTCCATGTATTCTTAACATGGAGGTAACTACAGTAATAGTGAAACACATTCTAAACGCATTTTAAACGAAAATCCATTTTAGCGTTAAAATGCGTTTATGAATAAGAGGGTATACGTATAAACATAACTTTACACCTCTCTTTCAGCGTATATTTTTGTTTTTGCACTATTTAGTAACTGATGATGGGCACAAATTGCCCGAAACATGTAAAGTTTTAAATTTGACTATTTGAAAAATTGCTCTTGTGTCATTCGGTGGAGCTCTACCATTATGTTGCCAACTTCTTTCAGAAATATCTAAATAAATAGTTGCAATTTCCTAGGCGACATAACATATTTCTTAAATTCGTACATTTGAAAATTTGACGTCTATCTGCTACAGTATATAAAATGTAAATATCTCGAAGTTTAATCCAATATAAAATCGAATATATACAGTAGTATGCAGAAATAAGTACAGTAACATACATAAATTAGCTAATGTCCAACGTTTTAAGAAATATTTACGCATTTGGCATAAAACCATACTTCCTTCATAAGTAAGATTACTTACAGTTACTTTAAGTGATTGTTAGACAAAATTCGAAAGAGCGTTAAGAACTTAAAAACGAACAAACGTTTAGATTTTAATATATCAACTTAATTATGTGAAATGAAAACCCATTACTTTCTCTTGTAAGTATCCGACTCCTTCATGTGATTATTCAATAAATACCACATGGTCACGAACGTAGTCACCAGTACCAGCACTTCTTCGCACGTACTCATAATTTTTTGTAGTAGTACCAGCATTACAAAACAGGAAGCATCCATACACTTCTTTATATAATCGAAAGAAAGGATGACTAAGCACGTCGAGAAACAAACAAAAATCGAATAAATGTGAATATCCCGTATGTAAGTACCTGTCATTCCAAATGATTTTCAAGGAGTCATCGCGCAAACATTAATAATCTTACTCGAAGGAACTTTTGTAATGCACAATAATTACCGGGTATTCTGAAAAGGACGGGACAGTTCGTTTATACCGTTGGAGGTTTGCTTTAGGTGTTGTTATTAATTAATCGATGCATCAAGGAAATTATCATTTACCTATCAGTACATACCTACACTAAAAAACCTTACAGCACAGCGGCAAACAAAAAGACATAATTACACTTTGTAGTTGACATAGTAACAAATAAGAGGCAGGAGGGGGGGCGCCTTATTTTTAAACCACAGTTGTTATTAAAAGTATATAAAAAATAAATAGTTTTTTTTAACAAATTCCAAGTATTTTAAGTAACGACAGTTTTAACTTTTTACTGAATAACTTTAGTGTTCTAAAATTCATTTGTGAAAAAAGAAAGGGTGAAAGTTACTTAACCACAAATTTTAAAAGTTAAACGGTCTAATGGATGTAATAACCTCTAAGTACAAGTAAGATGGTGATGGGTTATTAGACTTATTCTCGAATGAGTTAAACACTGTGAAAGTAAATGAATAATCATTTGTTTTCATTGTGAACAGATTTTATGCAAGTTAAGTATTGGAATGGTTGTGTGACAAAGTATTAACAGTTTCAGTATATATTACTTTAGGATTAGCTTTATTTAAGTTATTGATTTGAACCTAAAGTGGCAAAATCATAAGTAATGAAAGTTAGGTTGTTTTGATAACGGGAGATTTCCTTTATATGCTTCAAGTGATTCCCCTTAATTTAAAACGACTAATTTTCTCATAATTAAAGTTCAACCTAGAAAAGTCTATTTCACATTTTCCACACTTTAGGCACACAAAAATTGCCAAGTTTTCGGGTCAAAGGATCAAACTAGTTTGTATTTTGACTAGCCAACTTAGAATTTAAGTCGAAATTGGTCGGCTACCTCTTGTTGTCATAACCTCAAAAACTATTCAGGATTGAATGAAATCGTCATTGCTATCCAAATCAAATCAGAAAATGTTTTGTGTAAATTTTTATAAGTTTTTCAACATGCTGAATTCGAATTAAAGGCCGGAATCTATTGACGACATTTAATGTTGTTCCCAATTTCATACATTCGATTCAAATACCCAAAAATGTATGTTTATGTAATCCTTAGAAGCTCATTTTTTTAGAAGGCAACAACAAAGGTGATATCCACATTTAAAAAATTCAGTATGGTGGCAAGACGTCCTATTTTCAGAAAACGTTCAAGTCTATCGTAGAAGTACTTATGAACTGGCAGAAAACAAAGCATTCAATAACATTACACTGATTACAAACATATCTGCTGTAATAAATTTGAATACACCTGTTCTGGGCTCCTTACAAATAAATTTTGACCAATGTTTCATCTTTTCCAGTTTTAAAAGAAAGTGCGTTGTTCTTCCGAACTTTCATGAAAATTTCAGTTTAAAATGTATACACGGGGGACCACCAATTTCGCTAAAGACCTCACGCTACTTAACCTCTTAACTTTTTTTAGCCCGTCGAAAGCACCGTCCACAATTTAATTCCCGGACACAATACCCGTTACCTTTGGACAGTTTAACCGGCGTAACGGCCCGAGATCTATTTTTTATCATCCACACAATATCAGTTCCTTTTATACGATCTCCGTGACACGGTAACTTCTCGAAGACGAAGAAGAATTTTAAATATGCCTGTGATCACCGAGGGGGTCCGGTGATACCGGCGGATCCGTCGGTTGGATGACCGCGGGATCTCACACCTCTTAAGAGCCCAGATGGTCTCTCTTTCTCTCCTCATCTCTTTCGGCTCTCGATGGAGACCCAACGTCTCGGAATGTACCGCGAGAGAATAATTTCCCGAGTGTTCAGGCGGTCGTGGAGTGCCTAACAAATTATCGAAATCGCCTTTCAGGCGGGACAGAAGCGAGATAAGTTGGTTATCAATTTTGGTAGCGAAAGTGTCTTCGTAATGTTTCTACTCATTTATTTCCTTACAGCTGTGGATAAAGGTGGAAAGTCTAATCCTATCTCGGAAAATTCCTGAAAAATCAAATCTTATCTTGTCTCGATATCGCGAAAAGGGCTTAGCCGGGGTGAGCAAATCGGTAAGCAAGCGAAGCCATGATGGGGGAGGGGAGACTAGTATGAAATAATCGTAATAAAAAACCTAGTTATTGTTTAATACCCTTCTAATTATCGAAAAAGCATAAATATTTACTTACATTGCTCTTTGCTATATCGAAAAATTCTCTCGTATTTCGAGGCAAGATATCACTTAATCCTCTCTTATCAGGAAATTATATCTGAATTTTCATTTGGAAATTGTTTTCCTTGACCTAATCCAGCATCTGACCTCTTATTTTAACTAATCACTCACATTTAACATCCTTAGCTAATATTCATATTTATTCTACTACACACATTCGATGACCGATGCAAATTTAAACCCGCTAGTCTAACGGAGCTATTTGATAATCATAGCTGTCAGTCCATATTATAAATATCGCATTTGATGAGAACGTAAAACAAGTACGAGACGTCCACTCGGGAACTTCCCCTCCGTGGCATCGAAAAACAAGCCCGTTAACAACCCAAAACAAATATATATGTTAATGAAACGGGACGTAACTACCATGGTAGTGGTAAACCTGCCGCCGGAGGGACGATGTAGCATTAGCAATTTTATGAACAATAACAGAGCTAAATTCGGTAGTTAGTGAGAGAGAAACGATCTGACCAAAGAGAGGAGTAGGAGCAAACTCGATCTTATGGAGAGGAATCTAAAGACAAAAAGTTGGAAGGATCGTAGCGCTGTTGCTCTCTTCATCGATATAACATCCGAAGATATCTCGCCTTGGGACGCCTTAAATATTAAAATACTGGACTCCTTAGCGTGTCCTGTCCATACTTGTCATCTTTGCTTATTAAAGTTGTTATTTAACGTACATCTCGCCTAAATTTCTTACAGTCTCGTGAATTTATGGGTGTTTCTCGTGGATATGCAAAACAGGAGGTCACATAAATAATCATACAGCAGAATTTATAATTGTTTCTACTTGTTTCATTTTTTCTTTCGACGATGATTTATAAGCACCGGAATTGAATATAATAATAAATACTAATTTTGTCGTATGCAGATGTTTTAACTTTTTAGACATTCAGAGTAATTGGTGGAATTGCATGACAGTAGCACGTGTCCAAAAACGTTAACAAAACCCAAAAAACACCGCCTCAGCTATAAAATAATTAACGATAGAATAGCTTTTTACAATAATTATAACTGTAAAAACTAAGAGAAATGTGAACCAAAAACTAATAAAAATCTTAAAGTTACGAGAATACGTATGCCATAGTCCAAGTCGAATAATTTTATAACTAGCAAACGAGTAGTACAGGGAAACATTTTAGTACACTGCTATTTATAGGGATAATGAAAATTGTAAAAATAATAGAAGGTAAGTTAGGCAAAAGAGTAATTAAATAAAATTATTGGTGAGGGATCTAAAAGGGAATATCTTTTCATGCTTCATTGGTCGTTTTTATTTACCAGGAACTTTCAGAACTTCATTTTTTAATACTTTTTATAAGTGAAATACAACTTCTTAGTTTTTAAACCATATTTAACTAATAAGCAACATTTTTTGTTGTTTATACATATAATTTCTTTCAATTAATTCAAAAGAATAATATAAATGCAAATTACTCTACTCTACGTCATAGTACGGAACATGTACAAAGTTCATCTTCATCTTGACCGTTTAATGATTTTTAACTAATATAACAATTCGGCTATTAGGATATTAGGATGTATGTAACACAACAAACTATCGATATCCAATTTCTTTTTTGAAAGAGAAACTGGATACGAGTAATAAAGTTTTTCTAAAATTTTTCTGTTTGAATAAATCCCATACTATAAATATCTCATCTTCCAGAAAGATTCGTTTTTAAAAAAAATTCCAGGCGTATCCATAATATAGCTAAAATAGATTGCTTTTAGCGACAACACTTGGATTCTCATTTTTTTATTTATAAACTGTGTTTTTTGAATATGACTCATGTTATAAACATATTGATCCCTTGTATATACGTACATACTGCATTTTAAATCGATTAATTAAAAATAATATTACCTAAGCTGCAGTGAGGCCATTTATGGAGAAATTGGAAACATGTTAAAGGGGCCTAATACCAAATACATTTTTTGAAGCCTTTTAGATACTTATGACCATTTAAGATTTTAACCCTTAAATTAAATGGCCTTAAATGATCATAACACCTTTGCACTTATACCCCTTTCAAGTTTTGCATTGAAATTTTCCAACTCTTTTGGTTCCTTCGTTTCGAACTAATTTTATTATAAAGATCGTTATTTGTGTATTTAGACAGGCAATATAATTTATTGTTTAAAAATCTGCAACAAGGCCTTTTTCACCAAAAATCAGATTCGTTTAATGCAGCAATTTGTACGCTTTACAGTTTAATTTATTAATTAAGTACCACATTTGTTGAAAATTAACCTCACGTCTATTTTATAAGAAGATGCCGTTAACTATTCGCCTCTTACAAGTGCCCGACGCTTCACTATCAAAAAAGTGACGTTCTTGTTAGAACTCATTAAAAGATATCAAACGCAGTTATAACAACATTCCCAACACCCATCGCTCAAACGTGTAATCATTCTATATTATATTTACATTACTAATCATTAATCACTTATTTTACACAAAAAAAAACGCAAACATCCAATTATCAATCAAACGTAACTACAACGGCCATGCTGAGAATCGAAGGAAGTCCCATCTCGGATGTCGACAAGAATGAAGCTATCATTTTTTAAATCCCGGACGAGAGGAGAACCTCAATGTCTTCAAATGGGTATTTCTGTCTTCACCACGGTTATAAATCATACCGCGTTACTTCCAATCCAACGCGTCGAATCTTAGGTTTTAAATGAGCCTTGATTGACACCTAAATGGGCGACGATTCTTAAACTTTATGGATGAAAGTAACGGCGGGAGTGTGCATATGTGCATAACTTCTTAGACTCTTCGAAAATGTCAAATGTTGTGAGGATTGTAAATTAATTAATTTGTTAAGAAATGAAAGGGACCTCTTTGTAGGGAATGGAAACGATTTTTAGAGTGTTTTGTCTGGGCGCTCGTCGCGACGTCGCGACGCCCCCGTACTCGGGGCATAAAACAGACAACATACAAATAAAGGCGATATACAAGACATTTGGTATATCATCCCACCTTGCAAAATTCCTTGGTTAACTAAATTTACTGGAAACCAATGCGAGTGCTTGATAAAATGTATCAAAATGCCATTTGAAAAACCTTTCTACCAGCGATGGCCGATGGGTCAGCTTAGTGGGCACCGGGCCTTCAAACCAGGTGGTAGAATATAAAATTCTTCACACTTTACCTGCTGAGATGGTGCGCTTTTAAAATGCCGTGTGGCGGTATATACAGTCAAACAAAATAGATGAAATGAACTGAAAATAATAAAAAGAAAACCCAAGACCCCAAAATACAATATTGTATAATAAGATTGTAATGTAATATTTTAAAAGAAATTACATTTTGTTGGTGAATGAAGAATGGGACAAATATTTTTAACACCACGGGAAATATAACAGCAAATTGAAATCGTAAATAGATATGCATTGTTTGAATTGTGGATTGTGATGAATATGTTTCCATATTATGAAATTATTTCATGCTTTACCTTATTTATCTGTACCTACTATAGTACCTACCTAGTAGTAGACCTGTACCTTTTTTTGTTGAAAATTTTGTTAGCATTTAGGAGCAACTTGTACTTTATTAGAGAAATTGCATTATTGAAATATTTATAATTTTAAATTCTCTTCTTTGAATATCCTTTTCGAAGGCCATGGAAGATTATATTTCAAATATCTTAGGGAATTTTTGATGAAACGTTTTGAAACATTCCTAACCTTTCTGAAAAAATTCACAACATTCTAGTTCTATCAAACCTGTTCAAACCTTCTACAACCTTGATGAATTCTTCAAAATCACAGAATCTCTGAGACATTCTAGACCATTCCTGGAACATCCTGAAAAATTATAAAACGACCTAGAACCCCCTACGATATTCTGGAATCTGTAGTAATCTGGAATATTGTAGAACATCATCCTGAAATATTATAGTGCTAAACACATTTTAAAAATTTCAGTCAATGTCGAAAGGTCCGCAGCAGACAATCCTTTTGATGATCCAGAAGCGACGGGAACATTTCACAAAATTCTTGCATATATCGGAACAAGGAATCCTTCGAAGCTCCAGAAACCCATAGGATATTTGATAACGTTACAGAACATCCCCGAATGTCCTGGGAAATCCTTGAGGGTATATTCTGAAGAATTCTCAAACTTTCTCGAATATTCAACAACATTCCTTTTAGAAGATCCTGGATGATGGATAAACGGAACGATCTGGAACATTCTACAAGATTCTGCTTCAGAATTTCTGGGACATCCAAACGATGGAAAGATAGACGCAGAATTATCTATACCAAGACAACAAGCAACGAATATTTACTGTACAAAAACAAACAATACTAAGATAGAAGAATGTGGAAGAATAATCGATCGTAATATATTACACGATGGTATATTACCAATGACAAGAAACAATCCTTGTTGAATAGATTGTAGATTTCTTAGGCGAATGACAGGAAAAAGATTGGGTATGGTTAAAGGGTGAGAAGATAAAAAACAGGACACACTAACAAGGAAACAACACTAACAGAACTAAAAAGTGGATTCGTCTTTCCATGAGACTAATGAACAAATGAAAAATACATACCCTGAAGCAAAGAGCAGAAGAATTATTAGAGGAGATGGAAAAAAATTAGAACTAAAAGTATGGCCCCAAGACCGTTAGTAAAAAGATAAAAGCAAGAGACGACACACCCAATCCCACATTGTGAAGGAACGCACTTTTACTTTGAAATGAAGAAGAAGAATGTACCCATATATCGAAGCTAACATTTGCCATTTATTTAACACACATATTCTTCACTATTCACAATTGCAACCATTACAACGAATCAATTAATTACCATCGGTAATTTCCCGTGTGACACAATAAAACGCGAGTGGCGAATCCTTCGGTATCGTATCTCACGTTACGATTAATGGTACCATTACACTTAACCGTCCTTCTCGCTCTCCACGTTATTTCAACACTACGTCATGTAGCACAACCGACGTCTTAGCGTAATACCAACACGTCGGAAAACATTTACATTTAAATCCTTACAAATCACCGACACTAAATCAAACACAAACACGATCGGTAACGACGGTAAATCGATGTGGAAGGAAAGGCGAAGAAGAAGAAGAAAAAAGGAAAACAGATCCGCCTTTGGCCCGCGTGATTCATTACGGTAATGGGCTCGGTGGGTTTTCATATTATTTATAAAAAACTGGACGGGATCAGGTGGGATTACGGTGTAATTCCAATTTGTCAAATGATAAGGAGCCGTTCCTTCGGTGAAACTGTGGGCTTAGTTACGGTTGGCTATGGATCGCCAAGTGTTATTACCTTTCTTTTGCACACTTGTAGTGTGCAGATGTGACTATTATAGATACCTGTAATGCTTACATGCGTTACCAGCGGTATTTCTTCAATCATAAGAAAGTTACAAATTTCACTTTTCATTATTCGCATATGGAATTTTAAACAAGTTGTACCCGATGTACCCGCCTAATGACTTTGGGAAAATCTGTTCAGGTAACATGACTACTGCATTTTCTACATGGTAAACAAAATCTATTTTTAATCGTTCCGTTTTTTATTAAAGTTTACCTGTTGGGAAATTCAGTAAATAATAATTTAAATTTAATTTTTCACACTATTTCAATGTAACCAATAAAATTCCAGTAAAAAAATTGATGATTGTGTACCTCAAGCAAACAAGCAAGGATATTAATTAACACTCACAATTGATTAATTGTTTCTGTTGATATTATTAGAAAATGACTGCCGTTGTAATGAATTACATAACCTTTCAATTATTGAATAACCTTGTCCTTTTTATGTTTCTTTGTTTAAAACATTTAACGTACGCTCTAATGAATGTATGGTTGGACGATGTTGTAATTCCATCGAATTGTTTGTCCCATTTGTCTACAACTGCTTAGTTTCATTTAGTTAAACTCTCTTTCGTTTTGTTATGCTTGCTAATAGGCATATTGATATTGTGGTTACATTTCCCACGGCCGATAAAAGTTAGCATCAGTAATACAGTAGTTGATGTACATGTTAAAAGTTTATCAGCATTCAACTAAAACGACTAATTGATCGGAATGACAAATAACAAAGTGCATGAGCGATTAACCTCGCGAAGTGTTACGATTTCATTAAGATTTATTTGTAACAGTCATTGCAGTAGTATATACCTTAAGTACTGTCAAAAGTAATCAAGCATTAAAGGTACAACAGTATGTAGGGAGTGTTTAAGAAGTAAGGAGTAATCCCCTGGGAAATTAAAACTAAAAATGGATTTAATGTAATTTTCCATAAATTTAAACCATTATTACCTACTAAAACTACTAAAATGTCAGGTGAATGACCATCCATACTCAGCACTTTGGATCAAACGGTTTTGTATGGCACTAGTACATTTTCACAGGTCATGTGGCGTGAATCCGGTAGGATAATTTTGCGGTAAGGGAGTAGCAGCCCCGGAAGCAACAAATAAATTTTGATCCAGGGAAGATTTTTCCATAGAATTTTCGATCATTGGATACAGTACGGCATTCTAAAAAATTCTTTAGAATCTACAACAACTGTCAAATTCATGCCGTAAAATTTTCTCAGTCCAAGGGTGAGAAATGGGGGTATGATTCTGAAGTTTTTTCTTATACAGGATTGGTGATCTGATACAGTAGGGCACTGATGCTGAAATGCTTTTTTAGTATGCAAAAATTCTGGTCCTCAAGAGTATTGATTAACTAAAACAATATAAATTGCTGTCGTCGTTCAAAGTTGATCAAAATTATAAATAATAATTAGTGTCAATACCTTCCCTATTCATTAATGTAAGTGTTAAATTGCGGCTCATTAGTAACACCGGCGTGTGGAGTTAAACTGCTTAGGAGGATTACATTAAAGTCGTATAAATTAAAAACAAAATTTAAAAACCACAAAGTTCGGTCACTATCAATCATGCTGCGGAAGAAGGGGGACCGACATAAAATTATCCTACCACATTATATTAATGACGTCGTAATTTGGATTTTACGATCCCGTTTCCACAAGAACGACGATGTATCACCATCAACCCTACAACGATGGTCGTAGGCAAATGTCTAGTAACACACCAACAAACGCGCCGAAATACCGAACAACCAGTATAAGGTTGGCATCCCTGAGTGCGTGCTGGGCCACAATTTATGGGCGTGAAGGCACGCGAGGTCATTTCCATCTGTAAAATATTATTTGACGAGATCCTGCTTTTCAGATACACACATACACACACTTACATATACGAATGTGTATAGGATGGAGAAAAATATACATGTACGGACGTCGTCCGGACTAATCCTGAATAATATCCGTAATAACGGGCCGCACATTTCTTATGCATACGTTTCGGTGGTCCGCTTGCCCGTGGATTGCTCCAGTTTTTGATGAAATTATTTCTAGTATCTTTACGAGGGTTTATCAATTTAGGGTTCATTAATTACATACACCTTTTTGAGGCTACTTTGATTTGAACACCAATTCAGGCAACAAACGTTGCCATGAAAATTTCAACACCTGAACCCAAAAGCCATGTTAAGACGGAATGTAAGAAACACTGCAATTAAAAGCCTGATATAAGTACAAATTTAGTGAATGACAAGAGTCTATTAGATCTATTTCTGTTTATGTTTAGTAATATTTTCCACTATATGATTTCAGTCAGTGATTGTATGACTTAAAAGATGTAAGATGACTGGCAAGTTGTACATTACAGGAATCTAATTGATTAAAAAGTTGTAAACTTTAAGCAATTTTACAATCTCGATGCCGAACTAAATTTCGAATTTTCTATTTTTAGTCAAATAGTACTTTTCTTCCTAATAATCGTTTTTTATTTGACCGTGGGTAAGAACAAGGAATATTTGCTTGTTTTCTGGATTTTTGCATTAGTCTGGTACAAATATTTTTAGCCCTTTCATTAATTAATTCCTAACTTTTTAATTTATTTAACCATTTAAATGTTCTGTATTATTCATTCTTGTATAATGTAGCATTTGTTCTACATTGTGCATTTCTATGCCTTCTAGATACTAAAATCAACAAGAAATAAATTTATAAGTCATACCAGACTTAAATATTTCATTATGAAAAGACATTTAGGTCGTGTCTTTTTTAATTTTAATCTCAGAAACTTTGTATTGAAATATTTCTAAGACCAATGTTTCATATCAAATCCTCATTCTGATACTTCTTGGTTAGTGGGTTCCTGTTCTACTTCAAAATGAAAAATTTCCAAGTATTTTTCTAAGCAGAGTCAATATTTAAAGTAAACAACTGGTCCACTGTTGAATTGTAAAGATTTATTTGAGAAGTGACTCACAACGACTCAAAAAATTTTTACTACGCTTATTATTCAAATGGTATTACGTAAAACAATTAAGAAACCCGCTCACCGTTATTTGCCCAATCAATTTTCCCGAACTTGTTTTTGTTAAATTCATTATCGACCGCATTATACGTCAGTTTACACAGTAACATAACACTGTTGTGTATTAACGACAGTGACATATGAAAATGTACTTTATTTGAAGTGTGTATTATCACGATGATAATTACAGAGACCATCTATATTTATTATGGACTAGCGCGCCACAATTGCATGACAACTTCATAATTGTATTTCACTAAATGAAATTATGTATTTCATTTTCCCTCAATTATTATCAAATATTACAGGAGAAATGTGATTTCTGGGATAACATTTGTGAATAAACAATTTATGGGAATTGTAGTGCTCGTACAGTTCTTTCAAATAACAGAAAAATAATTAATAAACAGATGGTGCTGCTGTATCCCATGTGGCCTAAGAAAGCACGATACAAATGTAACTTGCCACTGAAAGCTTTTTGCAGCTTTTCATTAACTAACAAATACATTAAACGTTTTATATTCACCATACATATATAAGGCCGTCAAATAGGTAAAACTTTATTATCAGCATTAACAGCCGAGGCTCACACACTCTAGCAAAAGTTTATGGTTTAGCTCAAAGCGTTTACATGTCAATTACAACCGCAAATTATTTATAAGTCCCGGTCTGCACGTTTCTCCCGTAGAGATAAATCTTTCATTAAAAGTAATAAACATGTTCGATACAAACTTTTAATTGCATCCAAAAAAATTTATCATACGTGTGTTAATGCCGTTGCCCAATTAGTAAATGGATTGTCGACTAACTTAACGACTTTGTTAAAATCCTCTTTTATTGGAACGTCTGTTTTATGTTCCCGACAAAGGCTACGTAACCTCCCGTAAGGCGATTGACACGTGAAATAAAATCTCTCTATATACGATCTAAGAGCATTAAGTTGTCGGGTATAATATATCCTCGAAACTTCCAACTTTTGATAGCACACGCATAACGTGAAATTCTAGTAAACCACATAAAAATACGAAAAAATCTTCGTAAAATCGAATCCATGAAACATATTTCAAACGAAAACTGCAATATTTGGAATTATAAGCATAAAAATGTCAAAATTACTTACCGTAAATCAACATCGCTTGTTTCAGGGATGGCGGCGTCCAGCATGGGCCAGTCGATGGCATCGTATTATAACCCATCCGCCGCCTACGGTTCGCTGAGCGCAGCTTCGATGGCGGCAGCTGCTGCAGCTGCGCAGCAATCCGCGGCGGCGATGTCAGCCGGACTTACAGCTCCCGCACAGGTAAGCTGAAACAATGGAAATAGTTTTCTGTAAGGTTTGTTTGTGATGAAACAGTGATGAAGACGATAATTACAGACATGCATAAACAGTACGAGATCATAGCACAGTTTATAGAGTTTTTCTTTTGGTAGATAAAATGTAACAGCAGGCGGACCAATAAATTTTGTTTACAATGGATCAAAGATGATAAAAACCCAAAATCTAGAGAAATCTGAGCTTTTGCACTTTTTTAACAGTAAAAATTTTAAAAAATAAGTCGTTTTTCCGTTTTTTCTCTATAGCGTGAAAATTATTGACAGAAATACAATATGTTGTACATACGATTTGTAAAGAATTAAAACACCTTTAAAATGAGCGTTTCTAAAAGGTGATCCAAGCATTTTTCACCAAGAAATCTTGGAAAACCCTTTAAAATGGACCGTTTTTCCGTTTTTTCACTATAGCGTGAAAATTATTAACAGAAATACAATATGTTGTACATACGATTTGTAAAGAATTAAAATACCTTCAAAATGAGCGTTTCTAAAAGGTGATCCAAGCATTTTTCACCGAAAAATCTTGGAAAACCCGTTAAAACGGACCCTTTTTCAAAAATTCACAGCTTTGCCCACTTCAAAGCTGAAGTGCTAATTTTGCGTGAAATGATAGGTTATTACGTCTACTTTAAGCACAAAAAAGTTGGATGCTGTCGGATGAATAGTATATGCACAATTACGTTATTAACAATATACACCGAAATTGTACCAAATTTGGCGAATTAACTGAGACAGGCCAATTTTAATTTTTCAATCGGTTTTTGAAAGAGGATATCAAAACCTACAACTTAGCTATCTTCGATTTTCAGATTATTTTGGTGAAAAGTGCGAAAAATGAGCACAACTTTATACGAAGTTTCTTGATCCATCAGCTTTTAAATTTCATTTACCAAGACAGCTTCCTTTTTCTCTATAAACTGGACTACCAATTGTGTTTCATTTTTAATATGATTACATTGTATGTTATTGTATTCGTATAATCCAAAGACCTTTTAGGATATTTTAAAGAACGCAAGCTAATGATAGTGAAGCTAACCTAAAGAGCTATATTGGGTCAGATAAAATTTCTGATATCAGAGGCATTGAAAATTCAACTTAGATGTACAAGGTCGTAGAGGATTACTCGTGTTTTTGTAAGATATTTTTAATCTAGTACATTAAACTTCGATATTTTTATTTTTCAGTAACTTTTAAATTACTCGGCAATTATTGCAAAAAATTTTACTGCTCGGCGCGTTAATCTTTAGTAGAAGTACTGGCTCACTGATAAGACACAAATGGTTATAGTAACTAAGCACTTTTACTATCGATCAAGCAGGACTTTGACTCCCAATCAAAAGCGCGCCTGTATCCTTAAGACCCACCGCTTTACTTCCAATCCCTTTCTAAAAAAAATCATCCCTATCATCACGCCGGTGATTTGCACTTTTCGAGACGGTCTTAGGCATGACCGGCCTCGAAACTGATGTCTCCCGGTAACAAAGGGATAACAAATTGATGATTTTCGAGTCCATAATCCCCCCGAGTTACATGGCTAGTTTGTGTTTACTGCAGCTAACCGAGTGTGAGAAATGCCAAGTGGGTTTTTTCAGTTAAGGAAAACGCCAAGTCACTTCGGTATGTCGATATGAGGAGACCATTAGGAAAGGGGAACGGTCAAATCGACGAGCACCTTATATGAATCAGTATGAACCTTCCGGTGGAAAAGAATCGCTTATTGGAAGGCGTGGTGATGGAATAAATCGACCAGAAGGAGAAATTTTTCCTCAAATCTAAACGTGTACTGGACGCCGAATGTCAGTCACGTAGCAATTTGAATTACTTAGCGCATAATCGTCATCAGATTAGATACAGTGTCTGAAAGGTCAGTCAGCAGTTCTATTTTGTAGAAATACCTAATCTGACCTGTACTATACCAGAAACCTGAAATAATTCGAACTGTCTCATTCAGCAGGAATATGAGCTACGTGGGTTGAACAAGCGAAAGGAAAATAGAAGCAAAGGCTGAAGATTATATTTTCCCTTTGAATTAGAAGTAGTCTAAAGTATAGCTTTTAATTAAATGAAACAGCGCTCCGTTGATTTCTATTTTGGCAACTATAATATTGAATAAGTTATAGTGCTAATGTTGCCTAATGAAAACACAAATACAATATTTTCTTCATGGTGCCATTCTGTTGTTCCTATAGGGGTGGTTTTTAACTTCAAATAATAAGTTGGCTATTTTAATCACATGAGGCTCTTTGAAATATTTCTCCTTATAGGTTTTGTTACGTTATTTTTAAAAACACATTTTTCTATTGACCATATACGATGCTTGAAGCTCCCAAGATTCAATAAATGTGTCTAACTGGGCAAACATCGAGTGCAGACAAAAATAAATGAAACAATTTGAACGTGCACAGTGTACCGAAGTGTTTCAAGTGTATTTTCATCGAGGTGAAAATTAAATTATGCCACACAGAAACCTGTTGTTTCTTTAACTTACGATAATTGCTGCTACCTGAAACTGCTGCTTGTTTTACTAACGATCCATGACGACCGGGTATTGTGTGCGTATGCGTGTATGTGTGTGTGGAAATTCGGGTGGAGTTGACATTAGGGCGTCAGAAATATGAGAGTGGTGAGATTGTTACGGGCTAAGGGGTGTGATCGCACACAAAACATATCGAAATTTTTACCTCGAAAGGCTTGAACGGAAGACCCTGTATAGAATTGTTTAGAACGTCAGAAATTTTAACTGGGTGTTAAATACGTTTAGTTATTTGGATTTAAGATGAGAAGTTTGCAATTGGTTGGATAAAGCACGTATTTCATGGCGGTAAAAACGTTGCGGTCAAAATTTTAAAATGAAAGAAACAACAAAAACTTACTAAAAACGACATTTGAAAATAGCAGTATTTACAGTATGTAAATTATTAATTATTAAAATAACACTGCGAAATTTTACATTATTTAAAGTAAAACTTTAGGAACAGCCTTATAGAATATGTTTATACACTGAGAAAAACCAATCTACACCCAGGGTTGTTAAATGGAAATACTTAAACATATTAATAATGTTTGACTCAGCATCTGAATCTACTTTGTCACCGAGTGGAGCCGCAGTATATTTCTGAATTAAACTAAAACAAATATTTTTGGTTAAAGTATCTGAAAGTTGTATATTTAACAGTTC
This sequence comes from Cryptocephalus primarius, assembly GCA_963576515.1. Lineage (NCBI taxonomy): Eukaryota > Metazoa > Arthropoda > Insecta > Coleoptera > Chrysomelidae > Cryptocephalus > Cryptocephalus primarius. The sequence continues at coordinate 13,968,711 of OY754942.1, read as the reverse complement.
TACCTCTTCCCAGGTATCTTATTTATTCCTTCATAAACAGGTTTTATTATTCTATTTGAGTGCCAAGAGTTTGTCATTCATATTCTAACTTCTTTATTATGCCTGGAAAAACTTTTAAGAACGTTTTGATACACGTCAATTTGGCACTGCAAATTGAAATTATGACTTTTACTTTGGTTCTTACTTCTTATTTCGCTTGTTTTAATTTCTGAACAACTATTTTGAACTCCTTGGATGTTTTTGAAATAATGATTCAAGGGATTAGCTTAGGAACCTAAGATATTGTGATGAGGAGTTTACCTATGGTATTATCGTACCTTTCGTTTTATATGAGTAAGAACGAATTGGTAGTGAAGAATACATGCCCGTCGTCTGTTAGGTAGTCTTCTTATCGCTCGTGATTACATGGATTACCGTTCGGTTATGACTCGTTATGAGAATTCCTCGAGATTAAGGAAATTGTACAACAAAAATATAAAATTCGCTCATTTTCAAGGAAAAATTAAAGAATTTCATAAAACGGCAGTGTTTGGTGATAGATTTCTCAAAATACCTGTTTATTTTTTATTAGAACCTAAAAGAGGGACGAATTATTTTGATGTGTATATTCATAGTTATAAACTTCATCTTTCCCGAGGATGAAGCGGGCCACCTCGGTAGCCGCAATACACACCAGACTTGATCACCTTCGACGGTCGAATCCGCGTGTAAATCGGCAGGTTTATAACTGAACACCCCACGTACGCTAACAAATCAGCGGCCGTCGTTTCCTTTTTCTTCTATTTCTCTTTCCTCTATCCCTTTTTTTTTCCTTTCTTTTTCTTCTAAATATATATCGGAGAGCAGTCAAAAACAGGCCGCTAATCCTGATTTAATAATCTTTGTCCGCTTGTCCCGGTGACAGGCTCCACTTCCAATCTCACGACTCCCCCTCGTCGCTGATTTGAATAACAACGCGGGGATAAATTGTCCCTCGCAGGGGCGGCGCTCGCGCGATCCGTCTTTGTAAACTTTATAGTTTTCGAAACTACATTCGATGACGTTTTAATAAAAAACTTCGAACGACGCATTGTCCAACTTAAATCCGGACCCAAGGTAACGACGGAGACCTTACGACGTTCGTGTTTTACGGAGTCGCCGCCTAATCAGCGACGTTTGGGGCGATTTTTGAAACTGCTTTTGTTCCGTTAGTAAGTAATTAAAACTCTAACGCACTGTGCAGTAACTAACGTGTTTGATAGCTAAGTGCCAGTCGTCCCCTGTAATCCATACAGATACGTCTTAACTATGTAGAATAACTAATTTTCCTTATACAATAACCTGAGCTTAGGACTGGGAAGTTGCCATCACTTAGTGTAGGCTTGGTATCTCTGGTCTCTCGCACCAAAGATATTCAGTTGAAGAAAGATGTGGAAGGCAAGAAGGTTGTGGGAGTTTCAATAATATTTACATTACAATGTAAAAAGATTTACCAAAAACATTTGTGTTCTATTCATGCTTCTCAAACTAAACCCCAAAAGGCATGTTAACGTTACAAACTATTGGTAGTACGTGTTGCTCATTTTACCATGGCTATCTTCAAATAAAAACCGAGTGTCCAAAGATTCTTATAAATCTCAAAGATGGGTGTTATTTTAAATATTAGATAGTTCAAGACTTCCACCAAAATTTGGTGTTTCCTTTTCAAATTGCAAGTAATCTGTCTCCATTACACGAATATCATTTGTACATATAGTAAATGGGAGCATTTTCCTAATTTCAAAACAGCAATTATCTTTCAGAAACGTCAGATCCAATATTGAGCACATAGCGTGAACCAAAGTACCGCCTACATTTTTTAAATAATGCATTTACATCTTATTGTTTCATACCAAAATTTATTCAATCACTATACAAATTCCCGTGCCGTTTTACGCAACTTTTCGTAGACACTCTCTTGGCCCCCGCCTCTGCTCGATCTCATTTAAATAACAACGCTCCGGTAAATTGTTCCATATCATATTTACATACTGTTATTCTGCTCGGATTCCCAGTTTTTCAGTTGTTGCTGTTACTTATCTCGTCTTTACACTGACTCCGTGTTGTTTTCCTTTAATTCACTTTGTCAGAATTCAACACAGAAGCCCCGGAGTACTCCTGTGTTTCCGTTTCGCCGGCATGAGCGACGAGATTCGTTAGAGGAGCTAGCTATAAGTCGATCAGATTATTTCTTTATTCATTATTCGGTCGAACAAAAATAAAGGAAGTTCGCTTCTGTTCAAATCCCCGACGAAATCAATACGACAAAGTGTTAAATTATATACCTGCCGAGGCCATAGTTATGAGGAATTAATGTTAATTATTTTATATTGTAATACTTTTACATTGTAATACTTTTACATGCACAAAGAGGTTTTACTACCTAATGTCAACATGAACATTTATGATCACATAAACAACACTTGTTTTTCCATAACAACGGCTTATACGGGGCATTCGCTACAATATTTTATTTTTTAAACAATAAAAATTTAAAAAAAATCGGTCGTTTTTCCGTTTTTTCATCATAGCGTGAAAATTATTGAGAGAAATGCATTACATTGTACAGACGATTTAAAGAGAACTAAAAGACCTTCAAGATGAACGTCTCTCAAAGGTGATCGGAACATTTCTCATCAAGAAAGCGGTTAAAATGGGCCATTTTTCAAAAATTCACAGTTTTGCCCAGTTACCTCCCTACCCAGCAAGTTACCTCTATAGTTTTATTGTCGATCTGTTACCACTACTAAATTATCTTTGGTAATAGCTTGGAATTACAATTCGTATTCTTTGTTTCAGGTGGTTAGCTCAATGGACGCGATGAAATACTCTATGGAAGCGGACAAGTACCGGTCGCCGTACATGCCGCCCTCGACCCTGGCCATGTCGATGTACTCCGACCCCAAGTACATGGACTCGCCGTCGAAGAGCTACCTGGAGCGAGGCTACCTCGAGTCGACCTCTGCCCTGACGAAGGCCTACTTCGAGTCGAGCAAGATGTACATGGACGCGAACAAGTACAACCCGGACTCCTCCAGGTCGTACCCCTCGCTCGACATCGGCAAGTCCTACACGGACCACATCCAGCAGCACCAGCAGAACCCGCAGCAGCTCGGCTCGCCGAGGTCCTCAGACTCGCCGGAGTCGAAGCCGAACCAGGAGCGCCTCGAGGGCGGCTCCTCCTCCAGCTCGACGACGACCTCCTCGGCCGGGGCCTCCCCCGGCGGCCTGCCAGGGTACTACCCCGGCAGCGCCATGCAGCAGGGCTCCGCCGGTCTGCTTCCGATGGCGCAGTACGCCGGGCAGTACCCATCCCAGGCCCCGGGCAGCGAATTTAGGCGGCCGCTCACCGTTATATTTTGACCAGATAGAATGTGAATGTGATTAGTGATATCAGTAAAATTAGACGCGTTCTGTGTATATTTCGTAGTGGAATTCCGTTGTAATTAGGAAAGATTAGAGTTTTGATTTACGTTTTCGCCTGCACAGGCTTTCAGTATTGCCATATTTCGATTGGATCATGGAGTTGGAAGTTGTCTTAGGTCAATGTGAGTGCTCTTTTGTTGTAAAATCGTTCCATTACTTTTCTCCTCTGCAAGGTAAGTCAGTGCTTTTTGTCTCAACATTTATATCTACACTGGCATAGCAAATATTCGGCCCAGTGTCTACTGGTTAACAGGTTCCACTTGAATGGTTCATGCTCAATGGAGATCGAGAACGGTCGGCTCTGATTAGTATAAATCGCGCCAATGTTTGCATCAGTCAGCATTTGCATTAATATATCCAAAAGCTAATAGCAATTAACAATCCATTAATTAGTGTTAATTAGCTTTGGACACATCCACGCTCCCACTGCTCGCTTAAAAGCCCATCGTGTTTAAAGCTTTACGAAGGACTTATTTTTAAAGGAATTTTTTTGAAATTTTTTACAGTAATACCTGAAGTCCTGAACTTTGAAATGGTGTTTGTTGTTTCTCAATTTTTATAAATATAACCGCAGCGAATTAAAAAAAACAGCTAATTTCGTTCCAAAGGGTTGTAGGGCAACGAATTTTTAATCTTGTAAATTTAAAATATTTTTTATTTATAAGCTAAAAAATGCTACCACTTCACAAACCAATTTTACAAGTGATGAAATGAAATTTTAGGTGATTTGGCAATTGGAATTAATAGAACAACCCTTCTTCTGTGAGTTGGACCCTTGAGAGTTATTTTAATATTATCACGTGACTGTCATTGAAAAATTAAGAGACCTGGGATTAAAAAAATTCATGTTTGACAATTAACGCTTAATTCAGCAACAAATGCGCCAAATAAATTTTTCCATGACTTATTTTTAAGGTTTTTTTTTAAGCCATACAAGACAATTATTAAGTTTTTTGATCCTGCATACCAATTATACTTACAAAAAAAATGCTAAATCACGCATTTTTAATCTTTAGTAGTCTATAATTAACAAAATACAAAAAAAATTGGATGTCATCATATGACTTTTGTTACTAAATCTATCTAAATCTACTAATACTACTAAATCTACATCTAAAGTAACAAAAAAAACTAGTAAGACCGATATTACAGCAACAGTCTTGACAAAATTTCATTTCCCTTGGCTACTACTCTTCCCACAGTCTTTTCAAACTGCATTGCATTTCGGACAAAAAGTATTTGGGGCACACAAAAATGAGAAAGAATATAGAATGACCTTAATAGAACCAAAAACACCTAACACAATTTGATGTGACGTGCCTGTATCATATTATTATGAATCACAAGATAAATAGTTTCTTATCAATAGAACTCATTTTGTTGTAAACGAGTTACGTATTCTTAATTTTATATTTTTATAACTCCCTTCTTTAGCTGAAATATAAATTTGAAATGTGCAGTTACTATAAAAAAGTTGGCTTAAGTAAGTAAGGTAAAAAGTATGTTAAAGGCTTTATTGGGTTTCAAAATAATTTTAAAGCTTTTTTGCCCCACAAAACTAACAGAACTGTTTATTTTGATCCATAGAACACGTGATGGAATTTTGAACATGCTTTTTAGAAATGCCCTGTATATATGAGTTTGCATCTGTTAGAACCTAGTAGAACAATTAAGGGTACTAAAAGCTTTACTGGTAACTATTTTGGTCGAATAATCCATTTGTTCCAGTAGATATACCTAATCGGTTCCAAATTCAGTTTGCAAACTATTCACGTGACTACGTGCCAACGATTAATGCCCACGTTACATTGACACTAATAAAGTCTGTACAGGTTTCGAAGTTCCGCTAGAACAGACCCAATAGGGTACGAAACAGAAACAAATTTTCGTATGCAAAACAACATTACTAGCTGCCAATCATATCCAAAGCGTTTTATCTGAACAGAAAACATTGGCGACATCGCGGAAAAAAATGATGGAGAAAATTACATTATCTAACTTGTCTGAACTAATAAATCACTATTATAAATTCTTTAACCGTTTCTACATATTAAACACCATTTCATTACAAAAAAATGATTTATACATGTTAAATTCATAAATATGTAAATTACATAAGATAAGTAATACCGTACAAGCAAACAAAAATCCAGTTTCTTGTTTCCATAAATCTTCAAAAAGTTCTGTTCACTATAAATTTTACTTTCAAATTCAGTAGAAATCATACATAAAGATTTATGTTATACCTAACGTGCGATCACATAATTACAATATTTAATTAGTGTTCGGAATCTATCAATGACCGATAGGTATAAAATCGTTGACTTTCCTTGCCACAGTTCAAGATACGGATAGTAGCATTTGAATATGTAAATTGTTGTACATAAATCTACCCACCTCCCCCGTTCCATATTGTACATAGAAGTATAAGTACATGTGCTTTTAGGAGTTAGACTTTATGTATACTGTTTTAAAAATATAACACAATTTACTGTGTTTGTTATAGACGTTTTGAGTTGTACAAATTTTATACATACATCCATATAGGTATATATTATTTATATTACAAATGTTTTTTTGCGTTCCTATTCTTGTGTATAGCTCATACTTGAAAAGTATCACACTGCATATTCTTGTTATGTATTTATCTCGAATGATATTAGAACACTTAATCCAACTAAAAGTATGTTATGTAAAGTTACAAATCAATAGAATGTGATTGTTTTAAATTTAGTTTTATTTACCTCCTAAAAGAAGTACCCTTTACACCCGAATTATAAAAATGTTTCTTTCGACATAATTGCAATGTTGTTAAAAAAGTATTTGTTGAACAATTCTACTAAACTTTAAGCCTGTCTGTTAACATAAAACGTCGTCTACGTACCTTCGTACGTTTCACGGTAATATTTCCTTACGCTGTATTTGACTAATCAATGCGTTATGGGAAATTATTCAAAAAAAGCGGCCGGCACTTTTAATACATTCGAACACTTTTGGCTTCGATTCGTCGCGCTGTCACCAACGATGATTTATCGTCAGGTTGATAGTTTATTTTCCTTTATACGCTCGCATGTACGTTTTGTGTTATTCAAAGTAAACACATGGATCAATTTTAATTAAAGGTTTTTAAATATTAAAGGGCAGATCTAATTGAATCGGAAGATACGCTCGAATCACAAATCGAGCCGATAAAATATTGTTAACGATAATAACGCAATTAGGTATAAGTGTTTTTAGAAAGTATATTTTCTTTGCTTAATTGTCCTTTGATGTGTTTAAAGTCGGTCAATATCGGTGTTGAACTGAGTATAACGGTTTAGTACAGGTTTCAACTGTCACAAGCCTATCCAATAATGAGCAAATAAATTTAATTCTCATCCTTTTTTTTACTTTTACCACATTACGTATGAAGCGTGAGTATTCGGTACCGATATTATTATTAGTTACAAGAAATTTCTGACCCACTACCATTTAATCTTCTTAAATAATAGGGAGAATTATTACAATAAATAATTTAAGCAAATTTCAATAAGATGAATATGTGAAATATATAGAAAAAGAAACTAATTTACCACATTACTCCAAGGGTAATTTAGGAACACGTTACTTGAACATGGATTATGTTTACTCGAAGATGGTTATGTTTCTTGAAGAGTTCTTGTTTGGAATTCTTGTCGTAGTCATAAACACCATTTTTCTTTATGAATGAATTTTATTGTGGTATTATTCAACTTCATATTCAAACTGTGATGATTTTCAATATGATTTTTGAATGTTATTCAAGTACAGCGAGGAAAACTTCGAAGGATGGAAAATGTATTACAAGGGGCTCATTTCAGACAACTGTTCAAGAAATCTGTAATTGTGCTACAAAACTTTATTGGAGTTCAGTAACTTGACTAAACATAATTGTTTACTATTGTTTAAGTCATATAAAACAGGGAATTGGCGAGGATCTTATAACATCTACAGTATTTTTAGGTGATTTTGAGGCATTTTCACAAAACTGACTCAATTTGGCCAAGTACTTTTTCTGACTGTTCGAAAAAGATCTTATCAGATCTAAGAAGGCGGTACTAAGCAATTACGAAAGCAGTAAGAAATTTAAATTATGTCTAAAACTGTTAATTCTATGAATTCCAACGAAAGTATCTATTGATTATCAAACCATATGAGGAACTTTGCCCCTACTTGAGTACTCTTACCGTCAATGCTGTTATAAACGTTTACCTATCGGGCTCGTTCCGTCCCTGACTTTCAATGAAGATTGAAAATGCTTTTAATACCGAAAACTAAGAGTAATAAGGATCAATTAGATCAATGATTATTAAAATTAAATGTTCCTTTTGGAAATTATGAATTCCCTGTATTTGAGTGATATTATTTCAATCAAATTCCCTCCGTTTTAAATTAAGTTTATCGGTAAATTTTCCGGTAAGTACTTTAATGGCTTGCATCAATTACTCTAATCTTGACATCAACCCTTAACAATTATATCTACGTGAAAAGCGCCCCCTTCTTCCCAGGAAAGTTCTCCTTTTATTGTCCACCTTTTATTCGATAGCACGTTGCGTGCGAGAATTCTCCTTTGCCATTGTAATAAAGTTATTTTTAATTATACCTACATAAAAATTCACTCGGATAGCTGTTTATTTAAGCGCTATACGAGGCATTCGACGCGAAGGTTGCCTGTTTTCATAACAAACACTCTTTTAATGAATTCACAATGAAAGGCAAATAACAGCTGAATGATATTGATGGGACTGCTTGGGTACCTGTCAAAAGTGAAATATTTTCTCGAGAATTAAGAGCTGTACGGCCGACCGAAAATTCTGTACCGGTCGTCGCTGAATATCGAATGATTAACGTTTCGGATAAAAAATAATAATGACGATAATAATAAAAAAACAAAAACGTCTCCACTGGTGTGGCACGAAGAACGAAGTATTTAGGCAGAATTTCATTACCACAAAAGCTGTTTGTAGGTTTCTACAAAAAAATATGCCGCATCGATGGAACAATAAATTTGGGGGTAAATTTAGGTTTGAATTTGAACCTGCCTGTTATACATTTGTCAATCCTGGGATTTTTAAATATTGGTTCCAATCTTTTATTCAGACCTACGAATGTGTCCATGGCACGCTTGATGAAAAGTTTTTTTGAATCACCCTTCCTTTCCGAAAATAAAATCCTATTTCTCCCTTATGACACATTATAGTTATAACTCGTATGGTTTATTGCACACCTGCCACTTATACAATTGAAACCAATATGTTATTTGCATTATAATTACCATATTATCTATTTTATGAATGAGAAAATCGCATAACCAAGAAGATTTTCAACAATTTTTCAGCAGCCCAATTTCATTTACCCCTTATCTGCCCCTGTACGGACTCTTCCAGTTGAATAATTTCATCATTTAAATTGGCAGCGATGAGAAAATCACAGCATTCGCCTATTTTTTATTACACTTTCGCCTCATAATTTCAACCCCTACGATTCTTGCACTTATGTATACTTTATTGATGATAAAGTCGGCCTGTTACTATCGTTTTATAATTGTGACAGAAGCGAGAAGATTGTCGCACATCGCCAAATTTTTTTGCGAAAGAAAACCCAATTTTCACAAGAATAGCACCACCTAACCTTATAGTTCATAAGACCTTTGTGTTGTTTTTGATGTAACTTTGTGTACCATCAGAGACATAAGTTAAGAGGCAAATAGTGGTTGAACTTTTGCCATTATCTGCCGGACTAATATACTTATGGCTGTGCCAAAGGTAATTTCTTTTACTATAGTGTTAGACAAAGAACTGTGACTAGAAAGAGATACAATGTGCCGATGTCAATGTTTCTACAGATATATTTTATAACAAGCTATATGGTTGCATAAACCAAGCAATCCCAAAAAACTAAATGTCAAAAAATCTAATAGATCTTCAAAATTTTCAAACTACTTTAGATCAGACTTAATTCCTTGAATTAGGTGTACAAATAGGTTACGAAAACGGTTAGGAAAGGACAATAATACTGAGATATGTAATGAGTCCTTTATATTAAGAAAAAATTTAAACAGTAAACTAAAGATCAATTTTTAGAGCATTCATTCAAAATATAGAGAAAAATAAGCTTAATCCTAGTAGTTTTTGTCGTACATCAGTACACAAAGAAATGGAAATTTAATACCAAATCATATTGTTTATAATGGAAACACCCTCAACAATGCTCAGTTAATAGCTGACAATTTTATAGATTACACCTAAAAAAGTACTTACAGGTAGATGTATTGTGCCAACATTAATCATGAAAATTGTTATTGTCTATTGTATTAATCATTTTTTCGCTTGGACTATTTCTGTATACCTACATAATATACAATACCTATGTAACTATATTGTTTTTTCTAATAAATATATGAAAAACAAATTAAAAAAGTTAAATTTCACTACATGAAAGTTTTCCTAATTCAAAATATTTCCTAAAGATTGTATTTTTGTAAAAAATATTACTTTTTGTATCTTAAACAGATTTCGTGCATATTTTCGAAAGTTTCATGAACTTTAAGCCACATTTCCTTGATTTTTTTGTTGTGTATTAAATATTTTTAAATGTAAGTGCCTGTAGCTATTGCTGTTTGCGTTGGTTGTAGTAAATTAATAAATAAATAGGTAAACACTTTCTTTTAAAACCATTTAATTCGGAAGTGCCGTTTGCTTTGGTACGACACAAGATTGCGTAGCTGAAGGAGGAAAAGCATCAATTACTCGTCGAATATAATTGATGCCACGGCTACTCGAAAACATAAAACCTCTCCACTGCATACGCAACAAGTCCGTCCATTAATTGGAACAATTTTTTCCGCGGATTGAACATTACCCTCATTAATCGAATATTACTCGTAAGTATTAGGCCCTCGCCCGCCGGCTCCAAGGAGATGCATAGCGAGAGATGTGATTAGACACCCTCCGCGTGCACGCTCCGTTGCACCCCTCGGGCGGCCTTTAATAGCTGCAAACATATTGCTTAATTCCGAGCTAGTTGCCGGGGTGAATGGGACCAAGCGCGCCCATAAGTACCCGCTAATAGTCCTTCTCCCTATTACTTTGTACTGATTTATGACTAACTGCACTCGAGAAAATATTATTTCCGGCGACATGGTTCTCGCATCGGGAAAAAGGGTGAAAATGGAAAACTACGGGTCGCTTTCGTTCTATTATAGTACAGATGTTACGTCCAAGCGTAACGTAATAAAGCGATAAAGCACAATCTCACATAGTTGGGATATTTTTCCTAAATTACTAAATTTTCTATCCTGAATTTCATTATCTAATGGAAAACTGTGGACACTTTTCATTCTCATATACTTCCGGTATTGCATCGAAGTAATTGAGAACTTTATTCCAATAGTTCAGTAAAAATTGTCTATTCCAAAATCGACGTCAATTGGTAACAAGATAACAAAATGTCCATTGTCGCACAGACTTCACACATTGCTACTTATACCTTGTGCGCAAAAATGGGTTTATCGCTGCATCCATCCATATCATGGCAACAAATTTCTCTAAATTTGTACGTGCACCAATGAAAAGCCAAAACAATATTCATGATTTCCTCGATCACAATTCCATAGAGAAAAGTTGAAAACTGAAAGCCACATATATTTCCATCATGGTACTTAACAGGCTAAAGCGAAACTATAAATTGGACCTTCATTCGAATGATCCACGATGATCAAGTATTGTCATTTATAACAACTCCATGTGGATTTGGCAAAGTAAGTATTACCTGCCTTTCCATTCGATGGATATAAATTTTCCAGAACCGAATACACGTACATTTCCAAATGAAAAGGCGAAAATAAGTTTTTCGCCACAGCCGCATTACCATCGCCATTCTCGATGAAGGGCTACAATTCTCGGTTTAACAAAGCACGTCGACCATTATAAAAGGTGGAAATATTTACAGTGTATATTTGGAAAAAAGAATTTACATAGCAGAAAGGAGCCATTGGTATGTAAATGAGGATTGTGTACGCGTCGCATTGTCGACTGTCGATAAAATATAAGATGAATAGAGTCGCTGTTTGCCATTTGATGTATCGAGAATGGGGGCATTTTTGGCTCTCGCTTCTTTTCCGATTCGAGCTAACGATACCGGAAGTCCGGTTTTTCTATTTTACTTTCTGCTATGGAATAAATAAGCCATTTATTTTCCGTGCCATTTGCCTCATGGGATTAGCGAACGTTTCGGATGGGGCAGACTTGACTCATCAATAAGTGTACAGCATATGTATCATTCTAGGCTATTTTAACTCTTTGAATTAATTCAACAATTAACAACTACAAAACATAGAACTAACAACATCATTTGTTAAAAGTTTTCGAATCAAATCTGGAAATCTTATAAAAACACAGCTATGTAAAGAGTTGATATATTCTGTCCTGTTCCTAGATTACCAGTCTTTAAAAATCATAGACTATACTACAAATACTAATACTAACTTTTAACTAATGCATACTTCTGCTAAAAAATTTCTTAGACCACTGCTCAAAAAAGTTTTAGGAACATTTTCTTTAGGAACTTATAACTATTTGAATTAATCTTCAAAATACTAATCTATGGGCCAAAACGAAAGCGCAGGACAAGTTTTCCTCCAACCCCCCAAACGAGGGTTTTATGACTGTTTAAGGACGATTTTTCATTTACAATAAACTTGATTAAAACCCCATAACACATAAATTCAGTCATATTGAATGGAAGATTATTTTAGCCATATAGCTTCACTTCAATAAAATTTCATATTATTATTATTGTTATTATTATTATCAATAGTATTGTAATAATAATAACAAGCATTATTATTAACCGTTCATCATAAACAGCCATTTTGAGTCCATAGCTCAAAACATATGGTAAGTGGCATTCTGTATACAAATTTTCCTTTTCTAAAAGTGAGATATATCCTGGTCAACTTAAGGCCGAGGGAAAAGCAAACAAAAACCTCTACAATCGTTGGAGCACCTACCAGACACTCGAAACTTGTTAATTATGCATCAAAACATTACGACATTAACTCTTCGAAAAAAAAGCAAACGATCGTTTATCAAAACGCGCAGTGGCTGAAAAACCACCTGAGTAAAAAAAAAAGGAACAAATTAAGCGCTTTCAACGCCACTCATGCCCTGCTGGCAGCAATTTAATGAAGCGAAAATATCTATATATACCCGTACGTACGTACACGTTCCAAACACAAAAGTCAAGTACTTAATGACATAATTGGAGGGCCTTTCTGGAAGATAATCATTTGAACATCGTGTTTAGACTTGAGTTATAATTATTTTGCGTTACGTTTCCTTTATGCGCTTCCACCTGAATGGAGGTTGTCAGTGTAAAGCGAAACGTTTGACTTCAGGAAAAAAGCGAACGTCATCAAGCCAAAACGCCGACAAAACTTGCAGAATCCGGATTAAGCGGCGAAAGGAATTACATTCACATTCGATTAATTGTAACAATCACTACATTGTTTTGTGCAACAAAGCCGGCATGTCAGCTCGTTTAATTAACAATTACAGTGGTGCAAATTATTACACTGGTGATTGCTTTTTCCTCCATTTCGCAAAATGCCTCTTATAAATACATATGGGAGATCTTTTGTAGAAAGAGAAATTTTCCTTTGAATTTATACAAAGTTACATAGTTATCAATGATATTTACACATACAACAGTATCTGTGCTAATTACTTAGTGCTTTCAAAATACTTATTGTTAAGGTATAAATACACGTAGTTTATGAAAATGTATTAAAATTTCTTCTCAATTAATTTGCCTTTGTAGTGAAACACGACAGCGCCATTTAAAACAGGTTCATATTCGTGTTATCAATGAAAACTATAATACTAACAATACCATGATGACAATATTCCGCGAAAACATGTAGGGGCGTTATATCTCAATACTTGTGACTGGTTTATACCGCTTTATCCGGTATATTACCATTAATATACGAGTAAATAAACAGTCTTATGAAATAATTACTGGCATAATGCGGCTTTATAAGCTTTATATAGCAGGAGAGTTTCAGTGCGTCGAGCACCCTCATATCGTACAGCGTGAATAGAATCAAACTTCTTTGACTTCGAAGTAGGAGTAAGCCACAGAGAAAAGACGAGGCAGCATGAAAAACCAATTTAGCCCCGTGTACTTGGAACATTATCAAAGTAAAATGCAGAATATCATGTGAAACATGTAAGCGTTTGACAACGTATTACGGGCTCTTTCCTTTTGTGAGATTTAATAGCGCTCAAAAGGCTTTCTCGCAAGACTCGATTCTTCTGTGTGCCTTTTTTGTGTTTGTTCGTTGTCAGAAAAGGCGCCTTTCACCGACTCCAGTTTTAATAAAATATTCTTTTGTACAGGGGGAGCAAAGGGAAATCGAAGAATTGAGATTTTCGTAATTTTATATTTTCAACTTTATGAGCTGGTAAGTATCTCTTCCCATATTGCGATGTTAATAAGAAATGTGCGGATTTAAGGAATTGAGAGATATTGCAAGCGTCCCCTTCTGCCTGGGGTTTGTTATTAATTTTTTAAACGTCATGTGTTTATTTTTTTTACGACAAATCCTCGTGTGTAGCAATAACGCCACAGTACTTGTGGATAATGAATTTTGTTACGTTGGTCATCGACTAGTCGTCCACTAAAGTTTTTGGCGAACAATTGGCTAATTGGCGAATTCGCCTAAAATTCGACAAACACCCATTATAATTTCAATTCAAAACATTTACCACCTTATTTATTTCTGCGCTATTCAGTATAGATAACTTGTTAATTTCAATTTCATCCAACTTTAATTTATTTCACATCTCTGTTAAGCCTTGGAAAGTTCAAACCCAAGGCAATGGCAACTTCTGCCAGCTAAAAAAGGTAAAATTTATGTAAGGAAAGAACGCGCTCGCGAGCAAATTCGACGTAATCCAAGTGCCTAAAAAGTTTCAAATCGACAAAGCTGTCACACAGCGGGCCCCATTGTGCCCTATTGATCGTTCGGTACTTCAACAAGTTATTAATACAGAATACATCGTTAAAACTTTTCAGACTTGCTTTGATTGCGTTTGCCAGTAACGCTATGTATACCTGACTGCCTTTGTTGGGGCGGCCATTGTAGCATTTGCTTCGAACAATGTATTGTGCTTGTCACAATTATAATTACGTTTCGGTTGTGCTGCCTCAGTTAGTAATTAAAAATTACGCAGCGATCTAATTATATTGCGCAGAGACGTTTAGTTTCTTGGGCTCGAGAAGCGAAAATAATTGGATTCATGAGAGGAAAAGCAAAAACATACCATGGTGGGTCAATGAAGTGATTTTTATGGAAATATTTGGTTTCACAAGGACTGGAGATGGAAATCATTCAATACCAATATAAAATCAATAAAAGCAACCTCGTAAATATTTCTTAAAAATAGTAAATCGTTTCAAATATATTTCAAAGGTGTTCAGTACTTGTTGTAGATATTCTGAATTCAGTAAGATGTCGCTAGTGGCAGAATTGTTGCATAACAATTTCCACCCACTCTACGATTTCAATTAAATTTGACAACAAATGTTTTGTTAGACAGAGGCGAGGACAAAGTACTTTCATCACATAGGAAGAAATACTCCAAATTCGGATTAAATATTCGTCGTATGGTGTCGAATAATTAAGAGAAAATAAAAATAGGTAACGCTACAGAAGTTGTAAGGAAAGTCGCACAGGTAAGAACAATTTATATTCTTAAAGCTAAATTTTTCAAGGCAACAGATATAAAGCTGTCCTTTTATGCCTACCAGATAGTGACGTCACGTCAGCTGCCGTGACAGATAAGAGCGTTTTCTCGCTAAAATTTATATCAGTATGAAAAGTCCAAAATGTTACATTTATACGTTAGTTGTTTTTTCAAAAATAATATGTTTTGGCGATAGTACATGCGGAAGAACAGTACGGATTAGTTTTTCAACTACCTTACTGTATATTGGTAAAGGAAGCAGTATGTGGCAGAAGTATCAAAGATATTGCAATTGATTGAAAAAGACCATGCCTCACAGTTGAGGAATAAATGTTTGGACGAAATGTACATAGATATGAAGAGTATTGAGTTAAATGAAAATGATACCGAAGTACAAGAAAATCTGCAAGAAATAAAGAGTAAGAGTAGATTTTGATTTTAATGACAATAACTTCTAACGTATCGCTTTTACTGAAAAACAACAACAATTACTAATAAAATCAATGCGTATTGATGACATCATGCCATGAAAACAATTCCCAGATTGCGAAATGTTCCTCATTCAGAAAATAATTAAACTCATGGCCGATTATTCGGTTCAGAAATACGACATAATGTGACTTAAAAAATATATGATTTGATCTTCCCAAAGCATTTTTGTTCTGCTTTCTTCGTATTTCAATGAACATGATCGGTCGAGGAGGACATCAGGAAGTTGAAATACCTATTTACTTTAAAGATTTTGGTGAGAACCTCGTGAATTGTAACATTTAAAATTATGATATCCTTTTGGAAACCTTTCGTGACTCATGACAAAACTCGCGAACTAAATACGTTTATTAAAAATTGACGCAGTGATTTCCTATTGTAAAAAAGAAACAATGAAGACGAGATATAAAAAGAGTAATTTTTTCATGAGCAAAAAATTAAAATAGTAAATCATCGACACGTAACCAAATCCAGAAATCCCCCGCGGCGTAACGCAAAATAACAATCCCTTGACGGTTCCTAATTCTATCACTTAAATTGAAAGCGAATGACACAGCTCATTCAGACTTATCAAGACGCCCCCTTCTTCTGCGTCTTTACCTCGTGCTCCATCTTCTTATTCTTCTATTCGTCACGACGGATCAGAGGCGGTCAAGGGAATCGGTAGCGTTAACTTTGCTGAACAATACGTCCCACACGGTGCTCGATTCAAAACGAATTCAATTCTGGTATAGTTGCCATTCACCGTACTCATTGTTTGGCGTAATTGTAACTTCTGGGGAAGTTCCCTACCAACACAGGGGGCGAGGAATTATGATTGGAGCACATTTTTGGGAAGGTAGGTGGTCAAGCGGTATTCTTAGGTGTAATTTTTATTAAGAGAGAATGAAAGGAGAGTTGCTTGTCAATAATGCCAATGGTTAGAATAAGTAAGGTTGCACCCTGAAAAATGATTTCAAATATATCACATCGTTGAATAGATGACACTTGAAAATTGTGAAAGTGGTGCCTGATGTTCTTGCTAAGCGAAACGGGATTACAAAATCTCAATTAAAAATTAACTTATTAAGGCGTTTCAATAATCTGTGTAACTCCTCTACATTCCCAAAGTAGCTTGACAAAAACTGCTCCAAAGACCTGAAAACCTTCTCACGGACATATCCCTTGAGTTTCAACGTGAAATCCGGTAATTCTTATCTGGGATCAAGAAAAAAGGAATGTTGATAACACTTTTTTTCGAAAAATGGGTCGGTTGTGAATTTTAAAAATTTCCATTCCAAATGAAAATCCTCGTTGTCCTGATGGCAGAGATAAAAAGTTTTCCTTCTTGTGTCGTCTATTTTTCGAAATATAAACGATAGATTCATGGAGAGTTTCCTTTGTGAAGAAATCTCGATTTCTGGAGAAACCTTGGATATACTATCTGAAATTTACGTCAAAGGATCATGACGAAATTCGTAAATTCGTCATTTCCAAGAATTTTTGTAGAATTTCTATGTCTCTATAAATTAAATTTATTCAAACTATTTTCAAAATGTACTGACGTGAATTTATAGACATTACATATTATAATTCTAAGTCCAGTAAACATTGATTTAATTTGTAAAGCCATTTATCATTAATACTCGTAAGTTTTGTAACACGACGTAAATTCTGTTATATCTACGCCCAAATAAAAAATATATATTCAATTATCCCGATTTGTTAACAAACTGGTTGTTGTTCCTGTAGCACGTATCCCGTGCGTTCCCCGTTTTTTATCGATCAGCCTTACATAAGACGGCTTTTGTTGCCTATACAAAAGTAGCATTTTGCCAATAATATGCCCGGATAAAAGACACGATGTCACTTAGACGTACAGTCCGTGTATCTTTTGTCGATTCGAGTTCATTACAAATGGACCTTTTATTCACCGGTCAATCTCATCTGAAAACGATCTGGCTACAAGAAAATGGATTTGGTCTTTTTTTGTAGGGGAGTTATCCACTGACTCGATCCAGGGAAACATTGGCGGGGAAACAGGTTTTTCGCAAGGTTGTATTAAAAAGGAATTTTATGTTGGAAATTTTATACATATGGAAATACCACGATACATTGTAAGCAACAGACATTTGTCGCTTGAGTGACGAGGAATATGCCGAAATGATCGTTGGACCGAAAGCTGATTGGTTGAAAAAATTTACAAGGCTTATGTTGGTGCAGCAATTTATATTCTAATTTGGCACTAAGTGGGACCTGTCAAGGAAAAAGAGAAAGAGGGAGGAGTATAAGGTGAGTTGTGATGGCGATATTTTTGAATATTCGATTTATCAACCAGAGAGATTTTTGATAAGTGAATTCAGTTACTGGCCTTTCTGATACAGTAAAGGCTTAGTCAGTGCCACGAGGTTGTGCTTCGGCCGTTATCGCCTCGCACGACACTTTCGTTCTACGGAAACAATTGCCAGGGCTGTTTGTCATGTATTTTATACAATTTTTATTTGGGAATTACATTTTTAATATTACTTAGTCGTTTACCTCTTCGTTTATCCTCTACCACGACTCGTTACTTGATTAATTTCAAGTAAAAATTAAGGCTAGCCCGTCATTGTCCTTTGAGTGGAACTCAGTAATAATTAATATTATTTAATAATTAAGAAAAATAATGGTAAAATATGTGCACTAATCCTTGCTGATGATGCTTGTTACACTCGATTACAGGTAATTAGAATACAGTGCCCATGTCGAGGAGTTTAACGCCAACATTTTTTATTATTTCCAACATAAAATTTGCCTGAGAATTTGAATCATCATATAACAGTCGTACACCTACACCCCACAGTTGATATATATATGACGTCACTGGTTCAAGTGCGACCAATTTCATTTTTGTTCTATTGTACATCATCTGTATTGTTATATGAAGAATAGTGTTTAATGGATATTTTTCATAAATATCCTACGCCTACCCAAATTAAATGTTGAACAAAGTGCAACATTCTCGTGACATGCATTTACATCATATTTTCAAAATATTTTCAAATGTAACATGGATATGTACATATTTCAACATAATTGCCTTGCATATGTGCTTAAGCTTGTCATAACATAATTATACATTATTTGATTCAGCATCTGTAACTGTAATCTTGGTTTCCACGCTACTGTCCCCGAAGATAATCTCTAAACGCAGTTTATTGGGCCTCGCTGGACGTTCCGCTCGATGCTTGTTGTGTACTGAACTCGTCTCTCTCTCCTTATTCGACGACAATCAGTTATTCTTTTGAAAACGCGCCCCGTGGCCTTTTCAGCGAGGAGTTCGTAATTTTACCTCGATATCCTACGGGATATTTTGATCAGAGGTCAAGTTTCTACGGATTCGAGCAGACGGCGAACTACTTTGCAACGTGCCTTTTATAATGCGGTACGTACCTAATCTGGATCGGATATGGACACGAGGGAGGATTACTGGGGTTTTGGGTACGGAGTGTCAGCGTATCGATTTATTTTTTTCTAGTAGGTTACCGGGGCGAAAGAGCGAAGTAGTTTTACTGGATTAGTGACCCACAAATCTCGAAGTTTATAGTCTAGCCCTAACAATCCCGCCAGGGTGGATTTCGGAGAGATAGCTATATCCTTTAGTTACTCATTTTATAACTTTTTCAAACGTAAAGTTTTTATTTTATTGTACTGCACTTATACCGTATACCGTCATTATGAAACCACATATCACATATTCATTAAAATTATCTGGAAACAGACACATTTCCTCCCCATTATCCCTCAATAAAGGACTTAATCACACAATAACATTAAATAATAACCTGTTAGCTCCTTATTTGCCAAAGCCTGTTCGGTCGATATAATCAAAACGCACACACAAACCCGTAGGTCTATATACACTTGACAACAAAATTATCAATAATGCCAACCTTTCGAACGTGTTCACCTTCATTATTTCGAACGTCGGCTGTCGATCGTCTAATCTCTCGATTTCATCTACCTATAAGTGGAAAAAATATCGTACATAATTAATGCCGAACGAATGAAGATCTCTTTAGAGTCGAATCAATCTACCCCACACAAATCAGTGTTGTTTAGACACTCGAACATAATATTGGGGGCGATGATAATTCGATAATGGCGACAATAGCGGCGGGAGGGAGTGCAGCTCAGTACGAAGGGGAGAGCCGGCCCAGGGGGGAAACGTCTCTCAAAGGAGAGTGTTTAAAACTCACATTTATGCCCCTATGTGGTAAAATACTTTTGAAAACCATTTGATTGGATTAAAACAACAGATTTTGGCATAAATTCTCAAATTATAGAAGGGGAAAATTTCATTCACCAATGAAACTTAATGCGATCATTTGAGAAAACGTTTCATTTATTATATTAAAAACTTGCTGTTGCAAGTTACTATTTATAAAATAATTCTGAGGGTTCAAAATTCTACAGAGGGTTTAAATATCGCGGATCTATAATTAGATTAATTAATTTGTAAATGTAAATCTAAATTAATTTCGAAGGATTATAGGTAGGTCCAGAAATATCAGATAACGTTGGACTAAGTGGGTTAACCTCTTTGTGTATTTTTACAAGACCGCAATTTTTAGATATGGTACGGTTGTGGCATTTAATTTCATTGTAAGTGTTGGATCCTTATTCTAGAATTTAGCAGGTATATATTTGAAATGTTTTTTGTTTGGTTTTCTGTTATTAAAACTATGTGTAAAACTTTCATAATTTTTAAAGCAAATAATATAAAACAATTTTTGTTCTATAACTATGTTATGGCATTTCTATGTTTGATGTTACCTATAGAATTATTATTACCCTTCATTATAGTGGGACGAGTGGGGCCAGTAAATATAGGTATCTATTAACTTTTGTACCTACACATACAGGTAAGAGAGCGATTTAATGGCGGCAAGTTTTTCATACCATGGCAGAATTGTCACATGGATTATGCACCACTTTGAACGTAATTTCTAATGTTAATATTTTATATTGATTAGAAAATCTGACATTGTTAGAAATCAAAGAGACGTTGTAACCAATAACGCGATAAACGATTATAATTGGTTACGTAATCAGTCCGACTTAACGTAGCTCTCGAATCTTCTGTAGGTTTTCCGCTAAAATCATTTATACGGTCTCGATATAAACACGCACGTCAACTGTGTGATTCCCCTATACAAGGTTATATTATTGACGAATATTACGCTGCTGGTAACACATAAGGGCACTTTTAGTATTATTACATTTTTTTATTTTGTTTGCCACCTCACATGAGACTAATGATTTTACATGTGCCATTATTGGAATTTGACATTTTAACTAAGAGTACTTTCCATATGTTTTCAATGGAAGCATACTGCATATTGCAGAAACCTGCCACAGTGTGGTATAAATGATTAATTAAAAAAAAGGCGTCAAAAAATATTTCCAAAATTTGAATTATCTATCTTAATTTAAATATCTAATTAGAAGCCTAATTACGAAAGATTTTAACCAAAACAAATCAAACTCAAGCATTTAATAAATATACCAAATCATTTCCAGGCTGTACGAATTTTGAATGGGGGTGCTGTCGAAATTAAAATTATGACAAATTTAACGAGATGGATAATTGGTAAATTAAATTATACTTGTGTTATAGTTTCCCATTTTTCTATTTATGTACCTTTCACTCATTAATCCATTAAACTGTTTTTTTGAACAAACATCAGATTAAAGGAGAACCATTTAAACGTATCATTTTCAGTTTCTGAATAGTTTCTGATAAATAAAATCTCGTTTTCTGAGATTTAAAGTAGGAAACTAGATAACTGATAACTTTTAAATGATATTCAGTAGATTAACGAAAGGTCTGATGAACTCTAGTCAATTTTCCAGAAATCCAGACAGCTCTTATTGAAACAGATTCAACAGAATTCTCAAGAGAAAATCTAGAAAACTCTAGAAATCAATTTAACACTCAACGAAAAATGTTACTTTAACAGCTCGTCACATTAGTTTGTAAAATAATCTGATAGTAACTTATCATTCATTCAATTCTCTAGAAGAAAGGAAATGGAGTCAGATAATTAATTATCTAGAAACATTCACGCAATTTTTGTCTAAAAAAATAATATCATAGCTAATATCCAAAACTGAAATTAGATAAAACATCCCCAAAAAATCTAGTGAACTCTATTTAAAGATTCAGGAAGCTAGGGAGTAATGAAATGATGAAATCTAATTCTATTAAGCAAAGGTTAGAAAATTTTACATGTGGCTATCTTTCAGTGGTGAATGCCTCATTATTATGAATTTTCAAGCAACGTTATATGTGTCTATTTTTTTCAAAAAGTATTGTACACCAAGAACCCAATGAAATAAAGCCATTAAACTTAAACTCATTGCCAAAAATGCGAATAGGTACAGCCAAGGATTTCCTCTGAGTTATAAATCGTGCCGTACAGGTTACAAAGCCTGCCGCCGCTTTGTTCATGTCTCCAGCTGTATCCTCTCCAAACGACGAGATAGTGAGAGATTCGCCACTCATGTTTATGTATAAATTGTTATTCAAAAACAGGTGAATATAGACCAAAAAAAATAATTCGTTATATTATGGAATCGTGGCAAAAGAGAAAATAGTTTTGTACAAAAGATGTATACCGAACGCTTCAAACAGTATAATAACCAACGATATTTTGCGTCACTCGCAGTCACATGACTCGTCTTCCTATAACAATTGCATCTTCTCACTGTGACGGATTTTCCAAACCCAGATCGCTTTTAATGGCATTAACCGAACCAATTTCGGCGTGACGTACATTTTCCTTTGAAATTTATTTCATATTCACCAGACACGTCAGCTTTCCTGTAAAGTCCGGTGAATTCTTTTCACAAAGCCACTCTATCCCCGCTCGTAAAAATCCATCGGTATTCCATTCGGCGGTTGGTCTCTTTTTGTTCCAATCGAACGCTTCATTAGCGTCCTTCTTCACAATCTCTGGGATGTGCGTGTGCATGAGTCCCGCCATGATGCGGGCGTGTGTTGTTTTTCCTTCTGCACCGCCTTCGATATAATTTGTTACATGGGCGTTACCTTCGGTCAGACCATATTGATAAATTCGTTGTCGTGAAAGAATTGTTATTAACAAATGTACTTTTAGGATTTTAGGCATTAATTACAACTGAGTGCAGCAGCTGTCCATGCAATATATTCAATATGTCCACTTGCTACTATTGGAATGTGTCACCGTAAGTCTTGCACCATATTTTAAAGGGAAAGTTAGGTTGCATGAAGTTGCCTAATGAAAAATTCTTAAACACATACCTGCTTTAAGGGCAGAAAAATATTTTTTAAAAAAACAAGTTGATGACGCCATACCTCAAATTTGGTACATGCTGTATAACAATTTCTTACATCAAAAAGAGGTTAATTCAAAATACTAATCGACCTATCTGAGCATATTTCCAGCAAAAAAAATGCCTTTGATTTATTTCATTTATTCCAAGTTAGAAGCTCGCACTGTGTAAATCATTAACCTAACAGAACACAAAACAAGTAAGTTACAACTTATTCAACATATCCGTCTGAAATTACCATAGCAGGACGTATACTTCGTCAAACTAAAAATGAAATTTCTTATGCAAATGTCCTTAAGGTTATTTCTTGTTTAACCTTTACATTACAAGGTAAAAGTAAAGGTTGCAAGGATTTTCAAACGAAGTACAAATTTTTGAACTCCAATTTTCAGTTATTTCTGTTTTATAGTAGTGTAGCGAATGCCCCGTATAGGTCGTTGTTAGGGAAAAACAAGTAGTTGTTTATGTAATTGTGAAATTGTGAATACTGACGTCAGTGTAGTACAAAATCTCTGTGTGTGTAAAGACGGTTGTAATTTCGGAAGAACTAAATCTGTTTGTACGTAGAAACGTTACAAATTTGGGGGCCTGTCCGGGATTTGGTGAACCGAAGTAGCGGAAAAATTTTGGTGGACCTGAGATGGCGTACAGAAGTGATGGCGATGGCACGCGGCGGAGAGGCGAGGAGTGCAGTCTGTGCGGCGTTATGGAGTTGTTGAGCGGCTGGCGCGACTCGAGATTCCACAGGACTTACAGCTAAGTTACATTTAGGATAACACTCGAATGGATTGACTGCGTGCGGCTGGCGCGCGTGGCCCGTTTGAGTGCTACACCCACATTTGTAACTCATATTGGGAGACGGGCGCTGTTCATCTTTAGTACAAGAATTGGTGATGGTTGACCACTGGGTTGTGTGTCTGGAGCCATGAAGCAGTTGCTGGGGATTTCAGTAACTGCAGGAGCAGCGAAGGATTTCAAGAGACAGGTCCCTCTTCTACCTGGAGCATTGGATGGGATTGGTCATCCCTGGTGTCTCTGATGGTCAGAAGTAGGATTGGCCTGCTTGGAGGATTTCAAGAGACAGGTCCCTCTTCTACCTGGAGCATTGGATGGGATTGGTCATCCCTGGTGTCTTTCATGGTCAGAAAGAGGATTGGCCTGCTTGATTTCGATTTGCTGCTGATTAATTTTTGTACAAGATTTGCAGTCTAACCCGCTCAATGGAGTTAATCAAATGGATTTGGCAAGGATCAGGCGGAATCTCTGAAGAAGGGGAGAAGCCGTAGCAGTAGCAGCAGTAGCAGCAGTAGCAGTAGCCGTAGCTGTAGCAGTAGCAGTAACCGCAACCGTAGCATTAGCAGTAGCAGTAGCCGTAGCAGTGGCAAAAGCCATAGCTGTAGCAGTAGCAGCAGTAGCAGTAGTAGTAGCCGTAACCATAGCAGTAGCAGCGGTAGCAGTAGCCGTAACAGTAGCGGTAGCCGTAGCCGTAGCAGGAGCAGTAGCAGTTGCAGTAGCTGTAGCAGTAGCCGTAGCAGTAGCAGTAGCAGTAGCAGTTGCAGTAGCAGTAGCTGTAGCAGTAGCCGTAGCAGTAGCAGTAGTAGCAGCAGTAGCAGTAGCCGTAACCGTAGCAGTAGCCGTAGCCGAAGCAGGAACAGTAGCAGTTGCAGTAGCGGTAGCTGTAGCAGTACCCGTAGCAGTAGCAGTTCGCTGATATGGAAGTAGATCGTCCGAGGGTCGAGGGCGACCCTGAAGACGGGGAGGGATAGTGTAGCGAATGCCCCGTATAGGTCGTTGTTAGGGAAAAACAAGTAGTTGTTTATGTAATTGTGAAATTGTGAATACTGACGTCAGTGTAGTACAAAATCTCTGTGTGTGTAAAGACGGTTGTAATTTCGGAAGAACTAAATCTGTTTGTACGTAGAAACGTTACAGTAGTCTTCATCACAGCTTAACAGGCGTATTCGCCATCTTCTCCAGGATTACGTGTCCTTCTCCAGAACTCCAATTCAATTTCCATGGACACCAATATGGTTAGCGATGTCATATTGTATCTTTCCTTAGTCACGCACTTTAACGTTTTCTTTTAAGGGCAAGACTGCTGCTGCTTGTTTTGCGCGTTTTCTTTCAGAGTTTGTAAGACTAGATTTAACGCGGTATAAAGACTTTATAAGGAGTTTCGTCTTCTTCCGCAACGGTGTTTGACATCCCCTTGATAGTTTAGTTGCATTAATATTTCATTTTGAGCACCGTAGCAGTCTGATAAGGATGCGTATTCAGGAATAACATTTGAATTAAATAGAGTCACATATCCCCGTAGGGCTGAAACCAGAAGAACCATTTCTACAAGTCGCAGATTTTCCCTAAATTTTGACAAAAGACTACCAAATTTTGACCGGGTAGTTAGTGTAGTAGTAGGGTGAAGTCAATTTCGACACTGCTCATAAGAAATGGGACTTAGGAACTTGGAAAAGTGCTATCTAAGAGTTACAGCTAATGCGGTGTATAGCTCAGTATACGAGGAAAAATCCAAACCTAATCCAAAGCCCCAATTCTTTTCCATTCTTGACCGCTTTGCATTTAGCACCAAATTCGAAAACATCTTATTTGTTACCAAGCATAATCTGATGATTTTATCGTTCAACCAATGAGCCTTCTTTCTAAGTCGGACATTTTCTTCTGTTCAAATAGCATGCACAATATACCGAGTTATTTCCAGTTAATAAAAAACTTAGCGGCGCTTCGGTTACAAATGGCTGCCAGCTCGTAAAAACCTCATTAAATTAATCTGTGATGGAATTCTACCACACTCAATATCAGCCTTTCATAAAGCATAACATTTATTCCTATGGTTTCAAATTTCCTGAAATGATGGATTTCGTATCAAACTATCCGAGGTTCAAATTTGCAAAAACTTTTCATTCTTGCTGAAATCTAAAAACCTCAACGTAACAATGCATCAAAAATAATGTCACTAACTTGTCAACCAACATTGCTTCTTTGGTAAATATTTGTTAATTGCATTTTGTAAACAGTTATACATATCGAACCATCATTTTGATAGTCCAACAGTTATGTTACAAAATGCTTTTTCCTATCAATCCAGGCCTGTAGGTACTATGTGGTAGGTTACACATATGTACGAATTGCTAAGGATACAATTGAACTTTTAGTTACTTAATAATATCATTCATTATTGCAGTGCACCGAGTGAGTAAGTAGCTTTAGTAAAGAAAAAATGAAACATTTAATCTAAACTGAAACCGTGATGTAACCGTCGCCGAACAAAAAACCAGCAACTCCTGAAAATCCCAATTAAAATTTTACCTCACGAACCAAACAAAAAACAATCGAACAACAAAACAAAAGGCACAATTAAAACAAAAAGCTTATATGAACAAAACTGAATGCCTGCTGCGAGGTTCCCTAGTTAATCACTAAAATGGCGTCTACTGTTTTCCCATGTGTTTTTATTGTGTTGTAAATTAAAACAGCTTCGACAATGTGCAGGGCTCGGGGGTGGGTCCCCACCGCCCCCGTGCCGTTCGGGGGTACCGGCGAATGTGTGCGGAGCTGCGATTGTCGATACCCCCGAGACTAGGTTTTTCTCTCTCTCTTTCTCTCTCTATCTCTCCACGAGAGGATACGAAAGTTTATTAGGCGCGAGTTTGGGGTGTAATATTTTTTGAAAGGGCCAGATGAATTTCAGAACTCTTACGTTAGCTTAGGTTAAATTGAAATACCGTTGTATATCTTTAGGTATTATTAAAGGCAGGAGATCTATTAAATTTTTAAATGCACCAAAACTAGAAAAAGGAAACGAAAATTGGGTAGTAACTTGAAAACAACTTAGGATAAAGATAACCTTAGAGAAAACAAGAATTATGGCAATAGCACACGAATCACAGAAAATTGAACGCATATCTTAAGACGAAAGCAAATATAGGTACATGGAAACATCTTAAAATAAGTAATGCAACGTTGAGTAAGATCAATGGATTATTCAACGCATTTTTAACAAGAAAAACAAGAGAAGCAAAGAAAATAACGCAGAAATCAACTATGATACAAATCGTAAAATGTGAATGTGAATCGGTGAAACGTGTTACTCTAACAGCAACATGAACCTATTCAACAATGTGGTAAACCTCCTCAACTGCAAATAATTTTTTAATATATCTCCTGGGTTGTACTAATAATGTATATGGTGCACAAAATTTTCCTCAGTTGAATGTTCCGTGTTTACAATATTTACGCAAGCAGTCAAAAAGTGGAAGAAGTACTTGCAATCGAAGCTGTATACAGAGAATTTCATATAACGAAAATTTCTAATGTGAAATTATTACTAGAAACACATTAATCCTCGTATAACATACTGTTAAATAACATATTCCCATAATGAAATGAACACCTTATGCACTGAAATTTTCCACTATTTACTAGGAATTTTTCAGGAAACTGGAATAATTTTTGAGTATTTGCCAGACAAAACATGATAACGTATAAAAAGAAAAGTTCTTTTGGGCTAAGCATATTTAAGTAGAGCAAACATGACATGACAAACATACCTCTTCTTATAGGAAAATTTAAAACCCCCAACATGTACAAAAGGACTGAAATCCTTAGAATATACTCGTATTATGCTTCCAATAAGAAAGCATGGGTGACCACTGAAATTTTTGAAAATTGCTTAATAAACGTAATTTATAAAGTAGAAAAACTACATCAATATTGCAGCAATTGGACGAGGGTATAGTCATATGCTGATATGACTTATACGTTGGATTGTTGAAATACTGTGAAGATATAATTAGTAGGCTGCGATCAAAATAAAATCAACATAGGTTTTCATTTACGATTTTACAAATATTTGGCACTTTAAGAGAATGTGCCACATCAATGAAAATACCCTATAATGCAATGTTACATCATTTTTCTCTGAAAAGCAACTTTCAACATTTGAATTGTGAAAATAATCTGCAAATAAGAGCGCCTCCAAAGAGATCAGAAAAAGTGTGGCTTTTTCGGGAAACATCCAGCGACTTTACAGAAACCACCGGGGCGCGAAATGGATTAAGACATGGGATGGAGAAGAGGAGTCGCTGCCACTCCACGCTTTCTGTCGGGCCCGCCAAAAGGCCGCAGTAGCAATTACTTTTTAATTGGATGGCGGTTGTTCATTGGCAAAGGACCGTGTTTTTACGAAAAATTCTGTAGAGATATTCTTAATTAGACGGGCACGGCTAAGAATCACGGTAATTTTAATTTTGAATGGGTGAGGGATTAGGAATGCGGCGAGAGATCAAAGTGCTTATTAACGCAATGGGCAAACGGAAACAAAGTATTCTTTCCCTATGTTGGGCTGTATCGTGTTTTTCTCTTAGTATTGGTGTAACAACGGACGTTACGTACAGGTACATCATTAATTTTATTAGTAGGATTTCGAATGGCAATATCTCTCACCGTTATTTAATTTCTGTTAAAAAAATAGATAAAGCCTACATTACGATTTCGAAATCAGTGAATGATACTCTAATTATCGGATTAGGCAGCTTATATGCTTGCTCATTTCTCTCATAAGCCAAATATTTTCGAAAACCTTGAAGCAATTTTTTCTTCTTCCAGAGGCATTTTAACTAGTTGACGATTTTGCTTATGATTGGGTAAAATAATTCCAATACTACACTGAATACGGAATTTACAAATTAGCAATTTTTCGAATCTCAAATAATATTTTACATGGCAATTTAACAAAAAACTCGAATGACAACGAAAAACATTTTACTGACACTGACAAATATGTTTAGTTATTTATTGTAATACATCATAGTTAAATATACCTTAAACACATGTTAAATACAAGTATAATAAAATAAAACTTATATATACCTAGGCAGTTGATCATTTAAATTCCTATTTTTTTTTTAGTTTTAACTTTAAACTTTAAAATTAGCTTGTGCTTGTAATTATTTATAATTTTCAATGGCTGTAAAAGTTCTGAGTCATTTTTGTTTTATATTAGTGAATTTATTAGTGTTTTATCACCTATTTGGTGCATATATAATGCTATTTTTACAGCCTCTGATAGGGCATACCCGCCTTTATAGCCTTCGTTTCTAATCTCAGTTTTGACCGCCACCACCGCATATGGAGTATTCACCATTTCAACCTCGCTCGCCATTTTAACCATTCCGCGCATACCGATAATGGCGAAGGAGCGCATATACGCTTTCAACATAAAATTCCATTACAGACTGAAATGTCACAAGAAAATTACGGAATTACTTCACTAAGTGCGACACAAAAGACATCAACGACACAAAAACCAGAAAATATGCAACAAAAATAACTCCAGTCACAACAATTTTAACCATCAATCGTGTGATTCTTAAAAGTAAGAACTGCTGTTTGATTTCAAGGGACAGCAGACAGGGTTATCAATTTTAATTAGTATTGAGTAGCTCGGTTTTCAAAATAAAATGATAAAGTTAAAGGAAAAATTTCCAGTTAACGAGAACTTATTTCTTGAAAATTGCCCAGGTTTTTAAAATATCTACTACATTAAACCTTACACCCTGTATATAATATAAATCACTCCAGTTTATTTCACTAACAACTCGATTAATCTGACTTTATAAATTGTGTCTACCTATTAATGTATAAATGAAACCAACACACCACTCGACAAATTGGATTAAAATTACATTACTGTTTAATTACAATTAACTGCCGACTACCCTTGCCATCTATGCACAAATGACAGTTTATTTCATACAGAACGCGTTACGAGTGCCTGCTAAAAGAATGTTTTCGCTAAAAGCAGCAACCTCGCCATCTGTAGTGGCAAAGTTGAAAGTATTGACACAGTAGGGTAGCAAAATCAATATATCGCAAAACCAATAGTGCGGCATTCCTTGTTAAAGAAGTATTCTATCTTGTTTTCACTCACATATAGGATACTAATTCAAGGATTCTCATGTAAGGAATTCTTTAGTATACACCCTGCAGATGTTATTACAGAAGAAAATTGTAAAAGGCAGATTTCAACAACATTATGAATCACAGAGGTGATTACCTTTTTAAATAAAGTGCCAAAACATTTATACTAATGAAGTACATATTTAATGTGAGAAAGAAACATATAGTTATTAGTTAATTGCTATTTTAACCACCTAATTGACTTAGCACAAACTTCAATTAACAATAGGGACAAGAAAAAGTTTGAAACACCTAATCAAAAATTATGAGTTAGGTATGAGTAACAAATAAATTTAAAAACTTCCAAAATTTTTATATATAATCCAAGCAACTCTGAATCAAATCAATATAGCAATACTTAGCATAGTTTTAAACGTTAGGGCAACTAAGACCGATACGATCTTAAAAGCATACGAATTTTAAAGCTGTTATCAGAGTGAAGTAAAGAACATAAGGTTGAATAACAGATATTTCCACATGGTCAACATGTGTTGTTCGAATAGGCATGGCTCAATGATACCAACATGAGAATATAAACAGAAAAAATTTAACGTTTCCATTATTATTTTCCCTTCAATGTGCTTGTATTTACCGAAAACTGTTATTATTGTAAATAATTAATATGGGGAGCGCCGTCTCCTTCATCTCCATAAAAAGAAAAGAGCCGACACAATGGAAAACCATATCTCACCCGACAAACAAACTTCCAAAAAGTTATTGAACAGCGGCAGAAAGAATCAACAGGATGACGAACCGCACAAAGCAATAAACCCGATTGAGATTCAGCGTTAGGTCAACGTCAACAAAACTAACCGTCTAAGCGTCAAATATCCTCCGGATATTCATTTGTTCCCCTATAAAAATAAGAACACTGGATGTGATCGTTATTGTGGCGGCTCTATCCAGGATTTGGATATTATTGTTAGCTCAGGATGAAAGGGAAGTAATATCATTGGATATACGGAGGTGGAGAGTCGAGTTATTGTGTATAATATCGAATATGAGCATTTATTTGTAGTATATGAAATTTAACATTTAATAAAAGTATTGGCATTAGCATGCATTTATGGGAAAGTAAGTTAAGGAAGCATGCATTAAGGAAGGTAGAATAATATATCAAAGATCTGATTTGTGGTGAGGGCCACTTTGAAGGGCATTGAAATCGTTGAATGTGAACTAATTATGTTGCTCCTTAATTTCAAATCTCGAATTATAAGCATTAGATAGAAAAAAAAATGGTAATAAAACAAAAGTTATTGCTACTACTGAAGAAGAGTCTTCGATACCCCTAAAAATTTATACACATAAGGAATACAATTGCTGATTCTTAAATCAATTACAAAAAAACATCAACAATTTTTAGCTTATAAATAAATCGATTCAATTGTTTGTATTAACATATGAAATACGTTTTTCTTATTCAGAAAGCTGGCATAAATAAATTATTATGCACATTTATCATTCTAAATAAAAATGAGTAAGGAAATTCAACGAGTCTTTGTAACTATGTAATCTTATACTGTCATTAGTTGACTTTTGTTACTATAGAAAATTTTATTTCCCTGGGCCGAGTCTCATTATTAGCAATTATTAAGGTACCTACTACCTACATCACACTTAGAAATATTTGCCAAATTAAGGTTAATTTAAAAGTTAGAAATAATACTCAACAATTATCCATAAATAATGCTTACAACAGAGGTAGCTAAGTACAACTTAGCCAAATTTGAAGTTAACGATTGGCCTCGATAATGTACCTATAAATGTGGGAATAATCATGGATTCAGAAGACAGGCCGAAATTTCTATTAACTTTTAAAGCGAAATAGGCAAATGTACGTTGGAGAAGTATTGATTATTATTAGAATTATATACGGTTTTAAATTTCCTAATGAACTGTTCACCTACAATTTATTTCATCTCAAATTAGGATAGAAAATTTCAATTACTTCGGTGCCTATCTCTATAAGCTCGAAAATATCATCTTCCTTAAAATAATATATTGGGAGTATATATAAGGCATATTTTGCCTGTTCTCTGTAAACCCAATTGTCTTGTATGTAACCTGAAATTTACATTTTACTCAATTGTAATTTGTGTACATGCACTCGGCGTTCGTGGTGTTTTATCTATCAGCTTTCCCTTAAAGGGCAGCAATGTCACGCACTTCGGCGGTATATAACCACCCTTTACCCGGCCTACGCGATTTAACAGGCATGCAGCGCACAATACCCGTTGATTGGTGAGACAATTGAAGGTTTTTGCGATGTCAATTTGTTTTTATTTCGTCTACAATGCATCGGAGGCTGTGACAAACAGCCGACGACAATTTACAACTATTCAGTTGAATAGGGACGCGAGAGGAATTTTGATTTCATAGTTATTTATCATAAATATTAGGGTTTATTTGTTGGATCTTTGTATGGATTTTCCAGCATAATGCATCGTTATGAGAGGGCGTTATTACAGAATTATTTCCACGTTTGTTTTTGGAATTGGGTGGATTTTGAGTTTGAAAAACTGTAAGCCCGCAAAATATATTTATAAAACAACGAGAAAAAGCGAATTTTTGGTAATGTAAAAATCACTTCCATTAAGCATTAATAAATAACTTTCGATTCGATTAATTTGTAAGAAGAGTTAAAAATAATTTCGGAGCCGAAATGCACAGCAATAATATTAATTCAAAAAGTGTCCTCACAACTTCCATAGGGAAAAACACATCTAAGATGGATATTTATCTAAGATGAAACATATAGCTATTTGAGCATTCTTATATAAATGTGAAAGTATAAATAAATACCATCAGTAAACGAAAAATAATATTTTCCGATTTGTCACTAGAATCTGTTATCTTAAAAACTCAAGAAGAGTTCAACATCACTATCAAATAATTCATTAATTAGTAAATTTAACAACGTTTGTTATTGTCGGCGTTATCTAAGGAACACTTCTCCTCATTAATAATTTAAGCATTCGGAAATAATTATTTTCGACAGAAGCTACTGGAGTCATACTTTAGACATTCTACTTCGTTTCATTTTAATACGTCACTTTAAATATCTCCCTTTCACTTTCTCAGGCTACAACTGTGTATATCTCGGTACTCAGACGGAATTTCGAGGTTGATAGAATCTCCATCACCATGTGTGTGCCTAAACTGTACGTATGCCATATTTCAATATCCCATCTATCCCATAATATGAATTTTCAAATTTTGTTACACACACAGATAGGCATACGCAGCGCCCTTAGCATTATATATATTAGTTAAGCAAGGTAAAGTAGCCCTTACAAATCATTTGACAACACTAACCTTGAAACACAACTGCTTCTGCCCTTCTGTCAAGATGTCCGCCTGGGAAGCATATTTCGTGGTTCGGTACTTGAAAAAAATAATAAGGAGGTAATTAACTACGTTGAACCATTGAAAACGACTCACCATTAAAAGAATAGATTGATTTTATCTGCCTGCCTTTCTTTGAAGCTGTGTGCACAATCAAAAGGCAACTACTTTTGCCTTTCTGCCCTTACATGAAGATATCCGCCATTTCCGCTGAAAAACTTACCTGAAAAAATAATAACGAAAGTTTTGTCAGTATTACTGAACACATACATAATAAATTAGAAGAAAAATTAGTCAACCGGATATTATTTTAAAAACTAACCTTACAAACAGCTACTTCAGTCTTACAGCCCTTATATGAAGTTCTATGCCATTGTCGACGATAATACTCACCTGAAAAAATAGTGAAAAAGTATTAATAACGCTGAATGATAATTAACACATTAAGAGAAGAATATTGTAGTTTAACGTTCAAAAAGAAAATAAACCAACCATTTGACAATGACATATAGGCATGATGGCAACTGCTTCTATCATCCTGCCCACGAACACGCCACTGTCACCAAAATGTACCGCACTCGAATCACCACCTAAAACAATGAAAAATAAAATATTAACAATAGTAAATCACAAGAATATAAAATAAATTTATAATCAAAAATGTTTTCAAAAAAATTCTTTTACAAGGCATTAAGGTTTTTAACGCAAGAAAATAGTAAAATACTTAAACGTAGTCCAATGAGTCACTAAATTACTGTAACGATAATTCCAAGTGAACCAATCAATTTATAAATTTCAAACGTAAAGATTAGGTCAATTCCTGCGCATAAACGATGGAAAATACATGAATTTTCAAAAATCTCGTCAATTTTTGAAAACGTACCTTTTGAATTTAACTTCGGCCCAGTTTTGAAGTAGGCAACAGCACGAATGAATAGTCTAAAGATACATATTTTGTAGATTTGAAGTTGATTTAGAAATTGAGTTGAAATTTTACTAC
Source organism: Cryptocephalus primarius (assembly GCA_963576515.1). NCBI lineage: Eukaryota > Metazoa > Arthropoda > Insecta > Coleoptera > Chrysomelidae > Cryptocephalus > Cryptocephalus primarius. Next base: position 13,934,355 of record OY754942.1, on the reverse strand, counting down.
CAAGAGTAAAGTTCTTTACTTTTCGCAAGAAAATGTCTGGAAAATTCTTAAGTAAAATTTTTGTTACATAGTTAAATTGCATTATATACAAAATTAATCTTAAAAATCATTCAAATAAAAAGTAAAATCAATTCACAAATGTGTGACTCCAAAGTACATTTTATTTTTTTAATGTTGTATTAATAACCACATCATGAAATATTTAATTAGAAATAATTTAAAATTTTTCGTTAGTTAAATTCATTGGCAATGTATAACCTATGAATATCCTATCCAGGAATACTATAGAAAAGGATGCTAAGCTCTGTGTTAAAAACGTCACTTTTTTGCCTTTTGTATGACAAGATTAGATTTTCATTAATTATAATAGATGTCTAAATAGTCTAAAAAATAGTGTAAACACAGAATCGATAACAAAATTTAATCAGTAGTCAGTAGACGAAATAATAATAATAATGATATTTAAGTTTGCAGCGGAAAATCCAATGTTTTTCAAACAAATTTTTCCTCCAAATGCAAATGTTGCTGTACGTTCACCTTATCTACGAGTTTTTACAATAATTTAAAGTACAGTCTTCCCTTTTAACATTGTTTTAGAAATATTTATAATACATATTATTTATAATATATAAATAATTATAAATATTTTATAATACACACTAGAAGAATATAAGTAACCACATATAACGTATTTGTACCATATTCAACGATCTGCAATGAAAATAATATATAATTTATGTAAAACAAATCTGTTGGCACGTGACTCTAATGCGCAAAAAAAACTTGTAACTGAAATTAATGTTTAATACGTATATTTAAATTGATATTGTAGCGAATGCCCCGTATAAGCCGTTGTTATGGAAAAACAAGAGTGTTGTTTATGTGATCATACATGTTCATGTTGACATCAGAATAGAGTAAAACTTCTTCGCGTGTAAAAAGTGCTGTAATTTAAGAAGAGTAAAACCTCTTTGTACGTAGAAGCATTACAATGGGGGCCTGTCCGGGATTTGGTGAATCGAGATAGCAAATTGCGATTGGTAAACCCAGGTAGCAGATAAAGATTTGGTGACGCAAGAAAAAAAAATCAGACAATGGATACACGACGAACTAAACGAAGCCAACCTCCATCTTCACCCAGCGAAGAAACGCCCATCCAACAAGTTCGACGCCGTACTCGATTATCTCAGAAGACGTTGAGACAAGTCGACGAAGTTCCGGAGGAGGGAAACGGGGACACTTCCCATTGTCAAGATTTCGTAGGAGAACAAGTGGCGAGGATGAATCCGGACGGACAACAGGAGACCATCACATTACAACTAGCTCAGGAACGCATACAACGATTAGAGGCGGAGAAGCGAGCACAGCAGGCTGAGCGGCGTTTTCTAGAACTAGAACAACGACTGGCGCGACTCGAGGCTCCACAGGACTTACGATTAAGTATCGCAGACTCCACACATATACACACAAATGAAACACCTAAGTTAGATTTAGGATATAACCTTAAACCTGATTTCTATGACGGTGAGGTACCCTTACGGCAATTCCTCAATCAGTTCGACTTGATTTCCCGAGCGAACTGTTGGGACGCGAATAGGCAAACGATCGCTTTGGCCGGCTGTCTACGGGGCAAAGCGAGAGCTGTTCTGGATAATTTCAACCTCGATTCTGGTGGTGATTTCCAGGAACTTAAGTCGCGCCTCCAATTGCGTTTTGGAGATGCGCATTTGGCTCCCTCGTACTATTCCCTATTTCAGAGTCGTCGACAAACCGAAGGAGAGGATTTTCCAACGTTGGCGGCTGATTTAGAAAGACTTGTTGTTTTGGCGTATCCTGAATGTCCTTACACGACTCAGGATAAAATAGCATGTGCGCAATTTATATTGGCTATTACGAACGATTCTATCAGAGAGATCCTTCAACTGGAAAGAGTAATTTCTCTCAAGACAGCTTTGAATAGGGCCATGGAAATTGAAGTCATTAAAAAGCAAAACCGTTCACATAGCTCAAGTACTCGATATACACCATTATATCAACCCCAACAGAACACAAATCATTTTCAGGCACGGATAATGGAAACATGTAATACACAAGCTTTTCGACCTAATAATCAGGGTTCCACATTTCAGTGCTGGAAATGTGGTAAAGCGGGGCATATAAGGTCCAAATGTCCGCAAAAAACAGAAAGGCGGAAAACTAGGTTATGTCGAACTTCAAGGGGCGGGTTCGACTTTGGAACACATAGCCCCAACACACAGTCATTCTAGTTTGAAGTGGGTAAGGAATATTTCGAGTAACGTGAGGAAAATGTGTTTTCTAGGGTCGGTTGATGGTATTCCTTGTACATTTAGGGTTGATACGGGTTCAGACGTCACCATAATTGGTACTAGGTTCGTTGCAGCTGACAAAAGGAAGATAACTGTGGACAAGAACGTGTTAAGGTATCCAACGGGAGAGTCGGTACCGGTTCGCTTCAAAACTGTTGCTTTATTAAAGGTCGGAATGCAAGAAGCTAAATTGGAAATTTTCGTGGCAGATATCGAAGATGATTGTCTCCTAGGATTGGATTTTCTCGAATCGTCGGGTATACTAGAAAAAATAATTCGAGTCGTTTCAGGAGAGGCTGTGGAGAATGATTTTCACGATGGTACGTGTGCATGCGTTTTGCAAGGAGATTCTGATCTTCCTGAATCACTGAAGAAGGTTCTCGATGATTCCTCTGCTAAATTGATCCCTGATCAACGGGAAAAATTCGAACGATTCCTAATTAAAAATCGGGATATGTTTTCTGAAGGTTTATTGGTGGGAAATTGTGATCTCCACGAGCATAAAATAGAATTATCGGATTCGCGTCCCATTAAGCAACCCATCAGGAGAGTACCGATACATCTTCAAGAACAAGTCAATAAAACTCTTCAAGAGATGATCGACGCAGGAGCCATTAGAAGATCACACAGTGCTTGGTGTTCACCGGTGGTGATTAAGACTAAGAAGGATGGTTCCATTAGGTTCTGTGTTGATTATAGGAGGCTCAACTCTGTAACGAAAAAGGACTCATATCCTTTGCCTAGAATCGACCAGATGTTAGATGATCTTGTAGGTTATCGTTGGTTTTCTACTCTTGATCTGAAGAGCGGCTATTGGCAGATTAAAATTAGGGAACAGGATAAGGAGAAAACCGCCTTTTCGGTGGGGAATGGACTTTGGGAGTTCGAGGTCATGGCTTTCGGATTGTGTAATGCCCCAGCCACTTTTGAGCGATTGATGGAGCAACTTCTCGACGAATTGTTAAACGTCATTTGTAAAGTTTATTTAGATGATGTGATAGTTCTTGCCGGGTCGTTTGAGGAGATGTTAGACAATTTGGATAAAGTCTTTGAAAAGTTACGTTCAGCTAATCTTAAATTAAATCCTAAAAAGTGCGATTTTTTCAGACAGCAAGTAGAATACCTAGGGCATATAGTTTCAGAAGAAGGAGTCACTATGGATCCGAAAAAGATAGCTGCCATTAAGGATTGGCCCGTACCTTTGACGAAGAAACAAGTTAGGACTTTTGTTGGTACCGCGTCCTATTCGAGGCGATTCATTCCTCATTTTTCAGAAATAGCTAAACCTTTACATAAGTTGACGGAAAGAGACTCGAAGTTTCTTTGGACGGATGAATGTCAAGAATCTTTTGATCGGTTGAAAGATTTGTTGACGACCCCTCCGATCTTGGCTTTTCCTAAAAGGGATCTTGAATTCATCTTAGATGCTGATGCTTCTGGACATGGGATAGGTGCTGTGTTGTCTCAAGTTCAAGATGGCCAAGAGCGAGCGATTGCCTATTACAGTAGAGTTTTGAATAAGGCTGAAAAGAATTATTGTGTCACTAGGCGCGAACTATTGGCGGTGGTCGATGCAACAGAGCATTTCTGCCATTATCTCATTGGGAAGAAATTTACTCTTCGTACTGATCATTCAGCTTTACAGTGGTTGTTGTCATTCAGAGATTTAGATGGTCAGTTGGCTAGATGGATAGGGAAATTAGGAAAGTTTGATTTTCAGGTTATGCATAGAAAAGGTAATGCACATTTGAATGCGGATGGATTATCACGGCGTCCGTGCTCCGATATATCTTGTAAGTACTGTTCTTCGGTTGAAGATAGATTTTCCACTGACAGTAGAGAATTAGTTGGTCGTATCAATCTTCAAGAACAAGATCACACTTGGTTAGAGGAACAACGGAAGGATCGTGTTATTTCGAAAGTTTTACAATTCAAGGCTAGTGAAAAGCGTCCAGATTGGCAACACATTTCTGATGAAGGTGAAGCCTTAAAATCGTATCTCTTACAGTGGGATTCTTTGGTCATCAAGAACGGTCTTCTTTACAGAAGATGGGATTCGCCTAATCTCAAGACGTACAAGTTGCAATTAATAGTGCCTAGGAGTAGGGTAGAACAGGTTATTCGCCAAGCACATGACTCTCTTTCTGGCGGTCATTTTGGGATAAATAAAACGTTAGGTAAGATTAGACAATCTTTCTATTGGGATACCTGTAAGTCAGACGTCGAAAGTTGGTGTAGAACCTGCGACGTCTGTATTGCAAAGAAAGGACCGCGGGATCGTGGTAAGGACGCGATGCAAGTGTATAATGTTGGTATTCCGTTTGAACGTGTTCAAGTCGATATTCTGGGTCCACTATCTTGTTCATCGTCAGGAAATAAGTATCTATTAGTAGTGGTTGATTGTTTTACGAGATGGCCAGAAGTCATTCCTCTTCAGAATACTAGAGCTAAAACAGTGGCGTTAGCATTCGTCAGTCACGTTGTCGCTAATCATGGTGTTCCATCAGAGATCCATACGGATCAAGGTCGGAATTTTGAATCAAAGTTGTTTCTTGAACTTTCAGAATTGTTAGGGATGTTTAAAACTAGAACGACACCATTACACCCACAATCAAATGGTCAGGTAGAGCGTTTGAACCGGACCATCTTACAGTATTTGAGTTTGTTCGTTGCGGAAAACCAAAAGGATTGGGATCAATTGATACCAATGTTTCTTTTGGCGTATCGATCTGCGAAAAACGAATCCACAGGATTGACACCATCTGAAGTCTATTTGGGTCGGAATCTTCGTCTTCCTTTGGATTTGTTGAGAGGCTCTCCTCATGAAGATCCGATTACCATTGACGGATACGTTTCCAAATTACGCGACCAGTTACGAAAGATACATGACTTGACAAGAAACAAAATACACTTACAGACACAATCACGAAAACTACATTACGACAGATCGTCAAAATTAAAGGATTTTGTTCAAGGTCAGCTGGTTTGGTTTCATAATCCACGGCGATTCAAAAACCATGCACCTAAATTACAGTCTGACTGGGAGGGTCCTTACGAAGTACTTAAGAAAATTAACGACGTTGTTTATTGTATTAGAAAGTCCTCAAAACACAAAAACAAGATAGTACACTCAAATAGATTAGCTGAATACAATCAACGCACAAAACACGTTTGAATGCTACACTCACATTCGTAACTTGTATTGGGAGACGGGCGCTGTTCATCTTTAGTACAAGAATTGGTGATGGTTGACCACTGGGTTGTGCGTCTGGAGCCATGAAACAGTTACTGGGGATTTCAGTAACTGTAAGAGCAGCGGAGGATTTCAAGAGACAGGTCCCTCTTCTACCTGGAGCATTGTTTGGGATTGATCATCCCTGGTGTCTTTGATGGTCAGAAAGAGGATTGGCCTGCTTGGAGGATTTCAAGAGACAGGTCCCTCTTCTACCTGAAGCATTGTTTGGGATTGATCAACCCTGGTGTCTTTGATGGTCAGAAAGAGGATTGGCCTGCTTGAAGGATTTCAAGAGACAGGTCCCTCTTCTACCTGGAGCATTGTTTGGGATTAATCACCCCTGGTATTTTTTTTTTTTTTGATGGTCAGAAAGAGGATTGGCCTGCTTGGTTTCGATTTGCTGCTGATTAATTTTTGTACAAGATTTGCAGTCTAACCCGCTCAATGGAGTTAATCACACACATACACATGCACACAATTACACATATACTTGCAATTTATTGCAAATGGATTTGGCAAGGATACTGGCGTGTTTTGTCTGATTTTTAGATCAACTATGGCTAGACTCCCGGAGGTGAACATCGCCTAGAGAGGACAACTGGCTCTCGATGGAAAAGTTCTAGCGGAATTTCTGAAGAAGGGGAGGGGCGGTGCGCGTGAGCGATGCGCATGGTAGCAGTAGCAGTAACCGAAGCATTGGCCGTAGCAGTACCAGTTTGCTGATATGGTAGTCATTCGCTGATATGGAGTGCTGTGGAAGTAGATCGTCCGAGGGTCGAGGGCGACCCTGAAGACGGGGAGGGATAGTGTAGCGAATGCCCCGTATAAGCCGTTGTTATGGAAAAACAAGAGTGTTGTTTATGTGATCATACATGTTCATGTTGACATCAGAATAGAGTAAAACTTCTTCGCGTGTAAAAAGTGCTGTAATTTAAGAAGAGTAAAACCTCTTTGTACGTAGAAGCATTACAATATAATAGCACCTACTGTAATTAAAAAAGTACCTACATATATGAACATTACATTATATTGGCAATTATTGCAATACTTTTCTAAAATTCCTTAGTTGTACGGTATGATTGTATTGCGAATTTTCCTTTCGTGGAAAATTCCCAAAATTTGTTACAGTAGCTGTTAGGTTGGCTGTAAGAATTCAAAAAGTTCGAAGGAAAAATCGATAAACCCCACCACAACTCCATACTTTTAATCTCCTCGACGGTAATTTAATTCCGAAACCGTAATAAATTTGTATCTACACCATTTCATTTTCGACAAAGAAAACGTGCAAGTCATAAGCGCCGTCTTTCAGCTCGGGCAAACCCAAAATAATTGCCATTGAGATCGCGAGAATAAATCGCCGGATGGCCATAAAAGTGGCACTTTTCGACGATGGTTCCTTGCGCAGTTTCAATTTTTCCAATAACGTTGAACTGCTCCTCTATTCAAAGGCCGAACTTCCAGATGAGAATCCCGATAAGGGGCTTTCTATAAGTGAGAATGGCGAAAGAATAATATCGTAAACTTTACAAATCCCATTCGGAATTGTGACTTTTATGTGGCGCTTCAAAGGCGATTTCTAAAAAGGCTTTAGGCTTCTTTTTGTTGCGCCGAAAAAAAAGTAAGTGAGAGAAAAGAAGGAGATTTCGAAGTGGGATCACGTCTTTATTATTTAGGGTTATAATATCATTTCCCATCTATCGGATAGCTAAGAACAAATGATTTTACCACGGATAAATAGAAGTCTAAATAGAGTCAAATTAGTAATTGGAAAACACTTCTCTTAATTGCTTACGAATTCAATATAAAGTTTTAAATAGGTGATGCTAGATATTTCTATAATTTAAGCAAATTAAGCATGTATGTGACTCTCTATTTTTTATTTAGGCAAATTGTTTAAGGAAATCTTCCTAATAAAATCAATTTAACATTCTACATTAAAAACATTGTTTGACATGTCGAATAAGTCAGCAAGTATAGAAGTAAAGAGTGGCCTAATTTCACTTTCCATATTTAACCGCAAAACATAAAAGAAAACAAAGACGCAGCATCTAAAAACCAGTCGTTAGCAACAATATCAATGATTAGATGAATGAATAAGGAGCAATGGCATTAGTCTTATTGTTGTTTTGGCGGCAACCTTTTCAAAAAGATATAATTGAACACGCAGCCTCCGATTATTATCAGTTGTCTACTCAATTGCAATTGTTGAATGTTGTTCAATTATGTCTTATTGTGTAGTTTTCAAAGACCTGGTTATGGGTTCGTGGATTGATTAATGCGCTTATTCCTTTCGAGACTTAATACCTTCTGCTTTCTAATCGATATACGCCGAACAGAAACAAAATTTTGTAACACGCACGCTATAAATCTTATTCGTATATGGCGTCGTCTGCAGTAGTACAAAATGGCCATTAAGCGTCCCCTTTCATCGCTCCACATAAACTTTTCAATAAGGATGTTCTTTCATGCGCGTCTCGATAGATCCCGCGAATTGAGAAAATCCAAATAGAATTTTTTCCAATTTTCTTTATACACAAGGCGATCGACTGTTCTCCGCCTTCGCGTCTATGTGTGTGTGTCTGCATGTGAAAAACTCTTTGTGGTGTTTACAGAGAGAAGAGAAATATTTGCGATTTGCTTTGCAGGGCTCTGAAAGCTACGCTGGTTTCTCGATTAAGTCTCTTTAAGTGGGACGACGGATACGAACGTGGCGGCGGGATTTCGCTATGTTCGAAATGCGGCTCGAATTCATTTTCAGGATGCGAATCTGAAGCTTTCAGAAAAGAAGTTTTCACAATATATACATGTCACGTTTAGAAGTTTCTAAATTCTAGTAGAAAGTTTTAAATACCCTTTGCTGCGACACTGTAAAAAATCGGTATACCACATAAACATTTCAGATTTTCTGAGTGAAAAATAAATACGTCAATTCTCGAGAAACCTTTCTGATGTTTCTGAAAACGAAATAGTTTTCATATATTTTGGTTATCCGCCTTTTAGAGGTTTTTATATATCGGTCGAACGGCATCTTTGAAGCATTTTTCAAAAAAATTAAGTATTTATTTTCGCGCCCTATAAACAAATGCTGATGTAACTTAATTTTGTGTATATTTCACATAAAATTCGAATGTTTAACAGTTTTCACAAAATTATTGTCACTTTTGAATCTTGTTTGCACAAAAATCGGAAGTTTCATTTCAAAATATTCATTTTGCAAACAGTTAATATCACTTTTGGAGTCTTTCGTGTTATTTACACAAAAATTATGATAAATAGGAATAACACAATTTAGTGTAAAATTGATTGAAAATTTTATTTAATGATAATGAGCAAATAGTAAAATACACTCGACACTTTCTAAAGTTATAGAAAATTTTCACTGTTTCTAATTTCATTTTAGGGATTTTCTAATTTAAGACTTATCTATCAAAAATTGTATTAGGTTTTGATGTACAATAAAAGTCAAGTAGTAAATCTAAAAAATAACTTACCCAAAAAATAGGAGGAAAATTAAGGTAAGTTTTACGTTAAAGGTAAAAGTAAAGTTTTATTTGGGGATTAGGTTAAGTTGCTAAGACTTTTATACTTGTATTGGTCGTTATATCAGTTTAAGAAAAAAATATATATGTTATTTTTATCACATACATTTCAGATATATGTAGCTCAAAACTTTGGCAAATATTTGCACCAGCCGTTGCGGTGAATACAAAAGGGTAGTACCTACTTAATTTTTATGCAGATGAGTCAATTAAATGATCTACAAATTTCTATTTATAGACCAGGATCAGATAACTTGTTGTTTATATCGTAAATAAAAGAGTAGTTCATTACTTGAAAATTAATTATTTTGGTGGTACTTCAACCTACCAGAGAAACCTTTCTTGTAATTGATGGTCCACAATTTACTTTATAAATACAAATTAACAAATATTATGCGTTGAAGTTGCATTTTGCATATGACAAATTATGATATTTTAAGCTTGACATCGAGCTAAACATGGATAAATTATGGTAGGTAATCACATGTGTCAAAAATAGATGGTACTTTCCTCTTGTACATAATTCAATTGCCTCACGAAAAATAAAAATGTTACACGGTGTTACTATGACTTCAAATTTAAAAAATCTACAAAATGAGATGGCATAATTTGAGAAACATTTAAATTATGTGCTGGCCTCATCTGCCTATGCGGATTAGCCGCCACTATAGCAGGTACAATTTTGAAATCAGGATTCAAAACGTTGCTTTTGGCAGAATCTCTAAATTTAACAAGATTATTGCCATAAAGTATTAAAGGTTGTCAAAGGAACCAGAGAACCTTGAAGGTATACCTCCAAGAAGCAAACTCAGTTTTGGAAAAAAATGGATATAAAAATATTTTCGAAATTTCCTAAAATTGTAAATAGCAAATTTAGAAAAACATTTGGTAATCAATTTCTTTCATAATATTGGAGATACATAATATTTGTAAATATTTGGGAATAAATTATGATTAAAACAATGTAAAAATAGCCTTCCCAAAAGTATGACATGATGCATGTGTTGCATACGTTGTAAATATTGTTGCATCTATCTATCCTCTACAATTTTTGCCTTCAAATCTTAAACAGTAATTGACAAACATTCAAATTTCAAAACATTCAAATATTCAAACGTTCAAACATTCTAGGTGCACATTTTTTAACCGATTTGACACCCATTTTCTTTGTACCATCATCATTCAAAACGATCCGGCTACTTGAAACTCCGGACACTATTTCAGCTTTAAATATAGTCATGCTTAGGCTACTAATGGACTGTATATTTAATAATATGGAATGTGGATATTGAAAAGCACAGTAAGAACCGAAATTGCATCCTGGTATGTTTCCACCTCCTCACCCCCAAACCATTCCACTACAGGAATGATGGAATTATTAGCAGTAACGTCTAATTTCTTGCCTAAAATTGAGCCGTCAGCAAGGCGACAAACTCTTCTTGCCCCCCTCGTATAACCACAGTATTTCTCTTGACAGTGCCGAGACAACAGTAGGAGTCCAAAGAAGTGTACACGTTATTAGGGAGCTACGTGTACACCAATGACAAGTGAATGGGCGTGGTGTCGGACGGGCCCCAAGGGCGGTGGGGGTAGGCGCATGGCGCCGTTTTTGGACAACAGGTGGTCGCCGGATCCTCCGGAGGAGCAGCTCTTCTAATCCCATTCCTCTTCCCCTCGAAATGTATCTGATGAAAGGGGTTAACGACACACCGAGTGGAGAAATCATCTGATGGAGATTATTGGGCAGATGTAGAAATTGTAGATTGATTGCGTTTATAATTACTGTCACACATTGGGTTTCACGTTTATCAGGTTAAATTTTCCTGAATAAATACAAAGGAATTAGGATGAACTACTCGTTTACGCCACAGTAATATGATACAGTGAGTAAATTGGTATAAAGTAGACGCAGTATTATCAAGCAATTATCTAAACACAAGACTTCAAACCAGTACTGTTAGTAACAAGAAAGAAAAACGATTGGTGCGAATTATGTCATGGCTTATATACCAATAAACTTTAAGGCGCCTTATGAAATAGCAGTCCTCTAGACGAGTTAAAGCGTACCAGATAAATCGTGACGAATTATATGCGTTATATCCACCAACTGTTTAAATGGCTCGACATAAGTGGGTTGACTACACTTCATGCAAACTTTCAGAGTGGAGCTCTTAACATTTTTCGATGCTTTTCTACAGATATCATTCAATAAACTATTTTATTCCGTTTACACTGGTACCCTTTTAATTTTTATTGCGCGCTCTATAAGCCACACCAACTTTTCTTTCGTGGCGAGCACTGCACTTATTACAATTATAGGCCATGATGTCAGCGAGCTGTAATAATACAGTGCATTCTCTCGGTGAAAATGAAACTAGAATTTTATTTCACCACCTCTATTTCTATAAGTTCTCTCTGTTTCTAGCCGATTTTCAAACATAAATCAATATTTAGCAACAAAAATATGTGCCTTAGAATAAGATCGAAGATTGCTGAGTGTTACGTATGGCCACAATTACTATATGGAGTACAAACTTGGACCGTCGAAGCTCAGTATATCAAAAAAACTGGGTGATTTCAAGATGTGGCCTTATCGTAGGACCTTAAGGATATCCTGACAGCCATAATTGGTCAAGGAAAAAGCTCATGACGACCCTCAAACATCCTAAGAAATGACAAATATGAACTACTACAAATAATAATACAAAGATTAGCAGATAGAAGCTAGAGAGGAGGAGGAGAGAAAACCGTTTCACTTTGCAAGGAACAAGGAAGGGAAATGGTAACCAACTTCCGTTAGGAGAAGGCACGAGAAGAAGGAGAAGAAGAAAACTCCTATTTCTTCCAAAAATAAAAAATACTACATGTGATTGTACTGCCATTTTAAACTAAGCATAGTTGCTGTTTTTATAATATAATAGGCAAATGCAATTATAACTGCTTAACTGCTAGAAATCGGGTTGACAAGAGAGGTTGAAGAAGTTGGAAACAACTGTAACCATACATGCATGTGCGCCTAGTACACATTCGCCAGGGAAAAGCTGATGAAAAATCAGCATCTTGGAGACTGCCAATGATTAACTTTTACACAAATTTAGACTTAGATGTGACTTAAATAAGATTCAACCAGACACCGAGCAACAATTCCCCGGAAACTCGGGACAGTAGACTTAATTCAAAAGTTGTTAAAACATCTTTAAACGTTTCAGAATTGACAAAAAAATAATACAAGGAGAGACGTATTTCGATGATATTAAAACACAGATTAAATTATAGAGGGCGCCCAAGCAAGGAAAACCAAAATACATTCAACTGAATGAAACAATTGGGAGGGCTGATTCATGGGATATAGAAAGCTTTCACAGATGGGATATTTTAAATGGATAGCAATTACATACGAGTGTCGTTATTTTGACGATTCCACAAGTACTAACGTGAAGTACTTGACGTTCAAAAGGCGCTAACTACTTTTGAATTTTAGAGTTTTGAGTTATTTTAATAAAACAATGCAATTCGCAAACATGCACATGTTGTTGATAAACGTAGAGGGTATGTTCCAAGACTGCCTCGTATTATTTGAGCTTTATAATCTCTAATATGTGAATATTGAACTGACGCTGGGGAAATCGAACTCCGAGCAATTTTCCCCGTTAAACCCCGAATCCGTCGATTAACCAATTCGCCGACATTACCGCTAATCTCTTGCTTAAATCCCAATAACACGGCACGTTCTTGCAAACAACTCCGCCCCTTTATCGCCCCCACCCCCATCAACGCGCACTTTTAAATCAACATTCGGGGAAATACGCGATACGGTCGCAGCTTACCGCGATCATGTCCCTTATTGTCAGTCCGCCGTCAACGAAAGAACGCGGGGGGCGACTTTTCACAGCTCATACACGCCTGAATGCCGGCATGCCACACGCTTGTACTTTCAGTGTGATGCACCTTACGGTTTGAGACACTCGTAATAGGTATTTGATCGCGAAGTGCCCACAGGAAGATGTCGTCCCCGAAACCCGTCAGTCAGGAACATATCAAGCGGCCCATGAACGCGTTTATGGTCTGGTCCAGAGGGCAGAGGAGGAAAATGGCTCAGGAGAACCCCAAGATGCACAACTCGGAAATCTCCAAGAGGCTGGGCGCCGAATGGAAGCTGCTCAGCGAGAGCGAGAAAAGGCCCTTCATAGACGAAGCTAAACGATTAAGGTGAGTTAAAACTGTCAGTGGGAGATACTAAAATGAGTTCATTGGTTTTTTCACAACGGTTTTTTCGCCCACAGGAAACGATAAATCACGTATTTTACTCGTCAATAAGTTTTCACTATATTCTGAAACTTACACCTAAGATTAAATCATTGGTAACCGATTTCGCCTTATCCAAAATCAAACCTAGATGTGTAACGATATAATAATAGGTTCTTATTCACATAAGAACTGTCACAGAACAGGGGCATGTAAGGGAATCCAAAATATGATGATTTACGCAACTTTCCTCTAACCAAGTTGTACCCCTAAGAAATTATAGGCCTGAAAAGCGAGGTTTTAAGTTCCGAAAAAAATTAATATCTCAGCTATACTTGAACCAAGGAAAACCTAATTTGGTACACCTGGTGAGTGTACCAAGAACCTCAATTATCATCAAGTATAGTTCATAAAGTGTAGTATTTTAAAGGGTTGATAATGGATGGTCCACCATTAAATCGTGACGGAATTTTTGAACCCGTTGGCGGACTTAAAACAGAATTACCTTATTTTTTGGACCATTCTCTTCGAACTAGTTATTTTTCCAAAAACTTGTTTTATATTCAACAAAACACACAAATTCTAGCTGTGTTATTTAAAATCATCGAAAATTCAGATGTAGACTTAAACAACATAGATAACATACACTTTGCACTGACAAGTTTATCTAAAAATTGTTCAAAATAATTATCGTTTTCTCTCAGGCAAAAATTTATTCTTCGTAGAAAATTAGAGTAAAATATTAATTTGAAGTGCTTTTTGAAAAAGCAGAATTATTCCTCTCCATTTTTTAAAGTTTTTATTTTGGGGATCAAACACATAGTCTTCGGATTACAGTCATTACTTAAAAAGTTAAGATAATCTCTAAAAGTAAACGCTTTATTGAAGTATTTTTTCTAGAAATTACCGAAAACAGAGTGTAAAGATAAATTATCCTAAATATTCTTAGATTCTAGGTTCTAAGGTGCATTTTTCTTATACTTCCAAACAATAGAAAGTCTAAATGGTAATGAAAATCTTCAGAGGTTCCTCTAAAATTTTGGAAGTTTTAGAAACCTAGAATTAACTTAAAATTGAATCTAGAAAGTTTATGAAAATTTGAAACGCTTCAGTTTTAATTCTACCGGTTTTTTGGGGTCTTGTCAATAATATCAGTTAATTTATTCATGCTACATTCTCGTTACAATATACTTATGAAAAAATCCCAAATCAGTATAGGGAATTAAGAAAGAAAAATAAAATCTTTTGATTAATCACAGATCAGCAATATATTGTGAGAATGCATTCTTGCTTGAATAGTGATGATGGACATGTTGCGATAATAAAATCACCAGAAAAATTTTTGGCGATTCTATATTTCTTATAAGTTAAAAGGTGATCCATTTTATTCAAACCGATTCGATGTAAATATTTTTAAATTTAACATTTCATTAGAAAAGCATCAATGTGATTTTAAATCTAACTAATTTGTTTATATAAAAACAAATGACCATTTATCCACACAGATAAATAAAATTCCTGATCCACTTAATACGTATGCTAATCGAGAGCATCAGTTTATATCTCTTCAACCCCAACCGTTGAATGAGAATTGAAAGAGGGAGGGAAAAAATCGCCTTGAAATCGTTTTCGCCTCAATAAGTGATAACTCTTTCGACTAACCGTGCGGCACCCCCTCGGCCATTGTTTAAATTTAATCCCCCTCGAGGAGGGACACAAAAGGCGCAGGAGGGGCGGTGTAGTTCGTGTGCACTGCGCATCCCATAACACAGCATTATGACTTTATTAATATGCCCCGTCTTAATCCGGCCTTCTAATTCCCATTAATGGTCCGCATACGGCCCGTTTTCAGGCGCTCTCTGTTATCTTTTGTAAAACAGACGACCTGCTTTGTACCGATTCACTCTTTATTATTTGATGATGAGGCGCGGGAGAGATGAGTGTGTGAATCTCACGCCAGGAAAAAACTCCGGGGGATATTTTTAAAACTAAATAAGATTCATAACATCTTATTTAATTGCAAGAAAAATAATTTTATAATCTATGCATTATCATGTTGAAATTCTAAGAAAACCCTTCTAGTTCATAGTTTTCTACTAAAAATGGAGGTTGCTGTGACACCACAAAAAAACTGTTTCAGGGGAAAAATTTGAGGGTACTTTTTACCCATTACACATTGTTGTTAAGCGAAGTAAAGTGTGTTTTAATTAGTTTTCGAAGCTCTTTAATATTTCTGGTGAGTTAATATACATAGAAAATTCTACTCACTTTAAGGATCTAGCACCAAACCTTGGGTTCTAGTAAACATTTATTAAAAACATCACCATTTTTTGACACATTTCTTAGGAAAATTTATGAACTACTGCATAAAGATTGTATCTTAGCTATGGATTCGTAAATCAACGAAATAAAATTAGGTAATTATATTAAAGCACACAGATATTTTCTGCTGTAATTGAATGAAACATTATTCAGTATACTTGAAGCAATTGTGCCAATCTAATAACTATAATTTTTCAACGTTAATATCTCGAGACGAGCACAATAAAATTCATATGACTGATAAAATGAGTAATATTTGCAAAAATGAGTACATAACCAACACGCCTAAGCCCTGAACGTTCTATTTTCTATTTTCCCAACATCTTCCCTTTCAATATCCAAATCCCCGACAGCTGCACTTATTTTTTTCCTTTCTGCATTTACCGCCACAATGGCACTGTGTTGATTCCCAAGCATCGCGTATTTGTCAACTGATAAACAAAGAATTGTTATTATTCAAATATAAAGAGAACACTATCTCTGGAGTATACAAAAAGGTGTGTACTCAACGTGAATAGGGAGTGAGAAATATAATAACGGCTAGTTTGTTGCCGTTCAAACACGGAAACACTTATCAGTAGTTGAATTGATAAAAGTGTATTTGTGGATTGTTTGTTCAGGTTCGAAATTTTATAAATAATCGTTACGAGGGCACTTAAATGGTTATTGTTCCACTTGAGGGTTCGGGTGATGAATGAGGACTATCTACAATACTTTTTGTTTCAGTACTAACTACTAATTATTATTACCACAACATAGTTTCAAAGTGAATACGACTTTACGACTGTAAGAAAATTTTTCATTTTTCAGCAACCTCAGGCAGTTTTGATTTTCCTTTTCATAATAGGACTCTTTTTCGAAGTGCGACCGTGTCATGGTAAATGGCGTAAGAAATGTAGCAATTATCTAACTGTTAGAAGTATATGTAATATAACCAAAATTCAAGCAAAACATAGAACATATGCTTTAACTAAAAATTGTAATTTTTCAAGATTTCCTCCAGAGTAGTTGTTAGTAAATGTGCAAAAACCGTGAAGGTTTCAGCCCTGTAATTGACTCCAGAATGGCTCCAAATTATCTCACAAATCTTTCAAAATATCCGTCACGAAATACATAATTTTCTAGTTTTGCTAAAAATCTCCAAATTTCCAAATGATATTAACCGCGAATCTAAAAGCTTAGTTAAATTTCCAGGTATATCCAAATTGCAAATGCTGAGTTTATAAAATCAGCCACGATGTCCTCTACTTTTTCTCCATCACTGGACGATTTGTTCGTTCCGCGACAATTTTTTTGCTTCAAAAGGAAGCGAAACGTCCCTGAATTCCCTACCGGCACCTTTCCCACATACACCCTTTTGTATCCCCTGTTGTGAGGCATCGCACCGAATCTAAGACAATTATCGCGAATAGTCACATCTCGGATGGTGTTTGAATGGAAACCACCCATCCGCACTCGCACAATACCATCGAATGAATAGAGCAGAATAGAATTGTGTGTGTTGCTGGCTTCTAATTGTGGAGCTATCGCTGTAGGTAAATACTCCAATTGGAGCGTCACAAAAGAGGGACTCGGGAAGGCATTATGCCTGAGACAGGACTCGCCTAGAAACAATCTCGCCATGAATGGGATCACAGGAGGTGCTCACTGTGTTCTTACAATGGTGGCATTATCTTTTGTCGACAGCTTCGATATCCGCCTCGATGCTTCGCCTCGAATATTGACGATGTGTTGGAGGAATTCACTTTCATAGCCAGTCGAAGCCAGGGAATGGGATTAACTTATAAGTAACTATTACTATGTACTTGTTACGAGGAAATGGGAATCTTAATAACTGCTATCCATCAGATATTTCACCAAGTTATTCCAGCGTTCAAAATCTAAAGGAGGGTTTAATTCCACACTTTCACTTACTACGCCTAAACAAGAATTCAGGTTTTAATCGTGCTGGTTACCTAAATGCAATCTCATAATTATATGCCATTATTGTTACCGATTATTAACATCTATCGATTTTACCCTTAGCTAATATGGACAATCCTCAAGATCTTCAATATAAATTTACGGTTAACCAAAACACAGTTCAACTATCAGTCCCATTTATTTATGCCCCATTTGAAAATACTTATCTGCACCAATCTCACTCACAACTCTCAACTAATATTAAAATCATATTGTTTCCGATTTATGTTAGCCGTTCAGTTTACCTGACCCTTCTATTGTATTTTCTGCTTGTGGAAATTATTACCACGGATTTAAACACCTTGTTAACATACTAGGTAGCCTCCTTCTTGGGACCTCCAAAGGTCGCCCCTTTGGATCAGGTTAGATTTTTATTTTGAGGAACTGTTGACCGAGACCCGGCTCGTGGCCATTACATTTACAATACCTCCTTAAAATTTTATTGCAATACGGTGCGCAATTCACCCGCAGTCGCAAGTACTTACAGACCAACAAACTCATACATTAAGGTCCTCTAATACCAATAAAAACTAATGTTGTATTAAACTTTTCGTTACCGTATGTCACTAACAGTAATTCGCTAAAATACTAAAGTTAGGGTCAATTTAGCAATTATTTAGATAGGTACGTTACACCTTGCACTTACTAACTACAAATAACTATCAGAATTCATCGTATATCGTTAATCGTTAAAGTCGTAAATTTTATTGCTATCAGTTGCAAGCAAATCGATTGTAAATAACCTTCCAACGACGCATTTTGGTGACGTTTGCGTAAAAAACCGTGGAACGCCCTGTATATAGAACGTTAAAATACTTTATTGGTACTTATCACATTAACCTTATACAAATTTAGTCAGTTATACGGTCACGCCGCTTTTTTAAAAGATCCCTACTTTTTAACCTTTCCCTTGGCAACTCCTTAGTGCGCAGCCTTAACTTAACGCAGGTAATGACACTTAATTTGGTATGGTAATCCATGAGGTATCGAATTAAGTCGAGGTTAGTTGTAGTTTTCCGTGGCACTTTTCGTGGGCACAGTGTACACTAAGCATTGATTAAACGTAAACATACGAACTGTCGCCCGAGGTCTTTCAAAGTTTCCTCTTGTGTTCCAGAGCTCTCCACATGAAGGAGCACCCAGACTACAAGTACCGTCCACGTCGGAAGCCGAAACCGCTCCTCAAGAAGGAGCCGAAGTTCGGCTTCTCCCTGTCCCCCCTGATGTCCTCGTCGCACCTGGAGAACCCAAACATGGCGCGCACGCTGATGCCGCCCATCTCGACCGCGACCGGCCTGCCCGGCCTCCTCCACAACGACCACGAGCACCTGAAGCTCTCGCGCTCGCTCTTCCCCCCTCTGCCTTACCTCTACCACCCGTTCAGGCACCCGGACGAGTCCAAGTTCGCCGCCGAGCTCGCCCTGCTCTACAGCAACAACCCCCTTTACCCGCCCGGCATCAATTGGCCGATCAACAACCTCCCCAACGGCGCGAGCATCCCCTGCAACATTTGCCCGCCGGCGTTCCCGCGCAGATCGCCCAGCCCCGAGGCGATGAAGAGGCCCGTCTGCGTGATCATGAAGAACGAGGAGTTCAGGAACGAGCCCGTGCCGGCGCACGTCATCTGAAAACCGCTGCCGGTGCTCCCCGAGCACCGGTTGAACCTCGGCACCTGGTTCAGCGACATCGCCAACCTGGCGACGTCCTCCAACCCTCCCACGGTCGCCGGCAACGCCCCCGCTTCCCCGGGGGAGTTCAGGGACAGCAGGAGCGGCAGGGACAGCGACAGCCCCTGCGACATGAGCGACAAGAATGCTTACCGTGGATGAAGTGAGACGTGAATCATTACCTACGCTTAGTTTTAGGTTTACCGGTCCATATTTGTAAGGTCAGGAGACAACCGCACCGAAAGTGGTTTAGAACTCGTCTGTGGTTCGTTGGGGGTTTGTAGATAATTCATTTATCTTAAATTTACAATTGGATCCCCCTAAGTCTACCCATTTCAACCGTCATTTACTATTCAAAGAGGTTCAGAACTCTTTGGGCCTTGTGCGATATCTAATTTCTAGTCTTTCCTGCTTGGATCTTGCCTAAGATCATCACACATCCTCTCAGGGTTCCTATGGCCTTTCCCGGTTCCTTTGATGTTACAGTACCCAGTTCACGATTTTCTTTCGTCGAAAAATTCCAGCGGCTTTGAATCAATTGATTTCCTTCTCCGGAGTGGCTACTACGAGTCGGGATATTTGGGATTTCTGTTGAGAAAATTTTCATTTTCGCGTAAACAAAAGCGTGTCGTTTGACTTCTAGGAGGGGTTACCACATAAAACTGTTTTTAAACTGCAATCAGCAAGTTTCTTTTCTTCATTCTTACTGAAAACTGCCTTTCGTCCTAATGTCGGTTTAAAAAAGATTCCAAATTAACGGCGATCCTGAAGCGTAAGTCGTGGTATCTTGAAGGCTCTTGAAAAGGCTCTTAAACTGCCACCTTCATCAATTTCTTGTAGGGCTCGTTTTAAATCTTCTTCATTGTATAACACTTTAGATAGTTTTGGATGGAAAAAATTGCAATATACCACGTCACCATTTCCTCCTAACCTCAAAAAACAGGTGAGAATTACCGTAAACTGAGGAATATGCAGTAGCAAATCTATTTTTTTATATCAACAGTATATCCCTATGAGAATATATATCAATTTGTTAAAATTGAAGAGTGTGACCTATCGATGTAACTATTGAAAAAATGTTGAATAAAATTTAGGGGAACTGTGGATTATCACTTACAATCATTTTCAGTTATACAGGGCGTTCAAATTCACGTCACGGACTAAGTACGGTCTGCGCCAAGATATAATAACAAAGGAACTGATAAAACTTCAATCTTTATTGTCCTCCACCGCTGGTGGTGGTTTTTGACGCAATTTATAACGATACCTCACTCTATAGTCTTTCAATTGTTAAACATTATTAGTTAGTTAAATGTGAAATAAATTATTTTATTTTTTAAGGCTATATCATTGTTTTAACCCATCGGGGGAAGGTGTCGTTATAAAGAGCGTAAAAATGCTATACTGGTGCATATGACTAAGTTGATGATAAACACTTCTTGACTTAAATATTGATACATGTATCGTGATACATATATTGATAAAGGTATCGTGGCCATTTAATATCTCTAGATTTATCTCATGATGAATTGCTAATTGCTGTAGCCCGAAAAACCAAGGCTATGGTAACTTAAGATTTAAGATGCCAAAACCATATCAATTAGCTAGCATTAAAAGCTAATTATATGTTACATTTCTCTTACATTTATCGTTGGACGGCAATTAATTAGCAATAAAATAGGCAAGAACAGTCATTTTCATATTATACCTCCATAGGTTCTGAAGATATTGCAGCTTAAGGATTAAAGTAAAACGGATATTGCTTAGCTGCAGCAATTTGTATGTGAAAAAAGTGGGAAATTATATTTCCAGTCATACTAGAGGAGTTTGTTTACAGATGGAGTTTACAGATGTGTACAGATGGAAAGCTTAAGTTACTGTAGCCACTGCTTTTGTAGAACAACTGCAGCAATATTTCTTGCTTGATACATCAGCAGTTTTTTAGAAAACGTTGGTTAGATTAGAGTCTCGACATATGAAGTGGGTATCATTACTTTATGGACATTTTTAATGGAACACCGTACGTTAAATTGTACCTTTCTAGAAATCTCAGCGGCAAAATAAGATGACGCCTTCGTACAGATATTGAGCAAAACAAATTTATGGAGCATAACTTCAAGATATACCACAAAATAATATACGTCCTGCCTGGCAGTGAGATTAACTGGTGAATTTTAAAAATGTATTAACTTCGTCGTGAAAAACCCTGATTTTTTTATTAAATATCAATTATGAATCTAATCTGCTATGTGAATCACTTCTACTAAGCATGTCTCATGCTATAGTGTATCATGTTCCTTCGAATTATAATAAATATTATCAGAAATTAGCTTCTTCTTCTATTGATTTCAACATAACCGTATTCAATTTTGGTTGAATTTGATTTTTATTCGTGAAAAGTAAACAAATAACAGCAAACTTTCAAACTGGTCGAAACAAAGTCGAACGAAAAACGATAAGCTCTACTTAGGTGACCCAAATAAATTTGACGATCCATTGTAACATTGCCCACAATGTATAATTGCAACAAATCAAGCCAAATGCATCAAATTGTCTTTTCGAAATTCTACCTCGCTCGATATTATGATAACCCAACGTTAAACAGATAAAGTCCTAAACGCCTTCGGTGCAATCACCATCTACATTTGTAAGGACGTTCCGAGACTAGAGAAGCTGTCTTATAGTTGACTTATATTTGTCTGTTTATAATGTCAATGACTAACACACTTATTTTATAGATATATTGTATATTGTAATCTACTCAAGTGAAAAGTCTTCTATCAGAATGATATGTATGTCATATAAACGACATTTAAAAACCTGGATCCTTCTGATGTGCTGCCCAATTGATTGTGGAGTTTTCTACATTGGTTTCTCATTAATTAGTAGTTGAAGAATTTTGATATGTAGGATGGTAATATTTACATGGCAAACAGTAAATAGCCTCAAAATTTCATTGATTTATGAAAATGCCCAAGTGTCATTGAAAAAGTGACTAATACATTTCTATTTGTTACTTAAGTAATTCATTTGTAAAAAATTCACCTTGAAGTACTTTTGCCGTGATAAATATAATTGTGATATAAATCAAATGCCTCACCTAACAATTACTGAAAAAACCTAACGATGTGGCAAAAGAATACTGAACCGATTGTATACTGAGAAAACAAGCACCAGAAACAAAAGAAAGACGATTTTTTACTCGCCAAACAAGAAACTCTTAACTCACGATTTACATAAATACCTTATAACCTAGTTTTTTTAATTCATTTTTGTTTTTTTAAATTCAGACTCAATATTTTGCTTTAAAAACATTTTTTCGAATGTATGAAGGGTCAGTGCAATAACCAACTATGGTTGACGCTTTCACGTCGCGAAATAATGATTTAAATTTTCAGTTCGTACTTTAATTGTTGATGTACAAAGTAAAATGAGAGAAATTGTTATTTTGGTTATTTCTTTACCGTATCATTTTTAGTATTCTGTAGATACCTAATAATGTAATATAAAGTGAATGTTATGTTGTTATTAGAAATAAACTTTTCCTCTTTTTATCCAGCGTTTTATTACCCGAACTGTGATATTTCATGGGATAAGTAACAACCACTTTGCTTTTATTGTAATGTACGATATGATTTTTAAAAGAATATTTTTAATGAACTACGAACATATCGCATCAAATGCAAACCTTCATTAAGCGTTACCCTTCATTAAAAAATCCTTATTATCATCTTCAACTAGAATAAAAATCAGAGTACTTTAATATCTGCGCTTTGAAAGTCGTTATCATCCTCTCTGAAAGGCCCTTCATTCTAAAATGAAACATTATTTTTTAATTTTCGCGTTTCCCCCTGAACCAAATCGGTCGAGGGCAATAAAGCAGTCTGGTGAAGTGGAAAATAGAACAAAAGTGGAAGTGGCTCCCCTGTGGAGGACAGAATAGAAATTTTTGGTTGGCGATTTTATATTAAGTATAAATAAGATCGCATACATGCACCACCTGAATAATAAACAAACAACTGGGAATTTTGATAAAGTATCAAACGACATAGCGTTACGTTTACTTAGTGAAATCACTTTTTAGTCGTGTAGTATGTTATAAAAAAAGCTACATCTATTTATCTTCAACTCGCCATACAAACGTGTAAGTAACCCTAAAGCAGATTTCCCTTTCAACAACATTGATTATTTGTTACCGTTCGCAATTCGAACGTCCCTTTCATCGGTAATCTCATAACTTAAGTTATTTCATTGAAATGCAAAAGTTCAAACACATCATGTAATTCATCTTAAAGACGGTTTTTGTATATCTATTTCACGTTTATGAGTTTAAATTTTCCGCTTTCTTGACGTGAATGAGAACTGAAAATGCGAAGATTTTACAAGGTTTACGCTTGTTTGCATTTATTAGTGCGTATAGAGAGGAAGCTTCATATAAGATATATAGATTCGGGGACTTTAATACATTCGATTCACGTATACAGAGTGATTCAGAATTCATCTTAAAATTCTTGGAACCATTTTAGGTCCAAAAGCCATACTAAACTACTCCTGACTGAACCAAACTAAATATCTGTATAAAACTGAATAGGATTGTCGATTATGCGTGGAAATTGATGGCAAATATCAATCAGTGCGTGATCAATATATCCAGTCAATTATAACCAATCAATATTAAACCTATATCTAGGCTACTAGATTCTAGCTGAACTAATGGCCGTGACCCTCCCAATTTTTCGAGTTTTTTTCATACTTCCCATATTAAAATCATGGTGAATATTGTTGCATATTTTAATACTTGGCTGTAAATTATTCTCTTTAAAAAACAATTTCAGCTAATCATTCACATAAACAAATTTATAAAGAGAGCTATATAGGGAAGTAATGCCGAAAATGCTCTGTGTCAGTAATTAGTTAATGAGGTATTCAGCATGAACTCGCTTTATTTTATTTCAAACAATTGAAAAAAATTCAAGAAGAAAGAAAAAAATTATGTATAAATAACCCAATATTAATGCAATATGTAGGTTTCATTAAGATGAATTAAAAACCAATTATCCACACCGTTACAATTAAAACAAAATTTCTTATCTGAATCAACAATATTGATAGAAAATGTAACAAAAAAAACATTTATAACGGACCAAGAAATTTTGTGGAATTAATTTCAAAAAATTAAATGAACTGATGGGATATAAGAAATTTGCAACTTGTTAACTTTAAATTGAAAAGTTTAAAATTGAGAATTTTCAATGAATCCTAAAATAATCTCATATTTAAAATATACCTCAGTAATGTCCATTTTATATATACAAACATACCTTAAAGAATCGAAGGCAATCATTTACAATTAAAAACTTAGAAAAGCATTTGTTAACATAAATAAAAATGATTGAATAATAAACGTGTACCATTTAAATATGAATGCATCTAATTGTAAATAAACTGATGTAACTATATATATATTGTTAAATACATGCTGAGCTCTATATAATTTGGTGTATAAACCTTATTTAGATAGAAAAATATTTTTAAATGCCATATAAAAATTGAAGTGCCATTGTAGCTATGAATTATCAATTACAGATACTGTATCAAAAATTGAAAATAAAAAAGTTTTGCCTATCACTCTTACTTATCTCGTACTATTTGTTATTAAATATTTGATTAACAAAATACACATTGGGTTTTTCAAGAAACGTATTCAATAATCTGAAGTTTATTGTGAAAATACAAAGATTTAAAAAATACTGTAAGTTTGATTTCCTTCTTGATATATTTTCACATTTTTGAATTTGAATTTTGTGAACTCGGTCCACAAAAAAGTGTTTAACATTACTATTACTTTAAGAAATAATGGCAGATGCATACAAATGTCCATTACTATGATCCCAAGTAGATTTCAAACAATTTTACGTGTAGCTCTCTGGATACAAATTTATTTGGTATTTTTTCTATTTTGTAGAAGTACAAAAATTTCCATTATCCATTCCATTATAATGATTCCTGAAAGCTATGTCAGAGGGATCCCTTTATGTTGACCACAACTGGCCACATTTTACTTCAAATAAGATTTCCTGGCGAGCAGAAAATGCGGGAGTGACCCTTAGCGAGCAAAAGGCGGGGAATACAAAATAAATACCGAGGATCAAATAAATAAGAGGAAGTCAACGGTCAGCCGTGACACTACGTCACGCGATACCCATCTTGTATTTCCTGAGGCTGACCAAAGGCGACCAATATTTCGTCTAATGCTGAAAGTTATCTAAATAGAAGGAGGGAAAAAGCTGGAAAATATATGTTTTACGATAGAGACCCTGCGACGGGCATATTTCTTTAAAATCGAATACGCTTTGGTTTATGATTAATCTTGAATAAGAGGGGAATAAAGATGCAAACAAGAACGATATTTTCGTGTAGTGGATTCCAATAACAACGGTGTACAATGAAAATTTCGTAAATGTGGTGTATTTTCTATCAAATCGGTTTCAAAAGCTTCTAAAGCTTATTATCAGTTGTATTAAAAATTTTAATTTTTAAGATAAGAGGTAAATTACTCGTGAGGAGGTAGACAAAGACTGTCGTAATGAGAAGGCAATGCTACAATTTATACAAGTCAATTTGTAATGTGATTTCTTTATGTACTACCTCCTTTTGTCGAAATGATTTCATTCAACGCGACAATTACGCCGGATCGGATTCGCAGATAATAAAAACCTATTTAATCTTAACAACTCCGGTCTGTTTGTTTTAAACTTGCAAAATTAAATATACACATAACGGTATGGTTCCGATGATACAACTTCCAGCGAGCGAACCGCGACAAAACTCGAATCGGAAATTCAAAATTAAAATACGACAAATATTTACTTGTATTCGATAAACAAATAAATTAAAAATCCCGTCACGGCGACAATGCCGCCCAAATTAAAACTTAAAATTACTTTCGCGTCATTAAAACCGGCAATTGTCGAAACGTAAAAAATGTGATTAAATTCAGATCCGTTTTATGACAGACAGTGTTTGTTGCGTTTAATTTGTGTTGACACAGGGATCCGTGACAGGGACACCCGCCGGGTTTAGGGGTTAAGGGATGAGCGCTGTAAATATTTAGTTCAGTCTGCGGGGGCGCCGTAACAAGTAAGTGCCGTATTGTGGAGTATCTGCAATAAGACCTACTCATTCGTTAGAAAAGACTTCCAAACGGGATCCTAATACGTTCCTGCTTCAGGAAGGAACCTTAAATCTGCTTCAACTAAAATTACTTCATACTTCCCAGGGGATTTTTTTAAATACAGAGCTATTTGGCAATAATAACAGCTGTATTACGTTCATTGTATATAAATTTATATCACCGCTTCCAATAACGGATTATGTACACTCGATTTACTTGCAACTGATAGCAATAAAATTTCCGACTTTACCTGTTCCACCCTTGGAAAGCAATAAAACATACCGCTTCCAACAGTAAAAATTTCAAAAATTTTAAGTTCAAATATTTATTTACTCGTATTTAAATGTTATTAATTGTAATTAACTTCAAGAACTTTGCAAGAACTTCAAAAAACTTCAACAGTTCTATAACTGACAATATTCTCAGGTAATTTGCACTATGCTGAACTTTGCGTTGCACTCTTAATATTTAACTTTAAGCAATATTTAACTTTATGTCATTCTCGAGGAAATGAGGTTTTCTTTTTAAT
Organism: Cryptocephalus primarius; assembly: GCA_963576515.1. NCBI lineage: Eukaryota > Metazoa > Arthropoda > Insecta > Coleoptera > Chrysomelidae > Cryptocephalus > Cryptocephalus primarius. The sequence goes on along the minus strand of OY754942.1, from coordinate 13,907,355 downwards.
GGTACAACATGTCCTAATCCTCTGAATTATCTATGAAACTTGAACACAGTTTCCTAATGTCGGGTAACTTAGAATAATTCTTAGGGTGAGTTTCAGTTAGGTTAAGGACGTGTACTTACTTAATAACTAATGCCTATTTATTAATTTCCTTGCCTTAGATGTTTTGTTTCAGAGCAAAGGCGGAATATAAAACAATAAAATAACAATAGAACTTAAGGACAAAAATATACCTGGTAAACAATACATGAAACACTTTGCATGTTTAAATATTTAATTAACAGTCTTATGTTTCGGAATACTAATGAACTGCACGAACCTTTGCATAATTCTCTAAAATAACTCAATTTTCAATTAACTTCCAAAAAATAATTCCATAAATTATATCCACACTGTACAAAGCAAAAATGTGTATTACCTGCTATATTAGTGATGAAAAAGTGGAGGGATTTCGCCTTTTAAAAAATAGTCATACCAAAAAGCAGAAAGTCTCAAACTGTTTCAACAGTTGATTTTAAACTACTTTTTCCATAACCCCTTGTGTCAAATTTTATGCAAGAGTACACATTATTTCTACTTTTTATTTATTCAAAACCATGCCCATAGAAGACAGAAATGGAACGCCGCTGTCGAAGGTGGTGAAGGTTTAAATAGGTGGACGCAATACTGTGAAGGACCTTATAGAGACGACAAAGATCCAGAAGGACAACATTGCGAAAAAAAAGAAGAACCAAACATATTAAAAGCCGAGGTGATAGAAGCCATACAAAATCATGTAAGACAAATAAGACACCATAGATCATATAAACGCAGAAATATTTACAGCAATGGAAGAATCAGGGTTAGTGATGTTACTAGACATATGCAATGCGACCTGGAACACGGGAAACTGGTGAAACGACTGTACCAAATTCACATTTATCCCTTACACAAAAATGTTCTACCAAAAACTTGAAAAACTACAGGTAAATCCTTTAACAATACATTCAAGTGAGAAGAAATCGACACCTCAGCAAGCAGGCTTCGTGGGGAGAAGAAGAACACGAGACCATATTACCATGCTTCATCGACTACAAAAAGGCATTAGATTGTGTAAGATGGGAACGTGTGTATTACATTGGTTATGGGATGGGAATATTGACACATTATAGATATGGTATACAAACATTTATATTATTTGTGCTTCAATATGAACGACGCTAATGTAAGTTAACCAAATTAAGTGAAAAAGATTCATAACCTTCAGTCCAAAGATATAACTTTCTTCAGTCTGCAATATTGACCTATGTTACTACTGAAAAGGCTCGAATCCATACCTGTCAAAAGATATTAATGTTTCCAGATGATCAAAATTACTTTACTTTCAGAGATCTTTCTCAAACTTTCTTAAGATTCCTATTAGAGGGATTACTTGAGTTATTTGGAAACTTTTGAAAAAATTCAATCACTTAGCATTCTTTACACCAGAAGCCAATGAGTTTCCACTGGCAATATTAAATAAAGCAACCTGGAATTCGAATATTTTTGAAGCTCTAGCTGAATTTCACTTTGTGGATTCTTCTACAAAATCACCAAAACTAGCAAGCCGTTGTTATAGAACAGTTGCTTCGTGAATTCTGCGTATAGATATGAACTGAATCACTGCAAGTTGCAATGTTATTCGTGTATGTAGGTACATTGTAATTACTCAAAGTTAGCCTCTAAAAGTTGAAGCGTCCATTAACGTAACCATCACTTCTGACTCTAATATCATCCCTAATACTCCGAGCATTTCACCAACTCAATTTCTAATTAATGGAAAGAGGAAATAAACGGGAAACTAAGAGAGATAAATTGCACAATATTAACGTTCCAAGTCAATTATTCACACGAAAATTAGAAGCGCCCTAAATGTATCAGTACGTCATTAAGTTCGCTAAGAAAATTTAATAAGGAAAACATTATCGGGCGCATAATCCGGGGCACTTGAGGCTACACTGTTAATATCTCTCCGGGTTTTCTTCGGCGGGAGAATATGCCGAGGTTTGGCAGGGAAATTTGTGGATATTAAGGGCAACGAGGGAAAAATTTGTTTTAAATTAGGTGTAAATAGGTTTCATTCAGGGTTTTAGGGGACGGAATTTCTTTAAAAAAAAATGTTTAGGTGGAAGAAACGTTTAGGGATTTTTACAGCGAGGAACGTCAAAAATAACGGTTTGAAATTTTGAAGTAACTTAGTTCAGATTCAGAAGTAACTTCAGATGTTTGATCATTTAAAAAAATGTTGTTTTACTTTATAAGCTTTCGAATAATAAGAAAATTAGATAATCTGGATAAACTTAAGCAAAGCAGTTCTCTTCCTTTAATCTACAGTTTCCTTTCTAAGCTTAGATGAATCTGTTGAACTAAAACCGTAAAATGAGACTAAGGTAAAATATCAAAATTGGTATAAAAGGTTATATCAACATACCTGTAATATTTTAATATAACTCACATCTGTTTTAAAACAGCAAAATGCGCTATGAATACAAATGTTTGTCTTAAAACACTTCAAGCGCGCTCTCTAGATTTCCTTCCACTTGACAAATAAGGGTGCGTGTTTTTATCATCCGTTCGCGCAAATCCCTATAAATGTCGCAATAATCAGTCGGCAAATAAGACCCTTTGATATATTTATACGGTCTAATTGAAAGTACCCACACGCGTAAAAATCAATTTTGTCAAGTGTCCGGGGGTTTGTCTATGCAGATAAATACGGGGCGAGTTGCACTCGTTCTCTGATCGATTATGACGTGCAGAAACAGGGGGGCGCGACAAAAGATCTCATCTGAATAAGGGGGCGAAAGGAGGCAGGACTGGAAACTTTTTTCACTACAGTGAGATAGATAGACAAACAATTTGGGTATTTAGTTGATGCACTCCTATGTCGATAGAAAGATTCATTTATTTTGGACCCGAATAGTTCAACTTTCAAATATAAGATTCATATATGAAATGAAATTATGACAGGATGTATTAAAGCACAGAGCATTAAACAGATAAAATGAGCTCTTATAAGGATGTATTTAAGAAAAGAGATGACAAAGTACTTCCTGAAATAAATGAATAATGATGTATTTTTAGTCGATTTGAAAACTGTTAGCGCTCTTAGAAATGGGAAAAATTTTTACTAGACCAAACTTACAGAGGGTGACCGTTATATGGCGCACTTGTAGGGTGAAAAAGTAGTCCACAAATTAAATTTTTATTGCGTTTCCTTTCTCGAAATACGTGATTACCTTGATTAAAACGTGTCGCTAATTAGGTTGGTTTATGTAGCACTTACTCACTTTATTTATTAGTGCAGGAAGCCGCTGAAAACCCTTTTACTACAGATGTAAAGAACTTTTATTTGCTATATGGTCTATAAAAGTTGCCAGGTAACGAAGGCCCCAAAAACGACAAAAAATGTATTATTATGTCAAATTAAAGTGGTCGTTCACATTTTTGCGACATAGCTAATGCACTGTCGCCATTTATTGAGTGTGATACTACCATTTTTCATTGGTAACACTTAGGATGGTATTAGACAGCTGCTTTAAAGAAACGTTTGGATTGAATTTTAAGTTTTTCAATTATCTATGCGGACAACATTGATAATTATTTCCTTGAATTTGGAAAAATTGGCTGTAAGTTAAAAAAATCATTTTTTAAAGGAGTAATGCATTTAAAACGTTTGTATCAAATTAAGTAAATTCATTGTAATTTGTTGTCTGTTTTAGTAAATGAGGATATTACTCATATAAACCATAGAAATACAAAGTAACCTTCATCAACAAAACTTCCTTCGTTAACAACTATTAATCTTAAAAATTCAGTGTCTACATATACTAAGAATAGCACAAATATACAATTTAGTAGTTTTCATAGAAATTCCAAATCGTTGGAATTTAAAAATAGAAATAGTTAGGAGTCAAAACGTTTACAGATTCTGATACTACATATATTTTCAAAAGAGTGAAAAAAGCTACTAAGGAATTGAAAACTGGCCTTAAAATCAAACATTGGCGAAATATCTGTAACGAGCTAAAAAATTATGAATGTATGGGGAGATAGGTCCAAAATTCTAACGAAATACATAATACAGAAAGAATTATAATATTGCTAATGAACAAACACTAGGAAATAGATCACTATTATCTTTTTCTCATCAGAATTGGGTTAAGAATGGAAGAAATGACATTACAACCCATAAATTCAATTAGGAAATAATTTGTCAAAAAGAGTCATTTAAAACCGATATCCAAAATTCGCACTAATACTTGAATATACTACAAAAATACTAGATGAAATAATCAGTACTAAAAATTGATCTGCAGTCAAAAATATATCCTTCTAATAAGGAGTTTACCCATCCCACGTTAATGCACATAGATTAGGGGAGGGTTAATTCGGGTAACCGCTGCGATGTGGGGAGTTTCACCCCATCACTTGCAATGGAACTTATTTCCTTCCTTTTCCTGAAATGTCCTTTATTACATTTGTTGTCCATAAAGATTTCCTCTCCTTAAAAATGATACTATGGTACAGTAGTGAACAAAGTACATTTGCATACTTTAAAGTTCTTTAAACAGGTAGTGCCTCTACAATGAGAAATTATCTCATTGGCGTGTTAAGTAACTAACAACCGATTTTTTTCTAAACGTAATTGCTCTTATTAATGTTCCTAACTTTCGCTGCCCTCTTATTGATAATTACACGTATCAAAGAGGGGGACAAAAGGCGAGAGAGATGAGTACTGCCGTGACAAAGAACATCTGCAGGAATAATAGAGGCGATTGTAGCGAAATTGGCCGACGATTCTTCCACGCCCCCTCCCCCTACAGAGATCGAGTCTATTCCGTTCGTATTCCGTGCCTCTCTCGCCTTTTGCCCTTTGTTACATACTTTTTTCCCGTCTGATTTCCGTTTCCGTGACTGTGTAACCCTTTCGCGAGCCCCGTCACATTGTTACCATTGTCGCCGTCGATAATGTCACTCTTAGTAACGTCGTCCGTAAATGGACTTTTCGTTTCTTTTAAATTAGCTGATGTCGAACACGGGCGACGGGGGGTTTTGTCTTCAGTTCGGTTTTCGGAAAGTTTCCTGACGATTTTCATTTCAGGCGACGCCCCGAATATTTGATTGTGCGACGGCGATAACGAAATTATTTCATATGGAGGCTGCAGAATATTCTAAAAGGAAAACCGAATAAATTAGATAAAATCGCGAGGAACCTTTATAGGAAAAATCGTTCTGGAATGTCAAGCGGTTGTCTATAAAAGTTTTTCATTACATATAATGATGGTGTAATTTTTTTAATAGCAACCTTTTTTCTTGCAGAGCTCATTAGAGTGTTTTCTAGAGAAATAACAATTTTCGGCATATTAAATATTTAATAAAACAAATGCTAAAATGAATCAGTCATGCAGATATGGGACACTGCATATATCAAACTGTCTTTCAAGATATTGAACGATATGATTGATTCCACTTCGATATATATTTCAATATATTTCAGTGTCCTGCAGCATTTTACCCTCGGTCATCAGTTATTCTATAAATCTATACCTAACACAAATCATTATTAAAACTTGCTTAAAAAGTTATAACTCAGTTTCCAAGATAACTTATATAGAATCTTTTCTTATTCTTTCACCATCTGCACGGGTAAACTTAGGAAACACTTTCTTTCTCCTCCCCTCCAATAACTTGAACTGAAATAATTGTTCATTTTATATAATAAATATGTATTTTTAATGATTAGCTTCAACTACAAAGGTCATTCGCTATAAAAAAAGTTAAATCGTACAAGTTAGGAGGAAAGTAAGTCGGAGGTAAGTAATCATAGTTTGTCAAACATCCCTATTTCTTTCACGATACCCAATGTTGTATTCATCTTTTAGGTTATCTTCACAACAATTACGTTGATATGTTATCGCCGTGTGCCCAATTTGCAATCTGTTAAATATTCCTTTTTGGACAAGCGGAACCAATCGAATATGAAGATAGAAGCAGAAAGGAAATATACTTAGAAGAGTGGGCAAAATATCGTGAAGCAGTCGAAAATACTAAAACAAATAAGACACCAGGAATAGACAAAATCCCCTCTAAAATTAAATAATGGGTGGACGTATATAGGACGAGGTTAGATAAAATACTGTATAGAGCAAAATACAAGGTTTATGCACCAGGACAGATCCCCATAAGCTTCACAACAAATATAATTGTACTAATTACCAAAAAGCGGTAAATTGTAGGTCGATACATAGGAGCAGATCAATTTGATCATTGAATTATTCTCATTGAGGGAAGAATAGAACGTAAAAACGTATATATTTCAAATGATAGAGCACGTGGTGGCTTAGTAAACTGGCAGAAGACTGCCTAAAATGGAGAAAGGCAGGAAGGCAGAAAGAGAAAGAAACCTATCGAACTCAGTTACTCATGGCAACTTCCCTGCGAGGCTTCCTTATCGGGTGCACCTACCATTGGTTTACGTATACAGATTATATCGTTATGAACCCCGTGAAATGTAAGTGAGAAGACGACCATACCACCAATATGCATTGTATATAATGGCGCATGCATCATTTAACGTTTAGATATTATGTTACAACTTTTAGTAATTTTATTTTTATTTATTTATGGTAACAATTTCATCGAAAATATTATAAAGAATGTCAATATTGTTAGAAAGGGGATTGCCTGTAAAAGTTTGCTACCGAGAAATTTCAGACAAATAAGAATTAATAAAAGGATAATTTGCTCTTTTGAACTGACGTTTATACGAATTATTGAAGGCTAGCAACTGTTTACGTGAAGAACTCTCTAAATCCCATTCAAAAGAAAGAACAAGTGGCTGTTGACAATGGTTTACATCGAAAGACAACTTTTACTACATATTACTAAATCAATTTTTTTCAAACTTTATTCAATGACGTCCGTTTCAAAGTATCATCCAAATTTTTGTTTTATCAATCGAAATAGTCGCCGACATGAGAATATCGGTTATTTCTTTCGGATCCTAATACGGACAAAATCAACATGTGTGAAAATAATCCAATTTTATTTGTGACGATTCAACGAATCGATATAAAGGCGGTTATTCATCGAAAATCTGTACCGAATATGCCGTGAAGAGTGCCTATTGTAGAGTGGAGGAAATCAAACGTTGCGAATTAGAAAAAAATATAAACGTGGTGCAACCAATAATGCCTCTATTGATTTCATATTTACACACATTTCGGCGTACTCGAGGATATTATTTGTGCGCTTCCATCAGGTATTGTACAACAGAAAGTTGTTTGTACGGATACGGGGATGAAAAGTTACACTGTTTTATCTGAATTTGAGAATTTGGTTTAGTACTTTAGCAAAATATCTGAATGTCTCATGATCATTCGTATTAGGAATACCTTGGTATGAAATTTTCCAAAGTTTTTGGATTCATTTTTCTAACTGTTATTATCCTACAGTTTTTCAAATTACAACTAGTAGCTTCATTGTGCCTTTCGTGGTTAGAAACTATACAAGTACTGTTCCAACTTTCTGAGATTATTTCAGTTCAGTTAAAGGAGCTTTTAAGGTTCTTTAAAATTTAATTAGTTCATCCCAATCTTTGCCTTCTCAATAAACATTTTTATTTCATAAACTTATATATATAAGTACATGTGTGAAATGTTGATATATATCCTTATACACTTTAAGTTAAATCAATTAATCGTCACTTATTCACTTCCCAGATTTTCATCGTTAGAACATATTTTTCATAAAATACATTTTTTGTTCATAAGTATGTATTATTTAAACAGAGCCCAGCGTCTTTTATTCAGAAAATCCCTTCCGCCCTATCACTACAGCCGTGTTCCATAACATTATTCAAACTCAGATGATTGCGTTACAGTTTCGATAGAAGGGCCCTAAATATGAATAAAGCAAGGATTGATAGGGCGTACAAAGTGGCGATTCCAGTCACGTGTCAGCTCAATCAGGATACAAAAGCCGAAATTTGCACGTGATCTACACGTCGACGACGCGACGCCTCGACGGCGGGGAAGAGGTCCTCCAAATATATTTATATTTCGTAGATTTAAGTGCACAAATAAATAATTTTTAAAAAAATATTTGCTGATTTTTTCGGTGATATTCCGATTTTGTGCCTGTAATTTTTGAAAAAAAAGTGCGAGTATCCTGAAAACTGTGAAAATTATTACTTAAACTTGTTGACTGTAATCTCAATTCTAATTCCAGAAATTCCATTAAGATCTATTCTAATTTCAGCGTCAAATACATTGTTTTTGTTATAATTAGCATGAGAAAGCAAATTCAGAAAATTGCTTGGAATATGTAGTGTCATAATTTTACATTTCGTACATTTTCAACAACAAAAATACATCAGCGAACTACATTGTAAAAAATTCTAATGTAAAATATTAAAAAAAGTAAATGTCGATAAAGTAAATAAAATATACAGTAATGTTATTTCCCTTCATTTTTATGGAATTGTTTAACAAGAAAAGTTATTCCCAAATCCAAAAATCGCATTACACAAGCATAACCCGACCGTATTGAATTTAATCCCGCCAAAAACGAAATGACATAATTAAAGAGAACTTAACTAAATCAATTCTACGTCGACAGTCACAATAAACTCCTTAGACGCAAATTTCTAATACAATAAATTATTGAATGGGAACATAAAACCGCTATCGTTGGGCCATTCTATTGGGCGGGAAACTTCCCTAAATTCATTTAGAGGCATCCTTCGAAAAACTCAATTAACAATCAGCCGCGATTGTAACTAGACAAAAGCCATGAAAGGATGAAAAGGGAGGAGTGTGCGGAGCACAAAAGGCATAAAACCCACCGACAGATAACGTTATATTCTCATTGTAGGAATGGCGGTGTTGCCGCCCTCGTAAGGGGAACTCTTTTTACAAAAAATAACATTCGTTCCTGAATTTCAGGGGTTATTTAAATCCTTTTTCGCCGTTATGACCGTATCGACATTCTACGAGGAAATCTTGCTTGCTTCGCTTAGCGATGCAAACTGGGAATGCAAATTAAACGCAGCACTTATAATCATACACTAAATATATATTAGATGTACAGTACAATATAAGATACACAGCTTTAAATTGAGTAGCATATCTTCACCTTTCCTTGATGAGCTTGTTTATTTTTAAATTCCCTTCAGAGAAACTTTCTAACACCGCGACCATTCTCTCTTTGTACAATTCCATATTTTTCGGTCTAACTTTATTCACCCATGCGTCCATCGTGTCCTCCCTATCATCAAAATCATCAAATGATACAGCAACCTCGTTATCGGCTAACACCATCTCCATACTTGTTATCGCTTGGATTACACCAAAAGCAGAGTACTTCTGCCAGTGCTGGGCCAAAGTGGACATAGGGAATACTTCCTCTGGAGAACTTCCCAGGTCTTTTATGTACTTGGAAAGATTGTTGTGGTAGAAAAGTAGTAGTTCGTCGAATTTGGAAACTTCTTTACTGGACGATACTAAGTACAAGAAATAGGACAGGTCTAATACAGGTGAATGTAGGCTGGATACCTGCCAGTCCAGGATAGCTACTGCCTTTGGGATCTTGCTGAGTTGATCCTACGACAAAAAGAATGTAATTATTATACCTGAGAGGTATTTTTTATGAATTATTTTAAGATGTATTTGTAGTAATGACACTTACCTCGTATTTGAACATAAAATTGTTATTCCAACAATCGCCATGGGTTACCACACTTTCTTTAACGTGATCCTTAATAATATCCAATGTCACTTTTTCCATTCCTCCTTCAAATGTTTTTTCCAAATTACTAACTAATGCTGGGTGATCGTATTTCAGCAACTGTATCAATTTATTAAAACGTTCCCTGTAATAATCCTTCGGACTGGTCTCTTCGAACATTTCAAACAAGTGCTGGTAATTTTTGGTAATCTTGTCAAACTCCTCTTCGTTTTGGTCCCTCATGGCGAAGGAAATGGCATGAAATCTGGCGTAGGTATCCAAAACAGATCGTATGTGGTGTAAATCCATGGTCTTAAACTTGTCGTAAAGGATGTAATCTTTTTTCCTTAAGTTTTCCATTATTATAACTTCCATTTCTTCGTGATTAATAGTCTTGTAGCATTTCGGTACAGCCGTGAATATATCACTGATGCCTTTATCTTGTTGGAATTTGTTAAATGCCGGTAATATATTTTCGTAAAAGTTGATTTCCCTCAAGTAAAACCTCCTGAGATTCATCTGCTTCCTTAACAATTTGTCCTTCTTACCACTTTTGACGACGAGATGTAATGATGTGCATTCACCGGATCTCATCTTACCAACAACCTCAACGAAGAGTATGTCGCCCATGTAATTTTCACCTTTCTCGGACCTCCCAGTCACTTTGATTTTGTAGTCCAACATGTTTTCCTCTATGAGGGACGCTTTCAACCATTTATACACGTCGTGTTCGACCATCTTGATCAATAACGTTATCGATAATATAAATTAATGATACTGAAGGTATGACTGTACCTATCGATCAAAAAATTTTGATTGCCGAAAATGCCAGTTGTATTGAGAATTTATTTAAAATTTTACAACCCATTGACCTACTTCAAGTTAGAGAGATTAAAATATTTTAATGTTTCGAGCCATAGGCGTAGATTTTTAGATAACAAAAAAATATGTATATTTAAATAGTACAATAGGTTTAAATCCCAACACTTAGGAGGTGAAGAGTAAATGGATTTTTTGTAAAATGTGCTTGTAGAATATTGATCATTTGGGGTAACAGTAATTTTTTTTGTTTCTAAATTCATTTTCAAATTTCAAAGTGGCGGATAATCATTTCCTTGTCTTTCTTATTTTTCCTTAGCGGTGCTCCTATCTTCGAATAAGTATTGCCTATTGTATTTTGATCCATTCTGAATATACAGCCATAAATACAAATATACCATGGTGGTCTTATGGTTTTCTGTCTAGGTTAATTAAGGAGGATAAAATGTAAATAGAACATGCCAATACTGATATTATCATATAAATTGTACTGCAAAGATTTCAAAAAGGGTGCAATTGAGAAATCACTTGAGTGAAATCGAATATAGGAAAGTAGGTTAAACGTATAATCTACGACTTTATAACAGAATAAAAATTCCTGAAGGCTTTATAAAACTACAAAGTATCGAAAGTTTTACAAGAGAGAAAGAGATTTTGCAAAAATGATATTGTAATTAATTGAGCAAAAAGAGGTAGACAAAATAAAATTCCCAAAACGGAAAAACGCCAGAAAAAGCACAGCAAAATGGGCAAAACCAAATTGGCAAATCATACAGAAGACTTGAAAATTTAAAATCAGGAAGCAATATGGAAACAAAAATAAAAAATAATATAACTATGTATTTTATAGTTCGAAATGACATTTCTGCATTACATGTAGATATTATAGATATTATTAGTCCAAGCACTTCAGCTAACATAACTAAAGCTTCCAGATTATAGAATGTCTTAAATGTAGAGACATTTTCACTTAAAATCTTTTAGGAAATGAGCCGAAAGACATTTCTGATGACAAGTATTATAAAAACTAGAAGGAACATTTAAATTTCTTTAAAACATTTTAGGAAATCCTGAATGTTAATGGAATTTAAATAGTTTTTGGTAAGAAATATACAGTGATTACACAATTTAACCTATGTAGCGTTGTCTTCTAACACCGAAATCATCCAGTACAAAGTCAGAAGAAGAAGCAACACACCCAATTACAAATGCAGCTAATTTAATAAGCTGACCGACTTTGTCGTGAAGAAACCATTGCCAAAAAGTAGAGGAAGAACAAGAAGAACCCAATTTTTTAAATGCCAGCATCCTTTAACGTTTAACAATAGAGTAAATAATCGAACAAAGAATGATTTAGTGTCTTTGTTACATTCGATCCTGGATTATAAACAAACTGAGACTCAAACACTATATAAACCACATTTATTTTTTAAACAACAATGTTGAATGTCTCACATAACGTAACCTATAAATCTAAGTTCCTTATGGAAACATTTTCTGTCCCTCTGTTGATCCACGCCTCTCTGAGACTTCCAGAAGAATAGAAGAAGACTGAAGTTGTCTTAACACCGAAGACAGGAAAGGCCCCCATAACTATAGGCCCATAAGTCTACAGTGCAAAGCCAGCTAGATGATGAAGAGCATCACACTGCGAGGGATTAAGGAGGAAGAAAAACGACTGGACGAGAAGAGGACTTCAGAGACGAATTCAACGAAAAAGAGATTCAACACAGGGCATTAAGTAGGATGATTGACGTACCTGTGGTACATAAGAAATTAACAGCTACGGCACCATCCAGAAGTCACGACAGTGAGGACGGAAATCAACAAGAAAGACTTCGCCAGAGTCGAAGGACACAGGAACCCGCTAATTAGAAGAGCAACAAAGAGGCTCAACAAAGACAAAGAGGCCAAAGAGGGCGCTACTACAGGGGAAGAAGACACCGAATAGGCACATGAGGAACAATTATAGGAAGTCGGCTAGGAAAAGCGCGTAGTTATGAACAGAAATAAAGAAATAGTAATGTAGTTAAGGGATATAAGTGAGGAATTATTGCAAAAATTGAACTTGAAGCAGATGTATGAAATGGAAACTGAATCGGAAAAACAGATTTGATGAGGAAAAACATCGTCTCCGCCTATGACAGTTTCCCATTGAAATGATTATGGGATTACTGATAAGATTACAGTATAGATGTTAATCTATTACCGTTGTTTTCCAAATCTTATCAACACGCGCATCTTAAAATGGACCTTGATCAAAGCCGCTTTAATGTGAATAGAACAATAACGTGTGGTCCTACTTAAACGAAACGTTATCGGTCAAGTGGGTGCATTCACAGAAAACGTTTTTACTACATTGCATTTTCAAACCATAAAAACGAAACGAAACGCCGAAACCTCACGATCTTTAATAAGAATTACCTCGGGGATCGTTCCGCCCGTAATCCATCAATTTTCCCATTTCCCGTCCTCGTTACCAGAAATAAAACCAACGAGAAGCGCCAAAAGCAAAGCAGACGTCTGTCAGACAGTCGACAGGCGAATTTCCATCAGCCCGACAATTTTCCGCGTAACAATGTTATGTCACAGTCGGCTAGGTTCTAATCGCTTGCATGAAACAGTTTAACGAGAGGCGAAACAATTTCGCACCTCCCATGTTGTTTCACGGCTTACTTCTTCGAAATATGATAGCTGCTCGGGAAGCGTTAAAACTTTTTAGATTGGCGAAGAAAAGCGGCTTCGGGGAGGGTGGCTGCCAAACCGGCAAGACGGAACTCGGCTAGAGGTTGTGGATTTTTCCCTAAACCTAGATAGCTGAAGCTTTAAGCCAAGGTTTATTATCAGATATAAACGCAACTACGTTTGACTACTTATTGCAACATTTCAAGATTAACATGAAGTAATTGTCAGTAGGTATACAACTTTAAGCCAAGCACGGATTAGTTAACAGCAAATCAGTAAGAGACTTGTTTCTTCGTAAATTCCTTATAAAATGTTGCTGTATAATACACTATAGGTCATGCGGAAAATTCAGCCCTGTATGGGCAAATAATCCCCAAAAATAAATAATACTAAGGAAAGTACAAAATACCATTAAAAAGCTTTTTACTTTCGATCTCACCGATGCAATAAATTTAACTCTTAATGATTTATTTATAATACATATATATTTTGAAAAACTCTTGCAACTCTTCACCCTTGCATGTGCTGAAGACTTTCAATATTACTTTCATTTATCTGCCTTATCCTTGGTAAATCATTTGATTTTCTTGTGACGAAAGTTAGGCAAAAGACTGCAGGAAAAACTTTAAGATAATGAAACCATGATACAAATACCTGGAGTATAGAATTTCTTTTTAGGTCATGCAATATAAAAATTGCCTTGTATGACTGGTTTTACTGTTTGGGGGTGGGTGATTGGAAGGTCTATGGTTGGTATTCATATAAAGTGTTATGTATTTTTTAAGGAGGAAAAATCCATTATGAACACCAGATTCCTCTAGTTTTTTTTTTTTTTTGTGACAATTTATCTGGGCCCTTTTATTTTATTTTTTTAACTCGAAGATTTGAAGAAAAATCCAGTAGAACACTGTAAAGCCCAAAACATCGAAATAATAATAAGAATCCTATTTCAACTTTCTTAGAAAACACTTTCACTAACGATATTTATTGTTACCCCATTATTTAAATGTTATAGTTGAACGTTTCCAGTGATCAACAGATCAATAACTGTGGAATCCCCAGAGGCGATATTCCAGCTTAACAATGGCGTTATGGGAATCGAAATTAGTAATTAATTGTTCACGTACAGTGTCATAATGTCATCTCTCTGTCTAGTAATATCACAGTTCATTACGTGTGAGTTGTCGACCGGGAACGGTCCACTGGACACTGTTCGCTTTTGTCACTGCGGCCTGCGAAACAATTTGCATCACGCGCCTATACCGATAACATCGGTTAAAATCTTTCCAAAAGAGTCCCTAATCCTCAAATTCCTCCGCCATGATCTTCCCTCGAACAGGGAAGACGTCCTCCTCCCGAAACTTTTCCGGATTGCCGGTGATTTATGAAGCGGCAGAACGGTAATGAAGAGGATTTTCCTGAATTTTCCCCACAACGCAACTTATAATTAACATATGTAAACTTTGTTCGAGTCAACTTTTTAATTGTTACAAATTGCCAAAGTTCCAGAACGTAGCAATTAACCGCTTCCTGAGCTATTCCTCCAGACCACTTGGAGATTGTTTCTTGGAAAGTGAAGAGATAAGGTTAATTATGAATTCTGATTAAGATACCAGAAAATAACTTAGAATGGATTCGACGTTATGAACTTCGTGCAAGCGATAGTTTTGTTGATCGTTGGTATAAACTGATATCTAATCTATTACGAAAAGTTTCTACGTAATAGGTAAATATTACAACGCAGTTAAATACCCTTCATACGCATCTAGAATTATGTATACGGCGTAGTTTAACCTTGATTTCCCTTCATTACTTATTTTTGAATAATTTTCTTCCCTTTAAGAATATCTTTCCCAAAGGTTTGCCAAAGAATTTACTGTACCTACTGTTTTTACTAAGTTATGAAAATATCATTATTATTTATATCAATTCAATACTATTCATATTGCATCCCTACGAAATAATAAAACCGTTTTTATTATGTGTATCTGGTGCCATAAGTAAATAAAAATAAGAATGAACCAAAATCTCAAAGGGAAAAACGGCTTTAATCCATCCAATTCCGGAGAAATTTCCCCCATTAAATTTGAGTAGGTAAATGCCAAAGTGGGAACGTGATAATGTAATATTTTAGCGAGGCGCCTGGGCCCGTTCTACCGTAAAATATTACAACCAAGCTTGAAAAATAGAAAAACGAAAACGCCACAACGCCATCAAAATTAGGGCAAATTGACGTAAAATATGAACCGGCCGGGGCTATATTGCAAAATACATTATTATTCGATGCTTTTTTGGAATTTTTAACGCGCGTCTCTAACATTGTAACCGATGCCGATATTGAAAAATGCAGGGGAAATTTCATGCACTTTAAAATGGGAGAAATTAGATGCGTTTGAAACCGTTTTAATTGTTTACCGAAATGTATTAAAGCAAAATACGTTAATGACAAAGTATCAACAAGTATAAAGGTACAAAGATGCTAAATTATCTCAAACAATAGAATGAATGTACTTATAATTATACAAAATCGTACAACGACATTAAAAAAGCATTCTCATGTTATCAAGTCTGTATTATTTCGCGCAAGGATAATACGTAGGTACTTACAATGAAATCGTATCGATATTTTGATAATGAAAATTAAATATAATTATTTAAATGCGGTTATTCACCTACATTTATACCCCATTTATAGTATTAGGTCAATGATCCATAACTAAACGTGACGTACTTAAATTAGATAAAATCTAAAAGAAAATATTACCATTACATTATTTTATGAATTACATTTCATATATTTTATCTTTTTTATCACATGTGATACCTCACAATATGAATTTTTAATTCTGATATAATCGAACTGAAATCAAAAAGATTTAATGATCGAATTTGTTTTTGAACCTACATATGACAATCGCAAATTTTTATTTCCATGTATTGACGCCAATTAAAATTAAAGTCCTGAAATACATCCAAAGTATTGTGCAGTTCACTTGAGCCATTTTAAAGGCAAAATCAGATATTATTTTATTTCACATCCATGTTAATTCCTATATTTTATATGCATCGCATTGAATGAAATGAAAGAAAAAATTGTAACATGGTTCGTTGGTAATTCCAACTGGAGGATTAAATTGACCGTTGTTCACTATTAAAGCGGTCAATCGTATAAATTATAATTGTTAAATGTCATAGAGTAAAGGTATGAAAAGAAAAAAAAACAATTCTAATTCAGTTGGACAGTTGTTTTAAACAAAAATTAACATTAGGAAGAATTTATTCAGAACTGAAGAAACTAATCGCTGGCTAAAACACGCCCGTGTTCTAATTAATGTTAATAACTAATGGACGAAAATATCTGGAATTCAACTGTTTTAACCACAAATATCAACCCTGGTTGAACGATCCAATCATCTAAAAAATTATATATTTTTTTCTCGAGGGTAAAATGAATACAATCAATGTAAGCACAATGTATTATTAAGCTTGTGCGTACACGATGATACAGTTCAAACAAACTATACTAGTAACCCAGTTTATAGAGCAAAAAACGTTTGACGTGGATCAAAGATGATAAAAACCCAAAATCGAGACAAATCTGAGCTTTTGCCTTTTTTTAAACAATAAAAGTTAAAAAAACAGGCCGCTTTTCAGTTTTTTCACCATAGCGGAAAATGTGTTATAACTAAAATAGTGTTATAGGGTGAGTCTGAGAGGTTTTCACAAAATTAGCTCAATTTAGCATCAAATTGCGTTTACTATCATATTACTAAAGAACTTAACATATCTACCTATCACATCAACTACTTATAATAAATGGCGAAGGCGCCAAATATTGACGTGCCGTGAGAAATTCAAATTATCTCCGGACTGGTAAATTCAATTGAATTCGAGTGTGGCCTATGACACTTCTCGTGAAATAATGAATCAATTGAACCGCTCTACACCGGAATCCGTCATACTATTGGAAATTTATAATGAAAGGAACATAACAATATCTTACCACTGAAAACCTAATACTCTTTTCCTGGCAGTCATATAAAAATAGCATTCTCTGGGTTACTACGCTCCTTAAATCGCAATCGACAAAGAAAAAACCATTATTATATCATTAAAAAAATTGCACATTCGAGGCATGATGCATATCCAATAACTTAATTATATGAAGATAGCACCTTAGTGCTATGAAGAAGATGACACCTAATGACACCTGCTAATGAAAAAGACACCTTAATATACTCTTACTAAATATAGGATCAATCAATAATGGCTTCAATAAAATCTTCTTCTTAATGCCCTTTTTCGTTACAGACGTTGGCTAAATTAATTTTACATCTGCACCTAAAACTACCTCTAAATAATCTTAAGCACCGCAACTAGCTGTACCTCAGGTGGTTACAATGGGGTCTTCAATAACTGAAGAAAGACTGAAGAATCCCCCATGGTGCTTAATTCCCCCCCTCGTCTGAGAATCCCCGTCAAAGGCGGCAACATTGCGTCTACCGTTATCAGACAGATTCCTTCATTTCCGGCGTTCCACCGTCTCCCGTGCTGCGGCAACACTGATAACTAGATATCGCGAGAATTCCCCAGCACTTTATCTCGAAAGAAAGAATAAGAAAACGCCGCAGAATGGACCATTATGTTACGTACAGTAAATCCTATTATACAGAGGGCGTTATCTCTGCTAGCAAGCCCGTATACTTTATCGCTATCTAGAGCACGTGCGCGTCTCCTATAAATCGCGGCTTTTCCACGCCCCAGGGGCGCCCGTCCCGTATACACCGAACTGTTTATATTATGTAGTGCATATACAATTTCACGCCAGATGTACTGGGTACCCAACATCGAATTGGAGTTATATTGAAAAGAGAGGGGCGAAGTTTACTGAACAGGGTAAGATGTTCATGGTTTCGAACGATCCTAAAAGTTACCAAAAATTTTCTTCAAAATATCTGAATTTTCTCTGAACTAGTAAGAAACTGCCATGTAGGTGGTGAAGCAATTATGTAGAATAGAGAATGCTTTCATTATATAGGAACGCTGTGAACCGTAGGACTTTGGCTTGGATCGGGAAATTCCGAAATTTCGTAAAATTATCCTTGAAACCAACTAATCCGAAACTAAATATCGACAATTACCACAAATTAAACCAATTATTCAAAACCAACAACTGGATGTAGTATTAGTTTAAATAAAATTGCCGTTAAATGGTGGCGACGTGTAAAATCCTCGCATTCGCCAAAAAATCGATTTGGCCAGAGAGTGTGCTCTAATCTTATTAGTAGGATATTTCAGTTTAACTAATTGATTACTTTTAGCGGTACTCAAATTTTAATGATTGTTGAGTTACAATGCATGAATACCAACTTAACTCTGATTTTTTATTTCTTCGAAAATGGTTAAGATATTTTATAAAAATTGGCATATTATATTCAGTTATTTAGTCCTTTAACTTGTATAATAAATTATCTTCTTTCGTTTACACATGAAAAACATGGCTAATATAATTTTAAGCCCTAAAAAAGTTTTGGACGCATATATGACTTCCTTTACGAATTTTTCTGATACACCATTTTATTAGTAATCGTTTCTTAGCCTTAGTTAATGTTAAGTTTATGTTTTCAAAAATTTCTCCCAATTTACAATTGAAATACGATAAAACCTATTCATTAAACGGTAGTCACCAATTTATAAAATGACGATTTTGTGCATCTGAGGTAAATGTGACTATAACTTCATAATTTGCACTGGACAACAAATATCTTACTTAATGCAGCTTAACTAGACTTTAGACACTTAAAACTTTTTTTACTTTGCTTTAGATTTTTTTGCACTAGGAAAACTTGTAAATTGCTAAACAAAGTACTAAATCTAGTTAAGTATCAGACAGCATTACGAAAAAGCCCCATAATTTTAGGATAACTCTTCAATTTCCTATATTCTGAGATAGCTATACAAATTATACAAAATTTGGAGTCAACTTTAACTAACCATTAGTTTAGCACTATATCTATCATTTTCGGTGATTTTTATCAGGATTTCCATATAGAAAAATATATGTTACATGAGGATTTAAAAGGAAATCATCTATTATTCGAATTCATTTAAAACATTGGAATTTCCCGTCGAGTTTCCCGCCGCTGTGCGTCCTCCTCGTTCAGATATTGCGCAGAATTAGCCCCCCGGCACAAAGAAATACGCCCCCGCCCCTCCACGAAACACATAAACATTGTAATGTAACTGTCGACAAAAGGGGCTCCAATGGGCTTCTCACTTTATATTTTAAATTTATTGCGACAGTGTTTTCCTCTTCTTTTCTCCTCGCAACCAACCTGGGTCAATTCGGGAGGGTGGTGTTATTAGGAGAAAAGGAGAGGCATCGTTTATAAATGTTGAATTTATGACGCGGATGCTTATCTGATTTGTTTTCTTTTTATTTGCGATGTGAAGGAGGTGGTAAAAAACTTTGGAAGGGGTATAGGAGTTGTTTATGGTTAATGGAGTAGCGTTTTTACGGTCGCTTAAAAATGCAATCTTTTACGTTTACTCTTTTCTCCTCCATAAATTGCACAACATGTTAAACTGGGAATCGATGTCTTATGGTGGAATTGTTTTAAATATACAGGGGTATAAAAAAGTGCACATGCATTTCTGATCGAAATAGAAAATAAGGTGAATAAATGACAAATCGAAAATTTGGCGAAAACCCTTGCGCTTTCAACATATTAGTAAGGTACCATATCACTCATCTACTTACTTTAAATTTTCTCACCCTTTGCATATTTATCTTTCGTATTAAAACAGTTGCCTTAGAAAATGATTACATCATAACAATTAAATCAATAACAATTGTATTCATCTGAATCGATTTATGGTATTGGATCTTTTCCACAATTTCTAACGACACATATGTGAAAATAAACACTTATTCAGCAAACATACCTTTGTAATGAAAAGAAAGCAACTGAAAAGCCATAATTGAATAACGTACAAGTAGATCGACCGTCCCATAAAGTGTCTTTTCATTTGAAGGGAACGGAATTGAGTTAACTCTGTAATTGAATCGCTGAAATACATTCGTTATGAATCCACATGGTATCAAACATATGCCATACAAATACGGCTTTTCAAACGTAAAACTACACTATGGAGTTGCTTTAGTTTAATATTAAGTTGTTATGCACTGTGTGTGGAAGTCCAATAGAAAAAATAAGAATCAAGTAAAAACTGTACAAACTGTTTGTTAGAAACTTCACTTTAAAAAAACTAAAGTAGTGATTTTAAAGTATTCTTTTTAACGTAGAGTAGTACTGTAGTGTAATAAAACAGTTTATGTATGTGTGTAGTAAAATAGAAGACATTCAAATATGTTACTTTTTTACTCTTAACATTAGTTTCGTCTATTTATCTCATTATAGTACAAATTAATTTCATCGATATGTCTAACTATCATTTGTAATACTATTCTCAAACTAAATAAATTTCATAACAAAGTCGAACCTTCAACACTTCGTAAATCCCCTTCAGACTTGTAAAATTGCTGTTATTACCCTTTTCAATGAATTATTAGGTATTGAGCAGTTACTAGTGCAACAAAACTTTTACCTCAACTTCCCTTAGTTGCCTTTCATTTCATTATCCTCCGAAGCTTGTGCGAGGTAAAGACAGAGAGGGATGAGCGCTCCCTAATTAAATGTATAAATATTCATAGCGTCTAGTTAGCCGCATTCATTCGTTCATTTTTCGCCAGTTTTAAAAACTTAGCTGCTGAAAGAATTTTTTGAAAGGCATTGCGAGAATTGCAGAGCTCAAATTAGGACGTATTGAATGAAGTGAAGCGGTTGGTTTCAAGACGGCTAAATTGTCGTTTATATTTTTTCAATGAGACGTTTTAAACTAATTGCGAACGTAGGAGGTCCTCAAAATGTTTCGCTTCAAGATGTCAAAGACGTAACGCAGCAGATAAATATAAAAATAATGAGTAATTAATAATTACACTGTATTCAAAGGAAACGTAGATTTGTTCTTTGAGAAGATTGCAAAAAAATCAAAATTCATAAACAACTTGCAGTAGGTATCAAATGTAAATGAATTTTTACCTTAGTCCATCATATTGATATTAAGACCTTCATTGGAAACTTCGTTATTTAGTAATTCCAAAATAAAAACAAAACTTCTAAAAATGACTTAAACCAAAAATTTTGAAATCCATACCGAATTTTCTTCCAAAAATGGTAAGAAAGAACGGTCATTTTAAATTCTCCTTCGTTAAAAAGTTGCATTGACTTTTATTCAGTGGTTTACCGCGCTTCATCTATAAAACTGCCCTTACAAAAAGCTAAAAATAATTGCAATCGAAAGGAAGATCCATAGACTGAAAAATTAAACAGTTAACTTTATTAGAAAATAACATGACAGAAATTGCATGACGCTGTATTTAGGATTTTTTTATTCCCCTTTTCTCATTCACTGAATGATTTTTGTTCAACCCTCCTAACCTAAACCTAAACCTAAAAATTACATGACAAGTCCAAGCAGTCAAAAATTTAAAGAATGTCTAAACAGAAAGGATTTTAAAATATCAAGCGTCACGTGACTGCTAGCTTGAGCCCCTGCCCTCAGCGCAATAATGAGGGATGAATTCAGATATTATGAAATTGATAAGTATTAAATTACATGGATTTCAAATGTTTCTGAAATATACATTTTTTGTGTTTTTTGCAAATTGATGGAACTTAACGTTTCAATTACTGCCTCACTACTCCATTAAACAGAGAATTGTGAGGCTAGGCTTGTGAGACAAAAATATGACCAAGAAAATACACTGTGTCATCAGATGAAATTTGTACTTATATTCTGCTGTTGTCCACTCGTAGCATTATAATGTTAATAATGAGAATTATGACGTACCAAATTTTATGTTTATTGTAATTTTTTGTAAATAAATGCACATTTTGGCGCCTCTTTTGTGCATATTGCATGCATATTTTACCCCCTTTTCGTGCATATTTTCCAATCCCTTGTCATCTATGTTCTGGCAAAGGCTATGTTCTCTTTAGTCATTAGACTCTGAAAGAAGTTTTTTACGTAGACGTTAAACAACGATAAATGGCAGTTCTGAACTATGTTTAATGTTTCGAGCCTCCAGGTCATCGAAAATTTAATTTGAAATCGATTGCAACATTTGTGCATTGCAACAAGAACAAAAACAATAAAAAATATAGGCTTAAGATTGAAAAAACTGTAAGACACGTCAACATTTTGCTGTAGAAACAGCAATTAGCAAAAAAGTGGAACAAACAACATGCCCGATGATTCGAGTGCCATCTCAGTTGCAAAAAAATCATATAAACAATCTTCATTGTCAAGTCAGTTAGCATTCATCGCGGTTAATTTTTCCATCGTGCAGGAAACAATTCAAAAATTAAAATCAAGGGATTTGAGCTCTATCTACAAATGTAGTAAGTACGTACCACAAAAAGTTCTCGCGCTCTCCGCTCCACTTTTTTAATTTTCAAGTCTGCACGACTTTAAAAACTGTTTTGAACTATAAAATATTGACGTTTAATGAATCCAATTTTGTTTCCACCCAATATAACTTATAAACTATCCAATGACACTAAAATAACCTTGTAATTATTTTAAAAATGTTTGCAATGATTAATAAAAAATATCTCGGCTTCCGGTGGTCGTACAGTAACTTTTTTTAATGTAGGTAAAAAAGTAAGCTTTAAAATTGTGAAAACTAGAAGTTTGTATATGCAATAACGAAGTCTCCAGCTTAATTAGTTTATAAACTAAAAATTATCCCTCTTTTAACGTTTTAACATTATTAACAATATCTGTTGGGATAAATAAATATAGGTATCTCAGCAACAAATTGCAGTGCAGCGTGCTAAAGACCCTCGTTTTTCTTATCATAAAAAGGGCTATCTTTTAAGTGTTTACAATAATTACTGCTAAAAACAAAACAGTATTTTTGCAACAACTAATTTATGAATTTAATTGTAGAAAATCTCATTTCATACGTTTTTCTGAAACCTTCAAGTAACTCATTTAACTTTTTTTTGTATGATCAACGCCCGAGTAACTAAATAAAGAAAACTCAAAAAAACACCTCTATTAACCATCAAGAAACGTAGAGGGCCTTAGAATTTTTATCTAATGCAATAAAACTTTGCCCTACAATGAAATGAATGAAATGGTGAAATGATGCAAGTTTCAAACGTGTAATAAACATAATTTTATAACTTTTCCGTCACGTTGACGAAGGGAAATTAGTTGCGTATATCACAAACAAACAGCTGCACCGGCAATTCCACAATACCGAAAATACTATCACTGTAAACCTTACCTTTACACACACTGTAAGCCCACAGCGTCGTAACTTTATAGTAGTGGTAAATTTTTCAGAACAATACCATAAAAAGGATTAAAAGTACAGTACACCAATGTCACATACTTCGTAGCCACTTGGCAACAACCCCCCCCCTTCCCCTCCCCCCGCTATATGAATGAAACCGACATGACCCGAGCCTAATATGGCCGACAAACATAAAAAAATCATAGTAACCATTACGGAAACTGCGTAAGAGAGTATACAAAACCATAACAGGAAATCGAAAATAGGATTAATTCATATCTCAACAACAATCACTGATCCTGCCAACGAAACCTGAAAAAGTACCTACTGAAAATCACGTACCTTTGCCGGCGTCACGTCGTCCGGGTTCCATTCCCCGCCGTCTCAAAACACCCGGCGAAGGTCCACACGAGGGTGATGAGCAATCCCGATCACCACGACGAATGTCACTACGCGATTTCACCGTTATAAATCACCGCTATTCTGTATCACTCCTAAAAAGAGTCGATACGAATCGAAGGACATCCGCACGCCACGAACGTTCAGCCGATAAGCCGACGCGACGACGTCACACGAAGTGTCCAAGCTGGACACCGAAAGGTCATTGGACAATCACCGGTCACGTGGTACTCCGAGGAAAAGGGTTCACGAGAGTACAGGTCAGGGACGTTACATGAACTTTTCACCTGAAGGATTAAAAATTTGTAGAGTGGAAAGTAGTTAATTTAGTTCATAGCGGAGGCGTATTTTATTTAAACAAATTTCTCAACATTAAATGAATGTGTAATTAGTCGATCGCTTTTGTTAAATCCTGTGCATAATTATCGGAAAATTTCAATGCAACTCACTGCTATGAAACTTCCCAATAAATTTTATAGGACATGTAGCAAAATATGTGCAGTTTTTAAATGTATTGGTCAACCATGGGTCGCCCCAACCGTATCCTGTGCAACCTGCTAGGGCGACCGATTTATTTATTTATTTTTTTACTTATTGTGTACGGGTTACCCCATTTTAGACTAGATTCCATGGTTAAAATTGAATGATACTTTATGTAACTTAATTTAATTTAATCCTAATTCTAATTTGGGTATAGCGAACACACCCAAGTGACTGATTACTACAAGCAGAATGATCAATTTGCTGAGTATTCTGAATAGAATTCATTCCTGTTCTTATATTCCTGAAATGTAAGTGTGAAAGTACATGTAATGGCAACAAAAAGCCCTCAATTCCTGGGATAAGAAGTAAATTCTAAGCAATCATATGTCTAATTAAGTTTAAAATATGAGGAACACAATTAGAAAGTGCATTTCATACTGACGACATACATTTCATCTGACGACGAATCAATCATAACATGTTAATGTTTCCACCCTATACTCGTTATGTTAATGGTAATCACCTTCAAAATCCGCCCCTTTAAACATGTTGGAGACCCCAGGTCTGTCCCTTAAGAAACATCCGTAAAAATGGCCTATTGCTTAGAGAACACCGAACTTTTGTGCAAATACTTTTTAATTTTCTTTTAACTCGCTCTTCAGCCTAATCGAGTTTTCTGCGTGAAAAACTTTCTCGAGTAGCGCTCATTCTTATTCGTATTCATTTGTGTCCATTTAGCGAGTGTACGACCATTAGGCGTATTGTTAATATTCACAAGATGTTCCGCCTCGCGAAGAGTAGCTGAAAAATCTCGGTTCTCCGGACTGAAAATCGTTAGGGGCAAATATGTCACATTTCAGATTGAAGCGCGATAGAACAAATTAGATCCAAGCATTAAACCCCTTAAACAAATCCTAGTTTGTAAGTTTTATATGCAAAACAAGAACCAGTTAACGCTCCAACTTATTTTAATCAACAGTACTTAAAATTGTTATAAAACTGTACAAAAATATACTTAAACTCCCATAAAAGTTAAAAAAACACATTACCTAGGCGAAAGTAGCTTTGGTTCCAGCTTCATAATCTTCTGTAGTTGATCCAGATTGGAATTTTGCATATCTAAATGAAAAAGAGTAAAAGAATTTTAATCGCAACTAACCAATGAAAGACTAATGCAACAAAAACTTACATTCTCTGATATCTCACTCTATCGTGTTGTGTTAAGGATGGTTTTGTTTTAGTGAGTGCTTCTTCTAAATGTTGCTGAGTAACTTTTGATTTTGTAAACTCCTCGTTAACCTAAAAACAACCTTGTTAAATAACTGTTTTGATTTCAATAACAATTTTTTAGTTTGTAAATAAATGGTTTCAACAAACTGTTAATCTCTGCTGGAAAATAACATTTAAAGCCGCACTAAGAAATAAAAAATACATAACTGAATATATGCCATACACCTCGTGCATAGTAAACTTAAATTTTTGTAATTAACCTAAACCTAAACTTCACAATAGACTTCCAATAGTAACAGTAAAGCAGATTAAAACTGGAGATGGAACGACGGGAGCGCAATTACAATAAACCAGCGTTATCCCAAGCAAAACTTTACCCAAGAAACGCCTTAATCTTGAACGTTATCTTCCCCTCAAATTCCTCCAAGTTGTCTCAACTTAATGAATACTACTAATGACTGAAGTAATTATGATCTCTCCACTGTTCCTCGTCACCTTGTTCTAGTGTTTCAAAGTGGAACGGTCCGAACTTGGAATTAAGCAGACACTTTGTTTTGCTACATCTTAATGGAATGGTACAAATACTTCAATAGCTATACGTGTATATATTGATTGAGTAGAACCCTAGCCTTTTACTTGTGAATACGACACATCTAATAAAAAGAATCACACAAAGTGTAGAACGAACAGGGATAATTAAGCAGTGAACTTCACTAAAATTTCGTCGACTCAGGGGAAAATTGTCGGCATACATTTTGTTCCATGGGTGGAGGCGTAGAACTACTGCCGGAGATAAAAGAAAGGTAATATGGTATAAGATGTTCGTAACATTGAAGTTATTAATAAAGAAAATTCATAAACATCTCGTCAATTAAATTCATCAATCCATGAACTAATTAAACATGGTGATCTGTTGAAAAAGTTACAAATTTGAAACATTCATTAACCAAGAAATTTTAAAACATCCCACCTTTTTCTAACTGCTACAGGCAATTAACAAACGAATCTTTTTCTCTGCAAATTTTAATTAATATATCTCGTTCATTAAATTGGAGACCCGCCTATGACATTTTCACCTTTCCATTCCCTCAACTATTTCCAAAATACGTAGAACCGTTCGTTCGAATATAAACTTAATTTAATTTCCATTTAGTTTTCGCGATGAAAAGGGCTTTGATTATTCATTTACGGGTGCATTATGAGTACAAACACGTTTAAAACGTAACCCCACTTTTCTCTCATTCGCTTATTGTTGAGAATGAGATTCGATTAATTTCTCGTTAATTAAACACCTTTCTCGGAATCGTTTTCGAGTGATTTGCCTGCACAATACTTGATTATTCCGTACTGTTCATTTTTGAGTAAATAAGAAACCTTCCGTATCTGCAAGCACATTTTGTTAATTAATGTTCAAAGAAACGTGAATTTTGATACATTTTATTGTTTAATGTTACTGTTCGGAGAAACGTGAATTTTGGTACATTTTATGTTCAATATTCGTGCTTGTCCACAAAGAAACAATAAGTTATTGACATTTATGTAACATCTTTCAATTAAAATAAGCAACTCCTAACAAAATATTTTCTACTGCCAATAGTAACCAATAATAAGAACATATCCTGTTCTTATAATGCTCTACTCATACATGGTATAATGAAAAATAACATAAGACATCGCGCATGATTCGGCAGGGCTATTGTTTCCGACTGACGTCATATACCTACTTAATCTACCACAATTCCTTTTAAATATCAAGTACACTAAAAAACGAGTCACAAATAACTCACACAATGACGTCACATGCCTTGACGAATTTCGAACGGTTACGTATTATACCTATCTTTCATTGTATCATGCTACTAGTATATACTCTTTCCACTCTGAACTGTGGTACATACAGGTGCAAGAGCATTTAAAAAGTGGCTTTTTGCCCTATACCAAAGCACATTACTTTACTTATGATACATTGTGCAAGGGATGCTCATGGAACTGACTGGGTATTTTTAGCTTTCTCAAGTCTGTCTAGAAATATTGTACCTGTAACCTCTCTTCATTCATTTATTACATCTGTTTTGTTTTTTAATTTAAACCGCTGACAGCTTCCTTTTTGCTGTTCATTTACACATCTTACCTGTCCATCTTCAAATAAGCCCGCAACAGTGGAAACTTGCGCTGTGTACATAAGAGACTGCAAGTCTGCTCCGGAATACCATTTTGTTTTAACCGCAAGCGATTCGAGATCGACGTCCTCACTTAATTCTAAATTCCTCGACAAAATAGTCAATATGTCTAAACGTTCGCTCTAAAATCAAAAGAATGTTCCAAAAAACACAATCAATTTCTTGATTAATTTCCATACTTCATTAGGTAGAGAACAATAAAGCTGCTTGTCCAATCTTCCAGGTCTCAACAGTGCTGGATCTAACAGATCAGGTCTAGAAGTAGCTGCCATAACATAAACTCCTGTTAAGGATTCGACACCATCTAACTGAGTCAACAGCTGGTTGACCACTCTATCAGATACACCAGTGGTGTCATTACCACGCCTGAAACATATTTTTTAAAATGTCAAAATGTGCATATACAGAAATTATAACTCACCTTGGAGCTAAGCTGTCGAACTCATCAAAGAATATCATGCAAGGTTTTACACTCTGCGCCCTAAAAAGTATAAAAATACTAAAATATACGATTGGTCAAACATTAGCCCGAAGAAATTTGTGGTATCAAAAAAATCACTAAATATATATTAGAATTAAGATGTAAAATATTTGCCCTTACGTTTGAAATACATTTCTAACAGCTTCCTCACTAGCCCCAATGTATTTTGATAACAACTCCGGTCCTTTAACTGAAATCAATCTAAGGTCGCACTGTTTAGCTACGGCAGCAGCTATCAGTGTCTTTCCAGTACCTGGAGGGCCATACAGAAGCAAACCTGTCTGTAGGCGAAGTGGAGCATTGGCAAATAAATTTGGAAACTGAAATTCAAAATTATCCAAACACATTCGGTACTAATGATTTTATGATTTTCACCTTAGCTGGCCATAACAAACTTTCCAGCAATGTTTTCTTCACTTGTTGTAATCCACCAATACCTGAGAAATCTTTATCACCCGGAGAGTGTAAATGTACGTTTTCTAGGGAAAGAACGCAAGTGTTGTCAAGGGCTTTGTTGCAATAATCCTGGGTGATTTTTATTACATCCTGGTTGCCATTTTCTAAAAGTTAGAAAATGATTAAAAGAGCACTGTATTGTAAATCAGTATAATTTACCTTTTTTGAAAGCTTCAAACAAGGCTTTGTTATAGAAATCTACAATGTCATGGACCACAAAACCTTCAGTTTTTAAAGAGAGTTCTTCAAGATTGATTTCATTTACATCACAGTCTTTGAATAAAAATTTTAGTAAATTCAGTCTATCACCCTAAAAAAATACTGCTATATCGTTTGTTATTGGCATTTTGAAGAGCCAAATCAGTCGCTTGAGTTATTTACTTACTTTAGTAAAATCATTAATGGTATAAAGGCTTTTGTAGAGATAACTTCCTCTTGATATGTACATGTTAGTATTTAAACTTTCAAGGGATTCCGTTGTTGCACAAATTCCTATTTTATTCTGATGAGACATCACTTTAAAAAAGTTATACAACATCTCACTAATTCTAAAAACAAACAAATAAGTAAGTTCATACAACTTAGCAAATTCTAACTGAAGATTTTAGCTTTGGCATAATTTAATGAAACGAATTATTAAATTGTGTTATGTACCTGCTGTAATATAAACTTTGTAATTGTTGTTCCCCCTGAACGTTTTCACAGAGTATATGTAAGTCATCCAGCAGAAGCACAGAAGGCTGATGTAGAACCAACTCCGAGAATATGCCATCAAACAATTTATGTAATGATTCCATTGTCTTTCCTTTAACGCTCTTGCATTTCAATGTTTTTGTAAAAATTAAATTCGGATATGACTCCAGTTTGTTTGCAATTTCAATGAGCATAGCTGACTTCCCACTACCAGGCTTTCCTTTAAAAAAAAACCAAACATGTTTTAATAAACTATTCAAGTAAAATACAGTTAATTACTCACCACTAATTAATGTATTTTCAAAGCAACTACCACTTCTGGAAAAACTATTTAAAACATTGTTTACTATATCCGAATAATTTCCAATTTCTAATAAATAACACTCATATTTCGTTTTAATTTCGTCCTTTTTGACTTCAAAAATGACATTGCTATCTTCGCTGAACTTGTATTTACAATTTCTAGCTAGGTCATCATTAACTATGACAAACTTTGATGAATTGTTGAACTTCAAAGTACACACTTTATTGTCGATACTTAGTGGTATATCAGAGTTTAATACAGTAACGACATCGCTACAGTCTGCCATAAATTGTTTAAAAGTGTACTCAAAATTTCTTAAGTACTTAGTTTTAGTAAAAACTTCAATTTCAGTCACAAGAGGCGGTTTTTCAACATATTCTACTCTCAGTTTGGCCCCCATTTGACACATAAATTTATCAAATATAGGTTTGCCCACAAACATATCATTTTCATGGACAGTATCCATTTCATTGAGAATATCTTCAAAGGCGATCAATCTGCCATACAATCTATCTAGAAAAACGTTATTGTCTTTTATTAAAGTAACAGAACAAAAGACTGGTGGACTCAAAGTGTTTTCTATAAACCATGTAGTTTTCAAGCACTTTTTAGATGTGAATATGTTAAAAATTTTGTCATATCCCTTCAAGTCTTTCACATACGGAAAAATGTCCAAAGGAACAATCCTGAATATTAATTCCTTTTTATAATTCAAGAACTTGTCGATACCATATACACTATTAGTCGGCCTAGACAGTAAATTTGCTAATGCTTTTACTGTTTCAGTGTTAAGACTAAAGCCTCCTACACTTCTTACAGTATCATTGCTTTTCGTAGTGCTTTCAAATTTGTCTTTAATATGAACTTCAGTTAGGAAACCTAGGAAACCGAGAGGTACAGGGTTAACGTCATCTAAAAATAACTTGCTCAAATACGAAATTAAAGGAAATTGGGGTGGTATCTTACCAACAAAAACTGTTATGTTTAAGTTATTTCCTATCCATATTACAAATTTCTGTTGTTTATAAACGGCTCTTATCTGGGTAAGTAGTGTTTCTTGAATATTGTCAGAAAATGACGCCTACAAAAGTATGATGATTAATGAAATGAAGGTTAACATGATAAAAGAAGTAATTTTAATAACTAGTACAAAATTTTAAAAAACAGTAAGCACTAGTAGATATGTTAAAAACGTAAATTAAGTTATATAGTATATAAAATTATTTAATAGTTAAATTAGTCATTAAAGGTTTTTACTTACTAGTATCTCATAATCCACTTGATTAATTGGAGTTATAGTGACACTATTTATAATAGGAAACTCTGGTACTTCGATCAGATATACAGTCTCAGCTTCTTCTATTCCTAATGCTTTTGCGTAGAGTGAAGCAATACCAATGCAGTTTTCTTGTAAAATGTGTGCCATGCTGCTTGTAGAAAAATATCCAACTTTATTCTCCCCATATAACAACTTAATAGAAGCCTAAAAATGGAATATCATTAGATTTCAGTGAATCGTAATGAAATTAGAATATGTAACTAATCTGGAAGTCACTTTTAAGACGTCTTAAACAAATTAATGATGTAGGAGTATTTCTATAAAGTGAACCATGAATAGAGGGGTTCGACTGCAAACCTATCTTTTCTCCGTATTGTAATTTTTTAAACCCTCTTCCTGTTACAATTTGTATTGAATTTCAGTTATACATAATAACTAATTTGCGAATATTGATATGCACCTTAATACACTAGAAGGGAAATCAACTGTATGGAATAAAACTTGAACTTTGAAATAACTTACCCCATGTTTCAGGAAAGCAAAATTTTTAGGTAAATAGATGAAATTGTCTTTCACCGACAAGTAAGTGACTGAAACGGCCTTTTCCAACATTACACGGTAGTATTAAACACTGGTTTTCAATAATTTCAGATAATTAATTTCAAAACATTGAAGGTTAGAAATGTAGGTTATGTCAATGGAACAAGAAAATCTTGACAAAATACATACGTCAAGACGATAGAGGGGAGAAGGTAGAACAGAAAATGTGTGTTCGGTTTAGATTTGGCTGCATCCTATTGGCCAGGAGTGTGTCCGCCAAGAACAGATGTCACAAATGCCTCCGACTTTTCTGTTAGGGGGTACAACAATCGCTCTCTTGACCAATCACAGCCCAAATCCGATAGTTGACGGTTCAAAACAAAATCAGGAAACCATCAACGACCAAAAGCGTAGAAGCTGACAAGCTTAACGTAACGGACTTTTACGTGTCCATTTTACATTACTTTTTACAAACTGTGACTCTTTGAATCGGTTGATTATAACGGTAAGTAGCATTAGAGCATAGTTTATTAGTCTACACAGCAATTCCTGGATTACATTGAAATTTTCATTCATCTTATCGAGTTTTTTGTGGAGAACTGCTGGAGGCCACCATTTTCTTACCGATCTTTTTCATGTTTTTTCAGTACCGGTGGCCATGTGGTGTTAACATTTACGACGAATATACATATTTTAAACGCATGGTCTTTAATGTATGTAACTGCTGCTTGGTAAAGTCGTTAAAAGGGCGGTAAAACCACAAACGGGGATCGGTTAAGAAGTCCGTTGACGTAACGAGGGTTTCAATTTTTCCGTTATGTAAGTTCAAATAACCTATTTAATATTTGCAATATCCTTCGGTGGTGGACTTAGTACTAAGTGATAGTATGATTTAGGTAAATGTGAAAGCCCACGTGTTGTCCTTTATGGTAGGTTACCTTACCCATTCCAAGAAAAGCAGGTATATTTACCGCCTAATCAGCTCCTTCATCACCCTTAATTATTTTACAGTGAGAGAGTTCTTTTAGTAATGTTGCTTCTTTGCTATTATTGAAAATTATATTTCCAATATATTTATTGAATCAATTAATGATCTCATATAAATCATTGCATATTAATAAATTAGATTAAAGTACCTACAAGTCATTTTGCAACATTTATTTGGGTACAAATGTGGACGTGGAACCACGAGCAGTGTAAAGAATTAAATTGGTTTCATTAATAAACTTCATATAAACTTTTCTGTAAAATTGGGTGGGGCATGGTTCATATTATCAACATTCAGAAGGTTCATATAATTGTTTTTAACACAAATTTAGAATTCACTTTACGGTTAAGTACTTTTTCAGTTACTTTTTCATTATAAATGACTGAAATCATAACAAAGTGGCAGTGTATTGTTAAATTTTAAAAATAGTCATTTGTAGAAATCTGCCCTTTCTTTATGACCTATATTTATACTTTACATCCTATGACTGGACAGTTATAATTACATTAATTTTTTTCAGTCATACTTTAAATCTGACATCTAATTATCTTCTTAAATCTAACAGTATGTATTCTCACAAGAATTGTAAAATGTAACAGAGTAAAGTTTCTTTAAAATATCATGAAACCTGAGCAATTTAAGTGTAATGAGCCTGAAAAGAGAATTCAACCCAATTTCATTTCAATTACTGGATAATAAGCCCAAACTTGCTTGAGAATTATGCTATACTTTTGTAAGGTCAACCTGAAATAGTTCATTTAAACATGTAATGTAATTGCTGCTCTTGAAAACTAGACACTTCTGATTTATTTATCGAGTGCATTAATAATTTACACAACAAATAATTAACCTACCTACTAGGGTATTCATTGTGAAATACCCCACATGTTGATATAAATCTTGAAGTAGGACTTCATGTTTCCTTCCTAAAGAATGAATTCAGGTTCAAAAATTATCTTCATATTTAAATTTATTTATAAAAGTGGGTGTAGTTCTTTAAAAATTATTATCCATCAAAATTCAAAAGGTGTGATTCTTTTAACAATTTCAAATTTATTTAGTGGCTATCAACCCTTTTTTCGTTTACTTTTTCATAAAGAGGTGCTTCGAAATGAGAAGTATTGAAATATTAAGTTGATTGTAATTACCATGTCGATTTCAAACCTGATATTCCTTTGAAATGCAATGAAACCTGAAGCACTGAAAATTTGATTGGTCCCAATTTCAATTCCATTCTAGTAATAAATATTCAACTAAAATATGCAAAACATTATACTTTACTTTCTCACGCACTTTTTCATGATTTATTCACTTCAATATTTTAGTGGTACACGTAGTATTGAAAATGGCGTCAATAAAAACCACCCACAACGTCCTGACAGCCCTCACCAACAGAAAATTGCCAACTCGTAAGAAGCCCATCGCCGCTGAACCAGCTGCAATTCAAAAAGAAACTAAAGCAATGCGGATCAAGAGGAAAGCCGAAAACTCGCCACCGAAAGAAACAAAAGCTAACACCAAGAGAATGGCGTTTGGTGATAGGAATCTGAACATCGGCAGTATAAAGCAAAAGATCACAGATCCAAAACAAAAAAAAGAGCTGCCGGTTAAGAAACCAACTGTGCAATCCAAAACGGTGATGTCTGTGAAAACTGTACTTAAATCTAAGCAGAATGAGAATATTCCTGCTGCACCAGGCAATAAGGTGAGAAAAATGATGAATTTAAAATGTTGTCATCAAATGTATGAGTACCTTTTTGTTTAAAGAATTTTGAAAAAATATATCTTGTTTCAGCTTTTAAAAAGAGGTGCGGTAAAGAACATTGTAGTTCCTAATCAAACTGCCATAAAGCCTAAACAAGTGTTGAAAGAAAACAACTCTGACAATAAAGCTAACAAAGAACAAAAGGCTAAAAGACTGAGCAATGAGTTTGAAAAGACTGATGAATCATTGTACTCTACCGCACTAGAGGATTGGTAAGTTTCCATAGACTAAACTTTTTATTGTATTCTAAAATGTTACATGCATTATGGATTCCTACCAAATTTGGTCTTCGTGTTTGTCCTTGTGAATTTTTCTGAAGTAGTTTCTTATTTTAAATTTAACATCGACGCAGTACTTTCATAAGTTGCCAGAGCATTAACCATTGCAGCCTTTCAAATATGAGTAGCGTTCTTAATACTTGAGTAAGTAGCTCTAGATAGAAATAACTGCCGACTATAAAATTATCCTCATCAGATAAAATTTATATAAAACTTGTAGTAATGACTCTACCTACTTCAGTGCCAAGAAACACTCACTGAGGTCCTCTAAATCATCATTAAGAAAACCATCCAGTTCTAATAATGAAGATGAGAAAGTGGAAGAGGAGAGTTTGAGCTTCACTAGTGTAGCCCATCAATTAGAAAAGAAACTCACCTTGGTCGAGTATCAAGTCCCAGATGGTGTTGAGGATTTCGACAAGGAGAATTGGGATGATATTTTTCAAGTGTCGCACTACGCTATGGACATCTTTAATTACTTGAAAAGTAGAGAGGTAACTTTTTTAAATTATTCAACCTAACATGTGAGGTAATATTTCTGTTATTATAAGCCACAGTTTGAAATTGCTGATTACATGAATACACAAGTCAGTCTTACCCAATGGATGAGGTCACTACTAGTTGATTGGATGGTTGAAATCCAAGAAAGCTTCGAATTGAATCATGAAACTCTCTACTTAGGCATTAAATTAGTTGATATGTACCTGAGTAAGGTAGTTGTTGGGAAAGAGACCTTACAGCTTGTAGGTGCTGCCGCAATGTTTATCGCTAGTAAATATGATGAAAGGTAATTTAATCAATACATCATCAACTAACCAGGTCACCTATGTCAACGTTTCTTTTAGGGTACCACCCACGATAGCTGATTTTCTGTACATTTGTGACGGTGCTTATGTAAAGCAGGAACTGCAAAGAATGGAAATAAATTTATTAAAAGTGTGTGATTTCAATTTAGGAATTCCGATCAGTTACAGGTTTCTAAGGAGATATGCTCGTGTAAGAAATTTAAACTTTTTTGAGAATCTTAACATATAATTTGTAGAATGAATATATTTCAAAAATCGAAGAGTTAAGTAAACCATTTTTAGTGTGGCAAAGTTACGATGCCTATTTTAACCCTGGCAAGGTTTATCCTGGAGTTTTCGCTCATGGATTATAGGACAATATCACTGAGAGATTCGAAACTGGCTTCAGCGGCTCTGTATTTAGCATTGAAAATGAAAAATGTTAGCGGATGGACTCAGACGTTAGAATACTACACAGGTGAATGTTTTCTTATTTTTCTAATTATGGAATGTTATTTTCTCTTAATGAGAATAACAAACAATGATGATAATCGTGCAAATTACCCTTTCATCTCATTTAATTATCTCTATTTCAGGTTATAAGCTAGACGAATTTAAAGATATAGTAACTTTGCTCAATGATGGACTTCACACTCCACCCAAATCTCAACTTATGACTGTCCGGAATAAATATTCTCACAAAATATTCTTCCAAGTCGCGAGAACCCCACTCATTTCAAATGAAGATTTATGGAAATAATTTGGACCTATTTTACAAATTTTACCCATAATACCTCTTTCATTTTTTATTGACAATTTTTTTATAAATGTTTTTGTGTAATAAAGTACCCATAATATCATTTTTGATATTTATACATATATAACGTCTGTCTACAATGTAATTTTAGGAATTATTGTCAAATATATTTTACTATGACTGCAATTTTCTCTTTCGTTTTGTAGGAAAATGTATACAATGTTCTATAAATTATTGCAATCGTTCAAGGCTCTTTTGTATATCACTGTATGTTGTTGAATCTTTAAATAAATACTTTTAAAAACCTGCGATTTTTCTATTTTTGTTTTAAGAGGAAAAACTGTTCATCTTTATAGAAACTTAAAATATTTATTGGTTACAAAATAAATATATAAATCAATACAAAAATATCTACGTTACCCCTTGCATTATTCAAGATGGTCACTAGTTTTTTTCCTTTCATGTATCCTCAAGCATTTCTTACAAGGATCGGTATTATTCCAACAAGTATTATGATAACAGCTTCCACACTTTTCACATCTTCGTACGATTCTCATTTGCCATGGAAAGATCACTGCTTCCGAATTACAGATCTCACAGATAAAACCTCTTGCCAAACATAACTAGAAAGATATAGCAAATGTGGTATTTGTTTGTTGGAAGTTAACTGCTTTGATTTAGAATTGGCAAATTTTAGTTTTTGTTATATAAATGAATTATCTTGTTATACATACTTTGCATTCTGAGGTGTGCCTGCAACAAATTTCTACTAAATCCCTAAGCTTTGTCTTCATATCACCACTACGAACATTGACTAGATCATTCATAGAATATACTTCAGGCTCAAACAACAAATAGGAAATTTCCTGTTCCAATCTCTCCTGTGCTCTAAAAAAAACATGACCAATAACTAGAATATTATCATTTAGGTGACAGACTTACAATTCTGCATATTTGCAAGTAAAAATAAAATCTTTCAAATAGTAAAGTCCTAAACGATACTTCCTACAAAACATCAAGTTTTTTGACATTTTTCCTATGTTTTTATTCAACTCAAACACCCTAAATAAAGGATCCATGTACATTTGCTCTAAAAGACGGTATGAAAAGTTTGATACTGGATACCTAAAAGAAGTTAGTAGATACAATCTTTACACCAATAGAATTTTATTAATTACCTTGTGAAATCCCACTTTTGCAAAACTCTGCCAGGAATAAGAGCTAACTGATTGGTGTGGCAACCTGTGCAAAAGTATCGTCCTAAATACTCGCAATATCGAAATTTCGAAGCATATTTCGGGGCGACTCTCATGCTGCATCCAGCACATCGATAATCTTGTTTAGCCATTAAATTTTTTCTTCTAAAAATATTGAACATTACATACCTTCATGAAACTTGTAAAGCAATATCTTAAAAGCACATCTATTTAAACTAGTAAATATTTCTAAGCTTACATTTTAGGGGAATGCAAAGTAAATATAATTTGAGGCCTAGGAGGAGCCCATTCCTGGGTGCCCCTCAAAGGAGTGGTAACTTCTTCAGCACTATCAGGACTAACTGGCCAACTTTTTGGTAATGGTAACAGTGCTTGTGGAGCTTCCTCCTCGGTGACTAGCCATTCCAGATCTGAAGCCCTTAAAAATATAATTACTGGTGAGTAATCACTCCAATGAATTATTTAATAAAATGAGAAAGCATCAGGTACCTCAGGTTATCCTGAAATAAATTAGACTTACATTTTTTACATTATTTAAATTAGAATTACTACAAATCCGTACTTCCTATAATTTTTGAGGTTCTGAAAGCTTGAACGTTTACATTTCATTTGAATCCAACTTTTATCTCTTTAATGGAATAGTTTAACTTCTCACATTTCCACTATGTCTTACCTAGGTAGCTGTCGATCACTGAACTTGCTTATCAATGAAATAGCTACTCCTTCAGCGGACATAACATCAGAAGCACCATCAGGGGCACCTCTAGGTCGTTTCATGAGGTCGGCTTCTGAATAAAGCGATGCCATAGACATTGATAACCCCATATTATCTTTCAAGTTTGATGCTTGACTTATCTCTAAATCCTCCACATCGTCTGAGCTTAGACCATCAGAGAGGGTGTCGGGGGTGGTTGAACAGGGACTTACACTTGTTGTGGCTATGACAAAAACACAATACTTTATATAATACTTTATATTATAATAGTGGAAAAAGTATTTTAAAATTCTTTATGTACTTACTGTCTGTTTTCCCATCACTTAACAAACTAGCAGCCCAAAACCTCCTGTGTTTCTCTATTG
The DNA here is from genome assembly GCA_963576515.1 of Cryptocephalus primarius. Lineage (NCBI taxonomy): Eukaryota > Metazoa > Arthropoda > Insecta > Coleoptera > Chrysomelidae > Cryptocephalus > Cryptocephalus primarius. The sequence goes on along the minus strand of OY754942.1, from coordinate 13,868,826 downwards.
CTCTTTCAGTCCTCCTCAACCTTATCCTTTGCTTTAAATCCATTATTTCAGGATCACTGTCATCCATTTGCTCTTCTGATAGCTTGAAATTCTTTTTACATCTGAAATAAATGTCATCATTAGTCACAATTTCGAATATTGTTTATTATTAACTACTAAAGAAAGATTTATAGAAATAACACATATTTATTTCAACTCTATCACCATATAATTTTTTTTTAAAGAAATTGTGGAAAACGTTTTATCATTGTCAGTAGGATATTCTTTGCATTATTTATGTAATATATAAAGAATATATTTTCCATTTACCTGATTTGTTCCATAGCAGAAATTATAGCTTCTGATATACTAAAATGTGCATTTTCCCGATCTAACTCGGCATTGGCTTTGGCGAATTGACTAGAGCTCAGAAATGAAAGTAGACTTTGTCCTTTCTTCGGTTTAGGGAAATAACCTGTGGCCATCGGCAGCACACTCATACCGCCATCCTCGATAAATGATTTCTTTGGTAACTTTGTGTAGTCTTTCTCTCCAGGCATTGGAAGGAAGGAGTCCACCATAGATAATGGGGAAGTTGACATGCTAAAGTTACTTTTTGTCTTTGGATCGGGAAGAGATTTTGTGGATAACAGCAAATCTTCATTGGTAATGGTACCACTACTCTGGGAGCTGCTGAGAGGTGGGGTATGTTCTAAGATATCCTGGTTGTTTATGATTATGTGTTTTACCTCCCGAGGCTTTCCAGAAGTATTGCACTTTTTCAAGTTAGATTTACGAGATTTCAATTGTAGAGTGGCATAGTCCACCCTAGAGCAGTTTGGGGCTAGTTTATTTGTCTTCTTTGAGTAAACGGGAGTAGAGGGTGTAGTTTTGCTTTGTAGGTGAATGTGTGAATCATTTTTCGCTCCGGGTGTTTGCAAAGAAGGCATACTATGCCACAACTTCAACTTTCCATAAATATTAGATTCCTTTTTGACTAGAGAGTTTGAGACTAAATTTCCTGACATGTTTTGCATTGTTTTACTTCTTTTTTCCTCATGTATTTTCTTTAATTGACTGTCAGGAAATGAGGAACACCTCCTGTGGACTTTTTGAAAGCCACCAGCCTTGTTTAAGAACAGGCAAGGGTTTATTTCGGAAATAAGACTAGGCTGGTTTCGTTCAACAGATCTGAGACATATCAATGTAGCCTCTGCATATTTCTGTTGGCAAAGAAATGCATACGATTGATAACAGCTCTTCAAATGTGACTGATCAGATAATAACCAAGAGAGCTTCTGAGACAGTGAATGATTTTCAAGACTCCTATATAACCAGATTGATGATTTGTCACCTTTTAACTGTGCTGGAATGTGCGGTTGGTACTCACAGTCGGTGGAGAAGTATGATTTTGAGTTTTCGGGCTGTAGCCATTCGAGACCTTGGATGAAGTTGTAGTAGCTGTTCTCCTAAAATTTAATATGCATTATGACTCATTCATTAATTGAATAAGTGTTTAACAAATAAGTACTGAAGTTGTATGCCGCACCAATTAGCAACTATTTACAGGTGCACGGAACTCTTTAATGCACACATATATTTCTCAAATGGCATACTTTATCCAATGATTTTCATATATGTCAATTAAAATTAATTTGTTTCTAGATAAATAAGAATGTGGCTAGATATGGTTCAAGGCTGATTTCAACACTCTACTCAAGTTATTAGATATGAAAAGACAATATACCCACCTACATTGCAATTTACTACATTATATCTTGCGAAAAATGAAATGACAAGTAAATGTCTTTGTGGATGTCTGGGTAAGTACTATAAAAGAATTTACCAGCTTTAAATAGGGCCTGTTACCTGTTATAGGCCATGGTCGATAGTTGAGATTTGTGAGGACTGGTCGATATTTTTTCGACCTATGGTGACGGTGCTTCATACTAAACAGGATCTTTTTTATAAAATTTGCCAACATATTTTATATACCACAGTTGCAAAATTACACTTCTAAATAAATTCAACCTGATACATAAATTGTATATCTTTGTCATGCAATCTATTTGGAGTAGTCAATCGAAATCAGACGAATTTCATTCATGATAGACATGAATTTATGTGAATTTCAGTGAGAAATCCACTGAAACCCCTTAAGTCTGTTTCAGTATTGCCGAAGGGGCCAGCTACCTCTACAACAAACTCACATTTTTCGAGAACTTGCACCCATGTTTGAATATCTTCTCGACGATATTATGGAGCCTGTTGAGGCCCCCGTAGATTGACCAGACGTTCGCCACTTGGGTCACCAACAGCCCCTCCACGGTACCCTTTAAGTCTTGCAGCAGCTGTTGGTACTTGAGCGTATAATCGAAGGAGTCACCCATATCTTGTTTTACTGCTGTAACGACACCGGATGTCGATAATATTTATTTAGGATAGTGTAATCAGAAACAAATAAAACACCCATCTTTTAATGTGAATGCACATGTCAAAGTTGAGGGATGTCAAAGTAATACATAATTTGTATTCTGTGGTTTTGTGGTTTTCAGTTTTCAAAATATGTAGGTTATCCTAAAATATAAATTGCCATTTTTCTTGTCCTTACATTCCTCATCTGATCCTTTTTATAACAGCACTTCACCTCTTGCCATTACACTACTATGGAATCAAGGGAAACCTCCGAACTACAGCAACTGGTATCTAGCGATGCTGAGAATGATGACAGTTTCGTCCAAGATGAAAGCGAAGGAAAAATCATGTCTCCCATAAAGAGCAACAAAGTGGTAGCGACGGTCGCAGGTGAACCTTCCCTCCTACTCATTCCTTCAAACCATTTTCAGATATCGTCTTCCGGTAATACGAGTCGGAGCTCTGTGGCACACAGCATCCGGAGAGGCCATGCCGGAGACAGGCCTGCTATGGGAAGCTCCAAAATAACATTTGTTAATGAACGAAAACTAAGGGAAAACAACAATAAAGCTAGCGCTGTGAGACCCAGGAATGTCCATAAAGGTATTGTGGAGTATTTATGGCTTTGAACAACGTTATGGCTAACACACTATAGGACCTTATCTATTTTATTTACAACCTCTTGAGGTTTTGTGGAGACTAGTGGCTTTATATCCCCTGTTTTCTTTTTATTTATTTTATTTTTTATTTTGGCGCTGCCGTAGACAATCCTAATACAGATATCCGACACCATTCTTTTGTATCCCAAGTGCCCGATGTTAGGCAGATGGAGCACGCATTGCTCGGTCTCCTGGCTGACTTCCACTCAGGGAAGCTACGAGCCTTCGGCAGTGGCTGCAGCATGGAGCAGATGACAAACATTAGGGAGCAGCAGGAGAAACTGGCAAAGCTCCACTTTGATCTCGGCTCGGCGGCCGTGCCCAGTCTGAATGAGGAAAACATCCAGAGATCACGGAATACCATGAGCCAGTTGATACAGAGGTTGGAACAACTCAGTGTTTCTATTGAAGGTTTACATAATAACAACAATAAATGAGTAATGTATTGTTAATTATCTGGGGTTTAGTGTTCAAAATCATAATTTTAGTATGCAAGTCTCTTGCCTATTGTAAATTACAATTATTTTGTACAATGAAGCGTCATTTTTTTATATTAGACTAAAATTCACCTTCATTACCTTGGTGTACTTTCCTATTATTCATTAAATAATTACTCATCTAGGATTGTTATGAAACATTGTGGAACAATGTATTTTCGCATAAATATATAAACTGTATCGTTTAGTTGGTGAAAATAATCCTACAATATTTGAATATAGTCTTTATTTTATCTTGGATTTTTGTATTTTGTACCGATTAAAAAAATGCACCATTATAAGTACATATAATAAATAAATCTTCATTAAACATACCCCCATGCTGATTATTGAAATTTAGATGTTTTCTTAAATTCTCCCAAAAGAAATCCCTCACTGTATAAATAAATAAAATTGAGAAAATGATAGAATTTTCAAATTTTTTTATATTAACATATTTCACTCCAAAGAATCATTTTCTTTAACTATAAAAAGTAACAGCCTACAGAATTCTCAAATTTTTTTATATTAACATATTTCACTCCAAAGAATCATTTTCTTTAACTATAAAAAGTAACAGCCTACTTCCTTGTTCTTGACTTTGTAAACTGAATTCACTAATTTTTTATGTCAACATATTTCACCCCAAAGAATCCTTTTCTTTAACTATAAAAAGTAACAGCCTACTTCCTTGTTCTTGACTTTGTAGATGGTTGATCAACCCTTTTACGCTCTAAAAGTATACACAATGAAAACATAAAAGTGATACAAAGCGACAAACTCATACTTATTTTATTCTCTGCCGCATCAGAAGCTGAAACAAAAGTTCTCTTAAGCTTCGTTTTCTTTGACTCCCTATAGTCCTTCGCAACATCTTTCGAGAGTTCAGCTATCCTGGCCATTAGTTCAGCTGGGTACCTACAAAATTAGAATAGTAATATCCGAACATGTTACAAAAAGAAGAGGTGTCTTTTGGATACTTACGAACATCCCAGGAACTCCACATTTGTGAAAGTTTTGGCCAGGGCGACTAAATGTTCTTCAGAGAACTTACCCTTGTGGGTGTTCATAAATTCTTTTCTAAGTCTCCAGTGATGTTGAGGCTCATGTTCATCCTTGTACTGCTCAATGTCCCAGTCTTTAGAATAAGTTGTTGTCATTTTTTAGAGATAAATTTGCAAGAAAACACTTCTCAATTTTACAAACAATAGAACCACACAACGTAAAACAAAGCTACGTAGAATACGTATATATCATGAAACATATAGACGTCTGTGCCTCTATCACCAAATAATTTTGGATGTTCGATGTTCTGTGTCTACCACTATCGGTTTCAATAAGTTCCTATCCTTCTCCTCCAACCAACCCACTGTCCTATTCACCAACACGTGCCAAAGGATAAAAGTCATAGATAAAAGCCTATGGATAAAAGTATTGATGACTATCATGCAAGTTCTGACTGACAGACTAAACTAGACTAGATTGTTTGTTAATATTTCTAACCTGTGACAAATACGTATTCATTTTTTTACAAGTAAATTGAGTCAAGATGTTAGATAAAACTTGTAACTCCAGTGTTCCTCTGAACTTCGAAAATAAAATCATCCTTGCACCAATGGTAAGAGTGGGTACCTTGCCTATGAGACTCTTAGCTTTAGAATATGGTGCTGACATCGTTTACTCTGAAGAACTGATTGATTGGAAGTTTCTGAAATCTGCTAGGATGGTGAATGGTTAGGTGAGCAATTTCGTACTTAAACTTTTACCCTTTCAAACAACATGTTACAGATGCTTTGGGTACTATTGATTACCTCGATTTATCTGATGGTACCATAGTCTTCCGAACTTGCAGCAAAGAGAGGGATAAGGTTGTAGTGCAACTGGGAACATGTGATCCCCAAAGGGCCCTTAAAGTGGCCAAAATGATGTAAGATTGTGTCCTGAAAGTGAACATGAATATAAATTTTTAACTTGCAGAGAACGTGATGTCGCAGGCATTGATATAAACATGGGATGCCCAAAAGAATTTTCTCTGAAAGGTGGCATGGGTGCTGCATTGCTAACGCAACCTGACAAGGCTAAAGCAATTCTTTCGACATTAGTAGAAAACGTGAAAATTCCTATTACATGTAAAATTAGAGTTTTTGAAAATATCAATGAGACTCTTGATTTAGTGAAAAATCTAGAGTCAACTGGGATCTCTGCTATAGCGGTCCACGGTAGAACAAAACAGGAGAGGCCACAGCATTCTAATAGGAACGAAATGATCAAAAGCATTGCTGAAAAGCTGAAGATTCCAGTAATAGCCAAGTACAATAATGCCAGATGTAACAATGTATATAGCTTATTAACCGTATGTTTTTAGTGGTGGCTCCAGAGAAATTGATTTCCATAAAGATATTTTCAAATTTAAGGAACGATGTGGGTGCAGTAGTGTGATGATAGCTAGAGCTGCTGAAGAAAATTGCTCTATATTCCACCCAGGGGAGTTGAAACAAATCGATGAAGTTATTACGGATTATTTAAAATTGGCTATAGAATATGATAACTCTCCTAGTAATACTAAATATTGTATACAGAATATGTTAAAAGATCTCCAAGAAACCCCCAGAGGGAAGAAATTTTTGGAATGCCAGACCTTGGAACAAATTTGGTAAAATTCACAACTTTGTCCAGTAATTGACAAATGCATTTTAAACTTTTATTTTGTAGTAATATATGGAATTTAGGAGAACACTGTCGGAAAAAACAATTAGAATACCAATCCAAAGGTATGCTGAGTCGGTGGGGAATTGCTCCCGAAGTGCTTGATCCTCAAAAGAAAAAGAAAAAAACTGAGATCGATAATGAACATATTGATTTCACATTAAACTGTGCTTTCCTCAGGGCTAATTATGCAGAAGACTCAGATTTACCCAAAACAAAATTGATCACTTATTGTGGGAAAAGCAAGTTACTTTTGCCAAAGTACAAAGTGTTTAATGAAAATAAATTGTTTAGGGGAATCTGCATTGTCTGTGATAAAACATACTCATCTACATATTGGTAAGGTGGTGTTTGGGTACTTCAGAAAATAGATCTTATATTTAAAATTTTTAGGGAAAAAAATAAAAAGTTTGCAGAGCAAGGAGCAGCATTAGTTGCTTGTGTTTGTCTTGGTCTTATTGATAAGCAGACTTTGATTGATAATGGAGGGATTTTAGGATGAAAGCCTATGCATTTTTACTTCCATCATGATGATGTTTTGTTAAATATATTGAATACATATTTTCACAAAAAATATAACTTGTGTTTTTAATGAATTAGATTCTATATGGTAGTTTTGCAACATTTTTGGATTACAATGTATTGTTTAGATAACTGGCCTGTATATTATGTAAAATCTGAATGGGTCAAATTATAGTAAAATCCCAGATATAAAAGTTTCATGAGTCATATCGGTCACAGTTGGTTGCCTTCAAAATTATTTTGAAACTAGCACCCAAATCAAAATTTCTTCAAATTGACTCAGGAAAACTATTACATCGCTTGAGAAAAGTTTCTTATTTCATTCATAAATCTGGTCAGGAGAAACGCCTCATGTCCCCACCATTAGATGAGATGTCAAATAATCAGTAATAGTAAAACACTAGACAACTACATATGTTAAAAAACATAAGTAAGACAAATGTATATTTATATAAATGTGGTCAACACTTTTCATAATTTATACCATGGCACTGTACTGGTTTCTTTTGTAAACCGCATAAATCATTCTTGTCGATGTCACATTTATTGGTGTCGTCTACGAATCTTACTTTTTTCATGCATTCAATTCGTGGTATGTCAGGTTTTGCTACCATAATGGGTTCGGGTTTATCTTCTTCATTCACGGTTTTGGTTGAGGGAGGATCAGTGCATTCAACAGTATGCTTTCCACTGCAAATTTCTTTCTGGTCTTTAAGGACTCGTTCATAATGCTTTGCTAAAACTTCTTCAGGAGTGTCGATGTGTTTTGGCACAAAGTGAGAGTATTGAGCTGAAAATATGTGGTTAAATAAAATTTTAAGAATTTCAGATTTGTGGACATCAAACATTGACACTTTATTAAACCTATGGTCCTCACCTTCCGTTTCGGCACATTCAATGTTCTTTATATCACCAATCACAATAGGATAAGGAGACGTTGTGCTTGGTTTCTTAATGCCAAATGGTTCTACAGTAGATTTGTGTATCAAAGAATTTTCGTACTCCTCACGTAGCTTCGCCATTTTCGAGTGTTCTGCCGGATCTGTGGTTCTACTATCGTATTGGGCTAAACACTTTTCTAATTCCGTTTCTTTTTTCTCATCTAGTAAGAAAAATCAGTAAAATAAATAACGTATTAAAGATGAGAAAATGATATGGAACAAATTGTATCGTGAACAAACCTGTATCTTCGAATTCCCATTTCTTTTCGTCTTCCAGATTTTCCAGAACTTTATCTTCGATCTCATCTTTGAGGTAGCCTTTGTTAAACATGTAATTCCTCACATTCTCTATCACTTCACAAGGGAATTTGCTGGGATTTGCCTTCATATATCTATAAACGTACAGGTCTGCTCCGACGATTATAAATCTCTGCTGGAAAACGATTATAGTCGCGCCGATGTAAAAATCCGAAGGCGTATAAAAGTCGGGATTAAGTGGATCCGAACCTAAAAAAATATGAAGTTTGAAAGTTGCGTTTTAAATTTTTATGAACAAGTAATCATACCTGGTTTGACGAGGTAAGTACTCCTGAGGTACTTTCCTCCTATGATCCCCGAATTTCTTATAGGGGGCTCTAGAATTGTGCAAGTACCATCCGCAAGGGAATACTTTAACACGAATCTTCTTATCTTATCCTCAGGATGGACTGCATCCATCACCATTTCGTACCTCAGATACTTGTTCGCATTCACTAACTGCTTGACTACATCCTTCTTCGGTTGTTTCGGCATGAAAGTTAGAGTATTTTGTAAAGAATCTTCAAGGCTTCCTAGGCCATCGTGAGGAGGTATGGGATTCTTTGCTGGCTTGGGCTTGTCGTCTTCTATACTTAAAGGCGGCTTCTGTTCTATACCGAGCACTTTTCTGAAGTAATTCCTAGTAAATTTATCGCAATCGTAGATGAGCATATCTCTGCCCAAAACAAAAATGGTTTCACCAACTTGGAAGTCCTTCGGCTGGTAATATTCCGTCACTTCTGCATCAGTTGTTTCTAGATAAATGGCTGGGTATGTAGTCGGCGTATCGTTATAACGCTGAGGGAAATTCGAAACATTTACAGTATAGTTTTTGTAATGAACTACTGGTGAAACTTATAACAACTAGTAAAGAGGGTTAAATATAGGCATTACCTTGGGCAGTTTCATTTTCCTCAATAAAATAGGATAAGGATCTCTCCCATCATTCTTCTCGTGCACCTCTTTCACGCACACTGTGTCATCGGAAAGGAAATACAGAATTTCATACTTCCCCAAAATTCCAAAAGGATTCTCCCTATCATCCCAAGCGGCTTTGAACCTTGAATAATAAATGCAGTTATAAGAATGCCTATTTGAGTAAGCCATACTCACTTTAAAACTTTCCCATCATATTCCAGGAACCTTCGGAGTTTATCATCAGCTGGAGGAGTTTTTGATACTGTCGGTCTTTCTTTTAGCTGCCTATCTCGAATATACGGATCGACTGGCATTTCTTCCGCTTCGTTTATTTCCAAACCTTGACTCGCCATGTACTCCTGGAGATACATGTATCAAGTGTTAAAATATGCGTTGTCGTTGTAGTAAGTAATAACTTACTCTGGTAAATACATCACAGTCAACTGTGTGGTAAACAACCCCATAAAAGGCCAAATCCTTCCCTACGTTAAAATCCTTCCAATGCCAAACGTTCCCCAGGTTATCCTTCGGTATTTTCTGTCTCCTTACAAGTCTCCCTTGTTCTAAGCCACTATTCTAAAATAAAGCAATTGGTTTTAGAATAGTCATCCAAGGCTTGGTCTTTCCTTTCAATAATGTCTTACCGGGACTCGTGGTTCCATAACGGTAATGGTGTCGTCTTCCAGAAAATAGATAATATTCACCTGCCTCACCCTGTAATACTCATTAGGTGATTCAACCACGGACTGCTTAAAAAAAGCCTTAAAGGTAAGGCATTTCTGGTCGTATAGGACAAAATGGGGCATAAATTGTGGATAAACTTTTGATTTCGTCCGGCCATAAGTCAGAGAAGGATCGAATGGAACTGTATCAGTTGTAGATAAATATTTAACTGTGTTGGCATCTAATTCCCTTCCGCCAATGCCACAAAACTCCTTTTTGGGGATCTTGTAGCCATTGCAGATGCCGAAAGTTTGAGATAAATGGTATCTGGTTAACTAAAAAATAAATACCAAGTACATATTGAAATATAAAGGCCCATTTATAAAAAGATACTCTATTGAGCATATCAAAAAATCCAGCAGAAAGAAGAGTAAGCTGGAATAGGTAAAATAATTTTATAGGAAAGTTAAGGAAAACCCTACACTGGGCTAGTTCTAACGAGATATAAAATTGCTGTGTTCAGCTAATGGTAAAAGAATTTAAAAAAATGAAAGGAATATGTATTTAAAACAGAGAATATGTGTGAGCTTTTACGATGTCCCATTTTTTTCGGTTCAGATTATGATCTAAATGTTATCTACACGTTGTATACTTACGGTAGGATCGTAGAAATTAAAACCAGGTAGTTTGGGTAATCCAGCCATTTCTTAATTTTACTTAAAGAACGCGAGTTACAATTTGTTTAAAGTGATGTAATTGACAAAACGATATTATCGTCATAGCAACATAATTTGAATTTAGCGCTCTTGGTGAATTCTTCATGAATCGTCCCATTGGTTACATTCGATTTAGTTCGGGTTACGAGTGAGTGAGGTCGTGTTTATCGTTGAATTAGAGGAAGTGACGCGTACCGACGCTTATTTGACTCGCGTTCTTTCCCGTTCACTTCCATTTTGTTTTGGTGTTGGACGTGGTAAAGTGGTGAGTTGTACCGGCCCGACTGACTTTATTGTACGTCAGTAGTATTTAAAGGTAAGTGGAAACTGGGCTGTATTTCTTCGACTGTGTAAAAATTGATTGCTTTGAAATTATAACAACTGTGAAAGGTAAACAAACTTGTGTTTGTATAATCTGAAAAAATAAATGAATGCGTTCCGGGTTCGACCGACGCCATTACTTATTTCGGGCGAAATATGACTAGATAATGATTAATTCGAAAGATTGTTCTGATCATTGCGAATTTATGTAACGCAGGATAAAAATGGCGGATTCGCAAGCCGACGCACCTTCCGCGCCACAGGCGGCAGCGAACGACTCCCCGTCCGCACAAAAGGGGGGCCCGCCCGGTATGATGGGTATAGGCCGAGGAGGCGGCGGCGGGGGTTTCAGAGGCCGGGGCCGCGGCGGCGACAGAGGCGGAGGCGGTGGCGATAGAGGTGGAATGAGGGGACGCGGAGGCTTCAGAGGAAGGTGAGTACCTCATATTTCTTTGCATCCCCTTACACTAGAATCTGTTGTTTTAATCAGACCATTAGGATCTTCACAAATAGATCATGGGCCCTAAAAGTACAAGGCCTGTTGCAGCAAGTAGAAAATCATTTATTTCTAGTCACTCCTACATTTTCTTTTCGGCTTTTATTATTCACATCATTGATGGTATACTAATGGACCGCTAGGAAATAATGGGTTAGTTACATGTTGATCTAAGGATGTGGTCCATGTTAGTAGAATTAAACATGTGTGGATGTGTTGCCAGTACGTTGTTAGGTCAACTCATTGGTCATAACATGCCAACATGTAGAAGGGCCATTAGACATTGTATTGAAAGAACTACACATGGTTACTAATTACTACCACTACTTCACTTCGGCTTCTACCATTATTTATTTTAAAAAGGTTTTACACTGCATTATGGTTTTATAGAGTTATTATCGATAAGTAGTGATGCTTTCGGAAAAAATGTTTTTCTTGTTTCACCTGATTTCAACTTACTCGTTTTTCATATTATCATCTGAAAAGTATTCTGTTAGTTTTTCAAGGGGAGGACCAGGGGGCCCTCCAGGACGAGGTGGACAAATGAGAGGGCGTGGCGGCCCTAGAGGGGCCCCAAGAGGAAGATTCCCACCTGGCGGACCGGGTTAGTGAACTCAGTTTTTTTACCTTGATTACACTTCAGTCTGGTTCCTTGGTTCATTGAACTTATTTGGTTTTGGTTAATATATTTTTGTATTGAATATAATTCTGTTCATGGCCATCATGTGGCAGTTTTTATGGATTTCAAGATTTAATGTAGTTAAAACCTTTGTGGGGTAATTGTACTATAAACTTTGTTTCTTATAAAGCCAGCAATAAAAAGCGATTTAACTCATTAATGTAAATTGCGTTGATTCTAAATATGCTTATACTTCTAATGAAAAAGTATTTTATTAGTGTATAACCAACCAAAATTTCATGTCTTCAAACTATATTAAGTATCCTAATGTACAATATGCATTTACAATATTTCTTCATGGGGAAAAAATATTATATAATGGGAGTCATTTTTGTTTAATTCATGCAGTCTTTCATTGAAACAGCCACACGATGAGAAGAAGAATCTGTTATTATTCTATGTGGGGGTTTAATTTAATACTTTAATTTAATAATTTAATTTAATACCAATTTAATAATTGGTATAAAATCTTTCCATTTGTTTTTTATTTAACGTCATGCAGAGTGTGTGTCAAAGTCAGGAATTAATGGAAGAAAGGTGATCGATAAGTATTTCCAATTAAAATAATTTTGTTTATTGGATGATTAACAGAGAACAATCTAATAACTACTCATTCGTTTACTTTAGGAGCCATAGTCCATGTTATAACTTCACGAACCACCCCACTTTGTTAGTTTCCTGGCTTACAGGACACCCTGTATCTTAACTTATTACAAACATTATTTTCCTTTGTTTTGACTTTTGTTTAATTTACTTTTTTTTCTTTCCATCACTATCTCTTGGGTAGTGAATTTCTCAGCTGGTTTTTCACCAGGTGGGATGGGCGGCGACGGGCCGGGAGGACCTGGCGGCAGAGGCGGCCGTGGTATGGGACGCGGTGGACCCGGAGGCTTCCGCGGTGGACGTGGCGGTGATAGAGGCGGCATGGGCGGTGGCGACAGAGGCCGCGGGGGTGGCCGAGGGGGGCTCGGTGGTCGCGTAGGTGGCGACAGGGGCCGTGGCGGCTTTGGTGGTGGTAGAGGCGGAATGGGAGACCGTGGAGGACGCGGTGGCGTTATGGGCCAAAAGAGGACACCGGGACAATTTGGACAACAGGGCGGACAAGGGGGGCCTGGCTCGAAGAGGCCGAGGTTCGATAATGGCGGACAAAATGGGTACAATCAAGGGTAAGGAAGCATTTATAAAGTGACAGTAATCGATAAAGGTGATTAACAAAACATGAACTGTTGGACTTGTAATGTTTCGTTTTAATGAATTTTTGCACCTTTATTATCTTCCTATCAAGAATTTTTAGTTTCTTGTTATATTAACTAAGGTGCTATATTATATCTTCCATTATTTGCAACCCGCGCTTACGAATTACTAAGCGTGTTACTAAACAGGAAGGACAATAGAGACATCACCGATAAGTCATTCTCTCAAACTACAACCTTTTGTACTTCTTATTTGAAGACAAGGATCCTTGAATTTTGTTATATGCCTATATAATAAGCAAATAATTAATATGTTTTGTATTAATTTTACAGCGGCTATGGCGGTCAATCATCATATTCATCTCAGCCGTATGGTGGTGGTGGACAATATGGAGGTGGTAATTCCGGAGGTGGTTATAACCAATATTCTGGTAACTCCGGCGGTGGTGGGGGCGGGGGTTATGACAGTCAAAACTACTCGTCATATTCGGGTGGTGCCGGTGGCGGGTATGGGGGAGGATCGGACTATTCTGGGTATGGAGGTGCCTCTGCTGGAGGAGACTATGGAGCTCAGGGCTACAATAGTGGAGGAGGATCAGGGGGCTACAGTAGTCAGTCTGGTGGTTATGAAGATCGAGGTGCAGGAGGGTATTCTTCCGCTGGAGGATATGGTGAGTACAATATTCTTTTGTTGTGTATTGGAGGGGACTTTTAAATGTTATTTTGTGTAGATAGTTTCTAGGAGAAATCATATTTTAATGACTAGAATTTCAGATGCAGCTAGGTTTTAAATATTATTTCAGATAAGAAAAGTCCCCCCTTCTTTCCCTTCTATTATTCATTAATTTTTCTGTTCCTTCTTGTTTTTACTGTCCTTCCATTTTTCTAACAATATAGATTGAAGTTTCATTGATATTGCCATTGATTTTTTCTTCAGTACATTTATTTTTATTTGATAGCTCATGTGCAGAAAGTAAGTGCAGCATTTGTCCCGAATAATGTCAAGAAATAAATAATTTGTATCGCGATTATATATGGACAGTTTAGTTTTAAGAATTGAGATCTGTAGTTACTTTCAGATTAAATATATTTTCTCCTAGAACTTATCATTAAAAATTTTTGCAAAAAGTGCCTTTTGCGGTCATAAAATAAAAACTATTGTGTACTTTATATTAAATATAAACCTACAGGACAATAGTTATGCAGTGATTACTTTTGATATTAGTTATATATCAAGTTGCAATAAACATAAGTTGTGAAATTTCCAAGTTGATTTTTTATGACAAGGTGGACTATAAGGAGTTGAATAACATTTATTAATAGAAATAATCAGCTTAAGCTCAGTTCGTTTCAGTAAACACAAAAGTTTATATTTATTGTACATTAACATTTTTGTATAAGCAGTAATAATTAGTACTTCGAAATTATTGTTTTAAAATAATCATGCTTAATGACCAGCAAATAGCCAAAACTATTAGACTGATTAGCAATTTAGAAACCTATTGTGTTGCAAAGTACATTCCGTAGATTTAACTGTAACTGCTTAAGTAGTAATTTAAACTTCGAAAGAAATCATGGAACTATTCCATAATTTTTAGACCATGCCTTTAAACTATTTTCAGGTTCAGCCCAGGCTAGACGGTTTTAAAATATGCCCCAGACACTTCTATCTTGATAGTATTTTATCTAAAATATAGGTGTATCATTGTCCACTAGTGTGATTTAAGAGAATTATTTAATATTCATTTTTTTTATAAAAATTGTAGATGTTTAGTTCTTATTTGTGAAATGAGTGACATTAGAAGGACTTTAATTGGTTTCTTTTTGTTTTTGAGCAAAATGTTTGAGTGATTGAACAAATATGTCTTTGGTAATAGTCAACTTATATTGTAAAGAGGATAATACATAATTGTGAAAGAAAACCTGTGAAGAGGATAATACATAAATGTGAAAGAAAATTGTTCGTGTAGCAGCGCGAAAATACCAACTGAATAATGTGAATAAAATAAAAATTACAATTTTCTAATTTTGTTTTTGTTAATTTTACAATTCACCATTAAAAAGTGGGTAAAATTTTCATAAAAACGTAGTGTAAATCAATAGTAACCATTATTTAAGATATTTGAAGAAATGTTTCAAAATTCCAGGATAACTCAATGGTAAGGTACTATGTACCTCTAGCAATACCGAGTAAAATGATTTAATTAGTCCTCTCCAAAAACATATTTTATAATCATGGAAGTGTTCTATTTCTATCAACTTTTTAAATAATAGAAATAACATTAGTCGATAAGTTATTGTTAAAATGGGCAATTCTGTATACTTGGGCACAACAAAAATAGTACTTGCGTACTTAAAGATGCTACATCAGTCTCGGGCAATTTTTTGACACTCACTGGTATTTCATATTGACATGAAATGAAACCAACTGATGAATCATAGTGTTGAGAAAGTATTTTTCAGTTATAAATAGCAATAAGGGCGAATAATTTATGAAACTTACTTTTGAGTTAATCCAAGAGTTTTAGAACACCAATTTTAAATAAGACATAAAATAAGCAATAGTATTGAAACTAGGAACGCCTATTTTGTTGTATTATTTTTGTGTTATACGAAGGTCAGTATTATTTTACTTTCCAATGAACTTTTAATGTAAAGAAATAAGCAGTGAGTAAATTTTGAATTAGTGCAGCTTGTATTTTACTATTCCTGTATGTTATATGGAAACAATATTTACGCTTGAATAAGATGCCATTGTAAAGGTGAAAGTTTCAAAAAGGTGTATATCAACATGTGAATCGTTTACATCTAGTAACATCATCACAGTATATATTTGTATGTGATACATTAGTTAATAGTCATGAATAAACTACAAAGAAATAGACTAGAAACTAGAAAAATGCATAAAGAAGTAAAATGGTTTTCCATTTACTGGCTATTGGGTCATAATATAAATTATGTACTGTGAGTGTTATACAATTGTAAACACTAAAACATAGTCCCATGGAAAATATTAGGACAGGCAATTTAAAAGATAAACACATTATGAAGAAAAAAATAGATGTAAGTATGTTTGACTATGAAAACAAACTATTGTTTTAATGTAAATATTCACTATTTTAGACAGGGTGTCCATTAAGTACTCTATATTTTTTCCCTTAGACAAACTGCAAATCTTTTTGATTGTAGAGAAATATTTCTTCTTAATTTCTGTAAAACGACAGAATAGAAGAAAGCGCCTAGGTGAGAAAATGTTTGGACACCCTGTACACTGCATGTTTTATAAATGATAAACATTTTCAAGTTGTTTCAGGAACTCTTTTTACCTCATATTAAATTTCTATAAAGGCTTGAATACCGGTTTAGCATCAGATTCGCTAAGAATTAAAAGCTACCCACACATTTGAGCATAAATCGCTCGAGAAATAAAAAATACAGCTGCTGAAATATGTACTTGTTGTTTCTCAATAAGAAACACAAAACATTAAGCAATAACAGTAATCACCATATTCAAATTATCTATTCATTTGGGGAGAAGGAAGAAATTTGTCCTGCTGGTTGTAAAAGTAAAAAATTTATTAAAAAATTTATCTACAAAGGACAGATAATTTAGGTAAAGTATAGATAGCTTGTATTTATTTTATAACTACTATGTTAATTCTTCATTGAGAAAAGTGCATTGAGATGACTAACAAATTTTAAAATAAATTTAATGTCACTTTGAACTAACGCTAACTTACATAAAGACGAATAGATAAGCTAAAAGTTTTTAAAATTTACTACAAAGCAGAAATAGTTCATCTTGGTGCTCCTTAAAGTAGCAAAACAGTATTAAACAAGGCATCATCAGAATGAAATATGATGTATTACATTTATACAAACAGTATCATTTTCATATGAAGTACTGTCAATAAATTTAGTTATATTTTCTTGTTTTGCATACCATAATTTGTTACACATATCTTATAAAGAATATTCAAACTTCTGTCTTAATTTATAAAAAGAACTACCAAGGTTTGCAACTGCTGTTATTAATTTGAGTTTATTTCTAGGTTGAGCTGGATTGGACTGCGTGGGATCGAATGGGTATCGTATTCAAGAACTCTTGATAAATAATGATTTTGATGTGTGTGACGCTTGTCACGGAAATTTTAATCCTTTGATTGAAATATGCATTCCAATTTTCTGTAAGAATAAAGTTGATATTAATGAAGAATCAATTTGAAAAACGTGAATTATAATGTCAAATTACAAAATTGTTCATGAACTAATTACTTCTGACAGGTTTGTTCAAATTAAACCTGTAGGTAAAATGGTAATGGAAAATAAATCATTCAGGGTTAAAATTTCTATTAATTTTTTAACAGCACTGCAAGGAAGGTATCGGGTCCAGATGCTTTAAATATTTAGATTTTACAGGTTTTATGATTGACAATACAACAAGGAACCTTACATTTTGTTGTTTTAATTCCCCACCAGTTTGACTCAGTAATTGTATATTTGATAACAAGTCGATGAGTTGATTATAGATAACATATTTTTTATCGACAAAAACTTGTTAATGAAATCTTTAAGCAGTACCGCACTAAAAACTCATACAAGATGTTGACGTCATCAGTATTTTTAATAATTTGTTACGTTAATATTATACACGCAGGTCAAGTGGAATGGAGTAAATTTAAGGTAACGTGTACCCAAACACGCTTGAAGTATGTGCAGAAATTTAATTTTAAATATTGTTGCATTAATAGTCTGACTTCGGAAAATCCTACAACACGATCGAACAAGAAACTGAACATTTTGAAATATTTAAAGACAACTTGAGACTCATTGAATCCTGCAATGAAAAATTTAAAAATGGTGAAGTTTCCTACAAATTCGGTATAAATCAGTTTACTGATGTTTCAAGGGAAGAATTCAGCTCTTCAATAAAATTATTCAACAATTTCAATAGGCAGCCTTTAAAAATTAAGTCACGTCATAAGGTTAGAGATGGATATTGCACAGGAGAAGAACCTGAAGAGTATGATTGGAGAGACACTGAGGGCTTGTCTAATGTTAAGGATCAACGAAATTTCTATAATGGTTACAGTTGGGCCTTCAGTGTTGTAAGTACTCATTTATTCAAATCCACTACTATTATGTCATTAAACCTAGTAGATCTTTCTTCATACAGGCAGCTGCTGTGGAAACTCAAGTATTTCTTTCTGTCCATACTTTAATACCTTTAAGTGCTCAAAACCTGATCGACTGTTGTGTTCCCATACAAAACACCACCGGATGGTTGCTGGATTTCGCCTTTGACTATCTTTTGTCTGAAGGAATCCTTACCGAAGAGGAATATCCCTACACAGGATCAGTGGATACTTGTCACCAGGATACATGTGGTATTGTAGTGGGGTTGTATGTTGATTTGATCAAGGAGTGCGAAATCAAAACGGCAATAGGTAAAATATAATTGGTAAAGCCATGTAGTGTAATAACTGAATTTTGTTGTATCCTTGATAATCACTGGATTGTATATGCAAGTTTTTTAGATTGGGTATTCTAACGGTATCTTATAGCTCTGGGTTTTCCAGCATAATTTCGTCATGCTCTATGATAGTCATTATTAACTACTTTCTTGATTGAAGGGCTTTACACGTTTTCCCATTTAATAACACAGTTTTTATTCAGAGGTTATTCTTCTTTTAAACGTCATTCTTGATTTTGTTCTAAGAATTCGATTAGCTTGACTGCAGTGATCTTAACACCATGATACCTCTTTTCAAGCTCAAGATGGTCCAGTGACTGTATTCATAGACGCCTCTTATTTATCGAATTACGAGTCTGGGATTATCGATGACAGTTTGTGCAGTAAAGAATGGGACGATTTGAACCATTCAGTTCTAGTTGTGGGATATGGTACGGAAGACGGTGTGGATTTCTGGATCGTCAGGAATTCTTGGGGAAGCCAATGGGGCGAGGAGGGATACTTCAGAATCAAATACGGCAATAACACTTGCGGCATTGCACTTTCACCTTCATATCCTATTATTATTCACAATTAGTGAAGTACTCATATACCTCAATAATTAAGTATGAGCGTAGAATGTAAACCAATAAACCTGTTTGTGCTGATGAAACGTTATCTTTCGTAAATAAAAAGTAAAGTAAATCTCAATATTGAATTTACATACTGACTAAATTAAAATCATATAAGGAAAGGTATAACTAACAAATAATAATTGCGTTTTAATATTACTAATACGCAGCA
This sequence comes from Cryptocephalus primarius, assembly GCA_963576515.1. Classification (NCBI taxonomy): domain Eukaryota; kingdom Metazoa; phylum Arthropoda; class Insecta; order Coleoptera; family Chrysomelidae; genus Cryptocephalus; species Cryptocephalus primarius. The sequence continues at coordinate 13,849,589 of OY754942.1, read as the reverse complement.
GACGCGAAAGCTACACTATTTTAAAAAGTTTCTCATTGCTGTACTTTATTGATCGCATTTGTTTGTAGATTACACATCCTCAAAAAATGATTTTAACATTAATAACTAGGAAATGACCTACCTCCTATGTCAGGATAGATTCAATACTATTATTTTAAACGAGTGTCCAGAACGAAACCTTGAAAAAATCGCTAGGTTTTTGTCAGTGAAAAACACACCAGTCCACAGAAATGTGCCAAAACATACAGTTGCAGTTTTGAAAAACACCACAGAAAATCACATCAAGGTCGAACGTAAACCAGTTAATGAGGTATGATCTATCGACTGGTTTCGATTTCGAGATTCATTGTAGATAACCATTGCCCGCTGAAAAGGAAGTGTGTTTGATCGTGCATAGTGAACAACAATTTATAATAACATGGAGACGCTTTACGAGGATAAAAGCGACTCATTATCCGATGACAAAAAGGAGAAGTGTTTTAAAGATCTGAAAAAGGTTTTGGAAGGTAATGTTATGTACACAATAATTGTCTTGTATTAGACTTTTTGGTTTATTTAAAGCCGATGATGAATTAAAAAACTGGAGAATAGGAGATGAATACATCAAAAGATACTCTGCGAGCACTGGTTTCAATTTTGATGCGACTCTAACTAAAGTAAGTACTGGTTTTAGTTATCATAAGAAATCCCATGTACAATCCTAATTTCATTTTAACAAGGATTGACTTAAAATGAATGTCATCTACTGTATAAAATTTTAACAAAGTTTATATGGGTAACTATAATTTTTACCACAAGAAACATGGATTAAATTTTGTTTGCGAGATCAGAGCAATTGATTTAATGAAAGCCCTGCATTGAATGCGTAATTTAAAAGAATTAATATATATTGACAAAAGAGGTGCCATTTCGTCAAGTTCAATGAAAAATGTTTGGTTGAAATAATAATGTGATATAAATACTAAACGGAATTTGAAATTATTATTAAGATTATAATGCATTATGTATGAAATTATGAATATGTGTTCATATCTTGAATTTAAAGAAAGGCAGTAAACGCTAAAGTAATGTTTAAGCAATGTATAAAGTACCTATGATGTATAATAATGAGGCAAAAAATGGCTTAAATATATTCCTCTGCGTGTTTGATAATATATTGTCTAATAAATGATGCTTGCACTACTTTGTTCCGTCATAACAAAAGATAAGTTTATAATATTACCAAATTGTTGCAGGTACCTTAGAATACGAAATTAATTAATTTAATATTTACCTGAATCTCAAATCCCTTACTATGTTAAAATTCTTTTTATTTATTGTTCCCATTATCGTACGAGTGTCAAATAAATGGTTGTCTTGCCTTAATTCTGATAACACACAGTGTATCTTTTCATACGGACTAGCCACTTTTATTGTAAACAAAGCAAGATATATAAAAGATAGTAGATTGTAATCCTATTTTATTTTCTGTAAGATGCCTATTTTTGTTAAAAAACTTTCTCTACCCCAGGTGTAAGGGTGCCTTATTAAACTTACGACCCGATGTTTTTTGCGCAAAACGTCACATATTTTTTACGAAAAATAGTTTTTTGTTTATCGAAATCAATCAATGTTTTCCTGGAGCACATTTTTTGGAAATAATTCAATAAAATAAAAAATTCAAAACAAGTCTATATTCTATTTTGCATTTTGCATGCATAATTTATTGGTTCGTTGGAAATATTAGTTTGATATACTTATTATGTGTTAATAATACGTTACCAAATTAAATTTTCAAGCCACTTCAAGACCACACAATATTAAAAATCGAAATAACCGCTTTAAGTAAACGAAAACAATTTAATGTAATTTATTTTAGTTGAAACATTTATTTGAGTTACTGAGAGACCACCCCGATTGGTGCAGGACACCATCCCCGATTGGATCGAAGCACATCATAGAGCAAGATATTAGGGTCATGATTCCTCCAGCTTCCGATAAGGAAGGTAGACCCATATACATAGCCAGGGTTGGTAAGTATTTTACTCCTTTCAGAAGATGAAGTTTTATGCTACACATAGGTAACCATTTTTCGGTTTAAGGAAAAGCGGACGTAAGTAAAATGGACCTACTGGACCAAGTAGATGTGGACGACGTGTGGATAGAATACCTTTTCTTGTGTGATCCTTCGGCGGCGGAAAAAGGGCTGTGCGTGATAGTGGACATTGCGAATTACAGCTGGAAGTTACTGAAATGGGTGACTCCCGAAAATGTGAAACTCAGCGTGAGGAAATTGCAAGCTTTACCTTTCAAAGATTACAGGTTTCACATTGTTAACAATTCGGTTTGGGTTAAAGCTGCGATAAATCTAACTTGGCCGTTTTTACCGCAATATGTCAAAAGAATGGTTAGTAATATCATCGATAATTAAGCAGTAAGCATGGATAACGAAAAGGTATTGAATTTGGTTTTTTGGCAAAGACGTACATACATATTTTTTAAATTATATTTTGAAACTTGAAAAATCCTTTCACCTATTTATCCACTGCTTTCTAAAAATGTTTCTATTGTAATTAAAATTTACTTCATTGTTTATTTTTAGATTAAATTCCATTTTGATGATTGGGAATCCTTCCACCAACACATTGACAAAGAAGTCCTGCCTACCGAATACAAGGGATTCACTCAGATGAATTACAACGATTATTACAATAAACTTTTCGATATGAATGATGAAATAGTTTCCAGTTTTAACAAATACAGAACCATTAAAAAATAACGGCAAAAGCGAGATAACAAGGCATTAATTTACAAGCAGATTTGTTGAGTTCGATTTTAGGGATGTTATTATTTTATTTTGGCAAACATTGAAGGTAAACGATTGTTAGTTTGTTACTTATTTGATTTTAATTCAATTTTTTAGATCCAGGCAATGAAAATTATGTTGTGTTTTTTTAATTTGTTTTATTTGTTAGTTTAAATAAACACGGCGTATTTATTTAAATTTACGTAAAAAAGTTACAGAAATTATAGTATTAATTGTTATAATACACACAGCTAATTATCTAATTACATATACGTGTAATGAAACTTTAATCGTTACCCCCATCTCCACTTTTCTTCCAGCTTTTAGCAATTTTTCCAGTAAGTAAATAATACTAATGATTTTTTTGTTATTTCTATTGTTATATGCAATTCTATAACACATTTCTTTTTAGACTGCGGCCTAAAATGATCGGAAGAAACACCTCACAAGATTTGTAACATTATTTCTGAATCACTCTGTATAACTTCAAGTATGGATATATGGTCATTAACATGGGAAGTGGTCATCCAAGTAAGAATAAAGATAATTGTTTTAACTATATAACTACATTAAAGTTTAAAGCTAATTCACAAGAAAAAGTTGCCTGTGATGACACTTTAATTCGATATCAACGTTTACAGGTGAGTATAAAAAAATTGAGGTAAAAATGATTTAATTGAATATCTCGAGTCGATCGTAAAATATAATTTCCAACAGATTAAATAGTAAAAAAAAGTCTTAAACAACAATGTTTTATGATATTGAAGTGCAATTCTCGATGAATATGAAAATATTCGTCACAAAGGAAGTGACAATAATTTTGCTATATTACAACAGAAATAAGTATATATTTTTATATCGTGGACTTTGAAATTCCTTCAAATCATTAGATTTGTTTTCTCGAACGTCAAGTTTCATTTCGATAATTCAGATTCATTATATGAGCACCTTGACAAAGAGGTCCTTCCTATGGAATACACCCAAATAAATTACAAATGCCATCATAATCAATAACTTGATATAAATGATGAAATAGTTTCGAACTGGAAAAAGTACAGAGTTCTAAAAAACGACAAAGAATGAAATTAATGTCTATGAAGCAATTGGGATATTAAAACTAGTTGATCTGAAAAATAAAGATGTTTGTTGCCATTTTACGCTTGATTATTTTGGTGTGAATGAATTAATTTTTTATGGTTTGTTTTAATAAGCAATACAACTTGATAAATTATATTCAAATTGTTAAAAGGCGGTTGTATGCTTGCAACTCGACACATCCTGCCTCCAATCTGCTGGCATGGATGTTTGGGCTCTATTTTGTGAGCAATGGTGAAGGTCATAAATGGTTGCATATCTATCTGGATCAAAGATTTTGGAACAATATTAAAAAATAACACTTAATTTGTGAAAATTAACATGTCACGTGCACGAGCATCTGTCACATATTGCAATGCTTTCCATTTTCCAGAAAAACATAATACAAACAGGATGTATGTTGATAATTGATGCATGGATAGTTAATTCTCTACACTCCTTTACCCACCACATTTTCAGGACAATTTGTATAGAATTTGGAATCTGTACTGGACTAGGAGCAATTATTTTATACCTTGTAGTATGTTTTAAAATCGTGGTATATTGAAATATTTTTAAACAAATTATTACGTTTACCACAAAATGAAACGAAATCATCTTTTTTTATTTTAGGTCTAAAACCGCCTTAAGAAACGAATCGTTAATCTATTTAAAAGTGGCGTCCCTTTTATAGTTCAAATACGTCATTGAGAAACCTTCCACGTACCAGGAGTTATTATCTTGACCTTGTGCAAATTCTCAAAAATTTCGTCGTAAGAAATCATAATTCCATTAAGGAAGAATCCTTAGAATGAGGATTTTTTCTTATTGGATTACGATGTATGGAAGTTTCCTCATGTATAAAATGTGGAGAATAATGGGAAAGGGCGAGTCGTAGCCCAAGCGCGTCTTCAGATCGAGCTTTAATGTGAACGTCTCGTCATTTTAGTGATAATTTTAAACCGTGCTCATCATTTAACACCGAATATCAGGGTAAGTAAAACGCAAATAGTCTTTATTGTCATTAGATTATTAAAGAAAATTACTGCTTTTCATCACTCGATTACTTTTCTCCGGTGTTTGTAATTGGTACATACGATTTTTTTCATGAGTTTGTTAATTATCCTTTCTACATTTGTAAAAAACTAAAAATGGTTCCTTCCTAAACGAGATCCTATTGGATCAAAAAAGTCTTGTTTGTTATAGTAATCAGTGTGTTCAATATTCTTATCGATTTTAAGATCCTTTAAAGATTTTTCCCTCTTAAGGAGTGTTAAAAAGCATTCGTATTTTTTGATCGTTTTACACAGGTACTTCTAAAAATAAAGCATCCATAAGTTTTCGTAAAAAAGTTAAAGAGTTTGAAAAAACAAATCAAAATTTTGAAATTTTAATGAAAAAGGACGAATTAATGTTACGTCCCAAGGAGCAGAAAGTATCACGTTTATCACTTACCCACCATTAATGGGCACTTTCAGTCAAATAAAAAATGGGCGATGTGTCCATTGTATAACTTTCTCCTGAGGCACGTGCCTCATATGAGTTCACAAAGCTCTTGAAAAACTCTCAAAACTATAGTGCCCTTAGGACAATTTTAGAAAAAACATATTTCAAATGACAGTATTAGATGGATAAGTCAAGTTGAAAAGTTTGGAATAAATCACTAGAGCTGTTGTACGAGGCACAGTTGAAAAGTTTGATAATATGTAAAGCCATTTTGCCCTTAAACTATTTTGGCCAAAATCGCATGGATTTGAGTTTTCAGGGAACCACCCCAAATACAAGTTATAGTTTTTCGAAAATCGACCCGGGAAAATACTTTTTTATCATATGAGTACCTCACGTGATAAAGTAAAAGCTGATTATACCTCTGAATACTTTTCTTTCCAGTACACCAATAATGTCTGTGATGGGAGAATCAGGTTTCGCTTCGTGGGCGGCCCAAAGGGCCGCCGGATTCGGGGGCAACATGACCGTCGTAGACAAGGTACCGCCGGAGATGCTCCATATGGTCGACGCCTATTGGTACCAGTACGCGCCGATGAACCCACTGTGGCACGGTATTTTGGGTTTCATGATCGGCGTCTTGGGCTTCATCTCCATCATCGGGAACGGTATGGTGGTCTACATCTTCACCAGCACCAAAGGTCTGAGGACCCCCTCGAACCTTCTGGTCGTCAATTTGGCCTTCTCGGATTTCTGTATGATGCTCACGATGTCTCCTGCTATGGTTATTAATTGCTACTATGAAACATGGGTTTTAGGTAAGGCCACAACGAAACTGAGTAGACTTAAACAGATTTACAGGTGAATAGTATGATTCATTTAATTGAATTTGCTGTGATTGTATCCCAAACATTTAATAGTGAAACTATTAATTCTTCTTAATTAAAAATGGCATTTAGGTTTGTTTCAGCAAATGCAATCTTACATCCATTGAAATAATTTGTTTATTGTCCTGCAGCTATTCCAATGATTAAATGCCTTCGGTCTGGAATATTATGTCTAGCTCTTGCTGGAGCAAACCGCTTTGTATTCACAGCTTAAACGGCACTTGATAGTTTCGCTTCAAACTTCATAGCTATTCTATTTAGCCCATTTCTTGAGTGTTTCCAATCACACGTGTATAGGTCCACTCTTCTGTGAGCTATATGGAATGTTCGGCTCGTTGTTTGGCTGTGGATCCATCTGGACCATGACCTTCATCGCCTTGGACAGATACAATGTCATTGTAAAGGGTCTGAGTGCTCAACCACTTACCAAAAAGACGGCCATGCTGAGGATCCTCCTCATCTGGGCCATGTCTGTTTGCTGGACCATCGCACCTCTCTTCGGATGGAACAGGTAAACACTGCACAAAATCTGTTTCTCTCAAGCCAACAAAATTTGATTTGATTGTTCGAGTTTGCTTGTCAACAGAAGCAATTGTAATTTTTATTTATTTCTTGCCGTTAAGTACATTTTTACTCGCTACACCTTGGATTGAAAGAAATTTCTTTTCCTTTCTCAAAAGACAAACACACCGTTCATTATTCGATTGGAAAGCATTGGAATTGAACGTGAAGAATTTATTTTTACACCCATCATTTTTCGTAGGTAGGCAGTTGTTAATCAGTTTATGGCCGTAGTAAAATTTAAATTTACACGATTCGTAGACGTATCTGAAAGAATATTCCTTTATTAACATCAGAGAAACTATTTCCACTGTTCTATTAAGACCAAAGTATTCGCCCTTTAACCTGCTAATTGTAAAAATAAACAACTTTAAAATCCCTCATGTGTACCCGTCTCATTTCGTCAAATTTACTTTTGCGGTTAACAGGAGGAGGATGAAGTGGAATTCCGAAAATATGTTCATTCTCTGCATATTTTTCGTTTCAGGTATGTTCCCGAGGGCAATATGACCGCCTGCGGGACGGACTATTTATCCAAGGACATAGTCAGCCGAAGTTACATCATGGCTTACGCATTCTTCGTTTATTTCATGCCATTGATTATCATAATCTACTCATATTTCTTCATTGTACAGGTGAGGAGGTACAAAGATATTAAAAACAATCGTTATAACCATTATAGTGATGGATAGTACATGAATATTAGTTCAATTTGTTCCCTAGGATGGAATGAAGTAATTGAAATCAGCAGGTTCGAAATATGAATTTAAAAACTTTCTTCTGGTGTATTCCTATGATTATTTAACATATTTCATTTGGAAATTTATGAGTCATGATTCATAAAGTGCTTGAAATCACCCTCTGCCAATTTTGGCCCTGACCGATATTTATGATAACACCAATTTAGCCACAGGAGATCATGACATTTTCATCTCTTTCAAGCAGAAACCAATGCACAGACGAAACTGATATTCACTCATTTTGGCTGTGATCTTTGAATATCCTGGTTTCTATTCGAGCAAGTTTTATTCATTGATACATTCACTGATTGACTGGTTGAGCTTCATCGTTAGCTTGCACCAGTTATTCCTGATTTGGATTCGGTTGTTCCTTGCGTTATCCGTGATATACACCCTTCACTCCTCTCTAGGCTGTTGCTGCCCACGAAAAATCGATGAGAGATCAAGCCAAGAAGATGAACGTGGCTTCTCTTCGATCGTCCGAATCAGCCCAGACCAGCGCCGAATGCAAGTTGGCCAAGATCGCCCTAATGACCATCTCTCTTTGGTTCATGGCTTGGACGCCCTATCTGGTTACCAACTTCGCTGGCATCTTCGGTAACTCCAAAATCAGCCCATTAGCCACCATCTGGTGTTCTCTCTTCGCCAAGGCTAACGCCGTCTACAACCCTATTGTATACGGGATTAGGTGAGAGCTGTTGCACATCTTTCCTGCTTTAGAGTTTACAGGAACCACAAGATACTTTCTACTTACTGGTACCCTTTTCATGACTGTGTCAGCAACTTTGACACTTAGGTAATTACTTTTCCAGCCATCCAAAGTATCGACTGGCTTTAGAGAAGAAATTCCCGTCTTTGGTTTGCGGTTCAGAACCAGACGACACGGTATCGACGACCACGGGCGCTACCAACGTTGGGGACGAGAAGCCGGCTGCATAAGGAGCTTAATTTTTTTACGAGAACTTGCGGACGTCGCGCCTTGGTGTACGTACATGAAGATATATTTGTATATAAAGATGTAAAAAGTGGTGTTGCGAAGTTTTTTGTTAACAATAAACCCTGCAAGCATGATGAACATGATTTTGATTGGACACTCCTTGCCTTATAGGTAATTAGGAGGATTAACTTTTTACATTTCACCAACTTGCTTCCAGAAACATAGAAGCCTGTGTTAGACCCATACTCTGTGTGATGCTAATAACAATTATGATTGAAAAAGCATAATAACCCATTTAAAATATAATAACACCCAACAGTATTATTGTTAATTAACTTAGTTATCTACTAAATCAGTTAACAGTAATAAATAAGTTAATATATCTACAATTATCGCGACTTTTATCATTAATTCGGTAATCAAGGTTCATCATCGATATTATAAAAAAATACTTTTAATACAAAATATTTCCCTACACTCACTGAATTAACGTCATTCCGACAATTTCTGGTTTTGGTTATATTTTTCACTGTTAGTTATTTTTGTTTTTAGTGGTTGGCATTCGGTGGAATCCGAAGTGGATGGCAGCATTGCGAGGAAACACGTGCGAAGTGTTGATGTCCCCTTCTTGACATTTTAATGTTTATTCTAACCTGTAACTGTGTGAAAGTTAAAAATAATCGTTCAAATAATTCAAGTTAGTTGCTAACAAATGGCCTGCCAGAGGGGGTAAGTCTATGCGGCTTGTATTGAGAATTAAAATTAATGCAGTTCAGTCATCAGATTGTTTATTAATCTGGTTCATTTTGTCCTGCCCCAAACTACGTTTATCCAGTCTCCTGTACATTATGTTTGCGCCTAAGACTCATTTAATGAACTAATTCGATATATAAAAGAAAAATTAAGTATCAGTTAGAATCAGTTGGGAACTTCGAGGGAAGCAAACGAACTTGTTTGACATGTGACACTTGACTTAGTGAACTATGTTAGTGGAGTTCAAGGCGTTGTACTTTCAAGGTTTATTCGACAAAGAGCCTCGGAATGGCGGAAAGTGTCGAAAAAGATGCTGAAGAGAAGCAGACGAAGATTAGTAAAAAAATATTAATTATCGCGGGTAGCGCCCATCTCAACAAAAAATTACAAACTGGTAAGCATACAAATGGTCTTAGATGACCAAACATTTGCTAACAATACCTGTTTCATTTGTAGACAACTCCTTTGCAACACAATATTTGGAAAGTTTTTGTGCAAAGAATGAATCTGCGCCAGAAGAAGTTGAGGAGGTTATATATGTTCAAGCAGAATCGCCCGATGAAGAAGGTTTTTAGTTTCTTTGAACATTAAACATTTTCATTAGTTTAGTGATAGTTTTGAAAATTAGGGAATAGACCTCTTCTCTTTATTTGATGCAAATGTAAAGATCAACATTTTAGAAAGGTAGTTTTTGGGTTTTCATAGCCCACATTCTATTGTGTTTAACAAGACCTATTTCAAGTTCAAACTATTGCTTATCATCGAAAGCTAATATTACCATCCATATTACTTATCATAAAAATAAGTTTCTGTTGCCATACCAAGTTTAATCAATAATAGTAATAATTTGTTTAGATCCATAAAACAAAATTGAGGGAAGACAGTATTTACGAATTAATATTCATATATTTGATTTATCTCCGAAGTTTTACCATACTGGAGACATTGGCTTGGCATGTCATTTACTGTTGAGTACATGTATTCCTACTTGTTTAGAAACATTGGATAGCAGCTCTTTGGACGATGTGATGAAAGGAAAAGCATTGCAAGAATATGAAGGTTTGAAATTGTGTTTACGCTAATAATGTAAATTCAAGTAATATTAGAACATTTGATTAATTATTTTTCCTACCTTAGATGATATCACTGATGTTGAAGAGAATGGAAGCGGCAAAGGTTCACCCTCTGCTGATCAAGGTTGTAATACATACCAATTTTGTCCTTTTTTTTTTGTTTGTTGATTAACGATTTTATACTGATAACTGTATAAATTTAGATGCTGATGGCAGTAATATTTGGAGTAATACGTCGATTAATTTACTATTAGGAGAGTACAAAAAGCGCATTGGTCAGTTCAGAGATCGTAAAATCAAAAAAGTGCCTTTATGGCGTGAAATCGGAGCAGTATTCAAAAAGAAAAATAAGAGCTTCGGCCCCATGACAATATACACAAAATTCCGAAATATGAAATCGATTTATAGGAAAATTAAACTAAATGAGTTATTGAGGACATCAGGAGCTGGATGTAGATGGCAATGGACAAAGGAAATGGATGAAATTTTTCATGACGATGAATCTTTTAACTTTTCAACTGACAGTATTTTCTCTAACAAACTCCATGATCATACTCAGTTCATTAGACTTTCATCACCTCATAAAAGGTATACACATATTATCAAATAGTTATGAACCAAAAATAATTCAGGTTGAAGTACATTTTTGAAGATCTGTTCGAAAAGGTAATACCAAAGGCTTTCAAGTGGATCTCAATAAATGTTCAATGTGATAAAACACCCTACCAGTATTGATAAATCTGTCAATTTGCATTGATGATTGATGTATATATATTTTTTAAATATGACTGTATGGTGGGTGGTGGCGTACTTTATCCGCCTTTAGTGTACAAAGAATTATATTTGTAATGAACCATTTACAATTTGGTACCTTTTAACTTTCTAATATATGCAATTTCTCAGTAATGAAGGGCAAATGCAATATGAAGGGGAGAAGCAATATGTAGGCCAGAAAAGGCAAGATTACCTCGAATGGAATGAATATTTCATGGCGACAGCATTCCTAGCTGCAAAGAGGAGCAAAGATCCCACCTGTCAAGTAGGCGCTTGTATAGTTAACAAGGACAAAGTTATCGTTGGGATAGGTTACAATGGAATGCCAAAAAACTGCCATGATGATGAGTTTCCATGGTCCAAACACTCGCAAGATGTATTGGACAATAAATACATGTATGGTTAGTGGAGTAATTAAAAAAAATCCAAAGCAGTAAATATACTCTTGTTTCAGTTTGTCATGCCGAGTTGAACGCCATCCTCAACAAAAACTCTGCTGATGTGAAGGATTGCACCATGTACGTTGGACTGTTTCCATGCAACGAATGTGCTAAAGTTATCATCCAGGCTGGTATTAAGGAAATCATCTATATGTCTGATAAACATGCACACAAAAAGAGCACCATAGGTTCAAAGAGAATGTTTGATGCTGCAGGAGTAACATACAAGTATAAGGAATCAGATATTCAGGTCATAAGATATTAAATCAATTTATTCTAGGCAATTCATACCAAAGCATAAAATGGTGTCGATAGATTTTTCTGAAATTGACTGGAACAACATGAACCAGTTACCCTCTACCCCTATAAAATATTGTAAAAAACAAATTGAAGAAGAATCTGATCAGCAATAATTGCAATAAATCCATTTAATTGTAATCATCTTAAGCATATTAAAAATGTTGTTACAGTGAATTGTACATGCGATTCATTGTGTAGGTAATTGTATCATTGTATTGTGTAATAATCTCAAAAGTGAATAAAGTGTATTAGCCTATTGAAATCTGTAGATTTGAAATTGTGTTCTGCAAATACCGAGGTTTCCATTGCCTCGCTATGACTAAAGTTTGTAATTTGTAAGATAAATATCTACCTGTACCTGTTGAAGAGTAAAGTATTTCGTTCTGAACATGCACGAATTACTGTCATGTCATTTTGTAATGGAACTACTGTTAATATTAATAATTCCTTCCTTACGCCACTGCTCAATTAATAGATTTTTCGCGTGCGGCTTATCATCAGCGTGGGCCATGCCAAGAGATGATTTATGGTCTTTAGACGAAAAGATTTATTACAACAATTACTTGGATTGTAGTCATCCGGGATGCAACAAACAGATGTTACAAATTGTTAATATCTTCGTTAATATATCTCGCGGTCACGTCACCGCGATCTTCATCTTGAGCCTTTTAGTAAATTCATAATAAATCTCTGTGGGTGATTAGATTGCGCTTTATGCAAGAGTGTTGTTACAATTTTTGTTGTAAGTCCAAAGTTTGAGTTTCATCTAACTGTTTATTGTAGGCAAAGGCTATGGCGAGTTAAGTGTGTTAAAGTCATACCCCAAAAGGTATCATAAAATAAGATCTACTGGATTAAACGTCTTAAAAAAGGCGCGTTTTTCAGATTTTACGTGCTTATCCCGCTATAGCCTTTAATACTTGTACCTAAATACTTCTTTTGAATTTCTTGTACTAGAGAAGTACTTACAATAAAATTCGTTTAAATCCTTAACTCAGATTATTTATTGTGACTTGAAGTCTAGTTAAAATTTGGTAGGCAAAAAATTAATTGTGATGGGGTAACATTAATGACTTTTCAGTATTCGTTTTGTGGAGAGTTCGCCAAATTGATGTACTTTCGCCAAAATGTAGTAAGTTTTAATTGAGTGCTGGTTTTATAACAAGATAATCTTACTTATTAACACAACTTATTATTATTACACTTTACAATTTTTATTAGTTATTAACACAACCTATTATTATTATACTTATTACACTTTACTACATTTATTACTTGCCTGCGGCTTTTCTCTTGTAAACAAGGTATATACCGAAAATGACTAAATATAATCTTTGGAAGTTTTACAATGCTGAACCTTTCCGATTTCTCTCACGTCTGTTCTTTACTCTACCACACGTTGGAGCGTTTTAGACTTATTTAGATCAGCTTAGAGCGTTTAGGTAAGTATTGGGGTGTAAGGGGACACAATAACATCATAAGGTCCCAAATGTCAACCTCACCTGCACGTGGTGCACCCTGCTAGTACTAACGAGGCTCTGGCGACCGAGTAACAGCGGTATAACTGTAAGAAAAAGAGTTGAGGAAATGCAACTCTTTCAACAGAGATGAGAAGACTCAATATGGATATTATGGGTATCAGTGAACCCAGATTGCCAAATGCGGGTTCGTGTCGCCATGAAGGGGTCATTTTCTATTATTCGAATGCAGAAGAAACTGAAATGACCAAGTTATCCGAAATCAAATCGACTATATCCTTATCAACAAGAAATATCAATATGCCACTAAGCGAGTAGCAGCATATCCTGGAGCAGCCATTGGCTCTGACCACAATCCTGTAATCAGCTCCTGCAAATTCAAGGGAAGAAAATCCAGAAGAATATTGGAACAAACTGAAATTCAACATACAACAAGCAACAGAAGAAGTACTGGGATATGAAACAAATCAACCCAAGAAAGTTTGGAAGGCAGGGAGATTCTTAATCTAATGGAGGATAGAAGGGAGATGAAAGAATGTACTCAAAAATATAATGAAATTCATCGTACCATTCGCAAAAAGGTCAGAAGAGCGAAAAATACCTTGTTGTAAAAACAATGCAACGAGGCAGAAGATTTATATGCCAAATATGACGCCTTTCACTTCCACAGAAAACTGAAGAAGCTAACTAGCCAAGTATGGGAAGATTATATAAAAAAGCTGTCGGAAGATACACGTAATCTCAGCCCTGATGATCTCCCAATAGGGGCATCAGCACCTCCCATACTGGACTCAGAAGTAGAATATGCACTCTCATCATTACGAAATCAGAAAGCACCAGGCCAAGAGAACTTACATGTGGAAGTTCTAAAACTAATCACTATAAAAATAATTTGCAAATTGTTCAACAACATTTATGAAACTGGAAATTTACCTTCAGACTGGCTTACAGCTACTTTCATAGCTGTGAAGCTAGCTACTTTCATAGCTAACTGAAAAAGCAAAATGCAGGAACCAGTGAAGAACATCGTCTTATTAGCCTTATGAGCCACGCATTAAAAGCATTGATGAAAGTGATTCACAGAATACACCAAACGCGAAAAACACTACGCGAAACATAGTTTGACTTTAAAAATAGATTGGGTACAAGAGAAGCCCTGTACTGTATGCAGCTTCTGGTACAAAAGTGCTACGACCAACGAAAAGATGTGTTCGTGTGTTTCATCGATTACCCAAAAGCGTTTGACAACATTCGACGTGATATCTTACTTCCAATTTTAAGGGAGACGTCACACTTTAGAAGAGCAGAGGAAGGCACTCTTCGGGTTGTTTGACTGAATGTGTACGCCTACACATTACGAAGAAGAAGAAAAAGGTAAATACTATTATAAGTATGATAATTGTAATTATAAGCATATTGAAGATTACCTCCACCAGCATTATTCATGGTTCATGAGTTAAAATATAACATAAAGCGTCATTTGTTATGAGAATTTTTTGTAAACCATTAATGTCACTGTTGCCTTTGAGGGAATCATGATAAAGAAGAATATATATCGGGGTATACTTTAATTTTATTTTCATAAATTTTTCATAAATATTATTCATAACTTTAGAGTTTTTCTCTTCCAAACTCCCATCGTAACAAACACCGAAGCCCTGGAAATAATTCATACAATCCTCAAATTTCACGAAATCGCTTTCAACTAGGTACATTTGTAATACTTACAATACGATCATACATGTAAAAAGTATTATTTTAAAAAACTGTTTAATACGTTTTCTTGTAACTATTGCGTAGATAAATAGTATATAATATGACACATTTATTTCAGATTTTAAATATGAACCAACCCATCTTATCATCACCTGACCTCACCATGGGTTGTCCCACCCTGACGAAGCTAAAAAGCAGAGACCGGTGTCGGGGGTTACCACTTCTTGCAGTTTGGACGGTTGTATAATGATTTTTTCTGGTAAGTATCAAATCGTCATTGATTTTCTTATAGTAATGTACCTAAACAAGTTCAATGAAGTACTCAGTGAAGAAGTTACTAATACAAGAATGTAGAACAATACACACATAGTGCCCATATAACGTATTGAACGCTCTAAATGCGCAAACTAACTTTTCTCCCTGACTTTTAGTGTTATATGAATATCAAATCTATCTATCAAATATCTAAATAATAACAAAATTATGATTATTTAAACCTAATTTTTGTTGTTGCCATCATAAAATAAAAAAGTGTTCCTTCTCGTGGCAATGATCATTAAAAAGTAGAAACATGCGAGAAAACACCAACGCGAAAGTGTAAAACGATAAATTATCTCAGTATAGTGAAATGCGTGGCTCGAATAAAAGCGCGGTGGTGTTGAAAAAATTGTAAGAAATGGAAAATGAAAGATTTTCTACAATGTATTTTTAACGAATACAACCAAATTACACCTGTAGTGTTACAAAATGTCAGAGAAGATCTCTCTGTACAGCGTCCGTACCAGAACAACGTCTCTCTTACTGCCTGCAGGTTAATGTTAGACATTTCTAACATTTAATAGAATAAAATCTTCGATAAGTAGTCTAGCTATTCCGAAATTTCTGGCGTTACTCCTCTTTACTTAACGCCCTTTAAAATGGTGAATTTCAACACTTCTTCGTATTTAAAATATCAGGATTGAACGTTCCTTCGATTAGGGGTTGTACTTAGAGGGTTAAAAGTACCAAAATTATGTTCCCCAGACAAATTAAATCGACGGATCCCAGCGTATTCCACTTAATAACTCGAAGGAGAAAAAACGGGTTGGTTAGTTATCGGTGGGTCACCCGGTATAATACTCTACTGCAAATAACTTTAACCCCAATAGAGGTTGTTTGTAATTATAGTCATTACTTCATTACATTTCTTCTTTTCGAAGTAATAAATTAGAAATTATGTTACATATTAAACGAGTTAAAGTGGCTGAACCTCAGTTCAAAATATTACAGTAATTTATTAAGATGATAACACGTCGTTTTCAAAATTACACTTCAATTTTAGAAATACTTTTTCATTTTAAGTGTATAAAAATTTATAAGTAACGTGCCTTCACACTGCAACTACGAACGGTTTGTTTTAAATTTAACACCTTAACACAAATTGTTACATTTAGCAAACAGTATATCCACTATATGTAGACCTGTTAGCCTCAAAAATGGAATATTGCTCGTTACTATCCGATTGCTATGAATTATTTGTACTTTTCAGTAGAAAATTCCTGAAAAACATATTGCCCTTATTACTTTATTGTGTAGGCCGGTCAAGTGTTAAAAAAAGTATATTAATGAGTAGTAAGATGATTATTTTTTGTTTTGTCTTTTAGGAAGGTACTTTATGGTTAACTATTTAAAAAAGATATAAAAATTCACATCCTGCAATATGTAATACCAATAATAAGGTTCTTGCACCACTTCCATGCCTGTATTTGCTGTTTTTGCAGTTTTTTCCCTATATTTTCGGTCGTTTAAATTTATTGGCGCATCGGATCCAATCATCGAAATACTTTATCCTCGCTACATGTCAACCGGAATCGTAATTACTTGGCGATTCTCCGTAAACGCCTCGTATATGGTATCCCATACATCATCTACATGGAGGAAGAAAAGACAGAAGAAGAGGCAGAAGAAACGCTATCAGCTATCATCAAAGCGGTCTGGTAGCCGTCTGCAATCGGACTATCCGGAGCCCGTGTGTGCGTGTGTATGTGTATTCTGCGCCACACCACCGAAACTGGATTTCCTTGCACGAAATCATCGGATCACTCAGTTGCGATCATCGTTTGGGTGAGGAGGTGTAACGTTTCACTCCGGCGAGAGAGAGCCGGCGTTACGTTGTATACGTGAGAGTTTTTGAGACGCGGACTATTTTACCAAGTTATTTCGTGTGGTTTGGTGGCTGATTTCCAGTCCTTCTAGAAAAAGGTAAATTTGTAGATTGTGATTTTCATCATTCACGACTCGTTTGCTGATGTTTCCTTGTGTTTTTCATTATTTACGAGTCGTTTGCTGATGTTTCCTTCGCTGGTTTAATTCGTTGCATGTGCTCAATTTTTTAATGGATTTAAATGCATGTCCTCAAATTAAAAAAGGCGATGTGTCCATTGGACCATTTTTTCGAATTTTATTGTATTTTGGTAACGATATTAAAATTATGTAAAGGAGGGAAACACTTTACATTTTCCGAACGTTAATACCAAATAAAGATATTTATTACATAAAATAAAAATTTGTAAATATCATTAAAATATTCTGTCGTTGAGTAGTGCATATTGCTGTTTATAAAATGTTAAAATTAATATGTAAAGTTATGAAGCCTTAAAGAAATTAATATTCGCGTTTCGGAATTCCAAGATAATTTCTGAAATGGTCTTTAGACTTAACTGCCATTGCAGGAGCAATAGGCCAAAAATACTATTAAAGTTTAATATAAATATTTGGCCCGTGGAATAACTGCCCAGATTTAAAAAAAAGCTTGAACCGGACTTTAAAAAAAATCAAAAAAACCTAAAAATAACATAGATTAACTATTCCATTAATAAAAAGTTGATAGGAAATTCCTGTTATCGTATGAAGTTTAAAAATGACCATTGAACATTGATATTTTTCAAAAACCTGTTTTTTTGACTCGAGAGACCATTAAATTAGCGAGTTAGCGAATTAGTGAATTAGCGTCTCGCAGAAGAAAGTAAAAAGTTAAGTGAATTATTATATCGTCAAGTATACTACAACTTTTTGTTTTTTGAATTGTTTTTAGATTTAGGATGTGCAGGTCACTAAAATCGAAACATTTAATCAACAGTAAGTAACAGTGAGTCAAATGTTAACTCCCCTAACATTTTGTAATTATATGATCAGCAACATTTTTTTATAAATAGTTTGAAAAATGTGCCGAGTCCACTGCATTATTTTGAGATATTTTCTTTGTATGCCTCATTAATTTAAATTTTTCCAGAATGTAATGCATATGTTAAGTAGATTAAATTTAAAAAAGATTACATTATACTACTGATAAAATATTAAGTTTACCATAAAGTGCCTTCATAAAAGATAAAGTAAAAAGTAATTGCCTTAATATAATTTATTAATAGATTTTTTTAATAACAACTTTAATGGAATTTTTTTAACGCTTGACGTACCTTTACAATAAAAATGAAGTAATAAGGCCGATGCATTATCCAGGAATATTCTTCTGAAAGGTACAAATAATACATAGCAATCGTATAGTAACGAGCAATATTCCATTTTTCAGGCTAACAGGTCTACATATAGTGTATGTATTGTTTGCTGAATGTAATAATTTGTGTTAAGGTGTTAAATTTAAAACAAACCGTTCGTAGTGGCAGTGTGAAGACACGTCCACTTTTAAAAATTGTACAATTTTTCTAAAATTGAAGTGTCCTTCTTAAAAACTCGTGTTATCCTTTCCGAGATTGAAATCATTTATGTGTTTTTTAGTAATAAATTACTACAATATTATGAGATAAAGTTTAATCACTTTAACTCTTGTTTAGTACATAACATAATTTAGAATTTTTTTAGTTCGAAACGTAATGAAGTAATAACTACAATTACAAACATCCTGTTCTGGGGTTAAAGTTATTTGCAGTAAAAAGTATTATTACCTGTCTATATTACTATATTATTAAAGTAATACTTGTAGGGTGAAAATACCACTGACGGTCTTTAAAAATACACTTTCCTTCAGTGGAGAATGGAAGCAAATTTCACTTTAGAAGTAAGATAGGCAGTTTATCATAATAATGTACAGAATTAAGGACTTAAGGCTTAAATTGAAGTTTTGATACTGCTGAAAAATGAGATTCTAACGGTGTTTACTTTTTAATTGTCTAATTTACATTTTCACGTTAACCAAAATGCAAATGTGTTAAATGTAAATGTATGTTTGTCATTTATTTCTCTTCTGAGCAAAAATTAATTTTGCCGAATAGGCGACGGTTATTTCCATAACCAATTTCTATTGTTGTTATTATCGAACATTACATGTATGTTCAATATTAATTTGCAATTGGATTAAAAATTATTTATAATTAACCTATTTTGGAAAAAAATTGGATTCGTATTTTATTATTAGCTTGATTGTGGATGAAAGTAATGCACCTCCAAATAAATATTAAAGTGTCGGATTAAATTACATGGTGTTTTCCAACGTACCTTACAAATTTGAATTTTTGCAAACTAATTTTTGTACATTCCAAGAAAGATTCGTGAGTGTATATTTTACCTGCAGCTTTTGATTTCTGAGAAATTTTATATTCATTTGATGAATGCTGTTGTAACTTTTTTGCCACTAATTTTATACATTACCATAAAATAGGAATATGATTATAGTAGCATATATTTTTATTGAAATGTGAATATATACATGAAATCACTTTTTACCTGCGCGATCTCTAGAAACAGCCAAACGCAATAAATTCCCTATTTCAGTTACTGTGCATATTTATGAAAATCTCGGTGACTCATCAATTTTAGATCACAAAATGACATCCTGCAATAAAAAAATTTCATCCCTACTTCGAACCCCCTTCGAATGGCGGTTACAACAAGTTTTCAATAGAAATGGGGGCTTGTGGTACATCATCGAAGAGGTTTTTTCATGGTCTATTGAAAAATATAATAATTTTTAAAGTTATAGCAGAACAGCATTACGATAATTTAAATACTGATCGTTGAAATTCGCCGAAACCCATTAAAAACTATTATTAATATCGTTTAGTTCTTGTTAATAGAAAATTCAGCAAAAACCACGTCAGTGTCCTTTCTAGACGGTATCAATAAGAAACGTCAATGTTTATTCTGTTATTTAACATGGTATATTTAACAGAAATGCATAGAATAACAGTTATGGTCATGGTCTTTACTAACTCTTCCATTATTAGGCATTAAATGGTATCATACAAGAAATCAAATTAAAAATTTGGAGTTTATAACTGTTATTCGAAAGTATGATGTAGGGTTGAAATTTTTTTTTGGATGTCATTTCGTAACCAAAAATTGACAAGTCACGGGATCTTTTTTATAAATATGCACCGTAATTGAAATCGTGGGTCTTTTCCAACTTTTGGTATAGAAAAATTTATTTTTAACCCCAAGTTTCATGGAGTTGGGCGAAACAGAAATTTCCAGCCATGGTTGGAAAATTGTGCTTGATTCAAACATAGTTTCATACTAAAATTAAATTGCTACTCGATATGAAAGGCTACTGACACTGTTATTTTTGTCCGTCATCGTGTTTACATATCTTTTCGATTTGCTGACATCAAACGGAATTCGATACGTTTCGTAAAAGTTTTCTATGTTTTTGATAAGATTATACGAGTGGATTTTAAAAATACGAATGTACTTTTAAAACTTAAGTACAATCTTAGTTTACATATAAAAATTGGGTACCTAATTTAAGGTAATGTATAAAATTAGCAGTAATTTGTTGCAGTATTAGACAAAAATAATAAAAGAATCTTTTTTTTTTTGAAACATTGAAGAACTGTTAGTTCTGACAAATTAATTTTACATGTGAATCTTTTGTACGGTTGTTAATATTCAGTAAACCTCATTAATATTATAATTAATCAATTAGTAGTATTCGCTTTTTATGTATGCGTGTTTGTTGTAAAATCCATATTATTGATGACCTCTGGTACCTAATGTAAAAATTTCCAAAGTGTACATAAATTAATTTAGTGATAATTGCTTTAATAATTATGTATGTTACGTGCTAATTTCATGTTTCATTAAATTGGGAAAGTTTATCTTGACACTCGATAAATATTACAGGTTATTTCGGGTTACATCCTGAAATATTTATGAACATACCTATTTTATCTAAATAAATGAGTTGTAGGTGATATCGTAAAAATGATAAGTTTTTGGTAAGAATGTAAGTTGGTTCGGGTAACCAAATGATATGATTATTTAGGGAAAAGGTGTTTACAAAATTTTCAAACATCCTTGACACCACACTTTTATCCCAAATCTCTTGAATTACGGCAAATAAAAACCCTCGAATCCGCTTATATAAACAAACAATTGGAGTCCCCTTTAACGTCAGACATTAGCAGAGAGTTAGTTTTTGTTAAATTCTTTATGGCGCGTCATAAATCCTCTTTAGTGGCAATAATCTCGAAAATAATCTACTAAATAGGGAATATTCACAGAATTTGTATGAAGGACATTTACATAAATTCTCGATTTAGCTGGACTCCCTCTTCTCTCGTAACCCATCAAACGGGATATTCACGCATTGTCAACTTATGGGTGGCAACTGATATATTGATAGGGGAGGTGTATAAAATGGGGAGGTGGATGACGAACTGCCTTAGATCAAATTGAAAACTATCTCGAGAGGCTTCGAACTTTAATATTTATTGATCGATTAAGTTTCCTCCTCTCTAGTCAAGCATTGTTCTGACTGTTCCTCTCTCTCGCCTCTCTTATGTAGTGCCTAAACGCTAAAATTTGTTTTGTTTTAACACATCAATAAAAACACCGGTACCAACGGATCCATTCATCGTCAGTTGATGAACTCATTACTTTAATGTTTATTATCCATTCGGTATACTGTTTTAGGTGACGAATACTTGATAGACGACAATGCAATTTCCATACAGAATTAATTGAGGAAATGTAATCAAGCGTCATAGTTTATATGCATGCTCAGAAAAATATATAAGCGGTGCTGAGATAACCGACATACCGGGGCGAGAGAACTTTGCTGCAGGTGAGTCGCACATGTACGTAAATGCAATTATTATGTTCAATCACGTGTGGAAACGGGATTATTCCTAATGAAACATCGCGCAACGACAGGTATTTTATTATTTATGGAAAGAAGCGATAGTGTAAGAAATTAATGATTTGAAACGGTTTTGCGCTTGTGCGAACTTAAGGTGCAATTTAAATAGCTTCAAAGGTTGGGCAGTGACTTTATACGCTATGTACTTATAAAAAGTGCCCCTGTATAATTGACTTAAAATTTAGTTCGAACATGAAACGATGTGTTTTCCCAAATAAAACGTTTAGGGGCATACAAATTACATGACGTCTTATGGGGGATTCAAATCGACCGGTTAAAATTTTAAAATTCTGTTTTTTAAACTTTTTTGGCGGGAGTTGCGATTAATACACAATTTTAAAGGGGTTGAGTAACAACAGTTTCACTCTGTATAACGATGGGGAGGGGTCTTGAGATGTATTAAGACAGTGTCATATAATTTGTGAATGGCCTCTTATATCTTTGAAACAGTTCTAACCACAATGGAGGTGCCCTTTTTAGATACAAAGAGTTGTCATTTTTAGACGAAAAATTTGAATGGGGCCTCCAAATTTTGAATTGAGATGGGGCGAAAATCCTGGTAATTTTTTGAATTATTTCGCATGTCGGCAACGGTGCAAAATCATTAAGAGATAAATAAAACATATTTCAACGCTCCACGATAATCGTTACTGAACGTTTTTATATCCAGTCAGTCAAATGGAATTCGTCAATTATCGCAGCAATGTCTAGACGACAGGAGAAATGGTCGACTGGAACTAAAAACGTTCTTTAACGGATTAACGTTGGGGTTTGGAACATTAGGATTCTGACGTTTTATGTTTTTAAAACACGCAAGTAACCTCATAAAAAAGTGGATCGCAATCCACTTGAGTTTTTTCCCCGAGAACTTCAATTTGCTAAATGCATGTTACTTGTTTACTTGTTTTATTAAAAAAAGAATACAAAAAGTTCAGTACAATTTAACAACTGTTTCCAGAAATTTTTTGTCAAAAGTACGAAAAGTAGTAGTAGTAGTAATAAGTATTATTACAAATTTTAAATACAAACTGCTTAATACTTCGTAACATTACCAGAACATCGAAATAACATTAACAGGCCCTATTTACACCTCACAATCGCCTTACATTAATAACTTTCTTAAGAATTTACAAAATTTAGTGCAGTTTTCGTGGAAACATGTACAATATAACATAGAATATCTGAAGATTTTACCTTTTTGGCACACTGAAAAAATACCGATCCAATGAACGATTTTTAAAATTTTAATTGACCTCACAATCTTAGTCATATAAAATAGGCGTGTCCTAAGTTTCAAATGGAAATACGCACAAATTAGAGAGTATTTTCTGTAAGGCAGAATGCATTCAAAATCTCCCAATAAAAACCTTTATTTTTTACTTTAAATTTATACTCTAAATTATGATCTTTTATAGAAGAGGCTCTTTTAAAATATAAAGTAATACAAATTAATAATTTATGTACAAGTTAGTTGTATAAAAATTTTGGTTATTTATAAGAGTAGATATTGAACATGGACCACTTTAGAGAATAAAAAAAATCATAGCAACTTAATCGTTTTAATAGAGATTCAACCACAATTACAGGTCAATGTTAGTATTTAGAGTAACTCATAAAAGTTTTGTTTTGTTTTTGATATATAATTTTTCCTGTTTATTATTATCTGACATATTCCTGTCAACAATGGGGGTTCCATTAAAAAAGTAATGATGTCATAACTGGAAAAATCAATGATATGACCATTACATTTTTTTATATAAAAAATATGACATTTTAAAAATAAAATCGATGTGTAAGGATTTACTTTAAAATCGTTCAGATAATCAAAAAATTAATTTCTTGTCTCACTGTATATAGATACAAAGAAATAGAAAATATAAAAGTTCATAACTTTCCTTTTAATGATTTTCTAGATATGCCACGTATATCAATGTGTAGATCTTCTCGGATACTTTATAACTCTAACGTTTAATCAAAGTCGTCGAGGGCAGAACAAAGCGACACTGCTTGCTTCGATGCTTGCTTGATTTCGATCTTCGACCAGAGCCCACCGGCGTATGTCGACATTCACCGGTTTAAGACCTAAATGATTTCAGAAATATTTGAACGGTGGATGTCGAAATACAACGGCATATGTCGATATTCACCAATTTCTGTCTTTCACAGTAACATATACATGCGTTTGGCGACAAAAGTTTTATGACAAATTTTATGATAATTTCAAGGATTCTAGGACAATAACATGGTGAGTCACCCGGGTTTCCAATTTAGAATTTGGAACGCCCCTTCAATCTTTGGCGTCAGAATGGTCTTGCTGGAAATAGCAGGTTCCTCTCTATCAACAAACATACATCAGGAAAAAATCCAATGGTTAACTGTGTGATTAATGAATTAGTTAATCTTAAGGTAACTAACCCAGTAAGTGTCAGTCTTTCTACAATGTTATCATAGGATACCGTGAAGTATTTCCAAATAATACAGCAGAGCCTTCCAGCATTCCCCTCTTACGATTTATCCACTGTGAAACCAGTTTGGCTCTTTTCCGTCATTATTTATACATTTCCTATATCGATTTGACTATTTATTAATGAATGCGTACTAAAAGCATCCGTGAAGCTACTGCAAATATTAAACCTACATGAGTAAAGACCATTTGGAAGAATTACGTTGCATCAATACACAACCTGAGCAAATAGGATTGTTTATTTTAAATCCAAGTGCGAGTTTCGTAATTGAAAAAAATTTCAATCGAACTGTGGCTTAATTCCATAGCACCCACGTTACGAAAGATATCACTAGAAAAGAATTCTTCGATTAAAGAGAAACTAGTAAACATAACTAAAATATTCTATATATAAATAACGAACATATTGATCGTAAATTCTTCATGTATTCTATAATAATAATTTCTTCAGCTTTCTATTTGTGCTAATGTTGGTGCCTGCAAGGCAACTTGTATAGGATTAGTGATGTATAGGAATTTAATACACTGTAATTAATGTTGAGTAATTGCGGGTAATTACGATGAAATTAGAAATTTATACCTCGGACTGTTAAATGACAGGTCTCGGAAGAGATATAATTTTAATTGAACACATAAGCGTTTTTAAATTTGGTCGTTTTTCCTAAAATCTCTTGTAAACGAGTTGTTCTCGAGGAGAAGCGTGAAAAGTGGCGATAGCACAATTGGGTCAAGAAGTTGAGATTCTGACTTCGTCTTGTGAGTTTTGCAACTAGATACTTACATAATTATGAAGAAACTTTGTGGAGTTCGTAGATCGTTAAAAAGTTTCCGGGCTCTCTAGTCCATTTAAATTCATTTCGTATTGTGAACTTCCTCGAACAGAAAAATTATGAAAATATTGAGGGGTTGAAAACTTTCAGTTCCTTAAGACTTAAATTTATAGCTTAAACGTTTATATGTATTTGTATCAGCCTCGGACTAAAGGTAGTTGGTATTTCACTTTACAACGTAAACTGTTCGCATTTCCAGCTTTCAAATCCATTTCCGTTGATACTTTTGCCCTTATTACTCTCGTTCGGAAACTTTTTTTACGTTACAGTATGTCCCTAAGCGGCCGTATATCGTAAGCCCAGACATAAAAAAACTAAGAGTACAATAAGGGTTGTTAAACCAATAGTAAAAAAAGAGGAGAATTTTACGTCTAAAGTTGCTTGACCACTCAAATTGGTATATCGGTATTTCTTCGGGATACCTCCAAGGGATCGGTATTAATCGTGATTCAGGCGCCTTGATTCATGGGCGTACCGCCAGGGTTTAATTTATTCAAATTAGAAATGTGAAAGTTTATTTAAATCTTAAACGTTAAGGGAAAAGTTTGCCCATTTTTGTATCAGATTACATTTAAGGACAATCTAGGAACGATTCAGAACACCATCACCGTCTATAGAATCCAGTAATGAATTTTATACCAACACACCATAATTTTTATTCAATTATGTATAGTGATAGAAAAGTGATAGTAGATAGAAAAATCGTATTGATAAGTTGTATTAAACTGTATCGAGTAAAGAATTGAGTTATAAAGTATATAGTTATAATATAGATAGGTATAATATATAAAGTTATATATTTAACTGTTGGTTTCCTTATATTTTAGTAGAACTTTTGCGTTGACCATGAAGTGATCTGATCTACATTCTACACTTCTCTAAACTCTAACATCTTGCGCCTTTAATTCTGAATATCGTGGTATTATGGATCTTGAATGCCTTGCAGATTGCACCCAGTTATTTCTTATGACGAATTGAGTTTTGAAACGCACTACTCAGGAGGTTATATTGTAGATAGACGTTAGTGAAAGTAACAGGTTACGTTTAAATTATATAGCTTAAGTATATTTAGAGTAAAGGGCGCTTATTGCTCTAGCTAATCGAACTATTAATAGCTAACAAGAATAATTCGTAGAAAGGTATTGGCAACCCAAATGACCCTGGAGATCTGTTACTAACCTTCGCCCCCTTGCCACTTAATCTAGATCAATTTAAAAATTAAATGCAGGTTTTCTTTAATAGCATGTGCGTTAATAAAAATAAAAGGGTTTACATGAATACCCATTATATATCAACGGTTTAATAATAGGTGCGTATGATAAATAATGCAATCGTTTTTATGGGCATGCCGGTACCAAATACGTACGTCAATACGTCAATTGTAATTAAATTTACGTGCCATAATACATGAATTATTCGATCGTTAAAGTTGAAACATCTGAAATATGTATCTTGAGATCTGATATAATATGCGAGTTAGTGAATCCTTTGTGAGAAATTTCAAAATATGTTTTGGAAGATTTAAGGGCATAAACTCGGAGATTTCGCTCCGGAGCATTCGTATATTTCAAAGCTGAGGCAAATTATTAATGAAAAAAACACCTACAAATGTAGACTGGTCCCTTAGAGTCGCGCCCATGTCCCTGGAATTCCACATCATTTTCCGCCACACCACACGGTAACTTTTTTTATTATGAATGAAGCCGAGACCTTTTTAACCCCCAAGGGCCCCGGCTAAGCCTACTTTATATGCCGCAAGCAGTGCGACCTGCTAAATTTTAAATATATGAGGATTTCGCCTTTTTCTTCTTGTCTATACGCCGAACACCCAACGACGGTTTTATTAAATACCCGAAGCAGTAAAGCGCAAGAAGAACTTACAGTAAAGAAATTTAATCATATGCGGGCCGATCCGTTCGACGAGAAGTTATGAATTATTTACAAAGTAATAAAGGTTTGATAACTTTACCCACATATTTCGCTCCTGATGGGCCTTAATTGAATGTTTCGTAATTTAGAAGTCGAGAAGTTGTAAAAAATGGAAGAGAACTCGTCACCTCAGCAGTCACTGCATACATAAAATATATCACTATGATAAAACCAACACTCATGTTAGCACTTACAGGTAGTAATTTGTTTTCTTGAAAAATCGTGAATTCAGTATAATTTAATTTGCCTCCATTTGCTTCATATTCTGCCCATGATGTGGTTGGATTGATTCTTTCACAACTTCACAGTAGAAGAGTTTTTCTCGTTTATATTACAAAACGCATCACTTTAATAAAAATCGAATATCTTCCATTGTAATTTTTGTAACAATTTTCTCACCGTGTAGTCGGGGAGTTCAAAAATTGACAGAGAAGTACACCATCTTAGCACTTCATTATTCAAAAAATTCCTGCCGAATTTTTATTTTTCTCAAATGATCCAAGAAATTTTGGTTGGCTAATTTGTCATAGAGTATGCTTAATATGGTCTTAATGTTTCTTAGTCTTGAACTCAAAACTTTCAAAAATTGTAAGAGAAATCTGGTATATCCCCGAGTTTATATTATAGAACATACATCTGTAATGAAAAATGGAAATTCTAGTTAACACTAATAGAAACCAAATGTTTTTCTTAAAAACTGTGTGTTCAACATAATTTTATTTGCCTTTTAAATTAGACAGCATGTATTAGAACCTCATCTTTAAAAGATAACAGAAATTCCCTTTAAAAGCATCGCAATTGTACATAGTTTCCAGAATTTCAGCTATGCAGATAAAATTAAGGTAAAATATATTAATACATTGTAATAAGTACCTAAGTAAACATTCCCAAATGCAATCAAAAAACAGTTAATACGTATTACTTAAGGTAATAATCACACGTACTTAACTTTTTAATCGGTAGCTCCATTTCTTCCGAACCCGGTCTTCAAATGATAATCAGGTTTTTTAAAGCAGGTTTTTCGGCGATTAATAATTGAAAATTGGAATTAATTTTTAAAAAATTATAGTTTATAATTATACGAGCATTTTATTTTTGTTAATCAATTTTCAGGCTTCCTGTCTTTAAATTATTTGCATAAATAGGATATTCTGTTTAATTAATACGAACCATAAAACTGATAATAAGCAGAACCATAAGGCTAAAATAGGACTGGTAGTGGAATGAACTGTAAATAAAAAGATTCTAAAAAAAGATTAAACTTGTGGAAACGTGTTTAGATCAATGCCTTGAATTATGGAAATTATTTAGCGGCTCCAAAATGTATTCAATATTGAGATATTGCGAGAAAGCCATCAAATTGATGAAATAATAGTTTTAGAGGCAAATGTAGTACATTAAGCAGAGTGCCATTGTATGTATACTGTGTGTGAATGTCCTCAAATGTTTAGACACTTCTCGATTATCTGGAAATTTGAAACTTTTCACGCTTATTGCTTTGGAATTGAATGCGCCCAGAAAATTCCGAAATTTCTTTCAAAAGGGGTAAAATATAGAAGTGATATGTAATCTTATGCGTTTTAATCTGAGGAATTTCTCGAATTGTTAGAAAATTTAACCCCCAGTGGCTCGAAAAAAAAAACCCAGAATTTCCTAACAGTAGCAATTAGGGGTGTTTGGAGGATGCAGAAATTACCTTCTCATAATTTCTTTTAAACTTTATTGAAAACAAAACTTTAGTGTTAAGTTTGGTATTATTTTTGGCATTGCTTAAACAACTCCTAAACGTTAGTAAAACAAAAACTTTGGGGAACTTTCTAAAATATCTTGAAACTCTTGAAAAAGTTATTATTTACTACGAACTTTTGTAATCGATGAATCTACTCTTGGTATTATTTGTGACACTAGAAGACTTGCAAGAGGTAAAGGTTGCGAAAAATCACTCATAAACCCATTTCCCTTATGACATACCATTTATAACGTTATTTTAACATTTCCAACCTAAAGAACAATGAAAACACATCTACAAACAAGTATTTACAATGGATATATTGGAGATATGAAAACTTTCACGATTTTGCCAGGACCTATTTTTACATTGAAACATCTGAAGGTACCAGATCCTTTCTGATAAAAAAATTTTGTTCCATACCTCAGGTTTTCATTTTGTTTCAATTTCCACTGAGAGATACAGAAACTTAAGAAATATAAATTGTAATAAATTAGAGGAAATACGATATATATTAAAATTTCTTATAAAAAATACAAGATTCGAATAATTGTATGAATAATTTGATTAGGGTTATGTACATCTACCATAGATTATTTTCTTTTTACACAGATTAATTGCTGATGATGGATGTTACTTTGTTTGAAACATTATCAATTTTTCATAATCGAAGCCCGTTTTAAAAAAATAGTAAAGATTACAAAATATATCCTTCGTCCTTCCTGTTTACGTCGATACCCCAAATGAGAATATATAATCTGGTGATTTCATCGTTTTAAAATAATTCATCAACAAACTTTCGAGACTACTTTCACTAATACGTGTAGAAGTGACAGTAGAATGACAAACTTCGTAAAATGTTGAAGTAACATTGGACTCCTGTTATTTAACCCTTATATTTTAAAACTTCTGTACGTTTATCCCTTCCATGAGTAACGAGCAAAGTCGACCTTATTTTTTGGTTGAAATTTTTACCACGCCCTATGATTCTACATCAACCCTTAACCCGACCTCCTGTGAATGATCTCCCAGCGTGAATTTTTAAATTCGCGATTGCAGCTGGCGCTCGTTCCGACTTCTGATAAAATAAACCGGTCGTCCCTGCAAGGCCACATTTTATTGAGTAAATGTATATTAAAATGTTCTGGCGGTCGTCGGTGTTAACGTATATTGAAATGCTTTGGTTTATTATTGTTGAGTCTGTACTTTCTTCTTCCGTTTTTTGTCTGTGGTGCTTAACCGTTAGAAGCTTGGCGGCTTTTTGGTTTTGTGATGCAGATCGACAGGTTTATTGGTCTCTCTGAATAACATTGCCATAGTATATAACGTATACATCAGCGAAAAAATTATAGTTCCTCCAGTAACATCAATTTGGGCGTTCTTAGAAACGCGAGGCTAAAACTCTCTGATTTATTGTTGCTTTCATCGAACCTGGTTATTGGTGAAACGAAGTTTTTATGACCTGCTTGCATCACTTACGTCTTATGGACCTTTACGCGCCTCGAATGATTGTATTTTTTATGGCACCGTTCCAAAAGCTGCACGTAGTCCTTTCCCCCGCCTCGGATAGGTTATGCGGCCCTGAATTTGATTGTTACGGGGGAGTTTTTGAGATTCCCGGAGCGTGAAGTTACGATCAATGTTATCTGAAAATTAGAATCTATCGAACGTTACGTCAATCGCAGAAAAATGCAGGGAAAACCTGGCCGACGACCGGCACGGGGATATTGTTCAAAGGGTTCGGTTCCATTTCCACTTCGGACGAGGAAATTACACTCGCGTGTACGTCCAGGTTGAACGTTTCAGGAGATTCCATCTATTTGCAAATGAGAGATCTTAGATTTAAGGGAAAGAACGGAGTTAATGGTAATCGAGTCGCTAACGCAGCGCTTTTCAGTCTATATCTCTTATTTGGTCACGACTCTTAACACTTTGCAGTTCCAAAACCACTCGACTGCTATTCGGTCAATGCAAAACGTAGTTCCTGTTTTTCTTCTTCTAATGCCTATCGTATATTGGTGTTGGCGGTCACATTGGTCCAGCGTACTTTGTTCACTTTACCCTTGGTCCTCTCTTCCTGTGAATTTTACCCTGTAAGATCAACTACATCAATCAATATTTCGCGTTACGCATAATATATCCAAAGTATGTCGCTTTTATGTATTTAGTCTTACCTATAATTTCCCTATCTTTCTTGGATAGCGTCGTTATGATGTGATGCACGTATGTACTCATAGCATGGCCCGTACCACCACATTTCTATTCTATCTATTCCATCCTGGAACCCAGAATTTATTAACATCTATTTTGAAACATACGAGGTGTGATCAAGAAGTAACGAGAATTTTAAAATTGCGCGCTTTGAATTCTGTTAATTGATATTTTTTGTGCATTGGTAGCACTACCAGTAACGCACAAGTTAACTATCAGACAGCTGCAATGCCTAGGGTTACACATGTTAGGGTTTACAGAATTTTTGTGGGGCAAAATGTCTGCTCAAAGAATTTATGTGAAATTTTATGATAAAAACGATATTAAGGGCAACCACGCATTTAAATTGTTCAAAAGAGACCTTTTGGCGAAGATATCATGCCACAAACATGAGTTTATGAATGATACAAACATTTTCAGGAAGGTCGAGAAGACATTGAAGATGGCTCGTGGTCTGGACGTTCTAACTCGTCCATAAGCGATGACCCATGAAAAAAATTAAACACATTGCGCTTGTTAATTGAAGAATCCAAGATAAGATAGGTTGACGAAGAAATAGGAACGTCATACGGCTCATACGAAGCGATTTTGGCGAAGGTTTTGATAATGAAACCAGCAGGAAGCAAAATTTGTTCTAGCACTGCATCACCATTGCTGAACAATTGATTAAAGACGTCGGTGACGATTCAAACTGCTCTGGCGCGTTATATCTGGTGATGAAACTTGGGTATATGGGTATGACGTCGAAACGAAGGTTCAATCGTCTCAATGAAACTTAGAGCCAAGGCCGAAAATTGGACAAGTCTGCTCTTGGAGAGAGTGAGAGACAGATCGTGGATTTTGCACCACGGCGCCACCCTGTTCTCCAGACATGGCACCCTG
The DNA here is from genome assembly GCA_963576515.1 of Cryptocephalus primarius. Lineage (NCBI taxonomy): Eukaryota > Metazoa > Arthropoda > Insecta > Coleoptera > Chrysomelidae > Cryptocephalus > Cryptocephalus primarius. Next base: position 13,817,448 of record OY754942.1, on the reverse strand, counting down.
TGACTTTTTCCTATTTCTCAAACTCAAAAAGGCACTCCAAAGACTTCATCAGAGCGCGTAATATCAAAGGGAAAGTACTTTAAAGGGAATGAAATAATCACTATAGATTAAATCAACCTTTTTTGAAAGAATTAGTTAGAATCGTTAGTTTTTGATCACCCCTCGTACAATATAAACGTGTAAAGTTTCATATTAGAATGTTTTCTGTCCTCACTTTCCTATCATTACATCTAATCGATGATGGATGACTTGAAATAATGGAAAATTGTCTAGCAGAACATCATAAATAACAGAATTTAATGACTGCTTGTGAAATAGTAGTTAGAAAGCATAGTGTCATCAAAGAAATGCGGAACTGTCACAGGCATCGCTACAGAACAGTTAGCGTAATCGAAGCATGGAATTATCGCCGGAACAGACTAAATAAGCCGAATCTTAGTGCAAAACCTTAAATATAGTCCTTAAGGACTATATAAGGAGGAAATATAGTCCAATCAGATTTGGTTAATTTTACTAAATCTAAATGAACACAAGCGAAGAATTGTAAATAATAGAATAATATTGAATTAAATGAACAAATTTAAAAGAAAAACTTTAACTTGATTTCCCAGTATACATTAGTAGATGTTCAAGAATTACGATAAAATTGAATTATCTTTTATATAGAAGTACGCATTATATTGCATCACCTATGACATTTGTCTTAGCTTTGTTCTCAAAACAGTTAGGAACTGTTTTAGTCCTGCCAAGAGGTAAGGCTAACTTTGTTGCAGTTATATCAAAAAAGCACAATAGTTTACAATGAACCGGATGAACTATACTTCCTTTATTTTATTAATCTAATTTCTTTACTTTATCGACATATTTAGAATGTATTGTCGTGATAATAAAATTAATTCAACCTCAATTAACAAAAACAAATATTACTAAATCCACCAGGACAATCAGATGAAATACATTTCATCGAAAATTCAGTAAGAGAATTTTAATTGAAACTGATCATTATTTTCATTCACGTTTCATTCATTCATTATTCTTCTAATGACTTAGATACTTATTCAGATTAAAGGAAAGTAATGCTGGTTATATTTGTTTCAAACTTTAAACTATGCCCTACTTCAGTGTGAAATCTGAGAAGCCTTATTTGCTGTGAAACATGGTGTGTACATGTAGAACGAGGTTACATGGCAAATTAGTTTCAGAATCTCTAATTATAATTTATTCCACAGATGAAAATTTGTTCATTAAAGGGAATATTTTAGACTTTCTGCAAACTTATTTATGGTTTTATAATATCTTAAGTGCGAAAACAATTAAAACAAGTTTACTTATTTCATTTTCATAATGAACAGTAAGTAATTTTTGTCTCACGGAGAAAACAATGGAATAGAATCTTTAAAAAGTTGGTCGATTACTGTTATTCAACAAAAATAAGCTTTCTATTGTCATATGTGCATAATAGCATGTATTTGAAGCCGATTTTGGTCATGTCAAACAATGGGTTACTAATTTGGCGAACATTAAAGCGATAATAACGAAGGCGAAATAACTATTTTTACGATCGACTGTCACTTCTTTTGTATAATTTCCCATAAAATCCCGACGTAAAAGAAAATCAGTTGTCTAAGTAGTCCATTACGAAATGGACAATACCTGAATTATTCCCACTTTTTGCCCAGTCGGCCTTATAAATCTTTGCTGAATATCAACGAGAATTTTGACAAATAAGTACATGACTTAAATGGGCAGCTTTTTCAAAAGCAAGAGACTATGGGAATAAAAACAGGAAATGGTACGTTGTTTCTGATTAATAGTATTGTCTCGATGAAGATCGCTAAATGGTCGAAGAATGTGAGACCGGTTGAAGATGAATTCCGTGCAAGACGTGAAGAATCCTATTAAACACTTAAATATGGAACGGTATTCCATAATTGGTTTATAATGTAGAATATATAAGGTGAAAGCTTGGGAAGGAAATTAAAAAAAGTCTGAGGAAATGCGTTAAACGTAAAAGCTGAGAGATGACAGTATTATCGCTTTTGTTTTACACGTTTGCAAGTAAAAGAGGCTGTAACACAAAAACACTGGTAACTTCATCGATGTCCAATTAGTTTCTCTCTTTCGTTCTTACGTAACTCTGATGGAAATGAAGCAAAAACCTTATTGGAAACCTGCACCTGTTAGCATGTGCATTCGACACGTCTTGTCAATTACAGGATACTTTTATACCTCCAGGTCAAAGTTTCACTTTTTGCACGTCGTTCTGCGTGCAGCAGTAAATCTTTCACAGTGTTGGTACACGCCGCTCTTAATTCGTTTACGTGCCCGTCGTGAAGACATGTTTGCTTAAATGTCAAGTTTGCCGATCATCGTTTAAAGCATGTTTATTTTACGAGCGCACTTCAAAACTCTCATCTGTAAAATGAGACCTTATTGATGTGATATTCATCTGCAATCTGGCGTTGCTTTTGATTGATTGTGAATCCAGGTGGATGCGTTCTCGAGTCACATTTCGGTGTGCATCAAATGAGAACCTTAGGTTCAAAAATGGCAAGACAACTCTTTTCAGTTTTTTCCATGAATAACTAATCGATTGATTCGATTTTTCTCACAACCATGTTTGGTAAATAACCGGACTGTTACATGCAAACAACTTCATTATGAGCATTCGCATATGCAATGTGCATTAATATTTTAATTTAAGGTTCAGTCTGAAAATTACGGAAAAAATGAACGTTAAATTACCACGATGTCAACAATAAAATGAAACTGACCTCTTTTCGCCTTTAACGAGCGGTTATTTCGTGTTTAAAGTGATAAATCTACATTTAATGAGTTTTTAATAAGTGTCTGTCTGTCACATAAATGTTAAAAAATGAGTTTAAATCACTCGCACCATATTCTATTATTTATTTATTTACTATGTATGGACAGGTATGTCCTTGCATCACTGGAAACATAACATACATCACCAGCCACCGTATAAACGTAATGAATCAAATAGAGCTTCTTAACAGTTCCAATACTAGAGTTACGTATGGTCACTGGTAATTTATTGAAGTACCGACGTATTAGATTTAGCGTAGCATAAAAGAAAAGGTTGTTACACTTAGTTTATTTGAATTGTAAAAGTTGTTAATAAGTTTTGCACCCACATAGCAGTAATGATGTAGATCCGTAATGGGCAAAATGTTGAATTACGCGGACCCAGATGAGTAATCATGATCTCGATGGTTCATGGGATAATCATTTTTATAACAATGGTAATGAATCATTTTGTGTTGGGACTTTTAGGGCAAGATGGGCTGAGTAAAGGGCCCAAATGACGTGAGATGTGGAATCACTAGCGATTTGAACAGATGAAGAACTGAACCTAGCTAACTAATTTAGACGCCTTATTAGCAACTTGCTGAATGTGATGTATGACAGACAATGTTGAGTAAAAAATTTCGCCTTGCAAGTAAGTAAATTCCTTCCTAAGTAAGGAATATGAGGAAGATAATCAAATGAAAATGAAGGGTTCCGTTTGGAAAACGAAGTAATGCTGCATTTTCTTCATATTTACCATTACTCCAGTCCCAGTGAAGTATGTCGTTGAGGTCTTGCTAAAGACGAGAACCATCTAATGGGCACCTTGTGGACGCTAATAATTTTACATCATATAAGTAACTGAGCATTACTGATGTAACCAATATTATCATTAAGGTACATATTAAATAAGATGGCACCAAGGTGTCAAAAATTTTACGACTGGTGTCATCAGACGTTACATGAAGAGAAAGAAGCCTTCAAAACATTTGAATATGAGGAATTAATCTAAACGTATCAATGGTTTTTGCCAATAAAAATTGATCGAAAATTTAAGTATTCACAGTGAATACATAGTCAAAAATGTGTAAATATAATAAACGTGAATTCTTTTTACTTTTGAAACTTATTTTGAATGTTTTATACCTAAATATGTTCCTTAAGAACCTGACATGTCTGGTACATTTGCGTTATTAAACTTTGTGGATCATTCATGAGTTTCCAATCGAAGACTGAGTTTATTGTATTTACTTTTTTATTTGTTATAAACTATTAACATACCGTTTAATACTACCTACTTAATCAATCAATGTCGTTTGGAAACTCATAGCAAAGTAATATTCTTGTTACGTTACCAATTATATTCCTATTATTGAATGGTTAATAAATAATGGAATAATGAATATGCCACCTACAAGAATAAGAACCCACAATAATAAAATAAATTAAATCTAGTGTTATACTCGAGTTGACCAATAAAAAATGGACTCTGCATTTACATGCAAAATATCTATTTACCACATTTTACTCATTTGAATAAGTGGTTCATAATCAAACATCTAATACAAATGTACATATACCGGATTTATTATTATTGAAAAAAATTTAATACACTCGAATTCAATTAGAATTATGAGTCACTAAAAAGAATTAAGGTCAGATCAAGGTAAAATGATGGTAACACTGTGGGACTCTGCAAAGTATGTAAAATGACGCTATAATTATAGCAAAATGTGTATACGGTTTTTTAAATTTTATTTTGAATAAAGTCGATATTATTGTTGGCATTAAAAAATTGTATAATATATTGAAACGTTAAAAGCATGGATCGTAAAAAAACGCTGAAATGATGCGATGAATGTACAGGATGTATTTAAGGGCTTATTCCTTGGACTATTCTAAGAATATTTCGTTCTTTAAATGGGACTGCTTGTGTGCGTTTATTGGATTTTAATTTTGAATTCCTTCTTTAACCCCCAATTTACAATAGAGAGACTTGTATAATTTTGAAGCTCATTTCAGATCAAATTAGAAAAAGTTTCTAATATCCTTTTGAAATCTGCTTTTAAATTATTTTGTTTTGAGGAACGCGATGCGCACGAAATAAGCTTCTCCTTCTGGCTGTGCCATTGGGATGATTTTTATAATATTTATTGTTCATATGCTTATAGTAGCGAAACAACCATGCACTATTTTTTTTAGTATATTATAGTGTATTATCCCAGTTCTCTGTAGAGGCTAGGATTACAGTGTTATCAGCAATGGATATTATACCTTCTTTGGGTTAGATTGTTGTGCAAATCATTGACATATCCCAGATGGTCCCAGTGTTGTACCTTGCGGCACACCAATACTGACTGTTATCTTACTTAAATAACTGCCAATTTTTGGTACTTGACTTATATTTTTCCAAAAGATTTTAAGTAGTTACATATTAATTTTTTATTTAGTTAATTTTATATATTACCAAGGGATTTACATACATCTGTTCAACACCCTGAACGTTGTAACTGAATATTGAGTTTTGAGGATAACGCAATTAACTGCATGGAACTCTTATGCGGCCGCTGAATTGAAAATTTACATAAGAAAAAATACCCCTACTTCGAAGATATTCCGAGGGATGCAAACATATTTGCATGTTTTCCGTTCATGGTTACAAATATGCTGGGGAAACCTTTAATATTCTGCGGATATATCTTTTCGTTTCCAATATGTAGTATGAAAGTATCGGTTTGTTTACAAAAGATTTTTTAAATGCGCAAATGCGCATGGGCGTAATTAAAGTGAGGCGCTGATACACTCGTCAAATATTATTTATATTTCGCTACTGCAAAAGAAAATTGTCGAGCAAATTTGAATGTATAATTAATAGACAAATTAAACGTGTGAATTATAAATCAGATCTGTTCATGTATGCAATAATTGGATAAGTTAGATGAGAAATACGTAGTATGTTGAAGTTTGACACATATACGTTACCTTATCCTTAATTTATGTTAATCAGTGTTCATATTGCTACAATTAAGAAGTTGCGTTTGCATCTGTACGTACGAATAGATTTTAATGGTATTTAAATGATTGCAAAATAGGATATAATTTCGATATCTTACCGTGACTAATAACAGGTGTTCTGTTGAGTAACATAGAATTATGGATAACACGACGACTTTTCGGATTCAATGAAAAGCGAGAAACACGTCTCAAACTCCATTAGTGAAATTATACAGGTGTTGCCTGCGTCACCTACACATACAGAGTTCATTGTTCATTTTTTCTGCTTCTTGAACTTGATACTTCATACGTTCCGAAAACTAATATCCATAAATCACAATAATGTAGAGGAAGGGGTTCTATTAAATTCGATTTTAGTTTTGTAACATAACTGTTGTTATACTACCGAGAATTACAGGGGATTGGGTTTGTTAAACATGTAATTTATAGTCAAATGAGAAAATAATACGTAATTACTTTCGAGTAAACAATAGGCGTTTGTGTACGTTGATAATTCGTTAATAAGGCTGTTTGTTTGGTAAGTTCTCGGTAAAGTCGAGTGGAATGACAAAATCGAGAATTGATACAACCATCTGAAGTACGTAGTAAGTAGGTTCTAGTATGTGTTTAATCGTTTGAATTTTTGTTTCAGGTAAATTTCACTGCGAAGAATGAGGAAAAATTGGCTTCCTTGAACAAAATTGGTAAGAAACTGCAATTTTTCACTACAACTAACAAGGTTCATTAGTTGGAATTGCCTTCTTTAAAATCATTTCATAAGCAACTACATTACATTTTGAACATTACTCATTACATTCTAAACTAAAGTAACAATTTCTAACTTAAGTTATTTTTTTAGTCTATCTGTTTTAAGATAATTTTGACCATACTCAAAAGTCAGCTTTGGAATTCCAACTAGTAAATTAGAAAACAAAACTGCATGACTATCACTGTTAGGCGATGTTTTGAAACTTCATTTTTGGTTCAATCTTGAATGGGAATCAAAACTTTACATTGATTTTAAATAAATTTCATTGCAATTTAATTCTCCATTCCAAACCAGTTCGGTTTCAACACAATCTCTTGAATCTATATTTAGTTGCCACATTTTTCACCGAGTTGTTAGTTTTCCATACTTCTGATGTTCTTCAAAAGTACTAAAAAACTAAAAATACTTTAAAAAACACAATTCAATTTTGGAATTTAGGAAGTAAAGGGTTATACATGAAACGATGAATTTATTTTCGATGGAAGCTTTTTAATGCTTTTCTAAATGTTTTTAAAAATAGTTTTTACGGTTCTATTTTGAAATAAAGCAGATTTCACTTTAAGGAAATACACTTAAATCTATTTTAAGAAAATTAAGGGGATCCAAACTTTAAGAAAACTTATGTACTAACAGTAATATTTCTTCCATTAACTTATTTGAGTACGCAAGCAGTTATGAACGACGACAAGATGATTCGTGTCGTTGGTTCTCCCTCTCTAGCACATTGGTTATTGCCCCTGTCGCTTTCTTATGTTGATAGACATAGGTAAGACAGAGATAGTACGAACAACTCGAAAGAAACATGGTGTCGTCACTATTTTGGATGATATACTCAGTCTGTGTTAAGTATAAGTCTATGGTTTCTAAATAGTAACAAAAATACTCTCTACAATAGCGTTAGATTTCACCTAAACAGGAAAACTTGAATAAGTAAGTCGAAACTTCATATGTCCCGTAGAAAAGTTCGACTTATAGAAAATTCGAGTTACGGTCGAATTTCTTTGAAGTCAAATCTTCATGGATCATTAATTCATTAGTATCAGAGTTATTCTTTTCGATCAGTACACCATCGTTCTTTAATTTTTTTAAAAATTTTGTTGCGATTTGCAGCATGATCGACGTATTAGATGGATTCAAAATTCAGTAGTGAATTTTTCTTCTTTCCGCCTTTATTAACTTTCAAAATCCGCTTTTGCGATTTCGATGCTTACCTATCAAAGGGACACGTTGAATTATCTTCGAGCGCATTTCTAAGTTGAGTCATTTAAGATCAATCCTACCAAATAATAACCATAATTTTGTTCTAAATTCACATTCGTCAATTAGTATTAATCATTTGCTCAGGTTCTATTAACCAGTGTCTTATCAGCCAGTTTTACATCGTTCGACGCGTGATTTTAAGAATCTCCTGCCGTAAAACCTCCTATCCGACAGAAAGAATGCACTTGCTTTTTCTTCGGTTCGTTGATATCATCGCCTTAGAAGTAATGCAGCGGAGTGTGAAAATGAAATTACCCACTATACCATCGTTGGGAGCAAATTTCTTGTAAAGCATACCCATTATGGCCCATCGGCTCATTAACTCTGTTAGCGACTGAAATTCCTAGAAGTCATGATAACCCCGAACAAAAAGAGAGAAGACAGGAAAGGATACCGAGGACGTAACTTTTTGTTGCCTGATTAAAATCTGATTTGAAAAACGCACGATCTGATTGTTTTACATACAGGAAGCAATTTGTGAAGATTAAATCGGAGTAACGTCTGCACTCGATTATTTTTGTAATGAATCTCTACCTTCATGAGGTAAGCGAGAATATGTCATTGGGAACAATTTAATCTCCTTTACGGAGCATTGATAAGCTTATAATTTAATGCAGTAATCAAGCGTGCGTTTGATTTCCATATTAACTGGTTTGGAGCATGGAAATTTAATTTAGAGAATGGGAGTGATTATCATTTTGAGGTCTTTTTAATTATAAGTACACGCATATCGGGTCTAAAGTAATTAACAGAATCTTTTTAAGAGTACATGAGAATCAAAAAAATAAGTGTATTTGTTTCATGCTGTTTTGAGTTGACGTGTCCACTTCCTCCTTAAAACAATTAACCAGCATATTTCTTATCTGCGATTATGTAAAATTAGTTACGTCTATACTGTATTCAACTAATTCTTATTCGACCTGCAATTTTCAAAAATGTTTTTGCAACTTATTTGCACATAGTTCGTTATACTCGAGAATTACTTACTGGAAACAGTTTGCTGCTGATGCGATCGTTACATGCAAATGTTCATTGTAAACGTGCTCGATGGATGCGAACACAGAACGTATGTATTACATTTGCACCTATTACAGAAGCTTATTAGCGGGGGTCGTCAGGTGTTGAAGTTGTAAGAGATTAAAATACATTCAGGCTAAAGTAGTAAATAACCAATAAATCGAAAAATTGTCTCAAATTGAATTATTTGGACGTAAATGTTTGTTCTTGTGAAAACAATAACGAAAGAATCAGTTTCCAGTGTTGTTTGCTGTAAGATTTCCTCTTAGATAAACTCTGAAAATAGTTGACATGTTATTACTGAAATTTTGTTTCGGTATTCACCAATCTTTTCGTCATTTACTTTTAGGTTTTAATTGTTCAGCGTCCTTTGCAGCGCTCCCTGTTTACCCTATTATTAAGATACACGTTTCGCCTTTCGCATCTTCATAAATTGTACTGATTTATCCCGTAATGGCGCAATAAACGTACTAATGGAGTAAAGTTATATTAAAACATAAATATGAAACGCCAGTTCTGGCAGTCATCGCGACTCCAAATTTTCCAGTATTTCCCCGATTAGGGGTCCTTTAATCGTGCAAATTTTCCCATTATGTCAGCGAAAATGAATTAGAAGGCAGGTGTCGAGTTGCCGCAGTTCCGTAGGAATATATATGAGATTCACTGCCGTGTCAACTGCTAGGCCTATCGTATTTCATTGGTTAGCAGGGAAGACAGCTTGGCACTTCGTAGTAATTCCAACATTTCTCTGCCGAGTGTATTTACGCGATTCTATCATTTAAAATAAAGAGAGCGAGAGAGAGAGAAAGATAGAGAGGGGGAGAGGAAAGCAGGTTTCTCCGCGATATTACCTCGAAAAGTTAAATGTGTACTGGAAAAGGAGAGTTATAGCGAACGTTTATCCGGAAATGCCGCATGTAGAATCTAAAATGTCCATAAAGTGTCTTGGGTAGATTGGGTTTAAGCTGATGGCGGAATTCTATCGATTTTAATCAGCAAATTCGCCAATTAAGGAAAGAAGAAGGTTTATCGTGAGATGAATTTGTTACATTTATCGTCTCAGTAATATATTTTAATTCGTTTTTGAAAATCCCTTATTATGGCATCCAATTCTGTCTGATTTGGCCAACCACCATTCCAATTTTCAGACAGATTCGAATACTGTAAGTTTCTGAAACATTCCAATGAAAATGAGGAGTTTTCTTGAAGTCACTTTTCAGCAGCTCGTCCAGGCATTAGAATCCCAATGAAAAATCCTTTCATAACCTTTGCTTTATGGCATTTCAAAGACAATATATTTTGATTAGTCATATGGCTACAAATTTCAGTGAATCTTTACAGTTGCTTATGGGACATTTTAAATAGGAAAAGTTTCTGAAGCTAGTTTTCAAGAAAAAACCTTGTCACGCCATTTTATACTGCGTAGCTTGGTGAATCCTAGTGTAGTCGTTATATCATTTGTCCGATTAATATATTCAATAAGCAAAATGTCGGCCATATCTCATAGCTCATTTTTTCAAAATATGAAGCTACTTATTACAATTTGCATACAAGAAAGTTGCTCTAAGTACATCCGATCCGAGTTTAAAAGGCCACGCCATTCACGACGATTCCACTTTATTCGTTTCACAACACTTCTAACATTCCATATAAAATGTACTTGCAATTTCGTGAAATGTGGTTTAGAAATTCCGGTTTATTTTATTTTTTTTAAGTAAAAAGCATTTCATGTAGGTTGAGGTTTTATAAGACTAAGGACGAAACATTTCCATGGGAATTGTATTTGATATCTCAATTACAACGGTTGCTCATTTTGTACATATTTTGTAGTTGTTATTCTCAATTTGGAAAGTAACCATGCGATAATTCAATAAACAGTCTAAATAAAAGCGAGTGCGGCGTCGGCACTCGTGTTTTTAAATGCTAAGGTGGATATGCCCACACAGAATCTTGAATACGAAATTATGAATGCGGCGATTAAAAAGATATTAGTTCATTAATTGCCTACGAAGGCGATCGCTTTTGTAGCATAATAAGCGGTAGATTTTTTAATGGGTCTTTTCCATGGAGTTTAATTGTTGTAAGCTCCCAACGATTCGTGATTCATTAAGCCATTAATTATCCGAGATTTTTTAAATTTTTCTGAAAAGTTTTTTAAACATAATGACTGCGTAGATTTATTGACTTTGTAACTTCTTGAGATAAGTATGAGTCGGAGATATTTTTTTAGATAAATGACGAAATTTCGCCTGCAGTCAGTTTGAAATAATATTAATCCTTTTTTTGTTGTGAAGTTCATTCAACTTCCGTATTGCCCACGCTAACTCACAGGGCGTTCCATAGAAATTTGCCAGCAGCGAAAAATCCCAACCATATGTTGGCTCGATATGTTAATCTGTCTATTATATTCACGGTTTGATAGGTGTAGAGGTGTATGGAGTTTTTCAAATTAGTAATTAAACGCTGTACCTACAAATTGTGTTTCTCTCTTACAATCGTATGAATGCATACATAATCACCTTATTAATTCTTCAGATATACCGGGTGATCTATTAACCGTCTAGGAAATCATGCATCAAGCGTGTGTTCAATCTCAGCGATAAAAGACTGAGAATACACCATATTAACATTAACATATGAAAATCGGTGGTAGGTACTAACGAAATGAACACTCACTTCTTATTTAAAACTATGGCTACGAAGTACATTAACTCGAGTGTAAATCAACTCTTTTGGAATATAAATACAGCCAGTCCTGTTGGTGATCGCCGACTCAACCGGAACCGCATATCCAGCCGTCTTGGAGTACATCCAAGAAACTCGGGTAAATTATAAACAACAGTAATTTGTCTTTACTGCTCTATCGATAAAATTAGCGTCCACTTTCGGCGTGTCAAAATTTAAATTAAAAATTGCGTAGAAGATTCTTTGGATTTTTTTGAATGCCGCGAGCCGGCCGGAGCGCTTAAAAGCGCCGAGGGCGGGGAAAATTAAAATTGACACTCTGCGTCCGATGCAAATTCGGTAAAGTAGAATATTGTGTTGGGCTCCATTAAATTCCAAGTTAACCTGCGATAGAAACAGATTTTTGAGCTCGGCGAACAGCCGATAGATTACGACTTCTACAGATTTTCATAAAAGTTGGAGAAATACTTTTTATTCCATTAATCAGAATCCTGTTGTGCAATAATCGTTGATGGTTTATTAGGCACCATAAATATCTTATATCAAATTTTGAATTAATCGTTTATTGGAGTTTTATTTTTATTTTGTCTATATTTATAAGACACTTATCGGGGATAATTGGCAAAACAAATACGAACAAATTAGATTTAATTACTAATGATAAGTGCATAATCATTTCAAAATAAAGATATCTTCTTTCGAGTGTGTTTATTACTCGGCTCATTAACGATGAGATTCATCGATCCAGTCTATTGATTATTTATGTTTCTGATTTAATGTGCTGCTATTATAAACAAATTCCATTTTGAAATTGGGTCATCGATTGGAAGGGATATTAAATAATAATGCGAAGGTTATGATGCAGTAAACGTGTAAATTAAGTAGAGATGAAACGACGAAATAGTTTTTGATTTGTTAATTTATAAATAAGTACTGCGATACTAGCAACATTACCCATGGGTATAAATTTTGGATTTATTTTACTTTTTGAATAAATTGTTCTTTGAATTTTAGGCCATTAGCTTCACATGGATCTTTAGTACAGGGAACGTTTATAATTGATATTCGAAGTGTTCCACTGAAATTATTTAATTAATTTAACTAATTGATTAATTAAAATGATCGTCGTTACTTTATAAGTTGCACTAGTGAGATAATAAGTAAATTGATACTGAAAACATCGGTCAAACATTTAATTCAAATTCTACTGTTATGTCGAGAAAAATTTATTTATGTACAATTATTGTATTACACTTTTTGCTAACTCAAAATTTGTAATTTTCTTTAGTTACTATTTTTAAATTGCTTTTTCTAGTAAAATGCTTGTTCAGTTAAAAGACTGATACTATAGTAGTTAATCGTATAGAAAATGCAAAGAAAGACATAATAAACAACAAGAAAAACATAAATAGTAGGACGAATTAATCCCTTCTTCTTCTTATCATCGATAGTTACCATGCAATTACCCTTCAAATTCTCGTCCTAAGACACCCGATGAATACCAAAGACATTCATTTTTATTAAAACACTCTAAACTCATATAAATTATAAATGAATTTAATCTCCATGTTTGAAGTTTATTTCTTTTAATGAATCATATAACCTATTTACGTCGCCGATTTGATATCAATGAAACGAATTATTACAATATTATTAATTATTAAATAATATTTTTCGTTAGCACGACAGTTCGATAATCCTCTGAAATTTCGTCTTTTCGTGCAAGATAAGGTAGAGTTCACGAGAGGTGGAAAGACCTCTAATGTAGTAAATAACACTTGCCAAGAGAAAATATATTTACAAGTCGAAATAACTAAAAATAAGTCTGTCGCGAGTGAAAGTGTTTTCCTCGACTAATCCCATTCAGAATTTGTTTTTGCATCGATTCAATAACTCTGCGTTGAACGTGGTTATTATGGGTGTGTAACTTCCACTTTTAACTGCCTCATAACAATGAAGCAGGTGGGCTCTAATCCTCTGTTTAACCAGCCTGATATCCTCTAGTAAACTCCCTATATAAACAAAAGCGCCTTAACTTATTAATGTTATCTCCGTATAATGTACATAAATAAATATTCACTAGTTGGTGACTATAAATCTCCAGGAGTCAATTAAGTTGTTAGCAGGTAATTTTACACGAAGAAAACTTACCGTTTATAAATCCTGAACTATCCAAGGGTTTACGTTGTCTATTTTCTTTATAGCATTAGCGCTTGGCTAGTTTCTTATGTATGCGATATCGTGAGTAATAATTTTTCCTCGTGGTTTCCTAGAAAATTCATCGAAAGACACGAAAAATTTAATACAACACAAAGGGCTATTGCAGAATTGTTTTTTATTTCTAATCTCAGTTTTGAGGTAATTAAACATACATCTTTGTCGAAATTCGTAAGTGCCAATCCGTTATGCATCTAACTGTTCATGTGGTGTGTTGCAGAATGAATTATTGCCATAATAACTTAAGAGCAAAACGTTTTATTTCCCTTTTCTCAGTGGTGGAAACTGCAGGTATAATTGCAGTTAACGCAATAATTACATATATCATCTCTGGATGTCTGTTATAAAATCGACAAGCTCGATTGGAAGTGCGACGCGTGAAATTAAAATGAAATTATAAAAGTGGCAATTAACACTCGATCAACATTACGTTATGAAGCGGTACTAAATTTCAAATGAACATTTAATTTACCATTGCTAATTATTTAGTAGTGAGATGATTAAACTTTGGAAAATTCAAGAAATAGTAAATGTCCTGTTGCACAAGATTTACACAGATGGAAGGCTATTTATATGTACTTATTAATACTTGATAAACACTGGTCAACCTGATGTAACTCTGTTAAAAAGTGATCTTACATTGTCTAATACGTATTTATATTTTCGAAACCGAAACTTACACGTTCACGAGCTATAAAAAAAGAGTTTCTGTGGTGATTATTTCGGTTCGAGTTCGTTGTTTGGGGCATTAAACCAACATAAAATTCGAAACGCCATTATCTTTAGCGTCACATTTGTTTCTTAAAACCGTAAAGTTTTGAGTTTACTTCATCTATTATATTTTTACGATGGTGATACGGCGGTTGTTAACATTCCCGAAATTTCAGGGAACCCACAGGTCTCGTCTAGGGTTTATCTTTCGAAATCGAGTGTGAAGACTACATTTTCCTACAAACGTCACTTGTTTTGCTTCTTTGTGCCATCATTTTAGTTCATTTATGTAATCCTGAAAAGTAATTTTCTTGTAAAGGGATTGTCGTTACTGATTTGAGGGACGCGTCTTTACTATTTATCGTATAAGTTTCCTATCGTTACGTCCATGTCCCTTTCAGACATTCTGGGCAAATGTATTCGTAACGAGTTGACTTAATCGAAAACTTTGCGGGGTAATATGATAATTTGACGAAGAAACATGTCAATTAGGATGCTCCCGACTCCCACTTAACTTATAAATGAGTTTACGAAAGACTGCTTTTCTGGGTTACATTTCACTTCGGCAGCACCATCTGGCAAATTTCGCATAGAATGTCTTCGAGAGATGCTTTTATAAGTTCCTGTGAATATGGAATTAGGGCGACGTGGATAAAATTACACACCGATATTTTCGGTAATTGGGCGTAAGCGTTCAGTCAACAGGGGTGAGTATGTCAAGAAAACTCAAAGGGCTGTTCTTTCATATAAGGAAACAGATTAAGTCATTCTACTCACCTTCCTTCAATTGAGATAGATAGATAGATAGATAGATTGATAGAGAGATTAATGATTTTTGTATTCCTTACATGTGCTTCAATGGCCAAAAATGTAAAAAATTGCCAAAATCTATAGAATTCAAAAATTTCAAAGGGCTTAAATGGACGCAGCGCGCGCAGGCAGAGAAAAATAATTGT
Organism: Cryptocephalus primarius; assembly: GCA_963576515.1. NCBI lineage: Eukaryota > Metazoa > Arthropoda > Insecta > Coleoptera > Chrysomelidae > Cryptocephalus > Cryptocephalus primarius. The sequence goes on along the minus strand of OY754942.1, from coordinate 13,802,031 downwards.
CGATTAGGTACGGGGTTTTATATTTTAGTTTAACCCTATCTAAATGGCTTATTTCAGGAATTAGAGAACTTATAGGCGTTTTTTGTGTAATTGGGCGCATCGCAAAGTGAAAACAAAGACTGAATTTGATTTCTTTCAAATCAAAATTAAGAGCAGAAGATTTTAAGTACGTGGTTTATTTCAACACCAAAGGCAGGAATCAACTTAATTAATTAACTAATTAATTTACTAGTGATCATAATCAAGGCTCAGCCTACTCAATAACAAGGCGCTCTCAATGAAATCAAAGCTCAGCTTACTCAGCAATAAGGGTGGCCTCAATGGCAGCAAAGCTCAGTCCACTCAGTAACAAGGCCTGCCTGAAGGGCAACAAAGCTCAACTTATCCACGGTCATAACAAATAAACCTGCGTTCTCCATCAGCGAGAATTGTTTTACCTATTTACGATGAAATCAAATTCATTTCTTCATGGCGAAAAAGAATTTTTAAAATATTTCTGTTAATACAAGAAAAGAAAAGAGATAACAAGTAGTGGCGGAGTTATTTAAGCAAAGCGAGAAGTTAAAATTTGAATACTGAGAAGCCAAAATACATTCTTTAAATGGACATATGTAAACTAAATCCTGGACTGAACAGCTCATATCATAGTACTCGATCATAGCTTTTGTAAATGTTTTTAGAGTTTGGAACGTCTTTTAGGCATTTATGCTTTAAAAGTAATATTGAAATAGGGCTTCTTAAGTGGAAATACGTGCTTCAAATAAGAATTTTAAAAATATACATTGGATTGTCCAATCCAGCTTATACCATAACAGCCCAAAGAGCCACGTCAAGCAGGTGTACCTTGAGTCTAAAATTTCTCTTTAAATGCCTTCCTTTCATAAAGACCTTCACGTTTTCAGTGGGAATAAAGTCAGAAAAAGTATCCAATGCATTCTTTAAATGAACATATGTAAAATAAATCCTGGACTGAACAGCTCATATCATAGTACTCGATCATAGCTTTTGTAAGTGTTTTTAGGGTTTGGAACGTCTTTTAGGTATTTGTGCTTTAAAAGTAATTTTGAAATAGGGCTTCTTAAGTGGAAATACGTGCTTCAAATAAGAATTTTAAAAATATACATTGGATTGTCCAATCCAGCTTATACCATAACAGCCCAAAGAGCCACGTCAAGCAGGTGTACCTTGAGTCTAAAATGCCTTCCTTTCATGAAGACCTTCACGTTTTCAGTTGAAATAAAGTCAGTAAAAGTACCCAGTGGAACGTACTTAAATAAGAAAATAAAAAACGACGTTGAATTGAATTGCATAGTTGGTTTAAGTTATTTTACATTTCCAAGCTTGAGACTGTATTGGGCGCTCGCCAGACATCAGTACGTTTATTAGATTATCTGGTTACTTTTAATTAATCCAATATCCATTTAGGTGTGTATGATTAAACACATTGAACTCTACAACGGTCGGGTGTATTCAAGAGAGAATTAATAGTACCAAAACACCGAAACTATACATCATACAGTGCTGGCAGTCGATTGTGAATACACATTCAGGCACCATTAATACATACATCGATCATCAGAAAACGTCTGAAATTTATCACGAGTGACGTGTCTTTTATTAGAGTTAATATTTCACACAGTCGTGGAAAACGGGTTACACGTTGACAGTAATACGCCATATTTGTCTTAATAATTTATTTTGACGCCGACAAAACAATACGACCATTACCATGTAACAAGTTGCATTGATTGTATCTCCGGTGATGTAATAAACAATGGGTGAATGTGGATTGTGATCGTGGCTTCGCTTAGTTTACCCGGATCGTTTATAAATCTGTTTAGGGTTTGGTCTACAGGTGTGCGAGGAATCTGAACGTGCCTTTTAAAGCTTTGGCAGTGCCAACGTTTACGTCTCAATTCCGATCCTGTGAACTCAAATTTCAGGCGGAAGTGAAACACGCAACTCCAAGGTATGTTTCTCCCTTTTTCCCCCTTTATCTTTTTGTCTTTGGATGTCGTTCGACGCTGTGTTAAATATTATGAACATTGTTTCTCTTCTTTAATGTGACTGACAGCAATCCTGTCGCTACCAGTCTTCCCATGTTGTTTTTTTGCCTCGATTCGAGAAATCTCCAATTCGACATCAAACGCTGTCTTGTTCTTTAGGTTTTATCGAAGAATAATAAATACGCTCTTTCTAAAGCTATTAAGAATTTCATAGTGAACTCCGCTGGAATTGCCTCGCACTTTTCAAAGCTTCGCCATAATCTGCATACAATCCGAGTCCAAAAAGGAAACGTCTCTCAACTTGACATATACGTTTCGATAGGTTTTATTCTAACAGAGTTATTGCCTCGACTAAACTGATTTCAGGTTCGCGATTGTACAACTCTAAATATGGTGGTGCCGTCCTCTATATTTAGACAAAATTGATTTTGTCTTGCTTTAAATTAAAGATCGATATAAGCACTCTACGACTCTCATTATTCAAAAGGTCGGAGATCTGTTTGCGGTACAATCGAAATGGCGCGTCGGGCCCTATTAAAGCTGTTCCAGGTTTTTCCCTTATTTAATATACGCTCGCAAGGGTGAAGGGGTTACCGGGGCTGCCAACTAATTAAGTGATAGCCTATGACTCCCCGAAATTATGCGAGGTAGTTCGGCCGACACAAAAGGCCAAACTTTATCTGGACGTATCTGCATGAGGAATCGGATCGGGAGTCACATTCTGGATTTAAACTTTCCCTTTTAATTATTTTAATTGAAAGCAGTCGAGCAACGGTCGCTTTATGAAAAGCCCCCAGATCGCCAAGATAGCGAAAATCTTAGGACGGAGTTTTATTGGCTGATTAATGGCCGATCTCGACTTAACTCCGGGTGAGTTGTAATTAATGATGGTTTAAATTGCATATTTCACTTAAAACAATGTATTTCGTTTATAAAATCAGGTTTTAAACGATAATAATGAGCGGTAATTTATCATGGAGTGAAGACCTTTGCTTCTGATCTAGCCGTTAATGTAAACTATATGTGTATTGTTTTAATTTTTATATTTACTGAAATTTAGACAAATTTATTGGTACACAATTAATTAGTGTCAAGTATAAGTATTCAGTTACAGCTCGCTTTGAATGACTCTACAAACTTATAACGACTATATAAGAGAGCGTGGACACTAACAATCAGGAATAATTTTGACCAGAAAATAATACTCTGAAATACTTGCTTTTTTTTTAAATAACAAAATGACAAGCGTATGATGATAGAAATTCCGAAATTCAATAAGTAAAAATAATTTTAAAAGACTAACAGATCAAATTAAAACGGAATTAAAGCAGAAGAAAAAAGTGTGGAAATATCCTCAAACTTTGAAGTTCTCATCAAGCAAAAGCAGATGCATTATTTCAATACTTTTTATGTTAAGTTAACCCATATTGACATTACCAAGATTAACGAATTTTTGGAAGCTTAGCTAAAATTTCTCTTAACTACTAAAAAATGTTCATTAAGTTAAAGTACGGATAGATACCAAGGATTGCCTTACAGGCGGCTGGAAAATTGGTTCTTTTCAGGATATAGTAGAACAAATCTTCATGTTTCTAAGGAACCCTGTGTAATACAGTGGGGGGAGTAAAAACTGTTTAATATCCAACAGGAGGTCAAGATGTTTATATGGTAGAGAACAATTTATAGGCTGCCCTATGTATATTTTTACCAGCATTTACAGAGAATAGAGACGAATTATTTTATTTTTGTAAAGAGGGCAATTCGAGATACAGGGAATTTATAGCCGGCAGTGGCTTAGGTTGTTATTGTTGAAAATTACATAATTAATTTGGAGATCTTTCGAGGTGGTCAATGAAACTCCGAACAAAGATGCTTTGGAATTAAATGTTGTACAAATTTGGAAATTTTTCCAATCAAATTGAAATTCATGGGATTTTGATCAAAATCGGTTAAGGGCAATGTTTAGGCTTGTCATTTTTGTATTGCCTCGTAAATTAATTCAACATTTTTTTTAAACTGAGTGTTTGTTAACCCACTGTTTAATATAAATTAAATACTACAATCGTTACCTTGACCGATCTTCCTTGAAAGACCTTTTGTACTTCTGGTTTTCTCCGTTTTATCCAAAACGAATTCACATGTTCTTACTGATTCTTATGTGTGAACTACTTCATCAATTGCTCTCAATTTTTATTTAAAACATTTTTCTCGAAACGAGCTCTAAAGAGCATTTTACTCTTGAGAATATCGAGGTTTTCTTAATTTTCAATTGATTTATGTTAACATTTTTAATTTTGACATTAAAAAAGAATAATTCTTTAGGCCATTTTTTCCGTACCAGACCAAGACTAATTTCCCATTTTTAGGTTCAGAACTGGTGGAAAGACTTTATTTGTGGAAGATAAGCACTTGAATGAATGCAATGGCTTTCGTAGTGATATATTTAATGCGAGCTGGTATTAGTATTATAAGTATGCTTGTATAAGTATATGACAATATAAAATTTTCAGCAAAACTTAAATGCACTTATTAAGTTTTCCAGGGAAATAAACACCAAGTTGTGGCTTAAAATATTGCTTACCGATCACTATGAAAACGACATAAAACGCTAAAATAAATAAGCGGTCGCCCTCTTCTTTCCTTGCCTCCCAGCGCCAATCTATATGTCTGGTTTTGTGATGTCACTCTTGTCCCCATGGTATCAAGTTATTCACTTTCAAGTTATTCACTGGACATCCTGAAGTTCGTATGAAATATAGTGATTTTTAGTAATTTTTGACTGATCTGTGATGTTTTCCATTTTCATAGGTTTCATGTATACAAATTTTCTTTTTCTTGAGTGATGTAAAGCATACAAGAGCCGCAGCATTTTCTTCCATTTTCTACTGAAATACGGCTGAGCAACTTGAGATCATGCATGCCGCAGCATTTTCTTCCATTTTCCTCTGAAGTACTGCTGAGCAACTTGAGATCATGCATAAAAGTACACTTCAAAAAAGTATTAAAACCTGAAATACTTCCATTTTCGTCATGACTCATCAGAACAAGGTGTTCTCAGAAGTTCATCTGTTGCTCTCAAATTCACTTTTTAATTAAACTTGTCTTTCTGTTAGTTTTGGTTCATTTGTGGCTTCTAGTATGATTTTCGCCTTATTTATCTCATGCAAGTTTGTACATCCATCTTGGTTTCCTGTAGATTTTTATCCCTCTTGGGGAAACGAAGTTAATGTGTACAAATAGATTGGAGATATGGAATTACTGCAAATATGAAATATGATATTGTGCTTGTTCTATTTCTGTTTGTATTTCCCCTAGACAATAATTGTGAACGATAATTCCGGAGCTCGGCTTGATCTAATACTTTGCAATATGTCCTTGCCAGTTATCTAGAATATATCTATTACGTTTCCCATGAATTTCAAGTTTTATTCAACGTCGCATTATCGAATGACGTGCATTTACGGTGACTGATGGATACCGAGAACGATGCAATGACATCCTTGTGGCGTTAACTTACTTCACGTGTTTGATAATTTTTTGATGCAGTATGGAATGTACAAGTTTTCCCCGAATTAAAAACAGATTCGTTCCGATATGCGCTTGTTGAATTTACGACTTCCATAATAAATTTCATTTTAAGCAAATAAATCATAAACCCCGCAAGAAAAACCGTAGGATCTTCTAACACTTGTCTAAATATTAGTGAGTATATTTTTCCTTTTCGCCCGAAATGAGCTGCTCCAAGTAGGTGAGATAATAACGTTAATGCATCGTATATGTATGGATACACAAAACTTTACTTTTGTTTATCTCTTGCTCTACTCGTTGATGTTTTCGGGTAAGTTACTCAAGCCGTTTATGAGCTTCTTGATAATAATGAGGGTAAACAATTAACTTTTATTGAATATCGTCACAAAAGGGTAATAATTATAGCTCGACTATATCGCGACGCGACGTGCTCTCTGGGATTTTTCGGTGGAAGTTACGGTTTCGGGTGCTTTCGTTTGATTGAGGAGCTTCTTCCACAAATGAGTAATAAATAAGATAACGGGAAGAAGACGACGCCGTACCGGTAGCTCTACCGCCCCGACATAAATCTCTATAATCGTAAAATAGACCCTAGTAGTAATAAGTTTCTCCCAAGTGCGATTTTCAGCATCCTCCATAAATAAATTCCCATCTCACGAACATGTGTCTTCGTGTCTAGTATAAAAAAATATACTGATACCGTTACGTGTCTGTAAATCTGATAGGAGGCCGTAGTTCAGGCAGGACAGGATTAGGAATATAATTCGCAGGTTATCGCTAAGGAGGATATAATGCGGCTCAGAATCAATATCGTTAAACTTCAAAATTCCTGCGCATTTTCCTTTAAATCAGTATAAGCCGGCTTTCAGGGGAAACGTTTTAAAAATAACGAACATTGCGTTGTTCGACCCTTTTAAATTCATGCCTTGTAGATGCAGAAGTTTGGACTTGTTGAAATTTATGGATATAAGAAAAGGGAGATTTTTGACATGCTTTCTAAAGAAGTAAATATTTTTAGTTTTCTAAAAATCAAGTTCCTCTAATTCCGTTTTTGTTACTTGTTTAATAAATCGAAATCCATCCCTGCGGACTGTTCACCACTCATCGAAAAGTCCTCGTTTAGGAAAGTATTTAAGTACATGTAAGGAAATAATTATCATGCGCGAGGGAGTGACTATAATGATATACTATTAAAAATGGCGGACACCACAAAAGCACACTTACACGTTGTACGTATAAATAAACATCTGTTCGTCTTTAGCGTATACAGGCGTGTCAAAATAATAATTATTCATTTCATTTCTATTCCTCATAGGCATTTTTTTTTAATGAATGGTTACCGTAATTGGATGTTGAATTTTAAATTAAATATGTCGGGATTGATATTGTTTTAAGAGGTATAAGTTTTTGAGAAGAGATTTATAGTTCGGTAACACTCCTTAATAAATAGATAGGAATGGTTGTGTAATAATTTTAGTAGGATGGATGTATTACACATAACCAGTGTACGATTTAACGTGCAAAGCTTGCATGAATTAATAAGTAATAGAAATCCGATACCATAAAGGTTTTGATTTTGCTTTGCGCATAAAGTACTTAAGTTGCAGAAATTGCGATACGAAGTATCCATACTCTACATCAGCAGGTGTTTAATAATACCGTTCGAAAAATCTTAACTGTCAATTCATTAAGAATAGCTGAGTTGGAAAGAAAGTCTTCAGTGAATAGAGGCTTTTGGGCCGTGGTCGATGTAGGATTTTCCTTCCTGACGTTTCGCTTACATGTTACAGCTTTAAGACCTAGAGCCAAGAATCGCCTTTGAAGATTCTTACCGCCGATGTAGGCGAAACGTCACGAAGAAAATTCTGACATCGACCACGTCCCAACAGCCCGAAAAACCTTCTATTCACAGAAATCAAACATCAGCAGCTATTGTATAGATGAACAATCAAAGTTCGTTATTGTCGTTAGTGCCGTCCATTTTTACCAAAAAATTCCTGCTTTCAGGGGCGATGTTCAAAAGAAAAATGTGTACTAATGATCTTAAAGTAAAATACATATGAGAAGTAGTGCTTATCGCAGCACTCCCCATTTTTTATTTCAATTAGGAAGCATCACAGTGAGTATTTATGACATCATCTTATTCACTTATTAAGAATTTTAACAGCAGATACGATTTTGAATCATCATTTCGAACTATTAGTCATGCCCCGATCAATTCTAAAACCTTGAAAATCCCTTCATCATCTTCACGAAATTAATACAGAGTCCCATTTTACTTTTTTCCCTCTGACCAACAAAAGCTAGACGACGTTATCGTCACGAAACATCTATAAACGGACTTTCACACCTTTTCTTCGAGCCGTATCTGTCTAGACGTGCATAAAGGGGACCGCAAAAGAAACTTCAACAAATGAATAATAAACACATGGCCGAAAGAACCACCGAATCGAAAATTCTGATCTAGCCGGGGAAGGCGTCATTCGTAAATAAAGGAAAGTTTAAGCTCGATGGCAGGTTGACAGATGCTGTCGGAGCGGCTGCTGATATCATTCCGTCCCCTGTCGGCCTGGAAAATTCTAAACGAATTCAATTCCCGGCGGACCAACGATGTCTAATTTAGAAAAAGGAGTGTTTTCCTACTAATGGAAACATCGGGATAGTAGAGTTTGAGGAAATATAATTAAGGCTGAGGAAACGAGATTTTGTATTGAAATTTGAATGCGAAGGAGATGGAGCACTTTCACTTAAAATCCTCGTCGAAATGTAATGCGAACTAATCATCCACAGCATATACGTGTCCAATTTGATATGGTACTTTTATTGGTCATGAGGAACAAATCGATTCCGGTTCGCAAATCCGGATGTTAGTATTGATTGATTTAATATTGAAATGGAATTAAAACGTTAGGTACAAGAATTTTATTCAATTACTGATTCTAAAAGTAAAAAGGGATGTTCATTCAAAAATAGATCTTTCAGTTTTTAAGGTAATAGAAATTTCTTCCTCTAAACTTCCATAAACTTAATTAAACCCCTCTACCGTCTGTTAATTACGTTCGTTATTGTGTTATTATAACATCAAATAAGGAATTTGGTTAGACTCGCTATAGTTTAATTGGAAAATATACCCGACGCGAAGGTTGTTATCGTTCCTTTCGGTTCCAATTTCGTTACCGTTTCTGGCAGTTCGGATGGCTATTTCTTAATTTTTTCTCTTGTATTTATTTTCGTACATCTTATTAGTACATTCATTGACAAGGTGATTACGACAGTGTTGCCTCAATTTATGATTGTCGCTTTCAAAAAAGTCATTCCTTTATGGGCACATATGTGTTTGCTACCTACTGTTCACGTCTCTTTTGAGGTTATTGTCTCCATGTTACCATCATCGTTTGCCATAACGTGGGTTATACCACCCTGACTAAAGCAGAAACACGTGTTGATGGTTAACTTTTCTTGCAGTTTGGACAGCCACGTCATGATTTGTTCTCTTACAAGTATTAAACCGTCATTATTTCTGTTACGTCTTGTATATATTCCGAGAGTTCTACAAAAATAATGGCTCAGAGATTGGGTCATTTTCTTTGATTTTTTCTTTTTTGAATCTTAATGATATCTATATATAACTGTTTCACTAATGACTTGATATCAATTCGGCCAGATAATGGCAACGTACAACATTTTTCTGATTGTGTTTCGGAAAATTATATTTCACTTCGACTAAAAATATGCTCTGTTTTCTCTTGTTCCCTCGTTCGCACAACAAATTGTAAAAGTATGGCTTAAGTGTTTTGAATGTTAAGTCCCTATTCGAATTTAAGATTGTTTTAATGAGAATTTTGTGATTTACGAGTTTACTTTTTTCACAACTAGGGAAGTTGTGAAATCCTGTCGGAAAATTTGGTAGTTTGATGCCCTGTTGCCAAGTATTTCACTTCGAAAAGCAAAAAAACTTCTCAAGACGAAAGTTTGAATTATTGAAAAATATGCGATGATCCACTTAAGTAATATCTACCTACACGTTACTTTCATAAAAATAGTATTCATTGCCGCTATAAGGAACTGTCAGCAATAAATCAATTCTATGATATGCTATATCAAACTGTTGATTAAAATTTTAATAACCTGTCAAAACTGAGGGCGTGACTTGACCCTGCACAATCGGCAGTAAAACAATAAATACAAGTTAACTAGACTTGTTATAGACAGTAAAACGGCCGTTAAAAAGAAGCTGCCAAACCGCGTATTACGACGCAGTTACGAGAGGAAAAAAGTATCTGTTTGTCGGCTAGCACGTAATAATAGATGGCCCGAACAGGAAAAAAACGAATAACGTTTGAAAGAAGACGTCATAAAACTTAACCGAACGCAAGACTTCTCGGCGCCGCGGCGCCCGATACAAGTGTTGTTCGCAATGCAGACCGAGGAGCTCCCATTGGCCGGAATCGATACTTAAATGAAAGATCCTTTCTTCCTTCGCCTGTATTCCACATACCTATTTCTCGCAAACAATGGTCGTCCCGAGGAAAGCAATCGCGCCATCCCTCCTACCTTTATTCTTCGAATAGTTTATTGTAATCCCTTTAAAAATATCTTAACCTGAATGAGTGGACCCGTCAAGAGGGTGTGAAACTTAGCACTCGGCTCCATTCCCACAACCTCTAGTTAAGAGTGTCTTATTTATGGTTCTCTTGAGTGGCAGCCAGTAGCGCCGTGGAAATCCGCTGGAGCACCCAAATTATTAAAAGAACCTTCCAGCCATTAATTTTGCTTACTCCTAAAATCGTAAACATATATGAACTTCAGAAAAAAAGAATTACTAAATCTGCGATGTATGGAATAAGCCTACGTTCCATAAAATATTCATTTTAGATTAAATAATTGAAGGAATGATATGTATTAATTGGCCCAAATGTATAATTTTAAAAATTGTAAAATTGTCGTGTTTGTTCAAAGATACAACCAGCAGAGATAAGAAAGATATCACGGTGGACAGAGTGTAGAATCTTTTTGCTCTTAAGTTAAAGCCTTCTGAAACCGCTTTAGCTCCTAGTGCAGATGTTAAAAAAAGGCAGAGGGAGCAATTGGTTGACGAACTATTAAAATGAAAAGTTCCCCTAGTCGTAGATCTCCCTTCAGTTGTAGTTAATGACAGTGCCAAGAGGACGGTATTCCCAATCAATTGGTGTGATATATTTGCTTCAAATTAGGTGATTTCAGTATTGAATCTAATAATACAAATAAATCTTTTCATACTTGGCTTGATCGTGTAAATGAAGGAGCTTTACGCAAACCATCAAGGGAGTTTATTTAAAAAATGGACAAACTTGAAAGTATTTATGGTAGTATAAATAGTGATACCGTATGTATTTGGAAAAGGTTACATTAAAAACCTAGTGTCAAAAAGTATTCATAATGACTGTTCCGACCAAGCAAAAGAGCATTTTCGTCAAACAAATCGTCAAAATTTCGTCAGAAATTTCAAAAGAAAATTTGATCTCTTGGCATTCCAACGTTAGGCTAAAGAAAAATGGTAAGAATTACAACATAATAAGTTCTTTAATGTGTATAACCGCTTTTTTAAATTTTAAGGTTTACTCGTTTTCGGGCAGAATGTTTTGTTGCTTAACGCCTTGCAGAACATCAAAAATAGTATTTGGCACCTTATGTCTTTGACAATTTAAACTTAAAATTGATAGCGTATCGACAAAAGTGAGGAAGCTCTTATTTTAAAGTGAAACATCCATTGATACAAATCATGTATTTTATTTTGAATTAGTTATATAAATAAACTAAATATAGAAATCAATTATGCACGTTACCATATATTATATGTAACCTAAATAAAGTCCACTCTAACTTACATATTAATTCACCCTGCAACCCTGGAGCAAGACCCGAATGTTATTTTAATGCACACGTATATAAATTTTAATTTATGTGTACAACTTTTGCTGCTTTTGCAAACGGTTAAATTCAAAAATAAACTTTATTTACTTAATGTCCTTGTTTTCATATCTAAAAACAATTTTTGGCACTATTTGATTTTATATTTAATTTTCAAACGACAGATTCGACAGAACATTAAAACGCTAAATCAAACAATATAAACACGATTTTTTTTTGGTTTCTGCTTTTTGGTGCTCATTAATTCCAATGCAATATTGTTCCAGTCGTGCAACTACTCACGTGATTAATTGTTTCCATCTACTTGGCTCAAATAAATCAAGAATATGTTCAGGACTCCTGTTGGAACAGACCCAATGAAATTTGATGTGTGATGTCGGGGTATTACCGGCAATTTTTCGGTTCCATTGTTACAGTACATATTTTACGGTTTTCCTGTGCTGAAAACGACGAAATGTTGCCAAAAAACTTTCAGAACTTGGATAGTTCACTAACTCTAAGTAAATAGCCTTAGTGCAAAAACATATCAACAAGCAACTGTAAGATTTTGTATACACAGTAATCATCACCTATGTTTGTAAAGGGTAATGTAGGTAAGAACCCGTTTGTTGGTAAATCACTAATTAAATTAAGTTCAATAGTTTGCTCTGACAAAGGTTAATAACGTTTTGCTACCACAATGTAAGAGATTTTCTTAAGTTTTCATGATAAGTATTATATTAAGTAAAGTAGTGGGACATACTTTGTTGAATTCAAATTATGAATTTTCTTAGTCTTCTGCCTTCTCTTAGCAAACCGTTATTATCATGAAGTGGATATAGCAATAAGAGGGAGATTTTGTTGTGTATCCCTTTTCTTTACTTAAATTTGCGTTTTCATTACTATAACATTCGTTTTGAATTAACTTCATGGTAGTGCATTTTGCCCAAATATTGTGTACATTAACTGTAATTAATCCAGTTAACTGCATTTTACTGATAAATTACTAAATTACTATTAAAATTGAAAACAAATCACCATGTATTAATTGTTCGACCATTTGTACATAATTTTTTGACAGATAAGCATTTACAGGCAGATAATTTATTATATAACATTTAACGACAGATTGCGATTTAGCACAGTCATCAAAAACAGCTCTCAGTTTGATAGTTGTTCTTGTGCCTTTTAGTACGTCGTGATGAGGTAAAAATATCAATCATTTAAATTTTGTTCATTAACTGTACCGTCTGTCATATGACCCAAATTTATGTATTGCCATAAATTTACTATATTTATGGCGTAACTGTTTATTGCCGTATGGTTTTTCTTTGACGAACAGAATCGTTTGAATGTTGTCTTTGCAATTGTTTCACTCTGATAGATTTAAAAATGAAGAAATTCTAACTATAAAACGACCTGATAAGTCACGTTTCATTGTTTTATAAACATACCTTCGCACAATCGAATATATCTTGATAATTTGATTTCACTTGAAACATTTTCTGGTTCCCAGAATTTTGCTTTGTTCTATATAAATCATTATTTGTTACCTCATTACTCTCGTTAATACAAGTGTTTGCAGTAAAGTCCTTTGGAAACGACAAAGCACCTGGTTCAGGTAGAATAAACATCGAATTCTTCGAGCTTCTTGCAGAATTATTCTACTTTTGTCTTCTAAAATAGACAGATTTTAAGAAGGGCATAATAAGCAGCAAATTTAACAAAGGCAACAAAGACGAATTTTCTAAGTATCTTGGAATCGCAGCTTTAATTCCATTGGTAGAATATATGGCAAAATGCTTAAGTATCGAATAGAAAAAGAAACAGAGTAGCTTTCGTGTTGGTATATCTTGCACTGGACATCCTAAGTATTAGTCAACTCAGACAGGTAAAGCAGGGAATACAGTCACTTGAATTTAAAGTGAGTAAAGATATGAGGCAAGGTTGCTGTGTAGCACCCACGCTATTAAGATACACTTAAATTGTGAGAATGGCAAAGGAAATGGGATAAACATCAATGACGAAACGTTGTACTCGTTCATTTAGCGAATGATCAGGTAATATTTGCAGAAGATGAATATGAAATAAGGCACGGATTTCATGACAAATATCACATGATTTTCACATGAAATATGATCACATAAGTACATTTCAAAAATAGTTTTTAAGATGTCTTACACCTCTGTTTTATCAACAAAAACATTTTTTTAATAGCGGATATAGAACAGAGAGATAAACCCAAGCAGGAGTTCACGTGTTGAAATGTAAATCTGGTCGAGCAATGCGTACCTGACTACTGAGCAGAATTTACTGGATAATTTAGGGGTATGATCAAAGATTGTAACTTTTATTACTTCGGCACAGTCTCTTCTCGCCGTGGATCGAGCTACAAACGTTTATTTGTGCGGAATATGGTCGATTTTAAACTTGTTGCAAAAAAAAAATTTGGAGTTTACATGAAACAGTAATGAGTTCCTTCTATGTCGCCAGAGACGTAGAGTAATGCAAATATTGCCATACTCTTTAAGGAAAAGACCCTTAAATGCCCCTTTCCTGCCGAGAATCCTCAGTTCCTTTAAGCTAGATAAATGTCCCTATTTGTATCGCGGAAAATCCTCGCTCTATTGTATTAGCGTCGATTTCGCTCTACGCTGCTATTGACCTTTTATATACAAATTTTAACCTTTCGTAGACAATTTCGGCGGATTACATCGTCGATGGCCGTAAGCTGCGCAAATAACTCAGCATTACCGTGCGTGATAGTTATGGAGGTGGCCATAATTTCAAAATTCAACGTTTTACTGGTATTAAGTCATTATTATTTGAAACCGCTCTAACCGATGGGCTCTCATAAATATTGAATTAATATCTTTGTAGTTGGCGGGGCGATGGTGATTTACGGCGCACGGACGTATCCCGGAAATTGTTTCGGGAGAGATGTATTGAAATCAGGGACGCGTCATGGGAATCTCCGTATGCACGAGTCGGAATTAAAAATGACCGTAAGTCACGTATGGGACGATGGAGGAGATAAATTTTTATTAGGTACGCAACGTTTATAATGGAAACTTCATTCCGGATTCACATATTCTTTCGTGAAAGAGGTAATTTATTATCTTTTTTAGAACGCTGCGCGAAGTATTCGCATCTGACCCACATACGAATACGTGTATGTACGTTTATCCAGTTAACCAGAGATTTGAATTGCGCTACAAATCTTTCTTATTTTATGTACGTAATTGCGCCTTATCTCGGAATAAACTTAAACAAGAGTAAGTATTCGTTTAACTTACAAATGTTCGGTACAAATCTCACAAGAATTGTTTCATTTCCTTTTACGCCAGGAAAAAATATTGAAATAGTGATTTTGGGTTGTATATATCATCATCAAAACTATCATTAAGTGAGAAATGTTATTTTCAAGAAAAATTATTATAACGCTACAGAAAATTTCAGGAATCTTTCAGTACTTCACAAAAAACCCGTGTTCTAGTATAAATTTATATAAATTTATAGGTATATAAGTATACTTATATAAATTTATAAGTATATAGTGATTTTGGGTTGTATATATCATCATCAAAACTATCATTAAGTGAGAAATGTTATTTTCAAGAAAAATTATTATAACGCTGTAGAAAATTTCAGGAATCTTTCAGTACTTCACAAAAAAACCAGTGTGCTAGTATAAATTTATATAATTTTATAAGTCGCAACAGTTTAATGTAACAAAAGTTGAAGTGAAAAATTAAACATTTTCAGTAGAACTAGGAAATGCCATGCCATAGGAAGACTCTTAGCCCAGTTTATAGAGCACAATCAAAGCTGTTTTGGTAGATAAAATTTAACAGTGGATGGACCAAAAAAACTTTGTTTGGTAGGGATCAAACATGATAAAAACCCAAAATTCAGACTAATCTGAGCTTTTGGTTTTTTTTAAACAGTAAAAATTAAAAAAATGGGTCTTTTCTATGTTTTTTCACCATAGCGTGAAAATTATTGACGAAAATGCAATACGTTGACAGACGATTTGTAAAAAATTAAAAGACCTTCAAAATGAGCGTTTCAAAAAGTTGATCACAGCATTTTTCACCGAGAAAACTTGGAAAATTCCTTAAAATCGACCCCTTTTCGCTAATTTTCGTGAACCGTTAGATTATTATATCTACTTAAAGCATGCAAAAGTTGGATGCTGTCGGATGAATAGTTTTTACACAATTACGTTATTAATAATATATACCAAAATCTTGCAGAATCTTGATTTCGGGTTTTTATCATTTTTGATTCATTTTAAACAAAGTTTCTTGGTCCATCTGCTGTTAGATTTTATCTACCAAAAAACTCTATAAACTGGGCTAAGTGATATATAAATTATGACCTTTGCTAAGAACTAATATTCTTGACGAGGCCGCTTCATGGATGTGACCGTAATTATGAAATCACTGCCGGCAGAAGTTTTACTGTATATTTAAACACTTTCAAACGCCTTAATACAGCAAGAGTCGTTTAGAATTTCATGACATCTTCGTGGTACAGGTTTTCTCAACGGTTTTAGTTAGTTTATAGAATGATGAACCAAATGTTATACAATACGTAAAAAATTTCAATTTACAAATTGTTATAAACATTGTTTCAAAATCGAAAAATAATGTTCGTTTTCATGTCGAAAACTATACACTCGTTACGATTACAGCTAACAGCGAAGTTGTAGCAAGTTGATTCGCCTTTGGGGTGCATTTTAATTTTTTAAAATCGGTCCAGTAGTTTCCCAGAAATTTATGAAAAAATCAGCTCATTTACTGGATAGTACATAACATAATTGCATTGGTGATAGAATTCTTTTGAAAAACTAGAAAACAGAACTAGAAAGGTAAATGCATAACAATGTGTACATAACAATATAGAGATAACAATGTATTATCTCGTTTATTCGTTGTGAAAAGGGTTATGAATGTTCGTCAGTTTTTGGCAAATTGCTGATTCTGTACAATTTTACCTCTATTGCTCTATTACTTATTTGTGGAGATACGTGGATAAACACACGGACCAAAATATGGTTACCAATTTATTATACGTATAGATCACATTGTCCTTTAAGAGACATTGTTTGGCTAAAAAATCATTTTTAATATCAATTAATTCATATTATTATTATCTGTATTATATAATTGATTATGATTAGAGACATTTTTATCTCTTTAAATATTTGTCTACGTGGCATCATTTGTTCAATGTTCCACAAAGTTTGGAACTACCCTATTGCATTGTTATTGTTTAGTAAATAGTTTTGACGCTAGTGAGAGAAATAGTAACAAATAGTAGCGTCATTTTTTACTCTTTGGTAGTTGATAATCACCATCGTGTTGTTTAAGCTTTAAAGTGTAAAGGAACTTTTATGAAATGAATTATTTCATGTTCCATTAAAACACGAGGCTTAAAAACACTTAATACAAAATTTTCGAACGTCGAACATAAATCTCTCAATATAATCCGAACTTTTACTGCTCGCTTCGAGTTCTCCCTCAAGGAAACCCTTGAGAGAATTTCAACTTCCACTCCAAATTTGTCTCTAAAATATCTTCCGCTTTTTGTTCGCCTCGTCCTTGCAAAAACGTCGAGATTCTGCGGAATATTTCTCTTCCACAAAGCTCCGAAGTGTAAGTACTTCCGGATGTTCTAAATGCATCTCTCGAAATCTACGTTCGGAGGTTTCTGAGTGGGGAACTGGACTTTTCTGCGGCGATAAAACCCAGATCAAAAGTCAATTGCGACCAGGGAAAGCACTCCGCCGCTTGCCGGACCAGCAAACCCCTGATAAATTAATCAAAGGAGGGCAGTGGCGCGCTGGGAAGTCCGATGAAAGTGGAATGTATTTAACGTGGATTAAATATGGACGAGGCTCGTAGAGGTTGTTTTAAAAACGAGGAAATATCAGCTCATTTCATAAATTAAGTATGTAATGGAAACCTCCTCGTTCAGGCAACTAGTTATTTACATAACTGCCGAACAGGTTACACCCAGCTTCACCAAAATAAAACTTTCTAAGAATATTCCATGTTCTCATAAATAAATTTTACAGTCAAAAATTATAAAATCTCAAAGGGTACTTCTCGTTGAGATAGGAGAAATGCGCTCGCTCACGAAATAGATTTCCTTTGTGATTATTTTAAGGATTAAAAGAAAAGCACGCAATTCAAAAAACAGTCCGCAATTTTTTTAAGGTTACGTGGACCAAGGAACACACCTTTTTTCTCAGCATTTTTCGGAAAATACACCCTTTTTGAATGGTGGGCGAATGTCGAAAAATGACCAAAAGTGACCATTTTTTCAAAATTCATATTTCAGCTTCTATTAAAGCCTTTTTAACATAGAAAGCGACCAAGTGATCGTCGAGGTTTATATTTTAACATATTTTTTGCATAGGCAGATTTTTATTGTACCTTTGATATCCTTGATATTTGCAGTTGAATTTTCATGAAAATCTTCGACTTCTTGGAAGGGGGCAAAATATGTTACCTTGAATTTATTTCATAAAAAAATCTATTTCAAAAAAGCTATTATTATTACATTATAAAATTAATAACTGCGGAAAATATGAATAGATTAATGCGTTTTATTGAGTGAATATAAATATTACATCATTTTTTCATTACTGTCATACAGATCAAATTTTCTTATGCATATGTTTTTCAGTCTCACTTTCGTCTGTCAACTCTTCAACGTCATGATTTCTGCATTTCTGCAATGTACTGAGGAAGTACAGTTTATCAGATTACATAAGTTCCAACTTAGGAACCTAAAATCTGCTAGTTTCATTTCAGTTTTGAGGTTAAGATTAAGATGTTAAGCAAAAGAAGGTACCTTTGCGCTTGAGATTGTTCACTCAATAAAGGAAATTAGCCTAATGAATAGCAAATGTTAATAAATTCAAGAAAAGTCGATTTTAAACAAAATATTTAGCCTGGACGTCGATAATTCAAATATACACAGTGTTTTTTCCAGTTCATGCCTCCTACTTGCAGTCAGGCTATCTCATTTACTCTTTATTTTGCATGACATAAAATAGTCACTAATTCATTTTGAAAAATTTAAATTATGCAACATTATTGGAAATCATCCAGTGACTTTTATTCAAACCGAGAGCAAATATTCACACATTCATCGCACAAAAAAAAACATTGCAGTTAACAAACCTTCTAATACTACACCAGACGTATTTTTGTTCGTACAATTTTTGTGTTGTAATTCGAATACAAACAAACCCATTAGAAACGATCTATGACAAACCTTTTTTTAATTTGTTTTCGTAAATATTTACGAACTTTCGCTCTTGTGAGCCAAAACATATTTCCATTTACCCACTTATTGAAAATGTAATGCTTCTTATATAAAACGAATAAAATAAATAACTTTATAAACGTGCTTGATACATAATAAATTGTACATAGAAACTTATGGTGTGCGTTACTTTATTTTTGACGAGTGGTTACTTGTAATTAATTCCTGCATTTCAAGAAATTAATTTGAATGTTTACATACAATAAATAGTTTTTAATTTTTAAGTGCTGGGATCAAGGAAAAACCGCGATTAACGACGCAACTTAATCATAAGGAAACATGCAAGTCCTGATAAACACATTTCTTTCAACCACGCTTTCCTTCAGATTGTGACACGTAACGCTTCGCCATAAACAATAAATCACCTGTAGCAGGCAGACTTCGTTTCTATATTTACTCAGTCATAATTCACTTTACCATCTTGACTTTTACGCCTCTAAATTGATTACAATGTTCATCTTTAGCACCATAATTCTTAATTATTACTCACGGTACGTTAGAAAAGTTACCAACGCTCTCTATACGTACCAATGTTAATTATTTAGAACGCGTTTAACTATGCATACTACGTTCGCGGCTATCTTTCATGCTATCTTGTGAGTTGGGAAGTAAAGTGAAGTCTGCCTTCTAATTACGCAACATTGGAATATAATAGGTCGGTATATAGTTCAAAATTAGAGTCACTAAAAGAAATAATTGTTTCTAAACGTAACTTCGGGGTGATATCTGTGACGAATTCTAAATTATCAACAAAAAAATTGTAAAAATAAAACAATGAATCATAATAAAACATAATGGGATAAGATGGTGGGAAAATGATTGGTTTTGGATGATCAACTGACACCTACTGACTGTTTTTTCTGCGCACACGTACATTGTCAGATGCAGGCAAAAAATAAAAAGTTACATAAGATACCATTATATTTGTAAGCCACACAAATACACACATCCATCAGTTACGGTTTTCTTGGGTAATTTCTTTTGTTACCAGCTTTTTTGTAGGACATTTCTCTCTTTGTTTTTTTTTTAAGTTACAAGTAATTACTTAATAGTACGACAGGAGGTAGGCAAGTAGGGATCAAGATAACTTTTGTACCAAGAGACTGTCATTTCATCGTAATAGATCATTGCTTCCTTGTTTTACCTCTTGATGTTATCACAACGTTACTTAATTTTCCTTAAAACCCATATTAACCGATTTTTTTACATCGCTTATCGTGTAGAAGTGGAAAAATACCCGTTGCCTTATGTGCTCATCCCACATACGTCCATAAATCTGCACATATTTGAACAAAACTAATTAAGATTTATATGGAACTGAAATTATTTATATTGGCTTGATAATTAAACACCTAGAAGCACAAATATGTGTATGTCTGCGTAAGTTATTATCTTACAATTCTTTCCCACTTATGAGTTTTGTTATATTTACATAAACATGCATAAATATTCCTGCAGACATCTTTTATTCTCTTCTTGTGTAAATAAGACGTTGTCTACCTGACTCTTCAGGGAGGGGGAAAACAGAAATATACAGCAACTCATAATAAAAAGGTCGGAGAAGAAATAACTGAGGTAGTTTAAAGATAATTAAGGAAAAAAGTAGGATATGACCTTTCTATGAAATATTTCTTTACTGTTAAACACGTTGTCCACAAGCAACATTGATAATGAATGATTTTTTAAAACACAACGTCTAAATAAGTGAATTTTTGTGCAAACACTAGTGACCCTTTGAAAAACATGGTAATAAAAGATACATTAGGTTTTCCATCCAGACCGGAAATCTTTGTTTTAAAGACTCATTTGGTAAATAGTTTCTCCAATTCTCTTTGCATCTTGGCCTTTAAACGTCTTAAAAGTTCCCTATCGCATCAAATTATCCTTTGTATATGGTGCTACTTTTCGATTTGTGTCAATTATTCGCCACAATGTAGTATGCAACATTTCTATGATCTATAGTTATATAAAATGTAACCCAATGCCGGGAGGGTTCTTACTGTTTCTGTTAGTCCTTCTATTCCTTAAATCTAGGCTAATCCTTTCTGACATCCCTTTTATTTTACGTTTTTCAGGCATGTCATTGGAGCATCTCTACACCACCGTTTAAGTGCAGGTTCTGCACTCCCAGATTCGTCGTCCCAAAAGATGACGTGAGCGCCAGGAAAACGCAGAGGGAAGAAAACGTTCCCTACTCTAACCCTCGTCTACCGAACGACTAACTGGTCCACAGAACATCTAACTAACATGGCCTCTTTGCCTCTGCTGCTGGCGGTGCTCGTGCTCGGCTCCTCGAACATGAACTGCGACCTGGTGGCGCCGCGCCGCCAGAGGAAGTCCCAGCTGTACTCGCCGATCTCCCAGAGGATGAACCCGAAGCCGAACATAATCCTGATCCTGACCGACGACCAGGACGTCGAGCTCGGCTCGCTGAACTTCATGCCGAAGACCCTCGGGGCTATCCGGGACCAGGGCGCCGAGTTCAGGCACGCGTACGTCACGACGCCGATGTGCTGCCCTTCGAGGTCCTCCCTGCTGACCGGGATGTACGTGCACAACCACCAGGTGTACACCAACAACGACAACTGCTCGAGTACCCAATGGCAGGCGACGCACGAGACGAGGAGCTTCGCTACGTACCTTTCCAACGCCGGCTACAGGACTGGTAAGTACATAATTTCGAAAATATGCATAAAATCTGATAAAGGGGATAAAAATTGCAGTTGCTTAATGTATAGAAAGTTAATATTTTTTGGCTTTTTGCTGGTTTCGAGGCTAGAATAAGGATTCATTCGCACTAGGAAGAAAACCTGGCCAGTGCAGATACCTAACCAGGAAAACCCCTATATTTCAATAGGGGATAAAACGATTACATTTAAAATGATCACAATTATGAATAGATTATCGGACCAATTCTGGAACTGTGAGAGACAGTAAAACCTATTCACGAGGCGATAAACCTGCGAGTCTCTTCTTGTATGAGTGTATGTGGAGTATGTGTGATAGTAAGTAACGGTTGGTTAATCCTGCCTTTACAAAATTCCAAAATTCTTAACATATCTCGTGAAACCTCCCGTGCACAGGCACAGGACGATGATTAGGAGACATTTTGAATTGGGGAAAACTATGTAGGGAGTATATTTACACCTAAGAACACAAATAGTCGCCATATTAAATTATGAAATAAAGTTTGTGCCAACCAGTGACCTGCAATCTATCAGTATTACCACGTTGATCTGAAATCAAACATTTTTATACCAGGACAAAAAGTAAAATAGCAAATAATTTTACCTCAAAAATAAACCATTAGTTTAATCCATTGTCTTAACTACTTTTTCTTCTTCTAGATATTTCGAAGCATTGTCAACTATCATAACATTTCACAAATTTGCATTACAAGTAAAACCAAATAAATTTATTATTGGAGAAAAAATCACAGCAAGTTATTTGTGAGCCACTTGAAGACATTTTTGAGTTAGCTTAACTGCTATATTGACATCTGCATATTTCACAGGAATGTTCTGTTACACTGTGAGAATTGTGAGAAAACTGAATACTGAAAATATACTTAGGAATAGAATAAAACCAATCAAATTTGTGTAAGAAGGCTAGAAAAGGGGGAGGCGCCGTTTCATAGGCTTTTACAGCTCCACCCAACTGAGATTAAATTAGGTTTGTGAATAATTCATTGTTTGGTGGAATAACTGCTAATCGGAATATTTCATGCATCTTTAAACCGACATAAGTTTCAAAAAATTATTTAAATTTTTATAGGGATATGTTGATTTTTATAATAACTTGAGTCAACATTAAACTTGTAAATAAACCCTTTCTCTTATTAGACATAACTTGTCAATGTCACATCGCACCTTTAAAACATCCAAACAATTTTTAACTCAAAAAAATTTTAATTCAGCTTATGGAACCTTTGTGCCTTACTTAACTTACTTGTTACTGAAATGTCTTAGGTACGTTTAGGTTTTATTATTTCACTGTACTTTGGTTCGCATATACCATAAACTTCTTGTCTAGGCAAATCTCCTGAGTTCATCTAAATATTTAATTTTTTTTCTGGAAAAACTGTAGATATTACGTGACGCACGCCTTCTACAGCCTTGCATCTTTGTCATGAATCTTCTTTATGGCTTTTTTGATTTATTACCCAGTTTGGAATAAATTAAACGGTTGTACTCTCACAGAGATAAATCGGTCAAGGGTGTTATTAGCAACATATTAAATTAAGTTTGCACTTTTTGCAAATTTTTAATTGCCAGTTTTTTATCAATGATTTATTTCCTGCACCCGTGAAAGGTAAATTATATACAAAACCACCTCTCCGTTATTTTCGTTACACGTTTGCATAAAAATAATTTTTTCATTCAGCAGAATTCCATAAAGCACTTGTATTAGAATTGTCATGATTTGCTGTTAACGTATAATCCATACATATTCATGCATACATTCATACCATCACGAAACATCAATTATATTGTTAAACTCGAAATTAATAAACCGTTAAAGAGGTAGTATGTTTCAGTTACCAATCGTGTCTTGTCCTTGTCGAAGCAAGTATGATGTCAGAAACTCCGTTTGTAAATAATGCGTTCTCATTATTTTAAACTGTAGATATCAAGGGCATCCGAATGGATTTTTCATAATCAGCTAATTTAGTTTTTTAAATAACACTTATTTTAAATACATGATGCAATTGCAGTAAGTGTACACAGTTATACATTACGTTACACTCTTGGGAAGTTACAGGGATGGAAGGATTATTTTTGTAGAAAAGATATGTCATATAAGTCGTGTGGAAAAAACATTTGTCATATTGTTAAATTTGTTTAACGGTTTAACAACGACGATCATTTTTATGTTTGGGGTCAACCCACGAGCTCACGTGCCATATCTCAAAACGTGGACGCTCTCTCCATTTGTTTTAATAATGCCAATGAGGCGTCCTTTCAACGACAAGTCGTAATGGTAATCTCTTATCCTATATATCTTTCGGCTAACGTAAATATTTTGTCACAAACCTCCGAAACTATTAAATTAGTCGTATAGTAACAGTTGGCAGCTGTTTATTGTCTCTTAATGACTACTTCTGGATAACGGTTGGACAACTTTTATTAGGTTTGGTTTGTAAAAATTGAATAATTACCTTGGATATGTGTAAATTTATTCGGAGGTGATTTAAGGAAAATCGGCTAGTATCAGGTGAAAGCTTTATAATTAATAATGTTTTTCCACGATTTCATTTGTCCCATTTTCTTGACTGAAATGAATAATTCAAATAACCGAGGGTGGAGGTTGGCATATCAAAAACGTATTAAAGGAAGATCCTCTGAGCCGATTTATTCGCTCTGCTATATTCAGAAAATTGTTATTTTCCTCCTTTGTTCTCTTACCTTCGATCCCTTCCCTATTGATTAACCAAACGATTCGAACCAGTTGTTTTTGTGAAGGCTCGAAATATTTCTTTGTAAACAAAAACTGTAGATTGGTTTATAGACCGTAAGTAAGGTTATTATTCAACGGGAGATTAATCGATAATGAAGCGTTACCAAGTGGTTGTCGATTGTGATCAGCAATGGAAACTTTTTTAAAATTTAGAGGAAGTTCCGGTTCCTAAAACTTTAAAAAACTGATATTTACAGAAGACTCTTAATGCAGGCATCCCCATAAACAAGTTCTAGTTATTTATTAAAGCACCCCCCTTTCCAGTAGCGGTTTTTAATTATTTCTTACAAGATTGTACTGAAATGTGAAAGGAAGGTCTTGAAAGTACAACTTGATAAGTTTAAACTTTAAGTAGTAACGCATTTTAAAAATTCGTAAGTACATGTTTATCATTTTAGAATCAATTGTATTAAAAAATAATAATTATCAATGTTCGGTAAAGCTTTCAAAAATATTCCTCATTTCATCATAATTTTTTTGTACGCGTTTGCAGTGTTAGTTTTTGATGGCGATTAATGAGATATATTAGGTAAAAACTCTCCTATTCAGGATTCAAGTTTAGCACAGGTTCCACTCTTCCACCAAAAAACAATTAAACGCGCACCATTAGTTAACTATGACATTTTCCACGTCACGAATATTTATTGAAAACGCCTCCTGTCGATTAATTCCAATTCTCAGTACGTTCCTGTAGACCCATCGGAAAAATCCGCCATTCGAAACGAATAATCGTTATAAACGTGGGAAGAACGAATTGAAAACGGAAATGATAGTCTTTTACAACCGTAGGAAGATGTCGGGCTATAGGTTAGATTACATTTCCTTCGTTCTTTTCGGTTATCCGAACCTGTGGAAGAGATTAAAGGTCGTCCGTGTCGTTTGGCTTAAAAATATATGGTGGGTAATTGCCGGGGTAACGGTAGTTATTTTTATTGGGAATGAATTTACGATTCCTCTTCGATAAGGCGATTGAACGGAAAAGGGAATTTCATTTGTAATTACGTCAGATGGGTTCCGTTTGTGTTATGGATTGCCTTTAATGTTACGAAGTGCCGGAGATGCACGTTTATTCAAAGTTCGTGCGACTTTTGAATGAAGATGATGGAAATCTGGCTTTTTACTTTACTGTTACGCTGTGTTTAAACTGCGGATACCAGATTCTCTTAACCAAACGTTTAAACTATCGACGATCATTTCAAGATTATTCAAGGAATGAGAAGAGGAATTTTTAAGCAAAAATTAGAGTTAAAACCCTGCTAGGTATAATATACGCGAGATATCTGTACAAGGTATTACCGAGAGAAAATACACCGATGTAACATTACTTTGGGTAGTTACTGAATGCTACTTTTTCTCTATACTTTGCGCTGGTAAATTAATCAAGGCTCTGTAAGATAACCCCTCGTAATTTGGTAACGAATTTATTTTCTTTTGTTGTTATAGTAGTTTATTCTTTTAATTATTTTCTTCATCCAATTGCCTTTTGGGTACTGTCTTGTCTATTTATTTTATACAACCCATAATAAACTCATATTTTGTAGACTTGTCACTATTCTCCAACAGTTGTGAAACAAATATGTAAATTTTTTTCTTTTCCTCAATTTCGAGCTGTCAGTTTTACTCCTTTGAAGTCACCGGTGATATTTTCTCAAAATTGATACATTTTCCGCTTCAAAAAATTACATCGCTATGTTTTTTACACATAGTAAACTCCCTTGAGAGATACACTTGCTCATTGTAAGCGACTCGATATCTGCAGTTCTCCATAGAACGATCCATTGGCCCAAATTGGAACTTTCAAATTTCCTGTAGCGTTACGTAAGCATTATTGTTTGAAGAGTGAATCCGGGATGCCTTTGTGTTAAAGTTTAAAAATAGATGCATTACATTGCACCACACCTACCCTACAAAATCCCTATATGTATGATGATTTCATTCCTTAGCCGTTTTCGGGAACTGTTTCTACGAACGCCATTTTTCAATAAAACTCAAATTAGATACAGACAAAATAGAACAGAGGACGCTTTCATGGTTTTTTTAACCTTGAGGAAAACACATAAAACCGTCTATTATTCTTTTCTAGCACCGAGCGAGGGACGTAAAGCCCCAGTGAGTCATTAAGGCGATACGTCTACGTGTACCATGCATTATAGGTACACAATAAAACGACACCAAAATCGACGCATTACTTCTCCTTTCACGCTCGACACATGTTCTTGATCACATTATAACGTGTAAGGGGACTTGCGGGTGGCATTCTCAAGACATAGCACTTTCGTAACTTTAAATTGATTTTTAATGCGTCTCCGATGAGTTGTACAAACGAAAAGGCCTTTTCATTTGGGAGTTGGTCCCTATAAGAAAATGAGTTGTCCATTTGTTTATTATAGTATAACATGGAACCTAATAACGATATGTGTGTAATGAATAAACTGAACAACTTCTCTTGAGAACCCATACACTTACAGGCATTAAAGTCTTGCAGTTCTTTTGTTTTATAAGTGTGGTGTACTGGTGTACCTAACAACTACATTTTTAATAATTTGTTTCAATAGATCTTTGAAGTATATGTCATTTCAAACAATCAGCTGTAAGACTGGTAAGATCAGGGGAGCGGAAAATCACGTCTAAAGTTTCAACTTTGAGGCCCATTTCCTCAGAAAATATAAAGGGTTTGGCATACTTTTTTTACCGTGAATTTCGAAACGATAGCCTGTAAATAGATATAGTTTTACTTTAAACAAAAAAAAATGTCATTTTCTCCCAAAAAAAAGAACTACATCTCGATAACTAGTGGCGCCACCTGTAACTCTATTTATTTGAATCGATAGGTAATTCAGTTATCTACTGCTCTTGTTTGAAACCTGTTTTCATAAAACCTTCAGTTTTTAAGATAAAGAATAATAACCTAAACTTACTGTGTAAATAGTAATCAATGGTATAATAAAACTATAACAGCGTAGTCTTCAAGAATGATTACGAGTCACTGTGTAAAAATGAAACCAGTACTTTAAGGGCGCCAGTTCTCATGCATGCATCGAGAAAAGTTCTCCTTGAAATCATACTAAGTGCATTACAATTAGTCCTTTACTGTATGCAACATTTTGCAGTAATTTTTCTATAAATATACATCTCGCTTCTAAAATAAAAATTTCGTAATTACTCAGCACATGAAATGGGCATAACAACTGAAAATTTAGTCATTACGCACTATTGCCGAATAGATTTAAGTAGTGTGCCCGTAATAACCAGCACTTTAACATATTCAAAGTATATATAAACTTAAATGCCAAAGTCTTTAAAATACTCCCAGAAATAGATGAAAGGTAAATACAACTTTCATAAGGTTATTTCTGAAGACAGTTGGAACATTTGTTCGCCATGTTAGTCGATTTGTTTGACTTTAATTCGCAATTTTCGTAATTTTAGACACGTAGTGCCAAGAAGGACGTGACAATGTAAGAGTTTGTAAACTATTAGAGAGGCAAATGTAATACACAAAATATCGAATGTCCAGTTCATGAGAATTAAAAAAAGTATCACATTTCTTGCTGAACATAAAGCGACAAGCAATAAAATAGCTACTTTATTGTTCTCGTAAAAACGTATCGAGGTTATATCTTAAGCTTTCATAATTATTTTATCATTCATCAGTTATTTATTTTATTGAGCTTCCAGGGCAAAAAGAGGGTTCCAGACTACAAAAGTTTAATGTGGTAGGAATACCTACAGGTTTTAGGTAGTGTCTCTCTGATTCTTGATAATTATTGAGATTATTTTTCCTTTTTTTTGTCTGGTATTGTAAGTTCAGGTTCATTAAAGTTTGTCCAAAATGAAACTCTCTGTCCAGTTTTCATACTTTTGGTTACTATGACCAATAGTTATTTTCAGACGGTATCTGGCAGTTGTTTAACATACAACTTAAAATACATACATAGTTTTTATTGAAACAATATGTCAGTGATTAAATTGAAGGAAAATTCAATAATCCCCTTTTGAAAATGCCAATAACAGAACGAAGTACAAATACTTATTTTTACCTTAATGTAACTATTTTAACATTATCAAATGTAGCTAAAAATAGTTGATTGACCATCGGAATGTTTGGATTTTAGTAATAAACAACCAAACAGAACATCTGAGGTTTTTGCAAGTCTAATGAGCATTTATTCATTCTAGTAGGTATTCTAGTAAGAACGATATACAAGATGATTTTTTAAATAGGACTCATCCCATTTTTTATTGAAATGTGCATATTTTCATGTGTCGTTGAGTTACATATCAGTCACTCCCTCACCCCTAAACACCACCCCTCATAATTCTTAAATGGAATGACCAACCTTGCGATACCTCATTGAATAAGTAATTTCATCAGGTCTGATTTATGATTTTGAAGTAGCATCCCAAGGCTAATAATACAGTTTATTGTATTTTTATATTTTTCTACCCCTAAGTAGAGGAAGGGGTTGAATATTTAATAACGAATTCCGGGGAAACCATTCATTTATTTCACATAGCCATCTTTTGTGTATCTTCAACTCTCAGCTACATTTTTGCTCATAGGTTCAAGGGCGTTTTGGTGCCACTTCGGGGTGAAAAGGGGGGGAGGAAAGCACGGATTTTTTTTTCCAATTATCTCCTTGGGAAAATAATTTTCGAATTCGACTAAATAGAAAAGTTGTAGACCTCGAAAATGCACGCCGATTGTGTGTAATGACATCCCCCTTAAAAATACTGCAATCCTTAAAAAAATTCTGACTTCTCAGATTATTTTCATGTTTATATTTAGGGATTATCATTATTTACATTTTATTTTATATGTACGAAAGCGTAGGGTGTTACGTTTTAGCACCAATACACGCATCATCCCCTTTCATCCCCCAAAGTGCCCTAACCCCCTACAATGACGAAAATTGAGTTCTAGTATTAAAATCTGTTGTCAAAAATTCAGTTCAAAAATTTTTTGGTTGTTCAAAATCCAGGTCGACTCTATCATATGTAATTTCTAGGCTTGATTTATTATTTTTGTTCCATTTAAAAGTTCTAAATGGTGATGTGTAGGGGCAAAAGGGTGAGTAGTTGGCACCTCTACGATACGTCAAAAGATCCCACGTTTTCCACAAAAATCGACGTGCTTCTGTAAATTTCTATTACTGTTTTGTTTTCAGGATTATTCAGGGTGGGCGATTTTTTAAAGGCACCCACCTAGAATATTTCCCGTATATAAATTTAAGGTGCTCGACTGCGCCGCAATGAATTATTGTGCAAACTTCTGTTTAAATTTTCATTGCAGATCTATAAATATTTTAATGATATGGAAACATGGCTCAAATTCAACTAAGTCTATATTTAGTCTTCGATCGGACGCTTAAATAATGTTTACAAACAACTTATTGCTTTTACGATTCGCGAAAGGTGAAGAAACTTGAAATGTCGTATAACGGTTGTGACAAGAAAAGCGAATCGGCGATAACAATTGTCTCGATTTTTTTTCACCGAGCTGTACTAGATTTCAAATAAAATTTAACGGTCTTTAAATTATTCCTTACTTTACATTAGTATTGTACGTCATGAAATGGCGTTTATCGGTCCTGTTACGATTTAAATGCGAATTTAAGTGCGTTCTTAATGGAAATGGCGCATTTAATTGCTACGGCGGTGTTACTATTAGACATGTGTTAACAGTGTGATATTTTACTAGGATAAGGAACATACACATATTGCATGCATCATACATACAGGAAGTAATTAGACGTTACATAAATCTAGCAGAGTAATTGGAAGTGGCTGTATATATATTCACAAAGATTGAGTTATTAGAGTCAATTTATCAAAGATCAATAAGTATATGAATTTTTCTTAAACGCGATGTTTTAGGAGTTTTCATATTTTATTGGAATTATCTCTTCACTTGATATCATAAGATGAAACAGAATTTGTATTTTAGGATTTGCTAAAATTACTTCTCTTACATAAGTTAGAATTCATAGATTTCTCCTAGAGAATTGTTTCGCTAAAAACTTCAACCATCCACATCAATACTTGGATCAATTTTGTGAGCTTAAGCTTATAATTCCCCAAGATTAAATAATTTTTATGCAAATTCTGGCATTAAAATTAATTGCGTATTTTGACTAATGCCCAAATTCGAAACTACCCAAGAATTAAACGGTAAGATCACGTTTCAAAATGGTATATCATTAGCGTCAGGTTGCGAAACCGAACTTAAAAATCGATCAATCAAAGTCGTACCGGTATCAAAGGAATTCCCGAATGGCAAAATCGACGATGTAAAACGCTCGTCTTCATTTCGTTCATTAAGCGCCTTGACAAGTCGCAACAAAACCGAGAGGTCACTTTTGAAAAACCGTCGGAACATGCAGTTGGAGCCGAGCCAATCCGGTAAATTGTTTCGAAAGTGGTTTTCAGTGCAACTCTGCTGTTATGAAAATTTACTTTTTCGGTTGAGGTCAGGTGAGTTCATATTTACGATCATTTGTCTCTATCAGAGGCAGACCGGGGGCGGGATTGCATTGATCATTATGCGATTTACCAATAAAACGACTTGGAAATAGGACAACCACCGCCGGAAGCGAACGAGGGTCTACCTTAAAGATGGAAACCGTTAGCTAACAAATATATTGAATTTAAAGCAATAGAAGGCAAAATGTCTCACATTTCATGTGTCTCATAAATAAACACCTTTTCGTCCTTAAGATACATTGCATTCAAAGCGAGGTTTCGAAATTTATGCACGCTATTCGTATACTCTTCGTGATCGTAGAATGGTTAGGTGTAAAATAGCCATAAACGGAAAGCTAGAAAAAGCAAAGAAACTCGACCATACCAGAAATATTTTTTCCTGAAAAAGGGCTCTACGAGAAATTCTAATTTATCTTCTTCATTAAGTATTAGTGGCTCGGCTAGGTGGAGCAATGAGCATCCTTCCTTTGAGGTAAGTCGAGGGTGGCTGTTGTAAGAAAGATTTTCAGCTCTATTTTTGCATGAGAATGTAGTTTATAAAGTGGCACGGTATTTGTCTTATATACTTGTTAATAATGTGGTAAAGTCCTAAGATGAACCAAAAAGCGTATTGTTAATGATAGTTCAGTTGTATCTGGTGAAATCACGGGTCCAGTTTGTACGTCCAGTTTCTTCTTCCGTCATTTCATTGGTTGATTCATATATCAATTTTACAGTGGAACGTTTCCTTAAGGAATCCCCTCTCAGCTTGTTTGATACGGATTTATAGTTTTTTACTCACTTTCATTTCGTTTTCATTCTTCATACTTTTACACATTTTGCAAATTGCAGTCTTTTCTGATTTGATCTGACATCAAAGAAATTCTATACAATGGACGACTTGATGGAGTCTTTTCTGAAATTTTGTATTTTCGTTGATTTCGCTATATAATTTTTATTTTTCAGTTGAAAATCAAAATTGAATATATTTTTGTAAGTTCTAAACTTCGTTTTTCACATTTTATACAAAAACCTACCTCGAACTCTTCTCGTTTTTATTAACAATAATTAGTCTCGCTGCTGCGAGACGCTGAAAACAGGAACACGAACTTCATCAACGGTAAAACGGGACGGGTAAAACACACAAAAACAAATGAGAGCTGGTTTTATGGACGACGCATACGTGTACCGTTTTTTGTCGTGAATTAACTTGATAAATTTAGGGCAATTTAGTCCGTCGGTGCAGAGACACCGTTTTCATTTTTTGTTCTCACGAACGGAGCCGCTGCGCTTTCCAAGTCGATCAGTTTTTGGATTGAAATGTTAAAATTACGTGGGGTTGACGCCACACAACGTAAAATTTCCGTCAGAAATGTCAATAGGAAGCTGCCAAAATGGATCATCTAAAAATCTCTTTAATTTACAAAAGTCGAAACAATAAGTCGATGGTTAAACTGAGGGAAAATTCAATAATCCCCCTTTGAAAATGCCAATAACAGAGAGAAGTACAAATATCATTTACTTATTTTTACCTTAATGCAACTATTTTAAATTATCAAATGTAGCTAAAAATAGTTGATTGACCATCGGAATGTTTGAATTTTAGTAATAAACAACCGAACTGAACATCTGAGGTTTTTGCAAGTCTAATGAGCATTTATTCATTCTAGTAGGTATTCTAGTAAGAACGATATACAGGATGATTTTTTAAATAGGACTCACCCCATTTTTTATTGAAATGTACATATTTTGATGTGTCGTTGAGATACATATCACTCTCTCCATCACCCCTAAACACCACCCCTCATAATTCTTCAATGGAATGACCAATCTTGCGATATCTCATTGAATAAGTAATTTCGACCAGTTTTTGGATTGAAGCGTCAAAAATACGTGGGGTTGACGCCACAGAACGTAAAATATACGTCAGAAATGTCAATAGGAATCTGCCAAAATGGATCATCTAAAAATCCCTTTAATCTCATCTAATGACCATCACGGCATGTATATTTATTTATCTACTTTTATCTCTCCATTTCGTTGGTTGTTAAATAAATCACTTGTTACTGTTATTAGCAGCAGCGACCTGTTGGATCCAAACACCCGTAGTTAGAGCCAAATTTGTTATCTCAATAAATATACCTTTCATCTATGCCTTTACAATATAACATGTTACAGCAACTGAAAAAAACTTAAATTGCTGATATGACGATTTATTAATTTATGCTAATAGACATTCTTATTGTAAACGTTTCAACATAATGAATACAAATCACCGGAATATCTATCATTTCTACCCACATTTCAAATAGCTCCATTAACTCAACTATACAATCTGTCTTAATGTTTGTCATGTTTTTGTACTACTATCAGTTTTTTTAGCGCTAATTACCGTGAATCAATTTAATTTCTTTGTAGAAGATAGTTAAAGGCGAATGGTGAAATGAAGTAATTTTTCCGTTACAAATACGACCTCAAGCGGTAATAGAGATAAATGATTTTTTTAAATATATGGTTCTCTCCACCTACTTAATAACATTAACGATGACATATTGGAATGCTCAAACACATATTTTACACCTCATCATATAAATTAAGAATTATTAATCATTCGGTAGTGCCAAGTGACGTCGAACACATGGAGTTGGTTTAATAAATCTTGAACGTAAAGCTCACCGGGAATTTATGACTATTTTTCCAGGCACGTTCAGTGATTGAATTTGCATTGGCACCGTTTTTAGATCGATAAACTGGATTTTTACAAATGAAATGGGCTTTGCGATAAATAAATTTTACTTCTTACGCGAACGCAGTGCAATAAATTAAAAAGGTTTTATATGTTCGTACTATATTTATTCATAAGCTGTAAAACTCGGTATCCATTTTTCGTACACTCGTTTAACAGGCCGTTTGCCAAGAGCTTTTATTCTTGGATCCACCGAGAAATGGAACGTGTAGAAGTTGCTATCATTGCTAATTTATCCAGTTACTGGATTACGTTAATTAAACCAGTGAAATGGTAAATTTTTTCTTGGTGATGTCACGTTATGATGTATTAAGTAAATTGACTTGTGCCATATGTTCTTAAGCCTTCACGGCGCTTCGTTAGTGACTTGTCACAGAAGACACATTTTAGACAAAATTCAAAATTTTAATTAGTTTACATAATTGGTAGGGCTACACCTTTGATGCTTGTATCTTTTAACGAAAAACACATTTCAACACCTTACCCCTACCACCCCTTAGAGACCATCAGATTATTTAATAATGTGTTTGTAAGAGGGTTTCTTCTAGAAGCAACTTTTTCTGTGAACACCACTAGTGCCCTAAAAGAAATTAGACAGTTAAACATTTGAGAATTACATGTAGGACAAGAACATAAAAATATTTTATCGAAAAATGAATGGACAACATAAACCATACAATCATAAAACAAGTGGCGTTATATCTAGGAGGATTTATTGTATCCACGGGGTATGAAGAGGTTATTTAACGTTCTAAAAGAACCGTATTTCGATTTCTAGGGAAGGCACGGTCGTAAAAGTCCCGTTATATCATTGTGGAGTCGGAATCTCCCCTAGTCAATTTCAGCCTAATCCTTTATCCCTTAAGTTTGAAAATTTTAGGAATGTCGGATTTTGTTTGATTGAGTCGATTAGAAGTTATTACAAACTTACTTAATAACTAACGTAAACATTGAGCGACAGACGAGCCATTAAAACTTTAAATAAGATACTTGACATTTTTTAAAAAACGTAACGTTACAACAGTCTGCATGCCTCAGAAATAGATGATGCAGGTATCTTTATCATCATCTATCAGCCCATTTGCATCTATGGTTGGACATAGTAATCGACTCCATTTGTAACGATCTTGTGCTTCGTTTATCCAGTTCGTCCGGATTCTCTTGTTGCCATCCAACCATCCTTTAAGTGGACGTCCTCTGCTAGAGTTGCGCATTGTGGTCCCCGTTCCAGGATTTTTCTTGTCCAGCGACCATCAGTAAACCTTTCTACATGTCCTCCTCAGTTCCATACGTTGTTTGGCATCAGTTATACAAGGAATATATCTTAATTGTTCTTTTGGTATTCTATCACTCAGCGAAAGGTTTAGCATCCATCTTTCCATCCTTCTTTAGGCAGTGGGGTTTAGGGATTGTTCATGAATTTCGAGCTGAAACTCACAAGGTTGATCAAGGGGTGGTGCACGCTCATGCATAATTTATGTCCACTTTATTCCTATACACGTATTTTACCCAAAACAACTGTCAGAAATTGATTGTAAGGTGTCCCAAATTGAGTATTTATTTTCCTAATTTCCCTGGGTCAGTAGTCAATCCACGTGTTAAATGTTAGCCAATTAGTAGACACTTGTCTTACGTTTGTAACTGCATTGCCGTAAATAAATTAAATTAAATCGATCAACGTAGGCCCAGGAAAAACCTCGTCCCCCCTGTTCGCTTCCCGTCCGCGTGCTAGAAGGCTCGACACCGTCGATTAATTACATTACGCAATCAACGGTATTCATTCATGATTTCCACTGGGCGTACAATCTACCCAGTAGTGCGACACACACAACGCGTATTAAAGCGTAAACAAACCGTAGGCGTTTCCAGCCTTTTAAAACGTCCGAGATTTAAAGGATCCGCGTTGGCGTTGGGTTTTCATTTCGAAAAAGCGAAACCGTCTTTCATTCATAGTTTTTTTTTAATTTAAATTGAAGAAACACGAACGTTGATTGAGATAAAGGGGAAAGTCTTCTTCGGAAGATTCATTCATTAGGAACTGCTTCTTGGAAGACGCATACGTTCTTATGAGTAAATCTTCTTTTTGAGTTTTTGCAGTGTTTCATACAACTTTTAGTTGCCAACAACATATTCATGAAAATCAAGTGAGAACGTCACTAAAGGATGGATTAATGATGGGTGTAACAAAAATAATTGCTAAATCGGTAATAGGCCACTTCAGCATGCTACATCCAATCAGCAACAATATCCTGAACTCCACTTAGAAACCAAGTTATAAATGACAGTGAAAACGACATGGAAAACTTATGTTGCATTATTTCAATGGGCATGTTCAACTCTTGATTTTAAATGTTTGACAAATTGACAGCTTTGTCACTGTAATCTAAACGGAATAAATCAAAAAGCCTATTCAATACTACATTTGCACTTAATTTGGATCGCTCCATGATTGAATAATGTAATTATACGACTCAGCTATGTCCTTTAATAACACCATAAATTATCGTATCACTACCAGATAATAAGTATGTAGTTTCCTCTGACAATTATAACAATTAATTGGTCAATTGGTAGCAAAAAGTTTGTTACCTTATCATAAAATCTACATATCTCTGATATGCATTGAACAACGCATAAATTGTTCACGTCAGACTTCCTCTGTGAAGTTAAAAATAAACTGCCTTACCATTCATTGATCAATATAGCATAGATAACAAAGTATCCTTCGCCTACTGACGTCTCATAATTAATATCATATCGTAATTCCCACATCCTATTACGGCATCGATATCGGCATTTCGACGGGGAAAATTCCTTAAAAATCTCTATCAAATTAAGTCCTTATCACAACGTGAAGACATCCGAGAATGCGGTTGTACCTAAACGTCTGCTACTAATTTTAACACTTCCTGCAAGCTATTTATTTTATTATTATTGACGTGGCCTTGCGACCATTTGATCCCTTCGAAATATGGGGCTACCAACAACAAATGACGTTAAGAGGAAATGCGATTATGTAAGTCATATCGGTGTAGATGTTGCTTGGCTTGTTTACTTTTCTAGATATCAGTTTATTAATGGTCGGTTGATTAAGTCAGAGGTAAATGCAATGTGATCAACAGCGATATCGCTGATGACGGATTGTCGAGTGCTCTGTTAAAACGCAGTTTACTTTGTAATACTGTAATTATAACAGGTAGTTAGACGCAACGAGGTATTATTAACGTGGAAGAATATACAAGGCGGGTTCAGATTTTATAGTACGACTTCAGTATTGTACGTGGTTTAAACAAGACCATAGGTAAATGTGCAGTATACTTTATCTAGCGAAAGATGAAATGGCATGTAAATATTCATAAGGATGATTGGGTGAGTAAGTACCATAAAAGAATTCACCTGCTTCGAACGGGGTTTGCTACCCGCTATCTTTTACAACAGCCCTGCGGTGGCAATGGCCACTAATCCTTTTTGACCTAGGAAGTTATCTTATTTTGTTATTTTGTATTAAGAAAAGTATTCTCGTAGAGCAAAAGTAGATCAGTTATCTACAAATTTTTCCTTGCATATTCTATTAAAGTCCTGGTTAGATGAATTGGATTGGATTTGATGAATGCGTTAGTTCTTAGTTATTCGCTTCATTTAAACTGTTAACGAACTTTTTGGACTATTTTCCACATTCAATCTATTTCAGTGCTAAATTACTCTTAAGATTACGACTAGGAAGTTTAGAAATTATAAGTTACCTACTTGTATTATACTTTAATCATATTAATTCACAATCATTGGTCAAAATACTGCAAAAATTCACTTTTACGTCTCCCCTACGGTGACCATGGCCTTTTTGAACCGAGAAGTCATTTATTTTTCGCTAGAGACGGTATAATTTTAAATCTTCTTGAAATATTGCATTTAAAAAGCTAGAAACATACTCCAATAAGTAATATTTTGGAAAGTGAAGGCTTTTTCATGAAATTGAAATAAATGATCCCTTAATTAATGAATGAAAAGTTGTATATTTTGACTCTCCCTTTACTTCACCAATGTGCATCCACGCATCCACCCTTTTGACAATTTTGAAATAGAGTGTCATGCCCTCTTTGCAATCAAAATTTCTAAATCACAGTGTTGGGCATTTTTTAAAAAACACTGTAAGGCAAACACCTTTCCTCTTTTAGAGTCAAAAATTAAATTTATGAATTTCGCAATGAAACTTGGAGGGAGTGCTTTTTAGTTCTGCAGCCAAGCTTCAATTTGCTAACTCTAACAGTTTTTTGGACTTTTTTCTAACTTTTTTTTTGGAAAACTGAAAACAAATTTCGGTAATACATGTATTGAGAAGTATACGTCTTTGTCATGAAATAATTTCACTGTTGCCAGGAGAAAATCATCCATTTCGATGAATCATCAAATTTTGAAAAACCAAATTTGGTTAATTATATCCGAAAGTGGCGTCTGGCTCGAGAAAATTTATATTTTTAGTTCAGAACATGCAGTATTTTGAATATTTTCAATGCAGCTTCAAAGCGTGATGGATTTGCTAGTAGAAAAGGGAAGTTTTGATAGCAGTCAAGGTACAGGAGAAGTGTTTGACGACTTTTCATTGACATCTCGTTACATTATTGCTCAGAAAATAACAGAATGGAACCCTGAGAATACTGCTGCTGCTGAAAATCGTAGAGTGGATGTATTCGAATACTCCAGAGATAAAAATCGGCTACATTATCTGGCGGTAATACTTCAATTGAATGAATATTAGGGGAAAAACCGTAGTTAACTAGCTAAAAGCAATTTTGATCACATGAGGTAACATATGATTTATTTTTAGCGTTCAGATCTAAGGAAAAAATAGTGTCACGATATATACTCATTCATGCCCGTTTACACTTTTATTCCAATCGACAATTTTCTTAGTGACAGTTCAAAAATTCATAGTGAATAATCTATTTTTCTACTTTGCTTTCAAAGTTTCCATCGCTGTATGATTTTGATCATTACTTTTTACGCTGCATGTTTCATTTTTAGCTATATATATTCCACTACAGACATAGCAGAAGGTAGGTTATTACCAGTACGTCGTCAATTCGTTCGGTATTACACTTTCAGCAGTTATGCGGTGATTATCAGTACTTTCATCTTCTTCTGTAAGCTCGTTTAAGTTGTTTCACCTGCACTTAGTTCTGATAACAAACAGTGAGTGTAACGTGCAAAGTTGCAGGTGTGCAGTGGTAATAAAATTGACCTAAATGGGTAATTTAGCAGAACGTAATAGTCTCTTTATAAATTGTAAATATTTAAGGTACAAGCTATAACGGTGTATCAAATGGTATATTAAAATTCAAAGCGATGTCTAGACCGGAGCAATAAACTAGCCGCAGGTTTGAAAGTCACGAGTTGGTGAAACAAAATGAGCTGAAAAGGTTATAATACTCCTCTTTACAACTTGGGAGTGTTGCGCGAGAGGTAGCTTAACTATGTTTTAACAGCATACATGTATTTTCATGGTCATTATTTTAACTTCCTGTCAGAAACTTCCTGCAAAGGGAAAGCATAAGTGCAGGTGGTCTCGAGCACGTATATTAAACTTCAAATGCAATCGTACTCCAGACGAACGTGGGATAGTTACTCACGTTTTGTACGTTTTCCCACCAAATGGCGGTGATCATTATTATCATATACAGTTTTTAAGTCCTAATAGTTCTAATTCCGTGTGGAGAGCCATTAAGTACATATTTTCTCGAAAAGTTATTTCGTGTGGATGTTTCTTCACGCACGAGTTACCTCAGACACCATTGAAAATACGATACGGTGGGGACATTAAAACAAGGAAACGATTTTTTCACAAAAACCGACGGCGTAATTTAATATGTTTCTGTGTCAAAGTTTCCTACGATCCATTCATCAAACTTACATTAAAAGATTTTTTACTCCCACTTATCCCGATGAAGCTGTTAGAATTTAATTATAGAAACACTTCGGTGAAGTGCCGATAAATTAAAGATAATTTCATTAAAATTTCTTGAGGAAAAAGTCTTTGTGTGCCACGTCTGACGCCCAGTTTGAGATGATTAACGGATCGTGGCCAGGAACGAAACGGCTCTACAATTGTCCAACTTCGCCTCTTCTAATTAATTCGATGGCGTGACATCCTCGCATTCACCTCCACCGTGACGTTGCTTTTCATTTGCTATGTGTAACTTCGTATTTATCGTGATATCGATTTTATCCAAAAATAGTTAACTGCCAGATTTACTTCTAGAATTAACACCCACGGAAGTAAATTAGAAACTACACGGTTTTTCGATACCAACGGAAAACGGAAGGCGCCATTTCAAATCCCCAATTTACAGCAGTAAAATTAAAAGCGATTGACCCGTACTCTCCATTGTAGTGCATTACTCTTTGTTAAAGTAAAACGTTCGTTACTGCTAGGAAAAGTCTATTCATATCATGCGCATTTATACAATTCGTGGTATAAGTACTCTTTAAAGAGGATGTGTCTGGAAAGAGTGGCAGCAGAGATTCCATCCTAATTTGGAATACGGCCGTAAATCATGAGTTAAGTAAATGTGAGCGAGCAGACGGCAAATTTGTGACACTTAAGCTTGAAAAGAAAGCTCCTACTCTAATAGGAAAATTAGAACATGATCCTTTGAAATTTTCTTCGCGGTAATACGTCTAAAGTGACTGAATGAGAAGTGTTACGACAGTTACTTGACCACGTCTCCTTCGAAAGGAATAATGGGAAATTTTTTGTCTTTGCGATTTTTATTGTAAAACGTGAGGAGCGAATTTCTTTTACGTCTTACGATTTGCGACGTAAAGTTCATTCGGAATGTAAAATTTAATGTTCATCGAAACGGAACTATAATGCAAATAGAAATCAATTAGCAGTTTATTACCAGTACGATTTTTCGATTGGTTTTATAATTAAAACCATTTAATGTCATAGCCTGCCGAGCATGAAATTGTTGTCGAGGAAATTATCCAATAAAATAAGTTAAGTAACTTTTATTGGCTCACAGTATAAATATACACGTGAGATTTTTTCTTCCACGAGTTACGTAAATTATCTTAATTAAGGCTTAAACTGAATAATGCTTCTTCCTATTATTACATCTTCCGAATAAGCACTGACGGCAAGATGGTCAGCGAATACCAGCGTATTAGGAATTTTTAATGGTTCTTTTCTTTCTCAACGCATCATTAAGTCACTGATGTATAGATTAAATGAGACTGGTGACAGACAGCTATCTCCTTAATAGATTCTAATAAGATTTTATTTAATCGCTGTATATGTGTAGTTATTAATGTCGATTATTCCAATTCGGGGACATTTTAATATCTTGCGTGTAATTTTTTATCGGTTGTGATGAATGATTCAGTAATTATAAAGATTGAGTTTTTATTTTGTTTAAAGGATGTATGATTCATGGCGATGCTTCTGATATTTTCTTTTGGAAATACGAATCCTGTGAGTTTTTACCTTCTTTGTCATAATTATGCCAACAGGTATTGGGTTAAGGTAAGAAGGCGAACACCACAATGATTGAAAAGCGAAATTTTGCTTTTTCTTTTTGTCTGTGTGCTTTTCTATGACAGTCGATATCTCGTAAACCGCTCAACGGATCGAGTTAAAGAAACTTAAGCTTTTTCCAAAGATTGAAGTATTAGCTAGAATTTTTCTAAAACCTATTGAAGTGTTCTTCGGGTTTACTGGTGAGAGTTTTTCATTTTTCCTCGATTTTCTTAGAAAAAGATTATCATGACGATTAAAAGATTCTTAAACGGATTATTTCAAATTTGATCGTCATATTTACGACCATCGATTGTACCAGCTCGATCGACCGATCGACCAACTTTTGTAGCTTTTTGCTAATAATACTACTACCAGATAGGAACTACTAAAATTTGTTTTAAGATTAAAAAAATTGGAATATTTCACAAACTTAGCAGTACAATGAAAAACATGTTTTAGGCTAAGACTAAGACAGAGACTTTTACTACCCGCCATTTTGTCGGAAATTGTATGAGCTTTCTTTTCTGTGAAGCAATACTTATACTTAAAGCCCAGAAAAAGTTAGAGGCAATAATTTAAAAAAAACTACCATAAATTTCAATTTTTCTTGGTTCTTGAATTTATTTGAATAGGAAAATTTAACTTTCTTAAGTACTTTTTCGATAGGGAATTTAATTTTCTACATGAAAGTTCCTTACAGATTTTACCTAAAAATTTTTAGTTATAGCCTAAGTTAAAGCCAAAGTTATATAAAGGCTAAGTTAGCCTAAGTTATAGCCTAGTTATTTTTTGAGTTATAGCCGAAAAAACAAAAATTTACCAAACTTACCCCGTTTTCAAAAACGCATCCTTAAATTTAATTGCACTCCGCGACTTTACCTTCTTTATAGACCAATTGGACATATGAAACGATAAAATTGCTTGAACGTCTTAGCTTCTTAAGTTCTTCTTAAGTTCAAAAGTTTTGTCTCAAAAAATAAAAGCAGTTCCTATTTAAAACTCTAAAAACCTTTCTTTTTCCACTTTTTCCAAACACATACATAACACCCATTCGATTACTTCGCGGCGAGAAATGAGATTTAATAAGGAAAATTCATACAAATTAAAGTTCAGTTGCGTTGTTTTTATTTAATGCTATTTATATAATCGCCTCATATGGCACTATCTTCTTAACATCAATTTTAATTGACTAATTTGTGAATACTTTCCAAAGTATTATGAATTGGACGCAAAAGTGCAAGAAACGTCGAACTTGTTCATACTGAATCAACCAGGCCAAATTGAGTTATCTACATCGCATAAAGGAGTCACGAGTTGAAAATGCGGGTGTTCGAAATGCGAAGCCCGCCTTTGAGCATACGATTTTCATGTTGGTGGTGGGTACGTATTTATATCATAATTAAAGTTCTCTCTCGTGCAATGCTGCCAAAGCGAAATGTGGGTAAACCAGAACCATCGCAGACTCGTTAAATGCGCATTCTTCGGAGGTACACCTCAGAAAGGTGGTCGGGCGCATCATCCGCGTCCTGACCCCACGGCATTTCGGCGTCGAAATGTGGGGTCTTCCATTGTTACCAACACACATTACATATGTATTACCCTCGTCTGTGCAGCTATGCAATGATAATACGATCGAGGCCGTCGCACCTTCGTGAACGTTGACCTCTTCCTTATTTCGCTTGTTTCTTATCCCGGGGATTTCTTTCCCCGGGGGACGTGCGAACTCCTCACTTTTACTGACTGATGGCGGAAATCGTGAAAACACGATAGTTTGGCCATCACGAACTACACTTGTCTTGAGTAAAACACAGCAAATCTATCTAGTTTATTAAGTAGAAAAAAAATAGTCACTTGTTCTAGATACCGACTAGTTTATCTACTAGCTATCTAGTCGGGTTTAATGAAGTAAATTCCAAGTGGCTCGAAGCGGATGAAGAAACTCTTAACTATTTCCTCGTTCGTTTAAATGCAAGGAATGCAAATTTTTTCGTCATTGAAACTTCCAACTTAGAAGTAGAATGCAGCAATTTAAAGAACTTAATTAAGTATCGGTTAAATAATTTTGGGTGATCATAAATTTGCAGCACGAGGCGCGGCGAGAATGTAGGGAGTTAAGGCTAAGGCTCTTATATCAAATGTAGAGTACTCAGAATTTTTCAAGTAGATTTTATATAAATAACGGAAAGGTAATATCAGTTCCAGTAGATTAACTAAAGTCAACTATTTTAGATTTATTCGACGAATTTTATTAGCAAAAACAGAAGCATTGGATGTTTTACTGAAAACCCACTTGAGGCCGACTCACTGAATAAAGCGTCCATATTTATTACAGGCCAAAGGTAAATCATGGAACCAAGTTTGAATATTAGGTAAATTTAGGGTGTTTTAAAAATAAAGAATACTTTAAAGTCCGCATTCTTTCGACTGTTGCTCGAAAAAAGTTTTTGAAAATGCTTTGTTTCACATCTTCTGACGTCGTATGAGCATATTTTAAATGTGGTGAAATTGTTCATCTGATCACAATTTAATCAGAACGTGATTCGTAAA
The DNA here is from genome assembly GCA_963576515.1 of Cryptocephalus primarius. Taxonomy (NCBI): domain Eukaryota; kingdom Metazoa; phylum Arthropoda; class Insecta; order Coleoptera; family Chrysomelidae; genus Cryptocephalus; species Cryptocephalus primarius. Next base: position 13,758,539 of record OY754942.1, on the reverse strand, counting down.
GGTATACTTTTAATTATTGTTACTAATAGTATTAGTTATTAGTATTACTATTACTATTAGTATTACTTTTAAGTGGTTCATACTTTTAAGTGGGAGTAGATTTAAAATTATTTTCCAATCTCCAATTATGAAATTTTCAGCTACAACTGAGGAACCGTTCATAAACCACGTGGCTTCTTTTAAGGGAAGCAGGGGTAGCTAGACCTTGGACCTTGGACCTTAGACCTTGGACTTTGGTTTGATCAATCAATTTAGAAAAATTTGACTTCTAGACAACAGGAATTATACACTCTATGACTTTGAAACGTCGGCAGTTCATTTGGTTACCCAGAAAACACTTTAAATAGGGGAAATGAGGCGGACTTGCGCGGTTAGTTTGTAGGAATGGCGAATAGACATGGCATTCTGATTGGTCGTAAAAGTAAGTTAGCAGATCTCATGTTGGTAGGATTGTCATTAATAATGTTGGTAACAGAGACACTTTGGATAGAAATGACGGGGATTAAAATGAGGATCACTGATCCTTGTTCGTTTTTTGAACCAAAATGTTCTGTCTTCCAAACAGTTTAGTGTATCATTGATGAGTGAGTCTTGATTTGTTAATTTGTTCACCATCGTTCAATGAACTGTGAAAAAAGGTAAAATTTTCCCCAAACTTAATATAAATGTTATTTTTACAATACGTTCCGACTCCTTTTCTTGTGGTATAGAGTGTGCAATTTGCTAAACACCCCCGCAAGCGCTCATCCGGAGGCTTATAGCGAACTGTTCAGACTCTGGGAGGTTTCGTTGCATCGATGGCAACTCCAGGTAAGCCGTGTGGCGAAAGTTGGGGCAAGGGAAACTTCTCCAACGACCAGTTTTGCGTAATTTTACGGGAGGTAAAAGACCAAAGAACAATTCGCTATCGAAAGGACGACGAACGGCCTCGTAAAATGCCGGCTTTATGGGCGGCGCGCCGGGCAACGTTTTATTTCCATTTTTTTCTCTCTTATTCTTGTTCTTTTTCATTCTTTCTCGAATGTCGGACGCGGGCGGTCACTCTTTGATATCCCCCATTGAAATACCCGCTTAATGTGTGTATACGCGATATTAATTAGTTTGCCTTTTTCCGATTTTAGTTTCGTTCACCGGATGTTTTTACCTGTAATTAGTTTACTTGTTTCATTGTGCTGAAAGTAATAAAATTGAAATTAATCGCGGTTCTTACAAAACTTTCTATCATTAAGTGCTAATGAGTGTAAGACGGTTATAGTCCTGGACGAGAAACCACTCTGCAACATGAAAAACTTTAAACACTTTTTTGTTCTTGGAGTTCTTAAACTCTTGAACGTTATGTTGCGCTAAAGCATCAGAAGGGTTCAAAGATTCATTACGAAAGTAAGAGAATCAACAGGAAACAAAATTTTACTAAAATATCGAGCTGAGACTATGATCCCATGGAATCCATTTCTTCAACTTATGGTAGCTATCACATTTTGCTATCAATTAATCCATAAAGCTTTACATTTTTGCTAACTTATTATAGTGTCAGAGTGAGAGAAATGACAGTTATTTCTTAAGATTTTGCTATATGAATATAAACTATATGAATTTCAGGTTCATAGCTGCCCTACAACTTATGAAACTTCGAAGTTTGTGCCATACATCATTTCAGCTGTCTGTGATATGTCATTTGAATTGCATTGCCCATATAATTGGTTGCTCAGCTGTCAGCAACAATTGGAAATCGAAAATGAAACAAACTTGCATTAAAGATGTGTGTGTTCAAATTGGAAATTGGAAATCCAAACAGAATTCGATAATTTCATTTCTTTCATTAAGCACTGCTGAATTCATGAGCAAATTTCACCCAAGCACGTAATCGTAGGATTGGAAAAGGAATTTTTAAATGACCATTCGTCAATGATTAATGCCTATTTCAATAATATGACGTGTTTGTGATGTTCTGGATAAATTTACTGCTATACTATCGGAAACCATTGCAGAGTTGAAGAAAGTGGAAACGAAAATCAACTGAAAGTGTATGTTTGATTCCGTTTAAATTCCCAAGAATTCACTTCTTCAGTCCAGTGCTTCAAAAATTGTAAGCGACATCTTCCGATTTCCAGTGACCATTTACCCTTGTTGTTCCACAGGTCCTTGTATTCTAATCTCCGAATCTATGCCTTCTCTCCAACTCCTTCGCGGTCTTCCCTCTTGTTACTTTTCCTGTTGGATTCCATGTAAGAATTTCTTTAGAAATTTGCTGCTCTTCCATTGTTTTTTACCATACCATCTTAGTTGTTTTGTCCTTATGTCGTCCATTAGCTTGTGTCCCACTTTTATGTTATTTTTCGTTTCGATTTTCAATTCAGAAGTACATCTCTGTTGTGGTTAATATTCGTGTAGTCTTTTCTTTCAGTTGGCAAACTTCACTGTCATATGCTTTTAATGACGGTTTACATATGTCAAACGTTTGCTTGTTTTAGTGATTTTTTGATCCCATAAGATGCTATTCATGAATGGCCTCATCTGACATTCCAATATTTGAAATCATTTGTACGTTTGGCAGGATTTGATTTGTTGTCCATCATCACCTATATTCTGCCTTCGGATGTTAACTTCTAGTCCCCATTTTCTGTATTCTTCCAGCTTCCAACCTTCACTTTCCGAGTCAGATACTCTATATCGTCGTAATTTTGTGCCATGATGATTCGGTCGTTTGTGAAACTGTGGGTACACGGATTTGCACTGTGAAGGTGGTCCCATATTTCCACGTTTTTGCTTCCATACCTTCAGCACTTGTTCTAGATAACTTTTGAACAGAGTGGGCGATAGACGACATAGTTGTTTGGTCTCTAAAAATTCGGTGACAGAAAATAAACGATCCACTATAGATCTTCCTGCTCTGGATCCTGCCTGTTCCTCTGCTTCGTTGTCTGCGTATTCGAGTTCTATACTGCCCTTTGGACAGACATTTAAAATCACACGTTAAATCCTTTAAGTGATGGTTCCAATCGTTTCAATATTTTTAAAGGTTTTAATAGCTATTAGCCTATATTGCGCCTTTTTATTACATTCTGTCTAATTCGCTACAATAGTTGAATATTTGCAAGATATGAAGTCAGAAAGAGCAACCAATTTTTGTTAAATTAAGTGCGGTTCCCTTCAGCAGTTACTCCAATTAAATATTTCTCCAATTCAGCGCAGGAAAGTTAGTGAACGTCATAACGTTTTATGTGCCTACAAATCCGTAGAATTGCATTGCTCAATTACTTATTTCGACAGCTCTGCTCGTCGGGTGGGATTGAAAATCGAATAGAATCTGCCATAACGTGCATAATTGGTCCGACAACGTGCCATCCAACCAAAATATGGAATGCGATTGCCGTAATAACTTGCCAGTGGAGATGGCGGGAATCCTTTCGAAAGGGCGAATTACCGATGCAGAAATCTCCGGAGCGTACCTAATAAACACCTATACGCATACTTTGCGAGAGTAACGACTCGTTAAATTACCATTTGGGAAGCTGCGGGCCCTCATTTATCGTCTCTTATTGTCCGACATTTGCCTTTGGATGTTGCATTAAACGTTAAGATAGATAGATCTCTGCGCTAACGAGTCTTATGTTGCACAAGCAATCTCGACGCCAGTGAAGTGAGCGCGAAGTGTGTAATGTGATGTAAAAACTGAACATTAATTGCTCGTATGTTTGTTCCGACTCGTGGGTCGTGCATCTTCAACGAATTACCTCGCTGCAACTTTGTAAAGTGTTGATTTTACTGCTGTCTTCACAATTCATCTGGTGGAAGTTAGAGAAAACTCTATTGCCAGTGATGGGGGACCAATGTTTCCACGATAGTGCAAATTTGACTGATTCAGGTGTAGAATGGTGTTAGGATTATTTCTACTTATTTTTAGTCCAGCTGACATAGACATAAGAACTAATTCTTGAAAACTCTTCGGTCGTGGTTGGGAAAATAGTGAAGCTCAAATTTAATTTTACGTAATTTTATTAATTACCAAATTTAGGGAAACTCCATTAATTATTATCACTTGATTAGTTATCAAGTCCCTAGACGCAATGGACCAACAAGAACTTAATTAATTATTAAATGTCCAGAAGGAAAGCAATAGCTTAAACAATTAACAAATGTTCTTAACCAGATTATCACTACATACTTCACTAAATGTCAATTGTCTAAAGGACAATTATTAGATTATTATCTTTATTAAAAGACTGAGTCTATATTTAAATGCTGGTAAATTAGAATAGTCGGAAAATCAACATGTTAAAATTGATAAAGGATGGGAAGAAATATTCAACCGTTTCAAAAATGAACACATTTCATATGGAAATTTAGTTATTCTTGTCGATTTTACGTTGTGCTGCCCTGGAAATAATGCAGTAGTGAAAGAGTTTTTCAATTGGTAATTATTTTTGGAGATGTGAGAAATCAAGATGGCATGTTGATATGCCAGCTGCAGCACGTCATTCAGTATGGAGGATAGTTCTTGCTATGAAATATATCGTTAAAAAATAGTACACCATAGAGTATTTTTGTTTGAAGTGATAAAATGTTTCATTTATTTACGTTGTACTTTCTTCTCAAATGTCTTCATTCTTCTGGTCATTGTAACAGAAAAATTTGTGACCTTAGTATTAACAAATGTAAAAAAGAAGGGTGCAGCAGATTTAAAAGCTTGTCAAAAATGTTACAAACTTGGGCTTTGCTTAAAACTCTAACTGTTAGTACAAACTATTTATCATTCATATTGACAAAAATTCAATTTCCAAAAGTAATTGAAAAGAAATGGGAAATTGCATTCCTGCATTATAATCACATATAATAACAATAAAATACGCATTTCAGAAGTTATATCGAAAAATATTAAACTTTATTATTTGAATTAGTTTCCCATCATCCAATTGAGTCATACAATCTTCCATCTCTACGTCAACAGTGTAATTAAACATCCTATCTCTCTGCGGGATATGAAGTCGAAGAGCAAATCGAATCAGGCTTTTATAATCAGCGGTCCCGTTTATCTCTCGGCGTAGATTTTCAATAAAGGGAAAGACATAAAGTACCATTTGGCGAAGACTGCAGGATAAAGCGACCTGCTCCTTGCTGGCAGACTCGTAGTGAGGTCCATACTGCGTCTTTTCTACGAGATATCGCATAAATATTAATGCACAGTATGGAAACCCATAAAAGCTAATATTAACGTCACTATAAAGAACCGCACCACAATGCGCCTTTGATAGAGTGGAATGAAATCAGTTAAACGAAAAACATTGTTCACCTTGGCGCATCAGCATCGGTATAATTTTATTCTTTGAGAGATGCAAAAACCCGTTTTTCTGACTCTAAAGCGGTGACTCAAAAGAAGCATCCTCTCCCGCTCGGATACATCGACGTACGTATGTATTGTACGACATCTATGGAAACATTTTTTGTATGTGGTTACTACTCGCTACGGTCGCTGATGTTGTAATGCGCCATGTATACGCTTTTGTTGCTTAGTAATTACGACTAAAAATCAGCTTTTGCCGGCCTGATGTGCTGTCAAAAGAGCTTGGCCATAATTATTGGAGCGGACAAAAAAGTCGCCTGTGGAATTCGGTGCTGGACTTTTTCGAAAATTTCAAGTAAACTTCCCAAACGTGAAACTCCGATGGGCTTGACTAGAATTCCTCACCTATCGACATACCGATGGTAAAAACGTGTGTACATGTAGCCATCTCGATCTATTACGTAGTGATCAATTGCGAGAGAAAATATACAGGTCAACCACCTACGCATCATCGTAAATATTTGCAGTTTATATGTAAACTAAGCGTGTCACTGTAATATTAAATTTCATTAGAAATACTCGCGGGTAATAAATTTTTCAAACAATTGCGCATGAAACACAAAGCCCTAATAATAACTACTATTATAGTGATATTTTGTTGCAGGTTACTTCGGAAAATATCTCAACAAATACAACGGTTCGTACATCCCGCCGGGATGGAGAGAATGGGGAGGGCTCATCATGAACTCCAAGTATTATAACTATTCCATAAATATGAACGGCAAGAGGATCAAACATGGATTCGACTACCATAAGGTAATTAAGCTAATTAAGTACGTTAATCTAGAAAGTATTACCGTGTATTTTACCCCGTTTCGGACGTTTATTAAATATCAATATTATTCTAAAAATAGATTTCTGTGAGAAGTGCACGTTTGGTGGAAAACTCGAATTTCATTGCATTATTGTATTAAATAGGCAGTTTTTCATCCTGCTTTCACTCGGGGATTAATTGATATAAAGTACAGGATACTAGAATATACAGAATTAACATTAGCAGATCAATATTAAGAAATGTTTTGAAAAATTGGTTTCTTGTTGTACTACATTTGATCCTTTTGGCACCATTTTAAAGCCAATGGATATTCATGAAACAGGAAACATTAAAATTGAAAACCAAAAAGATGTAGAAAATGCAGTTACGTTATGAATGAAATTTGTTGATAATAATCGGAATTGTGGTCTTAAAAATGCATGACGCAAAACTAATTTTGTGAAAACTTTTCCTACTTAGTAAGGTTTGAGTTTTAAAATGCCGTATTAACTCATACGAATTCAATTTACAAACACGAATTAATTCCAATTTCATGTTATCTAACATTACATCTGCAAGAATTCAAAGTTCTGAGCGTAACAGTGGGAAACTTTTCTAGCAAACCAGCTATATGATATAACCTGTCTCTTTATTTTAATAGAATATATTAACTTCTCTTCTAATATCTCATTTCTTCACATGTATTGGTGTATTTCCCGTCATATCTTAAGACTCCTTTGATTTGTTTGCGTTACCAAGTTGGTTGGCGAGGGGATTGTTGAGGCATCACCAGGATTAATTATTTAATCGCCTAGTGATAAAATTAAAAAAGTACTTTTCTGGAGCTGATTTGGATGGACTAGAAAAATTAATATTTAACACTGTGGAAAACACCGGGACCCATCGATTTCAGTTGTTTTTTTTTGGTATTTTCAACCATTTAGCTACAACCCTTAACCGGGGGTAACATTTAACCCTGAAGTTAAATGTTTGAATGGAAAGGGGTATTAAATTGTACATAATTTAAAGGACGTTAAGTTCTCTTTTAAACGACACCTACTCTTTCAAATTTGGATCAGTAATTTAAGAGGCGTAACATCAGTAATTTCGAATAGCTCAACTATTGTAATTACCAAAGATTTTATCATACTCAAAATGTTTAATTTTTGATGGAAGAAACGCCTCGAAAGAACACAATTCGTTATATATTCTTTAAAAAAATTGGAAAGCAGAGGTAAGTCCCATGAATTATCAGACGTTTAAACACAAAATGCACATTTAGTTCACGAATGTGGAAATATTTTTATCGAAATCATAAATCTAAAGGAAGTTTCTTCGACTTCGAAATAAATCCATAAGTTTCTTATAAACTCATCTGAAAACCTAGTCGTTATTTCTATTTCTGATCGCCGAGGTCGCGTTCTAAAAGTTGAAGTATTCGGTATTTCTTATTTTATTAGACGGCTGCGGTTAGAAGTGCACCGTTTTGTGGCCCGTCGCTAATCCAAACATTTACCTTTGATTTCCTCGGATCCGATACGTGCTTTCCATCATTCCGTCACTACATTTCGTCAAATCGGAATACGTAAAACCAACAAAACGGCTACAACAACGTCAAAACATTATAACCCAGCGTCTGCATCACGTCACCAATTTATAACATACACAGCACGTGAAGTCTCGTCTTTCATCTATTTTCACCTTGCAGTAACGCCTATGTCGGAATGCAATGCAAAAGAGGTAAATAATGGGTATATCGCGATTACCATTATTATTACTACTCGTTCGATTGGCGGTTTAATGAGCTGAATGGGGACAGCTAAAGAATTTTCAGATATTAATGAAATTATACGTTCACATGACAGATCAATTTAAATTGGCTTATCTTAGCGGTTGGATCGTCAATTACGCGCTCGTAGAGGCTCTGTTTATTTCTTTGGTTCAGTGATCTGTGATATCTTTACGTTATATTGTAGCTGAAAACGGCTGCGATGTATATTATTCGAGTTTGTATGATTCTGATAAAATCTTCGTGGATTTATAAAGTATGCCGAGAGATAAAACAGACATCCAGGCTTGTATCTAATGAGCGAGTTTATTACAAAATTTTTACGTGGCGTGTAATCTTCAGGATCATAAAAAGCTGCATTGAAACGTACCACCACACGATGGCATCTTGTTAAAGTGCGACACGGTATGTAGAAGACATTAAAAATTCACCACGAACTAATTTTTGTCGAGTAACGTGTTGAGGCCAATCAGAAAATCAATAACGAATATTTACGAAGATATAAATTTGTATTTAAGTAGGTATTCAGACTTGTATATAATTAGCAAGTTTATTAATAAAAATGTACATGCCATGAACGAGATATGTAGATGACATTTATATCACGTTATGCAAACAGTCAAAAAATCGATGGTGAATATTTACGAAGTTGTAAAATTTTATAGCCACCAAATATGGGTAATATACGTCAACTCTTATGCAGTACAGCATATCATATCAAAAATATAAAACTTGGAAAGGTAAGGCTAAAACTTCAAGCGTTAGATTCCTTTAAGCGACCAAAATGGGCGTAGCAGTAGTAGATGTTAAATTACTTGTTTAAATTTAAACATTAATAATTTGTGATCGCATGGTAGTTCCAGTTGGTCAGTAAACGTGTTTCTTCGATGAACAATTAGAATATGAATTATTGCACGTCTCTGATATACTTTATCTGGCGAAAAATGACATGACTTATGCAAAATTCCTCAAGAATGTTTGGGTAAGTACCATAAAAGAATGTGTGGGGATTTGCCGATTTCTTTTAGGATCCCCTACGGTGAAAATGGCCACTAATCATTTTTGGCCTGAAAAGTCATTTCATTTTTTACTAGAGAAAGTATTCACCGTGACCAAAATTTTAAGAAGGTTGAGTTATTAAAAAACTCACGAAATATAGGTAAAGCAAGTTGGCAATAAAATCGATAGAAGCGTTTTAAAAATATAAATAGCAACTATTTACGGACGAAATTGTTATCATCCTTGGACGTTTTAAAAATCCAGTCACACTGACACAATTACTCTTGTGGACGTTAAATCCGTTCCATATTAAAACCCCTTTTAGCATATCAGCCGAGACATTGCCGCAACACCGAAAGGATGCAACACGTAAATCTCACAAGACGTGTTTTTCCTTCCGAGATAAATTTTATTTTTCGACTTTATCTCTTCGCTTTGCATATCGACCGAACGGGTGACAAAGAAAATCCATTATGTCCTGTACGAATGTCTGAGTGGGGTGCTTTTATTTCTTTGCCACAATTACTATGGATTCTGCTATTGCGTTAGATCAGGGACAAATTCTACTGGATCTTAATAAAAAGAATTTGTCCCAATGAGCGGATTGTAGGGGCGATTTGTGTCAATAATTCAATTTCCTTCATCTCATCATCCAAATTCAATACTATCATTCTGCTGCCTTTAGAACAAAACCTGTCAAATTCAGATAAACCCATACCTTAATTCATTTCACTTGTGACTTCTTTGTATTTTTGTTATACCAATGGTATCGATAGATAAAAGAGCGAATAAAGAAAAGTTTTGAAACCAAACTTTCAAAAAAGTGATAAAGTATTAGACAGTTTTAGTGTTGCTAATAAAGTTAAAAAGAAGAGCAATTAAAATGAAGATAAACTTCCAAAGCTCTCATTGCGCAAAAGAATAATTACTGAGATGATATAGTAAGTCACTTGTAAAAAATTTTATAACAAAATAAAGTGAAGGAGTTTAATCTCAATTTTGCACACATTGCGCCAAGAAACAGCTCTCAAAATGTCGATAGTTAAATAGAGAAAATCCCATTTTGCTGTGATTACTCCCATTTAAGAAGGTTAATCTGTTATACCATAACTCAGTTATTGTCCTTTACTTTTTTACAATAATAACAACAAGAACACCTATTGGATTTATTGCCATATTATTTTTTGAACAAATTTATCTAATTTAATGGTTTTTTGTGGCGAATATTATAAAACAAAAAGTTTACTAACGACACTTTAATGACACCATAAAAGAATTAAGTGGTGTCATTCGTAAGGTTATTAACGAAAAAATGTGTTTTGCACTTCTACTGCAAGTGCAGAAAAAACCATGGAGTTGTGGGTAGAAACTGAATACAGACTTGATAGGCTATATTTCTACTACTGTATAATATTCTGAGATTTCATTTTGATATAAATTGTTACTAGCAGATGTGAAAAATTAAAGTGAAAAAATTGGCGATGTATCCATCATAACTTCCTCATATGAGGTACGAGCTCTAAAAGTTTACAAGCTCTTTTACAAGCAAGTTTTTAGAAAAAATAATTCAATTAGAAGTTATAGGCATTAGATAGATAAGTCAATTTACGAAGGTTGAATTGAAATCAATCACTAAAGCCATTTAGGAGAAAATTAAGAAAAACTAAAAATTTTTAATGTGAGTGGCATTTAGGGCTGTTTTGGAAAAACACGTTTCCAATAAAAGTTGTAGATAATATATACATAACCCATTGTGAAGAAAATTAAGAAAAACGGAAATTTTTCAAAAGTAAAATGTCCTTTAGTGCGATTTTACGGAAACAGTGTTTCAAATAAGTTTTAAGTCTGGTTGTTAGTGCTTAGATAGATAAGTCAAGTTGTGAAGCTTAAAATAACCTTCTAAAGTTGTTTAAAAGAAAATTTAGAAAAACTAAAAATTTTCAAGAAAAAGGAAAAAAATGGTGATAGATATTAAATAGGTAGGTCAAGCTACGAAGTCTACTGTAATATACTGAAGTTACTAAAGCCGTAAAAGAAAATTCTCAAAAATAGGGGGCGAAAATAGGATTAGGGAGCGTTTTTAATAGTACTCGTAGTAGCTTAAATGTGGTGTTTAGTAAGGATATGTGAAGTCATTCAAGAAAAAATTGAGAAAAACTGAAAATTCACAAGGGCAAAGGGCCATTCAGAGAATGGCAGCTTCAAGATAAAGATTATGTTAATCAGTATGGATTAAACAGAAGGTTATATATACAAGATTGAACTATTTTTCGAACGAACAAAAATGCCAAAAGTATAATATCCTTTGTCCTTAATTGATTGTAACGAAGTTGAATGTATTCGAGTTTTCAAGGGAATAAATCTAAATACAACGTTTCATCTTTTTACTATTTACAGTTCCTAAGAAACATCATTAGGCGCTAGATTAAGTGTTATGATTCCGGCTTTCTTTCACTAAAGTTCCACATAGTTTGCTCAATACCGTTAGGGAGTAGAGGTGATTATGTGAAAAGAAGTAAAATTTTACATTATGACTGAAAACAGTGCTTTTCAGGGCGTAGCTTTATTAAAAGTTTTTGTCTTTATTTTGAATAAGTTACCTGTCGTATGGTTTACGGCATCCAAATTTGGGACAATCTGTGTGTGCCAAAAAATATTTTTTTTTTTTTTTGGAAAATGAATCGTCCCTTAGACTCACTTATAAAAATTTGGCTAAATCTTCATTTTTAGAACAGTTCGACTTTAAAACCTTCATTAACCCTCTAATAACTTAGATTTACTGATTACAATTTTCCCGACGATACAAAGAGCGCCCGATAAAAGTTTCCAGATGACAAAGCAACTAAATTTTATAATTCCAAATTAAAATCGGTTAGATAATCGAATTTCCGCACCGGGGCCGTAACAAAAACCCCGAAATAGACGTTCTCACAATTACTGCAGACCGCAGGGGCACTTTATAACCGGCGTGCCCTCTCCTCGCTCATATTTGTTATACATCCGGAAGTTCCCGAAATTAAATTTCCACTGCCCTCGCTGACACTTCATTACCTCAACCCCCTAGAATAATTTCAGGGAATGCACCACGCTTAATTAAATCCGAATTGGCCGGATAAATTTGACTGCTGCGCCCACCGAAATACGCCTTGTTATTTAATATCTTCGGTGCACGACCACGGGACTAACGGTTATTGGGGAAAGATTGGTAAATGGCGAGGAAGTGACAAATTCGCTAATAAAACTCGGTAATAGTACGCACGAAGTGACCAAAACAGTACATATACATGTTTTTTGTGGGGGGATGGAGGAGTCAACGTGCATGAAAATGAACTAAATGGAATGGAACGAAAACACATTTTCGTGCTGAAGCCGTAGCCCAACAGTCTATATGAAAACAGCACTTTACGCAAACCTCTGCAATAAGTGAATTTTGTCCAGAAACAAATACCTTTAAGCGTTAATTTAGTGACTTTTCGATACATGCATGGCAAGTAAGTAAGAACGGTCTTACTATTTTAAAAATAATAATTACCCTCCTCTAATTTCATCTTTTTTTAATGGGAACAAATAATTAACATAAATGTTAGCCCTATAGATTTTCATTTCATGGACTATTTTCAAAAGTAATGGAGGGCCAAATTTTAAATACTCCATGAAAGACTTTTTGTTAACAATTGTTAATACTATTTTTTCCAACGAATTAATGATGAAATTTTTTCAGCAATTCTCATTAATTCGTGCCATTCGCCATTTATCAGAACCGTCTCCGTAGGTAATGAGATCTCCAATTAAGTGGAAAACACATTTTGAGGCCAAATTGTGCCAGTCTGGTAAGAATGTCTCAAAATTACCTTAAAACACTACAGGTGTAATAAGCTCTCCATCTTCCCAAATTCCTTGTTTTGTATGAGGTGAAAAAGTTTTGGAAATTATTTGACCTCAAAGAGGTTTACTTTTTGTCGGATTACTTAGCATCTATTTAAATTAAGCTCTTTGTATCCATCATAAAAGGAGTCGCTGTAGACCAATTGGAGGCTCTCGTTGGCCGTAAAACATTTCCGCCTCTGTCTATTCAATGACTACCAAAAGTACTCGTTAAATGGGAACGCACTAAATTGTAAAAACGTCGTATTTAAACCACATCTGACTTTTCACTTGCAAAGCAGTTCTTCTAAAATATTATTTAAATTGTGTTGTAAATAGTTTTTACCGGTTTATCTCTGTTGAAGTGTAAAAGGCTCAATCGAACGATTTTCAATGATCTCCGCCCAAACGTTAACCATAAATCTTTTTTGGAGCATAAGATCTTACTGTATTGAATTTTCTTCACGTCCAACATGTAAATTATGAAGATTTATAGCGCTGTCCCTTGTGAAACCAGCTTTATTCGTAAATAAAAAAAAAATCTGCACGATGTTTTCTCTACGAAACCAGAAAAATAAAAAAATTCTGGTAGGATAATCGTCTGGTAACGTTGTGTAAACCTTTTGGGCATGGAAAGAAGGAAGCAATTGCTCTTGCAAGGTTTCATGAACAACACATTTTGTTATGCCTGTTTGCTAACTTTCTTATAACGTAATACTTCCTAAACTGTATTTAAAACGATTGATGTCTGTTTTAATTTACTTTTTACCTGTTTATCTTAAGGTTTACCTGTTTCCATAAGGTTCCATTACTTAATTAAAAGTAGTTAGAAAGCATCTGAAGAGAACGTTGCTTGTCATACACTTCACACCTGTGCTTGTGCATTTTCAGCTAGCACCATTTTAAGAAATGGCGAATGCGCCAACGCTAGAAAGTGCGCCATGAAATTCAAATTATCTCTGGAACTGTTAATACTATCGAACTAGAGTAACTTCTCATTAGAAAACTGTATGAGGCATTCTTGCTATTAAATTACTTTTAAAATGCTATTAAAATTTCGAATTTTTAAATGCGTTCCTGGCTTGAAATTAAAGACAGCAAACGTGTTTATTGCCTTAAAAAAGGTACACATACTTACAAATACAAATAGCACTAAACGGTGCCAGCAGCAGATCGGTGTTTGACTAGACGGTGTATAAAACATTTCTTGATTCGTTAAGGTATAGCCTTTTATACGTGTTATTTGATCTATTACACCTATGTATTTCTCCTTGTTTTCCCTTTTCAGGTACGCATTTAAACTTCAACTTCATGCTATTATTTTAAGTTTTTATACAATTCCACCAGTTCACTTTTGGCCACTTGACTATATTTGACGTCCCTGCTAAATGTTTTTTCAAAAGCTTTACTCTTCATATAGGTTCCACGCGATAAATGGCTTTTATGACCTACTACTTATCACAATGCTTTAATGATCTATTGAATTTTATTGCTTGCATTCGATCAAACCAGGGGAATAAAGGGTCGTATTGAAGAAAATTCATAGCAGAATTGCGTGGTTTGTATTATTATTCAATATTCGAAGTAATGTTGATATCAGGGCTTCCGTAAATTCGATTATAATCTACAGTCTCGCAATTCCTTACTTAACAGACTTAATTAACTTACCATTAAAATTTTTACTGCTGTTTTTTTACATGAACGATGGTAAATATTAAGTTTAGATTGTTTTAGGTTAAGATGAATTTAACTGTGTCAAGTAGCTAAAGTTAAGTAACTGGACAATCTATCTAGTCTAGTGTAGACTATCTATCTAATCTAGAGCAGACCTGCTATTAAATTCAGGAACATAAAATTAGGCATAATCGACCATGAAACTATGAAAGGAGCGGTATTAAACTCAAAGGGTAGAACTTCTATGGGTGTTATTTGTCACCAATTAGCGACATCGAAAATTACATGAAAAATCTGGATGGCGATGATCCATGCCAAAAGGGAGGATAAAGCATAAATTTTGCTGTTTCTAAACATCGTTTAGATATTTAAATAAACTGCCTTTAAGTGTGTGAGGAAGAAGTTTTACGCTGGGTACCTTTTTGCCTAATCCGACTGGCCTATAGAACTAGTTTCAATAAACATGACAAGCTAACCATATTTTGTTAAATTCTGTAATACCTGTCCTAACATTTTCTAAACCAAAATACCATTTATAACACTTGTTACCTTGCTCAAATTCTTTCCCATCTTTAAAGCTATGTTATAACGTTATCGACATTACTAAAATCTTCTAACAAATGACCCCTCGTACAAATTTCAATTATTTCAAAACAATTTTCCCGAACCTTTCACTGAACCTCCGTCGAGACAAGATTATGGGGAATCACTGCGAAAACTTTCATAAAGTCGCCTATAAATCCTGCAGTTTTAAACGAAACAAACTGAATGTTTTATCCCTACCTGTTAAGAGCTACGATATTTTCTGATCTCGGGGTATAGAGATAAATTCGAAACCTGCGACCGCATCCTCTATTCCGGTTAGGGAAACTCTCCCTGGAGTCGATATTTCCATAAAAGTTTGCCAGTCTCTCTGCGTTATCACCGAGACCGCAGATGGAGAGCGGAAATCTGATGAGATGATATGAAATAAACAGAAATTGGATTAAGTTACACATAATTGACTCGGTAAAGGGAGAGTAAATTTCCTAATTTTTGTTTTAATTAATGAATTGTTAAATAAACCCATAATGTAAGAAAAAAGTTCTTCATATTTCTCTTGGACGGTTTAACTTAATCGCGTTCAACCTTTTTACCATTTTTCAACGTTATTTTACATAAATTCGAACCAATGACGCAACAAAGGCACTTCTACATTTTTAAACGGGTTTTACTAATAACAATTCCTCGCCATGTATTCCCCGCTTCACGGTTCATATAGTTTTAATTAGTCACGAAATTAATGCATCTCTGTGTTATCCAGGAGCACACATTCCCACGTGATCCCTATCCATTATTTCTCGGGGTAATAATAATTCCCGAATTAAAACGCTCCCAACGCCAGCCGACCGACTAGAAATTCCCTCACTACATGAACCCGAAAATCCCACAGGACGGGCTTGGAAAAGGAAATCGGGAAATGGCAACAAATGTTGACTATGGTATTGGACTTGTTGCAATTTGGCTGTCGTTTGTATATGAAAAATGTGGATAACGTTAGGAATGTTGAAGAAAATATATGTCTTGAAGGATTGTCTCATTAGATGTGATTACAAGATAACCTTCGAATCTTCGAAAACAACGTAAATAATTTCACTTATTATCGTTCATTAAAGGTGTGTGTGCCTCAAGGAAAGATGCTTAGAAATGAAAATTGAGGACGTAAAATGTTAGCTATCTGCCTACTTCGATAGTGTTTTGATTTCGTAATCACTTTTCGATAAAGTAAGTACGTTTCGTGCTGAAGATGCATATAAAAAATAGTCCTTAAAAGTGAATAATTTGAAATCTATACAAATTAAGTGACATTAGTTGTGTTAATCTTGATTTAAACTTAGAAATCAAAAATAATCTTTGACATTTTGTTAGATTTTTATGTATATAACTAGTAAGAAGTTTAGGTGTGCACTGACACTTGCTTCTACGTCTTAAGTAAACGAAAAAATTTGGATTGCGAACGTTTCTGTTATTTTTAATAACTCTGTACAACTTTTATGTTCAAAGCTTACTTATGGTGATATTTATTGCTTCGTAAGATGTAAAAATTTAATTTCAGAAGTAAATAAAACGCGAAAGTAAATATAAAAGTTACCCAAAAAGTTTTAAAATTAGGAATTTCATCATTAAAAACCTCTGGCTGAGCATTCGTATTTCGCCTCGTCGAGGTAAAATAAGCAAACTAACATGAGTTTATAGTACCTATTTGAGATGGCTGGAATGCACTATGCTAAAGTGGAATTTTCTGCTGGCCGGACGATAACTTTTTCTCAAACCGAATATTTTATGAGGTGTGGTGAGTTTCTTCCTTGCTCTTTAGCAATATTAATTGGCGTCCACCGTAAATTCCAACTACCTTGAAGTAATTTAATTAAACATCAGAGCGTGGTTGGCTGGAATACCAGGTTCCGTATTTAAATTTAATCACTCTCACGTAAGTATATTCCTCCAACCCGTGCGAATTAATGACTTCCAAAGGACAAACTTAAATCATAAGCTTCTGCCAAAACACCGTTATTCACCTCGAGTGTTTGTTAATTTATAGATGGGAGATCTTTGAATTAAGCCAACCCTGGGCCCTTGTTCCCGTTCGAACATTCCTGAAAATGCCAGATTAAAATTTCATTGTTTAATATCTGGTAGCAGAGCTTTGAGCTTTATACTTTGTTTTATTCTTGTGTGTTCAGAGACCCTTAATAAAACGGTGGCTGTGCTTCTTTTCTCTCTCTCTCTCTCCCTCCCTCCTTCTCTCTCGTGCTCTTTAATTGGTGACGAATATGAGCTATAAGTTTTAAAGTGGCAGCCATTAATTGAAATATGAAAGAAATATAAAACACCCGTGGAATTTTAATTGAACATACGCCGGAAAGAAAGTTAAGCACAATAACTAGATTCTGCTGTAATTGCTCGTGTTGATCTTTTGTTTTAACGAGGGACACGCGAAAACTCTTCTCTTTCTATACCTGGAACACGCCACGATTCTTTGTTTCTTTTAAAGGTATTGAGTTACCCAGAGGAGAACTATTTCGTGCTTTTACATTGTTTCTGTCGAAGGAAAACTATTTCGAACACGCACTATTAGATATATCAACAGCGGCGATGAAGAGGGTGCACGGCATTACTCGAACAGTTACAAATTGTTCAACTCCATTACAATGTTTACGGATTTACAAGTTGTCCTAATGAGCGATGTTAATCGTTTTTCGCTATATATTCCCTATGGTGCATAGGCAAGTACGAATTTATTTATACAGGTATTTCATTCAGGATTTTTATTTGGAAAAATCAATATTGTCATGTAACAACTTTATCGGAAAATATTCAGTTTTTTGAAAAAAGTTAAGTATGTTTAAGTACGAATTCAGATATTTTATATACCTATTTCACACCAGTTTTTAGATTTTTACAAGTTGTTCCAATGGTACAATGCAAAATGCATATGTCTTACAACGTGGGACATTTTGTGGCCTTAAAGTGTGGCTTAAAGTATTTTTGTTTAAAAATAGTTGATTAAAAATACACATCTAACACAATTTCATGTTTCTCTCTCTGTATACCTGCATACTTGCGATGTGTTTGTTTCCAAAATGTTCTTCATAATAAATTTCCAAAATATTCTGTGGGAGTAGAAGGCTAACGGATAAACGGCAATCTTTTTAACCTGATTAATTAGGATAAAATGCATTTTATTTTGGTTTCATGTTATCATGTTTCAGGTTATCAGGTTTTCACATTTTAATATTTTTTGGCAAAATATTGCTCTAATAAACGCTTGAAAAGGACAGAATTGAACATTTGAGTCGTATTTCGCTTACGGAATAATATTTACTCTTGGCGTTTTCAATATTGTACTTGTGTACATCACTAAAGACTTTCAGTTTACCTACACCCCATTTGTTTAGAATTGATAGCAAGCAACCTCATACATTCAAATGTCATCTCGAAACGCAAAGGAGTGGCTTCAAAGAAGTGTTAAACAACTGTGACGTTTTTCCATGAGATATATTTTTACTCAGATAGTTTTAGTGTGACCACTCTGATCCTCCCTGCTCTGCGCCATAAGGGTGCATTATACAAAGCAACAGCCGGTAAATGCAGCCCATAAAAGTGGCGCAGTGACGTGATGTTGGGTGAAAGTACAAAATTGTTTTTAATGATCATTATACGAGAAACCTCATAAAATGAGAGGTTGTTGCCAACAGAGGATACGCGCCCGAAATTGAATCTGTATATTGTTTGGCAATTATTTGCCTACTTTCCTTACGACACAGATTACGTCACCGGGTCACGTGATACCAGATATGTTTTGAATAAACTGTAGCATAAATAATATAGATATAGGACACTATCTATAGCATAAGTACTGTAGGTATAGTAAACGGTCTATAGCATAAGTAGTATGGGTCGGTACATATTATCCATATAAAATGTTAAACTTTTAATGGTTTTTGTGCAAAACAGCATATGTTTAAAACTCTATCTGCATTATAATGCGCATTTTCCGTCCTTTATTGGCAAATCAACAAACTTCACCACCTAAAATACCCTTAAAAAATTACGATGACAGAAGACCATTAATATTTTAATTCTAGCAGTAAGTAAATGGGTCGTGTATTACACCTTCGTAGTAAATTATGTTATTTTAACAATTACCTCACTACCTCTTCTCGCTGCATTATCCGGATGAATGGCACAGTAGGTGTAATATCCTCTAAAATTATCATATGTCAGGTGTGCCTCTGCAACAATATATCTATATTATGCATAACAAGAAATACTTGCAATTCCTGTTGGTGTTGCCTCATGCCATTTGCATTTCAGATGCGATCGTTATCTATACTTTCAACTAATTTTTCGTTCTCTACGCGTTATTGGCAATTTTTTTCGTGTTATGATGATCTCGGGGTTATTTCATTAATACTTGTAAGTCCATTCCAACCGCCAGAAGGTTAATTGAATTTCCTTGTATCCTTCATTTCCCGCTTTACGCTTTGGGAGTATAATTTTATATTCACTACGAAATGGGTAATTTCTATATATATAATATTTCTTTCCAGGATTATTATCCAGATCTCATCGCTAACGATTCGATAGCGTTCCTACGGCATTCCAAGAAGCAGTACCAGCACAAACCTGTGATGTTAACCATGTCTTTTCCTGCACCTCATGGCCCCGAAGACTCTGCGCCGCAGTATTCACAGCTTTTCTTCAACGTCACCACCCACCAGTAAGTAACGAAAAATCGCAATGATGCTAGCATTAGCGTTATAATAATTTTGAAATGTTCTCCACACTATTAGTACCTTAGTTAGAAAATACTGAATAGACAGCCTCGCGATTTGAAACAGTAATTACCACAGAGATTTTACTGCAGCAGTGCAGATGTCTACCCGCTAATGGACCATTAGGAGAGATGAGATAGAATAATTATGGTCATAAACTTACTTCTGCAGACCTGCGTTATTAAAAAAACTGTTATGAAAAGTAACAATCAAAGCTACTCCTCGATAATCTTTAGTATGGGGAATAAAAGTTTATTTATCCTTGCGTATGTGAATGCGAAAAATTATTTTGGATTTCACTGACCTTCTTGTAAATGCAGTTTCGAGCCGTTATCGTACTTTTTTGTTATTCAAAAATTCCACTGTACGTACGTAACATCGTATCGAAAGGATCAATGAACCTAAGCCATTTAAAAATACTTGACTTTTTACATCTAAATGTGCTCCTCGCTAAATCAAAGACAATTGGGACATTGATCAAACCTTCGATGACGAATCAATTGTCTAGACTTGGACACTAATGAGAGACTGGTTTACAAATTGTTCGATAGGAATCCGTTCTGTCGTTTATTTCGGGCAAAGAATGAAAAAGTTCGGTTGTTAAAGGACTGCTTTTAGGGGGAGTTTTCTTTGTACGGATTGTTGCTTTTCCAAAGGATTCGTTAGCTTTGAATTCATTTTTTGGGAATAACAGGAGAGAAATTTCTCGTTATTGGAAGTACCACACAATACACAAGTATTTATACAGTCAATATAAGTCATTACCTTTTTGCGCAGACAGGATTGGATAGTTTTTAAATTTTTTGTACTCCACGTCCAATTCATTTCAAAAGAAAACATGATTATCAATGGATTTGTTTAATAATTTGCTACGAAAATAATTACAGCTCGGAGCAATATTGTTGGGTTATGTTTAATTTTAAATATCTAATTAACATTTTGAAGAATGCCTTCTAGGAATTGTCGCTCTAAAATTGTTCGGTGATTGGTCTTTTTGGCATTGCGACGGTCACGATGAGGTCGTGAGCATTTAAATTATCTCTAGCCGGCGCTATTCGTTCATTTTAAATAGTGGATCGACTTTTGCAAAAAGGTGGACGCCTCAGATCTCGTTCGAAATAGCTCTCTCGGTCATAGATTTCGACTTAACTGCGGGAGTCTTCTCTTTTCTTAAACTGGAGGTAGTCGTAAAGTAAATTGTGGCTCGTGGTAGATGTATGTGTGTGGTGTTTTATTTGCGAGAAGTTTGAGTAATGAATTTCTAACAGATTTATGAACAAGCGAATGCACTGTGTGTTACATATGAGAACATTGCTTATGTTCGTTAATTAGGATTAAATGCTAGCAGAGTTTAACTTATTATTGTTTAGCTAAAATTTATAGAGTAAGATTGCTCAGCAGGATGATTTATACAGTAAAATTTAAATGTCAAACTACTCAATTATTATAATTCTGGGCGAAAATCAGGTTTTTCAACTTTATAAAAGTGTGTTATGATAAAAAAAGATTTTAAACTTCTCAAGAAACTACATTATCTGCGATATCTCGATGACTAGGATAGTTGTATATGACTATATAATCTACTATGACTATATGCTACATTGCTACACAGTTACAACCACATGACAAACATTGCTATTAAGGAAATCGTTGGTACTTGTTCAACATGAAATCAACAATTTTTCGTTTTTTAAAAGAAAAAAAATGGAGGTAATGTCTACCCAAAAAAAACATACAGTAAAAATCAACATAAGTTGACGAATCAGATAAAACTGCCTGCGTCGAGAAGATAATTATTAAATTAAATGAAGAAGTGCATACCTTGGACATACCACATGTTAAGTGAAAAGCATGTGAAAGTGTCTAGAAGAAATGGGCTTTGCTTCTCGATAAAGATTATAGTGTTTGTTAGAGGAGGGAATATTTAAGGAAAATTAAAAAGTTTCGAGTAGAGGGAAGAAATATTATTACTTTGATGGATAATGGTTAAATGGAGGGCACACTATGTCAGGTTTTTGATACCTATTCTTAGTTACTTATAGGGACACACTGTATATTGTTTTGGTTAAACAGTCGAGGTGCCAAAAATTATTTATCGTTTAAAGAATGATTTGACTCTTATTTAGAACTTTTTAGGGCCTTTTCGTCTACAAGTTTTTCCTAAGAGGTATAATAAAAAATACAATTTTAAACAGCATTGTACCCTTCTTGTTATACCCTTCCAAGCGCAAGGCGCCCAGGTCCCTTAAAAAGCAATAAATTGGTGCATATGCTTTGTTATGTATAAAGTAAATATACTTAGCACTTTGTTGTGTTAAATGTTTAGAACCAAATTCAGGATTAGTTTAAGGATACCGGTTTAAGTCAGTTTGAAACTCTATTGATTAAAAAATGCCAGTAGGTAGTTAGTGTGTTTAAAAATGTGATCAGTTAATACTTCGGTTCTGACTGAATTAGTTCTGAACCACGATATGTAACGCTTAGGAGTAAACGATCGTCAAATTCCATATCCCTTCGTGTGTTAATCGATTGTTTTTTACAGTTATAAACCGCCAAACCGCCGCCAGGTTCATAAACCATCATCCCTGGCCGCTAATGAAGTACCACCAAATGAAAGGCAAATTTAACTCATACAAAAATCACACTTTATCCTTCTGGTAAAGCGTGAACGATTCAACAAATATCTTTTTCACTTGTTGATCGAGTGAATCGCCTCGCCCTTTCACGAGCTTTCTCTTTCGCTCCCCGTCTCTTAGCGTGCCAGGAAACGTGTAATTGTGCACGGGCCGTGCACAAAAATAATCCCGACACTTGACACCGTTCGCACCGAAGTGGATAAAAATATGAAAAGAAACACGAGACGAGCACTTCTTAATTCCGATTCGGGAATTAGAGCATGTCACGACGAGGCGTTGTCGAGCACGGCGAGAAGAATGGGAAAAGGGCCCGAGTTAAGGATCTAAGGCGGGCGATGAAAATGAAATCGCGAGGCCGGGACGGTAATTTCTACAGATTCGTTTGTTTCGACGAGTGCCCAGAGATTTTGAAGATTTCTACAATCAGGCTTTCCCAAAGGGGTTTGCGGCGAATGTCTACCGAGCCATTGGGGACGCGCCAAAAAATGCAGGAATGTTGCTTTGTAATTATTAGGCACCCTCTGAAAAAATGAAGCGAAATTAGAAATTACTCATAGGGGTACATGTGATGAGCGCAAGGATTCCAATATTTTCTATAAGGGATGTACGCATCGGGGCGCCCCGGGCAGGATATTTTTTGGAGCCTTTATTTCTTACTGTTTTACTTGACTTATCTCGGCGAGCAATAGGTACCAAGTAGCCGCTGGAAAACTTTATCAATTTTATTCCGACGTAATTACACGTCATCAGAATATAACTTTTCCAGCTTTTTAATCGGAAAATTCTTTAATTAAAGCAGAGGAATCTAGATTTTCTGCAGTTTCATTTTCAATAAACAAAGTGGCGACACTAGTAACCTTATCTGAAATATTGTTGATCGCAAGAAGGTCTTTAATAATTTTAGTTTAGAAAAACTGCATTCTCTACTTGCAGCTCATAGGGTATTCCATTCAGTAGGGGTTGTCTTTAAGTAAGGTTTTCGCATTAACCCCTTGAATTAATATTGAAATAGTAATATGTTGAAATATTTTTTATTAACTTGACAGTGTGTAACTTGTTAGTATTTTAATTATTTTCATTTCACATAATTATTTACATTAATATTTTCACAACACATTGTAACATCGGTAATTCAAGATTTTAATTTAGTTTTAACTCCTCCGTTAAAATGTATTAGGCGAATTCATAAATCTTATACACAATTATTCTTACTGTGAGCCTATTTGTAACCATTTCCCTAAATTGCAGTAAACTGCATAGCTACAGCGACACACCGCAATTTTATTAGATTCGAATAAAATGTAAATCCGATGTAAACAAATCTATCTGTATACTCCTTCTGAATGCAGTTGCATTCGTTTACATAACAATTATGTAACGTAGAATTGATGTGGTGATTCCTCTGCAGACAATAGTTTCGTATGAGGGAAATCCCCGTAGATTATGCTTAGATATGAACTTTTTCGATTTTAATTTACGATAAACGTCGACTACAAAAGAAAATAAATAACATGCAAATGCGTGGTTAGAGTGGTTAGATTTACGGGTTTACGACTCCTTTCAATTAATGATAATGGTCTTGCCAATTATACAGTGCAATTGCATTGTCATCATCTATAAACTCAATTTAAAAAACCAGGCACTGATTAAGCAAATATTAACGGAATAAAAGATGGCACATTAACTTTGGTGGATCTTTTATTAGTACGATCGTAAATTTAAATTGCATTCATTAGAAAGATATAAAACTCACCGAGACGGTTAATTTTTTTTTGAAACTACAATAATAACCATTTTTTCGATTTTATATATGAACGAGTTTATTTTACATTTTAATTATTTACTTTGTTCATTTGATTTAGTGTCTTGTCTAAAATTTCCCCCTTTGTGTATTTTTATACCAGAGTTATTCAATCCTTTTTATACATCCTTTCGTATTCGAGACTGTATTTTATGCTACACCGCTGGCAACTGCATCAAATCCTCTCTCGGGAATAATTCATGACACCTCCTCGGACGGCTAGAAAAAAGGAACTGAAGAAATTATTTCAGGAATTTGTCGAAGAATCATCTTAGCGCGTCTTAAGAATGATAAAAGCTTAAAACCACTTAAACTTTATCTAGAGTTTCCAGGAAAAGTTCCAAGAGACGCTCCGGGAAATAATTAGTTGGATACTTGACCGGGAACTGAAAGAAGTTAGAAGTAGTTTCCGCTAGAAGATTCGCCATTGAATATCTTAATTACATCATCTGAAATATTTCAATTATGCCAGTCGGAAAACAAACAAACGAATTAAGCGCGAGAAAGTTTAAAAAGGATTCATACTGCAAAAAATGTTAATTAATGAGTTTGTAATTTATTTCAGCACTCCTTCCTACGACCATGCGCCCAATCCGGACAAGCAATGGATTCTGAAGGTAACCAAAAATATGGAGCCCATCCACAAAGAATTCACTGATTTGTTGATGACTAAACGTCTTCAAACTCTTCAATCCGTCGATGCAGCTGTCGAAAGGGTCGTGGAAGAACTGGAAAACTTGGGAGAATTGGAAAACAGCTTTATAGTGTACACGTCGGATCACGGCTATCACCTGGGACAATTCGGACTTATTAAGGTAGATTTTATCGTTCTTGCTGATATTACAATATCCATACAACTCCTAGTTAGTTAAGCATTCCGGGCGTACCCCGTGATTGTTAATTAAAAGGAATAAATTTACGCTACAAGCTCGTTAAGAAGGAAGTCCTCGTCTTCGGGTAAAAATGTAAAATTTATGTAAAATTATGTATGAATCGGGACCGAGACGTATAAAAATTTAATAAGGAGCTTATCTCCCAGATCTTTGCAGTTGATTGGGCAAGTTCAAAGAAACCAAGTCACCCTAGCGGAACTACAAATTTTGTATGTCTACTTTCAGTATCAATTAGTGTGTTCTATATTCACGGAATAAGTTAATTTGTTAAATGGTGAGGTACCGGGTGTCCTAATAAAGGTTGGAACATGGCTGAATTATGACACAATCATGGCACAGATTACTAGGCTCAAAATAGGACAACACTAAACCTACTTATAATACAAATGTATTTCGTTTGCCCTAAATTCGGTTTCTCAGGTTCTGAATTCGGGAAGTTTTGAGAAAAAAGATTAATTTTTATTATAACAAGAGTACACCGATTTTGTTGTTATTTGGTATGGTACTCCATATGGACATGTCATGTAGTAAGATGTCACACGCCATTACCTATATACTCTTCATTTTTACGAAACGTGGATGTAATGACGTACAGTGCATTCAAAACAAATTTGGTAGGAGTGGGGAGACTACCGGGTATTGACTGCTTTATTATGAAAAAAAAATCACCGTTTGACTCAATTACATTTCCAAATTGCCAGGCCTTCCTAAAACCATTTTGTCTTCACGATACGATGTCTATAAAACTTTAAACAAAGCCTCCCACATACTTTTCAACTTACAGATAATTTTAAAAATATTCTTCTTTCAGGGTAAAAGCTTTCCCTTTGAATTCGACGTGCGGGTCCCGTTCCTCGTACGAGGCCCAGGCGTGGAACCTGGAACCGTAGTTAACGACATAGTTCTAAACATCGATCTAGCACCAACCTTCCTGGATATTGCCGGTGTTGACCTCCCGCCTCATATGGACGGTAGATCGGTTCTACCACTATTTTTGAACACCAAGAGAAGGAAACTGAAATGGCCTGACACGTTTTTAATAGAAAGGTATCGTCCATAGCATTTTCTCCGGAATACATGTGATAACATTCTTTGTTTTCAGTTCAGGCCGTCGTGAAACACCATACCTCGACGCGAAATTAAACCGGCTAAATAGATATTCAGCAGGAGCTAACATGCAAAATGTGAGCACTGAATCGCCTCAATTCGCCAGCACAACTATGAGCTACACCAATGACACGACCCCTTTACCTCCTCTAGCAACATTCGCGCCACGAATCTATGATTCAGGTGAGGATTCAGAATCTGAAGGTGAGGAAGAAATAGATGATACCTTCAAAGACATAGACGACGATGATGACGTTGAAGATGCCAACGATGGTGGAGAGATCGATATGGAAGAGAAAACGAATTTAGATAATGTTGGACTAGCGGTTACTAATTTCGGTGAAGGTACTAACCCGTCCAGGATTAAATAGAGTAGTATGTGACGTTTAATTATGGAAATTTTCAGGAGACATGCAGTTAGACAACAGATTGATACCTGTACCTTCGAAATTGGAAAGGCTGGCCATCGAGTGCTTACAAGAGAGTATGACCTTACCATGTAACCGCGGTCAAAAGTGGTACTGTGAAAACGAGGGCGGCAGGTGGAGGAAGCACAAGTGCAAATCTATTGTTCAACGTATCCCATTACCCATGGCGTACAGGAAATGTGCGTGTTTCACTCCTAACGGAGTTGTCTACAAAAAGATACCTGTAAGTTTGAAGAAAATCGTTAAAAAAGTAGTGATTAATCTTTTGTTTTCAGTTACATAACGTAACTAGACGTGAACTGAAATTTGGTAGAATTAAAAGAGAAGCATCATTTGAAAATGTTCTGGCTGGTGAATTGAAAGATGATCGCATCAAACAGTTAACCAAAAGGGAGAAAAGAGATGCCATGAGACACCTTGAAAACGCAATGGAAGACGTCGAAGGACAAATAAACGGACTAAAGGTACCACCTCCACAACCCACTATATATTTACAACTATTTTATATCTTTACTTTACAACTATTTTATGTTTTTCAGTTGGAAAATGAAACAGCCCCGATAGAACCTTCAGTCAAAACCAGTTTAGACACCAACACCATATTCAGTCCTGGCTGTTTCATTCAAAGAGGCAAAATAAATTGCTCTACCGACATCTACAAAGATAAAAAGACTTGGCGAAGATCTAGGAATAGAATTGAAAATGAAATACAGGAATTGAAACACAAGTTGGAAACTTTGAAGGAAATAAGGAAACACTTGAAGAACACCAGACCTCTGGATGAAATGTCAAACATGAACGGCACAGATTTGAACGCTTTTAATGAACTCAATTTTCAACAGAGCATCTTACCTATTAGCATTTCTAGTGAACAAGATTTACCGAAACCTCTACCAATAGACGCAAATACCAGTAGGTTCGGCAAGAAAAAGAAAAAGAGGATACATGATTTGGAAGGTAAATAGTCTAAATTTATGTAAACCTTAATAAAACTCACGGATATTTATTAAAAAAATAACACGTGCTGAATTGAATTGTAGGGAAAAATCAAAGGAGTACAACAGAAGAACCTGTCATAAACAATACAGAATCAGATTATGTAACAAAAAATCCATACTCTCATTCATCTTCAAATGTAACTACAGTGCCCCCAACTTCCTCTACAAACCATCACAGGCATCATCATAAAATATATGCTACCACAAAAAGTCCTGTTCCAACCACGAAAGGCCCTACAGAATCCACTACCAAACACACTACCTTACACCAACAGGTAAATTAGTACTTCTTCCAAAATGCTGTCATTACAATCATTCTTTACTATTTTCAGTCGAAGTTTGATGATCTAATACCCCTCCCTTCAAGGCCGAATTACTGTCACTGTGAAATCAAAGACCGTTACATTCCCGACGAACGTGAAATAGCTAGGGAAGAGAAACGTCGTTTAAAAGAGGAACGCCTAAAGAAAAAGCTCCGCAAACAACGAAAGAAGGATCAGCTCGAAAGGGAGTGTGGCCACGAAAGGATGAATTGTTTCCATCATGATAACGAGCATTGGAAGACGGAACCTTTATGGACCGAGGGGCCATTCTGTTTCTGCATGAATGCGAACAATAACACCTACTCCTGCGTGAGAACCATAAATGCTACACATAATTTTCTCTACTGCGAATTTACAACAGGATTCGTTACATTTTACAATTTGAGAATAGGTGAGTTGTCTTACTAAGAAACGTATTTCATCTATGGCCGAATTATTTGTAGATCCTTTCGAATTACAAAATCGAATCGACAGTCTAAAACCAGAGGAGAAATCATACCTTCATGAATTACTGGCTCGCTTGATGGCTTGTAAAGGGAGATCCTGCACTACAGGACACCACAGCCCCCAAAACGCTAAGCTCCGTGGTAGGGTCAATGTTCTGCCGTTGCACAGTGCCCCTCAACAGCAGTTCAAGAGAAAAAAATTCGTTGAAGGTAAGAAACTCGTAAATCAATAATAATTGCAGAGAGAGGAGTTGATCGATAAAGGCTTACCCAGTGTAGTTAGTACAAGTACTATAATAAGGACAGGTGATGAATTTGCATAGAACCCTGGTAAATTAAAGGAATTCAATTATAATGTAATGAATTAATTTGCATACTTATATATAGCTTTACTCATTGACTCCTCAGTTCCACTTAATTGACGTTATGTTCGTTCTGAGATTGAGAAATATGTATTTGAACTTGATTAAATTCATCAGCACCGAGAACCCTTCCCATAATACAAGAATACCCATATAGAACTGAACTGTCACAGCTGAACAATAAGTAAGTAAGGTTAAAATAACAGTAAGGCATGATCGCTGCACTTTTAGATCTAGCTGATCCACTGATGTTAAAATCATGCAAATAAGTGTTCTGTGAATGAACACAATACGCTTTTATTTCGAAGTTAAATTTCAAGCTTGAGCATGTATTCAAGTGCAATTTTGTACCAACAAATACATTTTAAAATACATCCTTGTTATGAGCATGCACCTTAAATTTAAGTTCCAAATAGATACACATACAATGTACACATACTACAAATTATAAACATATAAATAAAAGAAAACAGCGTACAATATAAGGTGATCTATTAAATTTGATAGGAGCAACTATGAAGATGGTTGATGGTTAGTAAAAGATCTTAGGTTAAGCATGCAAAAGTTATGCCTCAACACATTCTTTTATTATGTCTGGTAAACCCATTTCATTTTGATTTTTAAAATTCTGCAGGCTTGTCATGAATTTGTACAGGAAATACACGGAAACTGAATTATTTTACTGATTTCCAGAGCCTGGCGTCGCAGAAAAATTTATCGCTCAACATTCCTTCAGGCCAGACATGAAAGGAAAAGACAGAAGCAACAGCTCGACAACGAAAATGGCTTCAAAAAGGATTGGTATTAGAAGAAGACGGAAATCGTGAATGAGGAGTGGATATCTTAGAATCGACTGACTGACTTTTTTATTTTTTAAACATATTAATTAAAATTGTGATCTCTAATTTATAACCTTCCTTTCATATCTATTTTACGATTTTAGAAGCTTAATGCTTTGTGTGTATTGATGTAATAATAAATGTAATATTTGATGTAAAAAAAGATGGAAACATGGTGGATCAAGAACTATGCTCAGTGAGTGATTTTTACGTCAAATATATCAGAACGAAAACAATCATAGGCAATATAGGTACCTGCAAACCTTCCATGAGATTATTGCAATTTCATCGAAATTTTCCGCTATTTTTATAGATTTTATTAGTCAAACTGAAGTTATAAAAATACTCTCTGGATTGACCAACTGCGTAAGCAATAGTGATAAGGGCAATAATACATAGGTAAACGCTGTGTTTAGCTGTAACTGTAAATATATTTATACAAATATTACATTATTTCTGTTTTCACTTTCTAGTCTAAAGTTTGTCTTTTTTTGTAAATATGACATTGATTCTATTTGAATCGAGCAATGCACAATTATATCGTGTATCTTATTTATTTTTAATTCAATATTAAATATGACATTTTACGTTTTAGTTAGAATGTTCCAGTAAATTATAAATTGTTTAAATTTCACGAAAAATCTTTCCGATCGAGATATCTAAGGTAACTGATTAGTTAAGAATAACCTATGGCTTGTAAATTATCTCAGTATAAAATAAAGTACGACATTTAAAGTACGAAAGGATGTCTTTATTTTGTCCTACCTTACATGGTTGAACAGAATAAAGAAGTTTTAAAGGAAAACAAGATGATTAGATAGCCAAACAGGCAAAAGTGTTAAGGGCTTTTATTAGAAATATAAGTTATTAAACACAAATTTTAATTCGGTAAAGCAATGTAAGGAAACATTATATAAATCTCTAAATGAATCAACATATTCTTTTAAAGAAATGAAAAAAATAACAATGCAAACGCAACTGTTGTTGCAGAACAGATTTAGCAGAATGCAAAATATTTGTTAATACTTAAAAAAACCCACTAAGAGGTACTGAATTATGGAAAATCTGCAAAATCATGTAATGTTACACAGATCGCAAAAACTGTCATAACTAGACAAATCAAAAGAAACTTTATGTCTTGGAACACAACTTACTTGTTGTTTTTCCCTTCATCCACATTTTCCTCCTCTACAACTTTTCCACTTTCTCCACCTCCTTCCATTCCTCTCCTTTCATTCAATGCTTCGACCAGCTGTTTGACAAAGGGATGTTCGAATTTTCCATGGGTCGAACTGAAGTATTCCTGATGTCTCCCGGATTTGCCTTTATCATCCCTCTTCTCGTAATATTCAGCAGTGAGGATCAGATCTAATCGATCCAGGTCCTTGACAAAACGGGATTCGGGAGTTTCCTTGGCTTCATACTCTCTGTAGAAAAATGTGTGCGTTAGAAAAATGTTGTAGTATGGGTAGAGAATATTTTGGAAAGTAACACCAAAATTTAAAGCAATAGAATATGTAAGAAATTTGAGAATTAGTAGTTAATAGTGAGGGAATAGTGGTAGAGACAAATTGGAAGTTTTTAATAGACAACTTAATGAGTCCAATGGTAATAAAACTGCTGCTTTTGGAAAGTAATGTGTACTTGTATTTTATTCCACTTATGTTGTATTGATAAAATTTAAATAAAATGTACTAATGAATTAAAGTTGTAAAAATTAACGATTGTAAACAATGGTAATGATACTGATTAATAACTATTAAAGTCAAGTTTTACTTCAAACACCATCATATAATTCAATCACACATTTGCATTTCAGTCGATTCAAAAGGGGCATTTGTTACTTGATTATTGTTTCATAATCGTTAGTTCCTCTACATTAATGTTTACACCACAAATTTAATTATGTAAAATCCATACTTATACAGCGTGTAGATCTTGCCTCCAATCTCTGGTCCGAGAGGCAAAGTTATGCGTTTAATCGCTTCGTCTTCCATGTGATGTTTCACCGTTACGGAGATGCCATCGTGGGGCGTTATGTCACCAGTGATGGCCTCTGCAAGATCATGAACGACTGCCAGTTCGAGACAGCGTAACCTGTTCAGTTCAGAGTTCTTCGTTTGCTCACCGATGAGGAAAGTCATCATAGCTACATAGAAAACAAAGTAGACCAGTGATAAAAGGAAATGTGTAGGATTATAAATTGTTTTAGATATAGAAGATATGTTGAAAGATCCACTGGTCATGTAATTATTGGTACAAATTTATTTGAGGCAGGACTATTTTAAGATTTCTTTGAAGATTTTTTTAAGGTTTCTTTGGATTTAGTTATATCAATCTTACGAACAGGTAACTCTGTTAACGTCTGTAGGGATTTTTACTGTAGTTAATTACATGTATTCTACATTGAAAATAAATAAATAAATATGAAGTTCACCTCCAGCTACCAAAGTCTTCATGTCATATTAGTTAATAGAAAACAGTTAAAAAATGAGATGAAAAGTAAGACATACTAAATATGTCAACTATGGTTATCTAGAAGTTACTTTCCAAAAACAATACAGGCCAGGTGTGCTACATGAATATTGATGCATAAGTAAGGTATGTTACTAGAGCTCTGATTTGACCTACTCAAATGAAATGTGGATGATCTGCTCGATAAATGGATTATAAATACTGCAATGCTCTTAATTTGTACCAGAGAGTATTTTTGCGCCAGATATACATGTAAAATACTTGTGAATAGGCCCCATTTAGGAACTAAAATTAAATGGGAATGAATTAATAATATGAAATGTTTTCAGTATACCACATGATGTTTTATGAGGGGGCTAATACATTGCCAGGCCAGTTTTCAATGAAATGTGAGTACTTTCTAACTGTTTAAAATTACCAAAATGTTCATATTTACAGCGTCATAAATGAAACCATTAATTCATATCACTTTATGGCTCATTTAGTGCCAATGTTTAATTGTTTTGAATGGTTTAAATACTACAAAGGTAACTGCTACAAATTTGGTAATACAAGATTGGCAGGGTAGGATTGAAAAATCATTAATAATTCACTAAATTTAAGTGAATTCTACTATTAAATTCTAGATCCCTTCTAAGGTTTATGAAGTATTAGCTTAACGCTTCCAAGCTTTGAATAACTCCCACAGCGAAAGGTGTGCTCTGAAGAGTCCTCAGCTGTTCCTCATGGAATCAAAAGGATACTTTATGGAACCATTCATTTACAGAAAAGCTTGAAAACTCACCCATTGAATACATGTGAGAGGCAATCCTTTCATGGTCTTTGACTCCGCTCAGTTCCCAACCTCTCCTGGATAGATGTTTCAATTCCATCACGAAATCCATGAACTCCAAGACTCCTTTTGGATCGAGAGACTCCATTTTTTCCATAGACAATTTTCTCTACAACTACGAACGCTTAGTCTACTTTCTGCAGAATCAATGAACATAACCTATAATAAATCGAAATACCGGAAAAACGGTAACCAATAACAATAGATGACAAGACCAACCTCTGTGACCTCATTTGTCCAACATTCCCTATTACAGTTTTCAGTTACAGTATATCAATCGTTATTAAAAAGTAACAATCAGTTAGATCAAAATAACATACCAATATAAGCTTGCAACAGGACTAGCAGTCACACTTTTAATTTGAATATCATCGAAAAAATAAGGATGTGTAACGGTTACGTAACAATTAGAAAGACAGGAACAAGTGATCTGATTTAAACCGATCTTTAGAAGGTTGTGCGATACAAAACTAAATATGTATGTTGATAGTGACTATATCTACCGACGTTCTATAGATAAAGCGTTGATACGACTTACAATTTATTTAAATAAACTACTTGGCACTTTCTACTAGTTATTTACTAATCTAAATGCAGTATTCTACTTTCTCTCATTCTCTCACAAAAGGTTTAAGTTTTATCTCAGTATCAGATGAAAGAGATATCAGAGAATATTTATCCATTAATATGACCACCGTTTATTATACCTATAATTGATCATTGGAGAAACTGTCATTCAATTTTCTAGAGAACTAAAGAACCTAACAATTGTTGTACACTTAAAAGTGGGGCGAGTATTACTACACAT
This sequence comes from Cryptocephalus primarius, assembly GCA_963576515.1. Lineage (NCBI taxonomy): Eukaryota > Metazoa > Arthropoda > Insecta > Coleoptera > Chrysomelidae > Cryptocephalus > Cryptocephalus primarius. Next base: position 13,724,852 of record OY754942.1, on the reverse strand, counting down.
ATTTTGTTATTGGAAATCAATGAATATAGATTTATTGGTGAGATATTCCAATTTATCTGATTTCTATGACGGTCCTTATAAACCTTCAGAAATTGGAATTTTTGGGTAAAGTGTGTGAAATTTAAATTGGATAAAAAACTGTTATTCCATTACTTCATAGCTATTAATTCAGTTTACTTCGTAATTTGTATTTAAAGTATACATGTGTATGTACTTTAGGCTGGCCCAAAAAACAACCATAATCCTCTAGGTTTCAGATAATATATTACTATGAATTATTTATTTTATTGACAGTAGGTACTTCCTATGATTGGGGAATTATAGGTGTTGTAGCCTAAGTGCATTTTCCATTGTTTAAGTGATAAGACAGACATACCTAGAATATATTACTTATTTGGAGCGGTGTAATTTTTTACGAAATAAACTGTATTTGATCTGATTGATTAACTCATACATCTCGTCTGTTAGAAATTTTCAAACTTTTGCAACAAAACTTTCCACTAAGTGTATTCTGTAATAAACTGATAGTAATGTGGTATTAACCTACATAATTATTTATAAATTATAAATTTGTAGCACCTACTGATACGTTTAAAAAGTGGAACAGTATTTTTGGCAAATTCATGGTAAACACCATTGATCTCTGCTATTGAAATAGGGAGCACAGCCACAACAATGAAGTAAAGACAGAGATGTTAAATTTTTGTGTAAAAAAAAAGTTATCCTCGAAATCGAAAATAATACAACTATTTTAAAATCGGTTCAGTATTTTCGAATATTGAATGAATGATACTTGTCTCTGCAGGGTAAGTAGCGTTTCCATTTTTATTGTGCGCAATGAAAAACGTATTAAAATTCGTATTTCCAGTTATTTTTTCTCGATCTTCAATAAAAGAAGGCATACAGATCGTTTCATCTCTTCGTAGCTATTAGTTTCAAGCCACACCTTTTCATAACTCAAAGACTGAGCCTAGAAATAAGCACGTACTATTTAAATTTGTTACATTATGCACTTTTCTAGCAACAAAGCAAAAATCGCATCTTTTTATCCTCAAAGGCGCACTTGAATGCGCTGATTCTTAAAAGTAAATCTTCATCGCTTTTCTTCTCCCCGTAAAAGATGCTTTTCTTGGAAAGAAAAATGATGCAGCGTAGTTCACAATTTAAATATATTTAGATGAGAATTAATTGTAATGCAAAAGACCTTCGACTAAATAAAACGCCTTCATGGAATCAGTTCAGTTCAACGCCTGAAAATCCGACAATGAGATTTGTATAGTGTTTAGTAGTAGGGTCTGCCAGAGTCATCATAGTGTCGCTAAACTTTCGGTGTCCATTATTTTTTTTAATTAATGAAAGAACGTTAAGCGAAAAACTCCTGACGCGCATCTGGGACGTCTGGAATAAATAATTTGTTTTACAGGGATCCGAGTTCAAATTTTTAATTAAAAAATAAACCCGTTTCTAACAGTAGACGAGGTAATACTTGGCAAATAGCACGCTAGTTTTAAGCTTTAAATTTACAAACTAATTGCATCTCTTACCTTTAAATTTTCTCCCATATATTAGTCACTTTTATGTCATTCTAATACTGTTATTTATTTTTTAGATGCCCGATTACTTGACTTATGCTGCAGTTATTCTGTTAATCGTGCATTGTACACAAGAACTAGGTAATTGGACAAAATTCCGAAGTAAGTGAAAGTTTGTTAATAGCAATCCCTATGGCTAAATTATTATTACCATTTTTTACAATTTGCTGAAGCATATTATTTTAATTTCTAAAAAAATACAATACGTAGTGCACAACAGGATTTCTGTCTGTCTCTTAACAAGCCATTTTTATTAATATTACTATTAATAAAATAACAAAATAAATTTCTATTTCAGGGCCTAAAATGATGGGAGACGATATGTCTCTAAAATCATTGAATCCCAGGAGACACAAAGTTCGACAGAAAATTGTTATTTACCACAACTTCTTCAGATCCAAAGTTGAACCCAGCGCTGCAAACATGTTAAAAATGGTAAGTGAAAAATACATTAATTATGGATTTCAATTCAGTTGAAATGTCTCGTAATGTGAATAATAGTAGCTACATATTTCTTTAAATTTAATTGTTTAAAAACTTGTTACTAGTTAAGAAACTATCGGTAAAATTTAATCAATAACTGCAACATACCCACCATCAGTTATGGACTATTTTTGGAAGATATAACCTGTCAGATACTAATGAATATTTCACTCACTTTTGAATGTGGATGATTACTTTTCATAGAATAAATTTAGTTAGTACATGAAATTTTTTTTTCGTTGTTAGAGATGGCACACAGGAGCTGCTAATGCAGCTCAAAGATGGGCAGATGAATGCTTGTTTCTGGTTCACGACAATGCAACAGGAAGATACATTGAAAATTACCAAGAATGTGGACAAAATATTTTCATTGCTACCCACAAAGTTCCATGGTGAGAAGATGTGTAACTTTTAAAATTCTTTCCTAACTCTGCTCGATAGGTTGTTTGCTGTCGAAACCTGGTGGTTGGAAAAGGAAGATTTTACCTTTGGCAAACCGAATAATTTATCAGTTATTGGACATTATACACAGATGGTATGGGGTGCAACCCATGAGGTTGGTTGCGGCCTAGCGCAATGTTACCATTATGGAAACTACAAATATACCAAAGCCAAAATGTTTTACAACTACGTTTGTAATTACTGCCCAATGTAAGTAAGGCAAAGAGTGAATGTTACATACAACAAAACATTGCCTGCATGTTAATGCTTTCATTGCTTGAAACATTCGAAGAAGTAGCGTAAACAATTTTTTATATCAAATACCTATCCACAGATTGTCATAAATTATAATGAACTCAAGACAATAGACAGCATAATTTAATTAAATTATTCCTCAGGAGAACGTAGGACCCACATATTGAAATGTATATTTTTCATTTTTAGAGGCAATCGTCCTGGTCGTCTAGGTATGCCTTACAAGCGAGGGAAACCTTGCGGTTTGTGTAAAAATCGCTGCCAAGGTAAACTATGCCTAAATTCCTGCAAAACCGTGGATCGATGGTCTAACTGTAGGAATCTTTATAAAGCTCATCCGTACTGGCTGTGTCATTCAACAACTCCCCAAGGAAGGGATCGGTTCAACCACTGTAGAGCTACTTGTACTTGTAAGAGAAGGATACACGATTACATGTAAAAGAGAAATGACCGGAAATGTTAATATTAATCAACTTGTCTGTTGGAAAACCTGTTAATGAAATAAATGTTTACAATATAAATGTTAATTTGAACCGATGAAATCCCTGTGAACATATAGGAATAAGTTAAAAATCTGTAAGTACTATTTGTCAGCATGATATGAAAAATTCTTGCTGGATTCCTGCAAATTAATATATTCCCTTTTTTATATAGGACCTGCGTTTCTTAAAAAAAATCCTATCGCAAAAATATAAACTATCTTAACAAACATATTGGAATTGTATTCATTCTCCGATTAGCATGTTTTGAATAAATTTACTTCTTGTATATCTTGATATTCCAGTTTGTAAAATAAACTGCAAAAACTTCTATTTAAATTCTTACAAATGAATTCACAATTAGTTTAACAGAATAACAGTCGTCGACAACATATGTAAGGGCAAATCTGTAATGTGATAATGCTGGATAAGGTAAACCAAACCACAGAGTACTTGACAAAGGACGAGAAGGTCTGGAAAGTAGAACCCTCCAGTGCGGCGAAGAACTGCAGGAATTTCATCAGGGAAATCGTTGATAATTTGGATTTGAACCCGAATCCGAAGAAACCTGTCATAGCTCTGTCCATAGGTGAGGTTTTTCTTTAAATTGTATTGCGTTTAATTTGTTATTAAATTGTGTTATTTGGAATTAATTGTTTGTTGAGTTGTTTGTGAATAATCATTTGTTATAGGGTGACCTTTCAGTTCCTAAGTAATGTAGTTTCAAGGGTAACAAATTTCTAATTCTAGATTGTGGAAATTTTGCCTAAAATTAAAAGAAAAAATTTTAGTTACATATCGATTCTTCTCTTAATGTAAACTGTATTATACTTAATGTCAGTTATGCATAAGTTAACCTTAGTTTTAACTCTCGATTTAGTGTATAGTAGCAGTACTTAGGTACTATATTTCTTGGATATTTAATTCAAAGTTACCCAAAAACCATCGGGATCTTTAAACATGAATGAAACAGAGCGAATTTTAAAATTCTTTATCGCTAAATTGAAAGTTATCGTTATGAAATTAATTCAAGGTGAACTTGTTGAATCGATATAAATTAAATTGTTCATAACTATCGAATAGGTATGATAAATAACACATAAAACTAAGTCGCAAAAAGGAATGCTAAAATCATGAATGAATAATAAAATTAGGAAGGAATTTGCACAAAACTAGTATTTTAATTTGAAATAACTGATAACTGAAACCAGATCAAAAATTGTTTGCACATTTCAATAACCTTTGCAAAACTTTAGAGGTGAAGAAATACTTAGGTATTATTATAACGCATATTTTGTTTACAACAAACGATTCGATTTCACTCAAAACTCCATTAAAGGCAGGCTGAATTATCAATTTCTAATTATCTTTGGAATCTTTCCTTTCCTGGAGAAAATTTTTTAATCAAACATTTTTCTATGTGAAATATTGTTACAACTTATTGCAACAAATATGGAGAAGATATTAATTTGAATGTTGCCTGTAGGTGATCCAACGGTGTATGGAAACTTACCTCCAGCTGAAGAAACCGTAACAGCCGTCATAAGGGCAGTCGAGGAGAACGTCTTCAACGGTTACGTACCCTCCATCGGCCTTCCGTCAGCTCGTGCTGCAGTTGCAGATTATCTATCATTCGATGGTGTAGAAATTAAACCCCAAGATGTCGTCCTGTGCAGCGGTTGCTCGTCCGCCTTGGAACATTGCATCACCGCTCTAGTCGACCCACTGAAAAATCAAAATGTTTTGATACCCAGACCTGGATTTCCCCTTTACAGGACGCTCGCTGAGAGTATTGGTACCAAGATCAAGTGAGTGGCACAGACAGATTATGTAATAAAAAAATCAATATTCTAATTATTTACTTCAGGTACTATAACTTGTTGCCGGAAAATAACTGGGAAGTTGATTTAACCCATTTGGAATCCCAGATTGACAACAACACGGCATGTATCGTCATCAACAACCCTTCCAATCCCTGTGGCTCAGTCTACAGTGAGGAGCACCTTCGGAATATACTCGAGGTGGCGTACCGCAGGAGATTGCCTGTAATAGCCGATGAGATCTATGAGAGATTAATTTTCCCTAATGGGAAATTTGTCTCTATGGCGGCGCTTCATTCGAACGTCCCCATTTTAATTTGTGGTGGCGTGGCGAAAAGATTTTTAGTCCCTGGTTGGAGACTGGGATGGATCGTGGTGCACGATGAGATCGGAGCATTCGAGGACATCCGCAAGGCTTTGGTGTCCCTCAGCCAGAGAACAATTGGTAGTAACACGTTGATACAGGGAGCTCTGGCGGATATCTTGGGAAACACCCCTCAGAGTTTCCATGATGATCTGATTAAAACACTGCATAGCAATGCTTTGTTAGCTTATGACCGATTGAAAGAAGCTGAAGGATTGACACCGTATATGCCACAAGGTGCAATGTATATGGTTGTTGAAATCCAGATGCATAAGTTCCCAATGTTTACAGATGGATTACACTTCGTACAAAAGATGATGGAAGAAGAATCTGTCTTTTGTTTGCCGGGAGAGGTAAGCATACCAGTAAAAAAAATTTGGATGAAATTACAGCTTTTGGTTTCTAGTGTCTTGCGTTTCCCGGTTTTATGAGAATTGTCATAACGGTTTCTGAGGAACTCCTATTGGAAGCCTGTGCACGAATCCAGGAGTTTTGTCATCGTCATTACACCGATGTGACTTTTCCTTTGATGCAATAATTTTATAAATACCTCCAAATGCAATTTGTTGATCTCCAATTTAGTTGTAGACCTTATAATAAGTATTAAAGTATGTCTATAGTAAATGTTTATTTTTAAAACTTCTGTATCTTTCATTAAGTAATTGAAGAGGATTGAACTAACTGTAGTTGCAAATGTGAAACAATTGGTGTCATGATATTACACCAATTTTGATGACACCAAGAAAAGAAGTCTTTGGAAATTAAGAAACTGCAAAATGAGAAAAGTGGCGAGATCAGAACCCCAATAAAATAATAAGTGATAATAATCTAATGGTAGTGAAATAGTCAAAATAGAAGAAATGATTTGTGAATTACATTTCCAAAAAATTGGTAATAGGAATAATACTTACAGTTTTAACAATAAACAAGTGTTTAATATCACGTCTCTGCATGATATCTTTACATTTAAGAACTAGCACATTACACTACCTATCAATAAATAAAAATTTCTATCAAATTACTAACAAACTAATACCGATTTCTAAAATTATTTATCCAAATCGTTGGCAACAACTTCCAAGACCTCTGGTTTAAACTAGGATGGAAAACATCATAACCAACTTTCTGTAATCTCTCTAAATACATTAACACAGGGACTGCTGGAAGTAATGCAGGTCTACCTTCTTTTGGGACATTTTCCATCAAACTCCTCGCTTTCACTAAATGTTGATGTGCTCTTACAGCGATATCATACGTGCACTCGTTTAGAGGTTCACTGGACCTGCCTCGCAGAACTTCTTCTTGGGGTACTTTGTGTTTGATGAGAATATCTTGTGGTACCGGGATGAAATCAATTCTTTTGGCAAGTGGAATGCTCCTGGAATTGATATTGTTCAGAATTAGTTTTAAAAAACTTTTATGTGCTAATTTAAACGAATATTGCATACAAAAAAATTAGGAAAATTTCTATCGCTTGTTTCTGTCGTATAAATGGAGTTGATCCTAATGAGTTCAGTAGACATTGACAAAAGCGATTTTTTTTTCTCATGGGAAATACCTTAGCTGTTGAACGATTCCCTGAGCTTTTCCTAAATGAGAAGCAGCATGATCAGCATTCACATTTTTCACACCACAACCTTCTAAAACCAGGTAAAGCACGTTTGACACGCTTTTTTCAGAATATTTCTCCATGTCATCCAAAGTAGCAAAGGTCTTCTGCTCACATATATCTTTTCTGGAAGAAATTAAGTTGTTGAGGAACCTTTTCGATAAAGTACACCTGTTGTTTACCTAAAATAGACAGATTATGCAATATCTTACAAATTTTCTAAAAGAAGTAAAGGTTTCAGCACTGATAAACCTTTCCCAATTTCATGAATTAACATCGTTTCAATTCAAAAATTACCTTAAATAATTCCATAGCTACAGGGTGGCGTGGAACTCTACTCAAATCTCGTCCAAGACAATTATCCAGGGCGTCTTCCCAGAATTTAAACCTCATCAACGCTATGGTCTTTTGAGAGACCTGTTCTGTAACACGAGCTATTTCCACATTGAAACTCCGGATGGCCAAGGCGTTCGAACGTGCAGCGTTCTGAAGGAGGATCGTGCATATGAAATTTTCGTAATCGTTTTTCCTAGGGGAAACATAAAGAAAATTCAATTTCTTTCATAATAATATAATCTTAATAATATATTCTTACTTCACAGACTCCAAGCAGTAGTCCATTGAGGAAGTAGTCTTTTGTCGGGAAAGTAAGTTGCGCTTAAATTGTAAGCTATAAAGCAATCTGCTGCTGCCTTTCATGTTTTTGGTTTATATTTTATTCTTCGGATTTGTGCATCCAATTAATAAGGTATTTAATGGTTATTTGAATGAAAGTAGAGGTTATAAAGCAGACGTGCCCTCTGGATAAACTTTTAGCAAACTAAGAAGTTCCCTACTTTTTCTAGCTACACATCTGTGGAAGAAGGTTAAATCTTAGAGATATTTTGAATCCATTTTGTGCTGAACGATGTATTGATTAAATTTTATAGTAAAAATGGTGGTGATTATCATAATAATTGACATAACTGGTTGCCCGTACAAAATTTATTTTGTTCTGAATCACTAGAACAGTTTAAACGGTTTCTAACAGAGGGCACTGTTAATCAATGAAGTCCGTTATAAATCGCCAGGCGAATTCACCAAAAACCAAGTGAATTCACCAAACTACATTTCTTTTAATTAGTGTGTTATTTTCGTCATGCTAACGCCTTTTTCACCCTTAAAAGGGCCGTTATTTAAGCTATTTTAAAACATAATTTAGAAACAATTTTCATTTCTATAATTATATTTCACAATTCATAGCTACTATTTTATAGCATGAATACAATATGAATGAAAGTAATATGGAAAGTAATATAAGATCATCAGTCTAGTCCTTATGTTATTAGTATAAAAATATCCGTCCAAAATAAATCCTTCGAAACTCCATAGTCCTATCAAAAAAAAAAAAAAAAATTAAACAGTACTATTTAAATGATCATTTTTAACTCCAATTTAATAATCGATATACATTATAATTAATAATATATTGACAATAGAAATTTTATTACAAAACGGTTGTACAATAACAAAATACCCTGGTGAGCTTGTACTAGGATAGTTGCTTAATTAGATAAACCTATTATTATCACCGGCTGAATAAATTTCTTCTCAATCTTCGAAAATAATAATCAAATGTTTATTAAACTAACGATTATAAGAGAGAAAGTATATTAATTTAAATATATTTCCACGAAAAATCGTCCGAAAAGTGGCCACGAAATGCACAAAATTTAGATCCCTCGGCACAACTTCTGGAGTCGGTTTTTTTTCAAGTTTTGGGTCCTAGGAAATCATTGAAAATGGTGAACACGCGAAAGAATGCCCCCACGGGGGGTTTTCAGGCGAAAATGCACTTGTATTTTAATTCAAATTTTGCCGAATTCCCGGTTCCTGGGATCATGTGTATACCGGCCCCGGAGTTTCTTTATGGGGGTTTTTGGGCCGTGACTACATTTTTCGGTTGAATGAGATCATGTCAAGCCTCGTAGGAGGGAACCCGGGGATGCAGGGCAAGGGCAAGGGTTGGGGGCGGAGAATTAGCGGTGACAACTACGTGGGTGGGTTGTGAGCTTCTGAGGGTTCAGAAAATGGTCATCTGGGCCGCTTCGACAGCCGCTGAGTCCGTTTTTGGACTTATCCTGGCCCTTGAGGGGGAGGAATCTGGAGGGAGGGGGGTGTCCGGAGAGTAGATTTTGAGCTCCCGGGGCTTCAAAGTATCTGTCTGTGGATTTAGAAGGCAGGTCATCTCATTTTTTGGGTTTAGTGGATCAACCGTACCTCTTTCAGGCTGAAATTGAAGGGGAGAGCGGAGGGGGGTGGTCATTTTATGTCTCCGATGCTCCCAGGATTGATTTTCATAAGGGGCGCCGATTCCATGTTTGGTATTCAACGGATCATGGCAACCTCGAAGACCTCGAAAGCTGATAGTTCACTTCCGTAATTTTCACAGTCCTCCCCGACATCTCACCCCCCGCCAGGGTCGTGGTGAGCAATCAGACTTCAAAAATGGAATCTGTGACCTTCTGGAGAAACTCCTGAATCAGTATGAACATGAGCTCAAAAATCGGAAAGTTGGCGAAATTTCAGGTAAAATTCAATTTCAGCCTGAAGCCTTAGGTACGGGTGATCCACTAAACCCAAAAATTGAGATGACCGGCCTTCTAAATCCACAGACAGATACTTTGAAGCCCCGGGAGCTCAAAATGTACTCGCCGGACCTCCCCCCAGATTCCACCCCCTCAAGGGCCAGGATAAGTCCAAAAACGGACTAAGCGGCTGTCGAAGCGGCACAGATGATCATTTTCTGAACCCTCAGAGGCTCACAACCCACCCACGTAGTTGTCACCGCTAATTCTCCGCCCCCAACCCTTGCCCTTGCCCTCCAACCCCGGGTTCCCTCCTACGAGGCTTGACATCTCATTCAACAGAAAAATGTAGTCACGGCCCAAAAACACCCATAAAGAAACTCCGGGGCCGGTATACACATGATCCCAGGAACCGGGAATTCGGCAAAATTTCAATTAAAATACAAGTGCATTTTCGCCTGAAAACCCCCCGTGGGGGCATTCTTTCGCGTGTTTACCATTTTCAATGATTTCCTAGGACCCAAAACTTGAAAAAAAACCGACTCCAGAAGTTGTGCCGAGGGATCTAAATTTTGTGCATTTCGTGGCCACTTTTCGGACGATTTTTCGTGGAAATAGACATATACAATTTTTAACATTCTATATGAGAGTGTTATCTTAAATAATATTTATCTAGTGTCAACTCTTGCAATAACCTTATACATAGGTATTTAGCATAGTTTTAATTACCTACTAATAATAAAAGGATCAAAACTTTCAGTTTCTGATTTTCTTTGGCATTAACCAACACTCAACAAGTCATAACTGAAAACGTCATTCTTGTTTAAATTAATTAAAAGCAGTTAAACGATAAACTGCATAATAAAATATTAAAAAAAACTTCAGTTGTAAATGTTCAATAAACCAAAAGCATAATGCATTCTATGGAACGCCTTCAAAAGTCCCTCCCTCACATTTCCATAAAGTCTTAAATACATGAACACTCTTCTTCACTTCGAAAATATGGAGAAAAGGAAAAATTATATGCAACCTAAGCAATACATCTGTTATTAAGTACCAAGAAAATGATGTCAACTATGAATGTATATATTAAGGCAGCAGTATTCATGGAATAAATATACCATATTTCAATTCGAAACACCCTTTTACAAACGTCACTTTGTCTTCATACCTTCAAAAGTCCTTGTCGACTTCAGCGGGTACACACAAAAACAACTTCGCACATATATTATTAAACTCGTTAAAGAATTTTAACAACCACAAAGGCTTGTCCTTCCATGCTATTGTAACTAAATAAACAGGGATGCCGATAACTATGAGCGCTATTCCGACGAGAACCTCATAGGGCTTAACTGAAATGGGGAAAGTAACTAAAAACGTGCATATCGCAAAAAATATTATAGGAAGCGCCATGCTGACTCTTATAGGTCGCATTAGGTTGGGCCTAGTCTTGCGCATACAAATAAGTCCTGTTACACTAATCGTAATGAAGAGAGCTTCAACGAATGAGACGTAATTGATCAGAGTGTATACATCCTCGATTAGCAGGTATAGGAGTGTTATGATGCACTGCAAAGAAAAAAGAAATTACTACTTGTGTACCTTAAAATTTTTTGTTCCAGTAAGAGCTACGAATCTGTTCTAGTGAATTTGGGCTATTACAATATATTCGGTATATATGCAGTTAAGTATCAGTGCTTACCATGAATATTAAAGACGGTACTGGAGTTAAACGTTTAATGTCAATGAGGCATATTGCTCTGGGTAGATGTCCAGCTCTGGCTCCAACGAAGAATAACCTCGAAGAGGCGAAAATCGCCCCGTTGAGGGATCCGAAGGTGGAACAAGCCACGAAAATAGGCATGAGGAACGAAAACATGCCCAACATCTTATTGCCGAAGGTTACTGCAACGGCGTCGGATGCCAAAATCTCGTCAGTGCTGAGAACCACAAAGTATGCGATGTTCGTGACAACGTATATTAATGTCACCACCGGCATTGAGATGCATATTGCTCTAGGTAGATTCCTTAACAAAATAAAACACATGTTATTGATGAAAATTGACAAAATTATATAAAACAATATGTTGATTGTGGTGAAAACCATGTAAACTTATTGATCCATTGTATAAAAGTATACTGAGGCAGAGTATCATATAGATAAGTTCCAGAAGAACTAATGCACATATTTCAGACATGTTTTCGCCAATAGAACGTGTCACTATAGAAAACAAAACTTCTGATACGAAAGAACATAGAACAAATGTAAAATTTTAAGCTGACACTAATTTAAACATCGTTATGTATTAGATGTTAATCTACATGACAGTGCCACAGTAAAATTTTTAACTGTTAAGCCTCAAAATGGTACATGTGCAGGCAACACAGATCACAGGAGTTTATACTGTTACGTTTTATTCGATTAATCTATTTCCTCTGTATTACTATGGCAATACTCCAGTCGATAATACCTGAAACTAATAATGATGGCAATATCATATATATGATTGCTCTGCAATAGGAGATAACACTATGTTTTATTAACATAAGCCAACATCAGCGCTACGTTGCTTAGAAATATTTATAGATTCAAATAATTCACCGGAAAGAACATATTAATAAACCGAATTGCCATTCAGAGAGCGATAGTGACCATTGGAAATAACAAGACAACTTCCACTTGAAGACAAAGTCCTGACACATAAAACATTGCTTAAACTCATATCGAGATATGGTTTAGAGTTATGGGGATGTGTCAGCAAGTCTAGCGATACCATTTTACAAACAACTCAATATAAAAATCCCCAGAGTGATATTTAATGCTTCATGGTGCATTTCTGTTCGAAGTGACAACGGTCTCCATAGGGTATTTGTTATTCATAATTATTATTATGTTTGTATAGGCATCATTCAAGATATAAGTAACTAAAATATACGATAAGAAGGGGCAAACTCACAGCAATACCGTCCGATTATTTGAACCACTTCTTTAAGAACAAAAAGGAAAATGGAATGATCTAAACCAGTTGATTTCAAATGATGTAGGAGGATTGGCTTTATTGTCTTGGCTTATTCAATCATGTCGTTATGGCAACATGTCATTGAGTGTTGTTAAGTTAGCACTATTCTTCTAAGTAAAGCACTTAGGTACTCTTTCTTTTTCTCTGTTGGCGACATTTCAATCCCTATTCTAGTTAGTACCCAAAAGTAGATAAAGAAACAAACGAAAATAGTAATTTAAAATCTAGTACGCTTCAATACCGACCTGTAAGGATCCTGCAGCTCCTCGGTCACATAATTCAAATAATTCCAACCGGAATAGGAAAATAATCCAGAGTAAAAGGACAAGGCAATATATCCCGGCCCTGTGTTGGTCCCTTTCATGGGCTCGGAAAAATGTTCCACGTGTCCTATGCACGCGTAGTAAATCCCTGCGGCAACTATTATCAAAAGGGCGAATATTTTGGTGGCGGTGAAAATGTCTTGTACCCTGGTGACCCATTTTACGTTGTAACAATTAATTGCCTGAAACGAAGTTAAGCTGAAGTAAGGAATGGTAAATGAAAGTAATCGAAGAAGCAAGGAGGATTTGTATGATTCCACAATAAGTTTGAGGTTGACGTTTTTCTGTGTATAGTGCTGATTCTGAAGGTAAATCTGGACAATCAATCTCTTTTATTGCTTTGTTCAAAGACATACGTCGATTAATTTTATTTGAGGCATTAGATTTAATATCTTTGGATCGATTTAATTAGTTAACTGACCATGAATTTTGAATTGATCATTTTATGAACGGTATAAATATAATTGCATGTATATACAATATGAAGCTTTAAATCTTTAACCAAATTATCTGTAATCGTGAAGCCAAGCATTAATACTCCTTATATATCCTTAGTTTCAAATGTGTTTTTACTCGTTTATTGTTGTAATTGTTTTATTAAGGTTTCCTGTACAGCAAATTGTGAAAATAACAAATTCTGCGGTAATTGGATAAATGGCACCTATTTTACTTACTGTCAGAAGACACGTTATGACGCCAGCTAAGAGGCGAACTGCCTCGTAAGGAGCAGGGCAGTTCCAAAACGGTTGTAGGATGTATTGTGAAAACGTTATGGCCGTTATTGCGTTGCCAGTAGGTACCAGAATGAATAAAGACACCCACAAGTACAAAAATGCCAACAGTGGTCCAAATGCTTCCATTATGTAGGCGTAGTCGCCTCCTGATTTGGGAATCATGGTTCCTGAAATAAAAAAATAAGGCAATGATAAAATTTCAGATTTGCTTTCATACCAAGTCTCAGTTAAATTCTAGCTTCCTGCCAACGGTATTAACTAATCATTTGGTTTTGATAATTAGGCCTTTGTAAGGGTATTTTGGGTTTGATCAAAGGAAAAACCTACGGTTTAGGGGTAAAATGGGGTCGCCAACAGATAATATTAAGACTTCTCTTAAAGAACACCTAAGACTTTGAAATTATAGATGAATATCAATTATAAATATAGGGAATTCAGAGGCTGTAGATCACACACTGACATTTTAGGCATTAACCCTCGAGATCTATTTTGGTGAATTTCTATTTTCCTCCAGATGTAGTGATTTTCGATAGTTCTAAATAAATAAACGCTTTGTTTTCACTAAAACAAAAAGTTTTGTGAACAAAGCCTTAAAGAAAGCTTAAAAAGGCGACATCTGGGTAAAAATAAGCAAGATAAACGCACCCATGGTCAAAAAAATACATAAATAGTTACCAAAAAAATAAAGCAATATGTGTTTTAAACGACAGATAAAACTCCTTATCAGCACCTGGATTCTGGGATGCCTGATAGTAGGTCCGTTAGTAAGAAACTGTGAGATTTTCTTATTGGTGAAAATAACGGCGGATTTCCAGCGTAGAATTTTATAGAAACGGGAGTCATTTCCACCAACAGTTGTTTTTCACATGCAATGGAGTTTCTTATATTGTAACTCCAGTCGATTAGATTCACGTGTAATGGACTTGTAATGTGCTGTTTGAGAAGAGAAGTGTAGAAAACTATACTTTAGAAGTTACAGCACATTACATAACACATTCCTTTGCATGTGAATCTAATCGACGCTCGGACTATAGCACTGTTACTGACATTTTTTGGAAATTCTCACTATATCAGTTTTGTAGACCATTTTGTCCTTTATCTTCTGGTATAAGAAGAAAATCGTGGTAAGTTACACTTCCGGAATTACAGGCACATCAAGTAATTTTTTGCACGTGAATCTACTTGACAAATAGCTCTATGACTGACATATTTTTGGAATTCTCCATACAACAGTTTCGTGGGCTCTTTTGTCCTTTATCTCTTGAATAAGAATACTAGTGTAGAAGGTTATACTTCTGGAGTTACACGCGAAAAGCAACCTCTGGTGGAAATGACACCCGTTCAAAATCCGACACTGCAAATCCGCCAGCATCTTCATGCACGTGATCTTTTTTCAGTTTAAACAATGGACTCGTATATGTATTCATATAAACCTGATAGTGTCACCTTCGGCC
Source organism: Cryptocephalus primarius (assembly GCA_963576515.1). Classification (NCBI taxonomy): domain Eukaryota; kingdom Metazoa; phylum Arthropoda; class Insecta; order Coleoptera; family Chrysomelidae; genus Cryptocephalus; species Cryptocephalus primarius. The sequence continues at coordinate 13,709,711 of OY754942.1, read as the reverse complement.
GTTGACTATTATTATAGCATTATCAATCCATTATATTTTAATCTAACAAATAGGGCATATACTCTTTTGTATCGTCTTATCTGTTATTAAAGTCTCTTGGCTATTGTGCTTTTGTTGATGACAAATATTAAATCAACATGTAAGTACGTTTCCTATGAATGTACTTATACAAGGTCAACTTTAAGATGCCATTTGTTAATAATGTATACATCTGGAGCGTTCATATGGTTAAAATAAAAACAAGATTTGTTTCTATACATTTTATGTGTAGCAGAATTGAAATATATTATGGGAAGCCGCAATGTCTCATTTGTAAATATTGATATTTACACAATTTGCAAACTAAATGCTATTAAACATATATTTTAATGATACATATTAATAAAGAGAACACATTTTTTCGTTTATAATTAGTTCCCATTTTTACTGGAAAGAGTACCATAAAAACTGTCGTATATTAATTGCAGTTTAGGATTAATATGATAAATTAATCACGAAATTAATGTTTCGTAGTATACATTAAAAAATAATCGCGCAAGACGTGCAAAGACGTAGTAACTTGGACTTTAGAGAGTCTTCATGTGATTAACAAATTTTAGTACACAGTTTATTATCATTGTGTATCTTTCATATCCGTCGAGAGACAAAATATGAATAACACTAATTTGTTAATAAAGATAATTTTATATTTGCAAAGGTGTTTTTAGTACAGTAAACATTTGCAAAAATATTTTGGAAGTCGTGTTGAATCAAAGTATATTTTTCAAGCCACAAGCTTTGATTGGATAACCGTCGGTAGTTTTAAAGTAAGTGTGGGTGAAATAAGAAATATTTTGGGTCATGACCCTCACTGTGAACCTATGGCGTGTTCAGCAAACAAATTTTGATAAATTTTGGCAAACATTTACATGTAAACATGTACATTTTTACAAAACTGTATATGGTCATATTGGGACGATCTCATAAAATTTAATACGAATTCTAAACTATCTTGAGATCTGGAATAACTTTCCTTTGAAAATTAATTAGGAGTAACGATTTTCTGTTTGTGCGACATACGCACAACATTTTCAGTTTCTTTTCTTTGCAAAAGATAATTTTGTTGGAGTAGAGAATAAACTATTAAAAGTTAAAATCTTTCAGAAAGTTGATCATATTTTATGTCTCATTTCTTCATGTGTAAGTGTAAGCAGCGGTTACTTTGACCTACTCCAGTTCATTTTATGCTCGTGAATCAATGTATTACGAAAATTACATCATCTGTAGCTCGCCCGGTATGAATTTACAGGTAAACGAGCACGTGGTGCACCTTTGCCGGCTCGCTTTGGCATTTTTAACGGATCTTGCTGACGCAACTTTTCCACCAGTTTACAAGCTACGCTATGGAAAATAGGTACATGTAATATACCTACGTTGTGTGTGGTATGATTATACATGAACGATAAATTCGAGGTTAACGTTTTACCTAGAAACCTAATAAGTAATATACTTATCAATTTAATTCCTGTTTGTTTTCTGTTTAGAATCCCTTAGATAACTTAAAAATATTTAAAGTAATCCGGTTTTCATAACATTTAATTACATTCACAAGCAGTCTTCTAACTAGTAACTGGTAATGAAGGAATTAATTACTAAACATGAAATTATTATATCTGCACATTACACAAATTTATATATTTTACAATATACAGGGTGTACAAGTATTCATTTCATTGAGCATGTCACTTTAAAAGTAAACTAATTTGTTGATATTATTTAGGGGTTAACTCAAGCTTCTAATGAACGCATTTTGACATTTCTACAGTAAACTATAATTATTGGACCTTTGTACCTCTAATGTAAATGGATCACAATATGATTAATTAAAACTGTCATTAGTACTTTGGTTGCATACCTACATAGATACGATTTTCGTTATCGCGCTAACTGAAAGCATGAGTATAATTTGGAACACGAAACTACAAGGTTTTTGTTAATATGTAGTAATAAAATATTATCTGGTAGAAGTCGCCTGATTGCCAATAAATAATAAGGAAACTGTATATCTGAAATATTTTTGGCGGGATTCCAGGTGTATTATTAAAAGTAAAATAAATATTTATAACACATATTTACGCAATAACTAATGAAAATCGAACTGAAATTTTGGAAAAACTGGTTATAAAAAAGTTGACCGCTCAAAATTTTCAAACATTCATAGAAATGGGAAACTACAGGTAATTAAGGAAAAAATTTTGGAAATATTTATTCATGGAGTATCTGGTTCTAAAATATATATTTTTGGGTACGATTTAGTCAAATTTGATTTGAGAAGTTAGAATTAAAAAAATTCACAAATGGACTAACAAATGGCTAAAATAATTAAATAACTAACATTTTGACAAATATGCTTGGCTTGTTCCTATCAGATGATCCGGTCGGTTGGAAGATGATATTAAAATGTTAACCCTTAGCACGTTGTTAATGGTAACATAAAATTTTATACAAGTTCATTAATAAAATTGTTTAAATTACTACCGTTTCAAGTTTCAAGATATTTATTTAACATCTCATTAAAAAATCATAAATGTGAAACTGATTGTTCGTACACCTACTCAAGAACGAAGGACTGAAACTACTGATTCATTTCGGGGGAAAAATTTGGCCCAGTTTCCTCGTGGGCCCCTCTGAACTTCCTTACCTAACTCCGCGTAGCAAAGCGCCCCTAACATGGACAGAACCCCGGAGAGCACCCAAACTATGATGGCTTGTCCCACGGAGCCGGCCGATTTGAGCACCCCCTTCGGCGACACGAAGATCCCGGAACCGATGATGACACCCACTATGATCGCGACTCCGTCCAGGAGCGACAACTCCTTTTTCATCTTCACGGCCGAGGAGCTGCTCGCCCCCGAAGACGACTCCTCGGTGTTGTTCTCTTCGGCCATCGTCATTAGTAAATCGACACAAATTATTGATGAATTTCGATTCGATTTCACTTCACCACGTGTTGCATCTGGTCTGCCTACATTGACCAGCACTACCGAGACTCACCTACCGCGCCAGCCACCTACCCAGACCGGAATGGTTGAAGCACGGTTGAGAGGTTCGAGGTTCGAGTTTTACCGTTCGCACACATGTTAACATGCGGCTGGTAAGGCGAAGCGCGGTAAGGTAAGTGGTAAGACAGTAGCGTGAGGTACTGTAAGTATATCCGGCGTCTATGTGGTTATCTTGATTAGTTCCTTTCGTTCTATCAATGGGAATGATGGAGTGGGTAGCACACTCGTGTCGGTTTTGCGAAGTTTTGGCCGATGATAACGCAGTTGATAAAACGGTTTTGATTAGGTTACATTTTGAGACGACAGTCCCTTCTTCCTTCGTCAATTGCATCCTGTTAAAATGTTATTACCCTAATATTAAATACACATTGGAGCCGTTCGCATTGGCGGAGATCGCGTTTGTTCATCACTCATTGCTGGATTTCAACACATCTTTTATTGCTTCCATAAAGCAATGGGAAAAACGAAAAACAGTTTATGTAGTTTGTGAATAGTTTCTATCTATAACCATTGGTTCACATTTTTCTCACTGAATGTCGAAATTGGACAAATGATACAACTAGAAAGAACACACGTGATATTTCGGAGTCACCGGTTATAATTTGAGGAAACGATCCATTTAAACGCTATGGCCTTTTGAAAATGCGATTTCCTACGAGGTTATGGGCTTGAAAATTAAAAACTCCCCAAAAAATCATCGTTAGTTAAGCGAAAAATGTGGAAAACGATGGTTCTTGTCTCTTTTTTCGGATTTCCTTCTACCTGTTGAAAAAAAAATTTTAAAGAGGAACTTTTATAGCCAGCCCTGTATAAACACTTTCTAAATGGAGAAAAATCTAGAGCTTCATCAAATCTCATCACAGTCGTCAGATCTGTTAAGTGTGTATAAGTTATAATACCGTATTATTTTTTAAGGTTGCTTTAGAATTATCAGATTATTGTAGTTAGTGTATTAGTGTATATCTGATATAAACTAGTAACCGTTTTACAGTGTACAACACTCTTGGGATCAGAACACTCCTGGGGATTTCCATTTGTAATGGAAAACATCTACAATTCGTCGAATAGTTCCAAGACTGTTTGGATCGAAACGAACAAAGTTGTTGTAAAACCGGCGCTACAACTGGAATTCGTTAAAATCTAATTTTCTCTTAAAGGCGGTTGGTTTTACCTGGAATTCTCCCTAACTCAATTATACCGTAAACCGGATTTCTTCAAATCCGTTCATAATATAGTTGCTCTTATAAACTGGATTTTTCCTAACTTAATTACTCCTTATGAAATCTTAGTCGTTTCTACTGAATGACATTACAATTCGTAGTGTGAAATTTTTTTCACATGCACATTTCTTTCACATTTTTATCTTGCACATTCAGGCATCAGGTATTTAAAGTAAAAATTGAATTGTTTTAATATCTTTTGTACTGGTATATTTATATACATTTACTTTAATGGCAATGAACAACTACTTATTGCTATAGTGTGCCATTTGATCTATTTTTATTATAAGTTGCTACCTCTTATAATAAAGTTGGTATTTTATCGTGGATAGAAACAAACGATACCACCACCACCACCATCAATTTTGTCCGAAATATAATGTTACTATTCATTAATGGAAATTATTTAAATTATTTATTTATTTAGATGTGCCGCCACTGTTGACTACACATATGATAGGCCTTGAATGATGTGTTTGAATTAAAAAATATCTATTGTCTAACTTAAATATTCTACGCTTTGTTAAACATTCTTTAAATTTACTTTAAAAAGTATTGAAATTGCCATCGTACTTAAATTAATAGAAACTGCCGACCATTTACTACAAGATTTTAAAATCAAATCATGCCAAATAATGTTAAAGCCATCGTGTGAAGTTTATAGAACAGATTCGGTAATACAGGTTACCTCCAAAGAACCCTTACAGATTTTCTGGAAATTAACTCAGGTGCCTTTACATGCTATTAAGTTCGTGATGTTCCTTAGATGTTTTCATGTTCTGAAAATTGCCAACAAAGGCTACCTACAAATCTTGAAGACATACTAGATATCAGAAATTAAAGTTCTCAAAATTCCTTTATAATTCCCTTAGATTTCCCAGTTTGAAATGCGTCATTGTTATGCTCGCTCGTTATGACGAACAAAGAGTCGCTTCTATTTCTATGGACCCTTAAACAGTTCCCTTCCTTTTTGGAAACGGTAACTTTCCTTGTTTCATATCCCTTAGCAAGTGATTTCACAGATTACCAGGTCAAGTCGCATCTACTCAAATTCAAAACTCCTTCGTGAATGATCCACTCGACGAGGCCCCCTTCTCACTTCTCACACTGCCAACTAAACCCCAGGTCAAGACGGCAATTTCTCGGTAAATTCCCTACATTTTGACCAATCCACACTCTTTCTCTGTTAGAGGAAGAATCTATTGTTCACTTTTTGCACACAGCTTGAGTCAAACGTCAATCCAAATTGTGTGAATTTATGAATTTATGGATTCAAATTCAAAGTAATTTTATATTTTGAAATAATTTTCAAATTTTTTCTTCCTTTGCACCCAGTTAACAGGCAACTTACAATGCGAATCCCTATTGTGCCTTGTCATTACCTTATTCAAAAATTTAGATGATAGTTCTTTCACTGCAGATACGGCTAAAGCCACTATATTTAAATGCTGACAGATGAAGCTTTTCATTAACACTAATATTGTAATTAACTGTGTACATTTCCCTTTAATCAAATTTTAGCACGCCATACTAGAGGGCGCGCATACCTTAAAGACGATTGACATTTGAATAATGGTTAGTCTTGTGTATTATTATTGTTGTTAGGTTATGTTTTGAATATTTATATTCACGTTTACGCGGTGTGTACAATCATGAATTTATCTTAAAAATACGGACGTAACTTCCAATAGTTCAATTTTATAACTGTGCTAAAATGTCGTCAACCACAACTCCGTGGAGCAGTCATGGTGATTACTATATCGCCCTGGAATGCAAAGATCTTCAAGCGAATGCAATGGCCATTGATTCCACCGGAACTTATGTTCTATTAGCCGGGTACGAGGGAATTATAACGCACGTTTGATGTTAATACGCAGTTATCTGGGTTTTAGGAGGAGGTATTTAGCAATTCGAAATCTAGACGATGATCAGGTTTTGCATAAGTTTCCCCGACAGAGCAAATATGACGTTGGAGCTGCTGAATGGAATCCCACTTTGCACAATAAAGAGTTGTGTGTCATAGCAGTAAGTATTGTCATATCTATTTAAGATCTTTTGTATAAAATCTTTGAATCATTAGAAACATATTGTATTCTATTAACTAAGAGAAAAATTGCTGGGATACACAATGGTTTAGATGCGGAAATATTGTGTTTTAAAATTAATTTTGTAGCTAAAGTATTTGTATCAAAATTATTTTTGAAATCTGGAAGTGTTTAAAGGAAAATATGATCACCATTTTTCCCCTACTTTTATGTATACTATTTCAGAAGCAGTGAGAACAAAGTATACAACCAATTTATATCTATATTTCCTTTTTTATAGAGTAATCAACGATTGGAAGTGTTAACATGGAGAACGGAAGAACTGACCCCGATTCATTCCCTAAGAGCTCACACGAGAGTAATAACAGACTTAAATTGGCACAAGTTTGATCCAAATCTTCTAGCCTCTTGTTCGGTGGACACATTCATACACTTATGGGACCTACGTGACTGTAGAAAGCCATCCCTGTCCCTTTCGGCGATAGCAGAAGCATCTCAAGTAAGATGGAATAGATTATCCCCATATTTACTAGCGACAGCACATGAAGGGGACATCAAGATATGGGATCAGAGGAAAGGGGTGACTCCGGTACAGTACATAGCCGCTCACGTTTCCAAAATTCATGGCTTAGATTGGAGCCCGATGTCTGAGAATCAAATTTGTTCCTCCAGTCAGGACAGTACCGTAAAGTTTTTCGATATCTCAAATCCCAGGAGATCAGAAACAATGTTAACGACTAATGCTCCTGTGTGGAGAGCCCGGCACACACCATTTGGCAAAGGACTGGTTACGGCCGTTGTACCTCAGTTACGAAGAGGAGAGAATAGTTTGTTATTGTGGGATATTGCCAGTCGGACTGCTCCGATATATACCTTCAGCGGTCACAGAGATGTCGTCCTTGAATTCGAATGGAGGAAACAGAAATCCAATGAGAATGATTTTCAGTTGGTGAGTTGGTCAAGGGACCAAACGTTGCTAGTATGGAGGATTGATGCTGAGGTACAGAAATTAGTCGGATATGAACCAATTGAAACCAAAGATACCACCGAGGCAGATAATCTGAAGTTAATCTCGAAAATATTACCTAAAGTACAACCATTACAACAGGAGTTTTCATTATTGAACGTACATATTCCAAATTTAAAGGTAAAAAACTTGAATCCCATAACCAGAACTGTTCAGGTAAAAGCTGTCGTAAACAGTTATATCGTGTATCTCAAAGTAAGCTTTCCTGATGCATATCCACATGGAGTGTCGCCAGTTTTTCAAATTACGGAGGGTTCAACCATAAGCGAAGCTTTAAGTTTGAAACTACTTCAAATATTGAAACACCTAGCACAACAAAGGGTATCAAAGAATAGAACATGTTTGGAGCCTTGCTTACGACAAATGGTATCAATGTTGGAACAACTAACATCAGAAACAGAAAGTGGAGTAGAGTATGATAGAACTTTTATTGAGAGTTCAAACATATTCAGCGGCTACAATGATGCATATATTCCGTTTCCAAAGACGTCTGGGGCAAAATTTTGTTCGGTCAGTACTCTAGTATGTTTTGGTAGACCAGTCTTTGCACGTCGTGTCTCCAGCAAACCTGACATGCTTCAGAGGGGGTTCTCAACGACCCCACGAGCTCTATCTGCTTTAGAAAACGTTTTTAGTAAACACACAACTAGTGCCTCTGCCTATTATTTCCAGAGGCAAAGGTCTCGTGCCAAATTGAGTACTAAAACCAAAGCCATAGTTCACATCTATGATGCTCTGGGACTCTTCTTTGTAAACAGGCAGCTGGCGGAAGAGTATATCCTGAATGGAGATGTGGGGACTATTTGCAAACATAATGCAGCAGCTGCAGCTCTTGTGGGTCGATGGGATTTAGTACAAGCTTGGACACTAGCAGAGCTTGTTGCAGGACCTGAACAGGCTGATGAGGAGATGTCCTGGTCCGTTCATCCCTTTGGGAATAAGCTAATGCAATCTTTGTAAGTTTAATTGTAACCTCTAGGACCATGAAATTAACATTAGCAGGGTTCATTATGATTGTTTCTTTATGTGGTTAATTAGGGTATTAATTCGTAAAAATTATATTTTTATTATTTTTGAAACTGATAGTACTTTTCTTTGCAGGATAACACATTATGCTTCCCAGTTTGACCTACAAATGGCTGCAATGTTATGTTGTATTTTCGGAAAAGATCCTGAAATGTGCATTAGAAAGTCGTCAGAAAAATCACTAACATCTGGGGTAAGTTGGAGTGTGCTAGTGCCCTACTTGGATTACCAAATTGGTTTATTTATTAGATTAATTCAAGTTTATATTCCAGCCATTCTTACAAGGGAAAAAGTGGTTGAAGGTAATTTAATTCTAACAAACATTGCTTGGCTTTACTAATCCATGCTTTTGAGGAAGTGGTGATTAGCCTTTTTTGGAGAGAATTGGAAATTTCTTGAAGACTAATGTTATAAAAATAACTAAGCTCCAGGCTTACACTACCCAGTCGTTAAATTTATTGAAATGCTTATTTTATTATATCATGCATTAACTCATAATCTGCTTAAAGCTACTAATTTACTAGACAAACAAGTTCATTTTCAAACCCCTACAATACAATCTTCATTCTTAAATAGAACTGTAATTTATGTTGATTTGTTTGTTTCAGTCAGGAGGATCCCCATATCACACAATTCCACCAGCAGACGTAATAGCAGATGGCTGGGTCATACCAATGTTAAAGACGACGAGATCAACTTCATTAGACAATCTACGCGTTGAAGAGCTTATCCAAGCGACTCCTCCGCGCAAGTCGTCCACAGCTCTTTATACATATTACAAACAAGCTTATGCCGAGACATTGCATCGTTGGGGATTAATTTACAATAGAACTGAAGTAATGAAATACATGTGCACCTCTTCCGAACTTCACAAAGGTGTCGAATTTATCAGTGACTGTAAGTACTGTTTAAAGCCGGCGAAGAATTGTAGTTGTTACATATGTAAAAAGCTCACACTTAAATGCATCGTTTGTCATATATCGGTTCGAGGTTCAGCGAATTGTTGCATCTGTTGTGGCCACGGTGGCCATACGAGCTGTTTGAAGTGGTGGTTTTCGTTTAAGGATATCTGCCTGACGGGCTGTGGTTGTAGGTGTTTAGAAGAAACTGCTGCTATGTTAAGTTGTTGATGGGGTAAAAGTTCAAACTTAATCACCACTGAATATTGGTGGAAATGTTTGTAATGAAGTTCAAAGTTTCATTTCCACGGGTTGTCATATTTTTGGAATTTATAGTAGTGTCAGGTCTTCAAAATATTGTTCTAAGGAAGATTTAAAACTTAAATCGCAATAAATGATTAATGTAAAGATTATTTAATAAATGCCAGTATTATATTGACTGAAATACAGGGCATCTGATGCAAGTTATAACATTGAGTTTTATATTGAACACTTATCTGTTGCAATTTGATTTTTGTTATACTTATTTTTCCATAATACATTTGCAGGTTTTTAAATACTTGTGTTCTTTTGATATGTATGTTTTCAAATTCATATTGTTTGGTGCAGTAACATTTTTCATTAAGCAAATGCAGGTCTAACGATTGTTCCGTTTTTAAAATATCAGTAGTTTCTTGATTTGGCCCTTAATTCCATTTTGTTATATAATAACAATTTGTAGTTGTGATATTTGTAAATTATTAGATGGGATTTTAAATATATGCCTATTTATGTTCTTTCAGAGTTTTCTTAACACAATGAGTGATCATGATTTTGACATTTCAAAATTATAACGGATATTCCGTTACATTATAGTCATTTGTAAAAATTAGCCTTACACATGGTTGGAAATATAATTTTACATTTGATTTGGTTACATGAGTTACCGACTGCCGCTTTCTTTCCTTTTCCATTCAGACTCTCAATATAAGAGGTCATATACCTTCATATCATTTATCTCTAGAGTGCTAAAGGCCATTTTTGGAAATCTTCATTGATGGATTGGATCTGGACTTGCCGCAGAGCAATTTGTAGCACAGAAAAATAACTGCAGATCATAGAATCTGTAGTATTTAGGGTGGTCTTGTAACATGACTGTCCCAGTGTTCCGGACAGTGTTCCAGAAAATCGGAAACCACCTGTTGCCCGCATTCCGCCATTTTTACTATGGTTACAACCATTTTAAGGTGATTTTAAATTGTCGGAATATTCCTTGTTACTTTCTTGTATCTAGTGCCGAGGGTATTAAGTGCCGAATAGGAATCCTGGTATCGAATATCAAAGTTCTAGATTTCATTATCCCTAGTACTTATTGTTCCTGGTACCTGTTATCACCCAATGAACTACTGTCGATGAAGCGAGAGGAGTACAAGCAGAGTAGGACTCGAAGGATTCTATAGAATTCAGATAGCATTATTTTTCTTTTTTCTCTACTATTGTTCTCATACCTACTTCTTCGCTTTTCTACCCCATAAGTATTTGGTTAATTGTAACATTTAACAATAGTGCCCTGTGAGGACAGCATATTATTCATGTCTACAACTCTGTACCAGTACCAGACCGCTATTTTAGCAAGCAAAATTATTGAAGTAACATCATATGTACAAAAATTACCGCCAAGTGCCTATTGTCCGTTGGCAATAATAAAACTTTAAGCTATCGAAAGCAATTACAAATTTTTTAACTCATATTCGAGTAAGTATATATCCTATTGACTTATACAAAACAAATTTCAATTTTTTTAAAAATTTAATGTTAGTAAAGGTAAGTGTTGTTAAAAAGATTTTAGAATGTAATTAGAATATATTAGTATTGTTGTTTATAAATTATTTTAACTCTAGTTATCGTAAATAATTGGATTGGTTTTTGAATACCCGATATTAATTCAAAAATGTCTTTTACAGAGGAAGCATTGAGATCTTGTACCCAAAATAGGTGAGATTACAAGAAAACATATAAAGTGGACCTCAGTTGATATCTGGAAGCTCACAAAAGTAAACTGCAACAGCTTGATTCGGATCAATTTGCAATTGCTGCCATGGGAGGAACTAGGGAAGCTATTTCAAGATAAAAGGTATAATAATCTATGATGACATAATGACATTCTCTTGTGTTCGTGTCGCAAAAGACATAAGATCTTTGCGTTAGGAACAGACACTTGTAACTCTAAAACTTCCATTAACAGATTCAAAACAAATTTAAGATTACGTATTTCTACCAGTGTAAATGGCATAAAACAGCCTATTTAATGATCTCTAGAAAAGCATCAAAAAATGTTAGAAGTGCGCCTCTGAGAATATCACCCCACTTATATTGAGTCATTTAAAAATTTAGTGGGTATTACGCATATAGTTCATCAAGATTTAACTGGGGCCGTTTGAGTCGTCCTCGTAGTGGTTATTTTGTGACGCGTCTTAGAGTTTATTGGTACATAAGTTATAAACTAATTTGCTTAGCCCGCTTTTCTTTGAAGGCTCCAAGTTAGTTTAGATTTTATTGCCGTCTTCGGGTCCCTAAGAGCGGTGCTCCAGGTGGCGGAGCGCCTCTGGCGCGTCGGAGTCCCGTCGGGCGCGCCTTCCATCCCATCTGTATCATCGAAAATTTCCGTTTTCGCCTCACTCTCGGTTTTTTCCTTTCCAGAAATCCCTACAAACACTGGCAGATATCAAATAAACATTGACCGCAGGCACGCCGGCCGTGCCGTTGCGCGAGTGCCTCGGGGGCGTCCCTCGGCGATGCTGTTGGCCAGGTGACGCCGCGACGCCGCTCAGTGCGACGTCGGAACCTGTCTGACCGTGTCGAAAGGGACACGTCTCGAGGAACACGCGCGGAATCGTTCAGCACCCTTGGACGCATAGTTCGGCAGTTCAGTTTGGACTTTGAATTTTTTGGGCCGGTGCTGGGCAAGTGCGAGGAGGAGATCGGTGAGTAATAGTCTTAAAAAAATGAGTTCAAATTACTCAGACTTAAAAACAGTTAACTTAGAGAACAGGTATAAGAAGAATCAACTAGAATATATGCAATACTTCTCTCTTTTTCTTTTGAAAACGTGCCACTGTTTCATACTTTACTATACTTTGTTTACACTGAATTATTGTATTTTATCATACATACTTTTATCATATTGGGTTCTATGCATAACTTTTTTTCTATTAGATTCTGAATCAAAATTTTTTATTAAATACTTATTTAATTTTTTAAAATTATTCTATTAAATACTCTAATACTATAAAATTAAATATTACTATTAAATACTATACTATTATATACTATATATATACTATATACCATATATATACTATATACTATATATATATATATACTATATACTATATATATAATACTATACTATTAAATACTATAAATAACTATTAAATTATTTTATTAAATACTATTATTTCATTATATTATTAAATCCGCTATGTTTAATAATTAGAGGCAAAGTTGAAAGAAGAAAGCTGGAAATTAATTTCGAAAATAAGTAAAAAACAAAATTGGGACAATGCATAAATGGAAAATGGCGCTAAAACAACAGAAATCATGTTGATCGAATCGGTAAATTAGGGTATATTTTTTACCAAAAATAATAAAAACGTACCTTATTTAAAAGTGAGCTTTAGATGTATGCTGCCTTTTCAAGTGATGCCAAGTCAGAAAGCCTTTCTAGTCCTGTGCAATTTTTAACAACATTTTTAATTCGCTTAAGTACCTGAAAAGAATGTTCTGTAGATGCGCTTGATGCTGATGGTGTGTAATTCACTAGGTCAAAAACTATTAGACGCCAAAAGATATCTGCACATTTCCCACACTACCAGACCTAGTTGGAACCACGTAAATTCTTTTATGATACTTACTCGAACATCCTTAAGGACATTTGAATAAGTATATGGGATCGGTTTGTACAGTATCACAGCGACGTCCTTATATGCTGGAGTATATGGATCTTCTTTTTTTTTAAAAAAATGTATAACAATGATCCAAAAGATCCAAAAGTTCTTATAGTAGGTACTCTGCACTGAAAATAAATTCAACAAAACAATTTTAAATGTTTTTATAGTATATTTAATGGCTTGGGTACTGGGGTTATATAGGGTGATTTTCAATCTATGTGAATAAAATGGCAAATTGTGGGATGTTGATTGGTGAGAAAAAAAAACTTATACGTTGTCATCAATTCAGAATCTATTTTGATATTAAATTATAATGAGCACAAGGGCATATCGAATGTGGAGGAATTAACTTTGAAAAATTATTGTGTTCATAATGAACAATTAATTCTCCATCATACTTTTATTGCAGAATGAACGTATTGATACGATGCTTTTTAAATTTCATGGCTTAAAATTTCTACTATATTTTTTAATTCCTTGCATTTCTTCTCTATAGTTTATGCTCATAACATTGGTTGAGAATTACCCCGTATAAATATATCACAAAAGTCGTTTAAGGGGCGAGGTTTTGATATTCAATATTTTGGCATACGAATTGTATTGAATCATCTCCGGGAGTAGATAACATTTCTCGTCTAACTTCGTTTCGTGATTTTCCCTTAAGAATTGCCCCTTTTATTCTCGCCGGAGTCTTCTCTCGTTTTAACATAAGTTTTCGTTTTGAATTCTTTTCGAAATTTCTCCCGGTGGAAACAAACCGGACCGGTAGGTAGAAAAAAAATTGATTAGATTTTTATTTCATGGAGGTCAGTTATCGATCGCGACCTTTGTAAGGTTTTGATGTCCAATTTTGACCGGCCGCGTTTTAGATTTTTACATTGGGGTCGTTGAATAGAGAGAAGCCAGACTTCATCGATTTAAAAGCGTGGGACTCTCGGTCTTTTTGTGGAAAGAAATATTGGTAAAATTCGTACTATGTCAAGTAGTACATTAAGCATGTGAATTATTGACCTATACTAGGTATCTATGACAAATGGGTATAAGTCGTGAAAAATTTCTAAAGTAGGTCCATTTACTCTTGATCTCATTAGAAAATAAGTGCATTTTAAAAACTATACGTAAAGCTTTGTGAGCAAAGCATTTTCAGGACAGAGTTTTAGAGCTCACGTCGAGCCAGAAAATTTGACTTACTGACTTACTCTAATTTAAATAATATTTGTTCTCGCGTTACATACGTAACTGCATAATTTTGTCGTTAGAATAGTAAAACTCATGCAGGAATGGTGCTTCAAATAACTACCTTAAAATGTTCACGTTGTTTTAACTTCTTTTAAAAATAACCGGAATTATTATTTGGTTCATTATTTTTCCTACCCTCTCTACGCTCTGAATAAAACATGAAAATATGTCATTTTACGAGAATGTTTCAAAATATTTGCGTATGTACGAATTCACTTCAAAAACATCCCTTCTCTATTTGTAGCTCAGCACGAGTAAAATAAACACGAAACGTTAACTAAAATATGATTTTTATATAAGAGCCGTGAAACTCCATTGCAGTGAATTTGTCATCGCTACTTCCCATTTTTACAACCTCAGCATTTCCTTTTCTATTTTCTAAAGTTCTCGTCGACAAAAATATCGCCCTAACAACGCATTCTGAGGGACGGATTGTAGATCAGATTTCCTATCAGTCCTCGACGTCGAGTTTCCTATACCAAAGCAGGCTTTGGCGTTGAAGTATTATTCGAAATAGAAAATATCCCGAGCTGGTTCGAAAATTATGCTTTATGAATTACACTCGTGCAGAAAATAAACATGCATGCATAAGCGACCGAAGAAGGGATTGAAGTGAAACCTTTGGAAAATGGCAGGGGCGGGAATATGGTGAATTCGCGCCAACGATGGTGAATGCACAGAATATTGAATTTATTTTATATATTTATTGAGAGTAAATGTAGAAAAAGACTAGCAAGACTAGGTGTATTGAAACGGGGACTATACTAATTTCGGCGTCTATGCGAGATTCAGATTTGCGAAGTGTAATTTCATCGCAACAAGCTAGCAGTGTTTCGGGCGATCACAAATTCGCTTATTCAGCTATACCCAATAATACCCTAATTATTTGGTAATTGAGATCTGTTCCATTGCCTCTGAACAAATACGTTTCCCATTGTTGTTATTCACATCAATACGTACTACGTACAGTAGGCTACAAAATATCAATACAGCAGATGTTTAATGTGACGACATCTCTTAAAATAGTTAATTAATAATTCACTAAACATTATATTGTTTTTATTAAACATGGTTAGACATTGTTTATACATAAAAAAAAATCGAAAGTGTAATTGTAACATAAAAAGCAGAATGCACTTCCTGATTACCTGGAAACTTAAAACTTTTTGTAGCTTTGAACCGGAAAAGCCCCAGAAAAATCCGAACAGTCCTAAATTTTCCTCCCAAGGGAGTGACAAATAGAATTCAAATTTATTTGAGTCGGTTTTATCATGGGTTACCTATTTCTTGAGTAGTTAGAAACTTTAATCTTTGCACCGTTATAGCTTAAGCTACAAAGTGGCCAGAAAAAATTAAAAAACCCCGAACTTCATTTACCGAGTGAGTGAAGAATAGAAATGAAATTTTATAATATTGCTCGAATAGCTAGAAAGTTAAAACTTGGTATCTTTTTAGCTTGGATTCCAAGATGGTTCAGAAAAATGCTGTTTCAAGGGGATAAAAAATAGGGGTAAAATTTATTTAACTCTTTGTTGAGAAATGTTGAATTAAATATGCTTATAGCTTTGTGTCGTAGTTTAGACTCCAAGATTGTTGAGAAAGTGCTATTTCGAATTTTCCTTTCTGAGGGGGTAAAAATAGGGGTGATATTTATGTAACAGTGCTCGAATAGCTAGAACCTTTAAACTCCCCAGGGTTATTGCTTGGGCTTTCAAGTGATTGGAAAAAAGTAAAAAACTTATAATTGTTATAGACTTTGGCTGTCAAGCCAAATCC
The DNA here is from genome assembly GCA_963576515.1 of Cryptocephalus primarius. Classification (NCBI taxonomy): domain Eukaryota; kingdom Metazoa; phylum Arthropoda; class Insecta; order Coleoptera; family Chrysomelidae; genus Cryptocephalus; species Cryptocephalus primarius. Next base: position 13,693,509 of record OY754942.1, on the reverse strand, counting down.
AATCAAGACAAATCTGATGATCGCACATTTTCCTTTCTCAACCAGAACGTAAAGTAGGGGGGAAATTTATTTTTATGATTTTTATTCCTGAATACTTACGAAACACTTAGAAATGATGCGTTTGTAGCTTAGGCCCTCTAATGGTCAAAAGAATTAATTATAAAGCTCGAATTTGCTCACCGAGAGAGCATAAAAGGTGATAAACTTTATAGGGTGTGAGGTTATATCGACCTCTCAGTGAAACTTACCAAATATCGGTTTGTGCTTACTGAAATTCTTGACTTGGACTTGGATATTTTGACTTGGATTTCGCTATGCTTTAGCCACGCGAAGTATGTACTTATTTTAAACTACGAACATATTATTAAAATATGACGCAACGTAAGCCTGGAAATGACGAGACAGTTAGTACATTCACTATCAAATCGAGCATTTGCAGTTCTTAAATCCATAAAGTATCCTATTAAGTACCAAAAATAGGTTTTGGATGATATCTATATTATATTTTATCTTGAATTTCGTCATGAATACTTTTGGGATTTGAGGTATGCAATCATCTTGAGTTACGAGCATATTGTTTATATATACACTAAAACTTACAACTTAAAAGCTTGTACCCAAGAGTCGATTTAATATATAGAATATCATAATAGCATAAATACTTGGTGTCTTTCAGTTTTGTAAGATACTCTTGAAATATTTCTATGTAGTGACGGTCACATGGTAAATTAGACAAATAACTGACAAAACCTTCCTTTTAAATATAATACAAATCAGTAAAACTAAGGTTTTCGTTTTTCAACAAGAGGGAAATTAGCAAGAATATTTTCCCACAATAATGGTATAGAGTTATCACTACATTATTAATCTGCCTTCTTTAACTTTTTGACGTTTGTGCGAATAAAACCCGAATCTGTACGTTTCGTTAATTACTAAAAATCACTCATAATATATCTCCATTAATTTTTTTTCTCTAAGGTGTCTTGAGCTACTTCAGCTTTAAATTAGCCTTCTGAGAAACTGGGAGCTTCACGGTTATTTACCAACCGCCCACTCGCACAAACTGAAAAGTCTTCGGTAATGAATATTGGATGGCAGGGCCAAAGACCCTTCTGAGGCATTTATTTTCGTACCGGGTCGATATCTGGATTACAACTCTCAAATTAAGTGAGCGAATGATCATGATCCAATTTCAGTTAATTTCGCGTTTGCGAAAAAAAGTTGAAAAGTGATGAGAAATGAAATTTCCGTACGAGAGTTTCGTTCTAAGCTGAGCCCATGTTAAATTTTGCTCGTTTTCAAATTCATTACAGGGTTTCACGTTGACAACTTTATTATTTATTCCCTTGCCTATTCTTGTTTTAATATTGGCTTTTCGTCGGTACCTAAAGGAACTTTTTATAACGTTACAGTCGTTATGTAGGAAAGCGATGTAATAAAAACGATATGTGTGAAGTTACAGGTCGGTGGTATGACAACAGCGATTACTAACACACTGAATTTCGTGTATTAGTTTTCACGAGTCTCAGAACTTTTCTCTTTGCGAAGATTCTCGGTGGAGGTGTACAAATTACTGCGCTACTCTCATCAAATAATGTATCCTACGAAAATATTGTTATATATTATTGCTAGTATTACAAAATAGGTATGATATTCAAAATAATACAGGAAATCGACAGAGGGATAAGTTTTAAGCGAAATATTCAAGTTTTTGGGATATATCAATACTTTATAAGTTACTTTCCATTGAAAAATTTGATTTTTCTCGTTAAAAATACATGTTTTGGGCGATTTTTCACAAATAACTCTAAAACTACGCACTCTATCAAAACAATTACTTAAAACAAAACTGAAGCTTAACAAAAAACAAAAGGATTTGTTTTTTATGAATGTTCCAAGTGCAATACAAAGCGATATATGGTTCGTCAAAAAGGAATTTTTTTTGGCGAGTACTTACGTAGAAGGATTTACAGTTAAATAATAGAAAACGAATTGGTTTTCGGAAATTACTTATAAGAAATTTTTCAAAGTAGCTACTTGAAAAGACGTTTAAAATCAGTACTGTTTAAAGTCAATTGCACTACAACTAAGCGAGTTACGATGGAAAGAAGATGGGTCGATTGAAATTTTGAAAGAAAAGTGTGCAATAAACCCCATGCCATTTTCACTAGAATTGAAATTGATTATAATTCTTTTCCAGTTTACTTTATTCCAGTATTTTTCACGTGATCCAAAAATTTAACCTAATTACAGTGCATATTTAAAAAAAAAAAGGATGATTAAAATGAGAACTGTATTTTTACCAAATTCTTTTAAAAGTTGCTTTTTTCATAACTTGAAAACTACAAAAGATACGTAAGAATGTAGGTTTTCATTCGACAACAATTTTGGTTTTTTTTATGTTTATGTGCATGATAGTGCGAGAAATACTTCGCCCTTCAACCCTTTAACTTTTGCAATGGTACTGCACAAGTAGTTTCACATAGTTTTGCTGAAGCCGTACCTGACCTCAGTAACAAACTTTATCGAATGTGCGAGTATTATTTTTTCGGCTGTCACTGAAACAAAACCGAGACAATCTTTGTACCCAACCCTGTTCCAAAGATTCACATATAATGGGGTAATGTAATATATTACACCCCCGCAGTATAATTTTCTACACTTTTATCCTTATAATGAATGTTAGGGAACGTAATTTGGCAATTCTCATTATGGTTATTTTGTAGGTCCTTATCTCCTGGTATAAAAGGGTAGAAAGTTATGCTTCAGGAGTTATCTAATATTAACGAAATACTTTTTAAGGTATGCGGTGAAATAACAAAGTGTGGCGGTAATGATTCACGTACAAAATTCGATATTACACACATATTCAGGCGCTGCTAACGACTCTGCATAACTTTATCGAAAATTTTCGCACAGGAAAAAGTTCAGAGACTCGTCCTCACGAAAACTCGGCCTTAGTAATCACTTTGGGTCTCCGCTAGTAGACATTCATGTAAATTATTTAAAAAACCGTCTTCAGAGGCTTGAAAAATAACGTGTTTTATCTCTTTCACGGTGCACCTACGTTGAGAAAAAACTTTCTTGCTATATTTTCTGACACGACCGTTTTTTACTGTCTTGACAAGCTGCGGAATTTTTTGCGGACTGTATACTGTTAGAAACAGGGTAACAATTCAACTTTTAGATTTTTTCCATCCATCATTTTGTTGTGTGATACATGTAATATTTATTCCATGCTGACGCGTTTCATTGTGCGAACTTTGTGCTGATAAAGTTGCAGAAAATTGAAACAGGATGTTATCGTTTTGTTTTAGCAACATTCATAAAAAGTCCTGGTGATTTACGAAGTTCTGGCCAATATATATATGGTAAATTTTTTGAACAAAGTTATACACAAACTGGCAGGCCGGTGTAGACTCTTACGACTGATGTCCTGCTGGAAGTAGTTTAGTGAGCGTAGAATTGAACTAAAAAAGTATTTTATTTAAGTTTTTCGAAAAAATACAAAAACATTTTTTGATCTGACGCTAAGTTTCTAAGCTATTGCGCTTTTTGGCAAAATATCTTGATTTCGTCACACCAAATCTTTGATAAACGCTTTTACAATAAAGGCGATATCCTTGATCTACATTACCTATTAAAGGATAACCGCTTTCAACAAGCAGTAACACTTTTTGTAGATTATCAAGCTCTCTCGTGTACACTATAAATGGAAACTATTTTATGGCGGGATTTATAGTACTTCCTTCTCTTTTTTAAATTAAATTACAGTCAATTTAGCGATTCCATCTCGCGACCTATCAAATTCAACGATCTTAATACAAAGCCACGACTATCTTTTTGATGGTTTTATACGGGTGAATTTTTCGAGCTCCTTTCTGGAAGCGAAGGGTATCGCTAGTTTCGTTTTTGTTGAACAGTGTTTCAATACCAGCTGTGAAATTCAAGATTCAATGTACTCTACTGCGCCCATATATACATCACGTCGCTATACTTATACTGTTTAAATATTATGAGCGTCGAATCGTATGTAAAATCGATCCGACCTACTCAAGTGAAATTAAACTGAAGGAGAGATATCAGACATTTGCGCGAAAGCTCCGACGAGACTGTAAAACTTCCATTTTTGAGACCACAACAATGCTAAACAGCTCACTTTTCATCCATCACTGCCCAAACAGTCCTCGAATGCATTTCAACGACTTCAATTTCCAATGGCCGTATTATGAATATTTTTCCGATATCGCTTCGCCTTTCAAATTTCATCTCTGGAATATTAAAAAAATAGAGAAGAACGAGGAGGGGGAGAAAGAGGAGGAGGAAAACTTCGCCTCGCACGGAAGCCCTCAGCGGACCGTACGACCGGAAAACTATAATGAAGGTAAGGAAGCGTTACGTTCCGGAAAGTTAGGAATCTGGTCATCTCTTGCATGAAGTTAAAATCTCGTTAGAAACTCGAAGGTGGCTTCTTTTTATCGACACTGCGCATCTAATTGTTTTAAACCGCAATTTGCCAAAGTGTCTTTTCCCCTTAGACCCTAATAACCGCGAATCGTCATTATGCCCTTTATCTCGAAATGCCCCAAATAATAATAGACTTCCCTCTCTCTCCGAAAGTTTAATAACGCATTTATGACGTTCAGGACTCCCCAACGGCGGAAAACGTCTATTCTACAGTCAATTACCTTTTCTTAGATGTAATGCAAAAGTTCAAGGACGACGATGGCGAATAATATGAGTGGCGAGAAAGGTCGAAGATAGGGAAATTACTTTTTGTCTTAAAAGTCTATGTTCCAGAAAATACTTTTTTTCCGCTCTCGGGAACAGATTTTTATTTTCGACCTTGAGTGTATTCGGTGATTCAACAAAAAATAATGAGATCCAGAAAGGCGCCCGGTTTTATTTTTGGCTGTAAATACGGTTACATAAATACAGACCGAAAGCGACTACGAGCATTTTCACATGCGATAATGAAAGGAGAAATGTTTTGGGCTCAATGCTTGACAGCTTTAAATTAAAAACAAAAATTGTTTTGTACAAAATTTGTACGTTTTTAATCAAGCGCTGAATTAAAGCATTGAATCGTTAAAAATGCGTTCCGCCATTATTTTGCAAAAAGAACGGTTTAGAATTAAAATCGTGTATAGTATAAAACGAGTAAGTAATTTATAATGATAACAGGACAAACGAGGATTCTTGGATGTCAGTTGTTATAGAATGTGCTGTCTGTAGTACTCGAGGCTAGTTTATACTCAGGAGAGAATCGTGGGTCCGTTTAGTCCGTAATATCAGCAACTATCTACAAAAACAGAAGTAGATATTTTACACCGCTTGAGAGATCAAATTCGGTACACAACCTCACTTTTGCAAAGCCGGTGCAGAAGGTTACAGAGTCGAGCGATATCTCAATTGAAAGGGGTTAATTTATAAAATAGTCTAGCAAACAATCAACTGAATTCGATCGTTAGAATCGAAGATATTACGCAAAAAACACATTTTACTAATAACATTAATTAATCCTCTAAAACGTGATCGTTACAATAGGACTAAAGTGAGTGTGCTCTTTATTTTCTCTCTACCTTGTATCGTATTCCAAAGACTCAACTCAAATTAACAAAGGAAAATATTGAAGTACTTAAGTTATATAATAAGTGTGCATTCTGAGATATGGCCTGTAAATGACTTGTAAGAGGTTGTGTTGATTTGTGTTGACTTATGGTAGATACAAAAGTGACTACAACATACGCAGTATATGCCACATAGCTTGGGTAATAAAGTACAATAAATTTAGTTGTGTGCATTTAAAAACTACAACACAAATCAAAGTAAAGTGAAAGTGTTTTAGATAGGAAGTGAGAGGTGTTATGGACAAAACACCCACAAACTGAACAGTACGCCCAAAAATTGTGGCGAAAGTGCCAGGTGCAAAATCCGGCAGTCCATAGGCGATAATAGAAACGGAAAGTAGAGGAAAAACTGAAAAGGTACGCCTTGTCTTTCGTGAACCGGACAAACAAAACGGTCAGCGACGATAGATATTCGATATTAAAACTGTTGGAGCAGTTGAGGGTCTCCGGTGACCCAGCGCGTCCCGTCAGATCGGCGTTCCGCCATCTGCGCCCCCGTGCCTAACGTGAACCGAAGGGCCTTTGTCACTCCGAATTCGACGAGAAAGATTAAAATATTCAGCAACATCCTCCTACGAGCCCTGCGAACAGCAAGGGAGGCTCCAGGGAAATACATTACGTAATGATGTCGCGGGAATATTAAATGATTTTCGAGGAAGGAAAACTCAAATTGCCGGCGAGGGGAATTTTTTATTTATGGTGAATAACTTCCAAATACCGGATTTCATTTCCGGGGTCTGGGAACTCTTTTCAGGGTAAATCCGACAAGCCTTTGATTCGCGTGAGGAGCTCAGAAGAAGCTTCTAACATAGATGTTTCTGTACTTTTGTTGTGTAAACGTTTCCATTGGAAAAGTTTGGTTAAAGTTCTTCGATGCTTCAATAAGTATTAAACATGTCGATACAAACTTTTCACATTGAAATGTTCACATGAACGCAGGTCCCAGTTACCTTTGTTCCAATGGTTCATCATGGTTTTTACATTGGCTGATATTGCCAACTTTTCATATTGAGTAACTAACTTCATAACTAATTTCGCTCCTTGAAACGATGCCATTTAAATTTTTAAAAATTTTCAATACCTGCAGTCGTGTTTTTTTAATTTTTAACGCGACTCAAGTAAACGAATGTTCTGAAATGTCTTGAACCACTTATTCGTTATTGTTCATTTATGATTTGATTCGCTTAAGATTTAATGCGCCATCTAGAATCTTGTAGTGAGAACTAAGTTAGAACATTGCATTAATACCGAAGTAGATTCTGTGAATTAATATTTCTGCTTGTTATCGTGAAGCGAATCTACAGCCGAAATTAATAAAGCAGCGGAACCGTTGTTCGAATTCATCGCACATTCGTCGCATATCCAGGGGTATAATTAACCGCGTATCCTACGCTAATCCTAATAATTATACCATAATTCCACCGCTTGCATTTAAAACCTGGTCGTAAATTAGAGAAAACCGAGCAACGTCTAGGAGCTGATCTGTTTTGCGGCTTGACGATGCTTTTCAGGAGATTAAATTGTAGTCATTGGAAATGCGGAGAATGAATGATAACATCTAAGGGAAAATAAACCAATCAAGCGGGCGTCCCATAAATTTGAAACTTTTTGTTTCAAACATGTAGAGAACGGTAATAGTTTCAATGATAGTTTTCGTTTGAAACATACAAGTAGTTTTGTTTTTTATTGCCTGAATGTATGTCCTTTTTTGAGAAATAACCAGATATGCCGTTTAATTACACAGTAGTAGGGGTGGATCTGGAATGTTTTGGACAACAAGACGTCGTGTCACAGTAACACACTCAAAAATGTGGTTTGCAGTTAAAAAATTCTGTATCATACGTATCTTTTAAGCTATTTAACGATTTTTCAATTTGGATGGTCATACACTTGGTTACAAATAAAATAATCAAACAAAAACGATGAAACAAGCATACCATTGCCTAGAGAAGATATAGCGGTTTTGATAAGTAAATATTTTGAATATTTTTTATTTATTTTTTGTATTTTAATGTATAATTAAAGTATACAAAAGTAAGAAGTAATGATTACATAATAAATACCCTAATTATCCTTATTTATTCTTCCTTATTCTGAAAACTAAAATCCGTAAAACAATCAAACTCATTTTAGTGAAAATTTATTCTCGTACGATCGTAGGGTTGTACTACGTACTACGTATTACGTATTGCTTAGATCGAACACAACATAAGTTACTTAAATGGATACAATTTTGCTATTTAAGCAACAGTCACAACTAAAGTTTTTTTAAAATCAATTTTTATGTATCGTTTAGGGAACAGAGGCTACAGAAATAACTTTGTAATGGTAAAGTTAAACGAACGTTATCTGTTGTATCTGCTTTGTAAACAGCTAATGGATTTTAGATGGTAGCATTGCGTCAGTCATAAAACGAAAAAAAATACAATTAATAACATCAACGGGAACGTTCTCGCTAATTGCAGGGTGTATCACAAGAGCAGCCAATTACATGCGTATGAAAAAACAGTGGAAAATTTTTCTTGGTAACTGGAACAAGGGCGTACAATATATTAATTTTTCAGTGGAAATATTCACAAATATTCGAACCTCGATATGTACACGGAAGAGATAATTTTAATTAACAGAGTATGCAATTATTGAAATTTTCTTTATACACACGTACACATTTATACACATATTTTTAACTTTAAATTGAAGCGTATCTTAATAGCAAATATGGGTTTGCATATATCCTTGTATATTTTTCGTATATATCTACTTACTTATGATTTGGTCATTAGGAAACAACAAACGAAGTTTTGGATCAAGCTGTGAAGAAGCAATTCCAGTTTTGACATGCCTGTATAAGACAAAATATGCTAAGTCTTTCGTAATTAAAATACCTTCTCGTAAATACCTTCTCGAAATGTTCTCGTTGATTCTGATTTTTGGTCCTCATACTACGAGTTTTTGAGAGTTTTGTACCCAGTTTTTTGGAAGTAACTCAATGCTGTACATTTAGGTCAACAGTGTATTTACCATATTTTTTGAATAGTGGATATGTTACACTTAGAATGTCAGAAAGAAATGATCTTTTCTATTATTTTCTGTATGTCTGTGTGAATGTTCTCCCCCTCTTCCATTTCATTATTGTGCCATGGCACATACCAAGGTGTTTGTTTGGCGTTTGCCTCCAGATTGTGTGCAGTAAAATGACGTTTAATCTAAATATTTTGGTAAGAGAAAATTTTAAAAAATTGACAAAAAATCACAACTTTTGCAACTTTTTGATTATTTCCGTGTTCTGAAAATATACTTATTCCGTTTCTGAACTGAATTTACATTCTTTTCCACCCTTATTTATTTAGATCCCAATTCTTACATCCACAGAGCAGGAAATACACGGCCACGACGTCATAAAAGTTTAGCTGCGTGTGTCGTTTTAATCGAATCAAAAATTGAATTGTAAATTTCACAAACTTCCCTAACGAGCGCTTTTTTATTTCCTTCAAAAGCAGTTTAAATCGGGAATTATTCATTGAAATGCACGTTTCCAAACTTCTGCGTTTACCTATTCCAAGTCCTCATTTCGGGCTAGACGAAAAATTTTAGAACACCATTCGCTCGTACGTCAAGTTTACTTTCCTATACCGCGAAGTTCCATCGGGCTTTACTCGTCCGCGATCCAATTATCGGAATGAAGGGAAGCTTGGAAGCGAATGATTTTATTTCGTTATTGTAAACCGTAAAGGACCTCTTGCGAAAAATTCCCTATGTTTGAATTTACACATGACGATTCGCTCGTCATTCAAATTTTTCCATGTGTACGTGTAATTGGAGAAATTTCACCGTACAGGGCTTTTGTTTCGTTGCTGGGTTTCCTGCAAAATGAATAGCATATTCGAAGGAAATTAATTGTGAGCAAAGGGTGGTGCATAATACGATTGAAGTTACGAATGCGATGTACTGTTGATTTGGTTGCTATGGGGAGGGTTTTTGTCGAAATAAGGTCGGTTGTAGTAGACTAATTTTTACGTTTTCGTATATTATTGCTGCGCTAATCATCTTCAACCTTCAGATGTTGAAGGTAATCGGACTGGATGTTTCCAACAATCAGTTTGACACATTTATTATTGAATAACTTTATTTGTGCTACTTTGATCGAAATTTTTCTATATTCTGTACAAAATCTAATACATTCTACGTCAGTTTTTCGGAAATAAAAATCAACAATTTGCAGGAAATTACACTAGCGATTTTTTGAGAAAAAAAAAATTATATATACCATTGGGTTCATCACCACCTCTGTAGCTACCAAAATTTGCCCTGAAAAAATGTAGAAATCTATTTATTTTCAAATTATTTCTGAAGGAGCAAGGGCCAACTATTCTGTACTTCGCACACATCTCTGTATTTATGATAAATTCTGGTCTGCAAGTTAGCCAGTGGTGGCAATTTTGAATTTAAACCAAAGTTTGTAGTCAATGTGATTCTTCCTGAAGAAGAGATCTTTCAGGAAATTTCAGGATAGGAAATTTTCCTATTTTGGGTTATGTAGGATTGTCGGAACCATTTCGAACAATTTCAGTATCAAAATGACATTTTTTCTCATTTTTAGATATTTCAAGAAATTAAGAAGTTACTGACGCACGTTTCAGAAATTTCAGAATGGAAAATTTTCATTTTTGTATATTCTTTTCTCCGCAGTTTGGGACGAAACGTCGGTCTAACAACACGAGATGTTAACACACTGTAAACTTGAATCCTTGATCATTATTTACATAACATAAAGACTAATAGACGATATGTGTAGTAATATATTCTCCAATGTCGGTTATTTCAAAAATTTATACAAAAAATGATAGTCAGAGAATTGTGATTCAATATGAATCAAGAAAACTGCACAGAATAAATGTGTGACGTGTTCAAATAATTTGTAAATTTTCGGTGTATTTTCTTTCATCAGACGTTACTATTTTTTCCTATTCTGACAGGGTCATAAATCGGTACATAACACATCCTCGCATTTGACATAGGAAGTGCCGGGAGGTTTAAATATGCAGGAGTGCCGGAGCATTTCTCAGTCAGGAAGTTTCTTAATAATTTATCGGTAAGCGTCCCATAGGAGAAACGAGCGGAATTCTTGGCGAACTACTTCAAACTAGTCCTCTTCCTTAAATGAAGTAGCGTTCCGTGCCGTTCATTCGAGAATAGATGGCCCTACAGTCGGAATTATCCTTGGTGCTAAGGTCGAGCCTTACGAGATGATTAATGGGTAGTATTTCGTCTTAATTTGGTACATTATATTGCGAATCGTGTTATTTCATCGCCTTAAATTGGTTACATTTATCCTCTACGAGGATACCTATAATTTGTAGCGCAAATCCTGCCTTGCTACCCTCTCAACCGGAATGGAACATAAATGTCTTAAAACAATATTCCAAAGGAGATCTTTTGAAATAATCAATCGGCGAGAGAGATTACAGTCAATATTTACTTGAAAAAAAAACCATGAAAGTGGACGACGAACATCAAAAATTCATTTATTTCAATTAAAGTTACCCTACATCCATACTCCCTGCGAGATTTACTTTCCATACTTCGAGAACTATTCGCGACTAGGTGATTATTCTAAATTTACTCGGAACACAACAGACTATATATACATATATATTACTTAAGTCCTGACTCTCTAAAGTTTGTTAGCAACGTCTTTAGGCAATAGTTTTATCTGTGGTTTGACGAATACTTCAAACTGGATATGTTTGCCTTAGTTGTTGTTTACGAGCAGGCATTTGATGTCTCGTTCCCGGGGAAAGCTGTAGGCGTTTATTATACTTGTATTATTAGCAGCGTACGTGCACAATTGTCGGTATCGTTTACCAGCGTTAACAGCACATTAATTGAGAGGTAATTTAATATAGCAGTTTTAGAAAGTTTAAAACGCGTCTCCTCAATATATTTTCATGTGGGCAGCATTAGTTACGTTATTTTGTGTGAGATGTAAGGAGTAAGATTTAAACGGTAAAGGTTTCTTCGAAAATTAATTCTGTAATTTAACGTTTTTATTCACTCCCCTTTTACGCTCGGTCGCACAGGAAAAAGTTATTCGCTTTCAAATCAAAATTTTGTTCCCCTTTATGTATAAAACCCCAATTACTTTTCTTATACAATCAACGTGTAATAAACGAAAGAGTAGGTCATGAGAAATCCAAATTGCCTAATATCATCAAGGTCAGGTGGTTTTGATCCATGTCCTCTGTCATGGACTCTCGTTCGTTCTTTTGCCAGAGTTTCACCCTTCTCTATCCATAATACGGCATGTTGTACTGGACATTATTATTATTATTGCTATTATACTTGCTGTTATATTACATTTTCTTTATGAGCTATGAAAAGAAATAGTATTTAGTGCTCTTAGAAATCTGTACGGTTTATTACTCCCAGTGAAATTTTGGTAAATTACTTTATAGCAGTGTTTCGTTTGGCTGAATACTTTCGTTATTAAATCCTTTATATTGGTGCTGAACTACTAAACTGCTCAAAGTGATAAACCTGTTAAACTAGTCTTAATACCGTCGATATCAAAGTAGCACTTAGTGCGTTTCTAAGAAAGGAACACATTAATGAAAAAGGCACACAAAAGAGAATTGTTGCCTGTTCAGAGTACTAGACCAGCGTATATTTCTGTATTATGACTTGCTGTGTTCTAATCTATAGTTGGAATTGGTCGGCTATCTCTTGATAATCTCAAAAGTTGCTCAGAATTGGTTATATCAGCATTGCTGCTAAATTGCTAAACGCACTTATAATATGCAAAGTCCAATAGATTCCGAAGATTTTTCGAGTATATTTGGACCTATTAAATTTAAATCTTAAGCTGAAATTAGTCGATCAAATTTTGTCAAAATCAAAAATCCTCCCAGAACAAAAAACGTGATTCATAATATAGAGAATTTAAACTAATTCCAGTACAAATCAACTACAAATCAAATTCAATAAAATCAATTATCCAGAGATCCCATGCCCAGAAATTAATTTTTGTATTAAAATTTCACTTCTACAGGCCATCTTTATTAGTTAAGCTATTTAGAAATTGTACGTACACGAAACTTTAAAAAACTGGTCCCCTACACCATTAAAAATACACACTTTCTATAAATTTAACCAGAATGTACTGCAGAGAATTTTTTCTCTCTAGGCATATCCAGTCATCGTACGTTATGTGCGTTTCCTTTTATTTCATAGACCTAAAGTATAAATATGACTATTCAGCTTTAGTTTAGGACGCCGTGTCTGGAATAAATAAAACCGCGAACTAAAATAGGGTAGTGTATATCAACGTTAGACGTTAGCAGGGCACATAAACCTCTTGTAATAAGGTTTACATGCACATAAAGATTTTGAAATATACTCCGACTTCAACCTTGACGCTTGACACGGAAGTAATATCTACAAAACACATAAGGCGTCCGTTAACTTATGTGTCATAAAGGATTACCATATATAGTAAAAGTATCGATCTCCAGTCTATACCCTAGGATGTAAATAACTTGAACCCGTAAGGAATGACTTCTGCTTCAGAAGGTATCAAATATGGATGTGCTTGAATAAAGGAAATACAAAATGCGGTGCTTGAAGTACCCGAGGGTATCGGTTATTGATTTAATTATTTTTTCATGTTCACAATGTTTGCTATAATTTTTTCATGAAGTCATAAATCCCAACGTATTTTAATAAATTTATATAGATGAAGACCTTTAAACAGGATGTTCATAGCAAATATTTATAAAGTCCGTTTTAATTAATCTTCTGCGTTTTTATGCTTATACTTGTACCAGTAAAAAATGGTATGATAAATAAAGTCATTAATGGGCTTTAACACGCAACCTACTTTGTAAATATATTTTTTCCTAAATTTCCATTGGAAAGCTCACTTTTTAAAGTTTTCTCCACACAAGTACAAACAATACATAATTAGTGACGAAAACCATTTTTAAAATATGTGTCAATGGCGTAATTCGAATATTTATTAATTGATTGGTCATATATGTACACATACAAACTGAAATCAAAAAACAGAAACAATCAGACGTTATTTCATCGGCACACTACACATAAAACCTTCTTCAGTCCTCATAGTGCCTTCTCATGTTTACTTCTTGGAGATGTCCTTTTGTGACTAAATAATAATACCCAACGGTGAACAATAAAAACGAAGGATATATGCCAATGTCACTTAAAAACTTTCCAGCAAGAATCTCAATAAAACCCAAATTGAATATCGTCTCCGGAGCTAAATAATTTTTTCCCTTTCCGAGGCGAGATTCTCGCCTAATTTGATCTTTTTATACGTCAACCGATGTCGAGCAACTCCACGTTAGAGTTAATAACGAGTTTCGAGGAGTTCTCGGGGAAAGTTTCCCAAGAAGTCTCCGCTAACCCCCCCCCCCCTACTCTGGTCATGGGAAATATATATTGTTTTCGTTCTGGGTTGTTCATTAGTGGTTATAGTTTTAGCGGGTAATTAGGTGACCGTAATTAGATTTAGGTCGGGCGTGTGCTTGTGGGGAGTTTTTACCGTCGGGTGGTCGTTTGGAGAGCAACTCCTCGTTTTCGCTGCTGATTTAAGCCTTTATTCGCTCTATATTGCACTGGAAGTTTTCTGTTAATCCTCATTGATTTTGTGATATCCTTCTTGGCCATTCTGCACTGAAACAAAAGTTGAAATATTTACTATCTTAGTTGCGATAAACAAATGAACTGTCCGATATTAGTGAATCTTCTAATTGGAATTAACTTTAATTCTCTCATTTAAAGCCACTTTCCGGAACGTTTCCTCTATTTTACCATTCCTTATCAACTAATTACCGTTACATTTCCTTCTTATTTTTTATTTTTTTTTTAAACTAATTCTGCTACTTTATTAGCACTCAATGTTTTTCCCTGCTGTCTCGTACGGTCGATAATTTGATCCGCCAGACCTTTTCCAATTACGCTCAGGAATCCGGAACGAATTAACCAAAATACCCCTCCCCGCATTACGACAGTTGGAAACTCGCGAACTCTCTGCGATATCCAGGAATGCAAATTGAATTAGTTCCAACTTCGCTACGTTGAAATTTTTCAAACACTAGGTATATTAGATTACGGCGTTCGAAAGAGTTGGTAGAGATTGTTTCCTTCCGTGCAACTTCCGCAACTCTCACGGTTAGCATTTAATACGATATTATGCTTGAAGTTTGCGCGAGTTGGGAGTCTAGTGGAGTCGTAATCTTAACGATCGACGAAGGAAAGATGCTCAGGGAAATGAGCAAAAAATACCTCTTTGGAGACTGTGGTAGAGACAGGTAACGGACAGTAAGCATAAAGAAACAAAACTTAACTGGAATATACAAAGATTTCCTTGAAGCTTTTTAAATATTAACAACTATAGCTTATAATGTAGTTTTGCCCCTTTTTTGGGCTATAAGTTTAAATTAAAGTATTTGGTGAAGATTTTGAAATTACCATATTAAAATTTATAAAACCATGTCAAAAAACTTTTTTGCAATTGCTTCTAGAGTAATTTTTTTCTTTCGAAAAGCTGACATTTTTATGCAAATTAGGTTAATATGGGGTCGCAACTTTAAAAAATCATAGTTGCTTTGTTTATAATAATTAAGGAACTGAATAAGCGCCATTTTGAAAAGGGAGAGTTAAACTTTTTGTGCAAAAAAATTAAAAATGATAGCACTGCAACAGAATCGCTGGTGATGCTTCAAATGTGTTGCTCGAATAAAGACTGTTGGAAGTAGGTGGTGGGGAACCTTAAAATTTGGATTTTGATGATTATTTTTTTTAATTTGTGATATATCAGCGCGTCTGTTACAAATGTATAATTTGTGCATAATTAAATATTCAAATTAACCATCTAATTTGTTTAGACAATTAACGAAAACTTTGTCGCAATGTATTAATATTTTCAGGGTATATATCAATCAATTTTCAGGGTATCAAATATATAAATGAGTAACTCACACTGTAATAAACAAAATATTATTACAAACAATTAATTTTTTTCAACATTTACAGACAAAAATCCATTGCTCTCCATACATTATTATCGGATTTGATTTAAATATTCTTTTTAACTTTAATTAACTTATTTATAAGGTGTATACCACTAGATGGTTTATAAAACCATGATTTTTTGACCTTTTAGTTGCTAATAACTAAAAAGATCTTTGGATATAACTAAAGTGTCTGACATCTGGGCTATTATTTCATAGCACTGAAAATCACTGAAAGTTTACTTACTCGAGGAGATGGAAAAGAGGGTGAAATATATACAATATTGAATAAATGGTAAGAAACTGGAAAATAGGTACGATTATAGATTGGACACCCAGATGGCTCATAAATGACAATTTCCGATGGGGTGAAAAAAGAGGTAAGGTTAATTTGATCTCGGAGCGGAGACGGCTACATCAGCTAGTCAATATTTATAAAACTAAATTTATGTTAAACACCTTGCTTTAGTCATTAGTGCCTGTCAGACACTTACGGCTTTTATAGTGTATGGTATATGCATGCAATATGACCATCCCAATTCATCATTCCCACCTATACCTAGTCTTCGCTTCTCCCGAACTTCCCCCATGCCCCTCGAACTTTCCCAAATTGATATTATGCCCCCACAAGAAAAAGTATAAAGGAAAGTTCGGAAAACTAACGAACGACGAACGAAGAAGGACCGAGATTTAATTAAAGAGGAAAAGTATTCAAAAAGCCGAGGGGATTGCCCCTGCCCGATTTTTGGTGGATATTGGATAATGTCAGAGGCTTCTTTCGGACGAATAAAATTAGTTTCTCGATATAATTTTATTAGGATTCTTAATGTGGGCAGGAAAAAGCAGAAAGCGCGTTGATGAAATTAGAAGAAAAATGGGGATGGAAAGAGAATTTTATGAATTAATTGCTTGTCTGTAAAATACTTTGTGCATGATATAACATATACAATAATCGTTGTCTCTAAAAGTCATTAATAATAATTCACAAATATCCAAAATACAGGGATCTTTGATGGTGTCTGTTATTTACTATCACAAGTCACACGATTAAAAATTTAAAATATGTTAATAATTGCGGACATACAGTTTCACAATTACCGCCTTATATTTCATTTTAAGTCCAGTAGAATTACGATCTCAATACACGTAAAGTTCATCAGAGCTGCATCTTCTCCAAATGATCTTTTTTCCTCTATAATATGTGAAATAGCACATTGCAATCACTAAAGAAAATTTGTGATAACCTTGAGGCATGTAAGGCAAGTTGAAAAACGTTCAATTTAATAATATAATAAATTTCTTTTTGTAAAAAAATTGAAAGTGACAAATGTGGGGCGAATGACACAACTGATTTTTTTCCTAAAATATCTACGTTTCTCTTTCTTTATTATTGTTTTAATTTGCTCCAACCATACATGTGTCATTAATTCGCTAATTTTTTGAATCTTGCTACTATTTTGTGTGAGGACTTAATTATTTCTATGTACTCATGTTTACATATCTACAATTACTAAGCTACCCTGCAGACTCGTCGTAAATCCAAAAGCTGCCGAATTATTCTGACCCTTACAATACATATCTCCTTCATATTTGTCTTTCAAAGTTGAGTTTCATTCAAAGACAAGCAGCCTTCGCAACTTTAAAAGCAGCAGATCACATTTCCCCCCAAAATCACTACATCTTATAGAGTTTGCGAAATTTTTCCCGTAAACTGTCCAGATACTTCGAACGGAATCCAATAAACGACTTCGGATTTCTTTTGCCTATCTTATGGCTCGCAAAGTGTGGTTTGTGGTTTCTACATTTTAACCCAGTTTTCTATTTCCAGGGTTGCCCCATCGATTCGAGTGGTCTGTCTGGTAAGTAAATTGGAACATGGAGTATTTTTAGTAGAAGAGTGGGAAGGAGGGCGACAAATCGCCATCGATTTTAACGGAATTACGACGGTAAATGTAAAAATTCGCTCGGCATATTTTATACCGGATATTGACGTGCCTGTAATTAATACTCTTAATATCATTCATTTATCAGGTTCGATTGGAGTTTCGCATTCGAAACGTGGACGGGATATTCAAAATTGCGGTTTTTGACAGGTCGGAATGACTTATTTCGCAGGTTTGCGTATCGTATTCGTGAGTCGTACGAGGTCTCTCCCTATTCAAATTTAATGCGAAGTATATTTCGATACCAATGACGACCCCTTAAAATATGGCTTTTATAGGGAGCATTTCATTAGGAAACCAGCTTTAGACAGTCAAACTATAATTATTTCTAAGCATTTGCAACGTTTTAGAACATTCGAAAGGTTCATTAAATACCGACACGATATGTCACGAGAAAAGTTATGTCTGTTCAATATTACTCGTGAAATATGTCTCAAACATTATCCCCGAGAGATACCATTCGTCAAATGTTTAAAGCTGCAGCAGGATACGAATAATGCGGTTAATCTTTTATAAGTGTGTCATGTCATCAGGTCAATTATTAAATCCGCAATATCCATTTGGATCCATATTCATAACTTTATCAGTGACATGACCAATTCAGCGGTTTTAAAAATCCCCAGGTATACGTTGCCCCGTTAATAATACATAGGCTTGAAGGATTTTATTTTACAGGAAAAAAGGAAGGTGATCATTTTGCGGCGTGAAAAGTAAAAATTGTTTAAAATTTTATGCAGGTAATTGCAAAAATTGTCAAATATTTAACTTTTTCAATTTATTATTCCTCTTGTTACTTCCAATATACCATAAAAATTTTATTAGTAGAAACCTATTTTGAGAAACGCGCTAAAGGTGAAATGAAAGACGCGGCTGTTAAGATAAAAATGTACTTTTTTGCGACGGCTCATTGTTTTCGTCAAGACTTATATTTTATATATCCGTTAAAGGAAAATCAACTTTATATGATTTTTATTTCCAAAATAGCGTCTGACGAAGTAGATATTTCCAAATGCTAATTTATTGCTAACTTTGTAACATTTAAAGATATTAAATTTTTTATTTAATTATTTGAAGTTGTGATAAGTACACAGAATATGAGAAAAATTTCGTAGAATGGAGGAAAAATTTTTGTTTACAAGTTCCTGTTCTTTATCCATAAAGATTAAGAGTTGAAAGTGCAAAGTCGAATAGGGTAGTACTTGAATTTATAATAACGGCGAGACCGATTGAAAAAGTAAGATTTTGCTGTAATTAAAATTTGTTATACTTTATATTAGAGTTGCGGTACAGCGGGAATATTAAGCTGTATGCCAGACAAATGAGTAGCTTTAAAATCAGTCAATCAAATCCAGTAGTTTTGGCAAATTTTACCGGATTTTCGTTGATTATGGACTTGTTTTTAAATAATGGGTTTGTTTAAGACATTAAAAGGATGACATTACTAGTACATACTGTAAAACGCATGCTCATTGTGGCATTCCAAGTGGGTTGAATAATTTTTTTTTACTACACTAACATGTATACCCAGGAAACTTCTTCACTTCATAATTCTCAAAAAGCTCACATAAGTCGCAGCAGTAATGGTGATTTTAGGTAAAGCACATGAAGCACAAAATAATCTAATTGCAACTAAGTTGTACACAACTTTTCGAATCTATGGCGAATCAGTGCGCCTTCGCCATTTTACATTCTACATGTGCGTTCATATTCATAAAAAATTGAAGAACAATTGTAAATCAAATAAGTTTTCAAGAATGCAACATGGATCTGGATAAAATACTCTCCTTATTGACATGTAAAATGTCAGTTCATCTTTAACTATTTTCATTTTTAATGGTAATGTTGCATTGAAAATTAAGCCAACGAAATATGGCAAATTTGTTGTTTCATATGTACTTATAGTTTTTCAACTTCTAACACCACAGTCACGATACAGCAAGTTTAAAAATAGTTGAAAACCGCATATGACGTAAAGAATAAATTTAATTTTCCTTTTACTCAGCTTTTTTGTGTATCAACCATGAGAAAACGTTTTCTTGTTATTTTCTTACTTGCTTTCTTTGCACAATTTTATAACGTCGCCCCGAGATATGTACGTAAATACTCGGTAAGTAAGTAACATGTTATTTTCACTTGGATGAAAATGCGTTTTAAAAAGTTCTCTCGTAAATCTGCAAACGTGACACTGGAAGTATTTTTCGGAACACTTTTCTCTGATGATATTTTTATGTATCGCTGGAAATGCGTTTACTTTTCCCGCTCTGGGGTAAGTTAGTCGGTACTGGTAGATTCGTTACGTAAGAAATTAGAATGTAAAAGTGCAAAATTTATTTTGTGACGTTCATCCTGTGGATTTTAAAGAAATTTTTCATAATATTCGAATAATATGTGCTAAAATTTATACATCGGCGACGGTGACAGATTTCCACAACAAAACCTGATTTTAATACGCCGAAGCTCACAGTGAAGGAACCATTCCAAGTTTCAGCTATTGCAAAAATGGTTTATAAAGTATGCAGAGGCTTATCGTTATTTGGAAATCCTTAACAGTTTCCTTTACATTATCCCGGATTTAATCCACTAGCCATCAAAAAGAAGAGTATTTAAGATGATCTTAATATTCCTCCAACGCAACCTGGCACCAGTCCAGCTATTAATTATTCAAAAAATCCATTTACAGTTCGGGCAATCCCGAATTTCCTTGAGAAATCGCCGAAAAATCTCCCAAACTTAAACTTATCGCCGATCCAATAACCTACCCCCTCCATTTTCTATAACGTGCCCCCCAAATATCCATACAACAGATTCAAGTTCTAATCCTCCCAGGGTTGTTTAATGACGACCGGCGATAAGCTGTTAAGCGCTCGGAAAACGCTTAGCAGATAAGAGATTTTCATCCCGAACCCGCTAACGATTTCGACGAAGCGTCGGGAGAGGGAGGTGGGGTCCGATGATAGCGAGCGTGGGGGGCAAATCGAAGATAATCGCGGTGTAGAGATCTAAGTACACTTAGAGAAAACTCTCTAAGTGTACTTAGATATTTCCTTGATTTACTTGGTTAAAGAACTTCGCCAGATATACAGAAACAGTACGTATAATATGAAAGTTTTCATTCGTGTTTGTGTAGCCCCAGCTCGGGTGTGCCATAAGGCTCGAACTTGGGGCCCCTTTTAGTCCTACTTTCCACTACTACTCCACAGAAATCAATTTAAATACATCAAAATGTTATATCTTATAGTAAGCAGAAGACAATAGAATTTTTCCGTGTTATTGATGTTACTTCAGCAAATCAAGCGTTAGGTTTTATAATGAGGAGTACAAGACATTTCAGAAATGTAGATCCAATTGTAACACTATTTCAGGTTTATGTGCTACAAATCAATTTTGACGGTACAAATTATCAGGTAGCAGCAATGTGAAATTCTCTATTAAAGGCTGAAGCCTAGATCATTTTGATTAACATATAATCGCCTTTTGAACGAATCTGTTTGAGGAAAAAATATGGCTATTGATATTGACATTGATATGATGATGACTATTGATAAGTTACTATTGAATTTTGCATAAAACGATTCGTACGCATTTGTGGTGGATGTTAAATCGTGTTCTTTAGCTGCTCAAATTTTCAGAGGAAGTTTACATACGTATTAACGAGGTATCACAAGACGTAATTAATCATTCATCACATGGTTGATCCCCGGTTAGTTCGAGAGCAAAACAATCCCCAACTTCTGATGAGTCAAGAAAAGGCACGGCCACGGCCTTATTACCCGGATTAAATTTCACTAAAAGACTCCGGGCCGTGAAAGCATACACTCTGGGAATAAATCTAAAGTTTGCTAATGCAATGTTTTACTTTGGTGCACGGTGTCCAAGTATTAATTCATCTTTATTCTTTAAGCACGAAACTTGACTGAAATAAGAAATGAAGGATGATACCACATCATCATGTTATGTTTCTTTAAAACTTTCTTATGAAAATCGTGTGTAATGTTAAAGAAAATTTAGCACCACAGGGTGGTTTTGCTTCTTCTGACTAAAGATTTTAGATGAGCACAATCTTGGAGCACATGGATTTTAGATGTATTATTGTAACAGTAGTAAACTTTTCTCAGTCGTTTCTAAAATATTTTGTAGTACTTAATGCAATCAATTCTCAAAATTTTCGTTACGAAGCAGTTTGAATTTGAAGCGTTCTGAATTCAGAGCATTTTTAACGACATTTATCCATTGCACACATTTGTAGAAACAGATCTGTACCCTTCACAGTTTTTGAATTGTTACTTTATTTTCTACCGAAGTACTTGAATTAGACTGCCTTTGGCTTTATATTGTAATGAATAATCACGTAAATTGTTCCTGCAAATCAGAGAAGCAACACTTGTTCATCCTTTTTGCTTGTAATCGAATATGTTACTTTGGTTAATTTACTAAAAGCGGCATACATTTTATTGCTATTCCCTTTTCATAGTTTTTACATTGATTTCTATTTATGTACATAAGCACTTTGCGAATTGCAGATCATTGAACAAAAGGGAGTGAATAAATCTCGCTTATATTTTAGTAAGCATACCATATTGCAAAGTCTTACTTAAAAAATAATAATTTTTAAGTAGGCTCAGTTTCATTGTATAAACCGTTCTTCTATGTACGACTTACGCAATTTTTTTCCGGTTTAATGAAGGTCTTTGTGTTCATGTATTTGCTACCATTCCTCAACCTTTTCCCTTCACTATCTTTATAGGTTTATTTACCTTTATATCATTTTATTCAGTCTTTATTAAGCGACGTTGAGTTTACATTTACATTTTGAGCAATATTAAGACATAGATCATTATTTACATGGACTTTAAATTTATTTGTAAAAGCTATCAGATGCAGACGCAAATAGCATTCAAAGGGCGGCAAAAATAGCGGTTATAGGAAACCACTGATTTTAAATAAACCGACGCGCCTAATGAGTAAAAATAGCTTACTAAAATATAGGCTTTTTCATCGGTCTACGTTCACATAAGAGATACATTTAAGAGCTTTCAATTTTACTCCAGCGAAGATCGAGCGAATCATAGTGTAAAAATAACAGGGTAAGAAATAATAAAACCACGTTATGGAGCACGCCGATAGGAAAATTAATAATTATTATTGATTAAAAACACTAACAAACTCTTATAGCGGACAGTCCTTTTTGGATTGCTTGGTATCATTCGTGTAATACAATTTGATTACAAAGTTGAATCGAAATTGAATATGTAATCAGTTATTCCGAACTTGAATTAATCTACGGGTTATCATGAGGTTCGTGAGATGGATATGCGAATACCGCTGATATTTGATCATCTCAATTATGCCTACGTTGGCCTTATGAAAGTATGTCGGTTATTGGAGTTTGGAACCTGATTGTATTGAGTTATTTTGCTTTTGATTTGTTGGATTTGTATATGCTTTGTAGTATTTCATCACGCTATCGCATACACCTCATAACTCACCCAGTTGATTAATTGATTTATAAATAAAGAATGACAGATTTGTGAGCAACTCTAATTGGTATCTTTTAGAAATTGCGTTTATTTTTCATTAAATATGTAGTAATGATAATGAATTCAATATTGGTAATATCGTATTGTAATTGAAATAATGTGTAGGTAAATAAATAAAACAAAATTAACGTAAATATGGTTGGGCCCTATTTCTTTGTACATCAACTAAGTAAATTTGTTAGATATAAAAATTATTATTATGAAAACTGTTTCATCAACAGAAAATCTGCTGAATAACACTCGTGATTGAATTTTTATTCAGCAGTGTTGATTTTCCTTTCATAATTTGACACATACATCACGGAATATATACACAACCTTCTTATATTAGTGCATTAAATTTTTTTTTCAAAACGTAGGCGTTATTGAAAAAGGTACAAAATTTTTTCTAATTTTGTACCAACTTATATTTGGTAAATTTCGATTTCTATTCACTTCTAGCCAGGCCGTAGTTTTAACCAATCCAGGAATATTTTGTGTGCGCCTTATCAAGCTTATAAACTATATTAGTTTATAAGGATATTTCGCAGAATTTAGACGGTCTCTATTCTATCAAAGAAAAGCAAGGTTTTAAAAATCCAATTAAATTTTTGCGGAGTCAAAACTGTAACGTAACACTTCGTTTTTCACAACAAATTGTTACACGATCACACAGCGTTTTAATATTTTTTTATATGCAATATAACATTGTACATTTAAACCGTGTTTTAGGGTAATTTCCACACATTTTACACCATTTATTGACGACTTGGAAATGGACCGCGTTCACGTTACTATTCGCAATGTTGCTGTGTATAATTGCTTTGTCTGTTAAATAAATCAAGCGGTAATCCATTTTTAAGTAAGGCGTGCAGAGACATGAAATACTAACGAATCTCGTGACCTAAAATCTTGTCAAACTGGTTAATCATACCCCAGGGGAGTTCAAAAGAGGTTTTCAGTTCCAGATTTTACACAAATACATTTGTAATTTATGCTAGTATGTTGTAGAGGCACATGTTTACATGGCTGTGTTTTCCTAAGGCCTCGCATAATTTACCTGTCGATGTGGCTTGTTATTTTCGGCTCACAAAATTAAGCATGCACTCTTTTTCCTTGTCAGTACATTCGCTTTTACATTAATAACGAATTTGAAATATGACAGCTCGAGCCGGTTCCTTTGTTCGCAATCCTATTTGTACACTTTCTCATATCCGTGTTTCACATTCTTTATCCATATAGGAGCTTTGATAGGTCCCCGGGCGTGAAAAGTAATCCAGTTTTTTCTTCTTGTTGTTTACTTCAATATCAAAAATGGAATATTGCTGCTTAGGGACGGGGATCGTTATGCCTAGCTACCAACACAGAAGGGAGGTTGTTACTGCGATCTTTTCTTCAATATTAACGAAAGAGGAAGTGATTTTTCAGTGCGACACATGTGTTCAAGTTGGTGCTATTTGTTATTAGTAAATAATTAGGGGCGATATTGAATAAAATGAGTCAAAGGACACATAAGACTTTGGTAGAAGGATACTACCTTTAAATTGGATCAATTTGTGAAATTCATTTGTATCAGATGCTTAAAATTGTATTGGTGTCAAAGATATCTATTGTTTACAATTGAAAACATTTCAAAACAATGTGAATGTTTCTACCACTGGCTACTTATTATTTACCTAGGGTTTTCCGGTGTCAGACTCTCATCCTTCTTTCTCATGGGTGTTATCCCTTCTTCTTGTCCTCCTCCAATCAAAAGTCATCAAGGCCTAGTAACTCCTTTGGCATCTAAAACGAAATGAAACACAATAATCAAAACTCTGAACTCTCTGAACTGAATACTAAAAGTGTTTAATAAAATCTTTTTGGCAGTCTTTCCATGTAGTCAAAAGACAAGACCGATACGCCTGATTCTTGATTGTAACTGATTTACAGGCACTGAGCGCTCTTAGAGAATTATATAACCAATAATCTCGACACCTAATACTTCTTATCTAAACGACGATTTTATTTTAACGAGCATCTTTCTTTTTTGCCCACTGATAATAAATCCCCTTAATCGTTAAATATGAGTAGCAGTAATTTTTTTGTTCTTAGTCATATAGGCAAGTCAGCCAAGGTCACTTATTATGAATGTGTTACGTTATATGTATTCACTTGATATATTCGGTTAAAAAACATTTGCTTTATTAGTCTGATAATTACCCTTCTAGTTAAAAGTGTATCTACCCTCAATCCGCGGTTGAGAGTCACTAACATTTTAGAGAAATTTGCTAAAGAGGATTTGCTTCGCCATGTTAAATGTCAAAATAAATTGTTTTAAATAATATCGGTAGTGAATGTAAGTTAGTTTCTTTTAGATCTCATTAGCTTAATACTAGCATCTTCTTGGTGCAATCTGGATAACAGCGTGGACATTTTCTGTACAAATTTGAATGAAATAATGCGGTGTATGTTAGTCCCAAATTTGATGATAGGTGAATTTGTCCACAACACACCTGTAATCACAGAAAAGTACAGACCAATACAGACCAGTTGAATTAATCTTCGAACTTCGATCTCTTGTAAATTTCACAAACAGTTCAAGTCAGATCTTTTCTTAGCTACTTTTATGTGCTGTTGACGAATGGTTTCGCTAATAACTGTTTCTATTCGTGTTCTTCTCCTTTTCGATTTCCATTTTCTAAGAATACAAAATTTGTCTTGTAACTTTGGCTTTAATAATTTTCTTTGGCGGGAATAGAGAGTTTATTTCTTTATTGAATATTTTAATACTCCATTTTTTGGGAAAAACCTTCGTCGATTTACGGGTTTCCAATTATTCATAAATCCCCGGAAGCCTTTTTTCTCTCCCTTAAGCGTTATACGTTTCTAACGCACCGGGAAGTTTCAGCAAGGAAGGTGTCATGTTGTTAATAAAGTGAAATAAATAGCTCAAAAAGAATGGATGAAATATGTTCGGTCGAACTTCGCACAAATACACATCGAAGATGCTGCGAGTAGATATTTCGCGAGGATTAGTTCGGCGAGTGTTGGAAATTGTTTTGTAACACCTTGTGATTTATGAGAAATGGGGAGGAAGTTTTTGTTGTTATAGTTACAACTTCAATTCATCTATTCAATTACAGTTTGTGAACGAAATGAGTCCAATATTTTAAAATAATTCTCATTTTTAATCGTGATACGCTCACCACCCCTAATTTGAAACTTACTTGGGCGTTACATGATATTTAAAAATTTTCATAATTCCCCTTTTATTACTCATGAAAACGTTTAAGTAGCCGCTTTCGCCGAATTAATTTTAAACGCTGTTGAATTATTTCCGTTTATTTAATTCTGAAGGAGCAAAACAGAGTTATGTAAATTCGTCCCATCAGAAAATCTTGTATAAAAACCGTTGAGGTCAAAGGAATTCAAGCGATGCATAATGAGGTAAATTTTCGGGGTCGTATTTTGTTCGGGGAAGGAAACATGTAAACAAAATATAAGAAATCATTCAGTTCGTATATATATTGAACGCTACATAATTGAACGACGACAAATTCGCATGGAAATGGGCTAAGTCGGACCTTTTGAAAGTTCAGATATCATTTACGGGGTCTGTGTATATGAGCTTTTTTACACAATATATTTCGTCACAGTAATTATTTAACAGAGCCATTACCAATCGCGATTTTGGTTGCACCGTATACGGTACGGTTTTATTATTATTTGGCGTTTCCTTTTCAAACTTACAGTCTAACAAAAACTTTAAAATAGAGAGCTGTTGTATCCCACGTGTAATATAATTATTATTATTAACTATCATAGTGTACACAGAAAACTTCATCGGTGGATTCTGCTTCTGCTGCACTTGCAAACGTAAAATACATATAAGTAGCTAATATGTGAGAATTATAAGGGACGGTTATAAATTCCTTAGGATATACTAATGTGACAAGTTCTGACATTGTTAATATTACTTTTTGTATGTTTAACAAGCATCCAATTTCGTCGATTGAACCACTTTTAACGCTTCTAACCCTCGAATTGATAAATTTCACTTCGTTTCACCCGTTTTCTATTTAGCTTCCGATATGGCCGAAACGTGAAGCCAATCATGCTCCGGATTGATACTCATGAGCAACTCTCAAGATAAATCGCCAGCATTCTTTCCCTTCATCCATCATATTCCTGCAGGAGTCTCGTAATCTATTCCAACATTTTTCATTTCCTCGGGCTCCATTTCCGAGTTTATTTTCCTGGCCCGCTCGAAACAAATTATAAGGATCAGTGGCAGGATCTGCAAGGATAACGTAATTAAAGTAGACCGCCAATGTTTTCCTTACCCCTCCGTGATGTACGGCGGATCGAATTGGTATATACAATCGCAACTTGATAAATGATTTTATTCCGCCTCTTTTGCGCGACAGTCAATTTCGAACCATTATTTAGAAGTCGCAGTTTTGACCTTACAAGTAGGTTTTCGAATATAATTTAATTTACGTAACGCTGCACCATGTTTTACGTTCATTTCGCTTTATGTTCTAACTCTGCTGAGGGGTCTGAATTTTTCTATTTGCGCCACTATCGTCGGGATTACTTTTTCGCTGTGAAATCTATCCTAAATCACCTCCTAGCGTCCTTTGCGAAAAGTTACCGGAGGTACGTTAACATAATTAAAGATTTAGTTACACCAAGTTAAATAAGGTTTTATTCGGGTAATTCCGACTGAGGCAAACGGTTGATTACCTTTAAAGTTCTCTAAACCTAACATAATCTAATTAAGAGATTCATTAGAATTTAATTAGAGGCAAGATATCTGAATATATTTGATGATTTCGAGACGGGGTTGATGTAACTTTCCCAATTTGCAGTGCGTGTATACGTTGTGTGGTATTAATTTATTATTGGCGGAAGAAGAGTCACGGATTGAAGGAAATTGAAGCAAATAACTGGTATTATGTTTGGAATTTTAGGAGAGTTATAATAAAAACTTATTCCTATAATGAGTGGGCCAATAAAAGCTTCTGTAGAAAAATAAGAACCTTACTGAAATCACAGGATTTCATTCAATACAGCATAGTTCATATATAACTTTCCTCTTTGCTCTGGTTATTCCTTCGTGCTCAAACAAAACTAAATCTCCATGCCAGTCCTTCCGCACCTAAAGTATCTTTTCGTGAATTTTGCATTTTAAATCTCATTAGAACGTTGGCGAACAACGCAGAGAGGAGCCCAGAACTGCATTCGTTCACCTTCTGCCAGGCACGAAAAAATTACGTTGCTTTCCTCTCTCCTGCGAATTTCCTCTTAGCTCTTTAAGTCAGGAGTCGGTCTCGTTCGAACCGAAAACAAGAGGGGTGGCGTAAATTAAATTAATTGGTCGGGACGAGATATCTGGATCCCTGAAGATTACAGAGTTTCAGTGTGATTTAATTTGCGCGTCTTTTCCTCGCTGGTATTCTAAAAACAGGGACAGAAACAGAGGCTGGAGTGGTTTAAAAATGTTTTAAAGGAAAAACCTTTTCACAAACCTGAACCGAAGAGGAATCACACTATCCATAGAATTTTTAACAAATTAATAAAAAAATATTGGGATCCATTGGAGATGCGATTTGGACATGTAATCAAAAGCTAGTTAAGGGTATAAATAATATAAAGGGTACTGGGTCCACAATAACCATTATTTTATTTTTGTTCGTTTTAACGTTCTTAACATCGTAGTAAATAGTGAATATTGAAACTGATTTGATTATAAGGATACAAATGGGAGTTGATAATGTACACAGTAACTGTCCTTCTGGCCATGATGCTAATGAGGCATATATACATGATAATATTAGATATTTACACAAGTTCCCTCAATTACCCTTAAATTGTTATGCTTACGCCTTTAGTTACTATTCACTTCGTCTAATAAAATATTTATTACAGTACATATTATAGAAGAGGATGTTTTTCTAAATGATGTTTATACACATATTATAACTACTTGAAAATATGTCCAATAAAAAATAATTTTTTCCTTCAATAAGATTGTTATTGGCGCTTGATGCAATATAATAAAATGACTTCGATTATAATTTAATTTTCAACATTCACTAACTTTCCCTAAGGATCCCTAAGGATCTGAGGATTGTTTAATCATTTTGCGTTTAAAATTAAGGACGTAAAAATCTGTTCTTTCCTTCTGGTATTTCAATGTTGTATCTTCGGGTCAGGATTTTTAGGTATTGGGTGATTCAATATAACATGGTTAAGATATTTTCGAAGAATTTATATAAACAATAGGAGACCGCACACAGTTCATTGCATAACTGTTGTCTATACATCTGTGTAGAATAATTGTGCAAATTGCTACGTAGACACGAGTATAACGGATAATTACACGAAACCGAGAACATTGTAACATGAATAGTCCTTTCAATTTAGGCGTTCAATAGAGATCGGATTCGATTGGTAACCAGACCTGATCTGGAAATATTAAAAAAGAAACATTGAAATTAGAAAGTATTGTAAAAATTGACAAGAAACCTAAAGGATATTGAGTGCGCAACTAAGGCGAAATTACGTTTTACAAGGACTGGCCGGAATTTAATACCACTGTTTTAACTGAAACGAAATATACAGGATAGGAAATATATAGACCTAACTCTAGGTAAAAGCTTTAACCCTATGCCTTTCCTTATCATGTGATAGGTTTCGTAAACGTTGTGTTTGGCATTTATCATGTACTGATCTATATCGATTGAAGTTTTCTTAAGTTTGTCCAGTTTATTAAACTTTCACAATAACCAATGAATTGTTAGTATAGCGCAGCGCACTACGTGAAATAGGTTTTAACCATATTGTTACCTGTAGATCTAAAAAGGTTTTCTATTACCACCTGTAATTATTTGCATGTTAATACGAAAGAAATCAGAAACACCTCTTGTTATGTTTTCCTGTACATTTGAATGTCTTGAGAAACAGCAACCCTACTATGCCATGAAATACTAAATCACTATATAAACTAAATAACCCTGTTCAAAAATAAAGGTGGCGTAATGTGATATACATGCCCGAAAAGTAACAATGAAATAAATTTAAGCACGCTGGGTGCTCAGTTTTATATGTCACTTAAAGCACGGATCACGTACTGCCGATTTTTATCCCAGATTGTCCAGTAATTGGTCTCCTGAGGCACCAAACTCTATTATAATTCTACTACCGATAAATATTCCAAAGACAATCTTCGCTAACGAAGTCTTCATGTCATCTCCTAATCCCGAAGCAAATTGGACGCTTCTGAGGGGTAATTTCTTCTGGACATCTACCGGGGCGATATTTCACCGATGTAAAGATTACGTCGAAATTGTTCGGGAATATCCGTATGGACCTCACGGCAGCTCCACTCGGAGAAACTCGATTACTTATAATTAAGGCGACTCCATCCGAAACACCAATTACGAATCCGAATCAAGATTTATGGTTGCAAGGTTCCCTGTGGGGAGTGAGTGCACTCCAAAGCGAAGTGGAATTGCTTTCTTTGTCTTTTTTATATAAAACGAAAAAATTAACGAGAACATCGGATCCTCCTCGGGAATTTAATTGTAGTTCTGGTGCAAATGGAAATAAACGAGACCGGAGATTAGGTCGGAGAGTGAAGTTTTGAAATTAATTTCAACGTTTACGTGGAGAAGCTGAGAAAGTCTTTCCTTAAGTAATCGTAAGTTCTCATTCCCCGTTCGATTACAAGGAAAGATAAGTTTAGGGGTTTCGGGGCACGACAGGTGCGAAGAATCTTACGCCAATTAATCTCTCGTGAATTCCTCATTACCTTCGTCGCAAAATTTGATTTAATAGATCTTTAGTACGCAACACTAATCATCAATTGCAGTAGATTATACTGAGTACTATCGTGAATTAAAGAAAAAATCATTGGTCTAGTAAAGTTCCTTGTGAAAGATTTTTCTATAAATTTTATTCCCATTAATTCCTCCAAGTATACTAGGAATTTACTTTTGATTATTGTCGAAGCTTTTCTTATGTTCAGAAGTGTTTTGAGAGCAATACTCTTATAATACAAGAACAATACATAGATAAAAGCTCTTATCAAAAAATGTTACATGCCACATCGGCTACTTGCTAATTTTTTATCAATTAATATGCTAAATTAAGCATAATCCCAAAATTTCACACACCCGTGTATATGAATTATATCTCGACATAAATACATGGCTTTATTTTTTATTCAGACTTGCTTGCTTACGCGTATCAATATTTACTCATCTATCGTCCATACTGTGGAGTCCTTTGTTTACCCAATAATTTGTGGGACGTGTGTACAGTACATAATTTTACCAAGCGAATATTGATCTCGTCCGATAATTTGAGATCTGCCATTTTAAACAGAGTGAAAATGGGTCGCAACAATAATAGACTATTGCCTGTGTAATTTTGTAAGGAACAGTTACGTTAAATAGGTTTTAGTGTTACATTCGCTTATTACACTCCTAACAGGGACGTAACAATACAGCAGCGGGTCTGTGTTTGAGCTTGCAAATAAATTTGCCATAACATGGGTTTCTACAAGGGGCGAAATTCTTCATGGGATTTCATAAGGTAAAATTATTAAAAAACAGAAGCCATTGTATCTAGTCAAAAATAAATATGTTAAAAAATTACGTGAAGGGAATACATACATAGTGGTTAACCATACCACCATGTTAACATTGTGTTTAATAATAAAAGCTGCTAATTATATTATAAATATAATTTTCATATTTCAGTTTAATTTTCAATAGTACCTACGTAATTTCCGATGTTTGATAGTCACCGTTAAAGATGGTGTGAAAGTCACGGACCAAATATTTCAAAAACACGTGCCCAATCACATAGTAAAATCGCGTAAAAATAACTTATACCCTTCACATAACTTTTCCTTGCGTTTATTTTTCATTGGGGCGAAAGGTTTGACAATTATGAGAAATTTAAATAATTTTTCCAGTCCAATTTTCCGGTTTTACATATTATATTTGATTAAAATAAGTTTCATACTAATATTTATTGTATCAGCAAGAATATTTGTCTGTCCAAGTAATGGTTCAGGAAGTAGCAGCACGTTTTTCGAGAAAACAGGGAAATTAAATTGGAAAATGTGGATAAAATTTTGGAAAATTCAATAAAGACGTCAATAACAAGTTAAATAATTGTCATGTTCAACAAAATTCCTATTCTCATTTTTCACAGGCCAAAAACTGACAAAAATAACTGGCATTGTTAAAATATGGATATTCCTATGATTATATACATAGTCAAAACAGGTAAAACACATTTTAAAAGAAATTGGTCAAATATGCTGTACTTGGATACTGCACTTATTACTATACTAGTCGCTGAAGGTTGGAGAATTATACTTGCAGAATTCGCCTATCTGTTCCACATACCCA
This sequence comes from Cryptocephalus primarius, assembly GCA_963576515.1. Taxonomy (NCBI): domain Eukaryota; kingdom Metazoa; phylum Arthropoda; class Insecta; order Coleoptera; family Chrysomelidae; genus Cryptocephalus; species Cryptocephalus primarius. Next base: position 13,660,976 of record OY754942.1, on the reverse strand, counting down.
ATGAACTCTGTTCAATCATTCTGGATCCTTACTAATAACTTTAATTCTTTTGTATATAACTCAGTGGTTTTAAAAAATATCTGATATATTCTAGTCAAATAGTTTAACCAATCAACTGGTCCATAAATTTGTTATTCTCCATTTTTCAATGTTTTCACAAAGAACCACATGAAGACGGGGCAATTAAGTACAAAGTAATATGAAACAAAATGTTATGAAATGTAAATCCATCCATCCAAATCCAAAAATCTTATGAACGTTAATAGATTTTGCCATTATTTTTTCAAATTTCTACTGAATAATATAACATGCATACAATTCTCTAGTGTCCATAAAACAATGGTGAATTCTAGTCACTATTTCAAAATTCACCCAATTTTTTTCAATTGACTATCACTCTGCCAATTTTCGAAAAACTGACCTTTCCAAGCACCTGATTCATCAATTCAATTTCCATAAAAGAAGACAGTTATTCAGCAAATTCACCTGGGTTTGTTCCCAGAAATTAATCTCCTAGTCTATTTCTAGAGGCTGAAACTTTAACTCGGCAACTCATACAAGAATCAGAAAATAATTAGATCACGCCACCGCCACCAATTCCGAAAATACGCACTTCACGACATTTTGGTGGATGCGCTGTGTCTAATGGAGGTACGCCATTTTATACTCCATAGCTTCGTGAATTCTAGTATAGAAAGTGTTCTTGTATGGAAAGTCTTCATGAAATTACATTAAATAAGTCCACCAGCAAAATTACTCGTTCTGAAGGTTCTTCAGTGACCTGCAAGACTGAAGAGTAATGACTGAATTCTAATTATATATTCAGATTCGAAAGGGAAAAAACGTAGGATAGATCCACTATCTAAACTCCTCGATTTTTCAGAAGTTCTTCAGTGATTTGCTGAAGAATGTAGAGTGTCGGCTAATTTTCAGCCTAGATACGTGCTCAGCAGGCTGAAGTACACTGGAAAACAACTCTGGCATATAGAATAAAGACAGTTTTTGTTGTTACTCTGTATTTGATTAACTTTTCACAAAAACACGCAAATTTCATTTATATTATGTTGTGTAGAGATTGCAAGTTTATTTTTCACTCATTACTCTAATTTTTTTCAATAATTAGCATCGTATTAGCTTTAATTAACAAAAATTACGTCGATGCCATAATTCCTGACGAAGACATACTTTTGAAAATTTTTTTGTTGATACCCCATGGTGCGGCCCTGCCCTTTGTGATTTTATCAACCTTACTCGCCCAATAAACGGCCGAAACCCTAAAACCCCTTTGACGCAATTGCTCCTTACTTCCCATTTTTGGGGACGCAGCACATATACGAAAACCAAGAGTTCAAAATAGTTACTCGAATCCGTGTGGGAAGACGCAATTACTTTCACGTACTAATTGTCTAGTGAACAAAGTTTACCCCAATTCGAAACACGTTAAAATAAACTTTACTTGTTACCATAGAACGAACTTTACTTACAATTTAACAGTTGAATTGAAAAGTTAACTACGGCATAAATTGCGTTAGTTAAACTTTACACAAGGTGCAGAAGAACTTCGACATAAGTGAAAGTTCAGGTGAACATTTGTATCAAAATTAATGAACATGTTTTGATGTGTATGTGTGTATAGCTTGAAAGTGTCAAATGAGTATTTCAAGTGAACCGTTATATTTAGTCAGGCATGTATATGAGCTGTACTTTTGATGTAAAGTTGATTTACAAAAAAAATCGTTACTGGTGTGATTGATGCTTTCGTTGCCGATCGATTTTCAGGTGCATATGTGTTGTACCGCAAAAGGAAATGAAAACTTTGTCTCACACACGATCAAAATTTCAACACTTATGAAATTAACAAGCAACACTTCATTATCACTTCATTTCACACGTATATTGTGGCCAGTGCCATTAATGACAATTTACAGCAATTGCTTTCATGCCGCGCGTTAATAGCATGACATTACAGGCCAAGAGAATGTGAGAGTAATAAGGTCGACTTTATTGAAAATTTTATGAAACTCAATCGTGGGGTAAGTGGGCAACGAACATTCCATCGTGTATGACCCTGCATAGGATCATACGGGAAATATTGTATATTATGATCAGATTTTTTAATCTTCTACACGAATCCCGAACCATACTTTTGGAGCTCACTTTTATTTTCCTTACTTGAATTTCCCCCCTAAAATTGGCCTAGTCCAGGTGATCTAATTTTAACTGTGGCAAAAAGGCTTATTTCTCTCATAAATGCCTCCTGAAAACTTTTTTTAGTAAAAGTTTGTTTGTGCAGAGCTGTCAAATATTGTTTTTAATTTGCAATAAACAATTACATGTTGACGAATTCATTTTCTGCTTTAAGGTCGAGTATCTCTTTAACCTCATTCATTTAACCTAACAGTTAAATGAGTACAGTACAGTAACAGTAAGAAATATGAATAAACAACCACATGTCACACTTCTATATTAGCTCTACGGCACTGTTTTTATCGTTTGAAGTTTCGAAAAATCAAATTTCTTGTTATAAACATACCGTCTAATATATTAAATAGCACAATTAATTTCTACCGGTTGTTATAATCTGTTATAACGAACTGCCTAATGCATTACTCAAAGAGCTCATGGCATTAAGATTAAACGTTCAGTATTTTGGTAACGCCTTGTCTACCTTTATTGTACTTCTTTCTTATTTATAACTCTCCTGTGGGACCGAAAGGACGTTTTATCCTCGAAGAGAAAGGGATAAAATAACACCTTTGAGGGTATAAAGAGTAATTAAGGTGATTTGCTTTCTGTTGCAGTCAACATCGTAAAGTGCGGTGAGGTTCCTAGGAGTCGTGACTGTATTTGTCACTTTTCGTGAATCCGGCTTTACCTTTCTATCGCAAACGCGGGCGGCTCCGCTTTAAAACCGGTTCATTAATAGAAATTTAAATGTTCATTGAAGATTCTAACGATAGACACGTTTTCATTGCAAAATTTAATGGCATTCGTTACGAGGACGCTTTTTGTAAATGATTTCACTTTCATTTTCTTGTGATTATTTTCGATTAATTTGGTAATTAGGAAAATTGTATAGAAATACAGAAAATTTGAACAGAACTCACTTTTACGTAAGAAATATTAACAAACATGGCTAATAAAAAGTCTAATTAATTAAGATAATGTTTTCGACTGCTCTAGTTCACAGAATTAAAATTAATCAAATTTAAATCGAAATTGCTTTCGAAGGTAGTTTGTATAATTTAGGGTAAAACAGTTTTGTTTGAATTGAGACTTTCTCCCTTCTTATATGGGGTACTCATATAATGAGAAAGTATTGTTTTCGGGTCGATTTTTTAAGGCTTATTTTGACGTTTTGATCTGCAAGGAGGCCAAAAACCTTTTTGGAAATATGTAAGTGTGTGTGTGATCTACTTCTTCTTACAACTGTAAATAGTGAAAATCTGAAACTTTGTATTGGGGTTTGTTCTCATGAAAGCTTGAATCTATGCCTTTGCGGTTAAAATCAGTTAAGGGCAAAGGGAACATTATTACTCTTGCCACTTTTGTGGTCTCTCAAAATGGAGCTCAGCGGGTTTTTATACTGTACATATTTAATCTACTCATAACACTATTTGCCTGATCATCTCTGAAGAGTCATTTGCCTTTGTGAATTTTCGGTTTTTCTCAAATTTCACACCTTCTTACTCAATTTTACATCAGAACTGCTACGTTAATGATCTATAATTTTCATCTGAAATATATTTTTCTAAAATCGCCCTAAAGGCACTTTACCCTTGAGAATTTTTAAACAGCTTATGTAGAGTGCGTGCCTCATATAAAATAGTTGTACGATAGACACATCGTCAATTTTCCCATCATAAACGACAAATTTCAGTTATTTTAAATTGAATGGCTTTAAGGAAACTCACGAAATTCACCTTGCCCGGGAACACAACGACCATCGCAGTAATACATCTCTTCCACATACGGGGACGCAAAGAGAATTTTAAAATTTTTCATACATCCCTTGTATAAGTCTCCTATTTCTCGTTGTGTCTATGCCGGAACAAAAGTAACTTCGCACATCATCGTCATGGCAGTAAATAATAGACGAACGTTGGGAATATAATTTAGAACCCACACCGAGTTTACGGACTTCGAAATAGCTTTTGTTTTGGGTTTGCAAGGCTGTATTGCGGGACGTTGTGGGCAAGACGAGGTTATCCTAAACAGATATTCGGCAATCGTAATCAAAATACGGAAATTATACGAAACGAAGGACCAGACGAAACTAAAACTAGTCGTGTTTGGTGCAGAAGTTCGAAATGAGGAAGGAAAGGGATAACATATGTGTTTTCAGGTTTTCAGTTTGAAGCACTGAAGTTGCTTTCCAGAATAAGCTGAAAAGGGCCGCATAAATAATAAGTTCATAAGTAAAGAGATTAAACTTTTTTAAACATTTGTTGTATTATCTTTAATTTGTACTCAGTGTTAATGAAATCATTTTACTGATTATTTAGAATTTTGATGAAAACATTTGTGATTGTTTAATTACATTTCCTCATGAACATCGTTATATTGTAAATGTGGGGTAAAACTATGTTCTTAACCCTTCACTTTACGTGCTCTAAAAACAAACCCGAATGCTTCTTAAAAACTTCTTTGCTCTTCCTTCTCTTTAGAATGTTATTAAAAAATTTATTTTCAACTCCTGTTAACTCTTTTAACAAAAATATGCATACTGTTATCGTTTTTATTAAAAAAGTTGGAGTTGTCGCGCAACTCCGTACCACAGTTTTCTGCATACATTTTCATACGGGAGTTCATGTAACATTCATAGCAGTTTGATTTTTTTCTAAGTTGAACACCAAAATGTAATGCGGTTTGACATCCGCCAAATGGAATATTAACATAATGGGCGGTTTCTTAAGGGAAGGTTTTGTATATCGGGCGGTATTTCCATTACAGGAATAAAATCGATCGTCTGCGAACGAATGAGAGCATGAATTATGTATAGGAATTCTATTAAAGTAATATTAAATATGTACATACGGATATGTAACGTATGCAGGATGTTATGTAAGAAGTTAATCAAAAAAAATAAGTTCCTCCTACTCCTTATATTCCTATGGATTATAAGGGATCAGTTCAATCAATCCGTTGATTCAGATGAAAGTTAATGTAAGTCGTATCAAGTATTTGTGAAATTTAAATTCACACTGAATTAAACTCCATTCAAGAAATAGAGTAAATATCGACATATAGGTTAAATTCATTCCACTTCAAGTAAAAAATTCTTTGTTTCCTACAGTAATTTATTTTTTAGATTATTTTTGAAATTTTGAAAAATTCCGCAAATAAAAAATAATATAATTTAGCGTGAGTTAAACCTTCAACCATAGTTTTAACAGCAATTTTCACTTTGTAAGGATTTTTCATTTTGTAGCTCTTAAATCGAGTCACTTAATCATACGTAGAAAAAGCAAGCACAAAGAGCAACAAGACTAAATTATAGAAAACAAATATATAAATAAAATTTCTCAATAATTTCTGCTTATTGCTTCAGCACAAAGACTAAAACTGTAAAAACGTATTAAAATGTTGATTTGAATTAAGCTAATTTGTTCCTTATTAATAATAAAAGAATCCTCAGCTTTCAACAAAAGACTATTAAATTTAACGATTTCCAGGTTCATGATAAGGAAAATAAGATAAGGTTAATTTAATAGCTTTTTTTATTATGCCATCAAGATTATTATCAGTCGCCAATCTTGTTACGAATCAATAATGCAATACTGTAATAGGTAAAATTTAGATCATCAATACATCAAAAGAAAGCTAATTTTGCAATCTTGATACTGTTTAGAAATGAAATTAATCGATATTTATTCATAGATATATTAGCAAAAACAAAGTAGATAACACTGCTCTGTAAGTATAGTTCTTAGTGGGAAGCGTCTAACGAATTTTACTTGATTTACTATAATCCTAACTAGGCTTATTATTTATCGTTATGGAAATTAAATAAACTTAAAACAACTATGGAAATATTTTTTTTACATTTTGAACGTGTAAAACATACAAATCTGTTCAATTATCTAAGCAGTACTGTGACTATTAACTATGAATTTCTTCAGAAGATATGTAACTTATTGACTTAAAACATTTATATTTGACTTCTTTGTCCTTTTAGAACTGTGTGACTACTACTTGTTCTTTTTTCATACTCTAATGGTAGTCGTCGATTTTTCATGTGACCCAGTTTGAAGTGCTATTCGCTGTAACGTTGTCAAAACGCTGTTCGATATAATGATTCAAATTAAATTTATACCATTAAGGACGTCTTTTGAAATTTTTGTATCCACCGCTTTTGCGGAATAAAACGTAAACGCTTATAAAAGTGTTGCGAATCGCGGCTCTGAATAGCACTCAAAAAGTTCGAATATGAGCGCAGAGCTAAGCGAGCTATTACATCAAGTGCTTATTCCTAGGATTTCTATTCGTACATGTACATACTGTAACGCATGAGAAATCAAACTAATTTGTTTTCGTGCTTCTTTTTAAGCACTAACCGTAGTGGAAACGAACGAGTACGTAACGGTGCGCAAACATAAAAAGTGTTGGGAAATTAGGAGGCAAGGAAATGTGCGCAAAACGGCGAAAGTGATTTATGACTTATCACATTTCCTGAAGCAATTCGGTTTGAAGTGCCGAAAATACGTCTTGTATGGCGTCTGAGAAAAATGGATAAGGTTAAAGTTGGAGCAGGTTAACGTCCACAGCAGTTTTGTACTTACAATTTTTTTTTGAAAATAACGGAAATGTGTTGCTGTCAAAGGCACCAAGAAAAGAAATTATTAATGCACTCGCTTTACGAAAAAACCTTTGTTTAACAACTTAACTGAATTTATAAAAGAAATGGACTCTTTAGTCACGGGATGATCTTTTTCCGAAGAAATCGACTTCTATGGGACATTCTTTTAAGAAATTTTTCTCATACAGAAGATCAATTTAAAAGCAATGAAAAAAATTAACTCAAAAACACGACTGTCAAAAATCCAACTAATTTGATTAAAAAATTAAATAAAAAATAAATAATACATAAAATATATAATAAAATAAAGAAGACAAGGTATTGAAATTCAAATCCTTTTAGATTTAACAAGAACGTTATAGACGATTAAGTGCAATCATTCTATTAGATTTAAATTATTTCTCAATATACGAGGGTCGTTTGAAAAGTCCATGCAAAGTCAAAGAGGTACGTACTGGTGCGTATCGAGGTTATTTTCAATTAGTTGCATCTTCGAAAAACACCAACACTAAAGTTCGAAAAACACCAAGTATGAGCTAGCGACGTCTATTTCTTTGTGTTTGACATTCGTGTGAATCGAGGAACTCAATTATTTTCAAAAAATATGGTCGCAAAAGGGATTTCGTGTGTTGGTAAAACATTATGAAAGACAGAACGCCTCAGGTGACTAAATAGAGGCCTAATAAACATTTTGTTGACTATGCACCTTCGATTAAAACAGTATGAGCACAGCAGAAGCTTAACGATCTGGAAGCCCTGCTGAGGTATCTACCCCAGAAATCACTGGTAAAATCCATGATATGGTGATGGAGGCCAGAAGAGTAAAGGTGCGTGAGATTGCTAGTGCTGTGGGCATCTCAAATGAACTGGTACATAATATTTTCCACCAATGTTTGGACAAGAAAAAGCTAGCAGCAAGAGGAGTGCTTATATCGACTTTAGTTAATCTTTTGACATTCGCCTTGTATGGTTACTTAAATTTTTTTCTATCTTAGTCACTTGAATTTACAATTATGGTCGACATGGTTACTCGACAATTTTTCCAAGCCACTAATATCCTCTGAGAAACCGTTCGGTCGTAGGTGCCCCTCCTATCGTGTGTGACATTTGCTCCTCAAACAGTTTCTGTCCAAACATTTAAAACCCAATAAACCCATCAAACTCGAACCAGAAGGATCCGGAACAGAGCGTTATGTACTGATACCGAGGGCAACTCGGAAAGCGTTCAAGTCAAACAGGCACGTAATGAGAAGTTCCAATTAAAAGGATGAACGAAAGGGCTCTCTCGGGTGACTTGTACAATTTTGTTGTAAGCCCTTACGTGACTCATTACAGATGTGGAATTAATTAGAATATAAAGTTGATGACTACCGATTTCAGGCTAATGATAATCGAGCGCCGGTTATTTATGAACGGGATTGTGGGGTAGGGAGCGATTTAAATTTATCGGGAATTAAGGTGTTTCCGACGTTTATTAAATTTTTGCACGTTACGGATTTAATTTCGCTAACTGGGAACATTTTACGATTGTACTGATTGCCCAAGGGTTTACTTATCTACCTAGCACAAATTGATTACGTTAATCCGTTTCAGAAACTTTCGATTATGCTAACATCCCTCAGATTAGTCTCAGTAATTGGGGCACTAGGTAACGTTTCCTCTAATTAGCTGCGGACGTGGCTATCTCGCTCCATTCCTCGTTATATTACTAATTATTTCCAGATTTCGTTGAACTCACGTAAAATACTTCAGAATAATATCTACTAAAAATTCTTACGTACCCAAACTGTAGTTACTAACAACTCACAAATGGGCAGAAATGCTTGTTACGAACTTTATAATACTGTAGCGTTTCTACGTACAAAGAGGCTTTACTCTTCTAAAACTACAGCCGTCTTTACACACAGAGATTTTGTACTACACTGACGTCAGTATTTACATTTCACAATTACATAAACAACTCTTGTTTTCCCATAACAACGACCTATACGGGGCATTCGCTACACTATCCCTCCCCGTCTTCAGGGTCGCCCTCGACCCTCGGACGATCTACTTCCACAGCAGTCCATATCAGCGAACTGCTACTGCTACGGGTACTGCTACAGCTACTGCTACTGCAACTGCTACTGTTCCTGCTTCGGCTACGGCTACTGCTACGGTTACGGCTACTGCTACCGCTGCTACTGCTATGGTTACGGCTACTACTACTGCTACGGCTTCTCCCCTTCTTCAGAGATTCCGCCTGATCCTTGCCAAATCCATTTGATTAACTCCATTGAGCGGGTTAGACTGCAAATCTTGTACAAAAATTAATCAGCAGCAAATCGAAATCAAGCAGGCCAATCCTCTTTCTGACCATGAAAGACACCAGGGATGACCAATCCCATCCAATGCTCCAGGTAGAAGAGGGACCTGTCTCTTGAAATCCTCCAAGCAGGCCAATCCTACTTCTGACCATCAGAGACACCAGGGATGACCAATCCCATCCAATGCTCCAGGTAGAAGAGGGACCTGTCTCTTGAAATCCTTCGCTGCTCCTGCAGTTACTGAAATCCCCAGCAACTGCTTCATGGTTCCAGACGCACAACCCAGTGGTCAACCATCACCAATTCTTGTACTAAAGATGAACAGCGCCCGTCTCCCAATATGAGTTACAAATGTGGGTGTAGCACTCAAACGGGCCACGCGCGCCAGCCGCACGCAGTCAATCCATTCGAGTGTTATCCTAAATCTAACTTAGCTGTAAGTCCTGTGGAATCTCGAGTCGCGCCAGCCGCTCAACAACTCCATAACGCCGCACAGACTGCACTCCTCGCCTCTCCGCCGCGTGCCATCGCCATCACTTCTGTACGCCATCCCAGGTCCACCAAAATTTTTCCGCTACTTCGGTTCACCAAATCCCGGACGAGCCCCCAAATTTGTAGCGTTTCTACGTACAAAGAGGCTTTACTCTTCTAAAACTACAGCCGTCTTTACACACAGAGATTTTGTACTACACTGACGTCAGTATTTACATTTCACAATTACATAAACAACTCTTGTTTTCCCATAACAACGACCTATACGGGGCATTCGCTACAATACCTACACTAATTTACTCTACATAACTTCATCAGCATGGAACAGGTAAACTTAAGGTAAAGTGAGTATTGCATAAAATTAAGGCAAGTTTTGACAACTGAGGGAAAAATCGAAGTTTAGAAATTCGTTTCAATTTCCCTGATGGTACTTAGCTAGAGGTGTAATTAGTTAGAGGGGCGTAAATAAATTATTTTGACGATGGTGTCTTAGTTACTTTACCGCGCATAATGGTACAACATAATTTAGAAATTCAGCTGACCTCGCTTATAATCGACTTGAAGGGATCCTTCAAAAAAGTCAATTATAACCGAAGAATTTAACGCTAAATATTCACAAACGCTACATAATTAATACTAAATATATGTATTTGGGTGTCGAATAATCATAATTATAACAGGTGGTCTAAAATTTTGGTTTGATTTTTTTAAATTCTAATGTGATATGAAAATATCTAAAACGGCCACTGCACCCAAAGACGATTCAATAGCATTTTGGGATTTTTTCGGACATCTTTTGTCTTATGACACCAGCGATTCGCTAACAAGTAAGGCAATTTGTTTAATTTCTTCTAAAAATTCATACTACCAGCGGTTATCCCTAAATGCCAACGATCACATTTTGGTGAAATTTCCTTAACGACCTTTTTAGTAGTAGATCTAAGTAACCTAACGTACTTAGGTACCTTCCCGTTCGACTATAAGGATGATTGTTGTTAAATTAGATTTGCGAAGGATGCTTTTTGTTCAGTATTTACTAAAATCTCGTTATCTCGTATTTGATTACAGTGAACTTCTTGGGAGAATTGGTTAATATCCAAAAGTCAATCTTAACCGGGTCAATTATAACCCAACACATTTACATTTGTTTCCCTATTCTTATATCCGGGACCACAAAAATACTCAATTATAGCCGATGGTCAATTTTATTCGAGTCAATTATACGCGAAGTCGCCTGTATTACTCAAGTAATTTTCCTCTGGACAGCAATTATCACTTCACTGCACTAATATCGAAATGAAATCTGAAAAAAAAGGTAGGAATCCTTCAGCGAGATTATAATTAACCCAAGACGTATGACGTGCGGTGCATGCAATGGATGATTGATTCATGGGTTGTTTACCTGCATCAATAACAACTCTATTGCATTGCAAACGATATGAACTGTTGTGTGAGTTTTCTCGACAACATTTGCTCTCTACACTCCTTACTAATTGTATTGCATGCTGTTTTAGCATGCTGTTTTAGATGTTTTATAGCTAAATCCTCGTTTTTCTAATTCCCATTTGGCTTCAAAACGATGGATCAAGCCGATAAGTTGAGCGTGATTGGTAAAACGTCCGGGCGGATTTTTGAGCTTCGCATGCGGGCACTTAAAATGCTAATCATGCTTCTGATGCATCGCCTGCATCGCTAATTTCGTCCGGCACTAAATTACCCCTTTGAGAAGGATAATTCTGCATTATCGGTGCAGTGTCTCCTGGATGGTGACCGGGAGCGTTCCCTGACCGAGAAACTTCGCCGTCTTTTAACAATTCTTCCAGATCATCCAATTACTATTCCATGAATAATTCAGTAAAGCTTTTCAGGTGGTGTATATCGATCAGAAATTCCGTTGCCGGATCGATGACGGTTTCTTCGTGACTGGCTAGAATTTCAGCAGATATTTCGCGATTCCGCTGTTTATGGACATTTTAGCTCTCCATAAAATACGTGACGATATTCGAAATTTGGGTCTAGCAGCGGTAGTAACAGTAATAATTTAATGGCGAGGCGAGTTTCCTGTTCGTTACAAGGGTCAGTAACACAACTACAAACAAAGTAAACATTTATTAAACCCAGCTGTAAAACTAAGCTGATTACGAATCGTTTCTCTTTAATTACCCCGCGTTGACGCAAACTGAACTAAATAACGGAATCGATTCAAGTTCTAGACTAGTCCGCAAGTGCTCCATAATAGTTCCGATTATCTTTCGGTGGAGGAGCTTAGACGGGAGACGTCAAGGCTGATTCGGTGCTTTTCACGTGATCGAACGTTCGATTTAATAAGGGAAGTGGTCTGAAGCGATTAGTTAAGAGCTAATGGATCAAAGAACGGAATCAATTAACTGAGTGTGCAGAACTAATTCTTTTAGTGAAATTATTACTGATCAGATAGTGTATATAATGATAAGATGTAAATAGAAGGATTATTTTACTTTATTTTTCCTGTAAAAGTTGTTTGCGATTTACCTTTTGAATTTATTCTTGAGGTATCTGCATCTAACTTGTTTCTTTTAAATTCGTTGAACTAGTTCGTCTAATGGTGGTTATTTAAAAACCTAATCCACGAGAAAACAATTTCAAATATTTACATTATACACTTCTGTTTTAATTCATGATTTATAAAGCAATTATTTACATTAACAAAGTTTTCACATTACACCTCAAATTGGATCAGGCAACCTCGTTACAGTTAATTCGAAATTATGTGGTTCAATTAGACTTTATTATGTTTTCCGAATTTTCTGTTCACTTGCTCATAACGAGAAAAAACAGAAGGCTGGTATCCTTTCGAAATATACACTCACCAATGTTACATTATTTATCTACTTCTTTTATTTCCAGTAAATTCATTTCATTCGGGTAAACGGTTTTTCTTCCTTTGCTGCGTTAATGCTTTTCTCATTTGGGCCCTGAATGGGCCTTCGAAATTAAGCGTGGCTCAAAAATGGCTACTCTCTTTTAACGAAGTACATCGTGTACGAAAGATAACATATTTTACTGCATCATAATTGTCGCGCAACAATAGGAGCTGGAAGTTGTTGGTCAGAAATTACTACTTCATGCTTGAAATAGATGATGTGGGATTTTATGAAATTGAATACGGACGAAGTGCAGAAATTCGACTCAGGAAGCTACCGCAATTACAAACTTGTTTTTTGTTAAACGTATATACAGTAAACGTGTAGAAAACTATGAATTTAAAGCAATAAAGGACTAAGATAACTTTTTGCGGTATTTACCACTCTCGTGGCACTCCACAACTTAACTCTTTTGCTGCTATCGTATGCCTACCTACAGTCAATAAATAGATTGTGCCGGCCTTTGTTGAATTCCTAGCAGTTTTGAACGTTGTTTCTCCGAATTCTTCCTAAATCCCTTAACATCCTAATTTTATCCCAACTTTCCATCGTGACGTTTTCAATCGATCCGGCCCAATCAGTCCCCTCGGCTCGATTTAAATTTTGGGCTCGATTTTCATTCAGGTTCGTTCGGCGACGAAATAAACTGTGCCCGTACGATGGCGCTGTTTAAGAAATTAAAACCTTTCACGTCCCGCAGGAAAACATAAAGTCATGCGGAAAAAACTAGAGCTAATTTCAGAGATTGAAAGCGTTCGTTTGCTGATAAAATTATTCTCGCAAATACAAAAAAGGTTTTCCGAGAGGGAGAGAGAAAGAGGGCGAAAGAGAGTGGACGAAGGAAAAGCGTCGCAAAAATAAACCGCTAATTTGAAAATTGAATTTCTTTTGAAGGCGCAGGGAAATTGAGGATGAAATATAATTGTGGCGACATCATTCTAAAACGTTTTCAAGATATTCGAAGTAATTGGTCGGCAGCGGGGCGCTGTGAATAATTAATGGCGAGGAGACGGTGGCGACGAACCAGCAACAACTTCCAGTTTTGTGGAGGAACAAAATTAGCCCTCATTCACCGTTCTGCTCGGTGTCTGTTTTCGTTATAGATAATATAAATTCATTGTTTCATTAATGACGCGCTTTAATTTGCTATCATATATCATCCTAATTAACCGACATAAAAAAATGACTTCGCAGATATAGTTACGTTGCCGAAATAATTTCCTCCTTCAGTTATACTGTCCTATATTAAATTATCCACTTTATTCACTAACCCTCCATATTTCAGCACACTACTCTGTCTATTTTATTCACACCATCAACTCATGAGAATTAAACAATGTTCGTCGAATTTTTTATTTTCGAAAGCATTCGTAAGCATTAAAGCACTCAATTGAAAACAGAAATAAAAGTACCTATACGATTAGGCCCTCCGACACACACGAAACGTGATGTTATTCTAACCGATGGTATCTACTCTACACACCACAAATTCGAACTTAATAGTTTCCATTAATTTCACTGGCTTCTGGTCGAATTGTGTCGGTTGAATCCCAATAATGGCCTCTTAATAAACAATTCGCCGCAAACGAATAAAGCCAGGAGTGCGATTGCTGAAATTATTATCGCTTACTGTCACTGTATGTTCCAGTTAAAACTTGCCACTCGTTTAAACCGTAATTAATTTTCTGGAGAAGTTCCGACATTGTGACTGACGAGTGTATATATTCCTAGTTGTATACTATAATATTAGAGCGAGAGACAAATTTCTGTTTAAGTACTAAACCTAACACTGTAACATAATAACTACCAAGTCCTTGCAAGTTATCGTAACGGCGGATTTGATAAGAGGCAAGGCAGAGGGTTGACACGGATCTGTTCCTTGTTGATTTTGCGGAATGTGTTCCTTATTAGGAATTTGTTGATTTAAGGGATGATTCAGAATTTACACTAAGATACGACATGGCTTAAGGCAAGAATAGAAATTCGTTGGAATGAATGAAAGCAATCAATAATTGTAGTTTCGTTTTTAATTATGAACAATTTAGTGAAGCAATCGTGAATTTAGAAATTACCACATAAACTATTCAGCATCGGAAACCATTGCATGCAGCTTAAACACTCAACAAACACAGGTTTCGTGCAATTACCTATTCGTGCAGTATTATGATGAACAAGAAATGGAACATCACGAAAACACATCCCTTATTAATCGCAGGATATTTAGGAACCGTTCGAGGTCCTGTAGACATTTAAGAGTGCTATAAATAGTCCGTTCGTTCAATGCTAGGAAGTTTGAGCACCGGAGGAAATATTTGGAACGCCATGATTATCAATGGAGAATTTTTCTCCCATGGTATAAAAGTCGAAATAAATTCATCGCGTGGTAAGTTCAGCTATCTCAGAACATCGGGGAAAATATTTTTGGGCCAGGTTTTATTTCATCAGGAGGTTAATGAGGTAAAGGTCATGGGCATTACACCCCACAAAAGTTTTTAATCATTGAAAATCAAGGTATAATTGAATAAGTCTCAGTTACTCGTAACTGACTTAGCCAGGTGACAAATTATTTTCTAAATTAAGAACTAATTGTCCAACCAATTAATAATTTCTAATTTATTGTGGACGCAACTTGATGACTCGAAAGTCAAAGCAGAATTCCTCTTCTTTTCACCACCCTTCTTGTCTTCTTCAATAGTTCACACTATTTTTCATCATTTAATCATTGAAAATCAAGGTATAATTGAATAAGTCTCAGTTACTTGTAACTGACATAGCCAGGTGACAAATTATTTTCTAAATTAAGAACTAATTGTCCAACCAATTAATAATTTCTAATTTATTGTGGACGCAACTTGATGACTCGAAAGTCAAAGCAAAATTCCTCTTCTTTTCACCTTCCTTCTTGTCTTCTTCAATAGTTCACACTTATACTAACTACAAGAAATAAAATCTTTTACCAACTTTAATCTAGTGACTTACTTGTTAAACCAATGAACTCACGATCACGTCATACGTTCAACCAATCACTGAAAAGTTGATGTTGGTCTTTTTGGCTCATAAATGGTCTTTATATACTGACGACATTTTTTAGAATTGGCTGACAAAGACTCCCTTGAAGTAACTTAAAGACACAAATAGTCAAATCAAGAAGTGCCTTAGTCAATTTCAGGTTTCCTCTCCATCTCTCTGATTTCAAATTGTCAGGAATTACGGATTTCATACCAAACTATCCGTGGTTCAAATGTGGCTTAGATTGGTTGAGTTGGTGAGAAGTTATTGCGGATTTACTAAATTTACGTTATAAACAAAGGGCCACAAACTGACTCCAATAAAACTTTAAATAAAATAAGTGAGACTTTTAATTTCGCACGAATCTAAAAATCATAATAATTGTACCACTTGGTAATCGTGAATTTCTAGCAAATCGATTAAACAATTTTCGTCCATCCTTTCGAAAAGGGACTGAAGGGAGTTTAAGTATGGTGGTCCAAGTATGGGGAATGCACAAGTGTATTAAACCACGATAGTACTTGTAATTTATTAGTATTGGCTTTGTCCATCTATACAGAAGAAGGACCAGAACTATCCTCACTCCAGACACTTCACCCTCAGATGGGAATTTAGATGTTTTGCTAACCGTTCGCCAAAGAAATATTTTTTCGACATTACAATCATTGAGGCATTTGGCAAAGAAAATTAAATCCAAAGGAATCAGATCGTTTTACATGAAAATGTAAGACACAACCGTTTTTCGTGAAACTGAAAAATATATTTTGGCCATATACACTTTTAATGTTAGTAAACAAAGATGTAGAAAAGATGTAGAAGGAAATGGCGCATAGAATAGTATTAAAAAATAATGTAAATCCTACTGATTGCCCGTATCCATCAAACTTAGTACCCTGAGGATGATCACAAGGGTATGATTGCAATTTTAATTAGTCGCTATGTTATAATTTCCAACAAAGTGGGCCCTTACAGCACTTGGCATTTGGCGCGATCTACAATACGCCAATAAATTTCTAACTGAACATCTAAGACTTTTTCTCGGCAAACCGAGTGACAGTACAAACACACGCGCTGCTATCGAAACCCATCGAATTTAATACAAAGTTGTAAGATGCGATGTACTGCGAGCCATTTTTCATCTGAGGAGCGTCACCGTCATCAATAACGTTGCTTCTTCGGGCCGAGCGAAACCCCGCCACCGAAACGCAGCTGAGCCATTCAAATTGAATGTTAAGCATGAATTAATAGTGACGTCGAAATAATAGCATGCAATAGACCGAGACGAGGCGAAATATAAATTTCGTGCCGCCTGGAAATGTCAGGTGCCTCACTGAGCGACCTCTTCGGCATTTTCCAGAGGGTAAGAGCTTATTGGAAATTCCTAGGCGATTTGTCCAAGGCTGAGGGACAATTGGGAAAGGGTTGGAGACTACGTGCCGGACGTATTAGTAAGGGTCAGTGGGG
This sequence comes from Cryptocephalus primarius, assembly GCA_963576515.1. NCBI lineage: Eukaryota > Metazoa > Arthropoda > Insecta > Coleoptera > Chrysomelidae > Cryptocephalus > Cryptocephalus primarius. Next base: position 13,644,003 of record OY754942.1, on the reverse strand, counting down.
GCGTTTTACATAGGAAATGAGCCGGCGAATGTTAAATTTTTAATAGGCGTATACAAACACTAAAGTAAAAAATCGTTTATACATCGATTGTCACACTTTTCATGAGGTAGAAGTAATGGGATACTAAAATTTTGTCAATATTCAAGGCATACTTGATTAATTTTCAGCCATCGATTGAATGTGCAATGGAACATTCAGACGCCAAAATCTTGGGGATCGTGATACATCGAGATCCACCAAGAAATTCATATTTTTCGTAAAATTATCAGAAGAAACGTCTAGGATGTACTCTCAAACTAATAATAAATTCGAATTTCTTAACATCTTAATCGTTTTAAAGCTATCATGATTTTTGGAAATTTATTTTGACTTTCACATCCGTTTTATCCAGTTGCCTGATAAATATGGTGGCGATCATTTGTTAGCTATAAATTGCCTAGGCGATAAATTCACATAAAGGAAAAGTGCTAGCGCTTAATTGCGGCACTAAATTTTCCGGATCCAGTTAAACTTGCCATACTCGATACGTTGACTTATTCATTTGGGTATTTGACATTTAACGTTACCATAAAGTGAGGTAACATTAATCCAAGTTTCACCCACCAATTTTGTTTTATTTTCATTACTGCATTATCATTCGGGATATATTGAATTCATTTGTAATTTTATCTATAATCAATTATGATTTACCATAACTATAACGTTCTGTTAGGTAGTGCGATTTGAATAATTGGCATGAAACAAAATAATTAGGCCAAAATTGACTTCATGACTGGTAACTTCGACTCATGTCTCAAAACAAAATAATCTTATGTATTTTAAAGCATGCAACAATGTTTTACTATTGAGTAGTGGTTCTAAATGAATTGCACGAAGAATACAGATTTGTACTAACACTCTACACTGAGAAAAAAATCAGTAAAAATATAACTTTACACAAAAAAGATGGATGAATTGATTTTCTGAAAGTAATATGAAATTGATATTAGATAATTGAGCAAACTTCTTATTCAAGTCTGGTTTCGTTTAGAAACAAATTTAGGGTCCAAAATTCTCAAATTTGATGTCTACTCGCTTATAAACAGTTTTTTTTCTGACCACCTCTAAGATTACAAGTGTTTCTCTATGCACCCTGTTGCAGGCATTCATCTAGATGTGTACATCCACAGTATTGACTGTCATTAAATAACAAAATAATATACCAACAAATATCTTTATTAATCAAGAGGAAAGAGAGACACCCCAAATCTTTCCAACTATTTTTTGGAAGAAAATATGCAAACAAATATCTTTATTAATCAAGAGAATGAAAAGAAACCCCAAGTCTTTCCAACTATTTTTTTTCTCAAAAAATGTTGGAGAGACTTGGGGGTGCTCTCTTTTCTCTTGACCATGGTAACAATTATTTATTAGTAATTTTCGACAACATGTTGAGCCATATCCGAAAATATCCTACTTAGGTTATTCAGCTCTAATTAATTTAATCACAACAGCGGCCGGAAGAACTTAATGATATATTTATCCACAGTTTCTTAACGGCTTTAGCAAGGCTCGATTTTGAAAATCTACGCATGTCTGTAATTGCTACGTCACGGGCGGTGATATTTTTAGAGGAGAAATGTGTAACCTTGTAATCAATTTGCTTTAAGAAATAAATCAGCCGCGAATAAAATCTAGTCGTGACGAATATTTGAAGACGTTATAAACTCCTTAACGACCAGCGTTATATTTAAGACAAACATTTATTCTAATCTTGCTGTAAGTGAAACTGAAAATGAAGCTTGTATTAAGAGATTGTAGTTTTAAGGGCCGTTATAGTATTATGGGAGTGACGGAAAAATCAGTTGCAAAGAATTCAGTATAGTAATAGTACTGCTGTTGCCTACCGGCTGCAATCTCATATGCAAAATCATAATTGTTTTCGGTATTGTAACTTTGGAGCAAATGTTACATGCACATGCGAGTCAAAATTGTCCACAAAGGGTCCACGTGTTTTACCACATGATGGTACTTTTTAAACTAGCTCGTTCCCTTCCAGTCTCTTTCTTAAATGTTACCCTAACCGCACACGTTTTACTAACCAACATTTTTTTGGTGTGAAAAGCCAATTCCATATTGCTTTCCCTTCCCCAAGAAAATATCTCTTCATTGGGTCGCTCCCATTTCTCCGGCGATGTCTCATATTACGCCACCGACTATTCCACCGAAACGAGGAGCCTTGGAGCCGAGCTAAGGGAACGGCACAATTACTCGCTCCATCCCTACCGACCGTAGCCGTTTTCGGGAGTATTTTTTCTCGCCGACACATCTCGCATTAGCATCACTTTTCGTGCTCTGTGTCGGGATTCGCATCGCTCGGTCGGGGGCGTCTCAGGAATTTAGTATTCCGAGGAGCGACGTGAGCGTCGTAGCATCGACGCCCGAAAACACGTACTCGAGAAAAGCGAGCGGGAAAATAGGAAAATTCATCCTCGGGATCCTGACCTGCTCCGTGGCGGAGGGGCGCTTGATCTCGCAGGGAAAATATTGCTCGAGCAGTAAGGCTGCCTGATGGATATCAAGCTAATGTCGTCCGCGGGAAAGGGAAAGGATTTGTGCCAAGAAAAGCGGTGTCGCGACGCCTAGGAAATCGCTCGTTTTCGAGATAGACCAAGAGAATTTCATATTTCGTTTATAATACAAATTTAAATTTAACTGAACCGTTTCATCATGTGATTGACATCGAAGTAGTGTTTAAGTGACGAAACTAATGGGGAATGCTAGAAACACCACTTGTGGCACATTTGAAAATAATTACTTTTACTTTAGTATATGCTAATACCTTTGCAAAATGTCAACTGAAAATATGTAAAAATTGTAATTCGTCAATTCAAATTTAGGGCGTGTTGTGGCACCTGAGGTTAAACCATAGTTCACGTGAACTGCTGACCATCTCTCACCTTAGTTCAGCGTATTTTGTCTTGAAGTGCTAAGGTAAGGACGATTAAGGTAAACCTCAGAATATTCGCTGTTGGCAGCACTGTTTACGTCGATTAATTTTTCATGATGTCATGTTTTAAGACATCTGACATTCTATAATAAGATTTGTCAATTTAGAGTAATGGAGGGTAAACATTCGTTTTATTAAATATCGCGCCTGAAAATGAGAGTTATTTTAGTAAAACAGTATAAGGGTACTAGGAAAAATGATGCCTACATCTGTTCACTTGAAATACATTGTAAAATGAGCCGCAAGGGCTCTCTTCTCTTGTGGATTTTCGATTTTTCGGATTTTGTCCACAAATTGGCTCATTAATGTTTCAAATTAAATATTTTATCGAATCGATTAAATCGCTAGAAGTTTGTAATGAAATGTTTTTTGTAAAATGAGCCTCAAAGAATGATCGCAGTTTACGTTTGAGAATTTTCATTTTTCACTGCAATTCTCAATGTGTTTAATCCAAACATTTTACAACATTGAAGATTTGCAATTATAAAAAAGGCATTTAAGGGCCTTGTTTCACCTGAGAAGTTTTTTGTGTCATCAAATTTTCTGAAAACATGTAGAGGAAAAATATACCTACTAAAACGCTATTTGGGAAAACATTTTTCTTTTTGAATATTTCGCATGAAATTGAGCCTTTCTAGTACACGAAGACAGCATTATTGTACTAGTAAAGATAATTTTAACTTGAAGAAATCAGTAGGTATTTTAAAAAAATGTACATGAAAATTTTCTCCAAATTTGCCCATTTTCATCATTTGCCCATTAGGAACGATGAAATCAGTTTATAGTTCTCAGCAAGAGTAAGTAAAGTGAGGTGCTGAGCAATAATATTGGCTCTTATGGCAAGACGTAACCAGATAAATACTGCTTAGGGCTGAAATGCCGAGGGTGACAAATGATTTTGGTTACATTTTTGATAGGCAGAGGTAGTGGGATTTAATGCAGGGTTCTCCATATGTGCTGTAATGGGTGATATAATTGGTATTAACATTGACGAAAGCGACTACGTGGTATCTGAATCAAATTGGAAAGTGGAGACTTTATTCTTGGGTAAACCCTTTACTTACTTTTTTAGGGGTAGGGTCATTTGCATTCCATCGAATAGAACGCGTTTTGCGTTTTAATAAAGCATCAGAACTGATATTTTGAGCAAAAACGTTGTTGTTACATGTGCGTTCAAAAAATCCGTACTAGATATGGGAAACTTTAGGTGCTTTTTGAAACAAACTTAATAGTATCCACCATACCTGAGCCTATTAAAACATGCTTTAAGGGTTAAAATACAAAAGTATTAATATTTCCATCTAATTTTCACAAATTTCCTCTCAATGTATAGATAGCTTAATTAAATTTCCATTTCAACGGTTTCCTTCTCAACTGCGAGGCATGGGCATTGTAGCTTATTGACGACGAGCAATAAGCTTGTACCTTTTTCTTTGTAATTTTACGTAAGTTAGCTAATTTTTATTCTGACAAGAACACACAATTTCTGCTGCTCTAAGCAAACCGAAAGGATTTGCGAGGAGAACCGAGATGTCGTGACGCAAGGAAATTGCCCCCTTTTCAGAATCAGAAGATGCTCGCTCGATATGTGAGATGACGTTTCGAGCCGAGTTTGAAATTCAAATTAAAATCCTTAAGCATTTTTCCGGTACACCGGTATTATCGTTATAAGTTCACCGAGTCTGCCTGAAGTTCGAATTCGAGGAACGGAATTAAATTACGAGCTCAGCACTCGTTCCATTTCTCTTTCCCTCTCGTTCCCTTGTTTTACTTCTGTTGTCACTTTGAAAATTTCAGTCGGGATGAATTTTAATTGTAGCATGCCAAAATTCAGGGCCGAAGATAGAAATGGAATGTAAGGTTTAATTAATTTATATTCATTTACTCGATGACTCTTTACGAAAAATATTTGTTCGCGGTGCTATTTACGAAAAGGACGAAAGAGGGAGAGAGGCAAATCGAGAATAATGAATGGAAATTTTCTATTGGCTAATTAATTTGCTTTTGTTTAATTAGATACCAGGAAATTTTCAAAGTGTGGTGGAAAATCTTGGGATTTAATATCCCAACTGTTCGAAAGTGTCACAGAATCTCTATTTAATTGCCAGTAGGGAAAACTTTGTCTGTGAGTATGCAGTTTAATATTTGGAACCTCCTAGATACTCATTTCAACAAATTGTACTAGTCCTACACAAGAATTTACGAAGCTACGGATTATAAAAGGGCACAACACCCTGTATTTATACCCCGCACTTTGTATTTATTTGTGTACGTTATACCAGAATCGTAAAAAATACATCTGATTAAAGTGCCTATACAGGGTTAGAGACTCTCATCTGCCCATTTGCCAAATCAGGTTTGTCTATTACCTATAACTTCTCAGTGTTGGACTGATTTATAGAAGACAATTAGCAGATTAACTATAGAGTTTGTTTTCTGTTCAGTTCATAAAAAATAACAAATATACTGAACATATTCGCCAAGATTAAAATGATTAACGTTTTACTCGAGAAACCGATAAATTACTTCCACATTTTACGAAAGCGTTATAAATCACGATAATAACAATTGATGTTTTAGTATACAAGTAATATTTCAATATTAAATATCCATAAGTAGAAATATTTCAGATTTTACCTGAAGCCATTGAATAATTTTTCTAGCCTACATCAAGTAGTTGAATTCAGAAACTATAAAGTATTCATAAAGAGAAGAGAGACAGAATTTTGTATTGAGTCTTGAGCAAAGTCACTAGTTGCATAATTAATTACGTCATAGACTACGCAATGGTTCCTGAGGGTGTATACAAAATCAAATTATTTTGTTCTAATTTTTGTTCAACAGACTGATCTACTTGATGTGCATTTTACATTCATAATGTAAGATTATTTATTCCTCTTTTTACTATCAGTTTGTTTAAATTATAACAACGAAAAACGTATAATTAATGAATTAAAATCATTAGGGCAAAAAATGATAAGCAACTTAAGAATCAATATAACAGGAATATTGTTCAGCACGTTTCTGATTCGAAATATTTTTCTGAATTAAAGTGAACGTGTAGCGACTGAAGTAACAAGCGAAATCTTTAAAAATCTATAGCCGTCCCACAAAAATGTGATTAGGTATCCCAATTTTCGCGAGGGAAGATGCCTATAAATATATTAAAAGGTCTCATTGGAACGTCAGTCACATCACACCTTCGTCATCAAATAGTGCCAATCGATAGAGGGGAAATCCACCCACCGGATCGAACCGGCCGTATTTAAATAATTGATTTTAAAGCGTACAGGCGTAACCAAGGTTTGTGAGCATAATCTCAAAAGCTCATCTAATTATCTCGTAAGTAATTCACGGGGGCTCGCGTCGAAACCTCGATAGTTTTTCAAGCAATTGCGCGGCATTGTAATCAACCGCCAATAACGGCCGAATCACGTAGGAAGGGTCTCGAATTCACGGAAGGGTCGATTGCTCCAGATCCGCTGAAACGGGCCCCGTTGTGTTCAATTCTAATTCACTTAATCGTAAATGCTCTCATAAAAGTGGAGACGAACGCTCATCGGCCGCAGTTAATGTTTTAGGGGTTACACTTTTCATCAATCGTTGTTTATTACGGTTGCCGCCCTATTTACTTAACGTGCTATTCACTAATTCCGTTTGAATCGATGTATTTCAGTTTCGCCTATAGACCTGACTTCCATTTAATCCCTCTGTAGGCCGGCCGGGCCTAGCAGACTAAATATAGTTGCTTAGCAAACTGGTATCAATTTCCTAACTCATATTTTATAAGCTACTTCCTCCGTGTTCACAGAAATTAATTTCGCTCGGTTCCTAGGCGCACCCCATTGGCGGCAACGATTGAAACATGCTAACTGATGTTTTGCGAGTTTGGCGATATAATTTAATTTCGATTCAGTTGACACATAAATTATTTACTCATAAATGTACCACTGAATTTTACGTGAAATATTAGACGGAAATTTCATTCCTTGCTGTACTAGATGGTAGGAACACTATTGTTTACAAGGAGTATTAATGGGTTTAGTACATGTTCTCACAAATACCGGTAGGTTTTTCCTCTCTCCTTAGTTCGCTTTTCCTTGGGCTCAGATGGTTTGAAAAACTATAAAGCTAAGGAAGAAACATTGAAGTATTTAAAATGTATTTTATTCCTGACGCCGCAAACGTAAAAGGAATGGAAGCATGGTGCAATGGTAGTTGCAACTTTGACAAGTATCGACGGCAAACTAATAAGAATTGTCAAACCACAGGGTAGTGAAACAATGCATTTCAACTACAAGAAATCTTATAGCATTGTTTTAACGGCTATTGTCAATGCTCAATATGAATTTATTCATGTTGACATGAGTAAACAAGGAAAACTGTCAGAGCTGTATTACTGAGATTACATCTTTCTAGTTTCTAGTCTAGATCTCAAGATCCTTCAAATGCATTAGGAAAAGAAAGCTATTAGCGGAATCTGCACACTCGAGGCGAAGAGGATAGTCCATAATTCCTTCCACTGACGAATGTACTCATGGTGTAAAAGGAAGCAGCGACTGGATTTTTCGATTTTTCACGTAACAGAACGAAGCGAAGGAAGTCAAATGTTATATGGAACTTTATACTCGTATTTCGACGCAATAAGGCAATTGTTGCTCCGTCCTATGGTTGATGTGTCGAACGTTCCTTGTCAGTTTTCCAGCCTGCCATTTACGTACTCTCAAACATACAATTTGTTTATTTTGAGTTGATTAAGCAAAGTTATTGAAGCAGAGGATGTTTTCCTTGCCCTTTTTCATAATAACATGGACGCCGCACCGTATTTGCTAATTGTAGGCACTAAATGTAAAATTCGCCATTTGATACATGTGCATTCACCAATGCTTCGAAATTCGTGGTGGGCGCTTTTATGCTTGAAATGGGAAATCACACGTTTTGCGCAATGTTCGAGGCCATTTTTCGCATATTTCTCCAAACGTATATGAAAATCGAAGATAGCCAAGTTGTAGGTTTTGATGTCCTCTTTCAAAAACCGTTTGAAACCACTGCACTCTGCTCCTCTTTTTGTTCTTACGTCAAGTATTCCTTCCTATGCCGTTGAGCAGTAATCTACGATTCAATCTCCTCAACACAATTTTCTTAGTTATCTTCTTGCAATCTATAGACTTTAGTAATAAGGATGACGTTGTTTTGACATATAGGAGTGCCTACGCACTACTTTTTGCCACCTTAATAAGACCAAATGTACTTATGCACACTTATGGTAAAATAGAACTTTTTCATTATGCGATCTTCGAATGAAACCCAGTAAAATTGTAAGATCGTACTGTATCAGTTGATTTAAGCCTGCAAAACGCAACTGCCTACCTGTATATTAAGATATCAAAATACCGTGATCATTAGTCGTAGAAACTTTAATGTCTCTGTAATGTTTAGAAAACCAAAAAGGTTCAAACAATTATTTTAACGTACAAATATGCAATTTCATAACCGCCAACTTCACAAAGTGGGTGAAAAATATCACATTGTAACGTAACATGAAAAATACTTCATTCCACCTCCCCATCGTAAAAAAATTTCTATAAAACCTCTAAAATACGAAAACTTTTCCCATATGTGTAAATACAAACCCCGACCCTGTTTTTTATCTCTCGTTGCTGTTAAAATGTGTGAAACACCAAAACAGCAAGCGACTGGGAAAAGTTGGATTAACCCCTAACCAATCCCTGAAAAGCTGAAAACTTGAGAGAGATCATGTTTAAAGTTCTCAGGTTTTTTCGTATAAGTCGTAAAACTTTGGTTTTGAGTAATTAGATTAGCAGTTAAGGCAAGTAACATATACTATTCCTCATTGAATTAACGGAATCCGATCTATTTCCTCTATGGCTCACGTCTTGTCGGCACGAAGGTTTTAAATCTAATTTTAAAAATTAACCAGATAGCACGAGAATACTTGAAGTTCCTTAATTTCCACGCTCGTTAATATTTCATCGATTTAACTCGAGCTCCTTCGCTTATTTAAAGCAATTTCGTAATGCAGGTTTATAAAATTACCCTGTGAATAAGGTGATGAATACATTCCGAGTTCGGATTAATAACGTTAAATATTTCCTATTTTTTCCACTACCTTATCGCAACCTTAAACATGTAGAAAATATAAAAATCCTTTCACCAATTTACAAAATTTGTTTTAGGATATTTGAAATATTTAAACTACTTTACGATTCAATCGTTTTATATCATAAAGTCATTTAGTAAAAATATCATTCAAGGTGTTTTGGTCTAAAATTAGAAAACTCTTCGTCTATTTAAACGAGGTATTCCCTTAACACTTTTTACTGGTTTAATTAACTTTGTAGTTACGACAATAACAATTTTAATAATGACGCGCTTAATTTGTTCTGCATGTTGTACAAGGTATGGAATTACAGCCACAGAGGGTAATTAGAACTCTCATGTGTTAAATAATACTAGCTGAACTTAACTCACCTTAGTTAAAGAGTACTCCTAAAATACTGATGCTGGAAAGTGATATTCACTGGCTCAATTGTAGATTAAGAAAAATATTCTGAGCGTATAGGAATTTTTGAAGTGTATAGGAGTGTCCTGTTTACAGGTTTTTCATATGGTTGTTATAATACTTTTGCTACCATTTTTACTATTGTGGGTGAAGTTTATAATGCAGCAATTATTTTTATATAAAAACACTTTCTTAATTTATTAGTTTAGTGGCACTTTTGCAAGACTACAAGAATCATCGCTCATGTACTGAAAAACAAATGACTGAATTTTGTTTTACATTTTACAATACTTTTAACTTTTTAAGAAATTTTAGGAATTTATTCATCTGCGATGGCTATCTTGATTGCGCCGAAGATGACGTTTCACTTAATAGCCCCTCATTGAATTTTCTTAAATTTTATACTAGTCCGACTTTTCCATACAAGAAAACGTTCTTTTCTGCATTACGAAGAGATTTTTAGAGAAAGGTTTCCTTCCTTTTTGAGACCAGAAACCGAAGTTTTGTCGTAGTCTCTTGATTCGCTTCATTTGGATTTTTGTCCTTGTTTTGAGAGGACCCCTATTGGGACTTTTTGGGTTAATTCATCCATGCAATTCTCACAAGTAGAAACGAAATGTATTTCAACTGCACATTGTTCCTTTGCCTTTAAGAATTTCGTTGCAGTATACCGAAACACCGCATCTACTTACTCGTATAACTCAGCCAGTTGACCAGACGCCAGAATAATACAATAAATCGGAATTGCAGATCTGTATCAAGTCTTCGCTTTTCCAGCGTCCGCTGTAGTCGTATAGATTTTACGACCACATCGTCTTGATCGCAGAGTGCCGCAGTATCAGCATCTTTACATACTTAAACGACTGTTATGAGCTTATGTAAACCTTGCCAAGCGATTATGGAAAGAGAGTACCGAGCCCCTCCAATACGTCGAGGCCACAGGAGGAAGTGCAATAAACGGATATTACTTTTTTGCAATTAAAGTTCTCGTACTTTTCACATAATTAAATTATTCAATCGGTTACTTATTTTTGTTTTAATATTCACAAGTTATTTAGGCAATTAATTTCCTTTAATTACACTATTCCAGCGTAGTACGTTTACAATAACTGTTGAGGAATTGCGACTACAACTAACTGGCTTATAGATCGTTTCTTTAATTAAAATTCGGTTAATTTTCCACGATGATTTAAGGAATAGCTTTTGTTGTTCAATTTAAATCAGTAATGTATTTAGTAAGTCAGTAATGGATAATTTTCATTATGTAGGAACGCACATTAAAAATCCTTATGCTTTGAATGTTTTGTGCCTAATTTAACAATACCTACAGATATTTTCTATACAAATTTCGCAGTGATGAATATTAATGGAGCCATTATTTTCCCAAAAGAGGCATTAATTCTATATGAAAAGCATGTGGCAGGATATTCGTTACAGGTGCATTGTATATGTGTAGTATATTACGAGTACACAGTGTACATCTAAAAACAAAATTCATCACTACGTAAGGTTTTCAATTTTTGAAAATGTTAATGAAGCATATTTTAATGTAACGATTAGGATATTTTAGAGTCTTCCTGTAGGTATTTTTAAAAGCATAAAATCCCTTTCTCTAAAAAGTGGAGATGGATCTCGCGAAAGCGCTCAAAGATATTTACACCTCTGTGTTAAAGCAAACAATCCGACAATAGCTTCCTTGAAAAGTTTCGAGCTGACTGCTTACGACATATTGTCCTTAAACGCCTCGAAACGAAAGACAATTCAAAACTTTCCCCATACTCGTCCTCTGGCACGGCAAACGAGTTATTCCTGTAAAAGCATCCGTGTGCGAGAGGAAGAAGTGCTTAATACTCTTTAATTTAAGAGGCCCGCTGAACTTTCAGCGAAAACAATGGGCACGAGCCTTTTTTAAACAATTCGCTACGAATGAGATTCTAAAACAAACAAATGCTATTTCCTATCCCGCGAACGAAATATATCGAGGATGGTTTCCCGGTTTTACCCCGGTCGCAATTTATCACAGCACTTCGAGGGTTCAAACTCCGAATTTTCACTAGAAGAAAATTAATCAAAATCTGAATGTATTACCGGAACAGGTTGGAATTAAAAGCAAACAAATTTTTCATCCCACGAAGAGGAGGTTGTTAAGTCTGAATTTAAAACTGGGGTCCCTCGATTTACCTACGTTTTTCATTATTTTTCGAGTGACACATCGAGAATTCGACGTCTCGTGAAAACTGTGAACATTATTTCCTCGAACTGTTTTATATGGAGATTTAATAATTGCACAGGGGGCGACTGTAACGATTTTCAAATGTGTCATGCTGTAAAAGTTAATTGTCCACATTTTATCAGCATTAAATGATTTAAGTTGATAATATGCTGATTTGAGCTTTGAGTTTTAACTTTCTTAAGGAAAGTATGACAATTGAATGTTACTTATGACGTTTTTAAAAGATCTTTGACACCTTTAAAGAAATAGACGAGTATTTTAGAACCTTTTCAGTTGTAATAATCGACACGTTTATAAGAGTTAGTTATTTTAAAAACAACATAAAATCTTCAATATTATTTGTGATATGGGGTGGAGGAATTGCTAAGTTACCTAAGACAATGGATGTTGTCATCGTTTTAAAGAAGTTCTTCTTATTTTAACACCAGATCGGATGTTTTACACTAGGTTCAGGAATATGTTAAAAATTGATGTAAGTTGTAATAAACAGCAGTTGACTTACAATAACATGAAGTATGAAAATTACCTCATATTTTGCGTGATTAAAGCTAAGAAGTTTTAAGAAAATTGCAAGTGTAACAAAAGCAGTTTCAATTGTCTTAAGAAAACCATAACGTTTGTACTCTTAGTAATGTGAAATAAAGTAAAGCATTCTTTACTTTGTCACTTCTTACTCTGTCACTTGTTACAACTGTAATGACCCTATGACACTTATAAAAGAGTTAAAAATATTTTATGGAAATATTCATATCCTAAATGTAATTTGTGAAATTTTCAAAATTTCGAATTCTTTGAGAAAATAGAGGAGTTTATAAAGTTTATACAGATTTCTATAAACTACAATTGACTTAAAATAACACTAAATTTGAACGTCACTTATGTAGTTTTAGAAGTTTTTAGAAGTTGTGTAATATATACTCGATGTAAATGACATAATAGCTGAAATCAAAAGTTTTCAAAAAGGAAAATATACTGCTGGAAACAAAATTCTTTCCAGTAACAAGGAATTTTTATTTGCAGTTATAAACACCTATTTTTCAGTAGGATTGTGTCGTTGCTGAAATATTTCTTGGTAAATAATGTCAATTGTTGACTGTTATAGAGTTATGGCGTTTTGAAGATACTGTTTTCCATAAGAGGTTGTAGCCCTGAAATTTAAAAAATCGCCAAGAAATTTATCACTGGTGATGCGAAAATTATTCAAAAAGAAGTTTTTTGCATTTGCTTCTACTTATCGAGGAAAAAAATTGTATTTTTGAATCGTATATACTCTGAAAAGAATCCTAATTTGGGCTTTAATCCTATTATTTATTAGATAAGGCGATTTTCTTACTCATCCTTACTCTAGTAATGGCATTAGACAGGCTTACGTCTGCACAACAGACGGCATCTAATGAATGTTTCAAAAAGTTTCTCCCTAGGAACTCCTAATTGTATTCTCGAATTAACAGTGGGCTTTGTAAAAGTGTCCACCTTGTATGTTTTCGCTAATAATAAATCCTCTGATAAAACTCACTAATCGAAAATTAATCGCCGATAAATCATCCTTCAATTTACTTTGTCACACTTTGCTAATTCCGTTTACATTGTTGACTCATCTGGTTCCCTAAACGTCCAAAATAGGTATTTGATCTGGAAAGTTTGGAACCCTCAATTCTAACACGACACCTTTCATCACAACGTGAGATTAATAAGCCAGAATATTCCTCGTTTATCTTTCCGCGTCGTTTTTCTATCTTAAACGAGGGATTTTATTAATCCAAGTTTTTAGTTTGGAAGGAAGGAAAATTAGCGTCTCGTTGTAATTGCAAAATTACCTCCGTTAACATCGATTTGCGCTAAATATAATCGGTAAAGGGAGAAAGCGCCGAATCCCTTGCTTGTAAAACGCCTGATGAGCTACAAGAAGAAAATTCGACGACTTTCAATTAACCTAAATATTAAATGCGAATGATTCATACCCAAACAGCCTCCCGTAATGGACTATTTATCGTGAATTTTAGCTGCTCCGTCACGATAAAATTTTGAATGGAATACTCACATAGCGGTTTGAATTAACTGCGACAGTTCGGTAATTAATTGCTCTCAGGGAGATAGGCTTAAATTTAATTATTCAAAACGCAGATAGGCACCAATAAACGGTCACCCCGATGTCTCCTGAATATAGCGGTTTCTGGTGAAATTTATTCGAACTTGATACGATGTGATTTATCGGAAATTGTCTAAGGAGATTCAATGAAAATGGAGGAACGCAGCTGATTGCTGGATATGTAATACGAAGAACATTTCAAATGTGTCATGGGGTGGCGTAATTTGCATCTAATAATATATATCATGGAAATGCAGCGCTTTAATCCGCCGCATTAAACGTCAGAACATCTTCCGCGTCGCATTTGCGAGGCGAAAACTGACTTTCTCAATGCTTTGTATACAGAAATCCGGTTAGAGTCCGAATCGTTTCGTCCCCTCCGTGAAGGGATTATTAAGGGAAATTGTCAGTTAGTCAACGGGAAGGAAATTCGGCCAAAGTTTGTTCGGTCTAAACTTCATAAACGTATTGGAAGTTGGAAATTTGATAAATCCCCTTATCGGCCGCGATGACAGTTTGATGGTCGTTCATTTTTCGGTATTATCAATAAATAAATGGCGTTCGACGGAGTTAGTTTCGAGGGTATTTATATTGGCTTGTTAATTAAATCGCCCGAACTTCGTCGTCTCGCGGCGGAAAATAAAAGCGCCTTCGGCGCGGAAAGAAAATTCTCGTTTCCATTTATATTAAAGCGTAACGCCTTGACAGTATCGATTTAAACATGAAATAACACCAAAACAGACAGACGAAAGATGTACCGTTTAATTTATTTATACTCAAATTCCAACTTACACCTACCTCGTACATATACATCGTACACATATCTCGTACTTATCCTTCCTACCACTGTCTCATGGACACTTTTAGGGTATTAACTCTGATCTTATTGCGGGTGTTCAGTGAAGTTTTTAGGAACGAGTGATCTAAGATGGGAATCTTGAGTAATGGTTAGTAAATCTGGAGTAATGGCTTTGTTCATGTAAAAAAGAAGATATCTGTGCTCTTGCAATCTTATGTAACGTCGATTCACTTATTATCTTTGCTGATTTCACATTCATATCATCGCACTTACTCGTATATTAGCGGTTAGGGTAAGACGAAACTTACTTCGTAGCAGGGCATTGTAGGGTGAATATATTGAGATGGATTTCACCCTGCGGTCACGGCTTCCACACTTTGGTGAATAATAAAATTTTCCATCTCGTTTTTGTCGTTTCCGCATTTTGCGGGTTAAACGAAATTCAGTCGACTGTACGTAGATCGACGCCAAAATTTATAACAGTCAACTTGAATCGCCCAATAAGCGTATTATTACTTCCATTTAATAATGCGATCCGTCATAACCTCCAACGGAAATTAATCGGCGTTTCCATAAAACAGAAAAGGGGCGGAAGCCGATTAAATGGCTCGTTTTAAAACCTCGATAAATCGCAGTTTCAATACGCCACTGTTTCTCTCATTCATCAAATCTTTAATTGGCTGTCGTTCTTCGGGACTGTTTACTCTCGGTCTGACTTAATGAAAATGTTACCGGGGCTCCTCCCTGAGAGGAAGGAATTTATCAAAGCAAGTCGGGATGGGCGAGGATTCACAATTTATTCGGGAAAATTTCACTTTTATATTGAGAGATACTTTCGGTTAATAAAATATCCAGTTGATTGTATATTTTATTAACTCCCTAAGGGAATGTTTTCTCTGGCTGGAGAGCAGAATGTGTGATGGAATTAATATGTTTGTGAGTTCTGCCAATTTATCTAACGGAATATCATATAAAAGAGTGATATATCGAAATGTGAATTGAATTGAGTTTATTAAAAAATACATTACGTATAATTGATTACAGTATTTTCAGAGCCTATTGTATTTTTCGAAAAGATTCAATATTAAAACTTGAAATGTGAACGTTAAAAAATCTGATTGCATTATTGAATGTTTATTATTTATTCTACTATTCACTATTTATCCAATAAATTAACATCAATACTCTTTGGTTGAAATTTAGATATTTATTAGTTCCCATTTGTTTAAATCAAGCCTTATTAATATTTAATATTGATACACGCTCAACAGAAATCATTAATGCTAAATCAATTATTACAATTTCACAAGTTCATGTTATAGAACGTAATTCGAATAAATGGCAATTAATGTCATTAAATTTATAATTTATATCATTACATTTGGTAACAGCAATACTTTTGACTTGTGTAATCCTATTTCATCCACATTATTAGTTAACTCACAAATTTTCAATGTTATTAAAAGAAAATCTCATTATGGTTGTAATCATCTTAAAAACCAATCTACACCATCTTATTGGCTACGTGTCGTTACACCACTGACGATCAAAGCATGTATCTTATTTATTACTTTCCCTGTGGGATGTTTCGCAAGTTTTACTTCTCAAGGGACTACATTAGAGGGGTTTTAAGGACATACAACGCGGCTGATATTGATTTCAAAAGGTAATTACCTCGGTAACGAGGTTTTTGTATCTGTTCCGAACGATCGTTAGTGGATTTCGAATGGTTTCCGAAGGAATCCAAGATTTGGAAGAAAATTGCCGTGTTGAAATCAATATCGTATTAGGCAGATGCTGTTTAATTAAACATGACACACGTTCGCTTACGAAGTCGACGTATTGACAAGGAAGGAAGCGTTTACCGACGCAAAGTGGAGAAAGTACGATGAAAAGCAACAAAATAAATAAATTCCTTTGATGGACTTTCATAGTCACACCATGATTTCATTCCACCCTTCTTTATATGAAGGGTTGGATTAGTGGGTGTACAGTTAGAACTTGCTTCATTTAAGTTAGTAGGCACTTCATTGAAGTAGGAAACTCCTATACATAACAAAAAATTAAAATAGTTCTTATTAGGTAAATTTAGAGTTTGGAAATTTTAGCCTAAAGGGTAGTTCCATGGGGGATAAAAGGGGTGTATTTTAAAAATTTGGCCTGTACTATGCGATAGCAATTCAGTTACTAACTTGAAAACTTAAAAGTCACATTACCTAAAACATTTTCTAACGTTTTCAGCATCTGATACCAACCAGTTAGAGACGCTTCCTTTTTTATGAGTCAATAGATATGGATGAAATTTTCTATATCTACAATTAATAATTTAAAAATATAAGACAACAACTGGTTTTAGCCAGTTAGTTCTGCTTTATTCTTTTGTCTAATATGTTACTGAAATCATTTTCAGTTAGTAAATTAGAAGCGTAGAAGACATTTTACTTAAACTCTTAGCTAGTGAGTTATGCCTTTTTCTGGTTTCAACTGTCTGAAATTTTACTAAAATGGCTTCAGTTAATAACTTAAAAGTATTAAAGAGACTTTACCTAATAGCATTTTGTAAAATTCTTATCAACCGATATCAACCAATTAGACGCTCCCTTTTTTGATAAGTTAAAAGATATGGCTGAAATTGTTTAATCTACAATTATTTCCTAAACATTGTGAAAGATATTTTATATGAAAAACAATTTATAATGAGCTAGTGAGATCTATTAACATTTACATAATAAAATTGATGTTGCCATTAGAATACCCTGTATGTAAAATATTTGTAAGGTAAATTATGAAAGAAAAATGAATTTTTTTGATCGCCCCCAAAAATTGCTCCTTTTTTTCGAATTTATTCTCTACTCTACGCAAGTACGCATAGTCAATCGCATTGAAAACTATTAATGCTAACCGTCAATTTCTCTTCGCCTTTGCGATCCGTTCGAAAGTTTCTTAACTGATCGCCAACAGTAAAATCTTAATTCCTTTTCCTTTTGGATTGCAGATAATTCCTTTTCTGGTTTATTTGCAATAACAGTTTTATGGATGCTTCTAAGCAAACTTGAGGGAATTTATCTTTATGCCTTGCTATTACTGTCGCTTTCCGACTTTCTTAAGGATAAGTGTTGTAGTTTACAGCTTCTTCATTCCTATACCGAAGCGAAAGCAATAAAAAATTTTTTCTGTAAAGGTCTTTTCTATGGTTGCGCTGCCCTAATTTTTCGTGGTCGTAAACCACAACTATTTACGCTTCGAATAACAGTAATATAACACCAACACAGCACCACATGTCTGCAATACAATTGAAAGTGATCTGATTTGATGGGTAGAAAAATGTAGCTTTCATATATGATTGTTTACGTTTATAAATGTTTAAATATAGAACTCGCAATATTTCCTTTCCCTGACGTATTATCAAATGGCAGTGACTTCCTTCCGAAAATCCTCAGACAATTTCCTACGTTCCACCTCTTCCCTCGATGGAGAAGTCGGCTTACTTTACTCGTTTGTTTAAATTCGCTTTTTATGAAACGAAACCGCTCTTTTCGGAGTAATAGCCATCACTTTCGTCATTTAATAACGTTATAACGTTAAAAGCCCCGTAACGATGGAAAATGCCTATTCCTCAGTCAATTACCTCCCAATTACAGTCAAATCTGGAGAGAATGTGAAAGTTTAAGGGTAGAATTTGAAATAGTGCGGGTAAAACGGGCTGGATTCAAATGAAATTGAATACTTTGGGCCTGAGGAAATGAGGACGGTGTAGGGGGATTCGCCCCGCTCTTGTGGATCGTGTGAATTATTGAGGAGTTTAACACATTTCGTTATTAATGTATAGTAGGTGTCAGTCAAGCTAAAATGATATACACATCTCTAACGGTGGCTAACTGAAACTTTTTGCAAACTGTAGACACTAATAAGGGGATCATATCAGTCATGAGTTTCTCTAAAAAAATGTAATATGGTAAACATGTATCGATAACAAATCAAACATTGTTTGTCGCCAAAGAAATTATGTGAGCCAGTATATTATGTGTATGTATCACTTGACCCGCATTCTCATTTGAACAATTTTGGGGGATAACACCCCCATTTGAGAGGGGTAGAGTTTGGACTATAATTGTTACGTCAAAAGTTGCCAACCCAAGCGAACTTCCCATGTTTCAGGTTTTTTTGACATGTCCTTATTCTGACAGTTATGCCTTTCGTTACGTTTTCGATGGCCCACCCTGTATAACCAAAGTGGCGATTGAAACGTCATATAATTTGTTATACATCTTCATCTTGCTTAACAAATTCTACATGTCCGATTATTTCTACACAGCAATCGTTATAGATATCAATCAAGTTGTTATCTTCAATTCATCTGGGCAAAAGTAATTACAGAATACAATTTTAGTATCAGTGTTTTAATTTATTTTCAACCTCGATCTCTCCAATTACTGTCATCAACAATAATTGCTGTGACGGATTACTTACAGGATAAAGCTGAATGTCTTTTGTAAATTGACAGTCAACTTCTCTCAATTAACTTAATCTGTAGTCATAAAGTGCACAAATTAGAGCGATTTACGTTTAAACGGCAAAATTTAGAGCAATATTGCCAGAGTTAGGGTATTTGCAGTACGAATCCGGTTAATTGTATAATGCTCGCATGAACAGTTCATTAATTTTACGGATGCATTAAGAGCGAACATGTCGTGAAGTTTGCTGATTCAATATATTGCAACGTGTTTCGATCGAGTCAATAATTCAGTGTGATTACGTTATACGTTCGCGATATTTGTTTTCTTAACGATTTTAGATATTCTTTATGCTAATAAACAACATATTTTAAAAATTGTTTTATCTACAGTCTCTAAAATTCAAATAGCATTATGTTTATAAACATTAGTAGCTATTTTCATAACGAATAAATTAAATTGTACTGACAGACTAAATTCTGTTTAGAGATAGAAAACACTTTCATTTCCAGTGAAAGATGGCTGAGTAAATAAACAAATAAATTACTGTCATTTCCAGTCGTTTGTTAATGCTTAAATGCTCTTAGGATTAATGGGTTTTTGGCAAAAAGAAATTTTTTTGTTAAAAAATACTATTCAGCTTAAATATCTGGAAAGTTTTCTATAATATAAAAAAACAATTTCTTTTGCTCCTGGACGACTTTTTCCTTAATATCAATTTTCACATAACAACTAAAAAAAGCAATAAGGCAATGTATATAAATAGTGATGAACCGAACCAAAGCTATTTAAGCCAAGACTGTTTAAATTTTTATCCATTAGTTATGTATTTCTAGGATAAAATTTGTAATGAAAAAATTAAGCGCATACGCCATAATCGCATTTTATGCTCTATAGAATGACACCTCATTCGATGTTAGGCTTTTACTTCAAAGTTCACTTTATTTCTATAAAATAAGTTCCTTATCCATTGTCCATTATCATTGTAATGGTTCTACGACTTTTTAAATGGGTTATAGTTAGTTTAAGGAAATATGAAATTTGAATTGCAACACAAAATTTTTAAGAGATTTTTCTTCAAAAAGTAGAAAACTTTGGAAAATGTGTAAACATTACCACGACCTGTAACTAACAACGTGGAAATTAAGTTTAAAATGTAACTCCTGAATTTTCTAAGGGGTTTTAAGGCCGAATAAAATTAGGGAGTTTCTAAAATATTACCGTCGTCTGTTTAAAATGTAACTATAGTTTCAAAATAATTTCTGACATAATTAAAAAAGTTGAAGAATTTTTAAGAAACTTACCACAATTGTAAAGAACAGATCCCATTTTAAAAGCAATTCCAATTGTCTTAAAATACAGAAAACGTTTGAAATAAAACTATCTGATGCTTTGAAAGAAAGTAAGGAATTTGTAAATCACTCGTTATAATTTTAATGATTGTATGATATTTTAAATGAGTTGAACATATTTTAAGAACTACAGAATATGTATAAAGTAAGTTGCATCATTTTGAAAAGGTATCTGATTCTCTTAAAAAAAATAGAGACTTTTACAGGACCAACACCATTTAACACAGAAAAGAAGAAAAGAAAAGTTCAAGTATATTATTTTTATTAACGATTTTTTCTCAGGCACATATTTGGATTTGGCAGTTTTCAATTTTTTGATCAATTTTTTGAACATTTGTTACTTTCGAAATTTGTTTTAAAAATTATTCTAGGACTAGTCAAAAATAGTAATTTATTTGTTTAATCACTGTTACCCGGCCATTTTTGATCAAAATTATTTTGTACCAATAACAGAAATTTGATTATACTATGTATAATTTCATTTTCATTTTTTATTCGTCATGAAAGAAGATATTTATCTTTATAAATATTGGCAAAAGAACTAATTTTTTATTATCATTGTCTCTATTGTTGAGGGTATTTCTGTCATGAAATCGTGTATATATTTTGTTCGTTATTATGAAATCCGTCGAGAAAACCTATATTACGAATCAAAAAATCGACTTTCCTCCCAAGAGGACTTATCTTATAAATGTATTTTACGATCCAAAGCTAATTAACGAAATTACACTTTATGGCAGCCTGAAATCCCTTTTTGTCGTAATAATAAAGCTGTTATTAAATTAATTAAAAAAAATTCTTAATATAATTAGGTTGACAAGGGAGAAAACGCATTAATGTTTTTCGTAGGGAAATGGCATTACCTAATGTAACCACTTGTGTGGTATCGTTAATTCAATTCAATGTTCCATCTGTTTGCAAAAATATTCGTTTGGACGATTTAAAGAAATTTAGTGCTTTTTAATTCACCCCACAATTTAAAGCCCCGGCTATTAATTGAGTTCGTGACAGAATACATACCACTTCGTAATTGTTGAGGACAGATCCGCCTTCCACAGTGTCACGGAATGTTAAAAATCGGAATTTCCAAATGCCCTACAATCTCATTTAAGCTGTCAACAACTTTTTGCTCGGTTTTCCTTTGTCCCGTCGTGGCAGTATTTCCATTTCAAATACTAAACGGTCTATTATATTACGTTACTCTCTTCGTCCTCAAACGCCAATCTCGAAACGCCGTGCCGAGCATCCGGTGCCCGGAAGAGTTGAAATATCACCTTAATCCGATTTATTTGCCCATGAAATGTGTCGTTTCACAATAAAGTGGGAGTTTTGCAGCTCTGTTTGACTTTGAAAATGCGAATTTTCTGCTCAGTGATTACAGAAATTAGGATTTAGTGGTGCCGGGCTATTTTTAAATTTTACTCCGAGAGGAAAAGTAAGCGGCAAGAGTGGTTCTGACAATTTACAAGGAAAATTTTCGTGAATGGAAGGACATTGTTTTGCAGAACTTTTAGTTGGCACTACATTATGCTAGTCGATGTTGTGGTTTCATTTAGTGACTTATTTACCTTTTTTCCTTCAATGTTCCTTTCCTTAACGTTCGTTGCTTATTCTGTCTGACTGCATTGCTAGTAAAAGCAATACAAGGATTTTATTGCCCATACGATTTTTTGATGCCCGACGGAGGGTTTAGAACTGATTAAAATGTAGTTAAAAAATACCTGATTATACATTTTAGGCCTGACCAATGGGACATAAGAAGTTAGTGAAGGTACTTGTCCGGTTTATACAAATTGATCACCAATGAAAAATTAATTTTTTATCTCCACGACTAACTTAATTTTCCCATTAGATTGCACCACAAAATTTAATTGCTTCTAGGACAACACAATATCTGATTTCAAATAATCTTTTCTGTTATTGTAAGCAAACATTTGGGCAAGTTACTCCATGTTCAAAATAATAAACCGTTATCCACTCGAGTAAGCCTCATATTTTATGATCGAATTGTACAGGAAATCCATTTCCTGCCATACATCTGCCAATTTATAACTCGTTCCTTGTAAATATATTCGGAAACCGCAGTGATGTATCGCCCCTATTCTCTATGGTTGTAAATAAAATAATTCACATTCAATTGACTTCTAAAAGAGTGGGATCTAATGGTGTTAAACCCGTCCTCTCACTCAAAAGTGTTTTTAACTGTACATCTCAAAAGAAAACAGAGAAATCCTTTCAAGGGAGAATTTATTGTGCGCCTCTTTTTCTACATTCGCGTTCATTAATAACGCAGGGAAAATAATAGGATTAAATGATTCATTGTAGAGAATAAAAATGACGCGAAGTAGGGATCCTTGCGGTGAAATTAGTTTCCGAAATAATCCCTTTTAAATTCGCAAGGACGAGTTGAGATAATTAATGGAGAAATAACATTTCTTAAGAAGTTCTTCGACTGAAAAAGTTGCAGGATTTGATTAGAGATTTGAATAATTAATGGAAAGGTATTTAGACTTTCAATTACGAAAAAGATGCATTTAATCAAGCTTATAGCTAAGATGCTACGCTTTCTTGGAAACAATCTAATTCAAAATTTCTTTTACAATTGAGAAATTGGATAGTCTCGAATTTTACACCTATTCTAGAAGTTTTTTGGTGTAATTGTGATTGTGTGTCAGGTCTTATCACAATAATTTGATGATTAATTCGTAGAATTGATATAAAACTTCTTATCTTTCGTAAACCACTTATACTGAGGTGACATATCATTGTATTTTATTATATATATGGAGAGTACATAATGCATAGGTTCAGGAAACCTATTTTTGATTTATTTGTATAGCGGCCTACCTAGCTTACTTTGGAGTTACACTATTGGAGGCCAAGATAAAGCTTGAGCTCCACATTGTGTTTCTAAAACTTGTATCAAATATTTACTCCAATGGACGAATGGTAAGAGAAAAGACCTCATACCACAAGTAATCGATGTATCAAGTGAATATCGCAATAAATAAAATGCTACTTGAACAAAACTACAAACCACTAACTACATATAAGCCAAGTAGAAACATAAGCACTCTCCTCATAAAAAACTGACCAAAATACCAAGATTCTTACAAAAGATTAGGGAAATGCACAGCAATGCTAAATACAACGGATTACAAAAAAATCCACGAAGTTATTAATACTGATAACTACTTACATGTAGGCAGAGATCCGTCTGAAAAAAACGAAATAGGAGTTAGAAAAGCAATAAAAGGAAATACAAAGAAAATCTTACAGTAAAAGAAAGGTATTCACTAACATCTCACTAAAACAAATCATCACATTTTTATGGTTTACCAAATTATATCAAATATTTCTTTAACACCAGTTGTAATTTTCATAGGCTAACCATATGAAAATCTAGCATATAATAAATCCTATCTCTGACAACACTAAAAAAAACTACTGTCTGGAAAAATTAATAAATACAAATATTCACACCAAAGATATTTCGGTAAGTTTCGACATATAAATTTATTTATCAACGTACCTGTTGAAAATCACATGCAGTTACCAAAGACGTATTAAAAAATGATCAAAGGCTTCATGAACGAACAAATGTAAGTACTAACGCAGTAATAGGATATTTAAGCTAGTGTTAAATATAACATATTTTCATTTAGATAACAAATATTTTTACAAATAAAAATTTGGAATGGCAATATATTCATCATTATCACCAATTATGAGTAACAGCTCTACTAGAAATTTTGAAATGAACCACATGTACATACCCACAACAAAAATCTGGTGGAGGTACTTCGAAGATATATTTGTTATGTGGCTACATGGCAAAGAAACTTTAAATAAGTCTTCATATCATCTTGATTTAAAAGGACCAGCTATAAAATTTACCACAGAAATGGAAACAAATACCTTTACTGGGTGTTTTAATAGAAAAAAGTAATAATAACACTTTTAACACCAGTGTATGCAAAAGGGAAATATACAAATCGATATTTAAATTATGTAATTACTTGTAATTAGTAGTATGAAATTAGTGAACCGTTGAAACTAAAAAATTGTCTTAATTTTCATCTGTTTTAGTAAAAAGGAGTAAATTATGGAAAAAAACCCATTAATGATAGTTCAGTATCTTCGAGTTGATAGCTGATGAAGCAATTGAACAACATTTTTGGATTTCCCAGTTTGGATCAAAATTATGAAGAAACAAAGATCCAAACTTCCCTGCATCAAAATATATTACGAATAAATATTATAAGGGGCTAATGAAATACTATTATTTATATAATATTTTTTAAAGAGTTGAGACAGTAGTGAGGCAGAGAAATATTGAAGTGAAAATTTGACTGAATATGGTAAATATTTCAATTATTTCATCTGACTTATTGGTCGAGTATCAGGCAAGATTGCTATGGAAATTAGCTGTAGGTAAATCGACATTATTTTACCCATACAAGACATTTAGCAAAGTTTCTTCCCGTTTCTTATTACATTTTTTCCTTCATTTCTATAAAAACATTTGCTAATGGAGTTGAATGAAGTATCGGTTAACTCCATTAACCTTCACCCCTGTCTACATTGTATGTGTCAATGGAAAGTATCACTTTCTCTCAGTCGGGAAGATGAGGATGAAAAAGGGAAGTCTTCGCGAAATGTCACATAAAAACATCGATTTGCAATAGGAGAGGAAAACGGGATGGCGATAACGAGCGCCGGCATTTGACAATCGCCGAAAACCTATTCCGAGCCTCTCTTTATGTTTGGAGCACTTGGCTCGCGGTGGGATTGAAAATTCGACATAAAACGGGAACGGATCCGTGTACAACTTTTGACACTGAATGTTCGCGTGACGAGCCATTCAAGTACGTGCGCCTCCGGCTGTTTCGGAACAAGAACACGTGCCTGAAACGGAAAATATCGCTATCCGACATTATTCCTGATGGGGGACAGACAGAAAATACCGAGCCGATGCATTAGGTTTGATTACATTCACTTCGCCCTGACATACATCCTTTACATAAATACGCTTCAACATGACACACAGGTCGGCATAATTTTACGGTGCTTCCCCATGAACTTTTCAATGTTTCATATACAAAACTGCTTCAAAGTAATTAGATCGTATAGCTTCTCTTCTTTCCTTCTTTGACAGTTTTCATAAAGTTTATGACAGTTTCATATAAGTTTACATAAATACGCTTCAACATGACACACAGGTCGGCATAATTTTACGGTGCTTCCCCATGAACCTTTCAATGTTTCATATATAAAACTGCTTTAAAGCAATTAGATCGTATAGCTTCTTTTCTTTCCTTCTTTGACAGTTTTCCTTTTTTGGGTTTGTCAACACCTACTTTTTCGGCCTTCCCATTTCTTCTGTCATATACCTCATGATGTTTCTAATATGGATTCTCCATTTGTGTGGTAAGCGATTTCTTTTTCCTCTTTCCTTTTGGCGACTATTGAAACGTTAATATCAGGGCAGCGTTCAAATTTAATGGATGAGAAAAAAACGAAAAAGGTGAAAGATATTACGATTTAGCAAAACATTTAAGCGGTTTCAATGTAGTTGTGTAAATTTTCAAAATAGTGACAATAAAATAGTCAGTAAAGTGCGAAAGCTTCGTTTCATTATGTTTTAAAAATAAAATTAGGAACAGAAATGTGGAAACGCCCAAACGAAAGTTAAGGAAATAGTCCAAAAGGACGAGAAAAGTGATTTCAGTCGGTTCAGTATTTCATGAAATATCCGTAAAAAATGTAGAAAATTAATTGTTTTTACTCTGGAAATAAGTACAGTCACACTTCTGTAACCGAAACAGTTAGTTTTATTTCTTAGCACTTAACAAAATAACAACACATAAACCATCGAACATAAATTTATTAAATCTCACTAGATTCTTAGTCAGGTTTTAATATTTGTAAAATTTAATAAACCTGCGAGAAATTGCAAAGCCCTTACATACCTCTATACAAAGGTGATCTTAACTCTGTTATTGTTGACTTTAAACTCCTTTAACAGGCAGATTTACGCTGAGTTGATACTTACTGTAATACCGACATCGTGATTCTATTGAAAAATGGAAAATGTATCACTAATTGGAAAGGAGACCTATTTAATTCGGTAGAAGGTTAGGCGACCGAAAGAAATACAAGAAAATGAAGGAAATCACCGCGACCTTGTAGAAAAAGACAAGCCTATCAACAACTTTATGAAAAATATCTCGCAAAAGGGGGGCCAATTCTCTCAACCTAAGAAGCCAAGTAAATCAACTATAGTGTCAAGTACGAGGAAATTGATGCAGAAATGGTTCAGCTTTACCGAATTAATTCACTATACTCAATAACGAAAGGTTAGGTTGGGTTAGCTTTCTGAACTTCTTCAATCACCCATCTTTCTAAAATTTCTGGCAAATTTACAACCTGCCTGGGCTTTACTAGATTGTGGTCAGATCTGCAGATTTACACCCTGTGGATTCAGATTTAATCCATTACAAAAATATCCGCTAGGAGTACTACGAGTCTGAGCTACGAGGATTGCCAGGCTACATCATGTTCTACGTAAAACACTTTTACTACACAAATTTCCGTTTCGTTCAGCCCAGATCGAATTTTCTGTTAAACTTTTACCAGAAGTTTTAGAAAATATTGTGATTTTTTTCAATAATTTATAACATGTAGTAAAAAATTAATATGTTCTGCGGTAATGAATTAAATTTTTTGTTTATTATTTTGTATTTTGTTTATTATAAGACAACCCACACCATATCACATCGATTTACACACAATAAATTACCTACATGGTTCAAATTGATGTTGTGAATAATACATCACTAAATTATATAGTTCAAAAATTTCTTTGATGTCAGTAACGAGGACACTACATCTTGCATATATAGTGAGCGTTGACGAATATTACCCTCCCTTACGATGAGGGCGCTATAATTTCCATTACATGCATGAAATTACAAAGCAGACGGCCTATTACTGAATATTGTGTTTGCAGGTTTCGTCTGACGCAAGTATATGAAAATAAATTTATTTTTAGCACATAAAGTGTTAAATGTATTATTACCGCCACTATTTTTAAGACAAGTTACTGAAACTACTAATATTTTCAGTTCATAAATCATCATCAGAAAATTTAAGTCGTGTTAGTTTAAATTCAGAACACTTTTAACCTGAAAATCACCTGTCGCTGGGTTCTTCCCCATTCTATGACGTATTTCATCATTCTAGTTTATCTCTGATTTTAGAAGACTTAAACACTACACACTCACATTACTTATTAAATCGTTAAGTATCACCCTCAATCCTTTAGCTTGAAAACTTTTACCTTCTATACACAAAATTTTGTCACCCCTCCGAAAGAGGGTCGCACGAAAGATCAACCGTGCACCCGATGTTGATTCAATTAAAAGTTTTAATAAGTTTGCTTCGAAAAAAATTTTTTATCGACCCAACGAGCTAAACAGGGTGGAACTTCAACAGCAATTGTTGTTTACTTACTGTCGTCGTCTCGAGTCCAATCTCGATGACAGGTCGGAGGAGACGAGAGTAAAAAGGGCTATCAAGGGTTGCTTTATCAATTAAAGAGTTTGAACTGAAGGGAATTTGACAGGGCGAGTCAAAAGTTAAAGAGTTTTTATCAATTTTGGCAGTCCAGGGTAATAAACTGTACATGCCTTTTATTGCCATGCCTTAATCACTACTGTAACTTTAGGATATCATTGATACCGATCTTATGATTATTCAGATTTTGGTGTCTTTGTTAGGTTATTAGATATACTAGAGAATTAAATTGTAAAGTAAAAATCCTGAGTTTCAATGTGCCTAATGTAATGTCATGAAATATGTAGCGCATAACGCTTTTATTTTTATCTGAATTGTAGCGAATTAAATGCATACATAAATCAAGAAATTACTTCCAAATTATATTTTACTTTATAGTGCGTTAATGCAAATGTTGATTTAAATTGTATCGGGTTTATTTTCACCTCTTTAGTACATATGAATTCAAGTGTAAATATTTAATTTGCCTTCGTAAATTCACACTAATCATTAATTTTAATGTTAATACAACGTCGGCGAAATAAAATCGTGGCCTAAACTAATGTTTTTACGTACTTTTTTCTTTTTATAACAACATATTAAGATCAATAGAACAAACCTAACGTCTGAAGATATTGGTTCATTGCTTTAAAAAATTGTGGATTTTATTTATAGCGAAAACAAATCACTCAAGAACTATTTTTCATTATAAACTTGTTCGACTCTTCTCGACTATTTTTCAACTTTTTATATCATCTATTTTACATTTTTGGGCTTGGGATTTTATATTACCTAGGGTTCGTAGACAGTAACAGTAGAGTAGTAATCCTCTATTAGTCCCTTCAAATCGATCTTCTTTGTATCATATTTTCTGTTTACATAATAATATTTAGATCTATTAATTCCCTTTTCTATGTAAAAGCTTGAATTGAAACTTTTTCAAGAATAGAAAAACAACTCTAAAACTGATCACACTAACTAATTGCTTTCCTTCTTTTGATCCATCTAATACATGAAAATATTTACATCCCTTAATTCATTAACAACTATCTTTGGATTAACAATTATTCCCAGACTTATTTTAATCAAATCCATCACGATTAAATTTTATAGGAATTAAATGAATTGTTATTCTCCACAGAAAATTTAAAATCCCTATTTTTAGCAAGAAATCTCAAGGAAACGGTTTAATTTTAGGACCTTTAGTTTTAAATAATTTTATAGGCTTATTCCCATATATTTCCATATCAACTAGTCGTATACTCACTAGCTCAAGCAATATCAGTAAGATTTGGGGCATCCATATGGTGAATTTTGGAGAATTAATATAACGGCACCTCCACCATATTGATTCCTTAAAATTTTCATTTTGAAACTTTGTCTCGTTTTAAGAATGCACGTTTGGCCATTCTCGAGAATAATTGAATAATATTTGTAAAATACGTATTTCTCGGTTTTGCAGATTCCATGGGGATAAACTTAAATATTGGATGAGGTGAGAGTGATTCTTTTAGTGTTCCCTCGGCGAGACTTTGTCTTTATTCTCGGCAAATGTTGCTCTCTTACATTCTACTTTAAACAGACGTGACCTAATATTGAACTTTACGATCCGCAAATAGGAATATTTTTACATAAATTTAGAGGGAGTAGGATATTTATGGAGGAAGTAGATAGTTTGATAAACGGCATGAAATATTTTATTACCATGATTTAAATTCTTTGACCAAAATGTTACAAAATTTTGATGTCATATTTGTAATTTTATATTTTGTTTGATTGTGTACTTTGATTTATTGTGGACAAGTTTTCTCAATACGCGCAAAAAATATAATTTTGGTACTGATAACTGAATTCAGTTAGCATTTTCAATGTTTTGATTTGTATTGAATAAATAATCACCGTAAGAACGTGATCAAAATTACATCATATTCGCCTGCCAAACAACATTTGTTAGTATTCAAAATTTATTCTCAGCAGACACATTTTCTTTGACAGCTACTCTCAAAGCCTCATCGAAATTCAAGCTACGGCTTCATTACGTAAGCTAGTTCAAAGGAATATCTCCGAATCTTTGAACTGACTGCGCGTTCCACCTCCATAAAATTTGATGAAAAATTTAAGAACTGCGCTTTTCGGAAACGTACGAGTTATATGGATGTGTATCAGTGCTATAGACTAAAAAATTTCAAGAGACATATTATATGCAAACCGATGCGGATTCCGTGAAAGCTCCGTGAGAAATACGAATTCGACAATATCTGGGAGTATTTGTATCGGAAATGGGGGAAAAACTGGAAGTGACGAATGGAATTGAATTTTTTAGTCAACTCGAAAGATGGGAGAGATTCCTGTCGTTCGTTTTTAGAAAAGTTTCCGAAATCTCGGGCAAATCTCAGGAAAAGAAGGAAAGAATCCGAAGGGGTTATTAAGTTTCGCAAAGTTTGAATAACTGGGAAAAATGTATAACTGGTCGGTTAAATACAGTTCTTGGGTTACAGTAAAACGTAATTGTGAGCAGTAACGACAAACTGAAAAGTTTCATCGTCGGAACGGAAATTACAGATTTAATTGTAGATGTAATCACTTTTAACAAAAATGCAATTAAAGTTAGGAGTTGGGATAACGAATCCGATTTATTTTGAAGTCAAATAATTCCTGTTTTTATAAGTACTGTTTTAGTTTTAAATTACTTTGAAACTTGAAGGAATATCTTCAGCTATAAAGTAATTTGTGTTTTTATTCAGAATTAAAATATGTTTGTTGCCTTTACTGCATTCCTCGTTTATATTCAATGCATGAAACCTGCCAATTCTCGATACATTTTTACAAATTTTCTATATTATGATGGAAAAATTATTAAAACTTTTGGATTCACAAATTTCGATTACATTTTAGTGATCTGAACCGCAAGCGCCCTTTCCGCTCACCAAAATAATTATAATTGTTATAATTCCATTAAAATATAACAGAAACATCTTATTTCGACATAAAGTACAATTATATGGTCAAAACCGATTACGACAAACCTGATACACCGTCTTAAGGCCCGATTATTATCGGATATCATAACAGTTTTTGCTTGTGCCAATATAGTTGGGACTGACAAAAGAAAACTTCCTCTTATTCGAAAAGCAAGTGACCCAAGATTCTTCAAGAATATTAGAACACTTCCAGTAAATTACAGAGCCAATAAAAGGCATGAAAGATATTTTCGAATAGGAAATTATTAGGTGGGACCAGGAACTAACAAGAAAAAAATATAAAAATGCGTGTTGCTCATCTTGGATTAAATTAATCATACTTTCCTTCCCCTCAACTGTACCAGGGTTCTTAAACGTATGGATCGAGGCATTATAAGAAGTCTCAAAAGTCGCTACAGGAATATTCTTCTAAAAGAATAATTCCTCTATGGGGTTTCATATGGAACGTTCTAATATAATCCTCCAACAATAAGTTCTGCAGCTAATTTTCATGAAAAAAGCTTAGTGAGAAATTACTACAGACACAATACAAAACTACAACAAAGTTTACAATTGTGAAATCGTTGAATGTATCTTCTCTTTGAATAGCTGCCAAAAATTGTCATTTACTTGACAGGGCGAAATTTAACTTTCAAAACTTCCATGCCAAGCTTCACCTGAATTGGTTTCTAACATTTATCTGTGGAATAATTGTTCCTTTCGAAAAAATGTTGAGGTATTTCTAATATTTATAATACGATCATAGTTTACTTCAAAACAATTTGAACACCAAATCCAAAATTATAGAAATAAATACTAGAATGAACGAAAGCAAAATTTACTTCTCTTATCATTGAATTTTTACTTATTGAAATTTTATAAACTCCAGTATATATGTACGCTCCATAATTGTGAAATTGCCCCTTTTACCGATATTTAGCACCTTTGCATATATTAATAAAATGCTGGTTACTTGAGTCATATTACGGAAACATTGTTGATTTTCTTCCTTGTGTACATTTAGCTTTCCTCGGCCTCTTGTTAAATTGGTAAATATCCCTGATGGTTATTTATTAATTCTGTAACATTTCCGTTTTAAGAGAGTGTTCAGGCCTCCAATACAAAACTTCGGGGTGCTAATTGGAATTTCAAATGTAAGGAAATCAGACGAGGAAAAATATTATATCGATATACCGTGGCAAATTAAGACTTTTAATTGAAACATAGCAGTACTAAAACTGGAATTATAATGGACATTGCCATCCAAGTTTTAATAATTACAAAAGTTTCTAGTGACTATTATTCATAAGTAATTGTCTGCTGTAAAATGCTTGGGCTTTACAATAACACAAAACCCTGTATTGTCGCTTAAAAGTAGAGCTCATTAGGGAGAGGCGAAACGAGCCTTGTAACTTACAAAATGAATTGTAAGAAATAGAAATAGACGCGGGCCTCACGTTGAAGTTTGTTACTCGCCTTTACCTAGCACGTAAAAACATAAATTGTCCATGTTCTTTCATTTCTAAATCTCCGCTTTTCCGCTTCCGGTTCCTTTTTATATCAATTTATACCTTAAATCCTTGTGAAAGGCACCAGTATAGTCCTTTAATTAACTCCGGCACGAACGCTAGGATACCTTTCTTGTCTCATTAACGCGAGTGGCGTCGAGGCTGTCTGGCGAGAACTAAAAAGGAGATCTCAATACATTAAATTGTTTTTCGTTTCCCCGTTCCGTGCGTTTTACCTCCGAATTTTTTTAATTTTCTAGCCAGGTTTAATTCCTGGGGGCACACGAAAAAGGACGGAAATTGCTTCGGGATAAAGTCGAACTTTACTCGGATTTCAGTCAAAGCTATCACTTCACTGTTTGGTAGCTAAGTTGTTAAAATGACGCTTTTGATTGTTCATCCTAGCGAGCCATACTCCAATCCGATTGCTTTTCGCTTTTTCTTGCCTAGAAGATGTTACCAAACATTATTACAACCGCAGCTTCACAAAACGTTGGCTTTCAGCCCGAAAAGTGCAGTTTCATGAAAAGAAGAGGTTTTAACAGATGTTGTAAACTAGCTTTGTAGTTCAGTTATATTACAGATTGCAAAGGAGATAGACGATAAGAATAAGTTGTATTTCTAAATATGATGGTGATCATACTAGAGCCAAAAACTTAAATAACACTTAGCTATATGCTATACTGCTGTAGTATACTATACTATATATAAATAATAGCTTAAATATACGTAAATTCAGTAAATCAGAGATTTGGGATTATAAACTTTAGTAAGTGTTTGATGCACGTGTGTCGCGTCCCTTGTTCCTGTAGGAAACCTGCTGCTCAGCAGGAATACCCTACTCCGCCTGTAAGGGCCTTATCTTTCGAGGATTCTATATTTATTTATTTATTTACTTGCAAGAAAATTCGTAACAACAGTATTTTTAAAACTTCAGGACTCCTCCATAGTCTGCGTAAATATTGCTTTAATTTGGTGTTTATTAAGGAATTGTTGTCGAAGGAAAATTTAATTAAGCGATTTTCTCTTGAATTCCTTTTATCATTACTGTATTTTCCAATGGTTTTCTATGAGGTCGGCATTCATTTTCCCAACTGTTATGTCGTAGTATATTAAGGTTTGTTCTTTGTTTGGTGTGCTTAGGATGCTCGATTCTAATTTATTATACAATTTTTCGGTTATAGCATTATAGTATCAATGCTGTATTTAAAATTATTCAGCTGAAAAAATTTTTTGTCAATCATATCAGAGCTTGGTCAGAATCATTGCTTATTACAAGAATATTTGTTAACACGTTGTCTTTCAAGGGTAGCAAATCTATAGTAATTATAATTTTATAATATAATCTACAATATTGTAATTTTCATAGGCGAAAATAACTTAGGAAAATTAGGTTTTACCCTTAAAAACATTAGTTTCTACCCAATAAATATATCTTTATTAGTTTTAAAACTATTTTAAGAAACATTTTTTAGGATTCATTTAGGGGTGCATTTTACCTCTAGGAGAGTTTTTCTACAAATGAATTAATACGTGATCTTTTTTCAATCCACCGCACTGCACCGTCTATTTTATAAACGATAACTCTGCATGAGAAATCGATTGTATAAATGTTATCATTTGTTACACGTTGGGCGTATACTTTTCGATTTATTTTCTATCCCCAGGTTACTTCCACGATCGAGTTAAATATTTTTGCCTTTTCGATGCGCGCTAGGAATGTTCGAGGAATGTGTATCAAAGTATTCAAATTCCTCGACTCGACTTGCTTTTATTTATCATCGCATTTTTCGATGTCCCTTCTTGCAGAAATATAAGTGCGTCGTTATTCATGCTTTGTGTAAGCCGAAGCAATTCGTTTTCTCTCGATGTACACTTCCAATACTTGTTAAATGAATAGCTGTTGTATGTTCAGTCAATGCAACGAAATAACAGAGTTTGTTTTAAGGCGGACACTATTCCCTCCTGCCATTTTATCGTTACTTTCTATGGTTCTACTCGAGTCTCTTTAAATTTATTGCATTGCAGACGTTTCATTCGTCTTTCTAAAGGGTTTTACGGGTGAAATCAAATTTAGCGAATGTCGTGTAACGATTGTAAATTTTCATTAACGATCGGGTATTAAGGAAAGTTCCAAGATAAGCTTAATGGCGGTATTGATTCGCAGCAAATTATCTTGATGGCTGAGAAGTACATGTGTACTCACAAGAACAATTCATTTTAATTACCGGCATAATTACCAAAGTACATTTATTGTGATACATTTTGTTCATGCAGAAATGCTTTTTGGTATGAAACAGAAAAGAGACAGGATTCAACCTCTTTTCTTTGGAAATATTGTTCAATCTAGTTCAGCCACAGTTTAATTGTGGATAAATGAAATTTCGTCGCCCCCTAAAAAATTTTTCCAACGAAAAAATGGAAAGTGAGTTGATAGGTAAAACATCTACAAGCTTAGCTATCGCGCTTAAAAAGAACAATATGCCTTTTTTGTAAATGAACCAATATGGCCATGGTAATAATAAGGTACTCTTACTTTTGGATGGTTGTTTAAGCAATAACAGTGTATCCTTCCGATTTTAAAAATTTCTGCTAAACTACATCTACACACACTGTATAAAAACGATTACCGGCACACCCAGACTGATTTTCAAGTGGTGGACTTATTGAATGAAATTTATGATGTGCCAAGTAGGCGGAAGGAGGGAAAATCCTTGGTGAATTGAACAAACTGACATACTACATACATTTCCGCTGGTGTACATGGTGCACAAAATTCTTTTTTCCCTTGTACCTCTTTCAATCACGATATTCTAATTTACTTGCGGTGTCATGTCATCCAATTACATGTTATTTGTTTACAAGTATGATTGCCTACATTCTGCACGTGAGTTTGTCATTATATACGTCCATCATAGGAAAGATTTGATGGACGATAATTAAAAACCTAATCGGAAAATAATTAATAAAGATACGTGGGGACACACTGAATTAATTGAGAATATCAATACGAACCGTTATTACAAACATAATTTGAACTAATTGAACACATTTACTAGTGATAATAATATTCAGTTAATCACATGGCTGATTGCTGATGATAAAAGTAAAATATTTGGATATTTGTTATAGATTTCAATAATTTAAGAGTAATGCTGAATATAGTGAATACACTTATTGCATTGTTATATATTCAGTTGATTAATTCACAACTTTCTTAATGTTTACGGTATATCAAATATCAAAATATCTGGTTAATAAATAAAGCTGTTTATAAAAGTTTTTAGTTAAATACTAACTTATGACCTACCACTAATTAGATGTCGACTAATGAGATATCTTTTATGAGTAGCAATTTTAAAATCATACATAAAATATGTCGGTTTTCAAGAGAACCAAAAGTTGACATTTTTTCATTCTAAAGCTTAAATAAAAGTTTGTACAATTTCTGACATTATTGCGACTGTTACTGTACTCTACTCGACTTCACAGAGAGGCAACCCTAGGGTTGGGAATGACGGAGATGACTATTTGCATTTTTCTTGTTGCCAACATTGAATAAGTAAAGATGGTCGAAATCTAAGAAAAACACCAGCATTAACAATGTTATTGACCTAAGAAGTCATTTCAAATATTGTTAGAGAAGGTAAAAATTGTTTTACGTCCTTAAGGCTGTTGGAAATATTAAGATATTCCTTCACTAGACAACACACTAGGCGCTACAAATTAGTATGTTAATAACGGAGTTTTGCGACTTTGTTTTATATTGAGATAATGATTTTCATATCTATTATTCATTCATATATAATCAACTAAGAGGGTTTCGTGCTTCTTCATCGCAGGTCGCTACGATGACTGCCGTCTCCCGACCGTTCCACTAGATCCCGGCCGTCGCGATGCTCCACCGCAGCACCTCCTCCCGCCGGCGCCGCGCCTCCAGGAGCGCCGCCTCGTCGCCGCAGACGAGGGGGACGCGCTCGGCGGCGACGAGTCCCGGCCGTAGGGCGAGCATCGCCGTCAGTCCCGTCGACCCGGACAGGACGAGGAATTCGCTCATGCCGGAGATGAACAGGAGCCCCCGGCACTCGATCATACCGGACATCTCCTTGGACTCGCAGAGCTTCAGGGAGCGGTGCCACGACGACGAGATCGTCACCTACAGCAGGAGCCCCAGGCCGAGCCTGGTGCCCGAAGCCGACAGGACCTCGAGGAATAGGTGAATTTAGTAGGATACGAAACCTCGATTTAAAAAAGCCGATGATATTGTCCTTGTTGTTCTTCACTTATTCTGAGCTTAATAATCATTTGTGTGGTTATTAATTTCGTCAATAGTTTGCTCGTGCTATTCAGTAAAGCTATAGTTATTTCTATAGTTGTCAGGGCCGTTCTTGTTTCCATTTTTGTTTATACGAACTGTGATTTTTCTCCAACTTTCTGAATTCTACGAGTTGAGATAATCGAGTCCACTCGTTTTCCAATTCTGGGCCACCAGATTTCAGCATCTCCTTGGAAATATCACCATGTCCGGGGGCATTCTTATTTTTTAGCTTCTTTAATGTTTCATGTACTTATAACTGTGTTATGCTTCCTTTTCCTAGTGATTTATCATTAGATACTTGGTATTCCTGTGTGTTCATTGTTACTACTCTGATTACTATACAGATTTTGTTAGAGTAGATGCCAATTTCTGATGCGAACATGTGACAAGGTTGATGGCGTTTCGTATGAGTGCTCCCGGCTCAAAGTTAAATACAAGCATTCAACTTCTGTAGAAACCATCGTAGTACTTTGTTTAGTAACTTGTCTGCTTGCATTGGGGTGATCTTTGCTGTTATTGTTCCTTTTAATGATATTATCTGTAACTCTACCTACGTTTGAAGTTATACTTGTACTGGCTTTATTAATTGGTCTGACCGTTAAAAATAAGTAAGATACCTGTTATTGAATGAAAACGATCTTACAATCTAATTGTTGTCCTCAGTCTGCTCCCTGATAGCCAACGGAGCCCCCGTCACAGCCTCGTCCCAACGGACTACTCGAGGAGTCCCCGCAACAGCCTCGTGCCGGACTCCGCGTTCAGCCCTCGCAACAGCCTCGTGCCCGACCAATACAACCGCAGCCCGAGGAACAGCCTCATCCCGGACTCGGCCATGAGTCCGAGGAACAGCCTCGTTCCCGATTCGTCGCTGAGCCCGAGGAACAGCCTCGTCCCGGATCAGGGCCGGACGCCGAGGCACAGCCTCACCGCGGAAAGCGGCGTGTACAGCTCTCGGTTGAACGTCGCCCAGGAGTATAACAGGAGCCCCAGGAACAGCCTGATCCCGGACTCGAGTAGGGTACCGAGGCAGAGCTTGACGCCGTCGGAGTCGACGTCATGGCTACATGAGGAAGGTGAGGATCCTGTTGCAACTTATTTAATTGTCTGTTTAAACTTTACTCGATTGAGGTGAGGACAATTGAACTCCTCAAAATCCGAAAGTTCTTATAACTCTTAATAACAAGGAGTGATATTGAGTAATTAGGAAAATTGATAAGTCAATTTCCTCATCCCTCATTTTCCCACTCAAACGCATATACTCTCGTAATAGTTTTTAATCCAAACGTACTCCTTTAAGCACAAAAATATTTTTTCAAAAATTGGTCGGTTTGGGATTTGCCACTGTTGCAAACAATCACGTGTAGTTTTCTAATCTTTGGCGAATTACCATTTTATTTCGCCATTTTATTACTCTACATTTTCCTGAATTCTCGTGTAGTTAAAATATTGTCGACCACATTTTTTACTATACTGTTCCGCTGACTACAAAAATCTATGGAAACGGTAACCAAATTCCACCACACTATAATTCACATTTAATGAAAAATAAACCGACTGCTCATCATGGAATCCATCAGTCACACATCCTCGCGTACAAAACTCGTCCAACAACCAAAATTTTCCCCTCGCAAACAGTCTTCTCCTCTTCTTTTTCTGTATTTTTCCTCTCGTTTAAGGATTTCGAACAGACAAACTCTGGACATATCGAGGAACGTGATCCTCCGCCGGGGTAATCTCTTGAGAAATATGAGCCGAAAAAAAGAGTCGGTGGACACAAATCGTGAAAAAAGAAACTCGTCTTTTTGAAATATAACACAACGGGCCAATAACACATGAATGTATTTCGATCCAGTCGGGCGAAAACGATGGGTAATATTTGTTGTTGAATAATAGAAGGAGTCGCAGATAATAGTAATACCCTTAGGTGTATTAAAATTACTCGACCATGTAAAATCTGTTGGAGATTTAAAACGAATTTGGATTTATTTGTAATCTTTGTATCGATTGGGGAATATAATAACAGCGATATTTTTCAATTCCAGATTAAATCTATTTAACCAGAAATCCTCCAGGGGGTCGGACTTGAAGTTGTTTCATAAGAAATTGTATTATATGCCTGTTTTAAGGCAATCTCGAATGGATAAGGCGCTACTAAGAGTTTAAAAATATAAATCAGTAATTTAATTTTACCTAAATGTGATATTTATTCTCTTATCGTTTGCCTTTATTTTCTTTACGGATAAGTTAAAAAGTGCTTATCCACTAATAAGATTATACATACATATTTTACATTAAAACCGTTATATAAAACTCACGCTTATCTGATCAAACAGGATCTTATAAATAGGCCTCTATTGCAATTTTTCCTGTTTGTTACGCGAAATGTCTAATTTAGAAAGTTGATAACATTCCGTCCGAAGGATCCATTATTTCGTTATTTTAGACTCTAAATTGTGTTACTTATGCGCCTTTACAGAATCCCCTCACGTAATTTAGCTCAGAAGTTTTTCGCTGATAAGGGATTCTCACGCAGAAAATGTTTAACACAGGAGATTTTCTCATGTTCTTATCTTGCTCTCGCTTGTTTCCTACGTATAACCTGGTGTTATTTCGGTAAAATTTCCTAATTTTATTGCGTGGGTTTACAATATCACACTATATTCAGTTCAGAAACTTTAATAAAAAGAAGGCAGACAACTTCATAGCGAAAGGAAGTTTTTATGAAATTACTGTCGCGTAAATACGTTGCTTTTGATTTAGTTTTACGTAAAAAATTTGATAACTATTTCTGAAACCACGTAAACTCCCAAAATAGTCCACTTTGACAAGCCCTGAAATCAAAGGAACTCACAACAGAAACACTGGAAAATTTAAGAAATTACTAAAAATGCCACCGACTGTTTAAATGAAATCTAAACTATGACGTTCACAAATTTACAAGGGGTTCATGGCAAATATCAAAGGGTTTAAGTTTTTAGGACGCAAGGGCTAAAATTACGGGAAATTTTACTGGATTATAGCGTCTCCAGTAATTATCAAGAATCATTTGTAGTCCCCAAAATGGAAAACCATTCTTGGTGCAATTTTCAACATTTGAAATTGTTCCAGTGAGCCGCAGCCCCCGGCACAGCATATCCGCGGTCGAGACGACGAGCAACCGCAGCCCGAGGGGCAGCATCGCCCCCGAGGCGATCCGCACGAGCCCGAGGGGCAGCATAGCGGGCGATTACGGCGATAGGAGCCCCCGCGGGAGCATCGGCCCGGACAGCAACGAGAGGAGCCCGAGGGGCAGCATAGGCAGGGGCACGGACAACGACAGGAAGAGCCCGAGGGGCAGCCTCACGTTGACGTTCCAAGAGCCGCCGCCGGGCGAAAGGAGGGCGAGCGCAGATAATACTGCTGGTAAGCACTTTGATTATGTATAGGAAAATGTCATCCGACTACTTTCTCATATTTTGTTCTTAGAATGACATGTTACAGTAAAGTTATTATAGATACTTTAAAGTTATAACCAGGATTCATACTTATTTTACTCATTTTATTACTATATACAAAGAAATTTTCCAGAGAAACTGAACTTAGCTCTTCCCTACAAACACTCCCTGACGTCTATAGTAGCTTTTCTGGTTAAAATTCTCCATCCCCCTTTCTCGCTCTCTCTCCCCTTCTCTCTCTCTCTCTCTCTCTCTCTCTCTCTCTCTCTCTCTCTCTTTTCGCCGTCTCGATTCCTAATACATTTCCCAATATTAATATCCCAATTTTCTACGACTGGATTTAAAACCGACATCAAAATCCTTCAGCATCCTATTATTAATCTAACAGTCCTCTGAAAACATTCCGCTTCCTTATTTGAACCGTTATAAATGAACGCCTATAACGGCTATAAATTTGCAAGACAAATTCTCTCCGTTCATAATTTAGTGCCTTTCTCTTGTAATCGCACCTACACTATCCCTTTAAATCTTTATTGCTTCTTCGAGTGCTTTTCTCTCACTTTTTTGGTCAGCAGGCGGAGGTGGATTCCTTCTATAATGATCCTTGGATGAAATATGGAAATTCCTCTCGAGCCACAGAGGCGAAATGAAATGTTTCCTTAAGGAAAGTGTAGGAACAGGAAAGGAAGGTGCACACTCGATCATTCGCTTATTTTTAATGTTAAGAATTCCTAGCTAAATTTATTGGAGCGCGTGTTACAAGCAATGTTCACATTTTGTACGTTCTATTTGGATCAATAGGCCCGATATCCGAATTATCCTAGTGCTAAATAATTAAAAGTACCCATTAACTTTATCGATGCTTCCATCTTTCCCAAAGGCGATGAATCATTATTTCAAATTATAGTAATAATGGTTCAATGACACCTATACATATTACATGTCAGACTAAATAGACTGGTATTGTTAATTTCTTTTGTACTGCTCGTGATTTCTATGGACATTTAATTAATGGGTTGATTTAAATTATCGCTGTATAAATATCGATGGACATGAACACGAAGTCATTTTAGTGTAAGGTATTACACGCTAAGAGAACCTCAAATAAATATAAATCATTTTATTTTTTGGGCTACTTTTGTATTGTGTGTATGCTTGAATTTTGTAGTGTATTGGTAATAATTGTGATTTGGCATCTTGTGGTCCGAAGATATCAATAATGTTCTATCCTATAGTTCATTATTTGTTATGGTTACCATATTTTTTGAAATACCCCATGAACGTAGTAGGAGTGTTACAAAACATCCAATATTTGGATTGAATTAAACAAACATTTCATTCAATTAGAAAAAATTAAAAACAGGAAAGGCAAAAGTATACTTTTACTAATTCACTGTGATGGAAACGCTGAACCGTTAAATTAACTTTTACGCAAAGTGGTTGCAACGAAAAATATTGTATCGTTTATGGAAAACTCCAAAGCAATTCCACATCGCTAAACGCTATAAAAAATCCACACTAAACTTTCCCAGTTTACGGTTTATTAAGCAGTGCATCAGTATTTTACTGAAGTTTCACGAGTCACTGACGATTTTCGCAGCGGGGGGTCGCTTCAAAAAACGTTCCTAATAGCTTTCAAAGCCCCACGCTGCGATTCCAGAAGGAATTACACGGCGATCGTATAATTCCCTGAGTAATCGCCAAGTCTCCGCTAAAAATACATAATCAAGATAAAAAGGTGAAGCATGAGGGCCAGAACTCAAAATGGCGTGATAAAGGAGACTTGTGGCTCAGCAGGAAATTTAGTTTTTGTCAATTCGGGTTTTAACGGGCACGCACGCTGGCAGCGAGGGTTCTTGTGAAAGAATTCCTATGAGTAATTCATAGTGAATTGTTTATGGCGATGGAACTAACTGCAAAGTTGTTTGCCAAACCGGTAATGAAAAAGCAATTGTTTCTAACAATCGGAAGGAAGGAAAAGTTTATGAAAATTTATCACGAGATGTGCTTCCCGATTTTACTGGTCTCGGTTGAATGCCGGAAAGATGGGGTGGTTTCCTGGTGCAAGGATTCATTTTTTATTGAATTCATGCACTACCTTATGAAAACTCTCTAGAGGTTATATGTTATACAGGGTATTATCCATATAATCGCCATTAGATGCTGAAAGACAATACAATATTAGTATTGGTGATATTTGTCGCCTAAAGTAAAGGTAGCAGCGAAACCTATTTCTCCCCTCAATTTCTAAAGGGTGCTAAACACAAGTCCGGGACCCGTTGAAATCCTGTTGCCGTGTTCAAGCCAATAATTTCCCCATTTTTCATTTCCACGAGGACTTATTAGATGGTATTTCACGAGAAAAATTATAGGAAAAGTTGCGAGGAAGTTCATTCCAACTGTACCTGCGCAAAAGGGGATGATACCGCGTTTTCCAAGTATATATCTGTGAGGGGTTATTAGAACGAAGTTTTCTGTGGTCAAATCAGGGAATTATTTGTCAAGGTTTAACCACATCTATGCAGCGGTCGCATGGATGCGCTTAGAGGATAGGATCATGTTTACCAAATACAAGCATGTGAGAAAATAGGTTTGTACTTCTTTGGGGCAACTATTCTTACGACTTAATTCCAGAAAATCCTGGGTTTACTGCAGCCTCCTTGCAGGTTTTCTTAGAATTTTCTTCGCGAAAGCCCTCTTCTAATCAGTCATCGTACAGAAATGCGCAGAAATAGGTTTTCTTTTCGCGCTTTGAGGACGAATAAATCATTTATTAATTGTAGGGATTGAACGGGTGGTCCAGAATTTCAACAGACCCCAAATTGTTGTTTAGC
Source organism: Cryptocephalus primarius (assembly GCA_963576515.1). Lineage (NCBI taxonomy): Eukaryota > Metazoa > Arthropoda > Insecta > Coleoptera > Chrysomelidae > Cryptocephalus > Cryptocephalus primarius. The sequence continues at coordinate 13,600,953 of OY754942.1, read as the reverse complement.
ACGCTTGAAAATGGGGAATAGCGTTTTAAGCCCCTTTGAATACCAAATGGCTCTGCTATATTGTTAAGTGGTGTTCATATCAAGGAGTATATTCTTGAACATCAGATTGTATTTCGTTGTATTATTTTATCTAATAGTGTATATGTCGACTTATGACAAAGTCATCATTTAAAACATAAAGAAGTTTATTTTCTGTGTGCAAAACTCTGCAGGACCTTCACAAATATTAAGCGGCATAACGTATCATAAGGCATCGAATAATACCTACGTTAAACGAGAACAAAGCCCATATTCATGATACGAGTGAACATAATCCTCATGGAAACCCTTTCCTCTTTTCCCTCCGAACTTCCCGATAATCTCAACGGTCTCGCCGTGTTTCTCGAATCTTTCAACTCACTACTTAAGGGATTTAGTAGTTTTCTATCCGTAGGGCTTCGGTCCTCGATCTAATCCCGATTCTAAGAGTCCATGCGGAGCGTAGAAAAAGGAAACGTTTTCATTTCGGAGAGTGGTCGGTACATATTTGTGAAAATTAATCATCTGGTTTTCTTGGGTGACAATTTTTGGATGCTGGAGAAACCAAAAAAATCCCCTGGAGATTTTTAGATTCTTAAAGGTTAGAAATGTTTGAAATTTTCATAAGTTACCTATATTTAATTATAATCTCATTCGAACCTTCCAAAATGCTAAAAGAATCTCTAGGGTGTTCTATCAACATGCCTCAGATTATATATTACTTGAACTAATAACGAAAAATCTTCTTGAGCCTATATGAGAGAGTTTAGTAAAATTGCACTTCTTTTTGGAAAAGGGAAAATTTTTTTGGTTAAAGGTTTCAGAAAAACTCGCCCCGAAGAGGGGTCGACAAAATTTCCGGACACATGCCAGTGGCTGTGTTTTTACGCCACCCTTACAAAGTCTCTCCCAATTTTTCCCCATCTAATTTGAAATGTATTTCAAAGGGTCCAAACAAAACTTGAAGGTTTACACGTATTTTCATTGGTTCACAGGTCGCGGTAACCGGAGCATGTCCCCATATCGCTCCGGGTCCCGGACCACCATGAACGCCGGATACTCCGGTAACTCCGGTTACTCAGAGAGCGGCTCGAGAAGGGCAAGCAGCTCTGTCAGCCAGGTAAGGGTAACGAATGAGAAACTCTAAAGTTTTACATGCTTACGAAGAAAATTGCTTGCTCCAATCATCTATCACATCTTTGCACAGTGCTTTCGGGTGGTAAAAACAATGTTACATTTAAGACCGACTCCTAAATTTTAAGCAGTTGAAAACATGTAATCATTATTTTAAGCATAATTCGCTAATTTAGTGCATTTACTATGTAGGTCCAAAAATTGCAACATGTACAAAACCTGAATTACTGGATAGTTTTGCTCAACTCGATAATTAATTTTCAAGTTCAGGAGTGCTAAAAATTGTCTCAAATGAACCAATAGAATTACGTATCAAATAATTACAACTATACTATAGTTGTATTATAGTACAACTATACTGATACTACATATATCTAAGCGAATAAATAATATTCAGCATTTTGAACGATCGACTTCTATTTTATTTAGCACTAGTGTTATTACCATTTCCTTGCAATTAAATCGTTTTCATCAAATGTGACTAGTTATTGCATTTTAACAAATCGATGTTTGCCAAACGTATTAATCGACATATGCCGGTGTTTTAATAGTAATGTAATAAACATACAGTTGCTGGAATCCTTACCATCCTTTACATGTAATAACAGATAATTTTGTATATTCAGTAAAACCATCGTCTAATTATCGTTGTACTGATTAGTATGTTTTGTTTCAATTCACATTGTTTTGAACATTGTATTTTCCATCACATGCATGCGAATTCATTAACGTATATCCATTCGAAAATCCTCTTTTACTTTAAATAGAGTCGCCGTTTTTTATTTACAAACTTTCAACTGGAATTTCGCTTCGGTTCAAGATAAGGAAATTCGCCTTGTTGGAACATTTTTCTTTTATTCGCTACTGTAACGAAATTTAAAAAGTGTGGGATGAAACGGTATGTCTTTGTTATGGAAAACAGGCAAATATGTCGTTTTCCGTATACGCGGCTGCGGTGAGCTTTGAAATGGTAATCGCTTTGATGTTCAAGCATATAGGTATGTAAGCTGAGGCTAGATATGCAGGAAATGTGCCACCTCTAGGAAAAAACACGGTAAAATGTTTAGTTTATATTAAAAAAGTACTTACGAAATACGTTCGTGGAAACCAATGTTCCTAAACTAGCAGCGTTAATGAAAATTACAGGATCGCTACATTTTCTATTCATAACTAACGTTTTCTAATTAATTCATAACTACGCTAAGATAGCTTCTATAGCAAAATAAACTCGTAATCTTAATTAAATTAGATTTAAATCTCTACGAATGTAAGGCAAACATCAGTATAATTTACAAGAACTTAGATGTGTAAACAAGGAGATAAATAAAGTTACGAACTTCGTGAATTTCAGATTGAGTAAAAGTTCTCCGATCTGAAAGTTACACTTACCCAACGAAATAATCAACCTCTGAATACGTATATATAGTTAACGAGAAGTTATCACCACTGTTAGGGAGCAATATGTAGGTAGTTTTAATATTTTCTCAGCTGAGAAACTTAATAAATGCAAGCCGTAAATAATTCAACCGTGCGACGAAACAGGGGAAATTTCCCAAGTTTGTATCGCGTATTTTTTGTCGCCGAACAACTAAAGTTTATCAATATAAAACCTCCGGTGTATCGTACTGCTCCTCGAAACTTCAAAGCTCGATAAAAAGGCGTTAATGGAAAACGTTGTTTGGAAAAATGACGGAAGTTTCGAAGGTTACGGAAAAATACATAAAAAATTCCAACACCGATATCGCATAGACCTTATGAAGTATATACTATACCAAATAGCTAGATGCACGTTGCTAAAGGATGTAAAATGGCAGGACCCATTCAGCAACGGCGTTGCCGCCACTTTGTTGACTCTTGGTCAATGGCGGACGCCAAAATATTTTGTGTTTTGTTTTTATTTGTGTATAAATAAATAAATAAATAAATAAATAAATAATATTCATGATTCACAGAATATCGGTCATGTTTACAACAGTATTATAACTGCGTATTCGTAGAAATACGCATTACATATGCGTTACCTTCACCATTTTGGAGGTTTTACCATGTCGACATCCACCAATAAGTCCAAAAGGAAGGGAAATATTCAAAAAGCACACATGGGACCAATCAGTTAAAAATTAAGCCAGCAGTAAAATGAGTAATGAAGAGTTAGTTGTTGGAGACGTTCCTATTTATTAAGTAATGGCCATTTATAAGTGGTCCAGACACACTATACACATAAATATGCTCCAGTGGCTTTTCACGTCGCGTCTACAATTTGTAACTTGAAGGTCCCAGTAAAAATGTAAGTGACAGTTTTGTCAGAAATCGTAATACTTATCTAAATACAGATTTTTGGTGCCATGAATATGTCTCAAAAGGGAGACGAGAAGTCGGCATTAAATATGGATACCTGAAAGTTATTTTACTCGAAGAGAAAGGGAAAAATAAACCTTAATTCTGGGGTTCTAGAACGAAAGCTGAAATTGTTTTTTAAAAAGATAAATTGCTGTGTTTATATTTTCCATGGAAAATAATCATGCTTTCGAAACCATTTACATTCATTATAATGGCGTATGGGGTTACACCTGGCACAAATGCAAATATGGAAAAAGTTTAACAGAATATTAATTTAATATTGAATAGAGAGAAATGTCAGTTGCGGATGGAAACCTTCATATAATTAACATTCACGAAATGTAATTTGAAGTTCACGAATTTTATAAATTTCTGTTAAGCAATGATAAAGCTTTATTTCATTATGACAGCTCATATTTCTGATGAGATTTTATAGTTTACGTTTAATGTTGTAGTATTTAACAGATACTTCGGTTACGAATTTCCTATTAATAATTTTAGTTTAGATTTAGCTTTACAAAATACATCGAATTATTTAATAATAGTTATTAAAATCTATATAAATAATAATCTTTTTCATCTGCTTTCCTTAGTTGTTTAAGACATGTTGGTCATCACATAATATGCTTACAGAATGTGATCGGTCCTTGTTATATTAATCTTGATGTGTATGTGTATATCCATAACAAGTCTCAAATTACTGGTTCATTTCAATTTCAAAAATTCGAAACAGTGGCAAATACAATTTGCATTATTTCAATTGTTGCCCCAGTCGTAACAACCAAAACAATTTTATCAATTTGATTACAGACTAAACAATTAATTACCAAAAATGTTGTAGTGGCAAGTTATACGTTGTACGTATGAAGTTCCAATGATTCCTCGGCGCATTAATAATCTGATCATATTTATTCCATTAGGCTAGATAGTAAATAAAAAAGGCTCTTTATGACGTTAATTTGTATCCAAATACGAGCCGTTTCCAATTGTAGGCAAGGATGAATTATGGATCCTCATATATATACCGATAAACAAAGTATGTGTTAACAAATGGCAAGGCCCCAAAGTTGGAGACATGCTTTCCGTTTCTTTAAGCTAAAATATAGGTTTTAGAGGAAAAGTTTAAATAGGTTGTCAAAGCTATTAGTAAAACTTAAAAAAAATTCAAACTAAAAGCAACTTTGGCGGTTTTTTGTTAAATTTTGGCAAGAACGCACCAAAATATTCTCATCAAGTCTCAAATTGTAAGTTTTACTAGTATCTCTAAAAAGCCATTTGAACTTTTCTTCTGAAAACTATATTTTAGCTCAGAAAAATGGAAAACATTTCCGACTCGTGCCTGTAATGACATCTGTAAAAATATACAAGGATCCGTAACTCATCCTTGGCTACAACTGGAAACTACTCGTATTTTGTTATAAATCAATGTAAATCACCTACAGTCTACACTACATTTGCTTCCATCCTTAGACCAGCTATGTACATAGATTTGCAATACTTCTCCCGTGTCCGATTCCCTTATGGGACATCGTCGTCGATTGTGTTCAGTCAGCACCATAGCTCGCACTACCATCATGAATGTCACCCATACAAACAGCAAAACTTAAATGACAGGTGGGCCTGCCGCAGGTGTCGGGCGACGAGCAGCGCCGCCTCTGCTCGGATCAGAAGTACTGCGAGAAGGGAACAGGCGTCAATCTGGCCCTCAGCCTGACGACCTACGGGAGCGTCGCCTATCAGCTGAAGGACGCCAACCTGGAGTCGACGGGTACGTGCGACTTCGTCTGCAAGGCGCTCAGCATTGTTAATAAAACAGGTAAATGTAGTAGAATAGCGCTTATGTCTTAGGTTAATAGTATGGTCCATTACAGTGGCAAACAAATACTATTAGTAACCAATAAAATGAGACGTGCTATCTCAATCTGATGAATTAACTATCGAGGTTAAAGAAATGCGTTCCATAATACACTAGTACTTTTGGTAGTTTTTAACAAACGTATAAATAAAAAATGCATTATATGGTTCAACAAGGTTGGACCTTTATAGATTTTTGAAAATTTCCAAAATTATCTAATGATACACAGAATATAATGTAAAATGGAAAACAAAAATGTATAGAATTGACTTAAAAATAAATTACTCAGATTTTAGAAAGAAACCCTAAATACTATTTAAATAAATTATTCATAATTCAGATTATCCTCAAATATGAAATCATACCATTTTCATATCCATTTTTATAAATAATACCTTTTATTAGAATTGCATCCAAATTTCACAAAGTATGGCTTATTTGTATTCAAATTAACATTTTTAAATATTCAACTACCAATATTTGATGTTTCAACCGTTTTCAATTTTTGAAAACAAATTCAATAAGGATTTTCATAAAAGAAATTTATTCTCAATTAAGGAGGAATAAAGAAAAATCGAAGAACCGCTGAAATATTCAAGGCAAGACATCGAGAAAATCCGACAAATGGATTGGAATATATTTAGTATATCCTTGGCCAAATAGGTTTTCAGATCTGACTCGGAGAATTTTTTTTGTGCGAATGTGTTTGGAATATAATGCGTTGAAAATAGATTAACAATCAAAATTTAAATTTTCTCCATATAATTGTTTCCATGAGTTTGGAAGGAAAGGCCCGATAAAAATTCGAAAATTTGACTTTAAAATTATATATTGATTTCTGTACCAATTACTTATTTTACCCTATAACGGTAGGTACTGATTCAATCCAAAAAAATATAATTAAAATTTATTATATTGAATTTATAATTTGGTATTCGATATCACGGAATAACGTTCGTGTCATTTATGACAAAATGGTATTTTTAATTTTCCTGTAGATTGCCAGAATTTTTTGATTACACCATGGAAAAAAATCAGTTAAGAAATGAATTTTGGTAAAAGTAATAATCAAATGATTTTTACGTGGTGCAGATTTCTGTTTTCTGCAATCATATGCACTTACTTATACCCAATTTTGCTAATAGAAATCTTTTCTAAGTTCAATAATAGGTGGAATTCAAGTTGAATAACACACCAAATAAGTGAAATGGTGAAAATCCTGTGCGTCACTCATACAACCTCTGCAGGATCCAAAAACAGTCCTCGTTTAGACGATGTATACCAAATAGTCTTCTGCCTCGATGTTAAACTAGTCTGTTTTTGCTATTATATATAGTGTGTCCACAGCAGTATTTTCAAAAGTTGTATTATTCAACAGCACACAATCTATACACACGTATATATCCAAATCTCGTATACACGTTGTAGTCGAATATTATAATATTCTCCTCTGTTTCACGTTCTAAATTGCGCCGTCCTTGGTGCTAACTCCAGATATGCAAGTTGTATGTAACTTCTACAGTGTAAATGCACTTGCATGTTTATTAGGTAATCTCTGGCGAGATTAATATTCCTGTACACCGCCGAGATCTTGCGCAGCACTGCAAGTTTCTTGTTACCCTTCCAGGGTTATACCATTCAATAAACATATAAGCCGTTTAATCCAGGGGGTTGCTTGTTGTTTTGTCAAGCTACGTTGTGTATCACCATAAGGAAAATTACATGCAAATTGTGTAAATTTACGGTGTACCTGGTGTTTATTCTCCAAAAACGATGTTTATACTTGCTAAACATACGGCCTGTATTAATAACAATCCAGCATTGCGTATTCTGGAACATACGGGTGGAATATTGTACTTTATATACTCTTTTAGTTAGTCGATGTGGAAAAAGGGATTTCGTTGTAATGAGTTTTGGTGGCAGATCTTAATGCGATACTTGTTCTCCATTAAAAGCAAAGCTGCTTAAAATAAACAATTGCGATTAGAGCTTATCTAATTATCCCTCCCGCATTACTTATCTGTATTCATTCAACCCTTTCTTTTTCAGTCGTAGTCACCATCCTGCTGATTTGCCTGTCCATCCTACCTCTAATTATGCTAATAATGGGTAAGTGAAATATATTATATCCGTGTCAAGATTTATATCGAAGATGTTCGTGTTACGTGCGAATTTCTTTTGTCTATCGGCGTCCGCATCGCTCAGGAGGTATAAATAGAAAACTTTAAGAGATTAACTTGTTTGGCGAAAATAAATTAGTTAATTAAATGGGAGGGGGTAGAGCTTGTTAATTTTGATTCAGAAGCGGCATTCTTTTGTCCTTAGTGGGAGTTTTTTATAAATTAAGTCCTCTGGGATGAAGGATTAAAATATAATTAATTTTAGGAAATTTTAACGGATGTTTTCCGGGAAAAATGTACGGTGATGATATTGTATGAATATAAGGTACATAAGTTATGGATTAAGTGAATAGTTGCAAGAGGACTACAGTGCAATACATGAGATCTATGACTTGTAATAAGGTCTTTTTGTTTGGCTGGTCGTTTCCTAAGTCCTAGAACAATTTATTGTGGGTGGTAACGTTGTCGTTTCTTAGATATTTAAATATTTTTAAGCTAAAATCCATTTTAACGTTAAAATGCTTGTATGACTAGGGGGATTAGCTTTTAAAAGATTATAACAATTCCTTAATAGCCAGTCAAAGTAATAACCACTGTCCATCATTACTAGTATATATTATAAATTGTTTTCCAAAGCCTTAACGCAAAATTCAAATTACCACACGAAATTTACATGAAACCAAAACCCACAAGAGACCATCGGATTCCATCGAGGCTCCCTCGACTCGGAATACGATCCTTACCGATACCCATCTGTCTCGCTCGAATTTCGGTGATCTCCCCAATGATTTCGATAACATTGGATTGTCTTTCGGGGGCGGTTTTGCGCTAGTTTCACGTCACGAAAAGTCCGATGCGCAATGATACAATGTGAGGAATAACGGCCAACCGCTCGAAAAGGTCATAATAGACGCTAAACGTGGAATACAGAAAGGTCAAGAGGAGAATGTTGCAAGCGCTGCTGAAGACAAATGGAATGGTGGAATTACAGTCGAAATACGTATGGTAGAATCGTAACTGAGAATTTATAGTCCTTTTATTACACGGAAGGTTTATAGGGTTGAAAGTGCACATACAGTTATAACTGCTCATACTTGAGTATGTGTATAACACTATTTAATCCTTTGATTTACAATATAGAAAGAAGTGTCCGTGATAAGCATTAGGAACTGTGTCTCTCTGCCAGGAGAAATTTGAGATCAAGAAAATCGAGAAATTTGAGGGCCATTTGGCTGCTATGAAGTATGAAAATTAATTCTTTAATGAGAAAATTGGTATATAACGATACTAATGAAATGTAGTTGTATTTGGGTTAACAATTTTAACATAACAATTATTTTTAAGATGATGTATGAACGTCTTGCTAATGTTTACCTCAACTACCATATCTCAAAAATGGATACAATTTGTTATTATTAACGACGATATTTTATTCAGACCCTGAATCTGCACCAACTAGTATATCATGAGCTTATAGATGTTTTTTGGTAAAATAAAAGCCATCCTAGCAATGAAAATGATCCAACTTTCCTTACAGTAACAATTTGAAATAATAATGGAATATGAATAATGGGAAAAAGTCGTGAGTAGCTGGTAAGTTTTTAGTTCTAGTTCTCTTTTCATGGAAAGCTTTAAAAATTGAAAGCGTCTCTCTAAGATTGTAAAATTTCTCTTTAAACGGGAAATATAAAATTGCACACAGATGTGTAAAACACAAGGTGATCTGGTGACAAATGCTATTTTAAAACGCAAAATTGAGTCTTATTTCTTCAAAAGAGAATAGGTTATCAATGCATTAAAATGCAATATAATGCTCGTTAGAAAATACCTTGTTTCCCAATATGAGACATCCTATTCATGAATTTACAGTTCTTTATCAACTCATAAGGGAAATGGTATCAGTAATATCGATAATTATATTATGGATATTGAAGAAAACATTATTAATATCGAGAAAATCGTCAGTTTTTATATTTGATGTTGAAAATTGTAAAAAATTCTAAAGGAAAATTGTGATGTAACAAGTGGTGGCCATAACAACAAGTTTGCACAAAAAAATTACATTGACGTTAAAATATTCACCATTTCAACATTATTAAGGGTGTCGAGCCTCAATAATTATGAACTTGTCGTTCAAAAGATATTTGAAAAAAAAGGTTGAAGTGAAGGTGCCGCCTTCACAGGGCCACAACCTCTAACAGGAGGGAAGCATAACAGGAGTTGTGTTTTCTTGTTGATACACTTACTTGGCACCTTGTACATCATTTCATTTATTAAGTTCAAATGAGAAACTTGAAAGTTTCCTGAATCCCCAGGAAATCCTGAAATTTCAGTAAAAGCAACTATCCTTTTGATTTTGGAAAATTTTCAAAATTTACAGAGCATATTTATTTTTTTGATTATATAGGCTGAGTTTTCTAGATTCTAGAAAATTTCCGAGGCGTTCAAAACGTTCTGACTCCATTAAAAAATACTGTAACTTCTGGGTTCTGAGAAGTTCACCTAGCGCACATATAACATTTAAAGTGGAAGTTAAATCCAAAAATTTGAGAAAAATCTATGCAGTTACAAAGAATTCGAAGGTATTACTATATTTTCAGCTCCAGTAACTGGACTAATAGGAACGTGAGGGAATGTTTGTCAATCGACTGAACTGAAGGGGTGGATGTCAAATCTACGAAATAATGAGATACATAGATTAGATAGATTAAATAGAGATACAAATAATGTGAACACAGATTTAGTTCTCAGCAAATATACTATCTAATACCCTGTACAGTACTTCAAAAGATATTTATTAATGCCACCTTGGTAAATCTGCAAAGTTTAGTTGATCCAAATGATAATAAAGGAGGTAATTACAGAAAATACACGAAGCCATAACTTTGGGCGCCCATAAATCGAGAGGAAAAACGACTTGTGCATGACTGGTTTCTAAATTCCTTCAGTAAAATTTTATTTCTACAAATTTCTCTTGAAAATCAGGATGTTTAATAATGCTATTAAGATTGCAAATAATGAAAGTCTTTTGAAACCATTTTTCTGATCATTTTTGAAATACCCCCAAGATCAAACAAGTGATTATGCAGTACAACTCTAGAATGTAATGAATTATTATTTCTTTTAATGAACTGATGTTGGCACGTCATTTTTTAATGTACTAATTACATTTCACTTATATAAACCCCGTTATATTGGTTAGATACTTTTGTAGTGCCTTCAGGTTTTGTACAACTCACCCTCGAGAACTCCATTCACAATTCACATATCGACTGACTTACTTTCCTCGATTTTAGCTCGAATAATCCGAAGCAATGAATTATGCAAATTTCCAAACTTCATTCTGTGCCGTTCATCTCGCCAATCCACATCTCCACAAACGAGAACGTAAAGAATATATCTTACGGCGGAAACCGCAGTCGTAACCGTGGAGGAGGAAGGAAAGGAAGCGATATCCAGAATCATATCCCGAATCCCCCGATCCCGTTCGGAACCAACACGTAAATTGTTTGGAGACGCACAAGTCTCGGGACTGTTTTTCCATTTTCGCGGCCTCCGCGGATGGGAACGATTCCCCATACTTCTTTTTTCCGCTGTGAGTAATACGCACGTGTTGAATATTTACCACGTGTCAGGTGTGTAGGGAATCGCGGAAAAAATCGTGTATGAAATTTGTGTATATTTCTGGAACTTACCTGATGGGAAATGTTATTAATTTAAACGCGATTAAACGCTTATTAAAATTTAGAAATTTACAAAATGGATAATAAGTTTGACGTTTTGTAAACATTTTCATCTTGGATATTATATGCGCCAGCATCTCAAACTAGTTTGTTTCAAAACAACCAAAGGGTATTCTTATACAAATTTCATTAAAAAGCACATCCTCCAGACGGTCTCGAGTTGGGAGAAATAGCCCATAGGGGAATCCATATTGAGATAAGGTAAACTAGTAAATTGCTCTTCCAAGAAAGTTTCTTAGACATTACTTAAAGGTCTTCGTAGAGAGCACTTTTATCATGCACTCTATTTCTGATACACTTACTTTCCCTCATCACACTAGCTTCTTTACTTCTCGTAATATATTAGAATCCTAACTGATGACTATTTGGCTCCGCTCAGTAAATTCAAGCTTCAAATCGAATTTTCGGATTTCAAGGGATTCCTTCTAGCGAGGAATGGGAAAAATAACTCGCAGGTCTCGAAGATAAAAGAAGAGGCCATTTTTTATCCTTAAGAATGTTGCAATAATTTAGACATACGAGCTCCTCTTTTGTTACATAAGACGCGAGAGCAATTTGGCCCTTTTTATTATCAGCCGCCGTATATTAAATTGTGGCGTTCCGTACTTTATAACTTTCAGAGCTTTTAAAAGTTGGGAGGAACACACTTCACGCTAATTAATTGTATGTGTAATTGCTTTACTGTTTGTTATCATGAGGCGCCGGTATTTCCTTCCAGCAGCCTCGTCAAATATCGCATGGGTTTATCCTCGACAAGTAGAAACAAAATCGAAATGCGAGTCGGTTAGATTATACTTATAGACCGACACTGCGTGTATGTAAATGAGCAATTGCATGGTGCTAAATTGATTTACCTCGATGTAGGTAGGTATATTTCTGCACACATGCATATTCATGGAAGGAATTAGATTATCTAGAAATTTGAAACTCCACCAGCACCAAATCTTGTTTGAAGTGACGCTATTCACTCGCTCCGTGACATCGTCAAGTGTTGTATTGATTTACGTTGTCTCGTAATTATTTTGCTACCGGCAACGCCGTTTTTTGTGGAAAAAACCAATGACGTTTCACATTCTAATATGCATTTTAGCAAAAATATCCGCAACGCATTACATTAACTAACGTACTGATTTCAATTTATTAAATACACAATAAACCAATTTGGGCATGTATTGTGGTCATATATCAATATTACACATGCTAACGCCACATAATTCTGTAACTAGTTTTAGTAGAATTAATCACAGGCAACATTGTATTTAGGTATTGCGTATGGATATGACAAGTTAATCTCGATATTTCCTTAACATTCACCGATCCTCATTTAGAACGTAATAAAGCGAAACTAAAGCGTTAACGCTCCAACTCAAATGACAAGCTTCCCCGTCTATATTTTACGCGTTTCGAATGGAAATATAATTAAAGTTCACCAATGGTGTAGGTAAATTGAGAAATATATAAATTGATTTGAAACGTATCTTTGATTGCCAATTTTGAATCGTTGGAAACCTCCCGAAACGGCATTTATAAATGATTTTAAGTTTCCGGTTCAAAGGTTATATGAAGACCCAAAATATATACAAGTAATTGCCTCACTACCTACTGATATTAAAATACATGAGCTCCTGTTTAAAAACATGAAATATTCAAATTACAACTGAAAACGTGTGAGGAATAAATTCGTGTTTTTATGTTACTAGTCTATTTGGGAGCCACTGTGAAAATGCAATTCTGGAGACGAAACACAAACATATAAAAAATACATTTAGTTTGTAATAGCAGCTTTGGATAAAACATAGAGCAGCTGTAAATAACTGTTCGTTTTCAGTATAGAGTTTCCGATCAAATGAACGTAGGGAGACCCTGTAAAAAAGCTCTTTTTCTTATACGCTTTGTAAAGCTTCTCTGTGTGTGTGGATTAAGTTTATGTCGTCTAGTCGACATCAAAACAAGGTAAGAACTCGCCTTGAACTTGAATATACACAACATGTTTGTGTCGAACGAAAAGCCCAGATTTACCAAAAAAAATTGTTTCCAAAGCCAGATTACATATTTCGTAATATGCTCGTCTACTTTATTACCGTTGAAAGTCATGTATTTATTTTGAGTAATTATTGTTGAATTTATTTACAAAATAAGTACGGCCATATCGTCTTACCTTCTATAACACAGATAGAATCAAGCGCTGGAAGCTGAAAATAGCTGTGTGTATCTGTATGTGTTACAAAAAATGATTTAGCAGACATAGAGCAGCTAGGAACCTGAAACTCGGCACATGTATAGTTTATGTATACACAGACCCATGAAAATTCGAACAACCTAGAAATTACAACGTACAAATTTCCAAGGAAATAAAAGTAATTCTAGGCAGAGAAAGAGACAGCTACGTTGCAAAACTGCGTATTGAATGCAGACACATCAGGAGAGGATAAAGACCTTTTGATAGCGTGGTTTTATTGTTCTTTCTGAATGCACAACAGAACACTGAGTTATTACCAAAATCATCCATATCGCGACAAAATATTGTGACAAACACTGGCCCAAAATCAAAAACACCATTGACGGCTGGCAGCCCTTTAAACTAGGCGTCAAATCAATATAGTCAAATCAAATAGTTAGAGACTGGTTACATGGTGATATATTTGGTCCCCAAATTTAGGAAAATTCAATAGTTCCAAATTTCACTGTTTGACGGGGTGGAAAAAGGGTGAAGCTTGTTTGGCCTACGACCGAAACGAAATTTTCCCGACACAAATTGCTCTAAGCTATAAATGATAATATATTAATTATTAAGTACCCAAAGGTAACGGAGAAAAAATATTTTTTAGGTGACAGAGTAGGCAGGGAATGTGGTTACTGTGGCAGGTGAAGGGTTTCGCAATTTCCATCGATTAACGGAGGTTTATACTTCTTTGACAAAGAATACATAAATAAAACGGGGCGACAAATTATTTTCCTAGCTTTTTTACCCTACTATTTACCATTTTTAATGAAAACGTTATTATGTTTATTCGACTTGATTTTATTCACTCAGTGTGAGAACACCAGACTATCCAACAGCATTTGAAACTTATTGATGGAATGGTCCTTAAGTAAAGTCAAAATGCTGACTCTCAATACTGAATGGGAACAAATTTTTTTCATATCTATTACCAAAAAATAAATTATTAAACAGTACAAATCCACGATCCAACGTGATCGTTTTTATTTCACCTATGTTATCTTAATTACTGAATATATTAAGTTACTCTACGTTCTTCTTTTTCCAACTTCCATTTTTATCCATTCCACTAAAATTGGCTCTTTAGCGTCGTCGCACGTTCCATCTTGGCACCGCCAGTTCTTTTTTCCTTGCGAATATTTTACGTGTTCGCCCCGAACCAGGCGTCAGAACTATTCCAACTGCTAAAGAAATTGACGTGTAATATGCATCCAAAATTGTGTTCCTTCCTATTTGCTTACGACTGCTTTCGGATTCCTTTATTCTCGGACTCGTGTGTGAACATGTACGTTATGAGGCAATTCACTACATCATGTACGGAAGGGGAATTATGTACATCCATTCCCATGGCTAATCTTGCATGCTTTTCTGCGATGAGTTCCTTTCTGCGGTGACTTTTTATATTTTCCTTTGGAATTTGGGATAGCTTTATGTTGAACACGTTCATAAGCATAAACATGGGATTATTTCACATTCCCCACTATTTTCCCACTCATTTCCCTAATCAACGTAAACTGAAAATTCCATTTCATGGCCTGTTAAGGACGCGCATTCGCCATTGTAAAGTTTCTCTCCCCAATATTTTCTACCACATTTTTCAAAAATTTGATAGCAAAAGGTACCGAATTCTAAGAACGACTTGTCTGTTTGCTATTTAAGTTTGGATTTGGAAAAATCGTAATAAAGAAATTTCACTTCGTTTTAAAAATATTTCTCAATTTTTTTTTAATGAAAAGAAGAAAAAAGGTTGAATTTTCGTTTCAATGGCAGAATTAATTTAGCTAATAAAAAAGACATGAAAAAACCACAGCAATAAATTAAAAATTACACAGAGACAAAGATAAATGACGCACATCTCAATAGTTTGACGTTGCTTTGATGTTTTCACTTTTAATCTTTATATATAAATATATAAAAATGTATAAATCATAAAATTGCAGGAGGTTGTGGCTAAATTTGGTTTTATTTGATAGACAATGCATTTATCTAAAATAACAAATGAAAAAGGGTGCGTTTTTTTAACGTTTACACAGTTATTAAAGATATTTTTTCGGAATCTTGCGCTGGTCCTATTTAAATCAGAAAAAGTTAAAAAATTTCACAAAACTGAAATTAAGTTATGTAAATAACTGCGTTTGAAGTAGGATTTAAAATATTGGGAAAATTTCTATTTCAGGAAAATTAAGAAAATGTAGAAAGTTTTATATGAACCCTAGTTAAATTGTATTAGCGTCATGTTCCAAAAGAAAAACAACAAAATTACTTAAGGTTATAAATTTTACTATTACCTCCCTCCTATCAGGTGATCACTTAATAACAAACAAAACATCAATCTAAACACATAGACAACAAATAGAAGACATTAAACTGCGGCAAAGGTAATTTAAAGCAAAATATTAGATACACAGGTAGATAATAAAATCTGCAATATTGATGGACGCTGTATTGTATTAATTTTAAAATAATTATACATACGGGATTCGAGGGGATATGATAATTTTTGCTTTAATAATGCAGATTTTTATTATGTTAACAAGTAAAAGCTAGATCTATATTGCGACCAGCGATAAGTATTCAGAGCATTTTTTAAAAATGCATTTACTTTTAGAAGTTGAATCCATTTTATTCGATTACGATTTGTTGTCTTCTATAAATTCTACGTGCTTTGCAATATTGTTCCTTGTTCCTTAAATGCGTCGCTGCGGCGTACGGCACGGACGGAGGTCACGTTCCGACTGGGATTTAAAGGGGAATTTAAAGAAAGGGGCGCTACTACGCACGGTTTCCACCTTTAGGGGATTCACTTTAGCCAGTCCAATGTGAAAAGAAAACTCAACTAACATTTCGACTTGCTTTTTTTCGTACTCGCTCGCTCATTCTATGCTAACGGCATGGGAATAACCTTGTTATAACGACACATTCTGGAACTAAATTGTCTTCTCCAAATATCGAACAACCTTAAAAGTGAAATATCATCCCAACTTATGGGCAGACCCTGGCAATTAAACTCTATAGACGTTACTCTTATCTCCAGTCAGTCGAGATATTTTTTTCATGTCTGTGCATATTTTCAGGCATCCAGTTCATCCGGGATTGCCCGCGCGAACCCAACATCCCCATCTACATGGTGGTCGGCGGCAGCGTCGGCTGCATCAAGATGGGCCTGGTCCTCTACGACCAGCTGCACACCCGCAGGACGGACGTGAACACAACGAACGCCACCTCGATCGGCTCGAAGGTCGCGTCCGTCGCGCTCACGGTCCTCCTGATCACCTGGTTCTCCCTCGGGAACTACTGGATCCTCAGGATCAAGTGGCCCAACTACGCGCCCGCCCTCTTCGAGCCGAACAACTGGTGCCACAAGACGCTGTACGTGTTCGCCCTTGTGCACTTGTATATAATCTACTCCCTGATCGGGGTCGTCGTCGTGCTGGTCGTCACGTTGGCCAGCTGCCAGCTGTTTGGTTGCTCATGGCTTGGACCTGCAAGGTACAAATAGCACAACCCCCCGGACTACTTCGAGCTGTGGGATGTACCGAGGACCTACCATTAGATTTATTGCTCAATGTAGGTATGACTGGGTGCTTATCTTAGGTGCGGAGGAAGTTGTTTGTTTACCAGGACCAGTTTGTCTTCCAACCATTGAAACATCAATATTAGACTCTCATTATCACTGACAGTGAAATAAGTGGGAAACCATCGAACGGGCACTAACGTACCTCAGTGATCTAAAAGCAATCAATTGGGATATATCAAATGGAACCACGTCTCTACAGTTCATGCTAACATTGACCCACTGAAACATCTACAGTAGGAAAAATGGAGGAAAATAAATTTGCCTTCTAACTTTTTCTAGGTTATGAAAGGGATGTTTTGAATAATATCTCTGTTCCATCATTGGGACCGGTGATACATTAAATCCAAAACACTTTGATTAAACAGAATTAAGTTCAATACACGGAATAGCAATTCAGCATTTCGTTTTCAAGAATTCTTTAATAGCACCTATAGCCTAGGTAATTTGTCTAATTTCATTCTTCTATGATGCACCAGATAACCATCTTCATCTCTTTATGTTTTCTGATTTTTAATCGCTTTTGGTGCAATATATTTTCCTTCATTGTAGTCCATTATGTAGGCAGATAAAGAGGCCCGACATCTGCAGTTTTATGGTAACCAAAATGTAAATTTATAGATCCACTCTAGATGTTGAATATCATAACAGATTTTCTTGCTGACAAATTGTTTCTTTCTTCACTTCATTTCAATGTCAAAGATTTAACATGGAGCATAACCTTCATAGAAAATAATCGTCTCCGATGTTTCCTTATCATTCCGTCTCGTTCTTCCATATTTCGAACGGAATGTTAATATTGGGTTTTCACAGTGTTTTCAATTTGTCCCATATTTTACAAGAATCAAGAAGTGAGTGTAAAATTTATTTCAGTCTTTCCCTACCAGCAGCCACAATTATTCCATTCTTATTTACCCAGGACCAAGGGAGTTACATTGAAAATTTTCTCAAATTTTTTAAAAAATTAAGGCAAGTTTTACTTTCTTTCTAACCATGGAAGCCAATTTCAATCGTTTCTAAATGAAAATTTAATTTAGAAATCAAAATATCTTCCAATTATTCTCAAGTTTTTCAAAAATATAAATATTTCAAAAAAATTCGCTTATCTCCACTTTCTCCATAAACTAATGATAAATTTATGAACCGGAGTTGCGGGAAGAGATGCAATGGCTCGGTGACATTTTTTTAAGCCTCTGGTAAGCTAACATTCTATAGAGCTATACATTACATAAACAAAAAGTACAAAGGTGGTTAGAAAAATTACTTTCTTGCGTTTCTGCAAAACTGAAAAATTCATAGCGATTGTTTTACTATACTCCCTCTGTATACTTCCTTTTCGAGTAAACCAATCACTTGAAATCAATTTATTTCATTTTAATATTTTCAAACGCTTTATCTGGTGTGTTTGATATATCGAACACGTTTGAATTCTATTCAGTTATTTGACATTGCCTTGACTCCATCGAAAAGACGGGTATGGGTGTAGAAACTTTAGGGTCGTCGAAGTTAGCTGTGGCAACTCCCTAAAACTCTAAACTGCCAACCGACTTGTCCCTCTAAATACGTTATATTTCAAATTATATTCAAAGTTTCAACGACACCACCGATACGAAATATAAAACACACATTTAACATTTCAATATATTATTAAACTGGACGTTTCCTTTATCGAATGTTAGGAGTTTTATAGTGGATTTTATCTGCGTACGTGCAGTGAGATAACGATTTTTAGACTAGAGATCTTAAATTGCAGTCTATAACGTCAGCACCATTATTTTACGGTACGTAGGGAAACGTTTTATCGGACTGAATTGCAAACGTTTTACTCACGAACAAATTTCGGTCCCATTTATGGGCCATTTGGGCAGCAAATGAGAGTCGTTACTAAAACATTCGACGAACGATCTCATTTATTAGGAAATGGGAAGTTACTCTGCCATGAGGTCAATTTGTTGACAATACAGACAAACCTATATTATTGGTAGTGGTAGTTCCTCACTGCTATAGAAATTTTGTATTAGATTGATGACTTAGAATTTGTTTGAAGTCAAATCAATGTTTGTGTGAGGTGTAATGGAAAAATTTGATATACTGCTACTTATTGCGATAGGGACAAGAAAGTAACAGTCGTAATATCAACGATTACGACTGATCAGACGTTCAACTCAGACCACTAGAGGCGATAACACTTAATTTTTGGTAGCCATCAGTTAAATGTAAGTCATAACGACAAAGCTTCAATCATGAATTCTGAAATATATTTAAAAAATTCCAAACAAACAACTTTCTCTGCTGTTTTAATTAACTATTAATAATAGACTAATTGTGTTGCTTCCATTTTGTGTATCTTTTTGTACTGACTTTACATATCTACGATCGCACAGTAGTGTCAATAATAAACGAGCGCTCTTGTAAAGTAACAACTGCAAAGCAAGAGAACTGAACACATTGAACTCCCACACCACATAGTGCAACAGAAAATCGTAACAAAGTTTTCACATTCGCCTGAAAGTTGCCAGAGATTAATCTATGCGAAATTGGAAAGAGCAGCCTTTGTGTAGTGTACCGGAAGTATATGAAAACCCCATCCATTTTTTTTATTTTGACAGAGATATGTATCTAAGGGGGGGAAAGTCCTTTTGTTATTCTCGCAGATAATTCACAGAGAGGAATGGGAAAATACTTTTTCATTTCTGAAAAAAATAAGTGATATCCACTCAATGAAAGGTATAAAAATATCCCATTGTTTTTTTTTGGCAAGCCCAAAAATTCATTTCATTTCATTCACTTCACCCCAAAAAGTTTCACAAACATTTTATGTCTGGAGGTTGCTTTAAGTATCTAGAAATACGGAACTTTTTAAAAGTATAACTGGAAGTAAATCTAAAGACCAAACTTTAGAGAATTAAAATTTTCCACTTAGAATTAAAACGGTGGATAACAGCTGGAATAATTTAATTATTAATTGAGCTTGATACACTTGGGAGAATCGAAGTGGGATTTATTTTTCTGGGGGTCAAAGGTGAATGAAATTTTATAACATCGTTGAAGTCGTTATGAAATCATAACCCAAAAAATACTTAATAATAAATAAACAAAATTTAAAAAGAAATAAACTCATACATAATTTTTCCCCTCTACCCTTCTACTTCTACTTTTACCCCTTCTACTAGATTAATTCCACTAAGGGAAACACTGAAATTACTGAATACTCGCCGCAGTGACATCAGCATATTAAGATATAAGGCACTATAATTTAATTGAACACTCTTCTGCGCTACCACATATATTAGAAAATTGATGAATAGCCTCTCTGTTACATAAACTACCTATTGTGTGATTTTGGTTCGGAGTTCTATTGTTTTGTTCAACATAATAAATAGGTTTCACACATGAACACGACACCTCATTAACTCCGTTCCACGAAGAAAGAAATAAAGAATTATTCCAGGTCCTTTGTGGGATTTTCTGGTAACAATTACACCACTTAGGAGTTGAATGGGGACTAGAAGTGGTCTTTAATTAGATTGCGTTTATATTGGGTATTTGTAGTAAAACAAGCGCTTGTGAGTGTATTTATATAAACCTAACTCCGGGCTCCAACACCGATCTTAATTTATTTCTAAGATCTCTCCCAGTATTTGCGAACAGGGTCTTTTAATTGGAAATTAAAATGTTTGGGATTAAAATAGTTTCCTGAAGCACAAATAGAAGTATATGATAAACTAATTTATATTTTCTGAAAATTTGGAAACTTTAAGTACCTAATTGATATATATAAGTACATATAGGTTATTGACGATAAAAGTACTAATAATTACATTTAGCGGTAAAGTATCACACGTTTTCAAAATATTTCGAATTTGGTATCAAACAAGATATAAAGAAATATTTTAAATACATCATAATCCATACATTCAACAAATAAGAAAAAATCTTGAATGTTTCATGAATGAGCTACCCTTATTAATTGTGGGTAGAGGAAATATGACAATGAAAATTTTTATTAGCGTTTGTTTCCAGGATACGTAAAGGGCATACATAATACAAATTGCTCGTTCACCATTTTCCAGAGGAATTGAAAAAGTTTTGCATTGCAGTTTCCTCTACAACTCATAAATATTGTCAATGTTTGTTCATGTTAATTTTTGACATACGGGATGATTCTTATGGGTGGAAAATTTGCAATAAATAAAAAATTATATCATAAACAGTAAAACAATTTTCCACCGTCATTGCGCTTCAAGCCATAGAAAATCTTTTATCCTATAATTTCATCGTATGGGGTGGTCTTTAAGGGTCGAAACATTTAAAAAAATAATATATCATGGATACTATGAAGAGACATTTCTTCTATATAAATCCCACTATAAAAACGGTTCAAGCTGTTGAAAAACACTTCTTATTAATTTCATTATATAAATATATATCATATGATATATATTATATGTTCAAATCTATTGTTTCTCAATTTTTTAATACAAGGGGTAGTTTTCATCCCCTAAAAACCAAAAAACAAGTCACGTGTATGTAACTTTAAAATAGATTTTCGAAACTACTCCCGATTTTCTTTCAATTTCCTTCCACTCTTTTCCAGTTGTATACAGTTTTTCTTTTGTATAGTTTTTCTTCTTCTTGTCGAAACACGATTTCCAAAAACGAAATCCACTGTTCTCCGTCAAACTTTTAACTACTGTAATTTACATAACTGCAGATTAAAGTTGTTTATTGTTTTTCATTTCGGACGCCGTTTAGCATACATTCTTAACGTGTAATCCACGTTCTTATATACTTCCATAACGAAAGCTCCCTGTCATCTCACGGAATACCAAGGAGCGTAAACAACTGCCGCTGGGAAGGGTTTTTCTTGTCGCTTCTATTAAAATTCCAAACAAGTTTACGTTCGGATACTTCGAGTTTTTAGTCCTTTTTCTGCGTTCAGACAATGTAAATGAACTTCGCTTGTTTATACAGGGGGAGAGTTATTTCGATATAACGTTATACGCGATTACTTCGATTTTAGCACCTAATATGCAAATCGCTAATCATGGCACGAGCAGCTGATCCTCCGTTAGGTCAACCACTTAATTTGAGTGGATTTGGACGCACTACGAATTCATCAGAATCAAATTAATGGATTTAATTTCCATTGCTTACATGAGGGTGCAATGGATTTGATTAAATGGAGGGAAAAATGTCTCGCGTGACCTTTCGAATTTAATGTGTGTATCACTTGAAGCGCCGGGTCAAAACAATTGATTTCGATCTGCTTCATGAAGGTTAAAGTTTGAGCAAAAACATATAGTGGCATCCTGATAGAAATTGACCCTATTTATTCATAATATCTAGTCACTTTTGTTAGATGTATAATAAAAAGCCCCACCCGAATATGTCCCTTTTACTAAGAAAGGACTAAATTATAATTTCTTTCATATAAATATTGGTAATTGATTTTTACCAAATTTTTAGGTGAAAATGAAGTAAAACGACTTTATACCATTCTTTGGAAAATTATATAAAAGTTATTTCATATATCTTGGATTTAAACTGTGAGTAAAAAAAATGGAATTATAAATAAAAATTTGTTGATAGCTACAATTGTAAGAGATTTATTTTAGCAATTGCATTACATAGAGTACATATCTTGAAGCGTTTTAAACCACTGTAAACCCCTTACGTGGCCGATAATTTTTGATTATTAAATTATTAATAATTAATTTTTTGGAGATCTATCGCTGGTAAGTTGTTTTAAACCTAACTACGTTAATGGCTTCACTAAATTTAAACTTTAATTAAGATCAGCCTATAGATTTGATATTTTATAAACATTATCTCTTGCGACGCAAAATTTACCATTTGCTTTTTCTTTAATACACAAGGTGTCATATTAATGCAGCACAACGATGCATTAACTCACAGTGCCTTGCCTTAGTTTCCATTTTAAATCTCTGTGATCATAAGAGAAATGTCCTTTGATGTTAACACTGTGTTAACGTACACACAAATGTTGTTTGTCTTGATAAGTGGGCTGCCTCCACCTGTCTTGTGATGGGGAAAATTGCAAATCAAGTTAAACTCATTTCATTATTCCTCGAAGTCGATAACGATACTGATAGCAACAAAACAAGAAAGATCAAACACCGTTTTATTTAACGGGGTGTGAATTATGTATTAAGAATCGAAACACGCTACAGCAAATAAGCTCGAATAAGTTGAATTCATGGATTTAAGTCAGGGGTGGGAAAGTTTCGAATACCTTCAATGTAGAACTTACTAGTCAGACTTAGAACAAACTTTCAAATTTCTCCTGGTTGACGACACTTTCGTACTCAAAACTTTTCTTACAAGAAAGTATTTTCCGTTTGCCAATTTTCCCCTTAACGTGTTTAAAACGCCCTCCACCCAGCTCCAATTTATTTATTTTTTGCGTATGCACAACAAATCAGGCTACGTTTCCTGCGAAGCAATTGCCTGGGCTTTCTCCTTGATAAATCGAGACTTTAATTTCCTTTTCTCTTCCTCTACCTGCCCACCTTTTTATTTTATATGGAGAGAAAAAAGAAAAGGTGCTCGTCCGATCGGAAAATGGAAGTGGAAAGAGATGGAAGCATCGGGCATATATCTTTCAGACGTACTGAGATATATCTCGTTTCTTCCTTTTGATTTTCAGTAATTTAATGTCGGGCTAAAGTTGTTTTTGACGTTTTATTATTCTCATTAATGTCAATTTTGAGAGATGGAATATGATGTATTTTTTCTCGATGGTGTTTTCGTGGAGGAAATCGAATTCGTGAGTTTTCAAATAAAAGAGAAAACAGGATGGAAAAGTTCGGTCTCTTTGGGAGTATTCCAATACTAATGAACAAATAAACAGCAAATCAATTTGAATATATCTCTAACCTAATATTACATACACCTACACATATACTTTAGATATTATTAACACAAAACTAAAAGCAATACAGTCAGATAAATTGGATCCTTAAACTACTTTCACCACTTTCATGATGGCTGCTCTTTTTAACTTCATGACACCTTGTGGCAAATTGATAATCGTATTAACAACGTAAATCAAACTATTAACCAAACTGAAGTAAATTTACTACTCATTGCGCTAAGACCAAAAGGTAAACTTCGAGTGCACAGTTCAACAGATTTTTGTAAAAAGAAGCACTGTGTGATTGCACCAATTAAATCTATTTTTCTATGGGAATTGTCGTCTACTTTCTATTTAAGTGAAAATGAACAAAAATAGATGTTTAGTGTTCGTAAGATAGTGCAACATGAGATGCAACAAATAAAATAAAAACCTATACATATATAAACAATGAAAAGAAATTATTTATTTTTAATGTTATGTTGTTAATTCTAAGAGCTGTTGTTCAAGACAACAGTCGAAAAACGCGGTCCAGCTTTAAAATTAAATATTATATACATAATGAATAGCGAGTCGTATTCAAGTTGACGTATTTAGTGGTATTAAAAACTTTCATACGCTGTCGCTATACCTGTTCATTGCTGTACGTTTCCTCAAATGGTAAGCTTGAGTACGACATATTTTTGTATAGTAGATGAAATGTATTTATATAGAGAATACCTGTTGCATATCTCCTAGTACTGAATATACTTACATTAAAGTGTAGATTGTAATTCGAATTTGAACGTGATTGAGACCTTTCGTGATAAACTGATTATTATACGGGAAGTTTTGTATTTTCAATTAGCTGCAAACTATTAGTGCGGAATGTAAAATAGCAATGCCATTAATCAAACCTATTGTTAGTTATAAGCGAGGGTTTCTCAAGTGCTCAACCACGTTCCACTGTTATATTAATTACAAGCGGAAATGGTGAAAATTTTCTGAATATAGTGCGCTGATTCACCTTGTAGAGAAGCTATTTTACCAAAAAGAGCACTCGACATCGAATACATTATTATTCTCTGATAGGATACGTAGTATAATTGTATACATATTTTTAAAGGAATATTGTTTATTGAAATAACTTGTATGTGCTATATTATACAAAAAGAAAACGTATCGTAAATGTTTATTCATACATATATTTTATGACGAAATAATCAAATTATAAAATGTGTTTCGGATGCAAAGCTTTCGCTCTTGGCGGTTTTTTGTGAAAACAAATCACGTTTGCAGGAGCGCATCATGTAACTACTATACAAATAGTATTTTTATTTAAGTGGGAAGTTCCTAAGATATAACAAAAGTGTATTACAATTATTATTAGGCAACTACCGTTGTCATAAAAGCCTCAACACATAATAACGTATTTAACGTAATAAAAAGTAAGTCATTGTTTCCAAGTATCGTTTAATATTTGTTTTTGCTGTACTACATTGTTTTGCATTTTGTGGTAATGCAATATACGATGCAAATAGTTTAACGAACATTTTCATAGCTGAGCTATTATTATGGTTTGATATGCCTAAAGCATTAATGCCTTGAACAGCCTTGAATAGATGTGAAAAATACAACTTTTTTTAAGGCAAATTATATTATCCTAAACTTTGAACCTTCCCCTACAACCCATAAACGCGAAAATTCCCAAAATTTGATAGGAAATCAACTTTTTACAATTTACACGTTTGGTGTGATTTGTACCACCGCCGCTCGCTAGTGCAGTGCAAGTGCTTTACCCCTGGCTAAACTGGCTTATATGTATGTGCTGGAAGGCGAAAAAACGTTTTTCTGAGTTTTAACTGGATTTTCTGACTGGCGTCAACGCCTGTTGCTCTGTTTTTGAAACTTTATATGGGTTTTGTGACGACTACTTTCAATATTTTTATGTGGCTTTTGTTCTTGAAAGGTTCTTCGCAGTATTCCTTCCATAAGTAATCCTAGATATATTAGTTACTGTCCTACCCTCTTTGTCCATAATTATTTGCGTTTTAACTTTAAAATATTTAGATAGAGCCACTACTTTTTCATATAGCTCTTGCAGATGCCCTGTTACATCAAAAGAATTTTTTATACCTTTACTGCATTCATTTAAATAATAGAGCTTAGAGGTAATGGATGAAATATTCGGATACTCTTCGTCTTCAAAACTACTATTACTAACATTTTCTACACTAAGACGAAGTCATTATAACTTTTACAAAACACTCAGTATATCATACTGATAGTATCAACACTCATATGTCAATCATTGCATATTAACATTTATGGTTTTCATTAGATTTAAAATAAATTCCTTTCTTGAAATTGGTAAGTGTATTTCACAGAAATAATAATTTTTTAGTGTTTTTTACATCGTATATCACAAGAATATTGATCAATTGTATTATAACAATATCGTTCTTTCCTGTTTATTTAAATTCACAAATTTATCTCGTAACAATCCCAATCACAAAATACGACTTTTTCTAAAATCTTAATATGTGATCCATTCTTTTGAAATGCTTTAATACATGTGTTATTACACGTCATTTTAATTTTACCTAGATTATCAAACCTGCGAAATACTGCTCACTACGTTTTCAATATTTAAAACCAAATTCTCATAATTGTCATTAACATTACATGAGTAGGTAGTATTAACTCACAATTTATTTTTGGAACTGTAAAATCTGATCGTAAAATACCTAACTTTTGTAACGATTTCAATAAAGCTTAACTGAAACTTTCAAAGGGCAGGGTATATGAAGCAAAATGTTTATTAGGGAGTTCAAGAATTTTCCTGACAAATCACTCGTATTTGTGCCGGCTTAAGAGCAACTCCACGAAGTAATCATTCAACTTTAAACGAAAAAAAAAAGAAGAGATATTGGAGAAAGTTTCTCGTAGGAGGCAATTCAACAAATCTATTTTTTATTTCGGTCGTCATACCCTTAAGATTATTAAAGGGGAAGGAGTGGCTTCCATCAATTAGCTTTAATTGAATTATATGAATTTGAGCCGAAGAAAGATCGAATACGATCAAGATGAACAAGACGCTTGTCCGTCTTGAGATACGAACAGAGAAAATAATTTGGTATTACTACTCGACGCGATATCGAGGGATACATGATCAAGTCCTAACTGAAGTCAGTAATATCGTTTTTCTTAAGTTTTTTGAAATTTAGGGAATAACTACATTTGTTTTTGTAAATTACAAGCCTTAATCGGATGTAATTAAATTTATCAGATTAACCATAGAGTTGAATATGCCTGTACATGTATGCCTTATACAGCTGCGGTATATGCGGTAAGCTTGAAATAAAGTTCGTTTCCTAATTCATAATTTGTGCTTTCACATTCAATTTTTGATGGCTAGTAATAAGTAGATTCATGGAAGTAATGTTATAAACACTTCATAGCTTTTGCAGTTGCACTAATTACCTGTAATACGTAAACAGACCATTATTTGCTTCTCATTGTATTATTTTCTAAAAATATAATTTCAGTCATAAATTATTCAAGGCACTTTGTCAAGAATTTTTAATTAAATTAACCAAATTACAGAAACTTACGAAAAAATGAAATAATTCAAACGTAATGAATCTTTGTACTATTATTTTTCATCCCCAATCAAATCAGATTGTACACCATCTTGAAGTATCATCATAATTTCGAAATAATTGAATAATTACATCAAGAATAAGCTGAAATCGGTAACGATTTATCAACACGAAGTAGTTGAAACCACTAAGCGATTTGCTGAAAACTGAAAAGCTCGAAATGGCACAAAAACAGAATCAGGTATAGTAAAAGTTCTAATAATAATTACGTATATATCACCATTGAATCTGATCTCCCATTACACTACAGGAGAGGGCAATTATTCGTACAGACTAATTAGTATTTTGTCACTTGTGTTAGTGTAATAAATCAGTACTTGGAACAGCGGTAGTTTTGCAAATTACAACGGTTTTGAACTGCAGTGCATCATAAAATCAGTTCAATTAATCAGTTTCTTAATTGGACTAGAGATGTGTGAGCAAATAATTTATTTTTCCAATAATTGCACTAATGAGATTTATGTGGCTACACCGGATATGTCGCAAATGTAATACATTAATTAACGTTGACGAGCGAAAACTTTGCAATTAATGTAATTTTCTGTGATATTGGTTAAAACGTAGAGAATGTTTAGTTAAGTTTGACAGATAGTTTACGTTCATTTAAATTGTGTGAACATAATATATATGTAAAAACCACACTTGTGTATTGTTCCCATTCGTCCCCTTTAACCCCTGTTAGTACAACGAATTTCCCCCTAATTAAATCGAGTCCTGGCGTCTAAAAATAATCGCCAGCCGAACTAAAACTCCCTTTTTATTCGAGAGGAGGAAGCGGATTTCTGTCAGGTTTCACCTGATCACCACAAGGTTTTAAAGTTTTAAACAGGTAAGTGAACGTTTTCAGGTCACTATCGAAACGCACAACCTTCGATTTATTGAACGACACCTGCCTTTGTTGTGACTCAACGGTACGTAGATAATCCAACAAATGTGTGATTGTTCAGTCGAATGAGGAACACCTCTCGATCGATAGCGACGGAATTGTTTGCTTAGCTTTATTTTGTATTTCGTTTGATTGGGTTTAGATTAAAGGTTAACTACGGGGATTTACGGTTGCACAGTTGCTAACGTGGTGGAGTACAGATGACGAAAAAACTGTCGAAACCAAAATATCCAAAGAAATCTACATTGTGCTAAACTATTTAGAACTACCTATGAGTAAGTGGAAAAAGCTACATGACCTCACGTGTAGGGTTGAGGCGGGAGAAGGTGGAAAAGTGGAACGATGTGGCAAACTTTGACCTACACAATATTAATATAATTTTACTTTCCAGTAAAAATAGAGCAATTCATTTTTGCGCTTCAGTTATCGTTTACGAAATTACGTAGGGGTGAGACTGTAACCTTTCTTGTTTCCACAGATCAGATATAGACGCGTGGGGGAATAAAAAATGGGGAAAATGGGAAAAAAGTACGAGCTTTTCGTAAAAAGATAAAATAATGTGGATATATTGAAAATAAGGTAAAAACTATAGGCTTTATCGAATAGAATTTGATATAAAAATTGAAGGAAATTTGTAATCTTCACAATACAACTTTTCAACAATTCCGTCTCCTTCACTGAAAAGTGCTATTGAATACAACACACAAGCTAATTACGTAATAATGAATAAAGATTACTTAAAAATATTAATTTTGATCATGTTGAAGATTACCTTCATTAAATGCAGAGTATAAATATTTTTAAAAATGTGGCGAATACTCATTGGAGTTCATTTTCAGTGACACAATCCTCTCCTTTCCATCCACCAAAATTAGTGTGTATTCGCCATAATTTCGACTTCTTCACTTTGTAACATTTTTTAAATTTAATGTTAATTATGTTCTGAATTATCTAATAGAAATCAAATCGGTTACGATATACACAGATAGGAAAGCATTAGTATCGGAAAATGAAAAACAAAACAAATTTTACTACATACAGGACACAAGTTTTTAAAAAATTAATAGGATTGAAAGATGACATAACGTTTTTATCAATTTATCCAATCCTTCCCCACTGAACCTTGGGTAAGCAAATTATTCTATATAGACATATTAAAAAATAAAAGAACTGAATATGGCCGTACAAGCTAAGAACATTGAAAAATTATTTGGTATAATAAAATCTATGCCGGGGGTGGGGTTAAATTTAAGGGAGTCAAGTGTGACACATGCAACGTTCCACTTTTACGCTGTTTAGGTCTCACATTAGGACAGCCTATAAACGCCGTGTATGTTGTTTGTGTAGTGGATTTTCAATAATCTGTGCAGAAGTGTAAGCCATATGCTATTAAAATTTAGATTCCTCTACAATGACAGTTTTCTTACCAGTTCCATTTGTCTTATGAGGAATATCATTTTTGGCCAACATCAAAACAAAACAGCACCGTCATCTATACAACATAAAATCGTTATGAGACCTGCACTGATTGCACGAGGCTGCATTATGCATAGCTTTTATTCATGGCGACAAAATGAGCCGACTCATCAATCATGTTAAATTTACTTTAAAATATGTTTCATAAACACTTGGTTTATGTCGAAATATATATGTACAATTTTGTTCAAAGGTGGACCAAGGGTAAGTTGCAAACTTTCATTTAAACTAAAAAAATATATCACAAAAAGAATCGTAGGGAAAACGGTGTTTATGACACCCTTTGTGACTTTTTACTAGTGACCCTTTTAGTCACAATCCTCGGAACATAAATAAGATGTAAGAAAACTGAAAAAATACGAATGGATGTCAAAATTGCAGGAGAAGAAGAAAAGAGGTGATGCAACCGAATTTGAAGTAAAAGTTAATAATAAAATGAAGATAATAACGTCTGAAAGGACGTGATAAGTAGGCAGAGGTAAATTTATAAAATTTCAAATTTATAAAAATATAAAATAAAATAATTAATAAATAAAATAGTCCACGCAAAAGATGTTACCATTTCTTTCAGTTTAGAATGAATCATGACTACATCACGAATTGTTTACATCATGAATTGTTCTACATCATGAATTGTTTTCCTTGCAAATAGTAAATCGTCTTTATTTCTATATCCTTGACAGGATGATTATGATATGGTGGTAAGAAAATTTCCACATTAAGTACATGAGTCACATATTTGACTGGTTTATCCAATTTTGATGAAAATAACAATAATTTTTATTAACAAATTTACTGCGTTAGGTTGAAATTCATTTAAAAGTTGTGAATTCAATGAAGTCATGTGAATTACGTTTGTCACCTTCTATAACATCGCTCTAACTAATTTAATTTAATATTATTACGGTAATTTTCCGCAACGAAAACAACAGTGTTTATTCATCTGAATTTTTGCGGTTGCTTTCCTCCTGTCTACAACAACTCTCGGACCCATGAAGCTACATTGTTTTCCTTCCGAAGCGTTGCTCTCGTTTTCGAATATTTCCCGTTATGAGCCGCGTTCGCCCTTCGGAATTTCCAGGTCGGGAAATTTCACCTTGCAAGATTTATCTTCGGCCAAGGTGTGATGCCGGAGAACCATCCAGAGCAATCCCGCTTTTCCCGTTCGCGTCATGGAACTCGGGTAATTTATGGTACATGTTTTTTCCGCCTGCTTTACCGCAAACGGGCGAGTCAAGGTATGATAGTGTAATTTGAACAAGGGTGATTGCTGCTACTTTGACTCTTGTGTTGAAAGTGATTTGTGAGATTTGCCACAATGTTGCATGTTAGTGAGCAGTTTGATACTAATTTCTACAGCCGGGCATGAATGTACAATGCATATTTTGTAAATTTGACGTATTTTATGGAATTTTAAAATTATCTGCATATTTTTTCTGTAAACCTACATAAAATACTGACTGCTCGAGTAGGGATTATACGATTACTTTGGTATGTTTAATTTGCTTGTGAAATCAAAGAACCATTTTGAAATTATTCGTAAAGTTTACTGGAGCTAATCGTTAACATCCGAAAATATTTGTTGAACCAGCGTTGGTAATTAAATCGGCGTATGTACATGAAAGGGGGCAGTAATTACAAATATGACAAGTGAATGTGAGTAAAACATTTGAAAAGCCATTGAAAAAGTAACAGCGCGGTACCCAAACTTTATTGAAAATGCCTTTAAGGGAGACAAATATAAAAAGTTACGCTTTTCGTAACGTTTAGTTTTAACGAGTTATATCGGAACGAAAATTTTACAAAGGGGATTACCGCGACAAAAGACTTTTGTATAACCACTAGTGTAATTCCACTACCTAACTCTTCATAATTGGGAACGATCCTGAAAGCTTATTTGCAAAGTTTAATCCATTCATTCAGGTGGTTCAAAGTTTACGTAACAATATTTCACGAGGAGAAAATTACCCATTTAGATTTGGATACGAGGCCGTGAGACATCGGTCTCATTTTCCATCTGTGTTTGCCGATCCGACCCCTGACAAAAACCGCCGCGACACCAACCACCCCGGGGGAATTTTATGTTTTGCGGTCCCCGGCAATGTCACGAGGCTCCTAATCCTCTAATCTGAGGATGAACAAAATAGCGTTCGAGGAAAAAATGTGTTTTTACGCTGTACTCTAATGGGATTGATATGTTTTGTTGCTCATCTCTTTCGGGGCAGAAACTGCAATAGATTTTCTCCGAGGAGAAAAACTCCAGATTAGGGAAAAACACATCAGAGGGGTTTTCTCTCTTCTTCGATGCGGAACAAGGAAAATATGGTGACGGTTTAGGAGCGGACTTGAGATTTTAAACAACGGCGGCTTAAATGGATAGTGAACTTTGTGTTGACGTTTTGAATGAATTTTTGTCGTATAAGAAACTCGAGTTGCTTTTACATGAAGTTTTCTCGCTATATTGGCTCATTTTGGCTCTTCTTTTCGACGCATTCTAGAAGGTGTTCTTGTATTGATATTACAAATATACGAGGTTTGTACAGTGCGACCCAAAAATTTAAAATGATCCCGTAAATCCACAGATTTTTAAAAAAATTCTCTTACATCGATTATTCACTATGGCTCTCTAGTGATCGTTTATATCGGTTTAACTTTACAATAACGTATCGTAAGCGAACAAATGGAATGTTATTGAACTAAACATCTTCAACGCATTATTTCAATGAAGAATTTAAATCATCTACTATCTATTACCACAGGAACATTGTATACGTAGGTATATGTTAAGGTGTAGAATCTTAAAACAGAACAGTACATGAATTTTTAACTACTAGTAGAATTTTTACTCTACATTTTTTAACATTTTACCGTTTCAATATGGAAACAAACCAGTGGCGTATCTATCAATGTGCCGACCCTTAAAGAAAGCCCAGGAGCGCAAGGCAAGTTGATATGTTACTTGCTTCGGAACACAGTGGCTTCGATGCTTTGTAAGCCACTGGTTGGCTTAAATGTACAAAAGGCTACTGCCACCCTTCACTCATGGACGACAATGCTAAGTAAATACCGGACGCTATAGGACTTCATTGATTCCGGTATATAGTCAAAGCATTTATTCGATAGAAATAAAAATCATATAATCTCTTAGCTGAAAATAAACTAAACAGAAAAGTTATTACTTCACTAAGAGCCATTCAATATTTTCAATATTGTTCTCGTGTTAATCCAGGTAGCGATACAGTGGCTAAATTGTAGTTAATTCTCTAATTTTGTTAACTAAAAATTAGTTCAGAAAGATTTCCACCAGGGCAATAAAGACAGGTTAGAGATAAATACGTACCTACATAATGTATATTTAAATAAGAGACGAAAGCTTTCTCCAATTTTCAATTAGTGATAAAAATAACAGCTGATCATCAGATTCAACTGGTTTTTTAACTACCTCGTTAAGAAAGTTATTAGGTACTAAAACGTTAAGCATTTGAAATCCTTAAAGCCATATATTATGCAAGGGAATTTTGATAAGTAACAATTGTAATTATTTAATTTCATTCTAGCATTATAGCATTATAGATGCGTTTAATCTTAAAACAACTTTGAATCTTGTTTTAAATTTTCCCATAAGTTTCATATTTAAATACAGTGCGACTTCCATTTGGTACAACTCATGTATGTAATACGAGTAGATATAATTTTTAAAATATTTAATAGAAAACAGAAATATTTTAATATATATTTTCTTGTTTCATTCTTTTACGAATTTTTACAGTTATCACGACAAAACGCTATTTGGCAAGAGTACCCTGAGACTAAGGCAACTTTTGGTATTTTCCTAATTTCGTAATTTCTAATAGCGCTTGCCATGCTGATTGTTCTAATCGATTCTTTTAATTCCCCGTGGGAAGTAAGATTGAGACGTGACATTTATCGCAATTAAATCGAAAATATAATTCCAACCCAAACGGGACTGGGTTTTTATCGACGGCAGTCTTGGAGAGGAGACCTCCCATTAATTCATTGTACGGTTATCGTCCTCGGCGGTCTTTTTTGAGATTCATACCCGACTGTTTGTCGTCGTCGCCATTGGAAAAATAAAATGTCCCATAAAAAAACACCCGCATCCACCCTCCGTTCTAATTCCGCCCGAAATAAATTCCTTCCTCTACCTTCGACCTCGGCAATCAAGAGTAAAAAAATATGCCACTTTTTCGACGCCGAATCATAAAGTTTACGAGTCCTTTTTATTATTTATTTGCGCGTTCCGCGCCATCAGGAAGAATACATCGACGCATCCGATCAAATCGTTTCGTCATCTAGGTCGAATCAAAAAATCACCGGAGCAAACACGGACCTCTCCTCATATTTATTTTTCTGCGGCAATTGTTTCCTTTTATAATCGTAACAAGCCTTTGAAGGGCAAAACAGCATTTTAGCGGTGTCTCTCCTACAATGGCACAAAAGGAAAAACTTAGTGCAGGGAGGAAGCCTACAATGGCAAATAAACTTTGATATAACCATTCATTGTGTACGGATGAAGGTATAATAATAATAGGGAGGTAGTCGCATTGATGACTGACAGTGACGTAGAGCAATTTCTTTTCACTGAATTACTTAGAAACAAGAATTTTAATGAGTGAGATATACATAAAGATAAGGATTGATTAAATTAATTTTTATATACAGTAGTATTAATCACTGTTGAATATTCCGACGAGGGCCGTTTGTAAAATCACTATTACTTAATGCTCCATTGGTAAGATCTAATTAATATTTGATAATCACATTATCATAGTGATCTCAACGAACCACGTTATTATTCCTCAAAACTTCCTTAAAAATTGTCTATGCAAATACAAAATGTGAGTCAAAGTTGCTTTTTTGGTAGAGATAAAAATAGAACTATCTTGCCTAGATCGATTAATAACATCCTGACGAAACTTTTATGCATATTCATCGAAGAGATCCCTCTTATTCAACGGGTAGGGAAATTTGAATCACAATAACCGAAGTTCCCGCATAATTTTTTCTTGGTTTTCCTCGAATATCCGCAAATCCCCTCCGATACATTTCCCTTGCATACCTTCCTTCGAATCCCATGCCCGTAATAAAGAGATAATAACATGGCCTATCCAAACAGGGCGGACGAACTAATCATACGAATTTATTTCAAAACCAATTACAAAGGAGAACTACCTAAGTACATTTGCAAACACATAAAACAAGATTTCGTTACAACTAACAACACACAATGTCTGACCGTCCGGCGGGGAAAAATATTTATAATGTTTGCCCTCTGGATATTTCACCCTGTTTCATCGTTCAAACGGGAGACATTATGAAGTATGAAATATTGGCAAACAAGGACTTAGGATATGATCCTTCGATGAGCTCAACGGTTGCCGGAAAGGAAACGGCTGTACAACGTTGCCGAAGGATAACTTTTTATTATTCTTACAGTACAATTTCTTTAACAATAAAATATAAACATGCATCTATGTTGGACAAATATATGTTTTTGTATACATCCTGAATACTCTTGCTATTCTAAAATATGAGACATATACATGCGTTTTTTGGAAGATACTGTTTTGTGTATGAATGAAAACTGAAGGAAAGCGTATGTACAAGAAATTACATAATCTGGATTTGATAGCAAAACCGACATTAAGTTCAAATTCAAAGTAACGACATTTGCAGTTTCCAAAATTAACTCACTTTACAATTACTATCCAAAAAATAAAATAAAAGATGGGTAGAGGCTATTGATTTAAACTTTTCCTTCACAATTCCTTACTTTTCCCTTAAAATAATGCATTGAAAAGTCGTTAAAACTAATAAACAGGAGTTAAGTAGTTCACGAAAATATGAGTCCCACGACTTGGAATTCCTCTACAGAACCAATTTCCCGTGCTGTGAATCTGAGAAATGTGAGACGACCAATAACTAATGATATCTTGAATACCAACAAGGCGTAAAGCTGAAGTGGGAAGTTGGAAGGAAGCTTTTGGCTTTTGAAAATATTCCGCATCTTTATATGTGTGTGACACTCAAAGTAATGGCCCCATAGACAGCTGTAGACTCGAAGAATATTTCGGTTAGGAGGCACAAAGTGAATTAAATTATTTTGAGGAATAACGTACAGTAATATTTATCATGATAAGGTAATCGTGATATACGAAGTAATAATAACGTAACTGATTCTGTTGTTAATAATCTGGTGGACCTCCAACTGATTCTGATTAATAACCTAAGCCTGGTGCTATTATGGTGCTTAAGTTAGCCGCGTATAGAAAACTTCTTTGTTATTATTTTTTCGAAAAATTTTAAATGAAGTAATCAATTGGTTAAATTTATTATCATTTATATAATAATAAAATGTAAGTATCTGGAGTATTTCTCATTTTTGAACTCATTGCCTATTAATTACATTATTCACCTAAAACACATTCTTCGAAGGCAATTAATTAGGAATAAACTATGGAGCATGGGTCATTCTCATCTCTTCATTTATTGGAAGATATTGCAGCCTGAGGCTTAAGGTAAAATTGCCATTGTTATTCGGCAACATTTGCAGCAATAATTTTTTTTATATAATAAAATAAATACTAATATTTGTATATGAATAACGTGAGAAACATTACAACGTTCGCAATGATTAGCAATAACATGAAGACTAACTTTATACCTCAATTTGTTCTTAAAACAACAAAGGTATTAGCTGGAGCAGCCACTGTTTTTCGAGAAATATTGCTGCCATTTTGTTTCAAAATAAATTAGTAAATTATTGGCAATTTAATATGGATTAAGTAAGTACAACTAAGCTAACTTCACAGACATCGATTAGTTTTTCCAACTTTTAATCAACACAGTATGTGCTTTTCGATACGCCATATTAGTTGGTATTCAATATACAGAATAGGATAGGAAATCGTATGATATGGTATCGTATGATATCGTAGGTATCGATAGGTATGTTTGTGCAGTAAGATTAGATTGTTCCCTATTATACTGCATGATATTGGATTTCACGTTATTCCAGCCACTGTGATCATTTTGTTAAATTAAACTGACCATTTCTCGATATTGTGGTTGTGCTGTAGTTCTGCTGATATTGAGGTATTAAATAGCAATTCAAGGCGAGGAAAGTGTTAACAGCTACCAAACAACACAAGATCGAATAGTAAACAAGTAAATTCCTCAAACTTTTTTTGGAAAATTAGAAACACGAGTTTACTTGTTATTAAAAGCTGCTTTAGCATTAATTATAAAACAATATCAAGTTCAATACACCTTATTTACGTGCGTGTGTGCAGGTATAATAGCTACCTACCTACGTGGGGTATGTACCATTTCCTGTTCGTGACTTGCAATCTACCATTAAAATTTTTTTTACCGACAATGACTTTGCTGTTTCTATTAAATGTTTTTTTTTTGGTTGCAAGTGAAGGCAATAACTTCGCACTTATACGCTGATTAACACTTTCCGCCACGTCAAAATAGCTGTTAAAGACGAATTGTTCCTCCTAATTTGCATAGGGTTGTCGTTAACTTAATGATCATTTTATTTAAATTTTAATAAAGGCCGCAGCTTGCCACGTTACGCTTTGAAACGCTTCATAAAAAACAATGAATCGCCGAATTCGAAAAACTTGCAACCCTTCCAATGAGACCCTTCCCAAAATGAAAAGATGTAGCTTTACGTTATTTATACATATATACATTGAGATCCCACAGCCATGAATCTACTTTTTATCTTGTCAAGTATCAGGGGAGCTTTCCTGGTGATTCGCTTTTCCACTCTTGATTTTAGAGGGAGGATCTTCGCAAAATAGGAAAGTCGTTTTCGGTATTGCCTCGCCATAAACGTGTATGTGACAGTCATTTTTATTAGGAGATCTCTTACGTAATACTCGTAAGCATCGTGGATACGCTTTTAGGCGATGTTTAAAAATGGATGTTGCTCTACGGCAGCATTAAAAGATTAGAAAAATGTTTTTAACGTCGCTATCTCTTTTTAGGACATAATTTAGTGACTTAGAGTGCATACCGTGTATTTTTTTAAACAAAATGTTTAATAGGATATTTAAGTTAAAGTGCATTGAAAATGATACGTTCTTGAATTGTAAAGGTGGATTGTTAAGATATTACTAAATGTTAGATTTTTGTCTGTTTGAAATTGATGAAATGATCCTTTACGAAATTATTTTGCTTGAAATTTCTTGTTTTGCGATTTTTGCCCAAAAAGTGCCTACTATAATAACTTTTGAGAAACTTTATTTCTTTATTTAGTGCGCTATATTTATTGCAGTGTGGATTTAAGTGGCGCAAGTATACTGTTTCAAACTGCTTCAAACCCCCACCAATCAGCTCAAAATGTGAAATGTGTTTCGCGCAATGTTTGAGGCCATTTTTCGCACTTTTCTTCAAAAGTATATGAAAATCGGAGATAGCCAAGTTGTAGCTTTTGACGTCTTCTTTCAAAAACCGTTAGAAAAATTAAAATCCACCCATCTCAGTTAATACGCCGCATTTTGCAAAATTTCTGTGCAAATTGTTAATAACGTAATTGTACAAAAGCTATTCATCCGACAGCATCCAACTTTTGCATGCTTAAAGTAGACATGACAGCCTAACACTTCACGCAAAATTAGCGCTTCAGCTTTAAACTGGGTAAAGCTGTGAATTTTTGAAAAAGGGTCCATTTTAACGGCCTTTCTCAGTTTTCTTGGTGAAAAATGCTCCGAACCCATTTTAGATACGCTCATTTTGAAGGCATTTTAATTCTCTACAAATCATCTATACAACGTGTTACATTTCCGGCAATAATTTTCAAGCTATTTTGAAAAAAAACGAAAAACGACCAATTTTCTCGTGGAATTTTACACCAGTAATATTTCCTCAAAATAAAATCGAGGATATATACAGATGCTTTTAATTTGGAGTAACTAATCTGCAATAACTAAACAGAGAGATTGTAATACAGAGAAATTACCTTTGCTCTATTAATTTACACCAATAGAAGCCAAGTTTTACTTAAAAAATATTTCTGAAGAAATTAATCCTGTAACATTTTCATTAAATATTGTCTATTTGGCGTAAAAATGTATTAAACTATATGCGCATATTTCCACATTTTCACCTTGCATATGCGCCGCCCTCTACCAAATACAGCGTGAACTCGGCTTGATAAAAGCTCCACAAGAAATTTAAGCATACTTTTAATACAAAACTTGTTAATATCTCCATCTGATTCCTATCGTTCCTGAAATCTGCTTACTACATTGCAAACTTAATTTATCACAAAACACCCCCTTTATACACGTGTATACGAAACTTTATTTCTTCTCCCCGTACGCTACATCAATGGCACGGAGGTAGGCACATAAGTAAACATCCCTTTGAACACGCAGCCACCCCAAATACCTAATACTAATAACAATTTGCGAGAAAAGTCTGATGCGATATGACAGTGATGGGTGAAAATCCGGGGAAGCCCCTCTTTTTCAGCTGTAAGCCCTCGTGTACGGTTTCAGTAGCAGACGCGTATAATTGAAGGTAATTTGCAGGTACAATTACATTAATTTTCGATAGAAGGACCGACGTCCTACGGTAATGAATAGGAGAAAGGAATAAAGGGTGATTATGTGACGATGGGGCATTTGTGTTTTGTGAGAACCAGCATTGTAAGTTATGTTGCGATTGAATATTTCGTCGTTATTATTCTGTAAATGAATTATTACTACAAGTACGACTGCACCTGACTCGTCGAATTTATTTGTCAAATTTAACTGGACCGTATTCGAATTTTAAGCTTTTGAAACATTTTTAAGCCATTAAGTTCAAAGTTAAAGTAAGCTTAAACACGCTTGCGTGCGTTTTAAAACACACACACTTATTGAAATTATTTCCTAATGTATATTTCCAGACTTCTTCAATTATTGTTAACCGCTGTTATTGTTCTCGCTTCATCTGTTTTTAAAGCAGTCCTTTATTACAACTTTGGTCTGAATTGTCAGAAAACTGGCAATAACTAGCACTAAAAAAGCAAAAATCCTCCTAATCCTCTGTTCCCTTGAGGCATATATAATCCACCTAAAGTACACAGGCACAATTCCACGTACGTTGAATCCTTTCACTTCGAGCAGTTTTTTCTTCTATTTCCAATCCTCTCGTGTTTCCTTATGGGATCGCTATAATAGACCCTCGAATCGAACGCGCCGATTGTATTAAACTCCTGCAGGAATTGCCTATTAGGCCCACTGCCACTTCATATATAGTGACCCGTACAACGAAAACTTCCCGAGGAATCTTTCTCCTATTTTCCGAGGAAGAGAGAAAGGCGCTGCGCCCCCGGCCGTGCGAAGGATTCGCATCGATATAATCCACTACGGGGGTGGAAGACTCTCCTGGCAAAAAATTCTTTATTGAATTGTTCGATTTCGCGTTGAGAGTCGTGATTCGATTAAATTGTTGACGTTTTCTTTGCGAGTGGTAGAAATAACGCAATAGATATTGAATAAATGATAATAAGTCTTGACGCAGCATCAACCAGAGGTAAGCGCTAAATTAAATGATCTAATTAGGTGCTCGGGTTGGAATTAACTTCTGAAATATGCGTGCTATAGGAAATTCCGTTTAAATACTGTTTCCATAACATCGTTTCCCGTCGCGTGAAATCTGAATGTTACCCATAAATTTTCGAGTTGAAAATTAGGTAAAATTATAATAATTTGAAAGCATAGCCCAAATTGAGACATTAAAGGCATTGACAGGATATAAATTAGATCATACAATGGCGTATTTACCATAGAAGTAGGGAAAGCACAGCTTTTCCTTACGAATTTACTACAAGAAATATGCCCAACTTATCAATATAAACAAAAAGAACATGTTTTCCTTGTTGATCCAAAAGCATAATTAATTTTCTATATGATTCTCAAAATCTGAGCACGCGAAACGTCAGTCACTGGACAATAACGCTCGACGCTACAGACTAGAATAAAAGAAACATACCAAAACATGTTTTGTATGTTGTATGGCACATTGCTTAAATTTAGTGTTACAACACTTTTTCGATACAACGAAGGACTGCAAAATCTTTTCAAATTTGACGGGTTTGGAGGCATTTTTCATCAATCTTCTAAGCAAACCAGTGTACGAACCAGATAGAACGTATAGGAGAAATTTTCTGAACCCAAAGTTTGTTACTTCTTCGTTAACTACAGTTTTGTATAATCTATGGCGACTGCAGGAGAAACTGATTACAAGATGCTAGTTTTCAAAAAAAATTATGACAGTTTGAATGGAAAACTGAAACGTGGATTTTGGTTTGATATCTGATTTTTGAAAGCGTGTTTTTGATGGAATCCAAAAAAATTGTAATTTTCCGGTTTTTACTTCAAAATCGGTCCCCAATAAATACCGCCTTAAATAACCATGCAGACACCAAACTAACCGAAAAATTTTAACAAAAGCCCGACCAGGTACGAAATTCGCTTTTTCCAAAAAAAACACATCCACACGTGTTGCTTAAGCAGCTAATGAAGCAAGAAAAATTAAAGGAATGCGATCGGGCAGAGACGTGCTTCTACAATGTATTGCGCATTTCTCTAGCTGACTTTTTCTATAATGGATCGACGTTTGAATGAAGTGGCCCGGACAATGCGAATATTATCTACTCGAGTGGAAAACTCTCACAATCTACAAAGAGTCATTGAAGGAGGCGATGCCGGTTCAGAAAAGGGACTTTCGGACACTAAACACCTTGTTAACGTATTACAGGCCATTATGGGCCATTTAGGGAACCGACCGCTCCTAAAGCCCAGGTGTTAGCCCTGCCGAATATTATAATCCCGATTCAAAGAACAAGAAATCATTCAAATAAGGCAAAAATCAGACGCTTAAAAATAATTTTAACCTTCACTTTGACTTTCATATTTTTAACATTCCCCCTAATGAATTTACTTAAAGATGAAAGAATTGTCATTGAATAAAATCTTATTCACGACTCCCCTTAAGGTTGGGAATCAAAAACCTTCATTTTTCTTTCCTCGAATAACAGAAGAATAACGAATCTAGAGATAAGTGCTCCTCCAGTTAATTTTTCATTCTTATACAAGAGATAAGTTTTTCACTGCTGGTGACTTTATTAAAAAATTTCCCCTCGTTTTATTGATAAACAAGCTTACGCCACGCTTGTTTTGCATCATTTACACTTCGTTTTTCATTTCAAATCAGACAAGCTTTTTACAACCGACAGAAAATCGATGGTTGTTGTCCTTGTCCTCGAGCATAAAAGCAAAAAAATCATTAGAATGTTTGTTCAGATAAAATTTTCGGTGTAATTTCAGCCCATTTAATGGCAAAGGAATTATATTTATCTTTAAACGGTAATAGTATATATCCAAGGCAGAAAGTTAACTGTAGCGACATATGGTAATGCAATTTCCATCTGCTTAGTGGGCGTTTCGTCATTTCCATCCTTGCAACAATCGCTTTTTCGTCGTTTTAAAAAAGGAGTTGTTTCATGACATACACTCCACCCTGCTGAAAATATGGAATACGACCTTTGGAACAGAT
Source organism: Cryptocephalus primarius (assembly GCA_963576515.1). Taxonomy (NCBI): domain Eukaryota; kingdom Metazoa; phylum Arthropoda; class Insecta; order Coleoptera; family Chrysomelidae; genus Cryptocephalus; species Cryptocephalus primarius. The sequence continues at coordinate 13,558,489 of OY754942.1, read as the reverse complement.
GAGAGGCTCAAAAGCTCTCGATAATTGCATTAGCATTTCGCATGACCTCAAGCTTTCACTCCTCACCTCCATGAAATATTCATTAGATTACGGAAAGGATCTCCTTATGATTCACCCGTTAAGCTTTACTCTTTCTCGCCGAAAAAAATGGAGGTTGAATTAAAATGAACTCCGAGCTTCTTTTGCATGTAAATGTCGTTCCGACAGTTCCTTACATCACATCAGAGGTATGATGGATTTGCTTTGGAGGAGACGAGGAAGATTCGTCCTGGAAAATGCTTCGGAGGGTCGAATTTTGACTGAAATTAGAGATTTCAAAATGGCATATTTCGGAAAGTAATTGGGTGAAGCGTGCACTGTTGTTCAATTTAATGGTATTAATTAATACGTAGTAAATCAGAGTCGGGTGAAGGTGAATTTTGTTTTCTTTGAAGTACCATTTAACGATCATTCTAATAACCTTCAAATCCATGCTTTTCATCGACCAGTGGGATTTTTACGCAACCAGAAATTGGGCTGAAAATTCCCGTGCTTTATATTTGTTAAGTTTTCATCCCTCACTACTGGTAGACATGTTAAAAGTATTCCAAAGCGGTTACTGGTTAATACGAATTGATAATTCAGTTTCCAACCTGATGCACATCGCACAAACATGTTATTTTGCCTTCGAAGACCTATCAAATTAACATTTTAAATTGGTAGACACGGAAATCGTTCTCAATAGCCATCGTCAGCCCCCATTCTGACGCGTTCCGTTCGATTTCTCCCGGATTATTGTTATCGCCGCTACATGTCCACCACGAGCCTACGTGTCGTCTCCTTAAGGAAAGGCGAACGGAGCAAGGGGACGGAATGGATGTCAAAAAGGAATGGAAGAATAATTGGGGCGGAAGGAGCAGCCGTAAAAGGAATGAAGTCGTGTTTAGACAAAGCGGGAGAAATAAACAGGGCTTCATTTAAATTCTACCGCCCGACCGTGCGATATTAATAAAATATACATACCGGATCCGTTAGAAGTAGATTGGCGAACGAATGTAGAAAGCGGAATGTTAGTTGCTATGTCGCCGAAGGCGACGTAACTTAACGAAGACTTGAAAAATATTACCCAGTCAGGTATTAAAAGAAACAGAGCATTTCACATTCAACGGCAAATTATGATGAATTTGTAATGAAGTTAAAACGGCGTTGCCAAATGATTTTTTACATTACATTGGCAATTGGTGATAATTTTATAAAGTGATAGGAAGCACCCTATAAGTGATCTCTAGTTTTCCTGTGCACATGTGCCTTGAGACTAGTGAGACCGGTCCCTATCACAATATAATTATACTCATTATTAGTCTTAGGATATCAACAATATGCATGCAAACATCCACTCCAAATACTTGAATATTACTTTTTTCAACAAAGAAGTACAAGTCTCCCTAGAAAACCATATTCAAGGAAATGCGTGAAACTGCAATATTTTGGAATATTGAACAAATTGCCCTAGTAACACGTATACAGCCAATGGACAGCTGATAGACGTCCAGTTAGGTCCAAAGCAACCGACGATTGGATCAATGGACGTCCATAAGACGATACGATCCTTCAGTTGGCCTCGGACTCGAATTAAGGCGTTTCGTGCCACTTTCAGAAGCATTTTTAGTATGTTAAAACCATGTCTTATAATTAATAAATAATCGAAGATAGGCGAGTCAACGCTTTTGATTTCTACTATCAGAATCCGTTTGGTAAATTGTAATTGGTTAACTACAGTTAATGCGATGCATTTCGCAAGATATTGCCTTATTTTTTTTTATTCTGCAACTGTGCAAACGTGATAAATTTTATCTTGTGCCTCTATAAAATTAATATCAAACGGCATCAGTTCTTGAAACATCTCCCCTAGTTGTAAAAAATTAACGCAAATATCAATTTTGCCAAAACAAGCCATTTTTCATGGTTTTTCCGGCTTTTCTCGTTTAAAAATGGTTCAATCATGGCCTACAAAATGCCACTTTGAAGGCTTTTTTTTAATTCTCTACAAATATTCCACTCACAGTACTGGGATTCATAAAAATGTCACGTTTTTTGGTAATTTCTGTTTATAACAAATTACCAAAAAGAAATTTTGGTTGAGATGCGAGTTTTAACATCTACAGGATATGTAAAATTAAGTCGCGCAAGTGGATTGCAGTTAAACTTTTTCCTTTTTACTTGGGATAATTAGGTAAACGTGACCATTTCGGACACCAGTTTGAATATTTGAAAATAATCCAACTCGCCGTTTGACATCATTTGTAAGAATTTCACGCGGTACGTAACCAAGTTGTAAGGAGGTTTATAGATAAATTCCTTTTTGTTCAACTTTCCAAACTATAAGCCTTTTCCAACACGAAATTACTCCTGAAGTCGTAAATTATGTACTAATTAAACCAAAAACGACTGAAGTTTCCTAATAAGGAATTTTTAATATTAAGCTTCAGGTTATTAAAAATAATGTCGAACTTCGCGAATAACTTTTCATCACGCAAGAATTTAACGAGATAACTTGTCTGTATATTAATCATCTATACATGTATCGAACATTGATTAGAAAGTCAATTTATTGTAACTCTGAACTTTGTAGGCAGACGTACGGTCTCTATCTTATTAAAATGTTAATTAACCATTACAGCGCGTATCATATCCTCCTTATAGGTAACCAAAATAAGTATGCAATTGTTGAAAATATAACACCGATGAAGTACATGCCGACGAGAAACGAGAGGAAAAGATTGTCACATCTTCAAAAACAACCCTTGTGCCTGGAGTTCTTACTGCTTGCCGAGTTTTCCGCAATAAAAAATATAATTCTGCGTTATTTCTTCTTGAATTAGCACTTAAAATATTGGCGGCGGAGGTACTTACAACGTAATTCTACGAAAAATATTAAATTTTCCCTACAAATGGGACGCCAGGAATGACTTGAATGCCAACTCGTATGTTATAACGTTTCAAATAAAAACACGGTTAGTAGCTTTGTTTGCAAATTTACGATTTTTGACCCTATTTTTACTGCCAACAAAAACTTTGAGATACCATGATGCAGACATACATATGTCTTGACATGGCTACAGCAATCCACAGTTCGACTTGCCCTCCCATATGTACAATATTCTCCCATGCATTCTCTTCCACATTTAGACCTATCAACAACAACATAAATGTGCTGATTATTTGAATTTCGTTACCGTCATATCATAATATGTCTTCACCATAAGTGGATCTCCAATGGTAATATCATAGTCGTTGTACTTAATGGGAGATATATATTTGGGTAGAGGTTCACACTTAAGCAAAAGAAATGTTTCTTCCATTAGATGCTGAGCATTATATCTTCTGGCATTTTCCATTTGAAATACACCTAAACTGAGCCGGTAAAGTCATTTAGATTAAGTATAAGGACTTGCAAAAGCGCATTAGTCTCTTCATTGCCAACTGTTATATATTTAAACTCAATCTATAGTACTCTGGCTAAATCTTCTAAGTGGAAGTCAAAATCGAAGTTTTTCGCAATTTTTTCTATTAATTTTTCCACATTTAATCTTGCGATCATTAAGCGAGTCATGTTTTTAGTAAAGTCATCAAATATTATCGGGTTATGAGTAAGGTGGAGCAGTGCAAAGGCACATAAGAGCGACTCATAGTGGTTTTCTAACATAGAATTATGTGCTGGAGTAGCAAAAAGTTTAATATTTTTAAAGAGGCCAAACACGTGCGATATGATCCACCTAATTTTGGTTACAAATGGTGTCATATTAACTTCAAAAGTTCCAAGATGTCCAAGTCCCAGCATATGAACTCTTAAATACTTCGTGAAAGAAATATTGAATCTCTTTGCTCAATGATCAATACAAGTTTATCTCCATGTTTATTAAAACAATCCTGCTATATTGCAGCGTCATTATGAGTGGTATCGTATAATCCCAGAACAAATAAAATATACCCACCAGGAGCACATCCTACTATGAATTTTATAAGGGGAATAGTTTTTCTGACCACATATTTTTCTGGCCATCTAAGTTTTAGATTTTTGATGTAATCAACATGTTAAATAAAAAAAAATACTCCCCCTATTGAAATTAACATCGCTATTTTCGAAGTATGTTGAATCAATGGTTCACGAGTATAAAAATTTATGAATTTAAGTAAGAATTTCTAAAGAAACTTCTGTTTTGCGGATGTCATGTAGTTGGCTATAGTCTTTTTATATCTACCAATTAAGAAAAATAGGAGTGAAAATTTTGTTGGATTATTCTGAGGTAGATCTCGAAGAAACATTAAACTCTGTACGGTTATAGCTTAAGTTACCAATAAAAAAATGGAAACTTCGAATTTCCCTAACTGTGGGGGTGGAAAAATTATGCCATAGTTACTAACTAGCATTACCTTGAAAACGAGATTTGATATAGACTGGAAACTCAGAAGGTTCAGAAATATCCGATAATTATAAAGTCAACTTTCTGGAAGAGGGAAAAAGTGATGAAGTTATGTCGCCCCCACCACCCTTGAGTAGTTGAGTACATTCGCTTGCGAATTTCAAATCTAAATCTTAAGGATCAGCTATCATCAATAACCAAGTTTTATTTGTAGTTTTTGTTAAAACTTGAAAACAGCTCGGCTAACAGTTTAACTTAATTCATTACTATGCTGGCTCGTGGTAAAACCATCCAGTCTCTCCAGCCACTTACGACCCGTTTGTTCCCACTTTGTATTGTTTAAAATTGAAGGAATACGTATAGGATGTAAAATTATGGTTTTATTTCCGACAGTAAAATCTCGTATATCGGCTGCAACGGCGGTTTCAGCGGAGCAATATACTTATATACACCATCCATAAATATTCCGGAAATGCTGATTTGTCATTCTTAACGATAAAAATGCACATTAAGCTCAACATAAACAGGTCTCCTAGGATGTAGAACGTACTAACGGCATACATTTCGTACGTGGTAGTAATAACTCATATACCTATAAAAAGGATATTTTAGATGAAGGTAGAGAAGTGCAGAAAGTTCCATACAATATTCTATGAACTACAAACTAATTCGTTTCAATGTAAAAGTGTGCTACTTCTTCTCAACATTACCCTTCAAGAGGGGTTCTAAGAAAATTTTAATTAGGAAAATTCTGTTTGAAATAGATTTTTAATGGCTCGCAGTAAAGTGAATTTTTTATCAAGTAATGAATTCTTTTCTGCTGTTTCGGATTTCATTCGAGAATGGGAATGAGTCGACCGTATTAAATTTGTGAAATGAAAATCTTCAAAGAACGTTATTAATATAACTATATATATAAATGAAACTGTGTTAATATTTTTTGATCCCCAAGTAGAAAATGGCAGAAAACAAATATAGGTATTTTTCTGTGCACTGAATAACATATTTCCGTATTTGGACACATAGCAGTATCTCTTGCATTTAAGAAAATGTGGCTCTCTCACAAAGAATTTATTAAACTTGATTAATTCATTCATACTTCTTTTAAGATACCATTGACATAAAGAGTTAGCTTCTTACCTAGCCTAAGCTTAGCCTAGGCCTAGCTTAGTTTCTCTATTAAGTACCGCTACCTTAAAGTAGTGACGGTCGATCAAAATTTTAGACGAAATTATTTTCTCCCGATACGTATCGAGTAAACTTCCCACCCTACCATGAATATCAAAGGACCCACCGACACAAAAGCCGCCCTGCGAACTTTCCGGCACGGAAATACCAGATCCATCACATTTCAAGACTGAAAAACGCACATAATAGGAACGTAACCCTTTGGGCTTGTCCCAGATACGATCTGATTTAAAAAAAAAATCGAAAAACAGGAGCCGATAGAGCAGAACTAGTACAAGATGACAATTTACGTGGTAGATTGGCGGGCTGCCTCAAAGCAAATTTCTGCATCGGCTGCTACGAATGCTTTGAAGCTAATTCAGATCTTCTATTTGATGTTCCGCGTGTTATTTGAATTAACTGTTGGGGAGGTATACGTCAACATAGGCATGATGATTTGACCATCGTCATCATAACTAGTATATGATGCAAAATGTATCAGAAAGGGGTTCATGAAAGCGCCGTGAAAAGAAATATCAATTAAAATGAGTTGCGAAAGGGTTCGATGAAAAGGCATCTGATTAATCAAAATGTATTTGAAAGGTGAGACCAGGAAATTGTATCCATTTCACCCTCCACAAATCAAAAGCAAACGTGCCCTACTAATTTTAAAGTTCCAGTAAAATACGTGCTATAATATATTAATTAAAACTCCTATCCACATAGCTCTAATATCAAAAATTATTATTGCCCCATTTTGACACAATAGAATCTGCACTTATTTCTTACTACTTTCTTTTTAAAATCGTGTATATTTTTATCTGCGGCCTGTTAATAATTAAGTAGTTTATCCTGGGGATATGACGTTCCTCATCCATAACTGCAATTATTCCAACTTCTGAAATCATTTTTACTCATGGGAAATTGCACTTTGGGTTTTTACAACCAAACTTTGCGCATTTATACCGGCACTTAAAAATGGAAATTACAACATAAAATAATCCAAACTCCCAACGTAATATACAAGCGGTGATACAGAATTATTAATTAAGCTGTAATTTATAGAAACGTCGCATCCTGAATGTAATTTTGGTTTGGATTTAGAGTGGAAGTGAAAACTCGTCGATGTAATAATAATGAACGTTTCTAATTGCTTTTTGCTTACTGGTGAATTATTTTTAATGTAAATGGAAGGGTGGTGACCGGAAATTTGAATTGCTAAATTTTTGCTCACCACCAAAAGTGAACGTGACGACAAAACTCCTTAATTTATCAAGGTGGATATTGGCTCCCCGGGAAAAATCCCTGAATAGGAACAATTGCTCCAACCATCAATAGAATGGGTGGTACAATGAATGTGCAACTAATGAAATTTGTAAGTTGCAAGTATAGCAATACCAAGATTTCTTAACATTAAATATAATATATCGAAAGCAAATACAAAAGCATTAATTTTATAATTAGTTATACAGTATTTTAAACTTGTAGAAATTTTACTGCTTTGCTCATAAAAATTAAAGTCGTAAATAGTGACTTCAGTTCGAATAATATTCAGTTCGAATGTATAGTTTCCGGCAAAAACATATGTTACGTGATATATCGATGAAATGTATTTATGATATATTGTGTAGTACAAAAGAAAATACCGTATCACCTTTTGTAATTAAAAAAATATGTCTATTATCTGCTAAAATATATTTATACCTAGAACAAGGTCGATAAAAATCACAAGACGTAATGGGTGCATATTTCATTGCCATAGCTTTATCAATGTTTAATTCTATTCCCCAATAAAAACCTTCATGTAATTATAAGATATTCTTTAAAAGTATTAATAAAGGATTTTCAGTATAGGATAAGTTTTCATCATGGTCCAATCACAGTTTGTGTGACGAAATCGAGATGTTTTACGAGAAAAAAAAAAACACAATAACTTAGAAATTAAACACGGGATCAAAAAATATTCTTATAATTTTATGTTCGTCGTGCGATTTTACATATGCTAGTAGAAACGTCGAGGAACTTCTATGGAATGCAAATGGACGTGTACCTATAAATTTTTATTTTACAAACAACTGTTTACTGTTCAAAGGGATTTTAAAATTCAAATACGGCGAAGCGTCTGACTTTAAGTGATTTAAAGAAATCCCTACAAACGAATCTGAAATGTTGCGCCAAGTGAAGATGATTGAAGTGCCTAAAGAGGACAAAGCAGAACATTACGGTCCATACTGGTACTTTCCTCCTTATGAATTATTCCCGGAGCAAATAAAAATTAGTCGTAACAAATTTCCTCGGAAATCGTTGGTCGTGAAAATTACCGCATCCACAAAATCCAGAGACGAAATCCCATGCTTGCCCTTATTTCGGAGGGAAAAATCTCTCTTAAAAAAGCGTATAGAAATCCTTGCGGATCTTCGCATGGCACAGCATCATTAAATAAATGAACTTCGCAATTTCCCTCGCCGAACGAAATAACACCTCTTAAACCACTTAGGAGGGAAACCGTCTCTCTGTCCCTCAGCACGCAAGAACCTTCAAATTCTCATCATCGATATCTGAATCCGCAAGAAGCGAGAGAAAGGGAGAAAGAACTGGAGGAAGAAGAGAAGCACTCGCTCGAGAGTCGCTTTCTGGGGTTCGGAGCTTTTGTTGGGAATTGAATTCGTAACAAGATTTCATTGTCGTTTTACACTTCTCAATGGGACCACCTAATATCATTCAAAATTTTTTTAAGGGGCGTTATTTGTCAATGAGGAGAGAGTATTTTCTCTTATTTAATGATGACACTCAAAACGACAATGGGGACGGTTTTTATGAAGTGACAGCCTATTTGTTTTCAAGTACTTCCATGCTAGAATTGTAACCGATTATATTACTTCGGTGTGTACCGTGACATGAGGCAGAATAGATAGTTTTATAGTTTGCGCAATTTATTATTACGTACCTACGGCAGTTGTGAACATTGAGTAAAGTTGAAGGAATATATGGGAGTAGAACAATGTCTGAAAAATATTTAAATATGATAACTGGAGATACATAAAAAATCAAAGGTCAGTCAAAGCAGAATTCTACAATATTTTCTTTAGTGAATTCTCAAATCATCTATGTTACCATATTTCGATATTATAGTGGTATTACCATCATTTCAAAAAGCAGCATCAAGCCATACGACACAAATTATCTTAAATCCAGTTAAACATAACTTGCAACCCTGTAGTTGACGTGCGGTGTAACTAGAAGTAACTAACCTAACCTGCTTGAATTACTCTTAAATATTCTCCTATTAAATATACTAAAAAAATAAAAATGACATTAGCAAGAATGGGGTACGAAAGACTACCCATAGAAAGACCATATAAATCCTTCCTGTTAAAGTGGAAACAGAAAAATTTGGTACCTATTATTAGTTTCTACTACATTTAGTATTGTTAACATAACTGATTTATTATTATTTTCAAATTTACCCCAATTTTTCGAGAAATTTTTTGGAGCATACTTAACATTAATGGCAATAACCTTTCTTCACCTATTACTAGGTGCATTTATATGAACTCAGCAGTTCCTTTAAAATTTAATTTCTGTCTGTCTCGACTTTTCAAAATTCCCCCAAACACTTCTTTTAAATTTTCTTCATTTTTCTCCAAATTTCGTATATCAACTTATCAAGTGCCTTCATGTTGCGCCATAAACGATTTTAAAGAATATTGCCATCTGGTTGGCACGTCTTGGAAATTTTAGCCTGTCTTAATTTTGAAGAGGGAGATTTAACTGCCTGAAATATATAAACTACTTTAATTTAATAAACGACATTAAAGCCATAACGCTGGTGTTTTTATCGACCTATATGGTAATAAACTGATTTCGTGCACATAAATTTGAATATTATAGTTGGAACAGAACCTATGGAAACAGGAAATGGATTAAAATAAAATCTCCTAGCGTTATATCTTAGCTTAATACCGCTATAACGTAAACGCCGCAGTTTCATTACAAAAGCAAGTTAAACCTCACTATTTGGCCAATGAAAGCCGTTAAAAAGGAAAATGAAGTATAATAATTAAATGACGAGACTGTCGTGCTTTCATTCTGAGAGGATAATATTCCCTTTATGGACCGTAAATATTTTTAAAAATCGTAAACCGTCCAAAGCCATTTTTCAGGCATAAATCTAATGAAAATCGCATTGTATTAAAAGTCATAAAAGTGTTAATTTTTAACTTCGCAACCTCTGTTGAAGATACCACATCACATCCCACGTATGGATTCATAGCATCATTATTTAAACAGATAGAAGAAACAAAAGGATTCATTTGAGTATAAATCTCCAACAGCACGAATCATTCTCTTAAATTGCAGTACGAATATCTTTTTAGTTCTACTCAAATTATCGACTGTAAACGTTAACTGAACTGTCTTTATATGAGAATAAACGTTTAACGTTTCGAATTTATTGCAGTGTTGGCTGTTATTTTTCGAAAATGAAAATTGTCAATCCATTCTTGCTTCTGATCGTCCCACAATTTCCCTATCTGTACACATGCGACGCGAGAAGCTGCGATAAACGCGCACATCCGCACTCGCATATGGCTAATTTGCATAGGAATATTCAAACCCGTAGGAATAACGTTCGTACCTGTGTCGAATTGGATGCACAAATACAAATTAGCTTTTGTCCTGGTCGAAAGAAGTCCCAATACCGAGTCGTTCGACGTAATTACAGCTTGATTGTTTGTTGGCATTGCAGCGGTTTTAATTATGTCATAAATCAGGGAAATGGACAAAAAATTTGAGTTATTACCTTCTGAAATGTAAAGGACGGGTTAAACATGCAAATTTACAACCCAACGGTAAAAACTTCCGAGGGATTTATATGCTTTTTTTATCTTTTGATAACGCATGGCGAAAATTAAGTTTGAAAAATTGGTTAAAGGAGGAAAAAAAGGGTCAATGTGTCTCCGGCAGGAAGTGCCAGGAATTATGAAAGGATTATATCGATGTCAAAGCCATTTCTGCTCCGGAGCTCCATAAAATATTGCAAAAGTCAGTAATGAATAGAGCAATAAATTATGAATTTATATTTAAAAAAATTGAGCAAAACACTTTCCGCATTAAACGAATTAGGAAAATTTAAAGATCACGAAGTTTTTTTGTTTAATTTACTCTAGTTCTAATTTCTGCAATTTAAGTAATGGTTAACTAATCATGTATGATTAATCCGTTCTGATATGAACAATAATTACCATCATGTGTTGAAATGAACAGTCGATGTAAGTCTTTTCTATAAAAATGACATACAATTCAGACCTTGTTGGAGGTGTAAATGTGTTACATTTGCAACAATACACTAAATCCAAGTATGTTCCACATTTAGATGATTTTTGAAAATTACATTTTCATATTAATTACAAGCTATCGATCAGATTCTAACACCAATAATTGCTCTAACTATGATTGTACTATCGCAAGGTAAAGGAGCTTATTTGATTTAATTTTATTTTTTTATAATAACATATCTTTTGAGACGTTAAAGACTTGCATTAAACTGTATTTCTTCGGGTCTTCTAAATCGTCATTTCAAATCATAAAGCCATTAACCGACAGAAAACACGTTCTAAACGAACACTTTTGCCTTCTACTGTCTCCACTTCAAAGATGCTTCAACTCAGTGTGATATTTTAAAATCAATTTCACTCCAGTTATATACCAGTGAAATCTAGATTATATATTTTTTTTAGCTTTACAAATTTAAGATTTAGGCAGTCAACGACCTTTAACTCCGGTTAACTTTAATTTCTTCAATGACACAATTAATAAATGTATAAGAGGAAAACTCTTCATTTTTCTCACACCCTGTGTTTATTTGAATTTGAATAAATGTCGAAATTTTATTTCTGACACTATTAATTAATGATTTATTATAGGTTTATTTCAATTCACTGAAGTGAAAAGTTTTTGAATCCAACATTTTTTAAAGAAAATTTTCTCTCCCACTGACCATATAGATTTCATGGTCATTTAGTAGCTTAGCTTGCAGGAGAGTAATGCTGGGTGCAATTAGAGCAACTACACTGTAAGTCCTAAATCAAACAGATAAAAGCTTCACTTGACATAAATTTCATCATAAATAAAAGTAATACCTGTAAAAGTTAATATTAAAAGTATAGTCAACTTTAATAGTAGTCGTATAGCGAGACGAAAATGTTTTCGTGAAATACTAATGGATTCGAGGCAAAACTATTGTTTTGTGAAATCATTACATTATAAAGTGTTTATTATTATTATAACATATAGTGCCAAAATAAAAAATTCAAAACTCCCTTCAGTATATCCATATCCAAAATGTCCATTTGATATTTGCTCGTTCGAAAATATAGGTAAAATGATAAAATACAGTGCATGACTGAACTTCCCTATTTATACCGACAAATCATTAATAAGCCAGCAAACTCGAGTATCGATTTAATTTTATTATATAATATAACATATTATAATAAAATATATGTAATATATATTATAATAATGTTATTATAATATAATATACTATATTATATAATATTCTTAATATAATGTAGTCTCATTAACAAGACTAAAAATTAAGAAATTTTTATACAAATTATTCTGGTATGCATGCACTACTCGCGCATATGCACGTTACAGCAGTGTACAAGCAATGTATTACAGTAATATTTTATAAATATCCCATGTATAATTTTAAGGAAAAACTGAAAATAGAAATATTTATTATTCCAGGGGGTATTTATGAAATATGGTCCATAATAATCATATTACTACGCCCGTTTACATGTCCAGGCAAGTTTGAAAGACGCTCTTTAGACTAACACTTCATTTGTCTTTTCATTGTAAGCTTTCAAATTCTAATGTAATTATGGAAAATGTAGGTATGTCATTGAATAAAACTGATTTAATATATATTATTATTTAGTACTGAAATTTGGGCAATTTTAGTCGAACCAGCTTTAGTTAAAAGCAAATCGCGTGTTTATAAAAAAGCCTACCCAAGGGCTAACTTCATTTACATTACATTAGGCCCACTTCCGTGTAGATATAATTTTGACAACAGAGTTTAGCATGTCCCTGCGCTATAATTACGGAAAAATAAACACTTGACACTATTATTTCCAGCAACTATCAATTTCCGAAATTTTGTCCCGGTGACACGCTTCGATCTTAATCTCTTGCAATGTTAATAGTCCCCCACTAAGAATAATAAATCGTTTAAATTGCTTTCGACCTTTGAAGATAATCACAAAATCATAAAGTTGCAGTCACGACAAAAGGGCGCAGTTGTTACCAGCTCAGGTTACCTCACTGGGGTCGTAACGTTGCTGTTATTATTATCAGGTCAATATTTAACTGTTATGCGATTGTGTTTAATGTAAAGTCCCAGATTGACAGTTAAGATAGCCGAGTTTTTTAATTATACCTACTCCAATGTGGACGAGGATTAAAATAGCCGTTGAAAGCGTCGAGATTAACGGCCCGGCTGAAAGGGATCTTATCTCGATAATGAATATCAAATAAGGCATTATGAAATATGAATTTTTAAAAATTGTAGCTCCTCTGGTTGTGAATCATGAGAATACTTAAGATTTATGAATGCAGTTATGGCAGGTTTTTGCACAAAAATTTCAGAAAACGAATTCAAAACGAAGAGCATTGTTTACTTCAGCAACACACGATGTAAATAATTCCTTGCACTCCGTTAGTCAGTTTTAGAGTTAAAATTGTGTATCTAATTAAATTTCATGGTTGCCATCAAAGAAAACTTTTCAGGGCGTTCCTTACAATTACAATTATACCGTTGCAAAACAAATATTAATCATAATTGGATTACGTTCTATAAAGTCCTACTGCAATTTCGATTTGAAAATCGCCTACACTTCCAAAAGTTGATTTTTGATTCCCCTCACGACGTATGGTTCGTACTAACTTACAGCAAACTTATTAATCGTGTTAATACCCGGCTAGTTAATATTTCCTGCCCACGAACGAAATTACAATTCCGAAAGAGGCCCCTATCTAATTAAAAAATTCCCGATTGGCGCTTAGACGTGAAGTTATCTGATTACCTTCGAGACTTACAAACGGGAAGAACACCCGAAACTCCTATTAATTCGATAAAACAATGGCCCTCGAACTGCTGAAGTCGAAATTTCTGCGTGAATTCCCGAACGATGACAATCAATGTGGGTTATCCAGAATGAGGAGTGAAGTGGAGGAAGAGCGTCTCCTAGGCTTTAAATTGCTGATCGAGCGGAATTATTCCACGTAGAAAAAAGCTGTAAAGGCTATAAAAATGAATAAGTTATTAGGGCGTGTAACACATTAATTTTAATAACCATGATGACTACAAGAGTAGACAACTGAGGAGTAGTCATATTGGGATACTCCAAAAATTGTCACGTGCTATTCAAGTGACGCAAGTGATACATGTGGAGCTACAACTCAATAACGGGTTTCTTCCATAATTTTCCAGTTGAAAATTTGGTGTGTGTCATAAACACATATAATTGAAAACAGTACCATTGAAATTCCATAATATATAAACAGCTTGAAATTCAAGTTAGTCTTTGATATGAAATGGGACACAATAATACCTGTCTATTTATTAAATGGAAATTTTAGCCCTCAAGGCAACAGTTAGAACTCCTTCATTGCCTTGATGAAGTGTTTACTACTTACACTACACAGCCTTCTCGTAATAATATGCTTTTGGTAATAACCATCATCGTAAACTAATTAAGGTAGAACTAGTTTCATAAACAAGCTTAAAAATACTTTACTTGCACGTGCATTGATATGAGCTTCATGCTAAATTGTATAATTTAAATGCACGTGCGATATTTTCAATGTATTTGAAACAAAAAAAATTGTGTTTTGTCAGTGATTATCGCCATCAGCTTATTGTGTCTTAAAACGTTTGGTGGTAAAGTTAAAACGGGGTAAAGGTCGAGGTATACAATTTTCGCTCCATTTGACATGTAATTTTATTTGCTCAACTTACTGGAAAGTGATGGTGTGAGTGTATATGAAATTCTCTATTATGCTATTGAAATTACAAGCCAATGTATTTAATGATTTTAGAAATATATATAGTTAATATTGCTGAAATAATTCTGGATGCATTGGTAAACTATAAACATGCTTCAAAAGAAAAATTGTTAATAACTGGATTGAAAACAAAAGAAAATCGATAAGACTAATATCAATAACCAAAAGTGAATGAGGAGCGAGAATGTCAAAACACTTCAATAACTAAAAGGAACCTACTAAGAAACCCTCGAAGAAACTAAAAGAAAAAGAAACAATAATTGTGGTTTGTTAGGAGTTTCTTCAGGGATCGTATCGTTATAACAAAATATTTACCTAAATAAATTAACCTTTGATTCTAAAAATATAAAATACTGCTATTATATCTCCGGAAAAGAATGGTAAGTCTTCAACTGTAGTAAGAACATCAAAAATTGATCACAATAAATGCCTAATACTGATTTTATGTAAATATAAAATAGAATTTAATATTATATCCCCACAACAAAAGAACGACAAGTTACAATTATAGGGAAAAACACCAAAAATGAATCTTAATAAAACCTCTCATTAGTTCTTGTCATTTTTCAAATACTTTCTACCAATTTAGATAAGGCTGAAATACTGATAATTAATTAACCGACGATTAACTCAATAATTAATTCATCATGTTAAAATGCAACTCAGTCTTCGTATTAAGGCAATCCAAACAGTTTTAAGTGATATGTCTTAGCACACAATTAGCTTAATGAAGATGTAACGAAATGTGAGAATGATACTGTAGAAAATGGCACACCTTAAGTACACACCTTTGCCCAAAAATTTAACCATGAATATAGACAAGCAACAACAAGTTGCCAATAATGGTATTAAAACGTAATTTTTCCTGTTACAACGGTATATACACGCATTTTTTAATGCTTTTTTGTGTATACAAAACGAAACTGCTGACAAAAAGCTGCTGATCAATCGATCCGATCCGAGATTGATCAATAAAACCCACAATAACATACGCGGTATAAATGAGACCAGATATAAACAGAATCGTACAAGAAATGAGAACAGCTGAAATGAAAACATTAAGAAGAATAGAATGAGAAACTCTACATGAGAGAAAAAGAACTGAAGACATGAGACAACAATGCGAAATACAGGACATAGGAACATAGAACATAGAAAGGTGGGTAAGACACACACGATGGTTTTCTTGTTAAAAGACCCGTTAAAAGCTCGCTAAATGAGCAAACTGAGCAACCGAGTAGGAAAAAGATCACATGAAAGACACCAAAATAATGGCGAGGATGCTGGAGAAATAAGAAGAAGTCTTTACCATAAAAGTAGCTTTGACTACTGCAATGAACCATTATGACATGAATTCATGTAGGATAAATCAATATGAAAAGAGTTATCAATTGATTGCAGAAACTATAGTAGGGCCTCAACCCCTTATGTGTCCTAGTGTATTTTGTATACGTTAAACACTATTACAAATTGTGTATTAAACAGTAGCTGCAGACTATTATTCTTCCCAGTTACAAAAGAATGTTTTTTACCACGACCAAACGAACGAATAAATGCCGCGAAACCCCGGCGACCTCCTAATTACCGGAGTATTCAATTTCAATTACCCTCGACGCTCGTCCGTCCCGTCGAATCCGTCTCATTAACATTTCGATAAGGAAAACATAACAATTCGGCAGAATTCGCCAATTAGGCGTGCTCAGCACGCGTCAAGGATGCTCTGCTGTTAGAGACAAGGGCCGCGTGCCGGGCGTATGCCCCTTCGGCTCGCCCTCTCTTTTCTCCTCTATTTTCCATGTTATCCCCCCGCTGTGAATGTTTGATGTTTCCCACACGTTCAAGTGCGAGATCGCCTAACGGGGGTTCAAGTGATGCGACGCCGCCGCCGCCGCCGCCGCCGCCGGGACGGCACAGCCATCACAAACAGATTACTGTTATTGTTCAATTATCGGAGAACGTACGAGTAACGATCGAGGAAACGGAAAATAATTCTATTGTAAGTGTTTGCAATCGATTTACAGAAATTTCGCCTGCCGGTGGCACAATATATGGCAAAATTGAAAATTTAGACTTTTTCCTATACATGTCATTCATGGGATTCATTGTCATGGGTCATAAGGGAAATCGGTACGTCACCACGCCCTCAGGTTGCAGCAAGTAAATTCTTTTATGGTGCTTGCTTACCCTAAACATTCATCATTAATCATTTCATTTTTTCGTTAAACTCGAGATCAAGATCAAGACTCAAGATCTCAACAATCGATCCAAGTAAAGCCTTGACTTGGATCTTGGATCTTGACATGGATAAAGACAGCCTGAGCAAATACAAAATGTGTATTTTTCCAATTTAAAATGTATCCCACGTTCATTACACAACACTATTAAATGCAAAAAATGTAATACAACTTTTCACCACTTGCTTAGTAGTAACTGGTCTGAAATTTCTTGACAACAAACTTTTGATAAAAATGCCGTCTTTAAAAATATTACTTTTTATATTATTGTTAATGAAATTGTTAAC
Organism: Cryptocephalus primarius; assembly: GCA_963576515.1. Lineage (NCBI taxonomy): Eukaryota > Metazoa > Arthropoda > Insecta > Coleoptera > Chrysomelidae > Cryptocephalus > Cryptocephalus primarius. Next base: position 13,541,323 of record OY754942.1, on the reverse strand, counting down.
ATATATGTTGCTAGGCACCAATAAGAACATTTTCCATGAACCTTATACTACAATTAACTTAATAAAAGAAAACAATAAGGACTACGATTTGTATAGCAGCCTACGTGCACGACCATTCAATGTAAAACGATATTTCTGAAGATAGCAGTCATTTTTGGAAATTTACTTCGGTTAATAGGCATGGTACAAGTAATTTACCTAAAGAAATGTCTTTGGATGTTAAGACGGCCAATAGTGGTCAAAAATTTAAAAAGAAATATATTTTCTTAATTCTTTCAAAGTGTGCATGTTAAAGAAAAGTTTAATTTTTACATTAACAAACTGTCAGATTCAACAGTAGATTGTTATCAAAAATTGGTCGTCTTCAGACTCTTCTAGTGTCTCTCTTGTTGACTTGATCCCTAAAAAAATTTGAAAATTATTGACCGGTTTTGGATCTCAATCATTTTTGAAATAATGGTTTATAGCCATTTATTTCCTCTAGTAAACAAACTTAATAACAGAAGATCAATATGGCTTCCTCAAAGTGAGTTCTTTCATTACAGTCATAATAAACTGACGCAGGTCAATGCTGTCTACATTGATTCTAGTAAGGCTTATGGTGAGATTAGCCAGAATGTACTATTCACCAAACTTGCGAAGACTGATCTTGGTGGTGTTCTCTTGAGGTAATGGATAACGTCTTATCATTTGCAATGTATCTCAATTTGTCCCTAGAGAAGAATTTAAATGATCTACATACGCCTACATGTGGGATGTCCCACAAAGTCCTCACTTAGAGTCACAAATATTTAACATGTAATCCCTATATGGTGACACTCAGAACTTTCCCAGTATGATAGTATGATAGATTTATTCACAACAGAATGGCAGTTCAAACACCATCCGTATTGTTTGCCCGGAAATTTTAAAATCAGCATTAATTTTTGCCACGATCGTACGGTCTAATTGAAATCAAACAAACGCCGACTATCGGTCCGGACACGGTAGCTGTTCTCCCTCGAGACGAAATTCATGTAATTAATGATGTAATAAAGTGGTGCAATATTGGCTATTTCAGGGTAGACTAATCTATTTAGTGAATGAAGTGGGGTGGCGTGCAATAATAAAAGGGAAAAATGTGTTCTGCGTTAGGGTCGCATTCATCCGATCACTCGAATCATAACAATGGCTTTACAAGGGACAAGTCGCCAGCTTCGTGCTCGTATCAGATCGACTATTTATTTATGCTATATTGCTAATTAAAATATTTGCAGAAAATTTTGGATGTGTCGAGAACAGCCATAATGAATTGATAGAACAAGAAGTTTTTGAAGAAATTATATACACCTAGTTAAAAACTTTACCTCTGTATTTACACTATCACTAACGCAATTTGAACAGGGAACCAAATAGAATCAACAATATTCTTAGTCATTCAAAATATTCGACAGAAAGTAAAAATAGAAGAATTCAAAAAAACAGAACCAGTTTTTGAATGTTATTCTTGGACGTCAGCGAATAAATTAGAAAATATAATAAATGCCATAAAAATGAAGCTATTAAAAAGAATAGAAAAGAGATATGACAAGGTGAAATCAAAAACGAAACACTTAAATATGGTAGAATGGCCGAGGCATATTTACAGACACAGGACACTAACAGTAGGAGAAGATCCCGAAAAACATGGAAAATGGAAGAATATTTTAGCTTTACTTTCTAATTAAACAAAGGACAGGGCCAGAGATGCAAAGAGCGGTACTAGCGAAGCAATTTCATTGAAAGGTGCATTGAAAACGTTTTACACTGAAAGGTAAATATAACTTTGAACTAAATATGTTAATAAGTAATTAAATTTTCCTGTTTAAGTTAGGAACAAGTTCATTAGGTGCATACAACATATATACATACATAGTTGCTTATGTACAAAATGCCCTTCACGCCGGATGGTATTGAAAGTAATTCAGTAAATAGTACCTATTTTAGCACGAAGCACGTCGAATAAATTTCCCGCAAAATCAGTTTGAATACCTACGGGAAACCTCGTTTTCACTCTTGTCACGTGTAGGCGTTGGCGGATTGAATTATACTTTATCAACCTATTTTCGCAAATAAAGTTACTAAGGGATGATTTTTCATTCGCTTCTCTTGCCCTCGTCACCCCTCCTCGTCCCTTCCGGTGTGTATCTACAATAAATCTATTCTTAATCTAAAAAAACGTCCTTTCTTTGAATGAGGAATATCATAAATGCAATTTGTCAGGACGAACTCTGCCCCAATTCTACGGCATATTTTATTTAGGACGATAAAGTACACCAAATCACTCACAATATTTCAGGTCAACTTTTTTCCGTATTTTTTTCTACGTTTGATGACGCTGTAGAAACGTACCTACATAATGATCCGACATCTGCCATTCCGCTTTTCCATTTTTCATTTTTATTTGCCATCATTCTTTGGCGATGTTAGTTATTCAAAGCGACTTTCGAGTTCCACCGAAATTAATGAATTGATGACTTCCCAAACTTGTGTCAAATTTTCGACCCGGAGTCATGATGAATATTAATCACCAGCAAAATCGTTCGGATTATGCAAAAGCGTTTCGTTTTAACGCTCCGTGTTGAACGCCGTTAAATCTATCGGGCAGTTAAATTTTACGTTCATTACCAGCGTGGTGCAAAATTTGAAATAAAGGATACAGCTTTATGGGATTTTTCTTCTTGCCTGGTTTTGAAAACGGAACCACAATTAATTTGTTATCACTCAAAATATCCACTATTTCAATGGAACATAATTAGCTCAAATATTTATGAGATCAGTTATTTAACTTTGCTGAGAATTATAAACTGTCAATAGGCGCTGCAAAACTGAATGTATTTTTAGATCTTAGATTTTCAGATCACCTAAAGCACAAAATTGAAATATCACAATGAACCACCCTCGTTTAAATTATTACTCGGCACTTTATCGATTCAGCGCTCTGTACATCGATTATTCAGAAGTTTATTCGAGAAACGCAACTACTAATCGTTATGAACAGCTATATAAAGTCTTAGATTTATGTAAAAATGAAGCAATATTTTCTAGTATAATTTAATTTGCGGTAGTTAATTAAGTAAAATGTAGTTCATTTATAATTTATCTTAATAAATATTATTACTAATTTATTAAGTAAAATCAGAAATATGCAATAAACTATTACAATTACTATTCTTTATATTTTATTAAAATCATCATCATGCACTGAAGTCATTTTTTTTTCTATAAAAAAGACATTAAAATATTTTTTTATTATTCTACATAGCTATAAATTAAAGTTATGAGTCAATTAATAATGACAATTTAATAATTATTATTTCATATGAATAGGATTACTTGAAAAAAGTTCGCAAATAAGTACGCATATTTTACTGCATATATCGCAACTTTTATGATGCATCTTTTGATACAAAAGTGTACATTTTTCGAACCCTCGTAATTAGTAAGGCTCAAATTTCATACAAAATGCGTATTTTATAAAATATAGGTAAATTTTAAATATGATGAGAGTAATCAAATCTCATGAATTTATTGTAAAATGGATAACATAACAAACAAAATTCGGAATAAGGTTTTTGTTTCTCTAAAAGTGTCATATTTTTTCATCAAAACATTAAGTCATTTAAAATGTATGACACAATAAGACGAGCAAAATATTGTTATTTAAAATTGCTAGGTAAATATGACTCGGGATTTATATAAAATTAATATTAATATAAATTTATTACATATTATTTAATTAATATAAATTTTCAAAACATCGTATATTTTTCACTGATAAAAAACGTTAATAAAAATTATACATTCGGCAGATTTTTCGGCAGAATCGAATTTTCGAATTTTTCTTTTAAACTTTTACTTGTAATAAATTTCGAAATTACATGAAAATCGATGGAAAACAGTTAGTCCTACCCAAATTTACATACCAACTTACACATATATAGTATAAAGGTGTATAAAGGTGTAACAGCCATAAAATGGAAATTTCTGATTGGTAAATATCAGGACAATTAATTGTATTTGCAAGATATCACAATGGAGGAGTCAACCTAGGAATAAAATATTAATTAATTTGAAGGTTGATACCGAGAAATAGATAAGTTTGAATCATTACTAATGGGCGGTCGTTAATGGTTATCTAAGGAGTAATTTGTTCATATTAGACGATTCCTCTGTTTCCACATGACAGGTCACGTAGTTAGTTTTTAAATGAGAATTTAAATTAAAATTGTATATTTATATATAATATATTTAATATATAATATAATGATATTTAATTAGTATATATGATATATATTTAAATATATTCTCGCATTTTAATCTTCACAATACCAATTTTCTAATTGAATTGTTATAAAATTGGAGACAATATGAAAATATCGGAAATAGGGGTTGCCATTGTCTTAGTTTGATACTTCAATTTAATCTGATTTATCTCAAAATCTAGGAATCAAAGAAAAGAATTTTATTGATATAATAAAATATCGATACTTGATCATTTTAAACAGGACACACTGTAGATGTAGAACATATTCATAACACAAACATTGGAACCTATCGAGTTTCCTCTACGGTTCTTTCAAAGTTATCCACAAAAATAAAACTACCAAGGGCTTCTGCTGCGATACCCCCTTGGTTAAATAAAGTCGAAATCAATTGTTGGTTAGTTTGTCAACTGTTGGCCTCCAAGAGTAAATAACGCCCCAACTAGACACCTTAATCGAGTTATCCGATGCAGAGTACGTCCTTAGGTATAAACTCCTTGCTTTCGCGTCGAGTCGATGAAATTAGCAGTCAATGAGGCGTGAAATGTCCTCTATACAAACAACAAAAGCCACCATAGCGAGAAAGAGAGAGAAGGAGAAAGGCGAAAGAACTTAATATTCATAATCCTGCATAATCCCATTAGTGACTACTTCAGCCGTCCTCGAGTAGTTTGTTATACCTGCTCGACGTACAATAGTCCTTTGACGGCTTGTTGATTGATCACAATGGATGATTGCGAACAATCACGGAATGAAAATTGAAAGTTTTAATCATTTGTAACCGAGCCTTGCCGTAATGCATTGTTTGAATGCTTGACATTCCGAGTGGAAATAACGTCAAGATTGACAGGTATTTCGAGATGGATGAGGGGGGAGAAAGGGCCACGGTAGAAGGAGAGACATTCAAATTAGACCGCTCGAAACGAGCAGTAATAACATAACGGTAGGCTCTGCGAAACATCGAAAAATACACTTTAGACAGTGTCCAAATCAAAAATTAAACTATCGATATCACAAGTAAACATCTGTCCCTTGAAATCTAATGACCAATAAATATTTTCTACATGAGTTACGCAACAAGCGTAAAGTCGCAGACAGCTGGGCCGTTTTTTAATTTCCCTTTTGCCTACACTATGTGACGTTTCGTCATGCTCAGATTATACACATTCAGTTTCAAGCCTTTTAATACACTGACATATCAACCCCTGCTGGGTTAATATACCGACTTGAATTAATTGCTTCTAATTTTGTAATAACAGTTTAAAAAAATATTTAAGCCCCAAATGAAGAGAGTTCATAAAGACAATTAAGTAATTCATTTCATACCTTTCAATTATGGACGCAATTGTGATGAAAATATTTATTACATGAAGGTAATTTAGAAGAATCCTCTCGGCTTTTAAGTAAATGCATTAGGTGGGTGCAGTGAATCGCACTTTAATTTCCATTAACGCACAAGTTGATTCGGTGTATAAATAAATCAATCACAAAGCAATTAGAGAGATTTTTCACGAAACACCCTGCCGGCATTCATTGATTGGTCCAATTGCAGCACGATGCATGAGTATCAAATGAAACTTATCCCGAAATCACATTTAACGGTTTAACAGTATTTTCTGGTCCGTTTCGATTGAATATAATGGCGCTTGTTAACACTCCGCTGCTCCCAATAAAGCCCACATGAATCTTTTTGTTATCGGGTAGCATTTGCAAACTAATGAAAATAAAACAGGTCAAATGACAATATTTACCAAATTAAAATTCCAATCGCGTTATCTATCCGTGAAGCGTGAAGAATGATCCACATCGAGGGGACAGTTTTATTAAAATACTCTATCCCTTCTTTCTCTATCACTCTCGCTTCAACGAAGTCCTAGTGCTCGAATATATTAAAGGGAGATTAAAAATGGGGAAAACCTCTCTTAGCGGGATTTCCCGGGATCCGTCTAAAATAGATTAGATTCGAGAGGAACATCTTCAATAGGAAATTGCTGCTGCATACTTCGTAGAAAAATGGACTTTATGAACAAGTTTCCTACTATCTTCAATTACTAAAACAACAAGTTGAAATTTATTAAAAGATGAAGAACCCACCTGAAAACCTTTTGTTTCACTTGACTTCAGTTAACATCCTCAATAAATTCCTCTTAAAATTAATTATAACTGCACTATTGCGCTTTAATATCTTCAAGTATTGCACCCAAGAAACAGATAAAACTTCCGCCGTTTAATTTAAAATGTTTACGGCTTTGTGTTGTGCTCCTCCATATAATCTTTATAAAGTGGATGAAACGATCGCCTCGCATGACGGAAACATGTTAGGACGTAAAAACTACACGACATCGGGAAGCTCTTTTAGCTTTTGCTCATTTATACTGCCGCAAGGAGAATTGCCACTGAGACCATATAAAAGTCTAACTAAAAATGACATCTCGCCAATAAAGCGAACGTTTAAAATATGTTAGTGTCATACGTCCGTTACAGGATATTGATGAAAAACCGTCGACTCGGATTACAACGATAAATTTGGTGTTAACGTTGTGTAGTGATTTTTAACAGTTAGATTTTACCGGCAATATTCCAAAACATATTAGGCTTTACGCCAGACATTTGATGTATAATCTGTTTAAAGCAAAAATGAATAATTTGCCAGGAACATACTATCTAATCGATATTTATATAACCTGTCCCTAAGGCTGATAAAGTTACAGCACTAAACGTTATTACGCATATCGATTTTAAGAGGAAAACGAAATCGAAGCAATTTAAGAAAAAAAAATTGTTGTACCAAGACAGAATTAAAATTGCTATACAGATTACAAGCAATGAAGTAAAGTGTGACGTATACAGATTAACAATATGGATTTTGGACAATAAAATCGCATGAAAAAATTGAATCATACTATCCTAAGTTACGTTATGGACATGGCTTTGGTATAATTATAAATAACGCAAAAAACTACTGACGTTGAGAAAATTTAAAAAAAATTGGAGCAATTTGAACTAGCTAAGGACAAAACTAGTATCAGTTAATAAAATTTTGAATATGTAGCTTTGCTCCACTATTGATTAGTGAAGAAAGTAATTAAGGGATATACGAAAGTAATCGAACATAAATTGGGAAACCTGGATGTTAAATAAATATTATTATGAAGTTCTTACAGTTTTACAATCTGTATAATGTCTATATTAAATTGATTAAGTTACATAACGTGACTTTGCCCATGGTAATCACATTTTGATTTTTCGCTTCCATTTTTACACGACTGCTGGAAAACAAGTGTTATTAGTGGTAGGTAATGCATGTATATGTATTTCCTCCACCATAACTTTTGACTGACCTAACTGATTATGATGCACAACGGTTTAATGGATGTTTAACTTCACCAGAAGTGGCACAGGCTATATTCTAATTCGATAGAAATAACTAGTTCCAAGATGATTTGAATTTCTTACTACAATGTCAGCTTAGGTGAATTCGCCATTTCGTATCAGTAATTGGTAAGCTGGTCAATACAATTTATAGTTAAATGAATAGTAACAATAATAATTATAATAATAATAATAATAATAACAATACACAAGAAAGGCCTTATTTTCCATGTTTTTTCAATTTGCAGATTATTTTTTCCAGTTTCTTATGATCACAAGATTTAAATAGCATTTTATACGAGTCCTTTATATGGCTAGGAAAATGGGGGTAAATATTAAACTTAGTTTTAAGTTCTGTAATAATTAGGGTTGTCCTACTACCATGCGTGTAATATATAAATTGGCCACAAAAATTTAAAAACTCAAATGTGGAAACTAAAAACGAAAATGTGGAAAATGCGTTGATGTTGAGTGTTGCAAGTAGTAGAAGTATTGAGATTATCGAAGACGTTTTCATTTTTGATGTTGGTAGAGTCTTTTAGTTGCTATTGTTGCTTTAGTTGCTTTTAGTTGCAAATAAAATTTGGGAAATTTTGAAAAAACAACAGTGGGTGAATTTATGTTCGACTTCCTTGAAATAACAAATTCGTATAACCCTAGGCACTACCTATTTCTAACATTTTGTTACGAAACCGGTATTTAATTGAATCGAATAAATCATTGCAATATTAATACAGAAATTATTCCAGTCTCAATTAATACTTTCAATGTCAGTGATCTCATTTTCCATTAATCTTAATTCATTGTATCCTGCGAAAAAATGGAAAATTATAACAGTTTCATTTTATAACAGTTATAAATTTTATGGCAATGTATAGTGAATCACAGTTAAATTGTAACGAGTATTTGTAACACATTAGGTACCCCATCTTACCATCCCTACATTCCTTATATATATTTGCTTGTTTACATATACAAATGTAATTAATCGTGTAGCTTAAATCTGAGAATAAAGAAGGAAGAAGTCGCGCAGTTGCGTTGTAAGTACACAGTAATTAATCTTGAAGAGAATTTTCCTACTACAGCATATAATACGATAGGATTCCAATCCTAGATAAAGCGAGAAAATCACTATCCGGTGCCTCGCATTTTCCGGTCTCGAAGATACTCGACGTAACGAAACAATGAACTCCAAATCTCGGAAATTAATCGCGGCATCGACCTAAGTTATTAGAGGAAGTTTCTCTAACTGCCAGCGGCGAATTAATGTTGTGGCCTGAGATTTGCCGATGCAGTTCTCGGCCGTTCCCGGATTTTATGTATTCCTGGTACGCTAACGTACGAGCGGGTTGCTTAATTTTCCGAGCAGAACCACCCCGATCCGGCCTGTACGCGGCGGAGGAAGACGTGCAGGTGAAAAGGGTTGAAACGAATCTCAGGGTAAATAATTTTCCCCGGATAATGATGTTCCGCAGAGCTCTGCTTTATCAGGCGGTGATATTACCAGATACTCGTGCGCAAGTAGCATCTGGCAGCATATGGACACCGAATGATGGCTTCAAAACGCTACTAATATTGTTATATATAATAATATTGTTATTGGATATCACTAGTGTTTGGACCAAGAACTGCAAGGTTGGAGCGCAGAGTGAGATTTCCTCAATAGGTTGAGGAAGCCTCTAGGCAATTTTTATATCTTCCACAAGTTTATACAATTAACGCAATATTCACCAAAGCCTGAAAATTCTCCAGAAACGTATTAAATCTCCAGACATGATTTTAAATACAATGAAACATTATAAAACATCCAAGCATCTTTTTCCACCTCCAGGTAATCTTTTTAAATGTGTAATATTTTGAGTAAATATAGAAAATGTTTGTACTACGAATCCACAGTCTCAACACAATTTTGCCTTAACGTATAAATAAGACGACTTGACCGCTTCTAATCTTAGATCATTTCCTTTTCCACCTCTAGCATCTCGGTATTTTCTTTCTTAGGTATTTAATTATTGCACTTAACTCATATTTCTCGTTCTGGGGAAGACGGAAAAACTAACAACTTACAAAACTCTTTCCCTTGGGAAATATTTTTTCAAATGTTGATATGTGATATAAAGTTTGACGCGAGCGAATTCAAAGTTTTCTCTCTATTAAATTGTGTGTATGTCCATTAAAAAGATAAACCCATATTTGAAACTTGAAAGTTTCGTGTACCTCTTTTGAAAGTCAAAAAAGGGGGAGGACCTTCCCCTACGAAACATCGCTTTTTCGCTATGCCTCTTTCGGTAGACGAAACCGTGTCTGCATGTGAAGGCTTCATCCCATATGAACGATCCATTGTGATTTTATAATTGTTTTTATTAATAGTGGAAATCCCCCGGGAGCGACGAGCGTTTTCGAAGGATCCGCCCGCGTGGAACAGTTTAATAATGTAGTGATTATGATGTTTGCTCGATTTTTCAACATCTCTTCAGTTTCTTTTATTTTCCTTATTTTGTCATATAGCGACGTAATGGGGTTTGCTTTTCGTTAGGGTCGCGAGGCGCTGTCGTCCTCGTCGTCGACAGTAGAGTGGAATTAATTGAGATGGAGGTTGGACGTGCCACTGTAGTTTTCAGGAGAAGTGTAATTTATGTACAATACATTGCAGTTAAATATTTAATCAAAGACTGCGACGGGAATTCGTAGGTACACTTCTCTTCAATATTGCAATACTTTGCTTTTTTATTTATCTCTAAGGTAGTAAAACGTGATGGATGCTGAGAAAGGTGCGCCGTTTCAATCTTGTACCCTGCAAATTTTTAAATTTCATGTCTATCTCGCTCCCAAATTTTTTGACGGAGAACAACGAATCCCCTACATTCAATATTCCATTCTAAGCATTGCTGAACTTGTGGAACGAAGAATATTCATTAGAATAGATCTAATGTAACTCAATTCTGATTAAGGAAACACAGAAATAAAAAAATTATTGATTGTTCGCAGACGTTCTCAATTCGAACATCTCTATTTATTCTGTGAATTACTGATAGTCTAATTTTCACGCAACTAATTGTCATCCCCTACTTTCAGCTATCTGATAACTTCAGACATTTATTCTATGTGGGATGTTCCTTGGGTGCAAACAAATTATAAGAAAAATATTGAACTTTCTTAATTTTCTTATTAATTATATTTTTCCTAATAGCTAAAGCAACTAGATTAATAACTTTCCTTAACGTCCTTCAGGAAAAGTAAGAGAGAGTTCTTTCGTCCAACTTGCTTATTGATTCCATATGTCAATTTATTACATGTTTTATTAATGGCTACAAATTTCAATGAGAAATTTTGCTTTGCGGGTTATCTGTACAGTGACCAGACCTGTAAATGGAAATGTTCTCATCACAGAAAATACTGACACCAATTTTCTCCTCTTCATTTGTTTTTAAATTTTCCTCTTATGTTTTCAGTCATAATTCCACTTCCCTTCAGCATGTAATCGACCCTCTATGGTCGGATCAATTTTCGTAAAAAATTCTTGGATTCAATTTTTTCATTCGAAAATCTTACAAGTGGACTGAGAAAAGTCAAAAAAATCTTGTTTTCATTGTCCAAAAATTAGTTATGTGAAACATTGTGATATTCTATATAACCGCGAATGTTTACAAATTGTTTTACCATGAACCAATAGTTTAAATCTCCAAGATTTATTAAAATTTCTTCCGTCAGTTGTGACAGAGACTGAGTACGTGTCTTCCAAATCTTGCTCAGGCCCATGCTCAACTAAAATACAAATAAATTTACTTGACTAAGGAATTTGCCAAGTAGCAAGATTGTGAAAATTTATAGATTCCTTTAATATATAGCTCCCCATTGAGTTTCATATTCTTTAATATTCTCATCCTTTTCTTTATTGCCCTATTGAATTTCCGCGGTATTGCCTTTTGTCTCTGGAGCGCAAATCTCCTGTTCTGAAATAAACTAAAACTCTCCCTTATTGTCTGTAAATGTAAAGCAGAAAGAACTGAGGCTTGTCGATCTTACAAATTTTGCAAAGTTTCGCTACAAATTTTCTTTCCGTTTTTTCCTTTTCCTTTAATTTTCTCTATTGTCCTCCTGAACTCTTGGGCGGAATTTCTTTGTCGTGAAATATAACAATCTCCCAGCTGTAACTTTCAACAAAATTCCAAACAATGATTATGAAAAGAAAGTTTAAAATAATGTTTAAATCAAAATTACCTAGCTCTACTAGGTTTATGAAAAAAATTGATCTTCAGCTCCTTAACCAGCTCACTTAGGCACAGTTTAAGAAAAATGTAGCACACTAACGATACAACAAAGCCGATATATCTATCGGTAAATTAGACATACATACTATAATTTAACTCCATACAGAAATAATATTTGTTATTATAAAAAATTAAACATTTTAACATTAACATACGTTTGAGGGGTACCAAATAACTAGTAAAATGAAACGTAGAGACATGACGTCATAGAGAACAAAAGAGATATAAAATTTATTTGACTGGTGTCTGACTAGGGGCAATCAACTAGAAGTTTGGCCCCATTCAACTGAAATGATTGTAATCATCCATTAATTAAAACATATAAATTTTTTGAGCAATAATTGATGTACGTAAACTTGGCAGCTATTTTTTTTGTAAAATAAGTTTTTTTGGAGGCAAAAGGTAATTCAGGACTTGTTTATTTTTTTCTATACACCTCTCGACATTGGCGGCAGCCACGTAAAAATAAACGTTCGCGTTATACGGCTAAGCAGCTCCTCCATCATCATCTGTAACGCGATTAGAGTAATTTGTCATGGTTTGTCACTTTCACACCTATACAGTGCGATATGTTGTTGTGCCGTCGTGACATATGTTCGGTCATAGTTGATTAGGGGTAGCGAACGAGCATTTCAGGTAAATCTGCTCGCATGGAATGTTGATGTGCTTTTCAGTTTATCGCGATAAGTGAATATTTTAATAATGGATGATTTAATTATTGCAAAGTAGGTTGATTGACACACTTACATTCATCATCAGAGGCAATGCCTATGTTATCCCTCTCAGCACATAATACCAGGGGTGAAATCAATAAGCATCTTTTTTCATGGTACGTCCGCATTAGTGTACAAAGTTGCTTAAAAAGTACAAAACTTGGAAGCAATATTCAGTTTGTTCATTTCTATATTTCCAGAATAAGTAACTAATTGACTTGTTTAACTGCCGTTTGAATTAGCTAAGACTTTATAGGTTTTGGATCAGCAAGTTGCAAAATCGCTGTCAGTTTCCCGTGTCGTAAACATTTAGTTAAATTTGCAAAATCTAATTAAGCCACTCTATTGTTTTAATCGGTCCACTCGCAAATTCCTCCCGACCTATTAAATTTTAATTCCGGATGAATTCATGGAATCGGTTTTACATTTTAATTGCAGTCGCAGTGTGTTTTTCTTCCCCTGGAGGAAAGCAGCACGGGTGGCTTATGGGAATTAAGTGATTTTTCAAATATTTACATTTCGGAAAAATTAATTCTGGCCAAAGAGAATTTTCTCGTTTTCGCTCTCATTCGATTAGGCCAAAACTGTTAAAATTTCTAGAGTATACCATGAAAAATACTCAAACAAGTCGATGAATATTCATCTTGGTAAACTAATTATCCTTTCAGGAATATGCTTCGCTTCCAGTTTCGACATGGACCAGTTTTAATTTAATAAACGCAATTTCCGCCTGATAAATTGAACGGATTTAATGGAATCATTGGTGCATATCGGTTCAGATTTCTCGGTATGAGCTTAAAGGTCGTTTTTGAATAAATGGGTTCGATCCTGAAGGCGCCCCGGGATAATTTATAGGAAAGATTTATTTGGTAGCGTAACATTTATGTTGGGCTAGACAAATGATTCGTAATTATTAGAAAATGTCACCAAACTGTCGCAACCTTCTTGTACAAAACCGACATTCATTAATTAAAATACCTTAAAAATGTTAATGTTTCAGTTACAAGAATATTTTTTAAGGTATTTGGAAAATGATATGTTGTAAGTAAACTTCGGTCTTAGTGGGATGAGGACCATGGTCTTTCCATGTTTTATATAACAGATACACTTATGTTTCATTTAGATAACTGATGATGGGTATTAGATCACCCGAAACTTTCAATCTGATGGGGAGTAGACTATGATCTTTTGCGATGAATTATATTTTGCAATTATTCTGAGTGGAATCTAGTAGGGAAACGCAAAAACCATATACATTTCAAATTAAACACCTTAATCAAAAAGGCATTACTTAACAACACTGTAGTCATATGACAATCCCACAAACTGATACTATTAACACTATTAATTTAACACTTTTATCTTCTATTCTTAGCATACAGTACATGTAATTAACGTCACTTCTATAGTGAATATGCTAAGCCTTTGTATTATAAGAAGAACGTACAAAAAGTAGTAATATATACCAAATTGCATAATTTCTACGTACATATATCTAGATCTAAGTGTAAAATGGCAAACTCAGTATATTTTACCATTACTTAAAGTTCTTACATTAAATTTTGAAAAATTTTTAGCAACTAAAAATGAGATGGAATGGAAAACAAATTTGTCTCAACCTGAACCTAATATCGAGTATTTTTTTATTTGGTTTTAGAGCACGCTTAATAAGAAAACAAGCAGTCGAACCAAAATAGTAACGAGATGCATATATAAACGGACAAGCTCCTAAACGGCAGCTGCCTGAGTTATTTCCATTTACCCCCAGTGAGGGGGGTCGGAAAGTGGTTAGTGATGGAGCGAATTGAATCCGAAAACAAGGAAAAACTCGAGGAAAAACAATCAACGCAGGCGATTCGAATTTTCCGGCCGAGGAGGTGAGGGTTTATTTTTATTTGGTGCTGCTCCCGAAACCACCGCAATTGGGTTTATGGGTGTCAGATGTGTTTGTTGGGTTTATAAAGTTGGTCTCATCTTTTACGACTTTCAGTCTAAATCTATTAAATTAAAATCTGGCGAGCGATCCGATCATTTTCATAATTTTATGCAATAATTTCGGCCGGGCGAACCTCTAACGATCCTTCACTTCTCATCATTAAATATAACATTTATGAAATCATATAAACCGGTCCGAATTTAGATCATACAGGAAAAAAGTTGATAATACTAATTAGGAAACTACAAACGTGTAACTAATGGTGAAGTGTAACGGATAACAAATGAGACGAAAAGATAGAAATCGGTTCAGAAAAATAAGGTACCTATCAGTCACATAATCGTAAAATGGTCGTATAAATTGACATATCTTTATGATGTAATGAAATCGTATCCAAAAATCGACAGAGAGAATAAGCGATAAAATATAACATAAATTCGACGGTAAAACTGACAGATTTTTCATGAAAGATAATGCATGGTCTCTCTGTGAAATCCACATAACTATCATAAATTTATATTAAGACATATAATATTTTTATATGTCGATATCGTCGCAATCCTCTCCTTTTATTCCATTATTATATTTAAGCAGATTCTATCACGTTTTCAGTTATCTCACTCTATTACTTGCTTATTTTCCTATTCTCGCTAGGTACCTTTTATTTTTAATACACTTTTACACTCAGCTAGGCTAGAGTGGGTTCATCAGTCAAATGTATAGAATTTGGAATAACATTTTATTCTTGTTAAGAAGCATGTATGATTTGAAATGAAATAAAAGTAAGAATATTCTTTGAAAATATCTGCACGAAACAGATAGAAGAAAACTCGAAGGATCTAGGACTCTGAAAGCTTTCTCATGCCACCTGATTATCGAAGATTCGAGGACAGAAGACCTACAGAAATAATAAACCCCGAGCAGTGACACGATATTAGTTAGTGTTAGGCAGACAAATAAACTAATTCCAGAAAGAATAAGAAACGATAACCGCCGAGGAAAATCGTAGGCATATAATGAAGTTTACATCAATTATTGTAGTGTAATTGGAATAAGTGTTTAAACTCCATGAAAATACATGAAAACTACATGAAATACTACGACTAACTCATCGTCTCGCTTTAGTTAAGTTTGAAAAAGGCTGTTTTTGGTCAATAGTTAAATTGTTTTGTCAATTTCTTATTGTCTGGTTTATAATCTTTTTCTTTTTATTTATTTTTTTGAATTTCGATTTTTCGTTTTTGTTTTAAAATGAAGTCTTTGAATTTCGAATCTTTTTTTGTGTTTTTTAATTGCCTCTAATTTAAGTGCAAGCACTAAGTAAAGAAGTATCACAATTAAAAGTGTATTAGTTAAAATATTTCCGAATAAAAATCGTAATGCTCGTAATTATCAACAATTTCTATTTTCTTCCGTAATTAAATTTTGAAACATTCGAAAAAATATTGAGTAAATACGTATTTTCTTCCATTTTAAAATGCAAACTATAAATATAGCTACTATAGTATAGTACTACAGTATAAATGGAATATTACCATTGAAAGCGGTACAGTTATATTTTATGCTCATCCTAGGGTCAAGCTAGTAATGTTGTTCATTTTATTGCAATCAGTTCCAAGCAAATTGAGTTTAGGCGTTTGGTGTAGTTTAATTTTAGTTAGTTTACTTAAGTAGAACATTACAATACGCTATAGTTTCAGTCTCACTACTGTAACGCATTATCTATTATATAAAAATGAGTCGCTGAATGTGTTGCTAAGCGCAAAACTCGAGAACGGTTGGACCGATTTCGCTAATTCTTTTTTTAAAATATTCCTTGAAGTACGAGGATGGTTTTTACGGAGAGAAAAATTCTAAAAAAAAAAATTTTAAATTTCCTGAAAAAGTCTAAAAACACTTTTCTATACTCCCATACAAAAGATTTGTGATAATACTTAAAAGTCAATTTGAACTTTAAAAATACTAAAAAAAAGAAAAAATTAAATTTCCTGAAAAAGTCTAAAAACAACACTTTTCTATACTTCCATACAAAAGATTTGTGATAATACTTAAAAGTCAATTTGAACTTTAATACCATACGATAAAGTTTGTGTTAGTGGAGAGGTTCCGGGAAGGCAAAACAATTGAGTGACGTTAGTATCGTATAAATATTAATGTCAATATTTGTCAATATTTATTTTTTTATTCAGAAACAAATTGTCTATGGTAAAATGTAAATTGTCTGTGGTAAAATGTCACTTGAAATGTAAATATCTCTTTGCTGTGCATCTATAATATTACTAAACCTAAAATACACAAATTTCTATAAAATTAAAAAAGGGTTGTGTGTTTGTGACTTACTAAATATGCCTCCTACAAGGCAGCGGACAAATTTAGGCAGGAGAACCCGAAATGCAACAAATCAAATGCATTATCAATCTAATCGTACTGCCCAGGAACGTGAAGATCGCAATGAACGTGAAAGAATTCGCTTAAGACAGACACGTGAAGAGCGAAATTCGAATAATAATGGTGCAAGTTTGAATCGAGCTGCTTTCTGTTACGATATGTCAATTGATTACAGTGCCTACAACTGTGTTGCTATTGGACCTATGAACTCAGTTTGCCAATATTGTAAGGCATTGAAATACAAAAATGAAGCCAATGGATTGTGTTGCGCAAATGGAAAGGGAAATTGATACCATTGCTTCCACCTCCAGAGCCATTGTACTCATTAGTTTTAGGAATAGGAACAAATTCAATACACTTTTTAAAGAATATTCAACAATATAACGACTGCTTTCAAATGACTTCATTTGGAGCATCAAAAGTAGTTCGGGAAAATTTTATGCCAACTTTTAAGGTTTGTAATAGTATTTGCAGTTGTATGTTAATTAATCATAACTATTATAGCCCATATACATTTTTACAATACATTTTTTCAATCAAACAAAAAATATCGTGTACCATAAAGTACTACAATAAAAATGAAACTTGATTTAGAATAAGTAAAAATAAAATCAAATATAATAAGTAGGTATCATAATAAGAAATCTGAAATTGTGATTTTCATTGTGATTTTTTAGTGACTATTAAAAGAATTTTGTGAGTTTTATAATTTTTAATTTTTGACATAATGTAATTGTTGACTTATTAACTTAAAAAAATAAAAAATTAAAGAATCGACTGTTAGGCGATACGAAGTTCGCCGGGTCAGCTAGTTTTATATAACAATAGTGATCCACCAAACGGCGACTAGGACTTAAGGACTTTTGATTGAGATCACTTTAATTATGGGGGTTACAGAGGTGCGAGATATCTCAAACGAAAGAAGTCCAATTCTTAAATACCTTGTGTCATGAACATCCCATTAGTAGAATAGGAGATATTTCAAATAATCGTCTTAATACTAACTGAAAATAATACTAGCATACCCTAGTCGAATTTGAGAAATGAATAGAACAGAATGTGGTGTCATTTAAGGGAATTCGTACCAGGCAACATTCATTTAAACATAATTAAGTAATTTTAAAAACGTGATCGTTACACTACTTATACACGAACTTATATACTTACTACTAAAATAATGAATTTCCTATTGAGCCATTAGTGTTAAATTTACTAAATACTTTACTTTACTTTGCTGTCTTTGATAAAGAAAAACGCTTCCACGGTTTGTTTTATCCCGTTACGTCGGTTGACTTTTCCCTGGAGTATTTTAAAAATATGCAATTATACGTACCTATGAAACTCCGACGCAATAACTTTAAAAGAAGACTTAAGGCAAAATGATGTTTTTAATGTAGCCATTACAATAAAGTGTAAATATGTAATATAAAATATAAAGCATAATAAAAAAGTCCATATTCGTAAAGCTACCTTTTACTACTTTTCCACCTCCTTAAGAAAAGAAACATAGCTTTTTCAGGTCTCCAGATATTTGGAAAGTGCATTAGAATCATATATATCCAAACAAACTCACAGCAAGGCATACTTCTTTGTGTAATAGGTTAGAATGTTTATGAACTGTGTTCGTTTTTTGTGCAATCCAAATTTTTTAATCCCTATCTAGTCAATCTTTAAATAAATTGTATTGTTTGACATGACAGCAATTATTTCAACGGAATAATATCTAAAAGAGTTCTTAAAATACTGCTAGATTCATCGTCTTTCTTAGACTGAATTACCCTGTATTCTTATCGATTCCTAATTTCTGAGATTTTTTTATGTAATATTATCTTACAAAATATATCCTATTACCGATATTATTGCATGTATCGACATGGCCCGAAGTAGGCAACAAAGCCTGCTCGGAGGAAATATAACAAACCCCAAGGGAAAATCTGGAAGTTATCATTTATTTTCAATTAGGTATAATGCATGGAGCAAAGGAGACAATCTCGTGACTGTTTTTTTTTCTTATCGAAGTTGTTTTATAAGCTTTATTAAGTTAAAAACTTCTCCCAGATTCCGTAAGTTTCGAGGAAAAAGTCAGTCAAATACGCCCGTATCATCAGTACGATTTTCCGAAATTCAAACCAGAATTATTCACAAAAAAGATGAAAGTTCAAACACGAGCATAAATAATGCAATTCCCATCCTCCTCGCTTCCCTTTTAATTTCGTTAAATTGTTGATTCATCCTTGCCGGTTTCGACGACTGCTTTCTCCCTTTTGTGGTCGACGAGTGGCTCAAATGCGTGAATTAGTCACATTATCTAATTCATTGATTGCCCTTGATTAATTGCGTACGTCCTGACCTTTATCGAGCCAGTAGGGAGTAAACAAAAAGAGGACCGAATGGAAAAATGTCAGCGCGGATTGGGATATAGCGTTGAGTTTAATTGGAAACGTTGGTTTCAGGATGACGCTAACGTCCCATTTATAACAATTTCGACAAGTCATGTATATAATTGTTGTAGAATTTCTCAAGAAAATTCATTTAGAAATAAAAACGGGTTTACGACTATGACAAGGATGCAAAACCAGAATTCTTGGACCACATATATAACAGGTTAGAAAAATAATGACGGTTTAATACTTACAAGCAAACAAAGCAGAAGTCCGAACTGCAAGAAAAGGTGACCACTTACATGTGTGTCCGTTTATTAGCACCGTCAAGGCGGTATAACCTATGTTGAGGTAAATGATGGGGGTAACGTGGAGACAATAACAACAAAAGGGATGTGAATTTTCACTTCAGGCCCCCAGGCGTAAAAGTGAGTACTTTAAATATGAATCATTCCGTATAATGTAATGTCATAATGGGATTACACATGAGAGTAGTTGTTTCGGGTTGGTTTATATTTAAAATCTCAATTGAAGAATTTGTGTTTATTACGTTATTTATGCAGAAAATGTAACAGGCAATATCTTCCTACAGGGTGTTTCACTCAAGTCTGGAAAAGTGAAATAATTTTCCTTGGCCATTCCGCTAGAGACATAATGGACACCATAGATAAAGTAGTCAAAAGAAAGTTAAAACTGGATAGATTAAATTGACATGTCGAAGTACAGATCATATTGAATTTACTATAAATTTGTCACTGAATTTTAGCCAACTTTAGTATTTTCACTTTTTGCTGGTTTAAGGCAATTCGTTCAAAATCAGTATATCATCGGTACATAAACAACAAATAAATGCTGGTTGTTTTAAAAGTGAGTATCTCGAAAATATCCCTGATGGAACAAATTCAATATTCTTGAGTTTTAAACTTGAAACCGGTGGTTGTAAAAGATGCATCGAATCATTGCTTCCAATTTCCCACACGTACCTTTCAGCCGAAAAAAGTACCTCCCTTAATGCGTCCGTTCTCTGTGTCGTGCACCGGAAAACGGCGAAATTAACAAATTCGTTTCGTATTAAAGCATAGCGAAAACAACACGCTCCCAGTCGATTCTATTGACAAAACATTCTACAAGCAATTAAGAAGTTTTAACGAAATTTTGAATTATCGCGTCCGGCCGTCGGCGCTGTTCTTCCGCCACGTGACTTTGTGGAATTGCATTCTGAAATCGACAAGGGGATGTAGGAAGTACGGGAGGTCGCGTGTCTACGAATTAAATGGAATAGAAAACGCTGCGAGGAATGTGCGCTTCCACACAATAAAGGATTTATGTACGTACATACACCTATTAGGAGCGTTCATTTGATATGGAGCTAGTATATGTTCGTATTTAATAGGTTGTGATTCATATTGCGTCTCAGAATAGTTGAAAATGTGGAAAATCAAGATAAATTAGTTAAATTATATGAACAAAGACAAATAATTAAAATTTCGTTTCAAATTAAGTGGTCGTAGTAATAGTATGTATAAACAAAAGCCTACAAAAATTACAATCGATGGTTCAATAGAGACTTCATGATTACTTAAATTTGTACAATGTTTGCCAGTATCTAAATTGATAAACCTACTAATCTATAAAGTATATAAAATCTCCTGTTCGACACATAACTGATTTTTTATTTGTTTTGGTAAAAGACCCAACATCATCTTTATGCCTTGTGTAGTAGTTATGAATATTCTCACAGTACCTTATTTTATTTGTTAAACATACTGGCATTATACGTGGTGGCCCACCGAAATTATTTTTGAAAAAAAAAAGATACAATTTCAATTCGCTCTGCAATGGTGGAGACATTTATTTAAAGAACCAAGCACGAAAATAGACTCATGGAATTCTTTTCACCTATGGGTAAAATTTTGTTTTCTGTGCTCTTACAATTTACTTCTAGAGTGTAAGTTAAAGTTGTCGTAAAGAATGATTTAACCCCGTTTAACTACGATTAAGTTAACTCTAATATTTAAGACTAAAATCTTTGGTAACTAGTTGAGCTATTTCCACATTTCCCGCGTTACTCGTCTTAAAGTCCTGATCCTAATTTGAAAAAGTAGGTGTTGTTGAAAAGAGAACTTAACGCCCTTTAAAATTATTTAATACTACTTTCCATTTAAAATTTCGGGGCCCGGTTAGGGGTTGTAGTTCAAGGGTTGAAATTACCAAACAAACGTGTTCCCTAAACAAGTAAAAGCGTCGAGTCCGAACGCCTTCCACTTTATTATCCGAAAAAAAATTAAAAACGGGGTGTTAGTTTTCGTTGGACCACCCGGTATACATAAATAACGTTGCATTGCCCTCTCTGTTTGACGCCCATAACTTATAGCATATTGCGCAATAATTCTGTGGACGTAAGACGGTTGCAGTGTAATATATTACGCAAAGCCCCACTTTGTATGATTTAAAAATGTTTCATCATAAATTCCAGCATGCTATACAATATGACTGAACAATAATTTATATGCGGTAATACTAGGGCTTAACCAAAGTCCTTATCAAAATAAAATCACCGGTATTTTACCTCTTTCTACATTTGGATTTCTATATCATTCATCACCACTTTATCACGTACATTTATACTATATATATTACCACATATTATATGATCCGTTTTGTTAAAATTTACAAACAATTTACTTTTACTTAAATATACAAAGATTTTATTTAAATCATCATTTAATTTTCTAATCATGTCATCATGATTATTATCAGAAATACAAATCACCGTAACAGTAATAGTTTCCTACTAAATTATTAACACTATTTAAAGGTAATTGTTAAATTATTCAGCAATTTGGGTCGGTGATAATATTTCTTTATTATCAAAAATTACTTTATTACATGAAAATTTAATTTTTTAAACATTATTGGTGTTTTAGGTTTATTAGGTTAATGGTAACACCGGCTATAGACAAACCAGTCGATATTTGGCTGATTTTGCTCGTGAGTTTCACGTGTATTTTAGAAGAAAATTTCGTTTATTTCTTTTGGTGAGTTGAAAAAATATTTTATACTAGCTTTCTTTTTTTTTCTGAGAGGAAGTTAAATGATTATGACTAATGTAAGTTAAATCCCAGACAACTGGGATAGATGGACCAGTGAAATTGGGATAGTTTGCCCACTTAAAAAACCTATGCACCATGCAAAAATATAAGAAACTGCTGCTTTGAGGACAAAAGGTATATCTCAATATATATGTATTGTTTCGTAAAATCAAACTACAACATAAAAGCGATGACGTTGTGAAAATCGTTTATAAATTTAAGACATAGAAATTATATTGATTATTATAAAAAAATGTGGTAAGAACAATCAATACCTCCCGAGGAAGCCATAATGAAACTATTGACCCCGGGTGAAAAAATGTATCCATCAGGCCTGTAACGTGTCGCGTCCGAATTTACCCCAACGCTACAAAACTATTACCACCGTTGCACAAACAGAAACCTCCATTTACCCGTCCTATGATCCATATTTTATTCCGAACAAAAACTGTCACTTCCCATCAATTCTAACGGTATTAATCTTAATCTAATGCGACAGGGAACACACGACACCAAATGGGAATAAAAAGGATTTTTCTTACATTCAATACCGTGTTGTTCCGTAATCCAGGATTTGCGAACAATATGTCTCGGTAATATATTCACTTTAATAGTAATTTTCTACACATATTGCCCTTTTTAGTTCGGATTTAATCCGAGCTTTTGTTTACGTGAAGCTGGCACGTCCCTACAGAATCGTATCGGGACGAATTCAGCGTTGAGAGGATGCGATTCTATTGAGGCTTAAATTAATTTCAGCGTTCACCTCCATGACACCGTCTATGTTTTTTGTTTAATCCCTGGATGTGTGTTTTAATATGTGTTTCAGTTATTTCTGTTTCAGTGGTTGTACAAATTAGGATTTAGATCACTCCTGAAGGATGATTTCAGAGGAGGTCAGTGTTGAAAAGTATGTATATACCAGAACGTGGCAGTTTAAATTATGACAAGGTATCAAATTGTTAGTAATGAAACCTAGAATTACCCTAAACTGCTACTATTTATTATAAATTTATCTCAATATTTTCCTCTTGAGAAACATAATCGCTGAAGGAAGTTGTTCCAACAAATCTTTCAGAAAAGCGGATACCACGGGAAGGGAAGAATAAAAAATAAACTATTCCTTACACGTCGCGTATAAGCCGTGTTTTGAGAAAAATATCTCGGGCGAATACGAAATGACAACATGCCAAATGGCTTACTTCTTTGATATAGCACCGGCAGCGAACCGAGCAGAATGAAATTGAAATGAGACCTCGCTAAATCGGAATGTCTGTAGATTTACTGCTATTGATTTTTTTCAATTCGATTCGATTACGAAATAAACAAAGCTGGAAATGAAAATTTATGCACGGAGTTTCGAAAAATATTGAAAATTTATGCATAGGTTTCCATACGCGCTACGAATCCTCACACTCATGTTTAATTAAAGTGAATGCTGTGTAGCACACACATTTCGTATAAGCCAAAATAATATCAACATGTAATAATAACCAGTATTGTTGCAGCGACTAATAGAAGAAATTGATCCAGAAAATAATATCGATTTTGCTAGCTACCAACTTAATCTAGTCTTGTGTTTGCAGCACATGCCGTACTGAACCCAATATGACAGAAACAATTATAGAAACGGGCCTCGGTCCGCCAGTTGGAGCAAAGAAATGCTATGTGGAATATTAATACAAACAAAGAAAATTTCATATTTTAATGAAAGAAATGAACTGCTCTAGTCAGTGCCCTTGGGGCACTTTACAAAAGGTACTATGCTTTATCTGAAGGCTCTTTACGTGCTACTACCCGTGCACGAATCAACGTGATATCACTGAACGAAACATTATAGGCATGGATTTGTTATAGTTCTAGATTCCAATGCATAGCCTTCAAGTATAGATTTTATACCACTCTCAAAAGGGGTGATGATGTTTAAAATAGCTGGAAACCCTTTGAACCCTAATAACATTCAGGCGTATACTCCAATAGCAGTGAAAGAGGAAACCAAAGTAAAGGAATTTTACAGCGATGTAGATAGAATACTAAAAATGATAAAGTAAGAGGAGATGAGCGTAATATTAGGGGAATTTAATGCCAAAGTGGAAAAAGGTAGGTGTGAGAATCTTGTGGGGGATTTCAGCATAGCCAAAAGAAATGATAGAGGCGACCTATTGATTGGGTTCTGCCAGGAAAGGTAATTAATCTGATCACTGATCAGACTGACTTAGATTGAGAAAACACCAACAAATTACCAGTGAGATACTAGAGGACTTATCAACAATGTGAGAAATATCAATCAGACCAAAGATACTGAGGCCGTTATCACTAACATAAAAGGGTCCATAAAGAAGGGTTAATAGAGGAATAAAACAGAAACTAGGAGGAATAAAAAGAGAGAATAGGTGGCGACAGAAATATTGGACATGATGAAATCTCACAGAAAGGTTAAAGTTCAACGCAATCGTTAGAAATACAAAGAACTCAAAAAATATATAAGTAGGATCAAGGGAGCAAACCACTAAAATCAACACCATTTCAAAATTAACCAATAGCTAGAGTAAAAATAAAACTTTCTCTTTAAAAATTGCACTTGGCGATATTTCGGAAATCATTGGACAAATCTGCCAAACTGAAAGTTGAGCACATTACAACTGTACATTTTTCATCATTTTCTGTGAAAACGGAGCCAATTTTCGTTTGTTGTAAAATTCACAGGTTCTTGAATGGCGCAGCAATAAAGCATTCCAACCAATTCCTACCAAGACAGATATTAAACATAGTCCCTTCGTTTCCAATTTTTGAAATGCAATATACGACAGAGATTCCCCCAAAGTCACTTTCCGTGAATTCGATAATTTTCTGCGACAGTAATAACCCTCGAGTGTAATCCCTTTGTGCCTAAATCATCATCGTCACCGCACATGTACACACGGGCACCAACAAATGAATTTAATATAATGAATGAATTCGAGAAGGAGTGCAAAAGAAGGACGGGGAGGTAGAGCAGAGGGGTCGGCAGATGACACTCGCTTTTCGTCGGATCTTCCTATTGTAATGGAAATATTATTTGGATGCGGAATGAAGCGAACAGCGATCCGCTCACCACTTGAGGGTAAATGAATAGGGATGTCTGGACACTTTCAGTATCCACCTACATACTGTGATAAGCTTTGGTATGGCTCGTTAGAGAATTTATTGGAAATCGTATAAACGACAACAGTTATTGCATCAACTTCGTTCCCGGTGCTTGATCAAAAAATTCCTGCGTCGAAAGTTACATTTCCTCCTTTTATTAACATTAATAAAATATTAACGATAAATCATTTACAACTAATCAAAAAATACACGCGTCGGATTAAGTCCGCTTGAACGCTTCTCTTCTCCACAACGTCGGATTATTTATGGCCAGCGAAAGTGCGCTTTTTGGGGAAAATAAAAATGAATAGCTGGTCAGCGACAAACAACGTCGGATATAATGTTAGATCTATTATAGTCTCGGGATCTTTTACACCAAATCCAATAAACTAATAAAGGGCCATCGCACGTCGTCCCTTTGTCGATGGGATTGCACCTGGCGCATACAACGATGCGTTCGATCGTGAAATTGGCAGAAAATTACGGGAAAAAACGGTCGTATTTGGGGAAGAATTTCCAAAAGGAACGAAACATGAAATATGTTTTGGTGACTGTCGGCACACAGAGGGTATGATACCAAGAAACAGGATCGGATTCATTTCATCACCGCCGTTTGGACTTTCTCAAAAATTATTCAGCCAAGTAGCTGTAAGAAAATAGAAAGCAAAACGAAATACAAAACAGCAAATTACTAATAAAGGGCCACTAAAGTATATTTAATGGCAAGGCTTGAAGGCTGGTAGTGATTGACTTAACTAATTATTCACTTGTTCAAAAACAGAAGCAACAAAACAAACTTTATTTGATGGTGTTATACAGGGGAAATTCTTAAATCATCTAAGACATTTTCTCCGACTTCAGTTCGTGGGAAAAATGGAAGAAAAATGCCTAGCTATATTCTATTATCATTGTCAGGCTTTAGAGAATATAGTGGTTTTCTTCGTAAGGACATCCACAAAGGTAAGTACATATAAAATTATCTAAAGCTTACACATAGTATTTGACTTGCTGAAGTGAGTTACGATATCAAAGCAACTACTTTTAGATTGAAATATGAGGACTTTATCTGATGGCAAATACTGTCACTTAAAGTTTTAGAGTATAAAATTCTCTACAAATTCTGTTAGTTATAGAAATTAGTTTATATTAATACAAATATAGAAATTAGATTAATATATTCTATTGTTAATATGAATTTAATGCACATTGTCATTGTACACAATGATAATATTAACAAATATGGCTGCAAAGCTTTAAAGGAATCAATAATAGCGTTTAAGAGTTCGGAAAAAACGGAAAATCTGAAAAGTTCAATCAACGTCACTACTAAACTGATGAAGAGTAAAACAGCAAACTTTTTTTGATATATTTTAACAAACAGCTCAGTGGGAAGTTCCGAAAGTGTTGGTGATTTTTAACGTATTGCAAACACAAATACACAGACATATTTTTTCAAAAATACGTCTTTTCTCTTTTCAGTGCGAATTGACATGATGACGGAAGCTTCAATGTACCAAGCGCATTTATAAAATTGTGACGCTATACCAAAACATTGTATTTATTTACGATACCTCATGCAACGGATCATCGTATAACTGATCTAGTCGACCAAATTGAACATAAGAAGTAGAAACCCACAACTGTATCGAATGTTACAATATATATCTAACTATACACTAGGATAGACATATTGTTTGGATTGACATAACGTTTAAAAAATTTGACGTAGGAAATTTTACACAATGCGATACATGCTTAACGAAACAAAATTATCTATCAGTAGTAAAGATTCCTTAAGCAATTTTCTCCTATTGAGAGGAGAACGCAGGGGCTTTACATACAAATTATCATATATTAGACTGCTCTGAATGGTAATTATTTCATTTTAAAGGGTCGCTCGACTTCGTAACAGTTTTTAGTTCTTTAATTGCACACCCTGTTTCTAATTGATTTGGTAGTTATGCTCCTTAATTTTTAATTATTTGTTCTAACTTTCATACCTTGGCTTTTAATTATTTTCTTGGCAGTTGGCAGTTATATATAAAATTGACATTTGATATCAGAATATTAGAGGAGCGTTAAACCTATGTGTGGCAAACTTTTAACAATGACATAATACACTCTGTTTAAATTTAATTAAACCTATATTGAATATCAAACAATGATACAGCTTAAAGTGGGAATAGAATGGCAACGTGTCTTCCTGTATTGCGACTTCTTGTTATGTATCTGGACTGTTTTCAGAAGATATTTCCGTCTAGTAAGTCCCATAACTTTTATCTTAATTTGTACCTCAGTTGTATAGGAAATTTGATTCAAAATTAGCATGCTTGAATTAAGGCAAATATAAATCGTGTTGTAAATATCTACCTGAATACATTTCATTTATTAAATAAAGTTTTAAGAATGTGAAATTAATAGAAAAACAGAAGATGAAGATACAGATTTCCTGTATATCTAAATATGTATGAAAGTAGTAATTTCAAACTTTTCTTATACCCTTAAAGGATACCAAAATCTACATTCCTTCGCCATCGCCAATCTGAGCTGAAATCAAAACGAAGAGTCCGACCCTGTGTGATATCGTTGCCGCATTTGGCACTATTGCGCCCAACAGATACTACAAATTTCAATGTAGTGAAGCTAATTGGAGGTTTGGGATACAAATACGTGTAACTAATACAAACCGAGCGGCAAGAGAGGGAACGAGAAGAATCATTCAACAAGCACTACACGTAAAGAACAAACAAAGAACATGTCGGTTCGTTAGTTGGCACGGACGGACTTTTGTGGGCTCGTTGGGCTCAGTTCTCCTTTCCGGGAGTTTCGGTATCGGGCGACGACAAATGGGACGCATTAATTTTCATTTCATGCCTTCTCTGCAAATGAATTGTCACCTACCTGAAGGTAATGATATGGAATTTAACGGACTTATGCGACAAGGAAGATTTGCGCCGTGGATGATTCAATGCAAGTCCCACATTTTTGTCAAAAAAATTGGACACGAGAGTAGGCAGTCAGTTTCAAACCATTGATTCATACTAAACGTTACGTTGCCACATCTGCATTAAAGCTACATACAGATGTAATGTTAGTAAAAATGCATTGAGCTACTCGGTAAGAATACGGTCTGCCATATACAAGCCATTAAGACAACTATTGAAACATACGAGAGTAAATAGCATAGAGACCTCACATCAATCATATATATCGTTAAAAATAATTGTAGCACACTGACTGCAATTACTGTAAATATTTCCCCCTTTCCATTTTTACATGAACAATCACACCTCAGCATATTTTTTCTTGCACCAATTAATCGCAACCGGTCTACAAACAAAATATTATACAGCTTCGATGAAAGCCTACCTATCTAATAGATCTTCATTTGTCCAAGTCGTGCAACCCTTGGGAGACAAATTACACTTTGTTTTTTATCTTGTTAACATCACATGTTAACGTGCCCCCTTTCATATTATCATCCCCATTAGTTAGGCCCCGCCTCGGACTCGCTAATAAAAAGCGTCTGTTGTGATTTGGCCAATGGTGAAACGGGGCCGGGGGTAGCGACCCTACAAGTAATTATTTTAAAAAGATATCCGTTATAGTTACTCTCACAATTCAGCAGATATTTAATTGTGTTGCTATTGTGCTTTGAATATATTTATGAGTGAATAAATGTTGATGAGAAGCTAGAAGGGGTTACTAACCGCACGTTCCTTTATCATTTCAACTGTTAACAATCAAGTATGATGTTTTATTGGGTACCCCTTGAATACTTGTGTGAATATTCAAATTTCAACAGCCACATTTTATAAAGTTCATTTTAGCATTGTCACATACCGAGAAATAATAATATTGCCGATGTGAATTTTATTCACAAAACATGTAATCCTGTATAACGAAGGTGATTTACTTCAAACGATCGATTCTCGCAGCACATCCTTTTCGTTTTATGTTTATTTAGCACATTCACTTCATTTTTAATATTGATATGATATCGAAGTTATACATAGATTTTTTGAAAACGTACTAACAACTCAATGAATCGAAATATTACGATAGTTTATTTCTTGCGGTTCACGTAATACATTTATCATAAATTGGATTACGTTTTATTCATTGCACCTTAATAAATCATTTTCAGACTCCATTAACGTCGACCTCCTCCTCTGCGGTTTGAACTACGTATCTCTGATACTCTAATATAAGTTACCTCTTACACATCCAAAATTTATTATTGCGGGAATTTTCCACGGGTGGTTCCAATATTTCAACTGCCTTATAAATATTATTTTTTGTTACTTATTGGCTCCTCACTTGCGATCGAATTGGATAGAAGTATGAAGTAAAAATATTTTCTTTTCATATATCAGTATTTCGTAATAAAAATTATGTGATTTATGTCATAGACACCAAAATACATGGATACTCCTGGGAGACTGAGATGGAATGGACAAACTTATCAAATTTATAAGCCACATATTTCAATTTAATCAACTAAGTAAACTTATAGTATCATAATTATAAAAGCGGGGTACTGGCAATACACCATTCAGGAATTTATTCATTAATTAAATACTGAATTTCACTGCAGTTAAGTTTCAAATTTTAAAATATATACACACTTTCAGATTACATAAAAATTTGTAATGCTGGCGTAAAATCAGGGGATAATTTATGAAGTAAAGAATTTCTAATTAATTTTTAGAAGAATTAGAAAGAAATTTAGAAGAATAAGTAAAAAATTTCTAGTATTTACCAGTACAACATCAAAAGTGTATTAAAATTCTGTTACTATAGATTTCCAAATTTGACAAACTTTTCGCTCAACCATGGAATGACATGTTCTAGTGAAAGTCAGTACAGGCAGCATGTGTATTGCAAATATTATTTGTCGGAACAATTGAAAGTAAGTCCCGAGAAATGTCTTTTAAACATAGGTTCTCATTAAAAATTTAATTCTCTATTTTACAATTCACGTGCAAATCTATTTCAAATTTTAGAAGACCTTGCACAACAATGTGCAGCTTTTTACAACAAAAAGAAGTTTATTCGCTATGTCTGTGAAAAAAATTTAGTATTAAAAATTAATAATTAGTTAGGATTGTTAATCTGGACGTTTTATCGAGATCATGCATATTTTAACATCTAAATATTATATATACCATCTACATGTTTACAATACAAGACATTTGTATTACCTTTAAAATTGAAATATCTGGCTTTGAAAAGTTCTTGTACCTAAAGTTTTAATTTCATTTCAGTATTAAATCAATTAACCTCTTTCCACCTGCTTTCAGGAACTGCACTAACAGCGAATTAGGTTACATTTTCAGCAGGGATTTGAGAGCGGGAACGAACCAATGTGTTCCAACGTCTTCTGATGTAGAAGATCTTCTTCGCTGTTTAAGCACTATTTCGTTTACCACACAAGAACCTTTTAAATAGAGAATTTGGGAAAAGTATCGTGACGTACTACTATAATAATGTTAATAATGAAAATGATGGCGTATGAAAACCAAATATGATTTATGTTGTTAAATTTTGTTGTAAATAAATGCATATTACTATTCTTTAGTGCATTTTCCACTCCCTGCTCATCGCCCAAGTGTTTCTTCATGCAATGCAGAAGATAACTTCATAAGATTGTAATTTAGATCACTATGAAGATGTGGATAACAAACACTTCGAAGACTGATTCGAGAAAAGGTTAATATTGAAATTAAAATGCAATAGAGTGAATTCTTTAGATACTGTTCCGAGTTTCTTAATATTATCAATAAAATTCCAAACTCAAATTTGAGCAAATTTGAAATTAAAAGTTTTTTAATGGCGCATAACACTTCTATCACAAATACAAACCTATATTGAAGTTTTAAAATTAGCAATAGTAAAAAAAACCGAATTACTTTGCAACATCAGATGAGAAAAAACAAATGTAAAATATACGAGGTATATCAATTAGGTGTTCATTATTTGTCCAGGCGAAAAACTATAAGTAAAAATATTTGATGAAGAAGAGTCACAACATCAACTGATATTACAGATAGATAATAAAAGTTCTACAACATCATTTTATAAATATATTTATTCAATTTATAAATTTTAACAAATAAATAGCTCTATATACATTCAAATCACAGCTAATGTAAGTTATGTACAATAATTTAAGTGTAAACATGGAAGCCAGTAGTACGCGTAAAAAGCACAGCACCACTAACTCTACACCCTACACAAATCCTCGAATATACACTTTATCAAAAATAGTAATTTCTGGAAGGGATTACCGTCATCACTAACCTTTCTCTTAACGTTCATCGACGTTCGTAACGTCGATATCAACGTCCATCTCTGGATGGTGACTGGTACATTCGCATCTGCATTTCCCCGGCGCACTTTTCGGCGGTTTCCCCATCGCGTTCGGCAGATCCTCCTTCTTGTATTTCACCCTCCTGTTCTGGAACCAAATCTTGACTTGTTTCTCGGAGAGCCTCAGCGCCCTTGCGATCTCTATCCTCCTCAACCTGGATAGGTACATGTTCGAGGCGAACTCCCTCTCGAGCTCGAGGAGTTGAGAGCTGGTGAAGGCGGTCCTGATGCGCTTGCTGGAGTCCTTGCCGGGCGAGGAATGGTGGAGATCCTCTTTGTGACAGGACGGCGGCGTCGGCGTCGACTCCCTGCTGCAGGCGACGTCTCCAGGCGCCGACGGTAACCCGGGCGAGATCAACTTCGGCGGCAGGACCGGCGGCACCACGACCATGCTCGGCACCCTAGGCACAGGCCGCACCGGCGGCGGGCGGTAGAAGTGCCCCGCCGGCGAGTGGAAGTGCTGCTGCAGCATCTGCTGCTGCTGCAGCAGCATCAGGTACATGTAATCCTGCGGGTTCGGTAGTACCGAAGGGGGTTCGCAGCCCTTCGTCGCCAGTTTCGGCCCGTCGCTCAGCATCGACTCGATGGAGAACAGCTTGGACATTTTCATAGCTCACCACTCACTTTCTGACTGATTGAAAATTCGGCAAGGGGGTTGAAATATATATACCCCCACTAAGTGGTATGCCTTCACCCTAATAAAATGTAACGTATTGTTAGGAGCCCCGCCTCGGACCGCCCTTTGTTACCCCTACGGGATGGTAAGCCGGTAGGTAAACAAATTATGTAGTTGCTAAGCTCGGTAAACATTGGCTGCTTGTGCATACACGGATTAAATTGCATTCAATGGGATAGTAGCGGAGAAGTTTGTGTAATTTCTTTTGATTCGGTAGCGACTTGAAATAGAACTATTGAAATGAACGAAAACTTACAATATTTTATTTTACCATTATTTCGCCGAGAAAAAATATATCATACGTTCCCTGCAGATTTGGAAGAAAAGTTGTGCGCATAATTACAATTTCAATTGCGAAATACAACGAAATAATTGAACGTATTAGAATGATGCACAAAAACACAACTGGACCTCCCATTGAAATTCGCAAGGTTGGAACCAGCTGGAATCAATTCGTTATATTGCAAACAAATAAGTAACAGTATTTTATCTGCGTGGAAGGTAATTTGTTATTAACAAAAATTTGCGAAATTTAAAAAAAAACATAAAAACGTTCTGGAAACAATTTTTTAATGTTAACTGGATCAAAATAAACACTTCTTATTTCTTAGCATTTTTTAGAAAAAAAAGCATCCTTTTGCGATTGTAAAAGTGGTCAACTTCAAAAATTCGCATCTCAGCGTGCTAAACCAAAGCTTTTTAACAAGCTCCTCTCCCATGCTATCTGATTCAGATATGGAAGATTTGACACACATAGTGCATTTAACAAATGAGGAAGCATTAAAAACAGTAACTAAACTCTTACACATTATTTATGGCACTGGAAAAGTTAAAAAGCAGAAAAACTTAGTTAAATCTATAAATTATTTGAGATATATGACAGCATGCGTTAAAAATGTATCAGTAAATGAACTGGCTCCATCAGAACTTGAACCAATACAACACCTTTTACGAATAAAATGGCAAGTAAATGAATGGTTGCAAACTCGTATCATTTGATCCAACTTCGTATGGCTGGATATTGAGAAACAATTTATTATGCGGTAATTACTTTGAGGGAGAGACAGCGATAGAACTTATAGAAATGTGAGAGAGTCCTGACCGCCAGCACAAAAGTGATAATACTCCAGATTCGAGTGTCGCTTACAATCCCTAAGAAAGCGACCGAGAAATTCCAGACACCTGTGCACAATAGTAACAGCCTCGTAACGCATTATGCAAAGAACGTTTTTCCCTCAAAATTTCATTCATAAAATCCTTCAAAGGGAGTCCTACACCACGACAGAATTTAAAATATATTAGTGAATTGTTCGGCCTGCCATTGGACCGGTAGCAGGTATGTCATTCATAAAGGCACCTTCCTTTTTGGTGAAAAAATTGTAAAATTCTTTGAATACTCGAGTCAAGTACGACCATTCAATTCGGTAAACGATATCACAGGAAACTTGTAGTAGGTTTTGTACTTCTCGTCCATTGTTGGAGGATGCGTATCGGTACCCGGCTGTGAGAAAATTTTTGTAAAATTTAAGAATGAACCTCAAGGCGAACGATTAGGAGGAATTTAATAGACAGGATGATGAATCGATAATATAATAGGCTATTTGCCTTAGATATTTGAATGACGCTAATAATAAGAGAAAAAGTAGGAGGAACCTTTATAATAAATTTCTAATGGCTTTAAATTTATACAAATATTCCTTCATTCAAAGGGTATTAAACTTTTAAAATTATAATTATAGTGGCATAACTACGTCGCTTTGTAAAAAGAAATATTATCCTTACTAATCTATAGAATATTATGATTTACGTTTCAACAGCCGATTGCCTGCTTCCTGAATACTTTTAGTTCATGTGAAAGCTTTTATATCCCATACCAACTCGACTTTATCTTAAGCAAACTAACCCAAACCCTTCTCGAATTTCAACAAATAATATTTTTAGTTTTTCACACAAATGCATCATTGCACCTCCTTGTTTTTTCCAGCACTTTATGGAAACACATTCTGATATAGTATTTATTAAATTAATTCCTTCGTACTACAACGTTTGAAGGCCATAGCAGACCAAACCGGATCAAAAATCGGGCTTTTTGAAAATGTTACAAGCATCGTCTATCTCAGATCTAAGTACTTTCTCCCTCATCCATTATGACAACTGCGAAATCGCTTCAATAAAATATGAAGCACCCCAGCCTGCTTGTCGCCTCTTTTTCGTTCTTTAAAACGGCATTCTATTGATGACGAATTAGAAACGGGACACCATTGTCGAAGAATGACAATTGTTAGTGTAGTTCGAACCTTCCATTACACTACGATTCTCATTGTTAGGGTCAAAAGCAATTCAAACGTTTCCAACAATCGTTTAACCGCATACCCACGAAGGGATGTGTCTCATCATGGCCCTTCGGAAAAATTACCCGTTCTGCAAATATGTTTGTTTTGAGCTGGTGCGTTTTGCCAAAAATATTTTGGGCGAGAACGAGACAGACTTTGCTATCAAGGGACGAAAGCGTATTGCTTCCCTGAAAGTGTGTTAAATTATAACTTTGACGGCATAATAATATCTCTTTCATTACACTCAGTTAATACAAATACCTTCCAACAATAACGATAACACTACGTTTCTTCCTAGAAAATATCACAGCGGGATATAAAATTCACACTACCCTCTTTCCCTTTAGAATAATATAATCAATTTAGGGTATTTTAAAAACCTTAATCCACACTTTAAGCACAAGCATCATAAATGCAGTTAATTATTGACTTCAGGTATATAAGGATTCTTCCTTAACGATTATTTAGAACTAATAGTTATGTCCAAAATTCAAAGAAGCAGTCGCATCTTGACAAGCGTTTAATAAGAGTAGGTATAATAGGCAAGTACGGTCTTATTCATAAACGTATATTAACGCTAAAATGGATTTTAGCTTAAAATGCGTTTAGAATGTGTTTAACAGATGTAACTACGGTTTTGTTCAGTGTATTCATAACATGGAAATAACTGTAGTTACCTTAGTGAAACACACTAAACGTATTTTAAGTTAAAATTCATTTTAGACCCGTATAATGAACATTTTACTTTAGTGTTTTAAGTTACATCAATAAATTACTCTTGAAGTAAATCCAGGAAACCAGTTATTGAATGTGAAAACTACTTAGTTCCTAGGTGCTAAATTTTAAGCATTAATTACTTTTTACAACGAAATTGAAGTAGTAAGAGAAATGTTAATTTAATTAACAAAGTATATCAAGGCTACAATTGTGTAACCTAAAACAAGACATCTATAGAAATATGAAACATGGAATATTTCATTAATGATTTTAATTGACTTTATTAATTGAAGTGACTAACATAACATTATTTTTGCATTAAATTTACTAAAACATTAATCAAAAGACAAAACCTCTTATTTCATAACTAATAATCTTTAAGCGATAATTATTGATGTCAATAGTTAAATGCAGTGTCAGAGTAACTAGAAATTTTCATTTTAAAGTATAATTCGGGTATGTATTTAACTTAAAACAAAGCACCAAAACATTTCATTAACATAACAATCAATACAAAATATTTCATGTTACTTCAAAATTTCTTTTGTGATTTTATTTACAGCAATGCTTACAGGAATTGACTAAAACATTAATTTGTGCAATTATTAGTGCAATATAAAGCCTTGAATATTTACCATAGATTATTCAAATATTGTCCATTTTGTAAAAATCATTCTTAAAAGACTAAATAGCAGTTCAGGAAAATGCCTATTTGTGAAAGTATTGCAACAAATGAGTACTGAATGTTACATCTTATTCTAATTTTTCTTGTTAATTTTTAACTGGTAATAAGAGCATTTTTAAACCAAGTTAGGCAACTGTAAGCTTAATGGGTACATTTTCTTGTTATTTTTTTGATAAAAAGTGTTTAGGTGAATAGTTAAATTTTGTTTCCTTGAAATTTACCTTTTTTAATATATCGTTCCCTACTTTCAGTCCATTATTTAATATAAAATCAATGTATCGACAAGTAAAACAATAGATCAAACAAAACTTTGACGTAAAGTTTGACAGTAAAGACAGCACTTTAAAGTTTCGTAACAAGATTATACGATGAATATTAATAAAGCTATTCTTGATTTGTTAACTCGCCATTAGGGCTTCCAACGAACGCTCTCCGCAACATCATTAGTTATTTTCAACGTCTGGCGTATTTATACAATGCATGCCCTTATACCGTAAATAGCAATGCTTATCTAAATTTTCCAGCAAAACATTATTCCTAACAAACAAAAAACTCTTTGGCGTTAGGTGTTATTAAATCATTTGTTTCCATTGTAGTGACATTC
This sequence comes from Cryptocephalus primarius, assembly GCA_963576515.1. Lineage (NCBI taxonomy): Eukaryota > Metazoa > Arthropoda > Insecta > Coleoptera > Chrysomelidae > Cryptocephalus > Cryptocephalus primarius. The sequence continues at coordinate 13,504,374 of OY754942.1, read as the reverse complement.
GCCGTTTCAGAAAATCCGCTTCTGCCGACGTTTCCCCGATGAATATTTTTCCGACGTTTAATTTTTGAACTGTTCCAAAAGATCGACTGCTATTTTTCGTATACGTTCTCTCGGATTTGTTTGAAATCGTATTTGAATACATCTGTGGCATACGAAAGTGGAAACTATGAGAGTTTTACGTTAGAGAAAGTTTTATATTTGTATCTCAAACTTTAAAATCAGAAATTATAGTGGGTACGTACAACAAAAAAAGAATGTTGGAACTTTTACATTTCCTTCTCGATTCACTTCTGCTTCGATTGCACATTTTCCCTAAGAACAATGAAATAGCAGGTCGATCGACTATGACTTGCATTTGCATTTTTCTATTGTCTAAATTCAATTCACTCGACGTATAATAATGGGTGTAGGTTGATAAATACGGCGGAAATCGCAATATGGTAGATATTGCCGGTGAGATAGTGTCATTCAAAGTGTCACATTCTCCTAGAACTATCGAAAGGTGATTTGGACGTTTCAATACGGACGATGGCGGCTTTACTCGTCTAAAATTCATCAGGGGATATCGAAATGGATTTCATGTCTTTGTGCCGCTAAATGAGCTACAATAATACCGTATGTTAAAAAAATGAATCTAAAGAAACCGAGTACATTTCAACGTTAATCGAAGATTTTTGTCAAGATCGAAACTGATGAAACAAACTTTGTTTTCGACAAAATGTAAAGAATTGCTGCAGCACAGCTGTAAGCAATTAACTCTCTAGGTTCATACAATGAGGAACATGTATGCAGTTTAAAATAACCCGGATTGTTCCTCTTTGCATTTGGGGCCAGAACACGATTTGATATGTTTTAAGAAAAATAACCAAAGGTTTCCCTCTAAAACGTACTAAAAACTGATAGTTAAAGCACGAATCGATGCTCTAATTGACGTGACGTCACTCATAGTAAGTTTACTTAACACAAGTATATGCGCCATTATATTTGGTTTGTGTTGTGAATTAGTATCTCGAAACACATTTCCACCTGATGTTACAAGTATCACTTAAGTGAGCATAATATCTAATATTACGAATGCTGCCTTTGTTTAAGCTCAATCGGATAATTTACCACAGATACATGTAATAATGTTGACATCGTTGGCCACCACGACTGTATTAGTGCAGAAATCAAAGGGATCGAAACATTATGATATGCAGTATGTCGTAGAAAAGAGCATTACTTTAATAATACATTAAATTATGTATTGGTAACTTCACCCTGGATTTTGAAATTAAAAAGAAAATGTTGGCTGATATAAAACTATAGCATTTTTATATTCAACATTTTATTGTATTTGTAAAGATAAGCGATATATGCAATAGTCAAAATATGACACGCCTGGTAAGAGGTTTAAGAGGTAAAAGAATTTTTGAACTTCAGCTATACGAAAAGTGGATTAAGAATTAATCCAAAAATGTCCTGATATTTAGCTCTGACGATCTATCACCCATGTTATGATAAACACGGATAAAACTTGAACAGTTTTTTTTATTTTATCGATTTGATAGTATTCATTGATTTAAATGAAACAGCTAAGTAATTTCAGATCAATCGATCTTAATTATCATTTTTTTCGTTTAATCACTAATATGCTACTTTCGTAAAAGCAACTTTTTTCCATATTTAACACACACTCGCTGTGAAAATTATCGTTATTGAAGTAGACATTGAAAGGCAAATCTTACATAACATTTACATGTTTTAGACAGGTAGATCGAGAAATGTAAGTGAAGGAAACGTAATTAGTAATCTCAATGTTTATTCGAAAAAAGGATATTTGCGTAAAGCGCTCGTTATCACAAAGTCAAAAACAGATGTTTGGAAATAAAACGCGCCATCACGTTTGCGGTAGCTGCATGAAACAAATTAATTAAATGAAATATACGACTTAAAACTCGAACAAGAAAATGTAAATTTTAATAAAAATTAAATCATTTCTCACTGTTACTAATTTGGATAATCCGGGAAATGATATAACGGCAATAAAGATCGTGCCCCTAATTATAATACCACAACGAAACTTTTCCCATAACTTTTTCCAAAATATTACCTTCTCGTACATTTTTCAAGCACATTTCATTATTACACATTTCAAACATCTACGCCGTGGAAATAACGAGTTCCCTACTTTTCTCTCTTTTTGAATTCAGATATTCAGTGTAATGAATCAAAACTTTTTCATATTTTTCCACAACTAAAGCTCTCTCAAGTTTGCTCGTTAAGTTAAAATCTCGTATTAAAACTTCTAATGTTAATATTTAATGCGCACTCAGTTCGTTAACCATTCCAAGTATCTATCGAGACGCTATCAATCAACTGTCTAATAAAGTTTGTTATAATTCTTTGCAATTTTTTATGTTGAAATTTATTTATTGACTAGTTACTTTAATTGATTTTCTTAAACTGTACTGCTCGTGTATTAACTATTTTTTCAGCTATCTTCATCTAAATCAGCTATAATTTAACAAGCTACGTCATTAATTTTATAATCAAGAAAATGAATTCAATAAAATTTAATTGTTAAGGGCTCTAATAAAAATTTGAATAAATACCTAAACCTTAATATTGCTCCTATGTTTGCCATCTATCGGTGAGCGTCGAAAATGCAACTACATCAATATAGATTACGTGCTAAAATTGTTATTTCATAGCGTAGATGGAGCAATTTAAAATAGTCAATTTTCCAATTTCTAAATTTTCTTATATGTATCTACATATCACATTCTTGTCAGGATATTGTCTTATTATTTCTTCCGACAAAAGTAGAATACAAAAATAAGTAATATAGTAATTAAACATAGTGATCGATTACGGTTAAGTATAAATTATAATTTTATTTATTTCAAATCTCATTTCTGAGTGAATTTTTAGGCACGATCATGGAAAACTATAAGTTGCGAAATACGGGACAAGTAACCAATATACAGGGCGCTCTACAACTTAGGAAAATTTCCTAAAGTCAAAGTACCATTATTGTTAGTTGAACAGTTGTCCGTAAATGTAAGTAGTTAATACAATACAATAAATCACCAAGTCAGCGTAGCTCTTTCAATAGATGGCCCTAATTAGCCACTTTACAGTGACAAAATAATAAAAGCGTAAAATGGGCTAATGAATTAAATAATAAACTGGTATATTTCATGATCCTTTCTAACAAATTAAATAACTGAATCTCGTATAAACTCAATATGTATAAGGGATTGCCCATTTGGGTTAAATTCTAAAAATTCATATGGTATTGTTCTTGAAGAGCTGATGCTCTATTGAGGATTATAATTATTTGAAGAAAATTGCTTGAAAATACAGACGTTCCAAATAATATTATTGTAGATCCTACGAAGAATCTAGGATCAAAATTCCTGGTTCTTCTAAACCGTTAAACTAAACAAAGTGTTTTTATATCCAATATAGGAGGTTTACGAAAATTTCAAATATGATTATTCCCTGTGAAGAACGGAAAGAATCTAAATTTTCCTAAACGATAAAAGTAGAATCTGGAAACGTTTAAGTTTTGATTTCACACACTAGAAAATTCACATACTGAATTATGCTGAAACAGCTCAAGTGATTCAATTAGAATTTTGAAAGGCAGTAATGGCTGTAAACAAAGTTCCAATAGTTTTTTAATTTTAGATGTAAGAAAGAATCTAAAACAAAGATTCCACAGGTTTTGTTAGAACTGTAACGTACATAGTCTACCAACATTCTCGTTATAATTTCATGTAATAGAAGGGCTGAATCATGCCAACGAACAAGTACAGAAGTTCTTCTAGATCTTTGTAAGGCCAGAACGGGTTCAAAATTAAATCTAGAAGGTTCATACAATTTCATCTCGATTTTAAACGTGAGGAAGAATCTAAAAACAGATTCTAAAGGTATTTCTAGTATTTTAAAAAACCGAATTTCGAATTTCCGTTAAAGGACGAACGAAGTAGTCCCCGAAAAATAATTTAAAAAAACTAACCTTGTGTGACAACTGCTTTTGCTCGTCTGGTAAGAGGTCTGCTTTGGCAGCTCTGCTAACTTGCTACTTTCATACCTGAAAAACAATAATAAAAATAATAACAACAATAAAAAGTGAAAGGACGGATGGGATGTCCAAAATAAATTAAAAATACTAACCAGTGTAAGACGTAATTTCTGTTGCCTGTCTGCACCTCCACTAAGTTATCCTCAATTCCTGCTATCTCGCTACTTAGCCACCTGGAACGATGATAATAAAATAAATGAAGACGTCATTTATTCACAATAAGATGAAAAGGAAATACAGATTTAAAAATACTAACCATCAGAAAACTAGATTCGAATGTTTTGTCATTCTGCCCTAGCTGGCCTGTCAGAGAGTGGGGGTTAGTGAGGACTTACCTAAAAATGAGTAATAAAAATAACAAGAACATTAGACGACAATAAAACAAGAAGAAAAAGAAAATCGTTATTCAAAAATCATTACAAAAAATAACTAACCTTACAAACTGCTGCTACTCTCTTATATATCTGCCCTTATCTGAAGTTCTATGCCATTGTCGAAGATAATACTCACCTAGTACAGTAATTATAAAAATATTAATCAAATTGGATATTCAATAACTTAGGACAATAAAATTTTTTTCTCAAAATAGTTTCAAAAATTTAAAAATCTTTTATTAATATTCCATGGTTCTAAAACACATTAAGAAGTATAAAATAATTTCTCAGTCTAGTACAGATTTATAACCCTATACGAATGTATAATCCCATAGGGATTATCCTGACAATTTATAATTGTGAATTTTTGGTATTTGTGAAATTACTTGTGACATTTAAAGGAAGAAATTATGGCTCATGTAATAGATGGTAAGCTGTATAGGTTGATAATTAATGCAGGAATTGTTCACTCCCTATCTTTCTTATTACTTATTACAGCTCCCAACCTTTTTCTATCACAGCTATCAAAAATTCAAATTACAATTTTTCAGGACAATCTGTATGGGATACGAAGCTATATGGGGTTATAAATCCGCACGTTTCATAAATGCTGTATATTAAAAAAAAAGAGTTATTATCTGCTACCTTGTTTGCCTAAAATTTTACAATCGATGTTAAACATCATGAGATTATGACAGGTTATGTCATCATATGTTATTAACAGGTTATATTAATGTCATGATATGCCATTATTGCAAATTTTCTATAGGTTATACGCACTTATGTTATATACCATCATGAAAAGATTTTTTTAAAGGTTATATAGACTCACTTTTTACCAATTTTTTCCCTTTTCGCTAGCTCCTACTGACTAGCGGGCTAATACTGTATAGTACCATCCAGTTCTGAGCTACGCTTGGTTCATCGGTAAGTTCATTTAGAACTGATTGCAAAATTCCACCCGAACAAACAGATAAGAAAGAGAGTTAACAAAAACGTTATTAAAAGGGTGAAAGGGTTTCACCTTTTTTATTGAACCATGTCACAAGGAACGATATATTTTTTGTCAGCATTCAAATAGTCAAAAAAATTAAATTTACTTCAGAAAATTACTAGTTTTTTAAAAAAAAATGTATGCTTATTCTGAAATTGACCATTTTGATTCAATAAGAGGAAGGTTAAAGGTTACAAATAACATACCATTTAACAATGACATGTAGGCATGATGGCAACTGCTACTGCTCCTATGATATCACTACACAATATAACTGAAACAATAATATGATTATTAATTAATACGAACCACAGTAACATAGCAAAATTGTTATTCAATAATAGGTTTAAAAAGATTACCTTCACAAAAAGTCAAATTCAATATTCACACACGCGTTTCGAAAAAATTGTTATTAACGCGAAACCGAATGAATACTAAAGTACTAAAGCAAAAAACTGCTGCCGACGCGAAGGTACGAAAAACCAACTCTACTACAACTACTTTTCGAAAAATTTTGAAGAAATTGCCAATAAGACACGACCGGTATGTAAAACTGGCCCGCTTCGGAACATAGCACCCGTACAAATAAAACTTATTATAACTAGAGAATAGTCGCAGTCGAAGTCTCGGACGCAAGCAAAAAAATCGAACCAAAACTGTGAGTGAGGCGATAAGGAGAAAAAAATAGAGGAAAATCGGCAATAGGTGTATTTAAATTTACCATGCCAACCTCAAGTAAGATGCGACGTTGTCGTTTCGTTCACATTAAGATTAATTGATTGAATCCAAATGCAATAACGAGTGAGTATTTAGTTATGACGAGAAAACTAAGTAGATTGGGTGTGAAATTAATTTATCAATTAATTAGATTGAAATTAAAGATACGATACTAAATAAAATAATGATTTAATAAGTGGTTAACTTTTATTAATGAGTTAAAAAACGTACGTCAAAAAAGACAAGTGTTGATGACAATTAATTTTAGCCAACACTGGACCAAAGACATTTTGTTTAAAAATCCACCTTTGACCACTAACAACAAAACTCAAAACCCAACAACATAACCCAAACTTGGACTCTAAGGTGGAGGTTTTTTAAGGTCCCCTCGGTTGTGGCATTAGGCAAATACCCATTCTTAACCTCCTTCCAAAAAGAATAAAGACAATAAAATCGACTTCATCCTGTACATGAATCCTAAGTTTACTAGTTATGACACAGTCTCTATGGATGGATCTAAGAGGCCAAAGATGATTCGGAAGGAGGAATCCATTTGCCCAAGGGACCCAGAAACTTTAGTTTTCGTTACCCGAGCTACTACTCCATTTACTCAGCGGAGGTATTCGCAGTGAAACAATCTCTCCAGTTAATTGAGTCGGTTAAGGACAATCGAATCATCTTCTTCGATTCCCAAGGGACTAAGAATGAGTTAGCTGATAAGCTGGCTAATTCTAGTAGGGAAAATGTGATTTGCTACATCAAAAACACATTCTTACTCTTATTTTACAATAACTCGAGATGAAACATAGCGCAAATCTGATATTTCAGCTGCAGCTAAAGATCGCACAGTTACAAAACAGTTGGCAACAGTGCGGGAGGCGATAGACGACTGAGTAACTACGATGGAAAAAAGTGCAGCAAAAAAGTTAAGAGGCGAAAAACACATACAGAAACGAATGTTTTTCTGTGGAGTTTTTGCATCGTTCAATTTTTTCGGACGAGGTAATACTTTTGGACCTGATCGTATTTTAATGTGTTAAAAACTAAGGGGTTTTTTCATTGACGATAGTAACTACAGTAAAATCTCGATGAACCAAATGATCGATTAATTAAATATTGACAATTCTATAAGCCTAAGATTTTTATTATACCAATTCATTTTGACAATCCAAAATGAAATTCCTACCTTGTTAAACTGAAATTTGAGGTATTTTCCTAGAAAAATAGGAAATATATCTACAAACTTATTTTCTCCGGAAATGTTTGTTGGTAATAATATGACAAAACCATTTCAATATGTAAGTTTCATTTCAGGGTCTATTTGGTATTTGATCAATTCGGTCAATTCAATTGTATATTTTTTTACGGTTTCATTTTTCATGTACATTCATACGAAAAAACCTTAGAACATTTGCCTCAAAAAGAGGGTAAAACAATTTTACGAAAGTAATTTCAAGATCGGTTGTCTGGATGATATCAAGGATAGCAACGAAGTGGAGAAAGCACATCGGTTTGTAAAGACGAAAAAATATTGAAAACTATTGCCAGAAAATTATATCTAATTTATTGAAGTAATAGTCGTAGACTGTTATCTTTATTCCATATTATAATTCCCTAAAATTATTGCCAGAAATAATAGGAGAAAATGGAAAACAAGTGTAATTTAAAAACTGCCTAAAGAAAAATTTCTAGAAATAGCAGATTCAAGATTGTAAAAACTGTAATTTAAGGAAGTTTAGCACGAAGGTTTTTAGAATACACAAATCCATCGTCCAATGTCTTGGGTCAATCTTTATGGTAACAAACTATCAAGCAAAATCATATCTTCTCCCTTACACTTTGCTAACTCTAATGCTAACTACATTAGATGCAAACTTATCTGATGTTGCGAGACCAATAGATGATCCTGTATTATTTCTATATTATACGGTATATTATTGACCAGTTCCTCTGAACATGTGAAAATTGGTGGTCGCAACAGTAAACTGATAAATTTCGTTGGTTTCTCCTGATTTTCGCATTTTCCTTCAGTATGATCATCATTAGTAAGTCTTTTTCAAGAATCTTCATCAATTATAACTGCAGAAAGGTTTAATTTCAAATTTGTTGATAATGATTTCCGACTTGTTTATTGATACAAAATGGTTCAGTATTGCTGTTTGCGACCTGCAAAACGAAAAAAGAAGGACAAAAACAAATCATGCACATGAAAGATTACCAATAAAGAAGTCTTACACAGAGTGGACAGTGTACTGAAGAACTTAGCTAAAGTCAGAAAACTAGAGTATCTCGGTCATATGGACAGTCGATTGTATGCTACGACTGACAATGGAGAGGAAGATCGCAAGGAAGACATCTACTGAAAGAAGACGTATGACGTGGCTAACAAAACTAAGATAGTGATTTAGATGTACATCTTCCCAACTTTTCAGAGTAGCAACCCCAAAAATGAAACTAGCTATAATGATACCTCCGTAAAGAGACGGCACCATGAGAAGAAGATCTCTTTTCTCTCGTGAGACACATTCATCGAAGGCTTGAAGAATTTGATGATTTTGGTCGGCATATTGAGAATGTTTTATAGGATAAGAATGCAATGTCCTTTGAAAATTAAACTAAATTCCTCATCCCTTATAACGAATAAGGATGGTATCCGAAGATTAATATAAAATCTCAAAAATGAAAGTTACACTCTTTAACCCGTATTTAGCGTTAATAAATGTAAAATAAGTATTAAACCTACTTCTGAATTTACAGCAGATACCTCTACATGTCTAAATTTTATCCGGTGTTGGTAGCCTTAATGATCATTAACCGCTAATAGTAGAGCGCTATTCACTCGAAGTTATCGGCCGAATTCGCATCTACAGCGGATCCGAATTGTCCCTTTAGCATGATTACCTACTCGTACCCAACCATTTAAACAGAGTTGTTACAGTTTTGCTGAAATATTTTTCCATACAATAGCATTTGATTTCAATCCAAGGACTACAGTTTTCACGTCATCTGGAGCAGCAAGTTTAAAGTAAAATTTGTTTGATTAATACAATGATGTTACTGTCTGGGTAATAATTGTGTAGGAAAAATACACAGCGAAAGCGAACATTAATTGTGGCAGAATCGTTTAAGTCATATTAAATAACAAATATTAACGTTATAGTGTATAAGCGTTATATATAGACCAATCAGTAATCAGAATTATTAAAATAAAAAACCGGAGTGTAAATTTTTTGATGGTAGCTTATGTTTGTTAAGAAAGGTTTAAAGAAAGTATCCCGTGTAAGTCTAGGCCCAAATTTTCCAAAACAATATCATTTATGTGTTCCATAAATCGCATTTTTGTTCAGTAGTATCATCTAAAAATAAAGAACATTTCTAAAGCGGGGATTAAACCAATTAAAAACGATCGCTCTCCAGCAGTTTCCATTTCAAACTAAAGTCAAGTAAAAGTACGTAATTTAAATATCGTTAATCTTGTCAAAAATCCACACAAGCTGGAAGTTTCTCCCGTTATTTCCGATTTCTTAATCACAGGAATTAGCGCGGAGTAATGGCCGCCATCATCCACATTACACATATATTATGGTAGTAATTAATACTTCACGCTTTCTTCCTCACCTCGTGTATCGTTTCATATTTCACGGTGCTTTATTAATCGGAAGCTTTTCTCCTCTCCGAAAATTATACGTCACGCTTTGGGTGATAGATAGATAAGAATTAATAGATTTTTCCTTTGAAAATCTGTAATCACTACCATTTTATAATTACCCATAACGCATGTGTTTGTTGTTTCCTTGAGAGTAATTGGAGGTAATTTAGAAATTATCGGAGAATGAGCGAATTAACAAGGAAACTAGATCATTTTTCCAAGTAAAGGCCGATGCAAATGGATCATAGAACAGTCGTGGTAACTGAGACATAACTTCGATCATTCACGGCTAAGATAATTAACAGAGAATAAAATATCATTTAATTTTAATTGTTTCATAAAATTTTCTTTGCTGAGAAATTAGTTTGGCAGTAAGTAAACGAACTTTGATGAAATTTTTATGCTCGTAATTCTCGCTCGTACTGAGTTTGGTTATATTTTAATCTAACCGTAATAATCTAATGAGGTCATTTCAATAATTGACAAAATAGGCATGTTATTTTGTTTTTCGATGAAGTACAATACCACTTGGGGCGTTAATGTTAAGCGGTGATTGAGCAATGGCCTTTTTTCGTTGAGGCAATCAATTGGGTTTATTAAATTTAAAAGCCAAACAGTGACATACTATATTTACAGTGCATATTACAAATGGTCACGTGACTCAGATGAAATCTGTTAATAAATCCCATTATAATATTCATATTCACGGATATTCCTATTGAGACGTTCGGAGATTATACGCCTTTTGACCTGAGACGGTTTCGACGTTCTCCTCGTAAAAATAAAATATTGTAGTTTTAGTAGCACAAGTAATGGGTAATTACTGTACCATAACGATTGGAATGTGTTCATTGGAGTTAAAACCATTAAAGCAACCTAGCATGCACACAATACATTGCCATATTAGTCGATTGGCGAACTTCACGATGTGCAGACGTATCCGGCGATTTTTCAAAAAAAGTTTAAATTTTACTCGTCATACCTTCGTGTTTGTATAGTTATGTTTGCCGTTTTGTGTATAAATCTCGCAACTTCTGGTAAGTCATATATTTAGTTTTGCTTTACTGATGGAATGTTATTTGATGTACGTATCGATTTCTTACATATGCACTTATGTATGAGGTATGCACTTTGTAATCATTAGTATGTGTATATAACGGCTGTTATCAGAACTAAGTAGTTGTAATTAAATGTTTACCTTTGGACTGTTCAAATCAATTTCAGTATTGTACGGTTAATTAAATATTACCATACAGATAATTTTGTGTGGACTTTTCGGCAAAATTCCACACATGAATTAACCTTCTAATTGATGATGAAAATTTTAATTGTCATTAAGCAAAATAACAGCATACAATATATAATTGTAAAATAAACTCCCCTATTTAAATATTTGCTTAAACATTAAAACATATGCATTTACCAACTTCCAAAATTTGTAATTAATTAGAGTTGTATACAAATTTATCTTCTTATCACCTCCAAATCTAAATATTTCACCATCACCATAATATTTCCAACCATTTAAAGTTAATGTCGTCATATTCCAATGCTAAAAAGAATTGAATCACAAATTCCAACTATGATAAATATAGTTAAGTCATTATCACTACATTAACACATTATGGGAACTTCAATTAAATCACCTCAGGTAGATACAATGTTTTTCAAATGATAGTAAATCAAACCCATGATTTTAATCGACAATTAATCAATTTATGACGATATTATAAACTGCAATTGTATAAAGTACAACAACAAAAGATAATTATAGTCAATGTTTATTTGCTGAAAAATAAACAAAACACGCTACACGTAAGTACGCAATAGTAATAATCAACAGATAACGTCTTATTTAACGATAAGCCATCGCAGATACGTATTAAGGTGAAATAACGTAATACAATCGAAATTTTATCTTCCTCATATCTGACAGTTTAGGTCGAGATTTTTTACTGGAAAGAGGTGATACGATGGATGAAACAAGATCTCAAGATGACAAAAAGGGTAAAGATGATAAACTTACTAGTTCAAGGGTTACTAACATAAGAGTTATCAATAAATTAGGAAGAAGTAATAAATTAATTATAATTCTTAGTTAGAAGTTCACAGTTATGAGTTGAAATTTAAATTAGATACGCGTAGCCTAAATCCATATCTCAAACATCTGCTGCTTTAGTCATGCAAGAAGTGTATTTAGTGTGGAAGTAGCAAAAATATGGTAGCCAAATGAATAAAGTTTGTTTACGTTACCCAGGCTCTGATATATAATGAAATCTAATAGGAGACGATGAGAGAATGTTTACCTCTAATAAATTATGAATTTTTAGCTTGTTTATGCAGTTTTTTCAATAAATATTTGTTTAAATTCTTAACTTTGTACTACTCCGCTAGTATTAATTTGTGTATTGTCGCCTCAGTTGTACACAAAGATCTAAAGTGACGATGTGTACCATCGTTTATCTGAAAACTGAAACCTTTCATCACTTTTCAGGAAACAATACAGAAGAGATCATCTCGATTACGGAAGAAACCACCGACCAAACTCAATACTCCCTAGCTCTACACCTTTTATTCCCAATAGCAGGTTTAATATTAGTGCTATTTCGGCAGAAAAGGTTCCTCGATAAACTCCTGTTTCGTTTGGACAAGAATTGCATTTCAGGTATGTGTCATTGCACGAATGATGTTAATTTGGTGTATCCATTAATTAAATTGGCAGTGCTTTGTCCGTCGCTTAGCAAAAGGCAAAAGGTCCTGAAATGGGCGACGAATAGACTACCGCCAGATTGGTCATCGAAGGTCAAGACTTTATCCGGAGGTATCGCGGAATTGTGGTCAGATGGATCTATCCTTTGTACATTGATAAATGCAGCTATTCCAGGAGTGTGCCCGAATCCCTACAGGCATTGGAAGAAACCCATTACTCATGCCCAGTCCATGGCATACAAGTATTTTGGGATAATACCGGTAAGTCATGAAGACCAAAAGAGTTCAGAATAAATTTCTCACTGAACCAGAAAAATTGAGAACCGATTTTCAAACCAATTACAGCATTGTTAAGCAGCTGTGTTAAACACCAGAATATTTCAAAACCGATTTGTCAATTAAATGAACATTACTGATCAATGGTAAATACCAAGAGCGCACAGAACCAATTTCTCGCACATTTTAGTGAACTAAATATTAGTAGATACTTCATTGCTTGAATTGATAGACTTATAGACTTATGAATTGAATTGATAGACGCTGAAACTTCAAAATTTTATGCTGATATTTTCTTAAAGGACATCATCATTAATAAAACTTCACCGACACGTCCTGGGTGGGCTCGTCGTTTGTTTATTTAGAAATATTATGTCACTTTCGCTTTATAAATAAACATTAACGATTAGCGGTTGAAGATTAACTCATTTCAAATAATTGGCTGTAAAACTGTACCTTCATCTACAAATTTATAATTGGTCATTAATATTGCCCGGTTATTTTTATCGCTCTTGTTTATCTACGGTTTAACACGAACGTATTCTACAAGAAAGTCTATTACCGCTAACCAATAATGAATTCTGTTTGACGTGTTAATTGGTAGGTGTTTGTCAAACTTTATGGTTCTGTATTTGTTAAAAAATGTAAATTTTTACGCAATAAATCATGTTTGGTGCGTGACTATAGTATACAATAAAAACAGTAGCCAGTAAAGTACCTACGTACTTTCGCTCCATTTCACTTAACATGAGTAATTATTTAACACAACGGATCTAAAAGAAAAGGAAAAGACTCATCTGACAGAATTTTAGAAACGTACTAATTGCGTTTGTTTAAATTAAGGAATAAATTATAATTTTTTACTTTCTCCAATGACCAACTCATTGGTGAAAAGTATTGTAATCAGGTTGATTTTTCTAATTTTAGTTATTAGCATTTTTAGACGTTTTAAGTTAGCAGTCGCGCAGATCCTACTTATTTTACACCGTACGCCGTGCCTGATCGGAACGCAAAACACACGATCGTTCTCTCTTTAAGCTAGTTCCATTGTACAACCTTTTCTCTTGTTATAGATAAGTAATCCTAGATTTGTTATGAATTTATTTATGTATGTTAGTAGAGCCTGATCCTAAAGTGGGGATGTTCTTTCCCTCGCAAGATTGTACGTTATCTTCAAATCTGGGAAGAGCGTTCCATGGTTTCATGAGTTGTGTAGTGATCTTGCCGTGCCTAGGATGAAATGTCATTTCATGTAGAATCTCCTTTTTTCTTTCTCTGACAGTGGTGAAAGACGGTCGTTCTCGGACCTTTTCCGAAACCGTTTTAGTCGAATTTAGACTGTTTGTTCTTCAGTTTTTGTGGAAAGCGGCATAGGAAGACAATACCTATCTCTCGTCTAGACTTTTCCACAGCATTGACCTACCAAAATGTGCATTTGACTCTATTTGCTATTAAATAATTATTGAATACCTGTACTGCAACTTATACAATTTTATAATAATTGTTTTTTCATTTTCCTCCCGTTTTCAGATTTTCACGGAGAGTGACCTGTCGGGTCCGTTAACTACAGACCTGGAAAGTGCCTTCATTGACTACTTGAACGAGCTTGAAATGGCCATAACGAAGCAGACGGAAAATAAATTGCTGATAAGTACAGCTTCCGAAGACTTTGTACCCAGAGGGATGGGTCTGTTTTCCGGAGAACAGAACAGGAGATCTGTATTTTACGTATACTTAAGCAAGAAAATCTCCGAAAGTGTCATCATTCAGATCAGAGGTCCCTACAATACGTACGGCGAGGCCGTAATCCCGAAACTCGATCCAGAGTTGTCGCAACGAGAAAATAAGCCGAAGAATCAAGGAATAAAATACTTCGCATTATCGTTTATGGATAACAATAATAAGCCTACAGGTGAAAAAATCCCAGTAGACGTTACACTGGAAGCCGACAGAGCTATGGTGAGCTACTTGCCTAAGAACTACGGCATGTACGAAATTAACATGATAGTGAACGGAGAGTTGCTCAGAGGGTGCCCCTATAACGTACACGTTTTCAAAAATCTGTCAAAAGAGGAGGAACAGGAAACTGCACCAATTAAAGCTATCAAAGGAAACCGTAAGACCAAAATTATTTCCCAAAAGATTTATCTCGACGGAGAAGTCGTAGAACTGAGAAACGTATCTGAAGATACCAATATTAATCTGAAAGAAATACTAGATAAATTAATCGCTAAAGACGAACCAGATAGTAGAACATTAACTGAAGAAGTTACAACATCCACAACGGAAGGAATCTTGGGTACCATCACAGAAATCGATGAGAAAAATGGAGGGCTTAATGAAGAAAAAATTGTCGAAGGAACGCAACCTGTAGTTTCTGAGGAAGAAAACGTAACTAAACAAACGATTGTGCATAATGAAAATTCTATTAACGTCGTGAGCCTCGTGGACATTCGTGAGAAATTTGAAGGTCTTGGAGTGAAAGAATCACATCCAAAATTGTTAAAAAATATTATAAATGATTCAAATAAAAAAGAGAACGAACTAATGAATAAAAATATGGAGAACGATTCTGAAATCAGAATTGTCAGTTTCGAAGCGGCCAATAAACCGACAAGGGAACTAAAAGACTTTAAAAATGTTTCACGACAGTTGAAAAGTTACTTAAACAACACTTCTGATAATAACACCAAAACAACAATTAGTAACAATAACAACAAATGTGTCGATAGCAAAGTTAATTCAGATGCTAAATCTTCCGTTAACGATGATACTTCCTCAATATGCCAAGATCATATTGCTCACGAAGTGATTGAATACAAGCAAATGTCAGTGGCAGAGAAAAGAAAGGTAAATATTAATTTCGGTAATATATCCCAAATCTCAAAAATTCTAGCTTGACAGAAGATATAAACTTAACTTGATATATAATGTGATATTGAGTTCGTCTTAAAATGATATAATACCGTCAGTAATAAAAGGAGGTTAGGATATTCATTTTTAGAAAGAGATATTTGTATAAATTCCACTTAAACAGTGCAACAAAAGCTCTGATAAAGAGTTCTAATTTGTAAGAGAAATCTTCAGTAAAAAAACTACCAAATTTCCTCTTTTCCTCTAACTTTTACAGGTTATTAAAAGCTTGAGGCCATACAGAAACTTGTTAAAGGGTAGACTATTTGTCCAAACCCGTGTGCGAGAAAGACTGAACCGAGATAGGCACTGTTAGCCTCTCCTTATAATGGGCGGAACTATACATTAGCTATACATTCACTAATGACTTCTCAGATCAAACAAGATTTGTGGCAATTATCATCGTAGGGAGTCGTAAAACATATTGATAATTCGCCACATTATTTGCTGGGGTTATAAGTTAGTAATTTTGTATCTTATCCAAACATACTCAATAACGTTGCATAAGCCATTTCACTTTATTCTAGATACGATTAGTTTAGTTTAGTTACACCTCGTATAAGGGGGATCACGTGGTATCCAAGTCACGCCAATGAGAAAGAGAAACTAACACTACATACATCTTTGCTGTCTTGCAAAGGGGAAATGGATCAGGTTGTGGAGAAGAGGTCTACCTTTTAAAAAGGTTGAATTATGGGCAAAATTTTTAAACATGTTATAGCCATTAGTACGAATATGACATTGATGCCAATTATATTCTAATAACCAAATCAAATGTTGTACTTATTCGACTTGTTAGCAAAAATCGCCGTTTCAAACGATTTAAAAAAAAAGGTGTGAACTTCTATAACTAACTAAAACTATATGCATTAATAAAGACGACGGTATTAAAAAGACGTACCATGAAAATATTCAACCCAAGAGTACTGCGTTAGAATTATTTACTTTCCATTGTTGTGATTAGACCCTTTAAAATCTCAAATGCTTGCATGCATTGTGGACAAGCAGTAAATATTTTTCGAATTATGTTTCAGATTTTCTCCCAATGCACACGATCACCAACAAACTCCTCGTTTTCAAGACGTGAAAATGTGGAAGTCTTCAGAAACCAAAGACATTTGAAATTTGGAGGTCTTAGCGTTTTGGATGTCATCGACACCCTGAAACAAAGCCAATCGACTGACGCTCCCTTGAACAGCGCGGTTAGTCTCCCAAACATATCCGCAGAGTCCGAGTATACCTTCCCTAAATTGGTCACGGAGAAGAAAACATTCTGGGAGAGCATCTCCCAGTGTTCCAATCTGAACAAAGGAGACGTACGTGGAATAGCTCGCCCGAGGTCTTCGATGGAGAAATTTTCGAAAATACCTCCTGATGTAGTTCCACATTCCAGCGCTGAGACTTCCGCTCCGAAGAGTCTACCGAATATTCCTCTTGTTTCAGAAGACATTTTTGTTAATCTGGTTAAACAAAAGAAAAGCTTTTGGGAGAGCATTACATCTGAAAGCACCACTTCCTCTACCACCAGACTGAATGATAATGAGCGTTCGAGGAGAATTTGGAAGAAACCAGGCGAACTGGAAAAACCACGAGAAGAAAAGTCTTTCGATATGTACAAATCTGCCGATGACATCTTCTCGATGACAGATTCTCCAAGAGGTCTTCGATATTCTAAGCAGTACAGATCGATGGACACTTCTTTAAACGAATGTGCAGTTCTTTCGATTGCAGAACGAAAGAAGATTCTGCTAGAGAAAAGTTTTAACAAAGAAAGGACTGATGTGAGGCGAATAAAGAGAAAAACATCTGAAGCAGTAGAACTAACTGAGAAAAGTGAAGGATCAAAACAGGTCCATGAAAGGGGTTCTACAAGTTGGTCTCCAATAGCTGAAAAAATCAGCAAACTCATCAATGGTAAGTGATTTTTGTTCCTGATGAGTTTTTTTTTAAAGTTTCTTCACTTTTCAGCCTCCAATTCGGACTTGCCGAGCGACAACAAAGCAGACATCTTGCCAAAAAACCTTAATAAATCTCCACTAAACTCACCACAGAATCTTACCGTCTCTCCTCTGCGTGAAAGACTTGAAGTAAAGTCCCACTTCAGAAGAGCCATCAAGTATTTCAAAAATCTAGAACAGAAGTCGCTAAATAAAACCAAAGACCCGTCGCCATTGAAAAATTTCGCTCGAAAATTAGACCGGCCGCTAAAAAGAGGAGGTAGTTTAAATTTGTCGACAGTCTCAAAACGCTTTGCAATTACAAATTTGTATAAAGACGTCTTTGGTAGTACTAGAAACGGATTCAAGGGAACCCCTAATAGAAGCGCACTAGTCGAGGCCTTAGCTACTTTACCCAGGAGGGAAAATATATCATACAAGCCAGGAAACGATGAAAATGATATTCAATTCGAAATATTTAAGAAGAGCAAAATTAAGAAACGAAAAAGTCTCAAATCTGTATTCGATTTGTATTATTAATATATTATTTATTGTTATTATTATTGCATTATTTTTAATGTAAATATAAATGAGAATATTTTTTCTATAGGAGTTCATTTCTGTATCTGATTTAATTTCAAAACACTTACGTATTTTATTCTTGATTCAAATTAAAAATAAGTGATGAAATTGAAGAGGTTTGTGGTGGGTTCAGGAAACATTATTCCAAGGAAAGTTTAACGACGAAATGTGACGAAAACGTCACTACGCCGATGTGCGGTAATGATTTTTGCTTGTTATGTCAATCACAACCTTCAAATGTTTTTTTTTAATTCGAGCAACAAGAATTTTTTGAATGACAGTTTTTGTCAGTTGAATATTGACTTATTGCATTAATTTTTACACTATGGATGAGCTATCAGATAATGAAAGCAGAAATGAAAAGACAGAATTGGGTCAGTTCTTTGTCAGTTGCTCCTACGATTACTGCAATATATCAGAATTGTTGCCGTTCTTTTTGGACCTGCCGGATGAACATTGCAAGGTAACATCTGTCTGACGTTCAGTGTGAACAATATTAAGATACGGATTTATTTTAAGGTTTCTCCTTCTACGCTTAATAAGGAGCTCCTAATGCCGCTAGAGGAACGTCTGGAACAGCTTTCCAGACCTACGAGGAAGCGCCGAAGTTTTACTGAAAAGTACATTCTAAGCAAAACTCCTGACATCGTTGTGTTTCAGAACTTCTCCCTGCACCAAGCGTGCAAAACTTCGGTAACGTTTCAAAATATGCATAAAGTAAGTATCTAAGGGATATAACTCACTACAACCTATTTTTTCTTTTCAAAGGCGTTTCAATTGTTTACTTACGGAGTTTCTTAGCGCGCCGTTTTTTAGGAGGTCTTCTTGCCGGTCTTCTCCCATACGAGGTGTTGCTGCGTCCTTTAGGACCAATTCTGTCGTGTGTCATTCTATTCCACTTCCTTCTTCTTTTCTGAACCCACTTTCTTCCCAAGTGTTCCTTTGTCTGTCATAAAATTTGTCTGCCGTTTAATAGGAACGCGTTTCTGCATCATACGTCAGAATTCGTCAGGGATTCGGTGGATTTTAGCGAGACATATTTTTCCTGATTGCTCTTCTGTTACTTTTATACCGCCTCCTACGGTGTCGTTTGTCGCATTCGATTCTAGCAGGTCTATTTAAGTTCGCGTAACTATAGAAGCAATATATTTGACGTATAGAAGCAATATATTTGAATTACGACACATGTCTACTCTACTCTACGACCTAGCCTTCTCGTAGGTGTCCAAACGATTGAAAGTGCTGAAGAAAACGTCTCCCTATTTCCACCTGCTGCATTTAGACAATAGCGGAGGTGCGAAGATCGCCCCCGGCATGACTTATACAATCACTGTGGCATTCTGTCCAACTGAATTGAGAAATTATGCTTATGAAATATCTGTCGAGACGGAAGATGGGGTATTAACTGTTCCTGTTTATGGTACAGTCTATTCGACCAAGTATAGAGACAAGTTAAAAATATCTTCTTTCAGCTTTAGGTCCTCAGCCAATTTTGAACATTCCAGACCGGATCACCATACCTCCCACACTAATTAGACTGCCTTCAGTAAAAACGGTAATCTTGCAAAATGTGGGGCATGTACTTGTCAAATACGTGGCAGTTTGCCAGGATCCATTTCAAGTAAGGTTGTCAAATCAGTCCAAACTGGTTAGTTAAAGACATAAAACTTCAGGTGACACCCAGACAAAATTGCATAAAGCCGTCCGACGCGATAGAACTAAATGTGTCATGTACACCAACTGAAAAGTGTTCAAAAGCAGTGGGAGAAATAACATTTTCTTATGGTACAATGAAAGCTACCGTTATCGTCGAATGTGAGGTTATCGATGCCGATATATTCTTCGAAAATCCAAACGTTACTTTTGCTGAGGTGTATATGGGGCTGAAAAGCCAGCGCACGCTGACTTTTACGAATCGTAGCAACTACACCCTCTCGTTTTCTTGGAAGTTGTACGACTGTTGTGATGATAATAAAATGAAATCGAAACTTATAACAAACACTAAATATTGGTTAGAAGTAGAAAAAAAGAAGTGCACATTACTGGAATATAACAACGTTGTAAATCATGAAGGACATTCAATGATATTGGATAAAAATCTGGTAGAAAGCAGCCAAATAGATAACGATGTGCAGTGGTTGTACGCAAACAAAGAATTTTCGATCATTCCATTGGTAAAAATATTTTCCTATAGTCACAGTTCTACATATAAATTTCCTTTAATTTACAGGAGGGTCAAATAATCCCGAATCAAAAATTTGAATTCGTCGTCGTTTTCTCGCCGGATAAAGTAGGATATATCGAAAGTTGCGCTTATTTCGATGTCACCGGATTGACTCAAAGGATAAAAGTAAATTTCAGCGGATATGGCCTGGGACCAAAAGTAGTATTAAACGTAAAAATGCTGGACTTAAATGACATATTCTTAAACGCGTCGTATGATTATGAAATACTGATTAAAAACATAGGTGAGCAGTTTTTCATTGAAATGAAATATGTCTTATGTTTTATCATCTTTCTGTTCAACTCATCATTTGAATG
Source organism: Cryptocephalus primarius (assembly GCA_963576515.1). Classification (NCBI taxonomy): domain Eukaryota; kingdom Metazoa; phylum Arthropoda; class Insecta; order Coleoptera; family Chrysomelidae; genus Cryptocephalus; species Cryptocephalus primarius. The sequence goes on along the minus strand of OY754942.1, from coordinate 13,483,610 downwards.
TCTGAACTTGTCTTGTCTTAACCACATACTTTGTTGAAATTTGAAATACAACAATAAGTACCTCATCCCAATCCTTACAAAACCTCAAGATATACAAAATATCATTAAGCAAATCCTGCTTCCAGCAAATCATCAAATTCGTCATCCCTATGATGAGAAATCCTTATTAGTTATAATTGTTGATATTTATTACTTATATTTGAGGTAAAATACGGTATTACCTCAGAATTCTTTCGGCATACAAGAATTTTTATAAAAATTTGCATGAGCTTAACTTACCCGTTTTCTCTTTGAGTTATATATTTCTAAAGTGTATTTTTTGTTTTTAGGGGATGAAAAATTTAAAAGCTACAGATTTAGGCATTATTTATATCAAAATTATGTTTGAATATATGTAATAAATAGTTTCTCACATTCTAGAACACATTTTATGGGATATTGAAATTGTTCAATTCTCTAAAAGCCACCCTTAATGAGCTTAGTAAACTGAAGGCCTTTCATTCTTTGTAATATTATTTCAAAGATATTTGCAATTATTTCAATGTGTCAACCCTTAAAAATCACCCATTTTGACGAAATTCATGAAGAAAAAAAATTGTAACAGCTTGAAATTTTTTAATTGAACATTTAAAATACCATTTTGATTAACTGAAGTGTTCATCCCTTAAAAACCACCCTTTTTGATGAAATTTACGAAAAAATATTCAATACCTTCCCTAACTTTAAAGATAATTAGTCGCTCAAAAGTGCATTCCAAAAGGAATCACTGGTGCTACAAAGTAAGTAAATTTAAATCCCTTTGAGCTCTTCATTTTCTAATTTTCAAAGTTCAAACGGCTCAAGATAGGTGGTTCTTTCACTCTACGCAACTTAAAACAGCAATATAATCAATTGATTGTTATTCTGGAAAAATTTAATATTTTCAGCCAAAAAAGATAAATTTTTGTATCACTGCACTATTTTATTATCTTTGATAGTTTTGGAGTTATTTCAAAAAAAATGGAAAAAATTCCAAAAACTAATTTGAAACTAAATCTGCGTTTTTCAAATCTAAGCATTTTAAACCGGTGAAACTTCCACAGTGTATTGTTAGCATCCAAATTAAGTTAGTTTTGAGCCAAAAAAGTTTGAAAAAACTAGTCAATTCATTAATCATCGTAACTTTCTTAATTCTCATGATTATGACTTTGCTAAAATTTATTTTAAAGGCCTTGTCAAGTATTTCAAAAAAGCTTGTACAAGTTGTCTTGAAAAATTTACCGTTTTTCCGTTATTTAACGTTAAAGTGTTCAATTTTGGTTTTCGGCAAACAAACCTTCAATTTTAAAATACTATAACCCAGTCAATATTGCATTTATAGGAATTTTTAAAAAATCAATCAATTCGCATTTTCATGCCTTTTATTTGTGTTTTATATCATTAGTTATGAGTTAGAGTTATTTCTAAAAAACCATTTGAAAACATATTGTTTTAATAAAAAAATCCACAAAAATAATTTATAATAAGCCCCTCAATCGTTTTCTCCGGTTATTTTAGTGTAAAACATTTTACACTCGTTTTTTAACTTTTACACTTTTACTTTAAAAAATTCTGGAAAAAACACCGTCAAATACTGGACTATGTGTTATAATAGAAGAGTGGTGTCGTGACTTTTTGGTCAATCAAATATTATATAATTCTAAGGGGGTCTCTTCTGTGTAGATCCTTAGATGGAGATGAGATGGCAATGAATTCAATTCGTTATTCTCAATACAAATTATTATTTTCAGGTCAAATAGGCGCAACTGTCGTCTTCGAACCCACTGAAACTAATTTTGGTGGTGTCGTATCCTGCACTCCCGATAAGCAAACCGTACACTTCTACGACGACTGTAAATCATTTACTTTGCGATTTTATTCAGAGAGCAAAGGGTATTTTCTCGAGAATATCTCGTTTAGAATTGCCGAATCAAATGAGATCATAAGTTTTTTAATCAAGTAAGTACCGACGGGAATATCTAGATCTTGTAGTACGATTTGAACTTTTCTAGAGGAAATGTGCAATGTCCACTCCTACAGTCCAACGTTTGTAGCATCGATTTCGGGAGGATACCTTGCGGTAAATTAATATATTCAGAACAACTTAAGAACTGATCTTATAAATTTACAGGGATGGAACAGTTTAAGTGGTTCCATGTGATAAACAGCTCCCAGGTTGAAATAGACTACTCCATTAAATTAGAAGATGACACCTCTGTTTCACATTACTTCGAGCCCGAAAGTGGGATCTTAAAACCATTTTCTGATACTCCCGTAAAGGTGACTGAAATTATATAATTTGAATCAATTTCGTTCACGTTATGCCTCTCGTTTCAGTTAACAATCTCACCTAAAGAGGCGAAGAATGTTACGACCAGTCTTATAGTATACAGTTGGGGAGAGAAAGAAATGTCTTTACGCCTGGCCGTTACGTTTCAAAGCGATGTTGCGAAGATAAAATGTTACCCGGAAGAAATTAACATCCCCTTTTGCTTTATAGGCTATCGATACACTCGTAAAATTAAATTAAAAAATGTCTCTGGTCTTCATGGGATCATCGCGTACTCTCCTGCGACTGTAAGTTACAAGAACACCTCTGATGAATGGAAGTACTAATCAGATAATCAAATTCTCAGTTACCGGAAGGGTTTTCTTGCATGCTAGATAAAACGGAGTTTACTATGAAACCACTTGAAGAAATTAAGATTAACATAAGCATTTTGGCCAATAAAATAGGATACGTTACTTATCCCTTGCAGTGAGTTCCTAGGTTCTTCTCCAGTCCCTCTTTAATTTACCTAAATTACAGTTTTATCCTCAATTCATTTGAAGCCAGAGCGATTTGTAATATAATCTGCAACTTAACCGGTCCGGTTATCAGCGTAGAACCAATGGAGTTGACCTTAGGACCTATCCCATTGCTGAAGGAGTATACAACACAACTGAAACTCACCAATGAGTCGCCCATACCCGCCGTTCTGAAAGTTCATTTGGTAAAGTCCGTGGTTGTTATTCTTTGTTTCATGCACCTTCCTAATTTTCTCAGGAAATTATTATATTTTGTGCTGCAGATCAGCAGCGACTTTAAGTTTGAAAATTAATGTTTCCCATCCAAGTACTAAATAAAAGCTTTCCAAAAAAAACTTTCAGGCTCCGAAAACCTGTTTAACTGTAGACCTGCATGAATACGTGCTTCCTCCAGAAAACGATGTCATAATAACAGTCAACTGTTATTTAACTTGTAACGGAGCATTTACGGAAATAATAAACGTAACGATCGAAAACGGAGAGCAGCTGGAAGTGATCGTCTCTGCATACGCTACTGGTCATTCTATAATGGTCAATCCTAAATTGGACCCCGAATACGATCTGAAAACTTTGCTGACATACGAAGAGTGTAGATTGCCCGTGACTTTCCAAAATTTAGGCAAGAAATCTTACAAAATGATGCTGACTCGATCCAATGATGTGCCTAGGACGCTGAAATCGACGACATCTACTATTGCGTGAGTGTGACTGTAAAACACTTCCTTCTACACGTCAAGTCTGACATACCTAATAGTATTCAATTGCTGTTTTCGCTGAATAATCATGAAATTTTTAACAAATGTTTGCCTCCTATCACTCTCTGTTAACAGAGGTTCCAATATAATGAACCAATACTAATATAATTGTGTCATGATTTTTATTATTATTTCTCGCCTACAGACAAATCGGATCATATCCCCTTCCAACTTCGTCCTGGGGCAGCAGATAAATGCATCAAATTCTTTGTTCAATTTAATAATATTATAGGTTTGTTCAACCAATTCTAATACATAATACATGGACCAATACCAATTTAATACATGGACTAACTACGTAGCTATTAAACAAATACCACGTAGGCATACTTATTACGATCATCACAAAAGGTTTTAAAATTTGCACATGAGTTATATACGATTATGACTCATTAGTCAACCGATCAGTAAGGCGTTCGAGAATTGGATTAATTACTTAGTTATTCAACCAAAACAACATTGTTATGCCATTGTTTAAAAACCTCATTAACAGTATGCTGAGTCTATTTAACTTTACTTGAATAATATCAGATGAATCAATGGTTGCTTTTATTTTTAGCTCTGTGTTCAACGTTCAACCAAATTACTTCGAGTTGTCTCCTAACGAGACAGTTTTTGTGGAAATAAGAGGATTTACGAAACTACCAAAAGATGTCTATGACGATTTCTACTGCTACATATTATCTGATAAATCCAGGAAGCCTGTTTTATTCACGTCATTTATTATTAAAGCGAATTTCATCGAACCCACTGTCAATTTCTCCGAGGAAAAACTCCGTTTTCAAGTAGGGTACTACGAGCAGGATGTAGTACATGTTAATGCCAGGTAAAGAAAAGAGCAGCATTCACTTATCAGTAAATAAGTGTAGTACCTAACAACAGTGTAGCTAAAGTACTTATATTCTTTTCACAGTCAGTGTAAGACATACCAAAAATAAGACGCGCCTATTAAATACTGCATCAATTTAATTATCCATACGATGAGAAAATGCTATCTGACAGCACATGCCAGTGCTGCTTGTAGCACGTAAAAAGACTTAAAAAGCACATTGAAAGACTTATATGTACTTTAGTTTACTTGGATGTTTTCCTCCTGTACTAAAACGATAAAAAATTAAATTTTTCAGGCTAGTGATTTAAATCTACTTTATGTAGTATACTTAAGCGCCTCTTGCTAGTTACATTCGATCCCGTAACAGATGATTCATCTGAATCATACAGTAGTTGTTCAAGAGGGATCAGTGCTCTTGTTTGGACTTGTCTTCGAAGCTATTCTTGTAACAATTCATTTAATCTGTTCTTTCCTCTTCTACTACTTCGATTTGGTTGTCTGGTGGTTTGAAATCTCTAAGCAGCGTTTCAGAGTATTTTTTAAATTCTATCATTTTGATGGCAAAATGAGGCATACTCATGTTTTCTTTCATTAATGGCTGCAATTGACTACTGACCGTTTGACGGTGCTGCTAATAACAGGGCGTAACAAAAAACTATAAACTACGAGTCCGAATTGATCCTCTGATGTCTTAATTCTGTTAATTTCGATGATAGATCATTTACTTGATTCTTTTCCATTACGCTCTTCCAGAAAATTATACAATTTTCATTCTCTTTGTCACAAGAATTCTGCTCAAAGACAACACACTTAAGAACTATTAAAATTCCATAATATGACAAAGTAATAGTTTTAATTTCTTGTCTCTTTTAGTAGAAGAGGAAAACACCCAAATAAATAGGAGTACAAAATAACCGTACTCGACACAATTTTCTTCTTTATCTATGATTTATATAGTCGCAACATTTTTTAATAGACTTTGGAAAGAATGTAACTAAAAATCATATTTGAGATGAGTAACACATCTCTTAAACTTTATACCTTTTATTTCTAATAGCTGTCGCACTACCTCATAGTTTCAATCCTGTTCTAACCCTGGAAATAGTCTAGTCAGTTGCTACGAAACAGAATTTACATATCCTTCACGTGTACATATAATGTTTTCCAGCCAAGCTATGGTTGAAGAATATTCTGAGATGCTGTTCCATGATGCGCTGAGAATCAATCCAGAAGAGACAGAAAATAAAGTAAAAGTCATCAAGACCGAGGATGTGAAATGTAATTTCTCACAGGGAACGTACCTGGTGACCAGGTCGTCGGCCATATCTCAGGAACAGCTTACACTCAGTTAATTATATAACAAATATGGCCATGACAAATGTCTGGAAATTATTTATATCATGTGAGTCGACCGCTAACAAAAATTGTGTGCACAATGTAGGCAATTGGACACTTATATCATTTTTTTACCATAATTTCCGTATTGAATTTAAGAAGTATCATCTTTTTTTGTTTCAAAACTTTATTTTTGACGTTTTCTTGCTTAGAATTAAGAAACCAATAATGGAATAACTAAAATAACACTTAACAATTGCAGTCCTATCCATTTGACAATTACGTGCAGCTTGTTTTAATGGTTTTCAAAGCCAACTACAATTGATTTTTGAATTCTATGTGACAGACGTCAAGAAATCATTAAAAAATATTGCATCGATTTTTCTCGATCTTCTTCTAACCAAGAATACATCAATGAAAGAAAAAAATTACCCAGCATACAAGTGGCCTACGGTAAAATAAACAATTTCCAGTCATTTCCCATGCTGACTTTTAGTATAAACATTTTCAATTATATCTGAAATATGGCCGACAAACTTCCTTAACTAACCAACCGCTACATATAAAATATTAATAATTTTCTACTTTAGCTGTGATACTGCGAAATATTCTCGACATGAACGTGGGTATGTCCATTTCGACAAGCCAATATTTCTACGCCAAAGTCAATGGTAAATTGATAACCCACTTTGATGTAGTTTTACAACCACAGTCAGTGCTTCAGATTAATTTAAGTTTCAAACCTGATATCGAAGAGAAGCGATACCTTTCCTTAACGGGATATCTCGAAGTTCATTTTCATAACCACCCTAAGACGGTAAGTTTGTGGAGATAGCCAATACAATAAAAAAATATCAAAATCCATAATATAACCGTTCTTATAATCATTACTGGGCACTTAACATCTTGCAATTATTATTTCAAGTGATAATTTTCTAAGGTAATCGATTTCGTTAAATATAATCGCGTATTTTATACGCTGGGCAGTAGAAAATAGGGTATCAGAAAATAATGACAGAAGTTCAACCACCATTTGCTAACTTATGCCTATGAAGATACTGAAAATACGGTTTGTTGGAAACATATTTACAGATTAAGCTGAAAATGTACCTATATATTTTTGATTTCATTACAAAGGGCATAACCTAGGTTTCTTTAGAAATACTTTCACTTATGATTTTTCCTTTGGGTTGCTTAATTGAAAAAAGGCTACATCAGACCCTTTGTGTTGTTATGAAAAGTATGCAAATATAATTTTAGCTCAGTTCATACAAAACTAATGGAGAAAAGCGTGTTTAAAATTTAATGAAATCAATTATACCCCGTTACCTTTCCCCCTAGCCTTCATAAATATTATAAAATATAATTAATGTTACAAAAATGTATTTCCAAAATTACACAAATAATATTGACTATCCCTATACTATAGTTACTATGGCCTGTACTATTGTACTTTGTGGCACTTATGCCTTTTTTAACATGGGTTGATAACAACTTTTTCTGACCCCATAAAAAATGGCACGGGTTAGAAAATTGTCGCCATTTTTACAAATTTTCGAAAACTGGGTGATTTTCAACGTAAAAATTCTTTAATGCACTTATACCTCATTTAATAGGGGTTTATGGTAGCGTCTTCTATGCACGTTCTAAATGGAATAAGTGAGAAAATCGTCGACATTTCCCCACATTTTCCTACAATTTTATGATTTACGCCTTCGATGTAGATATTTTAGAAGGACAAAGTCGGTACCTTACTATCGTTTTATAATTGTGGCAGAAGTGGTGGTAGAACTTCCGTCATACTCTGCCATTCCATATATACAGCTCGTGCTTTAGTTCCAGCTATATTTAATATAGATTTCAGTCTGCTGAAAATGTTCTCTTTCTGAAAATGTAGTTTTTAATCATTTTTTAATTATTTCAGGAGCAATTACTTTTAGCTGGCGAAGTATGGTACCCGACTATAAACATCCCCGACGAGTACGACTTTGGTTGTATCGCCCCTGGCAGTTATTCGAAAGCGAGCCTTTTAATAGTCAACATAACAGTTCCGCCGGCTAAATTTCAGTGGCACTTTGTGGAGAGCGAATATGTAATAGAAAATCTACCAAGTGTAAGTCTCAAAGTTTGAGAAAGAAACGGAATTATAAAGAAATTATCACCGAGCATTCAGAAATTAAACTTTTAGGTAAGACCACATTCGTCGATTCCGTCGTTAACACCTTCGTCGATTGATTCAAAATTGTGCGAGTGTTCTTTATGCACCGATGAAAAACATCCTCAATCTGTCGCTCAGGTTAGCAGACCTTTGATAAAAACCCACACTATAATTTTAAGGAAATGTATTCACATTTTTAGGTGGATGCCAGTACAGTAGCTACGCCTAGCTATCTTCCTCTACATCAAGTTAACAGTGCAAACCTCAAAGCCCATTTCTTACTAACCGATTGAAATTTTAGGAAGTCACGACGTCATTAATTTTTACCAGGGCGTCAAAATTAAATCAAGCACTTAGCACTACAAAAACACGAAAGGGCGCCTCTATAATCAGTTCAGAGCAGATAATTAAGTTCGACCACCTAGAACCCCCATCCAATATCGACGTGTCACGCAGTGAAATCCTGAAAGAAAATAGCAATAAGGAAGTGGTAAAACTGCTGTCGGCTGTAATCGCTGAGGAAGAAGCCACCGAGGAGGAGTTCTTCCAGCACCCCGCACGACCGAACGAGAAACAATTCGACCCTTACGATTGGCGAAATATCTTCAGCATCCAACCATGGAATGGCACTTTAGGAGCATACGAATACAGCTCTATCAATTTGTCCTTTGCACCTCCGCCTAATGTTAAAGTTAAGGCCGTCTTCGAATGCATCCCACATGGTGGACAGGCGGAAAGGATGGTTGTAAAGGGCCTATCATCATCGATATGTTACAAGTTTGATAAGGACTGTTTGGAGTTTGGTCGCAGGGTGAGTACACGAAATCAAATCGAAGCAACTTCTTTTTCTCTCTTGAGACAACGAAAAATACATATTGGATTTTTGCAAAACCGAACTGTACCTAAATTCAGACTGTACCTACATTCCGGCAAATATAGACCTATTTGGTCTACACCATGTACTTAATAACTACAAATGATTTTCAGAAATCAGACAGAACACTCTTAATTATTAACAATACTTATTTTCTTTCGTAATTACTTTTTATAACATTCAAATACATATCTAGCTTTGTAGTACAAAATCCTCTTTTCAGATGTACAACGACATTTGCGAAGAAAAATTAACATTAACTAACACCGGATACGGTTATATTCATGTAAACGTCATATGCGATCCTCCTATGGACTCGACTACGCCTAGAGCGAAATGGCTGAATGTGACTACAGTAAAAGACAAGATCGGCCCCGAAGAAACATTGGTTTTCACAGTAAGGTACTATCCAGGTTTAACGGGAGAATTTCACAAACAATTCGAAATCGTGGTAAGTAATCCGCGTAAAGATAGAGCGGTGCTTAATGACATATTGTTTGAAACGATCTTGTCCCGGCTGCAATTGACCGATTTTATCGAAATAGACACTCCGCATGCGTGGAGGAAAGCTAGCTTCGCCCACACCGCCACTTAAAATAATTTTCCCCACTACATTTCTATGAATTGCAACCATTTAGTAGCTTTCGTCAGTGTCAATATCACTTATTTCAACGCGTGTAGTATCAAAGCACCAAATCCCAGGATTTCTACCTATTCATCTCCATCTTTTTACTTTAAAATCAGTTTAAAGAAAATACATAACCTCAAAAAGTTGTTGTTTCAATGTTAACGTTTCTTTTTGCTGTCAGGGCTAACTGGACGGACCTTACAGTTTAACGTGTGTGTATCCTAGTCCTGCCCTCCCTTGAGCCTGCACATCGATCGAGGGGAACGCATTAAAACCGCACTAATTTGTAATTCTGCTTGTTTTTCCTTTTAGAAATATTATAAAGTAGAATCCCTAGAAAAACAGAGTTAGGTGAAGCGGTTTGGTTCTGTATGTTTTTTTATAGAAACGTTAAAAGGTACGACAACGAAACGACGACGGTCGTTTGGCCACTACTAGAGTCTCCGCTAAGCACACCCGCATTTAATGTTTCAAAATGGCGAAGGCGCGAAAACCGCGTCGTTTATAATCGTTTTTTCACTTATTTCTCCATTCTTTTCACGAAATTTCAATATCGGCGTAAAGTTGAATAACCAAACTTTATTATTATCGTTTAACCCATGAGAAAACGTTTAAAAAATTCACTTTGGAAACCGTCAAATTTGGCAAAACCTCCCATTTTATTTTTTCTCTCAAAAACTACTAGTTTCCTAAAGACAAAATTATGTTTTCAGCACCCTAATACTGTCCTCTTTTACTAAAAAACTTGCCAATACTTGCTAAAACACCAAAATGCTTCTGAGCATGCTTCGTGTGATTCTAATTCTAATTCGGATAATTGTTACACCAAAATATTCGGCTTTTCCGCTCCTGATTGCAGAAAGAGTAGCCACCCCTACTAGCAAACGGGAGAAGATCGTTTCAAAAAATATCTCTGCAGTCTTATTAGATATCCACAGATATCATTGCTGAAAATTTCAGATTGACTACTTGGAACCAATTCCGTTTTCGGTTCACGGTTATGGGAAGTTCTGTCAGGTCACAGCTTCTTTGACTAGACCAGGCTTGAAGGGCTACGATACTGATTTGATTTATAAAGTGATAGACAGTATTTCTGAAGAGTATTTGGAATCACTTAATACGAACAAAATGAGCAGCTCGTTAAGCTTCGAGAATTCACCCGATGATCTTCCTCGATCAGATATTGAATGGTTAACATCCAACGACTGGGAAGTATTTTCTAAACACGTAAGTACTCAGTAAGTCGGGTAAACCAGACTTCATTGATCTGTTCTTGGTTTAAAGCACGTATGTCCAAGCACCAGAGAAATCGAATTAGCCTTGGAAAGGGTGTTATTTAACGAGTTTTTATCAACAAACTCTCCTAAAGTGGAATTTGCAGTACCACACTACGTTGCAGACTTTGGACCTATTGTGATTTCCTCGACAGTAGTTATGACGGTGTCCCTATTAAATAACGGACCGATCCCAACAACTATCCGCGTAGTAAAGTCGTCGTCTAAGCATTCTATTGAAAAGGATGAATTTAAACTGCAGTGGAATCCAAGGACAGTTGAAGTAGGAGGCACGCAGAAACTGAACATTCTTTTCGCACCAACGCGGAATAGATACGGACTAGACGATACAAAAGTTAGGAATATGTTCGAGTTGAAAGTGACGAACGGTGCAAGAATACCTATCTATCTGAAAGCTGTTGTAACCCTACCAAGGGTCGCAGTACATTGTGAAACGGTTTTGTTCGAAGACGTTCAATTAGGCCAAGCTTTCAGAAGATCCGTTGTAATGCACAACGAGTAAGTCAGGATTTCTCTCACTAACTATTCGCCTTCAATTTGGCTTTTCAACTTGTATATTGCGTGTTTTTCGGTTTTAGTGGATTGGTCTCAAGTAACTGGTCGACAGAAATAGTTTCCTCAGACAGAAACTCTATGAAGAATTTCATGGTGATCCCAAACAGGGGCAGGCTCGAACCTAAGCAATACGCGTTACTCAACATATATTTTATCCCCATTCAATTAGGGGATATCGTCAGTACTCTGAGTTTATTTGTGGAAGAAAATCCAGAAAAGACCGTCTTGAAACTGAAAGGGACTGGTTGTGAACCGATTTTAATGATAAATTGTTCTTATTTGAAGTTTAAGTCGATCCTGCCGTTTACCAGCACATATCAACATGTTAATGTGCAAAACTTGTCTCCATTCTCTGTGGAATATTGCTTTCCAGATTTAGATCCGTAAGTCATTTGAAACAGCTTACTCACATAAGTTTCAATATATCTTTTTGCTACGTCACTTCCACATATCTAACCACCATCGACAAAATTTTGATTACAGGATCTTTAAACTGGAAAAATATATGGTAGACGCGTACCTCCTTTATAACAAGCTGAAAATGGTACTTATACCCAAAATGGAAATCGGGACGAAACTGCCCGAGATATTCAATGAAAGTTACCAATTCTTTATGGACCAAACAAAACACAGATTATCTCTCAGCCAAAGCGGCGAAAGTGAAATGGATTTCCTGTCCAAAGCCTCTACGAAAGATATATTTAAACTCGTTAAAGGTACGTTTTATAATCACGTAATTGAAATCTTACCACTTTCACCCCTTGTATGTTATATGTTCCGTTTTGTAGAATATATAAATGCAACACTTACTGAAAACGACACTTGCGAAACAGAAACGTTATTTGGCAACGACGACCCTACATCGTATGTAAAAGTTATAGAAAAAGAGGAAGAAAATAATGTCATTCGAAAGGGAGTCGTCATTGTGTTCCATGGGGGACCTTTTACAGGTAAAATTAAAACAAAGGGCCTTACCGAGTAATAAGTGAAAAAGTGCCTTTGCGGCTTTGCAGATTTCACTTAGACAATTTAATCGAATACAAAAAGTTACCATCCTGACAAAGTTCTGATCTATAAATGGTCACGTGACCTAGGTAGTTTGTAATTATGAATTTTCAGTTTTTCTTTAAATATCGTAGTATATATATCGCACTACATATAGTATATATATTTTTTCTTATTATTTTTGGTGTATATTTTTTACGAGTTGTAAAAATTTTATTTTCCCGCCAGAAATTCAAAAACAATTTTAAGCATGCGCACATATATGCTATACCAAATATTCTTATTGACCACTGAACCCTTAATATTCACAATTAAGCAGTACCTACGTCACGTGAGCACCTATAGGTTTGAAATTTGGCACGTAAGGGTTAACAATCACAATAATTGATAAGCAAAAATAAAACCCTCCTTAATTATATCAACGAAGAAAATATAATTGATTGAAGTATTATTGTGGTTTTTGCAGATTATTACAAAATTTCCAATAAAGTTGGAATTACTTTTTCAATACCAGTTTATAGTTTAGACAGACTAATTTATGAAGAAATATTGGCAAATGAGTGTCCTGCTGCTAACAACTTCAATCGCGATTTAGACAATTTTCTATCAGCGGTGGGTTTTAATATGGACCAAAACCCCGATGAAGGTGATTATTAATTCGTACAAATTTAATAAAATGAATGTATTTTATTAGTTCCGCTTGAAATTTTTGTTTGCAGACAATTATGAGTTCCTTACAAAAAAATGCGCCGTACTCAATAACTTCACGAATTCAAAGGGCTTAAAACGGGACGCTACAAAACCAGAACTATCCATTGATTTAATCACAAGTCTGTTACAAACAAAACTAGATCGTTTACCTTTTTTAATAATCGAAAGTTTAAATAGTCATATACTTAAAACACCCATAAAAGCACTAGGTGCTTTAAAAACTCTTACAAATCATGTTCAATATATTCACCTAATCATATTGAATTGCACGTGGCACAATTATTGTCAAATTATATCATCAACAGACGAATACATATCTAAAGGGACGAACTCTTCAAAATCTACTAAAACAGGTACGACGTTACAAACAAATGACGGTTAAGTTCTCATTAACACGGTTTTCAGGGAGTTCCTCCAAATTCTTAAAAAGTGGTGTAAGCAGCTCTACTTTGATGAAGAAAACAAAACTTGTAAAAGATCCAGGTAATATACTAGAAAATATTTAATTCGTATATTTTGAATAATACTCATTTTGTTTCTAGTATTGACCTCGCAAATACACAAGAACGAATTCGACTTAAACGAACGTACTCTGGGGGAAATACTACAATATTGTGAACATTGGAACATTTCACAAGTAAGTACCTACCGAATGACCAAAATAAAGATACGTAATTAATCCACACGTCATAATGAAACCTTTTTCCCTTAAAGCAAATTTCCATTACTGACCTGAACCAGTTCAAACGCAAATCTACTAAATTCTTAGCTGGTAGGAACAAACCAATGATAGAAGTCAATAACGGTTAGTGTTTTAATTGTTATACATTAGCAGTCTTAATCCATCTCAAAATTTTAGATATAACTGTGTGGATTTTCAATACAACATCTATCAGCAACTGGGAATATCAATATAACACAATAATTACGCAACTTAAACAAAACACCCAATTTTTAAATAAATTAAACAACGAGACAAATCAAAAACTTGTGGAATCTAAGGCACAGTATACAGTCCTTGTTCGTTCCCAATGGAAAGAAAGAGCTCAGTCTGACGTATTTGACATCGATTACGTCGATGGTAAACAAACTGAGGCTGAGGTAATAAATATGATTTTTTTTATCGAAATTGACTTAAAAATTTGCTTCTATAGAATTTCAGTGTTCAATTTAAAAGAAGTAGAAAGAGCTTCGGCAGAAGTACAACAGGTCGGTATTTGTCTAACAATTTTTAGCACTATAAACTGACAAAAAAACCGGTCGTAAATAAAATTTTTAATTTTACGCTGCTCATTGATATTTTTTTTCTAGGGAAAATTCAGTATTTTACCCCTAGAACAATAATACTACCCGGCGAAGTGATTTCCTACAAAGTACTATTCCTGCCAAAAACTTGTGGGACGTACAACTATGTCTACCGCATTGAAACAATTGGAGTCAATTCTTCTTATGAAATTATTTGTGAAGCTAAGTGCCAGCTACCAAAAATAGATTTTACACCGGCAAAAGTTTTTCCCAATGTATTAGACAGTATTGGGTTGAAATCTGTGCATGATAACTTCGTATACGTGAAAGATAACAATACTTTTTATTTTGGGCCGTTACTTATTGGCAATGCTAAGTATAACACTCAGTCTAACCGCACATTGTAATAAATTTCTAATGCGGGGTTATTTCACAGGACGCCCCCCTACAAAACGACATTCAGATTATGCAATAATTCCAAGACGCCGTGCAAAATAACGACTTACATAGACGAACATTCCCTTTATTCCTGCAAACCTTCCACAACCACCATTGCTCCTGAATCATCTGACCATTTACAGCTCTCAGTGAAGCCGATGAAAAAAGGTCTCTTACAAAGTGATCTTTACATTACAGTGTTTGACAACCCAAGAGTATTTGTTGTAAAGTTGTACGCCAGGCCTTGCTACACAGACATTAGTATAACTCCAATAAGTTTGGAATTTGATAGGATTCCATTGAATTTTTCTTCAAAAAAGAAGGTCCAGATCAAAAACAGTTCCTTAGTAAATTTATGGTGGAAAGTTAGTAACATTGATCTACTAAAGAAATCGTTTAAAATAAGTCCTGCTAGTGGTGCTTTAAAGGCATATTCCATAGAAGACTTTCAAGTGGAATACAAACCAGACGTCGAGGAGAATATCAAAATGCCCTTAGAAATACAGGTAGAAACAGTTTGGTATTGGTAGATATATTATATAGCTGTAAAATGAAAAATGTCGCATTTTCTACTTTCAAATGTTTTCCAGATTTTTGACATAAACTGCTCCAACGTTATTCCCTTTCACATCGGTAATATATCACTTCAAGCAAATGCTGTAGAGTACGCCATGCAGTACAATAATCATGTAATGCTTGGGGACATCAAAGCAAAACTTAAACAAAAAGGCACATTTCACATTTTCAACAAAGGAAAATTCAGCATAAATATCAGGTAAAACTCTTTTTTGACTTTTTTGACTGTCTAATACGGTAATATCCTTTTTAGCGTCGAAGAAATAGATAAAAGTAATAGAAACAAATCGATACAAAAGCATTTTCAGTTGAAACCCTTGCTTTCTGACATTATACCGCCTGAAAAATCTTGTAATGTGGATTTTTATTTCGAAATTCCAAAAGAAACAACGTTAGAAAAAGTACCAATATTTGTGTGTCATATTCTAGATGGCCCCACACCGAACAGTACCGTTCTTAAAACATTTTTTATTTACGTATCTGCCAGAGCTTTTCTATCAAAGTAAGAGATATACCATGAACGATATTAGACACATACACATAACATACCAGGAATGTTGCGAACACATAATTTTTGATATCCGTGGATGCGGAAGTGGATGTGTGGTAACTTTTAATACCCTTTAGTTTGTAATCATTTTTCATTTCATTTTTCAATCATTTAAATGAGTCCAAATTTTCCTACTTTTTTGTTTCATGCCTTTTATATTTTCTTGTAATAGTAAATAACTTCCAATAGCAATCAGCATCTTGTTGACTACATTGCAAGCCATCGAATACACGCATAGTTTGGAGCCTTCGTCTCGAATCATGCAAATTCACTTACTCTTGAAATATTCCATTCAATTGTGCCGAATTTTTAGTGACGATCAAGCTTTCTGCAAGTCCGTGGCAAGTAAGGCTAAGCAAAGTAGCATTAGAGCTTGGATTCGTCCAAATTTCAGTAGTAAATGGCATGTCATCAAATTCTTCGTCTAGGTCTTTAACTTTATTGGCAAGTTTCTTATAAAATCAGTAAAAAAGTCGCATAACAGCATCAGCAAAAGGTTCACGCTGATTAAATAACATAAAATCAATGCAGAAGTTCCGCGATAGCGGATGCAAATATCTGCAACATTCCTGATGCATACATACATAACATATACACCAGTCCACTACCACAGAAGAATATATGGGTAGTAAGTAAACAAATTCCAGTAAATTCCATCTAATTCTACTCAGCACTGCTAAATCTAAAGCCCTTTAGGATCATGATACATCCAAACCTTTCAGTAAACACGGAGATCATTGGATACTTTTAAAACTGCTGTCAGTATAAGGGCTTTTCGGGATTTTATTTCGGAATGTTACCACATGATCTAGAATCCCTTAACGCAACTGTTTTCTGTGCTCTTCAAAATCCGAGTATTCTACAGTTCCTTGGAATTGTTCAGGGTTTAGAAAATTACAATTTCAAATTTTGCAGATATGAAATATGTCCGTCGTCGGCAATATATTTTGGATATCAACAGATTTTGTCTACGGAAACAAGAAACGTTACATTGAAAAATTTGGGAAGATTCGCATTCTCGTTTTCTGTACGGAGCAAGGATGCCCATGACCTTGCAAGTAAGTTTTGTGTAAATAAAACTTAAGATAATAATAACAATTTTATGGTAGAATCAAGAAGTCAACTACTAGGCTCAAATGTCAAGAAGAGGATAGGAACATCAAGGCAAGTTTACTTTCCTAATCACGAATTTTTCCAGAAATTAAGAATTCTCTTTTCAGTCACATCATAAATAATTCCAAACAAGACTATATCGTCAACGTTTTTCTTACATTTTCTAATCCACAGGAGTAAAATTCTACAAGTTTCAAGCTTCTCCGTTTCACCGACTTATGGAGAAGTCGCGCCTGGAAAGTCAGTTGAATTGATCATAGAATGTATGCCAGAGGAAGCTCAGGAATATAAAGAAACTATAGTGATCCACGTCTCCGAATCTCACAAAGACACCTTCGACGAAATAGATCTATTCGTAAATGGTGCGGAACCCCAAATAGATTTCAAAGACACAGTACCAATGTTCAAAGAGCAGTTCATCGTGAAAAATTTGACAGATTTCATCCCCCCAGAAAAGGTACCGAATTGACGTACAAAAAGAAACAATGCTAAAGAATTGTTTTATAGACTGCAGCTCATAGCATTTATGTGACTACGGAGCAAGCACTGTATTTCTCCAGAGTGTGCATCAACACAAACATGCTGGTTAAATTGTATCTTACTAATGTCGGTCACGTTACAGCAAGAGTTACAATAGTCCTTAAAGATAGGAATAATTCTTTTTTCGTGTCTCCTGCAATACTGTACATCGATCCTTCGCGAATGGAAACATTATACATCAACTTCAAACCAACTTCCATTGGAGTGAGTGAAAGAATTCATGTTTAAATTTCAGATTTATCGTATATTATTTCTAGACCGTTAAAAATACCATGGAAATTGCGTATAATAAAACAGTTAACAATATCTTCCAATTGGATTTGATTGGAAAGTGCTGTGTTCCACAAATTAAACTCTTAGAACCGGAACCTAACGCAAATAATGCAGCCGATATTACATTGCCCTTAACATGCATTGACGAAAAACAGTCCACCAGGATCAGTATCCAGAACATAGGTGAAATACCCTGTAAGGTTATCCTGGATTTACAAAATAACAGCAAGAAGTTGTTCCATGTGGAAGTTTGCGAGGACAGCATACAATACTTAAATATGGATGCGCCAGGTTCGGTAAAATCCAACTGTGTAGTTGGGGCAAAGCTATTAAAAGCAACAAACTTTTGTTTTTTCCAGAGCTTAAAAATTTCACAGATTCGTCCCTATTAAATCTCAACTCATTGGAAATTGGAAACTTCGATATTAACTTTTGCAGCCATGAAGAAACATACGAAGAAGTATTAATGAAAATTCACACCGTAAACAACCCATTTGAAATATACAACGTAAGTTAAGTTCCCAGTTGTGCCCACTTTCTAATTAATGTTTCTTTCAGATCACTGTTAAAGTTCAAACTTACGATGTAGACATTACAATCAAAGGCCTTCCGCTATCGATTAATGAAGACGGTGTTCTAACATATTCGATCGATTTTGGTGGCGTCTTCTTAAACACTTTTAACATCAAACACTTCACGCTCCTAAATAATTCGAAGAATAAAATTTACAAGTTCGAATTCAGTAGAATTCCTCAATTACGGATTATGCCCAATGTAGGACACATAGAACCAGGACGCTTGAAAGAAATTGTGATCGCAGCTTTCAGTGCAAATGTTGTAACAATGGAAAATGTAAGTAATTTAGAAGTTAAGAATAATAAGTAGATGAATGGTTTATTTTCCAAAAATTTTGAAAATTTAGTGGCTCATTTGTAACCCTTATTTACAGATGAGCAATATTTGATTAATATTTAGAATATGGTATAAGAAAAAACAAATCAACGAATGTCTTCAACATGTCTAAAAATTATATAACGTACCTTTATTAATGAATTTACAAAATATATTTTAAATAACTTCTATTAACCATGCAATTTGATAATCCCGCTAATACGAGCTCGCGTTCAAAATGAATATTATGTTGATTTGATTTGTTATTCACCTGTTAACAAATTTCTATTAATGACCTAAATACACGTGTTACGCTTTACGCAGTCATACACAAAAAGAACCTTAATTAGATGTCGTAAATGAGTGTACTTTGTATTAACACTCAGCACAAACTTTGAAAAAATGGCGATAGGATCTTTAACTAAGGGATGGTTACGGATGTTGCCCTTAACTGTCATTACCTACTACTTTGGATGCTATGAATTTTGGAAAGGCAAATTGGGTGATTTCCACAAATGATCTAGACAAGACTATTCGCCTTATCCCTTCTACCCATAAGAACTATAAACTACTATAACTAGAACTCACTCTATGAAGTTCTGCTGTGCTGATAACGTTGCTTTAGCTACCCAACAACGGGATTTCATTTACTCTCATTCAAAAAGTTAACGAACGAGCTTCAAACATGTTTTGTCATTGTACATTTCTGCGTGTTTGGTGCCATCCGCTAAATAAATACCTATTACTTTCCAAGCTAAAAACTTGAGACGTGAGGCTGCATTTCGGTAATAGGTTTCTACTAATGTTTAGACACTCACCTATTGACCATGAGCTGCCTAAATTCTTTTTACCTAGCAAAACGTTGAAACTCATTACCTGATACGTAGGCACTTAGCTTTAGTTTGTACATAATGAATTATAGTGAATGTTTCAATTTCAGATACAAATGGAACTGACGTGTACAGAAATTGAATATTTAAGTCCTCATGCCGAAAATGACTCTTGGGATGATAGACGAAGTCTTTCACCAAAAACTAGTTCGGAAATAATGGGCAAATTGCGAGACATAATGCACAAGCAGAGAAGGTAAAATACGTTAGTTTTAAGTATATTGAAACCCTGTCATAATCTAAACAATTTTAATAAAAATTAACGCACAACCAGGACATTCATAATGAACACTCCTTCACGTGTGAAACCTTGTGTAATATTTTATTTATAGTGAGGCACAACTACCTACTTTATTGATGACAGAACCAGAAGTGCGATATGTGAACAAGGAACCAACGACGATTCCCATATTATTATCTCTGAATATTAATTATGCGTCCTACGAATGCGACACACGCCACGTAAATTTTCCTACAACTTACGTACTAGAAGTACGTAATCATAAACTTGGCTTGAACAAATTTAACATGTTAATTCCTTTATTTTCAGAAAAGCAAGTTTGAGTTTAAAATTAAAAATACAGGATACATCCCAGTGAACATTGAATGGACGTTTGAAGATATGGTTACAAAAGAAAACTCAACGGACTCGACAGAGTTGAAGGATCAAGGTATTTACATAATTTAAAACATCAAGAGACTATATCACATAGCAGTGTACAAAACCATTTTATGTGAAATTAAACTTTTCAGGAAGCAACCCGAGAAGCCTCTACACCCAGAATATGATTTACAGTGTATCAAACCTGGCACAAAAACCACCTTTCACAATAGAACCAAAAATATGCACAATTCCAGCTCATGATTTCACAAATTTTCTTGTGACGTTCTCTCCCATCTCTCAGTCCGTTTATTGTTACGTATTAAAATCGAACATAACCTGCCTCCACCCATCATTAAAGGAATTGGAAATAGACGTTACGGGAGAAAGTAAAATGTCTAAGTTTTATATTGAAATAGGAGATAGCAGTGACATTCCTTACGTTCCTAAATCTAGCTCAACTGCGGAAGATATTAAGATAATTGAATTTGAAAGTGTTGGAATAGGAACTGTTTGCACCAAGTAAGTCTGATTTTATTTAGTGTAATTTTAATATAAATTATGTTGCTTTCAATTTAAAAAAAAGAATATATATTTCGCAACCCATAATTATTACTAACCAATAAAATGATAACTTTTCACATTCATTCCAGAGTTTGTAACTTAGTTAACTGTTATGAAGAATATGTCACTTTCAAATTTGAACCGGAGCCCGAAAACACCTTCCCGAGTTTTTCGTGCAAGAATGCAACTGGAACAATGGAACCCGTCAAAAAATTTGAAGTTGTTTTTAAATTTGTCCCCTCGCACTTTGGTCGTTTTGAAGAAAAATATGTCTTCTCTATGGAAGGCAAACCATTTAAAACTACCTTCATATTAATAGGAACATGTAAAGAGGCAACAGTGTTCTTTACAACGCCTCACATTACACTGCCCAATACAATAATGGGTGCTGATTCAAAAGGACAACTGGTGCTAAGAAACAAAGAAAATTTAACGCTAGGATTCAAAATTTTTAAGGAAAGCTTGACGAGCTTTTTTGGGGATGAGAAGTTAGTGGCCTCGCCTATGAGTGGAAAAATCCTCGCAAAAAGTGACAAGGTCATTAAGTAAGTAGTGTTTTAGTGTTTACTTGCAGGTCTACTACTACATATTCAAAATGTTCTATTACTTTAATCATAGCATTACGTACAATGCCAAAACGGACGGTTACTTCAATTTTCTACTGAAATGTACATTGGAAAAGGCTCATCCCATTACCGCCTCTGTATCTGCTGGCTGCTTAGAAATTCGACCAATGTTATGGTATTTCAAAGAAGGTAAAAAATTTGTAATGAGCCACCAACAAGAAAACGTAATCGAGTTGGGAAATGTAAGCAAATGTAATTAATTACTGGTTTTGTCATTGCAATGTTTCGATATTCAGCTTCCGCTGCGTAAAAGCACCGGCTTGAAAATAATCGTTCAAAATATGGGAGACGCTGGTTTCTACTACAAGTGGAATTTGCTCAACAAAGAGATCAAAACGGTTTTAAATGTCACCTTACCAGAACAAACATATGTAGAGAGATTGAACGATTCAACGGCATTTGTTTACTTCGAACCTTTAACGGTAAAGGAAAAATTGAGTTTCAAGATTTCAATACAGGTAAGTAGAATCGGCACAGAGATATTTCTGTATCTAACCAAATTACGTTTGACAGATCTTGAATGGGAGAACCTACTTCATTCAGATACATGGAAGTGCAAAATGCGCCTTATGTAAATTTTCATTAACCACCTACGATTTCCACTATTGCACAGTACAGAGAAAAAATAGCAAGAGATATCATGCAGATTTGGATTTTAAAAATTTAGAACGTTCACCTGTTCTGTAAGTAACTATTTAATCTTCCTGTAGAAGTCAGTATTCAAAAATAGGGTAGGTAATACCACCTTATCTAGACAGGGTGCGGGCTTTGTGTTCCTCCAGGTGGTAACAGTTTAATGTTGTCCAAAACCGGAAAAACTCATATAAATTATGTTTACAAACTTCCACTTATAACAATAGTAATGTCCAAAATATTTTTGGAAAGATGCATTCGCTGTTATATTTTACCTTAAACTTCTTAAAATGTTAATAACACTAAAGAGTATATCTTAATTTTTCTAGCGTGGAGAACGAATTTGAAAACAACGCAGACCTAACCGTGGCTCTAAAGTCAGCCGTGGTCTCTCCGAATTCGTCTCTGAATATTCCGATTTATTTCCACCCGCAAAAAGCTGGAGTATACAAGTTTGACGTACCCTTGGTGGTGAACTCGAACAGTTACGACATAAGAATAAAAGGGGAAGCCGTATTACCGAACATACAGCTCATTAACATAAAGGATAAGTTTATAGATTTGGGAAAAATCAAAGTCGGTACTGTGAAGAAGTACACGTTACAAGTGGTGAATCGAAGTTTAGCAGTGACAAGGGCGTCGTTTAACACTAAATGGAACTTACCCTCTCAAAAACTGAGCGCGGAAATAAGTGATGCCGATGATGACATACCGATAGAAGTGCCTAAGCAAGTTTTAGTATTGACTTTTACAGTAGTGTTATCAAACAGTTAAACTCTAGAACAGGAATGAACTGACCTATTATCTAATTTAATGCATGACATTGCATTGATTTTAGCATCGAATTAAGATTTAAATTCTAGTTAGCTAATGGAAAAATTTTCATTACTCGGGCGGTATCTATTTTTTGATTTAGTAATGTGCATAACTGAAAAAGCCTGTTCACAATCAAATATTGATCCAAAAAGACTAGCGTTTGGTAATGCCGCAACGCTTCATTGGTCAGGACATCATAAAAACTATAAGCCCTGTTTTCGCTCTGAAATCTTTATGATCTCTTGACTCTAGAAGTATTTAGAGTTGTCTGTCTTTATGACTAGCTTTTGTTCCATGGCGTTCATGTTGTCGCTGGATCTACTGTAGTTATCTTAAACCTCACGAATTTTTAAATTTCCTTACATTTTTATATACGAGATTAATAGATCGCCTTAGAATTAATTTCCTTTTTGCAGACATCCGAAAAAGTCATCAAGTAAAAAATCTATGGCCAGTAACGTTACCACGGATGCATCTAGAATACAGAGTAATTTATTCAGGAAAAGTGAAGACACTATTCACTCTCAGTAAGATACAATTAGCTGCTATTGTTTAATCTCACACATCTTTTTGACAGATCGCCCTCATTGACATTTGAAGAAACTAATTATTTGAAGCACTGGATAACTGTATACCCGAAAGAGCCAATAGACATGCAGATAAATAAGAAATATGATTTGGTACTGGAATTCCAGGCTAAAAAAAGAGTATCGAAATTTTCAGAAAAGGTCAATATTTACATCGAAGTCAATATTTATAATAATATTAATTATTTCAGCTATTTTATGATGTCGATGGTATTATAGAAGCTTTATGCATCATCAAAGGATCGTGTATAGCCCCTCTATATTACTTAGATAAAAAAGTTCTAACATTCACTAATGTCGTTGTTGGTAACACAAGCTCCCAACAAGTATTACTAGTAAATAAAGGACACATTAACGGAACGTATGTAATGACATTTGTCACCTTGAATGTTTTCTCATTAATCCTATTACAGATACCACTGGACTTTCGAAGCAACTACAGATTCATTTTCGATTAACCCAGTGGAAGGCTTTTTACCTCAGAATTCTAAAAAAGTTATCACCGTCACTTTCGCGCCTAGGACGATCCACTGTCAGATCACATGCAAGGTACTGAATGTCCTAATTTCATACATACTCAAAGCTACATTTCAAATTTTAGTTACTTTGCCATATAACAAATTCGTCGACTTTGGAATTATTGTTGACAGGGAACTCCATTGAAATTCCCAAACCTATGTCGAAAATAAAGTTCAACTGTGCAATAGGTGAACAGGACCCAAAACAGATTCCGATCACCAATGAGTAAGTTATATCGCAGTGAAAATAAAATATTACTAACACTGAACATTTAGTATGCTTATTATGTGTACATGAAAATTAAATAAACATTTTCATGAGTTCAGTGTTGGAATGGTTAGAAAAACATGGTGTTTAACTTATTGTAAGCATTCCATTATCTTTCTCTTACAGTACCAATACGCCCTGGACAGTTATTGCAATACACTCACACCACTTTTGGATTATACCAAAATATATCGAACTACCACCTCAAATATGTTCATTTGTAAACATAAATTATTCGCCTACCTACTTTTTGAAGGAAGCAGTTGTAAAGGTAACTGGTCATGTCTTAACACACAAATAATAACAATAACAGTGTTGTCATTAGGATACCTTATATTTGAAAATACCCAATGGTCAAGTAATGGTTTATGAACTAGAAGGTACTATTCAGCCACCTCCGCCAGCTGATAAAATCTACAGGGAAGTACCATGCAAAACATGGTATACCGAGGTATTGACCATCGAGAACAGAAGAAATACTAAGCGGTGTTATAGAGTCACTACTAAACTAATCGGAAGTACAACTTACAAAAGTGTATACAAAGTTGATGGATTAGAAATGATAGAAGTTCTTCCCAATAGTTCTAAAAAATACTCATGGCGTGTGTTCATCTACAACGAAATACATATGCAGTTCAAAGTGAGTAGTACAACATAGTAAGTAGATTACAATAAATTACTAAGTGGCCCCCACTCCATTATTTCCAGATTTTTCCTCCCAATATCAGTTATTAATATTAATCCTACTGTTTAAATTGCTCTCATCTAGTTTCTCATTCTACATATTAACTAATTACAAGTGAAGATAACAATGTTTATTTTATACCAGGTTATTTTCACAAACGACAACTTGCATGAACAGATCTTTTTCGACATACAGATATTTCCCTTGCCTGCATTACCATTGACAACTGTATGTTTATCAACTTCTGTAAGGACAAAGGTTAATACTGTAATCAAGTTGAATAATCCATTGAATGTACCAGTGAAATTTTATATAGAATGTGATATGACAGAAGTCACTTTTGAAAAAATAATTACAGTAAATGAGTTTTCCGGGGTAAGTAGTTAAAACTGATATTAATACACTGCTGAACCTCGTGTTGTCTTTTAAATGAACACTAGTAACCGTCATGATATTTTTCCTTAATTTTACTTGTATCATTCCAGTATAATTTGCAAATAAATTACTTTCCGCTGATAAGTGGAACTTTTATGGGTAAACTGGAAGCCAAAAGTGATGAGCTGGGATCATTTATATACACATTAAAGTTGATTGCAAAACCACCACCCTTAGAGGAAAGGATGACATTTGAGGCTGAATTGGGAGAAAAATGTACAAGCTTCTCAGAATTAAGGAATATTTTCGAAACCTCCCTTGAATTAACTGCCATGGTAAAATCTTTCACAAACAACTAAGTTTTTAGTAGTAACTAAATATAATTTCAGTTTGACAGTCCGGCGTTCTCAATGGAGAAGCCATTGGTAGTGTTACCAGGAAGGACAGGCAAATTTTATGTAACCTTTGAACCAAATAATATTGGTGTTTTCCAAGCAACAGCTAGGTTAACGTCACCTAACACAGGAGATTATTTGTGGGTTGAAAAATTTGTAAATTATCTTATAAAAAGTTTGCTGTTTCAGCTATCCTTTGACGGGAAAATGTACTCTACCGACGCCCAAAGGACCTATCTATGTTAAATCTGACGGATCAACATTTGTCACTTTCAGAAACCCCTTCCCTGAAAACTACAGATTCGTATTTGACTTAACGTCTCCATATTTTAGAGCAAATCCACAGTCAGAAATAATCGATTCTAAAAATAGCATTAAAATCATGTTAACTTTAATAAAACCGAAGAGCACAAACTTTCCTCCAGTTACAGGGCGATTAATCATTACTTGTGACCATGAATCAAAAGGAGATGTAAAATGGATATATTATTTACAATCATATATGTAATATACAACTGTAAAACTATGTAGTTTTTAGTTTAGAATATAAAATATAAAGATGTGTGTTTTATGTTCAACCCGGAAGTGTTTTAAATCAATTACTTAATGATTGAGATGGCAAAACAAGTTATATAACTTCGAAACAATTTTACTACATGACCTACATCACATCACTGTATGTTAGGAAACCTTTTTAATAAGAGATTGATTTGTCTTGGAGACATGTTTCTCTCACCAGGCGACAGAAGACCTTTAGCTTCTTTGTCGTGTCTCTGCTTCTTAGCTGTCATAAAATCCTTGACACATTTTTGGAAGGCGTTGATTTCTTTTGAGCAGGGCTGTTGACTGAACTCACTCTCCTTCAGGCAGGCGAACATTAGGGACATTTCATAGATACAGCAAACATCGGATTCCTTATTACCCTTTCCAGACACTTTAGGTTTCAGTTTCAGAGGTAGGATCTCTTGGAAGGGGACCGGCTCTTTTTGGGGCAGCCTGGCCGCCATTAAAGCTGTTAAGATCCGCATTTTGGTTATTTATAAACTGAAAAATAATTCAATTTAGTTAATAACAATCGTGCTTTTTTGTACACATAACCATAAAATATTAACTCTTCAGAATAGACACAAATAAACATATAACAGCACGATCTAATTAATTACCTGGGTGGTGCGCACCTCAGTTTGCAGGTAAGACACAGAAAGGGTGTAAATGATATTAAAAAACAGCCATAAATAAGTTTTAAACAACTGAAGCTCAACGCAACACAGACAAGTTCGACCACCACAGAACATATGCAATCATAGGTAACAACCACAAAATGCATACCTTTTGGAGGGGACACCCTATAAACGTCAACATCAGGGAGGAATTTTAAATTGAAAACTAGGGTACAGGAAATATGATACTTGATATATGCCAGGGATTTACCACTTAATTACAGTAAATAGCTACATAAAAAAGTATAGGATGCAACACCGTTTAAATAGGTCACCCTAAATGTAAAATAAGTATAGGTGAAATAATTAAAGAATTAAATTAAATAAATTAAATTAAAGAAATAAATGAAATAATTAAAGAAGTTATTATAAAATTACTGTAAAGCAGTACTGATTTAACATTATTGGTTATCAGATTACCCATATAATAACTAGCATTCAGGTTGGAACGTAGAATCTGGTAATATCTTTAATATAACACCGTGTGTAATCAATCAGTTCCTAACTTACCGAAAATAAATTATTTCCATTGTATTTCTATGAGTAATTCAAACCTAGACGTGGTTAAGACTGAAACAATCTAGCCATAATACTATTGGTTAACTAATATCTGCATACATTAGAGTTCAATGGAATATAGTTCAAAATTCGAAATTCGCGCTTTAGGAATAGAACCTGTTGATCATGTCACATTGCCAGATTTTAAACTTTATCTCGAACATCGAATGGTCAATAATGCATATTTGTATCTTGAAAATAAATGGCATGAATAGTGCATAAATTTGCACCTTCCACATAATGAATTACAAATGGCACGTTATTATTATTAGTATTTATCACACTAGTCAATGCATCTTGAGTTGTTAAGACCGCTGTAGATTTTGCTTAACCCTAAGTATGTTTAACGTCTCTTTTCTTAAGTATTGTACTATTGTTGTGTATATAGCACATAACCGCATATATAATAGTGCAAATTCTTCATTTCATTAATGAGGGCTACCGAAAATGCAGTAAAATCGATCCCTTTCGATCCGGCATCATCGCCCGCAAACCAATGGCCGATAATGTCATTTCTGCAATGGCTGGTCCTGAGGAAAACTTGGTTTAACTGTTTCTCACTTTTTGTTTATAATTATCACATAACCGAAACGCAGTAAACGGTCAGACGATCGCGGTTCGACAGTTGTTGACCGTGGAATTATGGTGGGCGGCGTCCTCGTCCGGAATATTCATGTAAGAGCTGAAAGTATGTGAGAAAGAGAGCAGAGAGGTCTCGAAAAATGGCATTCCTGTGCCCGGTCAGGATCAGGCGAGGCAAAAAGAAAAAATGTAGGTATAGTTAGGTTAAAGCCTGAAGGCCACGATCACGTCATTGGGTGTCTTTTCCAGCTTCCAGCGTCGACCTGGAGAAGGAACTGGCGAGGTCCAACAATGGGGTGACCTCAGGCATGGGAAGAATTACAGGTTCGGCTAGTATAGAGACACTCGTTAGGGTCGGCATTGAGAAGGAGCATGGCCTCTCCCCCGACAGCAAGATGGTTGTACTGCACGATTTCACACCTTGTGTCGATGATGAACTAGAAGTCAAAAGGGGACAGGTAAGGAAGATCTGTGTACCAATACTGGTGTCACTCATTGACGTATTTTACCATAGCATTCATAAGGGACTTTTTCCAGTTGTATAGCCATCTGCTGCTATACACTTCCTATAATGATCATTAATTCTACCCTCTGCTATATTTATGTGCTTGATGTCATTTGAGGATCCAGTGGGCAGTCAGAAAATCATTGCTCCTCTGTTTATCATTATTTGCTTGAGCAATTTGACTTTGTTGCTCTTGCTCCTATTGTTTTCTTCTTAGCTCGATGTTGGGAACCTCCACTTAGAAGTAGTCCTAATGCTCTTGATTTTGTTTACTTTATCAAGTTCAGTATAACTCCTGTTTTCTATATAAACAGGATATAATGGTTTACTTTGGATTTACTCTATACTATCTCTATTCACTACTCTATTCAGTGTTAATAAGTATTCAGAAATACATGTATTTGGAATTGTATTTTAAATACCTTTAATGTATTTAAATATGTAAGCTTCATTTGTATTTACTGTGTTTGTAAAATACATTACGATACATTTCTCTGCAATGTTGAGGTCTTTCACTTGCTTATCTTTTGTACATTTACCTCAAAATAAAACTTTCCCTTCACTTAAACTCAATCAGTGGATGATTTCACATTATCTACTGATGCAGGTAGAAACTTTCTATGTGGTGCTCGCAGTTATTCTACAAATTGTTTAATATCCTACCCTAATGTTACTTCGACCTTTATGGGCTACCATTTCACTTAAAAGTATTTTTAACAACACTGACTTAAATCAAGTCAGGCTGACCATGTGATCAGTTAAGATACTTTTTATAATGTATGATTTAAGAGTATGCATTGTCTGTCTGAGCTTACTGTCCATGTAATATTGTTGATTAAATAAAGAAGCACTTCATGTTGTCTTCCACATAAAAATTACAGCACTCTATTAATCTGTATACATGTATAGTATAATTGGTTTTGCAACATTTATAGTTACACCATCAGATGGATAGTTGATTCTCAATAAACCTTTCCGCATACTATATTGTGATTTCTGCCTGAAAAATAGGCCAATATAACAGACCATGAAATATTATTTAAGTGGACTTTTTTACAGCAATTTGTTTTTTGAAAATGTCTATTGTACAAAGTATATGATCTCTAATTAGAATTTCTTCAAATTCCTCACGTTTTCCAAATGGGCTCCATTGGTTCAAAAGCAGGACCTTATCCCTCCATGCCGTTTTGATGTATTTTGTTTCAGATTGTTAATATCCTATACAGAGAAAACGATTGGGTCTATGTGATCGGATTAGATACAAGACAAGAAGGTTTCATACCGTATTCCTACTGCACACCGTACAATAATCACCTTGCAGAACTTGCCATTAAGAAAAAACTTCCCAGGGAAGCTCATCTAGCCTCTGGGGAAAGTTTGGAGACAAATCATGACTGGTAAATCAAATAATTATGGTATTGAACGAAGTCTCAAATGCAGTTTTGTTTTTCAGTGATGGGGCTGGTGTGGACACGAGTGACTGTGATTCCCTCGGCAAGAAACATGGGACAGGTGCCGCCTCGCCGATTAGTATCCATTCTGAACCTGATATGATTCCTTTTTCAAAAGATCCCTCCGGTAGATATATCGTACTTTATACTTTCATAGCTAGAGACGAAAATGATGTTTCAGTGGAAAGAGGAGAGTTTGTCACAGGTAAAAAATTTATTTTGGTTGAAAATGTAATAGTTGCTTTAAAGCTTTATTTTTTAGTTCTTAACAGAGAGGATCCAGATTGGTACTGGATTGTGCGAAGTGATGGCCAAGAAGGTTTTATTCCTTCTGGATTCGTCTATCCAGCTGATAATGTGATACAGGGTAATGTTCAATTATTTATTTATTTGTTTATTAGAGATATAATGTAACATAAGGTCTTCTACTACTACTACTTCACCTTTTGGATATAGCTAACGTGACATGATTCTGAGATAACGAACTGTCAGTCATCTAAACTCAATATAATAATTTGACTGACCAAAAATCCCTCTAATCCATGGGTCATCTTTTTAGCAGCTATTAATTTTTTCAATTCGAACTTACTAAATTGGAAAAGTATCATTATTATAAACTGTATGTAAAAGAATGTTACTATGAATAGATTTAAAAACATTTTCATACAAATTGATTACAACGTAATTGCACGAAGTCATTGATGAGATAATTACCTTTCAAAAATTCGTATTGCACACTGGAAACCCCAGCTTTTACAACTTCTTCAGTTTATGATGTAACATCGGCATAATCATCAGATTTCCTGTTGAAGACGCGATATACAACGCCCCAAGTAACACCTTCTTACAACCAAAATGCCCAAAAATATTACTATAAATTGATTGCATGAAGTCGAAATAAATGATTTGTAATTTATTCTGTTAAATCTTTAACAGGTCATTTGAACACAGGAGCACAGAATGGCGCTGGCACTTTTCCGAACTCATCAAATCCACATCCTCTGACCTCCTCCACAGCAGACGATCTCCGCTATCACGGCACAGAACTTGTGATGCTCTATGATTACAAAGCCCAGGCCCCGGACGATCTCACTGTAAGACGGGGCGATTGGATCTATGCGGATCTCAACAATCAGACCGTCGATGGCTGGTTGTGGGCATACGCGCCCAAGACTAGAAAGTATGGGTTCATTCCGAAGGCGTATGCCCGACCTCCGGCCATGACCAGTTTGTGAATGGTCCTAATCAGGCAGTATTTATTTTTTGGATTCAATACTCATGTTAGTATCGGTAAGTATGTACTAATGTATGAAATGCTCACGTACTTAAAATAAATGCCAGTGCTGGCTGGTAAAGGTTGGTAAAGCTGCGGAAGTCAACTATGCCTTAGCATTGTTTGTATCTCGTTTCAAAAGCATTTTCACTGGTGATAAATCCCGCAGGTATTTGATTTGCATAAATGGTTGATTTTTTTATCAGGCGTTGTGTGAACTTGCCAAAATTTTTGCATATGAGTGCAGGGTTGTATTGCTTGGCAATGTTTTCCTGTTTTTATTGCTCTTTTTGCATCTATCCTTCATTTGTCTATGGGCGACTCTACTCACATTTACTGAAAATTTCAAGACTATTGTCCAAAACATTCTGAAACCCAACCGTAAGGTCTATGAGTACCATAATTTTGGAAGATTATTCGAATCACACAGAACTTACAAACATACAATTAATATTAATATCAAATTTAACGACTTAATACATACTTTCGTGGTTTTAATATCGCTAAAAAGTTTTAAAATTGTTTTTAATGCATTTAATAAAATACTGCTTTAACATAAGTATGTATTCTCATATATTTTTTAAACTATTGGTATTCATAATACCTTTATCATGGACATGTTTCTCGTTATTCTATGATTGATGTGATTTAGATAAATTACTGAAAAGTTGTGAATTTAAAATTTACATCTAAAAAGTATTAAAAATGATGTGCAAATTTGCCTAAATTGGCAGATGTATTAAACATTACTATTATTAAAACTTTATATTAATAAGTGCCACTAATAAAGTTTATGCTCAACTTTTATAGTTTATAGATTTGTATAATTTTTCATACGGTTTTATATTTTTGTAAAAAGTATTTTATTCAAACCAAATAAAATTTTCATATTTTTTAATTTCTGTTACATATACTTTACCTCCAAATAAATCATCCTAAAAACGTAGGAGTAGTGTTCGTTTGCAAATTTTCTTGTATAGAAAATATTGAAAATAGTTTTTTCTACTTCGACGCCCAACGATAATCTCGAAACGTTTTGAATACACTGGGCAATACTATCTCTAGATACAAAATATGTAAGTCGGTTTTACTCGAGTGAAATGGATTTTGAAAATATATTCCACTAACATTTTAAAAGAATGTTTGTGAAAGAAAATACTAAGTCACAGGGAACGGAAGATATATTTTTAATAATAGTTATAACCCATCAATGTAAATAAAATATATACAAATCTAATACTTAAAATAATAAAAGCTTTTGAAGTACAACTGGCGTAAATTTATAATGACTGATAATAATCGGATATGACCTGCCAAGCCTTGCTTGCCATGAAGCCTTCTGGAGGCTCTTCTCCAGTTCTTGCAAACTCTAAAAAAAGTCAGAAAAATAAAATCAATTAAACCAATTCGAAAATCCAAAGGTTGTATGTTTGATGTCTTATTTGTACCATCATTTTTAAGGAAATTAACAAACATCTTACTTCTCATCCTGGTTCCAGAGATAAAATCAAACTCATCTTTACGGTTTGGATCGAAGAAAGCCATTTTCTTATGCTTAACGTCATAGGCTGCAACTCTAAACGGAATTATCTCTAGGTGTTTCAGCCCAGGAGCCATCTTCAGAACCAGACCACCATGTGTGGGGTCATATAAGTTACCGTCAGGGGAAGCGTCTTTCCCTGCAGGATGAGGAACACCTGCAGGATCTCTTCCGACAATGTAATGATTTGCTCCGGCGATCATCCGGGCTTTTGCATGCCACTGGACCTCCGTCGGTCCAGCGTACAGCATCGGACTGGGGAAAATAGCCAGGACCGTGTTGTTTTTATCGAGTATGTTCTCCTCCAGGACCGCCTGGTGCTGATGCATTCTCACTTTGAGCGGGACGTCATCGTCCTTCGTCCATCCACCTAAAGGATGTAATAGTAATACTGGTTTCTTGTAGCCTCTCTCTTTTAGTTGCTTATGGGTGTCTGTCATCAAGAGAGCGTGTCCATTATGGATTGGATTCCTTAGCTGGAAAGCGAAGACCGCATCCGCTCCCAATTCTTTGAATTTGTTACAGAGCTGGTTCGGCGTCAGGCGGTATTCGTCAAGCCCATCGTCCCATTTTATTGGTTTTATCACTTCCAAGTCTCCCCCCATGAGCCAATCGCCAGACTCGTAGATGAGCTGAAAGAAATTCAATTGCAAATGGTATGAATAATGAAGTTTCACTTTAATTTGAACTGGAAATGGTACTAATCTCTGATTTAAGCAGCCTACTCTTTACGTTTCAAGATTTATTACAATACTATTTGCTCACCTTGATGTGTGGATGGTCTTTGTGATTAGTTCCAAATTGTCTGGTCACCCTCTCTTCCTTTCTGTGGTAGTAAATCTCTGGATCATTCAGGATAGCGTACAGCTCGCCCTTATGATATAGAGCGACAGATTTGCAATCTTTCAATTTTTCTTTATCATTGGTTGATATAGGCAGTACTATCGGAATGCTCTGACTTATGTAACTACCTTCATGCTCCAAGGTGTTAAAGTGTAGGACCTGAAAAATATCACGTAGAAACAAAATGAAATTAGTGTAACCATTGGTTTATAATTTTGTAAGAAGTACAATTTTGAAAAAATAATATCAGGTACTCTGAAAATTTGATTCATGTAAGAGAGAAACTTCCCAAGGGATGGGTTTAAACAACTATCATACAGATGTTATCGTTTTAATAAATTTAGGAAGATGCTAAACTCCATTAAATAAAATGAGTGAATATATTTTAGATTCCTGAACCCCTTTGATAAAGCTAAGAAGGCAGTCTTTCTATATTAGAACACACTCGCATAAAGCTGTTGTGAGATATCAGTGGATGACTTTTGTACCTACTTACTTAAGTAGCTACTTCAAACCAGTTAAGGTAATCCCCAGGATCACCTAACTGAATTACAGTTATATTTTCTATTAGATGTTCTTCATGTGATTGCCTTAACAGAGATTAATTTAATATTTCTTACATATTATTATCTATAGATTTCTAATTGATATTTTGAATAGGGGTTATTTTACAAAACAAAAAAAGTAAGGATCAAACTGACTTATAACCGCCAAGCAATTTAACTCTCCCTTTCTCTAGTCGTTTATTTCATTAATTGAAGCGTCGTGATCTTACGATTCATGTTGTGGTATTCATGATTAACCCACTGGAAGTTAATATTCGGTTAATACAGCCAGCCAACTGAATTGTAGATATACTTTTCCATTACTTATTCATTTAGCAGTCTGTTTCAACCAGATTATTTAACAGGGGGAATAATGTGAGGTCAAAAACTGACTTGTAATTAATTAGTTACCTAAAACTGGTCGAAATTTGAATTATAACCAAAAATTTCTTTTCTTTCATATTAAAACTGCTAATTATCAGCATGAACAGTACGAAATACTATACTAATTAATCTATACCAAATAAATTATGAAATTAAGTCGGTTAATCCTCGGTTAAAACACCTGACTAACTGAATTACAGTTCTATCATGAATTTTGGTTGGATTATGTTTTAACCAAAAATTAATTTTACGATTGATTAATTTGATATCAAAATATCAAGTCGTATCAAATAATCACTCAAAATCTAATCACACCCGGAAGTTGCAATGACCAAACATGGCGATTTTTCATATTACAGTTCCTAATTGCCGATTCTCATTCGAGTGCAATAAAATGTTCCTTTATTTTCAAGGTCTCCGTCAGTTTCGAAGCAAACTAGACTTCTTCGAAATCAAATAACTTTTTGTTTACCTTTCGCACTCGTTTTTTGCAGTGAAGGGCTCCTACCGCGCAAACTCGGTAGCGTCGAACAGTGACAAGTTGCGGCACTAAACGCTTTTTGATGTGCGATAACGCCGTGGTACTTTGGCTTAACGGGTTGTGAAATAATTCGCCGGTGTAATTTTAAAATTTCGGTGTCGGAACTATCGGTTTATTATTCAAATTCGTAGTGACAATACTTTTAAAACATTGTGATTAAAGTGTTGGTGTAATTCGAGAGGCCCGAGCGATCAAGAGAATTCGTCACAAGGTAGGATTCTTTAATTGAAATTGAAAATGTCGTTTAGCATGCCCAGGAGGAAGGACGCGTTTATTCATGACTGTTAAAAGCAACAATTATTTATAAACTGTTGATATAAGGGTAGTTGTAACAGAGATTGCCTCAAATAGGACATACAAAGTGCAAAATGGACCGTCATTGCGAAAACGGAAAATTCTTAGTACAGAATTGATCATATTCCTGATATTTCATCTTAGAGTTGTTTCAGTAAACATCTTGAACTAGTTTCATTCAAGAAACGTCCTATTTTAGTTGACAAATGTATTTCAATTTCTGGATTGAATTGACTGAAATCAGTACTTGTTTGGAGAAACTCCTTTGCAAGTCTTGCGAAAATTAGTACTAAAAATCATGTAAAAAGTAATACTAACTTATTTTAAATCATATTTATTACACAGTGCGTCCCACATGAACTGATGATTTGAATACTGAATACTATGGTATCAAATCACAAATGTTGTTCGTTTTTGTTTCCGTAGTGTTTTCAACAGATTTTTTATAAAGACAACCCTTTGGTTTGTCTACTATATATTCGATTTTTATAATAACAGTGCAAACATGTTGGTACCTTTCTCAAACAAAACAAAAATCTCGTGACACTACCATAGAATTTATGTTTTATCATTTAAGATGCAATTTTGTATACAACTGTTCCACATTTCATTTAAACACACTGAGAAGTAATTTGTTAAAATTCATCCCTAAGGGGTGATCAGAAGTATTTATGAAGTTTAAAGCTTTTCTTCCCTCGGTGTCGTCCACTTATAGAAAGTTGGCGACCATCATGTGGAACTCTTCTCTATTCTGGGTACACCACATAAATGTAGCAATGTTACGAATGTTGAATCATTGCCAGAGATTCCTTGTCCATGAGAATCTCTTCCGATATAGCCCTCTCCTTCTTCCATTTTTCCTTCAATTATAACTTGTAGGAGGATATACTTATCGTTTCCGAAGATATGTGACGGAAGAAAGGAAGAAGGAAACGGAAGAAACGTTTAATCACGTTTCTATAACCTAAACTATTTTTCGATTTGACTTACATGTAAAAATTCTTTCTCCCTCATGAATCCTTTCAAAGGATAAGCCCAACCTTCGCTAAGTACTTGCACCCATTGTAAATCAACAGTCCCAATCTCAAGTTTTGGTAAGTCTTCAGCATTGTTTAATACTTTTTTTAAGTTGTGCTCAGGAACAAACAATTCTGGAATGTATTTCCCCGGGAAAACTGTTTGATTCTGGTCTATGTCCATGTTTTTCGGTAAAATCCCCTGAAATAAAGAATTTTTATAAAGAAACGTCCATGTTCCTGCTATACCGCCAAAAAGAAGAAGAATGGAGATTAAAATTTGCAATTAGCTCGATGCACGTGAAAGTTTTTCCCAGACAACTATTTTTTCTTCTGAAATGGAATAAATAAGTGCCATCTCATCGAAGTTAGTGTGCTTTTCAATCACCCATTCTTTTTCTAATCAGGTATCAAAATTACATTTTCCGCAAGCATTTCGAGCACCAAATCCACGCTCTCCCCAACCTTGAGGTTTGCCGTCTTAAGTACCAAGTCTGGATGTTCAGGTTTCTGGTACTCCTGATCAATCCCAGTAAACTTCTTGATCAGCCCCTGCCTCGCCTTCTTGTACAGCCCTTTAGTGTCCCTCTGCTCGCAGATCTCCAGGGGGGTGTCCACAAACACTTCAAAGAAACGCAGATCACTCTTCTCATGAATTTCCTTCGCCATCTCCCTGTCCGCGGTGAAAGGTGACACGAAGCTGCACAGGCAGATGAGACCTGCGTCGGCAAACATCTTAGACACCTACAAAATATGTTAAGGGAAATGTTAGGGACATCGAATGATCAGACATAATCTCACTATAATATAGCTTGTAGATGTTAAACTAAGACAGAATTTATCTGAACTTAAGCTCCTTTAATTGCCGTGGCCTATATTCCACATCTTACTTTTTGTTTTCATGAGATTCATATAAATGCTATATTCACTCTTTTTTCTGCACATTCCGAAATAGGATTATTATTTTTTGCTTGTTATTAGTATTATTAATGACAGAATAATTTTTGGAGAGAAATCTTGCCTCAGCTACACGCCTGATGTTCTCCTGTCTGTCCTCTTCAGAGAATCCCAAATTTTTATTCAAGCCATGCCTCATGTTGTCACCATCCAGACTGTATGAGGGTATGCCGTGGCTCACGAGGTATTCCTCCAGGTTGAAGGAAATAGTAGTCTTTCCTGCTCCGGATAGACCAGTGAACCAAATGGTACATCCTCTGAATTTTCTATCGTTCGCTAGGCCGATGATTTTACTTCTCTTGTCCCTGGAGACGTGCTGGGATTGCAGTTTGACGTTGGTTGCTTTTTGGACATTCTGCGATAAGAGGACTTGATTAATTACAATTATTTGGATTACTTAATTTACACGTTCCTCAAACTGTTGCGTAAATCAGATTAATTAACAACCATATCTAATCTAAAGCACATAACAGCTGAAGATTTACTAATGATCTTAAATTAAATATTGCGTATGCATATAACTTTAAAGAAATGCTACAGTGTTTTAACATTTCTTTTAATTACTTTAAAGAGAATTACGTTTTATTAATCTTTGTAAATGTAACCGCAATTGTTATGTTCTTATCAAACCGATAGGAAAAATACACTTAATATTTACTATTACGTATTGTACTCCTACGACAAGTACATCATGAAAAATCTTAAATTAGTAATCATATATACAATCTACGCAAAAGATAATTAGGGATTTGCATAAAATCTTTACAAGCTGTATGTATTGTATTATATATTGTTGTTACAATTGCATACGTTACAATGTATCTATACAGCGTGTCCTACGTTTTTTGCCCAACCAATATGTTCGAAATGCGATGTTATGAAATTAAAAAAAAAATAGTTATAGGCTTTAGTTATATACTTTGAGCGCACTCTTAATTGTTATTATGGTTAATTCGTTTCGTAAAAAAAAGGAAAGCAGAATAGTTTACTTCTTATTTTAAACCCTTGTATATACAAGGGTCTAATTTAATCAATCTTGATTAAAATTTTATTTCATTATGTAAGGAGTAAATGGAAATTTAAGAAACAGTTGTTGAAATAATTGTTTCTATTGACTCATACTTTAGAAACTAATTCTAATTCAGATCACATAAGTACGCACAGTAGCATTTTGTAAATTTATTGCAAATTATGTGATTATAGGACTGACTAAAGGGAAAATGAATATTCCTTGTTCTAATTAGTAATTTTTTGTAGTTACACACTCATTTTTTTTCCATTTTCTGAATGTATTTGCAATTTCTTTACAATATGAAGTTTTAAACAAATTACAGAAGTTTATTAGAGGCGAGCTCTATTGGCAAATAGAAT
This sequence comes from Cryptocephalus primarius, assembly GCA_963576515.1. NCBI lineage: Eukaryota > Metazoa > Arthropoda > Insecta > Coleoptera > Chrysomelidae > Cryptocephalus > Cryptocephalus primarius. The sequence continues at coordinate 13,444,972 of OY754942.1, read as the reverse complement.
TTAATGTAGGATTTTTCACTTTTCTTCGATTTACCAAAGAAGTTCCCTTCGAAAGTCCTTTGGAGCGTCTCTTTTGCTTTCTTCTTCTGATGAGGACGACTGATATAATCACATAAATTAGAATCAACTTTTAAATACAAATATTAACTTTCTTTAGGGAAGAAAAAACTTCCACGATGGATTTTGTAATTATGGGGCCCATTAAACTTTTACAAACACTTTCCTACCTCAACGAATCTAATTGATTCCTCTAGCAACATCACAAGTGCACTTTCTACCCGCGAACTGATTCCATACTGAATTCGCGGAAGATCACGGTTCAGCGGTGAAAGTTACTCGTCACACTTTGCGGAATATAATTATCATAAAAATTACATAACAATTAATATTGCATCCGTCCTTCGAACGTGAAATTTTGTTTAAAAAAATTCAAAACTTGGTACTCACATCGTCTTCCATTTTGCCGGTGACGCTTCTACTATAAACCTGACAGAATATGAGAGATTGTAGAAACTTTTATATAAGTAATTTAACGCTTGTATGAACATTAGAATTTGCGAGGGTCAGAGGCGCGCAGGTGAGAATTAAAAAAACTTTAATCGACATATAACGGGATCCAAAGCGTTTTATGCATGATACTTCCATGGAAGTACAAAGGTTCATTAAACATACCTATCGAAATAATTTAAGTAACATATCTTTCAGTGAGAAAAGAGATTGCACGGTAATAGTAACACATTACAGTAAATATGGAATTAGACGGAATTAAGAGTTGATCGAACATATCTATCGAAGTAACTGGAATATTGTATTTAACAATGAAAAAAAAGCATTGGAAGTGTCTAAACTTAAGAATTTCTAGTTCGATGAATAACTTATTGAACTTCTTTCATTCGATTTATTTGTTAGTTCAAAATATTCTGATTTTTATATAATTTGGGCACATTTTACTTATCTCAGTATTGTAATCATTCCAAAAATTGTAAACCGAGATAAATTTTTTTGAGTTTTTGGGGTCCTCCTGTAGAAGAAACATATTTTTCGAATTTGGAGTTTTGGATGTGGAAGTAAATTTATTAAAATTCTTTGGAACATTCGTCATATTTACTGGAGTCCTTTTTAATTTTTGGTGAGTGAAAATGGTAAGACCATTTTGATTATACTCTACAGTTATAAAGTACAAGGCGAGATATACTAATTGATATACGTAGTATATCTGAGAAATCGCTCTAAAGGGAGTTATGATTGTTTTAAATTTCATACACTTGGTGATCTATATACAGTGAGATCAAAACTTCTTTTTTCATGAACTCGAAGCTTTGAAAGGAAATCTTGAGACCGGTCGATTTTATATTTTAAAATCCCATATTTTTTACCTACAAAAATGTTTTCGACTTATCATAGATTTTTCTACTTATAACATTTTTTTTTAAATGGAGTACCCCATTTTGTCAAAAGGGTTAGGATGCGAAGGGTGCGATGGGTCGGGTTAAATTTCCATGTTGAGCAGCTGCTCATTATTAACTCATACTTAAATTATTACTTTTTATTCATATTATCGTATCAAAATTTGACAACATGCAATTTTACTTATAATAAAAGTTGAAAAATTATGTTGAATGGAGCATGACCGAAAACCATTTCTTATGTCGAATCATAAATATATTCCAGGGCTCCTATTTCTACGCCATTGTTTTACTGCAGCAATATCTAAATAAATAATTTAAACGAAATAAAATTGGCCGTGAATTAAATTTTTTTTTGTACTGATAAGACGAGGAACCATGTTGTGATTTCATTTTTTTACGGGATGGTTCCGAGAAGGAAACCAAAGGTCAAGTGAAAGGGAACTGAGGGAAAAACGATAATTTTTTCTTGTTCTATCGATTCGTTCCGCTATCTTTAGGAAAAACTTGGCATGCCCATTACGTTAGTCATTGAATTTATACACAATAGATCAAATGCGCAAAAATTGCAATTTTTTTTATTTACACAAGGTTTAGCAGCTATATAAAGTGTTACTGGTTTTCTTTATCAAATCTTATCAAAGGAATTAGTGTTTTATAGAATTCAAGCGTCTTAGATCAAACGCATGCAATCTTGTTGACTTTAGAATTGTAATTGTTTTTGGATTTAATTGTTAAAAAACGACCGACACGTGTCAGTTTATGATTTTATAATCTTTATTGGACAGATTATTACACACAACCTTAACGATTCTTGTTTACACCTACAAATTAAACAAAAAAAATAAATGTGTACTTATATTGACTAATTTTAAATCTCCTTCGGCCATTGGTGGCATCTGCGCAAAAAAATGTTCCTGGAACTGTACTCATTTCCGGGAACCTTTTTATCCACTTTACTAGAGATGGGCAAAACCAATGTCAAAAAAATTAACACCTATCGTAAATAATTTGCCCGCATTCATTCACACAGCAAGCAGGGCGGGACTGAAATTAAAATCTATAAGACAGAAACTGCATACGTATCATATATTTATTCGAGCCATCCACCATTAAGTGTCCCCCTTCGAGAATTCTCACTTACCATGTTTCCTGTTCGGCTGAGTGTCGGGGGATTTAACGAACGATTTTAAAGGAACAGAAGGAGCAGCATGGCATTAACCGCGGAACACCTACACCACTAATTCAATTCAAATCATCCTACCAAAAAAATACTGATCAATATTTCTATAACCTCTCGTGTGAAGATGTGCGAACCTGACAGCACAAAACATAACTGAACGTTTATCGATTTTTCGTATTTTTATTCGGCAGATAGAATTATTGATATGTTATCTGTATGTGTGTGTGGTTAATGTCGTGGCAATAATTCATTTTCAATATTTTAAATTTTAATTCTTTATTGTAACAGAAGATCATAATTATAAATGCTTATGTAACTAGCATTACGGTATGCTACGTGTATATACGTGGAGCCGAAGATTAGTGCAACTTTAAATCACAAAAAATCATCTGTAATATTTCTAACAAATAACTGAATCACCATCATCGATCAAAAATTTTAAGCTAACTCTAGTAATTGAGTAAATAGCACATTATTTGAACTCATCCACTAGTGATTTTATGATTACATCGTTGGTGCCATTGTTTTGATTGGTTACCTGCGGAAATTGACATCCGACAGGTCAGCAGCCATTTGGTTTGTTGTGGAGCTGTGCAGTGTGTCGTTTTTCAAGTGACAGTACAATTTTACAACTTATTCTTCTCATTTGTGTAAGTATGCATTAATATAAACTTATTCAGATAATTGACTATCCATATCTTCAGATTTTTCCTGAAATTCGTTGAAATGGCTGCCAAAGGTCGGGCCCCAGGGGCCTTCGAGGACCTATCTAATGTGGAATTCGAAACCAGCGAAGACGTGGAAGTCATCGAGAAATTTAAAAATATGAACCTCAGAGAAGAACTCTTGCGAGGAATCTTTGCCTATGGTAAGAAACTTTTATTCAGGGCGATTGTGAAAGGATCACATTGACCTCATAGGTATTCATAGCTTGTTCAGTAGAAATGGCCTCCAAAAATCACTTTGGATTAAACAGGGCCATTTTCTATTACTTCTGTTCCTAATGTATGCAGTTCTCATAATTTTCCTTTTCCAGGTTTCGAAAAGCCATCAGCAATTCAGCAGAGAGCGATTAAACCTATCATAAAAGGATGTGATGTCATAGCTCAAGCCCAGTCTGGTACCGGTAAGACCGCCACATTCTCAATAGCTATACTGCAGTCGATAGATTTGACGATGAGAGAAACTCAGGTTTTGTGCTTATCCCCTACAAGAGAGCTAGCAGTACAGATTCAAAAAGTCGTTTTGGCTTTGGGTGACTTCATGAATGTCCAATGCCATGCCTGCATCGGAGGCACGAACCTTGGTGAGGATATAAGGAAGCTTGACTATGGCCAACATGTAGTGAGCGGGACCCCGGGAAGGGTTTACGATATGATTCGTAGAAGAGCGCTACGTACCAGAGCAGTGAAAATGTTGGTGTTGGATGAGGCTGATGAGATGTTGAATAAGGGATTCAAAGAGCAGATTTACGATGTGTACAGATTCTTACCACCATCGACTCAGGTAGTGTTGATCTCCGCTACCTTACCACATGAGATCTTAGAGATCACATCAAAATTCATGACAGACCCTGTTCGTATCTTGGTAAAACGTGATGAATTGACCTTGGAAGGTATTAAACAGTTCTTTGTGGCTGTTGAAAGGGAAGAGTGGAAATTTGACACACTTTGTGACTTATATGATACCCTTACCATCACCCAAGCGGTTATATTTTGCAACACCAAGAGGAAAGTGGACTGGTTAACAGAGAAAATGCGAGAAAACAATTTCACGGTCAGTGCAATGCACGGAGACATGCCTCAGAAGGAGAGAGATAACATTATGAAGGAATTCAGATCGGGGCAGAGCAGAGTTCTGATCACTACCGATGTCTGGGCACGTGGGATTGATGTTCAACAAGTTAGTTTAGTCATAAACTATGATCTGCCCAATAACAGAGAGCTGTACATCCATCGTATTGGTAGATCGGGTCGTTTTGGACGTAAAGGTGTCGCTATAAATTTCGTCAAATCAGATGATATCAGGATTCTGAGAGATATCGAACAATATTATTCCACCCAGATCGATGAAATGCCCATGAACGTGGCCGACTTAATATAGTTGGCATATTTATTTATAAGTAAGAATTTTAATAAGTTATCGTTCATTACCCAAATACTGCATATCTTAAATGAACCAAGGGTTTTTTATTTTTGTTGGTTCTACTTTCGGTGTTTTTTGGAATTTTAAGCAACAATTTGTATTATTCAGTCAATACCAGACAATTAATTAGACTCTATGGGAGCATTTCCTAATTTTTTTTGGCATTATTGTGGCATTTGAAACTATTCACTGAGCAAGAAAAAGCTCATGGTTTTTCTCTAACTCTCAAAGTGCTGCAACTTACAAGTTGGAATTTAAATATTATGGACTTGATTTCGGACCAGTCTTTGTCTGATTTAGTTGGTAACTCTCATCTATTTGTTAATGAAAATTGTCATTTATAAACAATTTCTAAATAAATGTTAACAAAATGCTTTGGAAGAAAACATTTTTATTTTTGATTTGTCCTTGTGCTTTTCCATCTGATAAGCACATTTTTGTTATATTTTATAACATAACAAATAAAAAACATACAAATGAAAAAATTGTCTCATTTTTCTATTGAATATACTATTAATGTTACTTTTAGTACATTCAGTCTTGTAAAATACTGAATTGAAATATTTTTTGTGACCCTGGTTCAATGTAATTAATGGTAATCAAGGCCTTCCATTAGTTATGATTTATTCGATAAAACAAAACCTCTTCTATCCTACCCACTTTCAAAAATAGTCGCTCAAAAATTCATCCAAATACCATAATGTACAACTGCACGATTATTTCTCATTTTGATTAAATTTCAAAATAATGCGTGAAATGTGCTGATTGAATATGAATAGGATTTCTTAGGCCTTATATGTCAACATCGATACACAAGTACATAGTACTAATAAGTGATAATAAATATTATATATGTATAAACAATAGATATAAAATATTCAAAACTTAAAAAACACTGTTACAATGTAAATAATGGTGTAGTCACAATCAGGTTGTTTTAATGCTTTTTTAGGTTTCATTGACCATTGTACGTTTATCTAAGTTTTTCAACTGAAATGGCAAATATAGTGTTTAAACATTCTGAATTTGAGTTTCTTAGATAACACCTACAATGAGTCTATGATTGTCAAAGTACTGGAGACATCATTTTTTTGTGGTAAAGGATAGTTTTTTAGAATAGGCTGGTAAACATTACCTCACAAATATCTCCAAAGTCAATTTTTTTCTGGTTTTCTAATTCATATCTAACAACTAGAACAATTTTTGAGTAGTAATGTTATTTTCAATACTCAAGGTAAGTAACAACTGCCATTTGCTCAACCTTAAGTAAATAAATGTATTTTGCTGGGTTGTTTATTATTTTGCAATTAATTCTTTTGTTTTACATCTAGGTTAATTATTGAAGGTTATATTACTATTCATCAAAAATAATTAGCAAAACTTCGACTATCTTTGAAAAACATTTGTGTTTTAAACAATAGGCATGCATTAGTAGAACTACACATCTTTCATTGAAACTTCTTAACAATTGTATTTATAAATATCTTAAAAACATTGACCAGTATGTTGGTCAAAATTTAAAAGGTATAAAAATGTTGTTTTCGATGTTCGTCTAGAAGGTACTGAATAATACCTGTTTCAGTTGGTTTCACTTATTTGTCATTTAGAACATTGGATCATCAACATTATTTGGTTGTAGAGAAAGTTAAACTGTTAAACATTTTGGCAGTTTTGTCGACTTCTTAACCAGTCTGTTTCCCTACTAGTGCTTCCAAAAGCCTGAACTTGGCCTTAGCTTTTTTGTAGGACACGTAAACCGCTTCCATTGGCGCCTTATCGTCTTTCTGGATCATCTTTCCTGATTTAAGTTGTACTTCCAGCTCGAATTCCTTGATTTTCCTTCTCAGCTCCTTCCTCTCCTCCGACACAGCTTTCAATTGCTTGATGAGCTCCTCTTTCGGCAAGGAGTGGAGATTCTCTCCAATCGAGGTGTCCGTATCGCTGTCGGTACTGATCGATGGCATCAGGGTGTTCCTTTCGGATTCTGTATCATTGGATTGAGAGGACGATGTGGGGGTGACAAAGTTCATTGCTTCGTTTTCGTGGATTGTTGCTAGTTCATTGCCAATGACACCCGTCTAAAATAATAGAGTGGTTTTTCAAAAATTTGAAAGAAGTAAGTGAGGCACAGAGATTATCAATTATTTTTAAATTCGGGAAAGGTGATAAATAAATCTATGCCTATTAATATGAAATAAAAAACAAAAATTAGCACATTTTTAATGATAGTGATGATTCTTGTGTTTCTGGTTAAATACGTGAATATCTTGAGATCAATACTGATTGAAGTAAATTGTCATACCGCAACAACTTTGCACACCATCCTCTTGAGTGTTCTGTACCTATCGTAGAACGGTCGAACCATGTCTCGATCCTCTTTCGTGTTGGGCCTACCGTGGATCGATTCTAAGAAAAGTAGAGCCTTCTGGATGGCGACTTTCTCTTCCAATAACTGTTCCGAAGTCATCTCGTCTAGATTGAAGCTCCTGTTGGCTGCTTCCCTTTTTGCGGTTAATTTCTGTAAAAGAGTTGAACAAATGTAGGCGTACATTTCTTTTTGTTAATTTTTATAAGATTCTTTTGCAGTAAACCTTTCAGATAACAATGATACCATGTGTAATTTACCTTTTCGATTTCATTAATGGTAACTTGCAGCGATGCCATATTGATATTCTCTCCATTGTTCTCAGTGCCGTTCAACAAGGAGCAATTGGTAGATACCTCACTTAACTGCTTCTGATCCTTCTTCAACTTGTTCAAGTCTGCATACCATTTCTTGGCGTTCTTATCGTTCATTTTTTCGATATGCGACGGTTTGTAGCCGTGTTTCGTCTCGAACTCGCTTTCATATTTCTTTATCTTCCTCTTCAGGCTGTTGATCTGCTTTGAAAGTTTCTGCAACCTCTCATCGACCGGGTTCTGGGGCTTCTGTTCGAGGCCAGAGTTCATTTTCGGCACGTCCGGGTCGAGATAGATCCTGTGGGTTGCTATGATGGAGTTCCTCGGCGAAGAGAGGAGCCTGTTGGAGGCGACTGAGAGGCTCGGCATCGTCTCCGTGTTCTCGTTGATCTCCCTTGGGTGGTGAGAGAGGACAGGCTCGGAGCAGTCAACCTGTTCGTGTAGGGTCGATAGATCGAACACTGGGGATATCGGGGTTTGCGTGGGGCTCGGCGATCTCGCCCTCTCTTCTCCATGAGTGTTCATGAACATTGTTTGGTTGTCGTTATCCTTGTGATGTTCATGCTCTGAAGGATGGGTGCCTAGTGTAGAATAGATTTAGGTGGAATGGTCATTAGGGCGGAAATAAATTTGTGCCTACACTATAAAAATATTGGTATTGGCTCAAAGAGACTACTTTTCTGTGTTCGGTCTGTTAAATGTGACATACCTTGCGGAATATGCAGCCGTCTGTGGTGGTCCTTTCCATCCATCGGCAGCTCTGACTTGAATTTCGTCCTCGATAAGTATCTAATCTTCAAACGTTTACCGGGATGTTTCTTGTTTTTCAGCGTTAAAGGCCTAGCAAACCTTTCATGGGATCTAGAAAATAATGATGAAAATTGAAAACACATTAATAAGATATTTGTATCAAGGGGCATTGGGAAAAGATTGAGAAATTAATCAAGAATTAACCAGAGACAAAATATTAAAAACGTAACTCTTGACTGTGTAATTAAGTGAATTGCAAAAGACGAAACTTGATTAGTTGTAAAAACATGTGGTTGACAAACCCGCATACCTTCTTTTCTCGTGTTCGTAATCCTCATAAGACAGGGTCTTATCCACTAACCCTCGGTGTGGAGACAAGTGGAGTTTATTCTCGTTCAGAGGCGCTCTCATCTCTTCGTTGCTCGATACTCTCCGGATGCAGTTCTTGGTCTCCTGGTGTTTCTTCTGAGCTGGTCGTTCCTCCGAATTCGACCTGATCACCTTCCTCTCCTGGCACAGGGAGCTGATGCTCTCCTGCCTCTCCTTCCGTTTCCTAGCTTTGCAATTCGCCTTCGCCTCGTCGAAAGTCGTGGGCATCTGTGATGACTTGATCATCAGCGCGCCGCTGACCATCATACGTTTCGCTTTTACTGGCTTCAATTCGTAGAGCTTTGGGGGCAAGTCGTCCTTTTTCGTTGGGCCTTTCATTCTTCTGGCTGGAAAGTCCAGATTATTATTAATTTCTATATTTATTTATATATATTTGCAAAAATTTCCTAACAAGTGAGTCTACGAATTTTCATTTGGGAATGTCTCTGTAGTTTTTTGAAGTGCCGAAATTAAGAGGGTTCGATTTTGTGATTGCTTAAAATTATCCTTTTTTCTCATACTGTAAAAGGGCAAAGTTCTAAGCAAAATTCACCTTAATTTTATACGACTATTGAAAAAATGATACGTCTGATATATGACATGTACACATATAGCATGCGGCCAACTAATTGTGTAATAGTTTTTTTTAATTAACGATTATATTTCCCTCTATAAAATACTTAAATGTTGCGATTAGGTGATGAATAAACAAGGATGTTAGCTATAGAAACGTGAATTAAATTTCAAATATGATTTGCGAGTTGTTTATATTAACCGACCTACAATAGTCAGCGGAAATGGTTAATTTTTATCTGTAATTGTTGGTTAAATAGTTGTTATAATTTACTGGTCATGATATAACATTTCAGAGAAACGAATTTTTGGCAAGTACATAATTGTGTCTTTATAAATAGTAATCCCAAATCCCATGGTTAGAACAGGTGATATTTATAATCCAGTTGTTCAGATTAAGATTTTACATTTAAATGATGTACAGATCATTTAAAAAATATCACATAAAATATTTTAAAGAATAAAAATTTAGGGCAAACAATTTCCTGATTTAAATCCCTTCTATATGGACTGTTTTAGGAAATATACCTAATCTTGGAGCTTAAATAGCTAAGGATTCAAAAAGGTACATTATCACTATCGCGATGGTAAAAATTGGATTAGAAACGTTATGAATTTAACCGGACCAAGTTCAATATAACCACTGACATTTTGTAAAGAAAAACTTGTAGATCTACTTAGTGATAATCAATTATTTAAGTCATTAGAATCGCTAAAACTCTCGCATATGTGCATTACTTGTTGCAACTGTCAGGAAACAGTTCAGTTCCGTAATAAACACTTGATTAAATATGTATGTAATTCACTTACCGGTAAAGAGTTGTCGGAAAAGCCGACAATAACACGACAAAATACCTACTAAGAAAAAATTCATGTTCCGTTGTAAATATATAAAACCGATAATACGTTTTGATACTTGATAGTAAGGACAAGCTAATGCCATATAAATCAAAATTGTTTTCACCTTCACGTAAAATTATAAAAATAAATGCCGATGGGATAACGGCGGCTCTTATAAGAGATCCAAATGACATTGTAACGATTAATTAGGTGTAGCCAATGAAAATCGATAGCTATCGATTCATTATGTATCAAAATGTATGTACATTCGACGTACAAAATAAAAAAATAGTATTTAATGGTGTTCGTTGAGAATTGTTTTATGTTTACTTTTGAATTATTACAAAAATAATCAACCAAAGTACATAATTATGGATGTTTTGTATGAAAATAGCGGCGAGTATTCCCAAGGTGATACAAGTAACGGTTTTAAAGAGAATGGTTAAAGTAAATCAATTATTTATTTAGATCGAAGTAATAATAACTATTCTTTATTAACCCTGAAACAATACATAATGTCAGAAAATTGATAAATTCAGTCTGATGTTAATAGGATCATAAAATGTTTCACAGACTAAAGTTTACATTAATTTATTGCATCTGTGTTATTAGAAACACTAATTAAGTAATACCGATACACATGAGGTTTAATTAACTTTTCCTCTCGCTTAATCCAATAACAAAAATACAATTATTTACTTTCAATCATTTAATTTAATAACCTGTCACAAAAGTTCCAGATACAGTTTATCGCTAATTTCGAGTCACGTTTTTAATGTGGGAAAATTCCAACACATAAATCCTAAAACAAATATTTTTAAACATTGTGTTTCGTATATTCTTATCATACTATGAAAAAATCGATATGAGTTTGTTTATCGGCGACGGTGAACATATGATACCATTATTTGTCGAACGATGTGAGTTTTGTAAACTAAAGTGAAGTTTCCGAAACTTTTAATAAAGCTTGACTCATCTGCGAAACCGATAAATTTCAGAAATTCGTGTAACGTGCTCGGTAAAACTATCAGATCCTATAGAAGCCCCAATATAAACTTGTTACTTAAAATAGTCTTCATACGTATTAAATCGACATATTTATCGGAAAATCCGATTTTGTTAGACTATTTTTTGTGTCCGAATTCCTAGTATATATTAACGTTTATTCCTGGAACGGAACATTCAATAAAAGTTTAATGAGAACAAGTTAAAAAATACAGATACGATCAGCAGAGTAAAACGAAAAGCAGAGTAAATATATTCCAGAATATATTTTCAAACATAATTTCAATATAAATAATGCTAAAATCTATAGTTAGTGAATTTTTTTGTATACAGGTAATATACAGTAATACACCTTCGAATAATCGGCTATAAAGTATTATACGAATTATACTGAGAAGGTATGAAATTCTAAAACTTTTAGGGATATATTAAAATGCAATTTTACTAAAAATCTCTTGATATTAAAATAGATACACTGTTAAACCATTATCCATGGACGATATGAATACAATGCATTCGAGTATATCATCGCCTAATTGGCAATTTGAAACCAATAAAAAACAATTTGAATTAATCAATTCGGTTACAGTGATCGGCAACGATTTTATTTGTGGATCCACGAGCTCCTCATTTTTATGAAGTCCGAATATTTATTTGCAGCCTTAATCAGATTTATTTTTTGAAGTCATAAGACATATTGACATAAGACATATGTCAAATAGACATAACACATATGTCAATAAGACATAAGTCATATTGAAACCTTGAGCGAAAGTATTTGCCAATCATCTTACCTGAATTTATGACCATTTCGAGGAAATGAAGAATCATCACTGGTTAGCTAATAACCAACCAACTCTATAACTTATAATATCTTGTACTTATAAACGTTAAATTTCGTTTGGGATTATCGCTTGTAAATACCCGTTAATGATATCGCTAATCTAAAATGAGGATTAGTTGATGATCATTAAAATACTTGTCTAGTTGATGGCCCATCAATGTTCATTTATCTTTAACTATAAAGATTGTCGGGATTACAAGAGTCAGAAGATAAATATGTACATGTCAAATGTACATGTTTGACAATCGTATTTTGTTTTATGCCTTCCTGTTGTGTAATTAAGTTAAGCATTAAATTGACGGTATCGTTTTTGATGCGTTAATTTCTGTACATTACAAACATATAACGTTTACGTAACCCGACAATAAGAAAAGCATTAAGCCTTCGACTGGAAATGAAGTACTATAAATATCGTCACATCAAAGTCAAGTCCAAGGTTAATAAGTTCCAAGGCATGAATGTTAAGCTTTCGTGATTTAATAAACTATTTCAATTTCTGAAATGATTTTTGATTGAACGTGAATCATTGACGGATACATTAATTATTTGTAAAAGCGTCACGACTGCGTTACGGAATAATAATTTTGATTAATTTTATGGCACGAGACATCGAGTACAAAGAAAATCAAATAATCAAAAAGTTGTATGAAAAATCCTGTGTTTATCCAATTAAAGCGCAAGGAAAGTTTTCAGTTGGTTTTCCGTCCGACTAAACTGCGGAAATGGAATTTTAGAAAATTTTCATAACAAACACTGAGTGTGGAAAATTTTAAAAGTTGACCAATCAGTTGGGGAAAATCTGTTCAATGAATGAGAGTGGCGAAACATTTTTCATTATTGAATTTATTAATGAAAAAATGTTACCTTGTCTCTATTAAATTGTTAGTAAGATATTACGTAAAATCTAATTTATGCTTTGGCAGGTTGCAAGTTGCAGTTTGTCTAATGTTGCCTTTTTACGTTCGATCACGAACGTTTTCACGCTTTTCATAATAAAATAGCGCCCATAACAAAGTAACTACCTGGAAACGTCATTATTGAAGTTCTTATAATTAGTAATATAACTGATTAATTGAGACATATGACGTATTGTATTAATAAATATATGACATATTCAACAGAACTTGGTAAAAGTATTAAGTGATCTGAAAGTTTCTGAAAAATATTGAAGCAATTGACATTTTGGGTGAAAAATAAAATTTGGAGATTGAAACCACGTTTCGAAAACCTAAATCACTGTCAAAAACGTTCAGTCATGCGAAAATTATTTCAAACTATGGTTAAAAAGACAAATTTACCATTTGACTCGAAGTAAAGCTTTATTTTTCTGGTTGGCAACATTTTCTTCCAACGCAAATTCCTATTGTTATTGACTATAACGTTTATAGCCCGCCTAAATTGTTTCGATTTTACTAGTACCCACCTATGCTGCTCGTAAACGTGTCTTTCATTTAAATGCATACTTAAACTTGGCAATGATTATTAAGTCATTGAATTTTGTTTTACCACTAAAAGGCACATAAAATGTATTTTCGATGAATTTTGAACCGTCACTCGTGAGCCTTCATCAATAAAACATTTATGCATGTGCCTTGTGAAAGAAAATTCATTTGTTTAGGAATCATGATTAATTTTAGTCCTGGCTGAAACAAGAATTTGCCCATATTTCTTACATTGGTTTTAAATCCAATATAGGTTGAAAGTTTGAATTTTTGATTTTAGATATGGTCAGTTTATACTTATTTTCACCGGAACTCTTCTCCTTGAAATATGTATTGGTTTGAAATATAATTGTTGCTTAATTCCTTTTCTCATATTTGTTCCTTTAAGTATTTCCATATTTTTACTTCGATAACAAACCACGTTTAACGACTGTTCGTTTGAAATGCTGAAATTTATTACAAGTATTATTTAAGCTGAACAGTCATAAATCGTTTTATGTAGCTTCAGCCTTTAGGATAAATGCCAATGTTTCGATCCCATTTTTAAACGACTCGAGGTCTACATCGCGGTATTTAGATCATTCATCATTAGGCAAAATAGAACAAACAATTCATACATTCCTTAGGTGTAAACTGAAAAAATAATTCAGTTGGGTCTGTTTCAGCAGAAGTCGTAATAGACCAATGCATTTATAAAAAAGAGTAAAAATTAATAGTATTCCTAATAGCGATTTTTATGCATGAATGTGTCGGAAATAATAATTGAAAAAAGACCTGTGGTCTTTAGTTTAAAAAAAAATGCCGCCTAACTACTTTGTTTAAACAATAAAATCTAAAAAACAGTTTTTTTTTAAATAGTGGACAAACTTCATTTTTGAAAAAAAAGTTGTAGACTGCGCACTATATACAATATTTGTATGAATATTTTTTCCAATATTTAAAAGAAAACTGTTTATTCGACTTTATCGATTAAACGAAGTAGTGACGGAAAATTTTTTTTGAAACACATTCATGCAGAGAAATCGCTGCTACGAATACTTTTATTAAAAAATTACATATAACCCATTATTATGATATACTTAGAGTTAGTTGGAGACAATTGCTGGAACAGAGCAACGATCGATGAATACTCCTGAAACCTAATAAAATAATTAAGTCCAAACTTACCGCCTTTGCTCTCGACTTCTCCAGCCGGTGGTCGATGATCTGATGATGAATGAACTGAGAAGCAACTAATGAAGTTCGCGGCTACTTTCGACAGCGTTTCAAAACGAAAACAGACAAAATTCTCTACGTAGCGTGAAAAAAAACTTTTGGGCGTTTTACTTTTTTTTTGTGTAATTTTTGTTTGGTACGAAGAGGATGACGACGACGTTACTTACTAGATGATCGAAGACTTGGGTTCATATCTCGATCGCGGCACATATCGCTAAAGATTATTTACGGTTGTTTCAGAAAGTGTGTGGACACTAGTCGAAATTTCAGCATGTGGCCGAGTCCCAAGGGCGTCACGGCACTTTTCGCGAGAACTTCCTCGTTACACAACTGCAAGTAAAAACAAGAAAATACATTAAAATCCACCCACCAAATTCTACCAGCAAAATGTATTTAGTATGTAATGCACCCTTCACATTAATGATTTAATCAGACGGAAAAAAACATTCAATTCTTCATTTTATCAGTTTTAATCAGCGAATATATTATAATTTGTTTCAATTTACACTGTTATCGGTGAATACCTGGAGAAACAAACTGCACTGTAATTTTAATTCATTACGCTTACATCGCGATAACCATATCGTGGATGCATTCTGATACCAAACTGAAAAGTAATTGTACTCCAATTAGATAAGAATAATGTAATATGCAATGGCAGAAAATGTGATAAGAATTTATACTGCCTTTTCTTTAACAACTAACCAATATAAATGATATTTGCTATCAAGTGAAGGATAAGGTTTCAAATATCCAATGAGATTTTTTCTTGTTGAATTCAGTTTTTTGTTTTGGAGACAATGCCTACGCTTATTTTCTTCCCCAATTTCAAGTAAAGGCGCCTACCTAACTTAAAATGTGATTTATAAACATTATTAACAATTACTAAGTCTAGAATCTTCCTCAAAATGTGGACATATTATAGAACAAACGTAATGACCACTTCTGGACCCTTTAAATTTCGTAGCATTGCCTAAATTTAGTATTTAGCTTGGAATTGTGTTTATATCAAAAATTATGACGAATTTATGAATATATTCAAAATTACATTTATCAGTTTAACGAACTATTTCATTAGGAAATTTAAAAAAAAGGTTTAACATACTACCATTACCCATCATACTTCCACAGTGTTACGGTACAGGTAAATTTTGCAAAATTGCAGTCTATTTATTTCCAATTAAATTTTTTGGTTCGTCTCCTAGTACAATATTTTATTTTAGATTTGTTCAAACGTTTAACAAAATTGTTTGGAACTTTACAAACTATATAGATGTTCTCTGACGATAAATTTGATTGTAAAGGGTTCCAGAAGAACCTCTGGGATCTCCCTTCTTGATTCTTGGGATTTTATAACGTTTAGAATTAAGATTGTAATGTTTTAAATTTCCATGAATACTTTGGATTTCGGTTTTAAAACAATATGATAGAGTCAATCTGTCAAAAAAATACGAAAAAACGATCATTCTGTGGATCATTCTAATACTGAAGCAGTGTTCGTCACTCTAGGAAGTTAGAACAAGTTTTAGGGGATGAAAGGGGATGATGAGTGGATTGGTGCTGAAACATAAACCCCTTCGCCGCCGTGGGACTCTTTACTCCCAAGGTTTGTAGCTTCATTAATGTTAATATTTTTTTTGCGGGGGTATTAATTTAGGGGTTGAAAAAAGGAGTGAAGTTTTGATAAATCATTTTTTTCGAAATAACTTCGGCAAAAAACCGTAAAATTTAAAGCTAAATCAAAAGTGATATTGTTTTGTTGCTCTATTCCTACGAGAGATTGATTTTTCACAAACGAATTCAAAGGAAACTATTCATTTTTTCGTATGGCATCATTGACACCTTTTTGTAGCTTTAACTCTCAGCTACATTTTTGCTAATAGGTTCAAGGGGCATTTTGTTCACATTACGGGATAAAAAAGGGGAAGACCGTTGAAAAAAGTTTTTCTAATGATGTCCTTGGAAAAATTGTTTTGAGTTCGACCAAATGGAAAAGTTGTAGATCTCGAAAATACACGTCGATTGGGTACAATGACATTTTGGGATTTTCAACGCCCCTTCCCTTAAATTCCTGCCATCTTCACATTCTTTTCAGGTTTATTCTAACGACCATGGAATGTCTTTTAACTGATACCTGTTTATTACTTTACTTTCATTTGATTCCCTTAATGTGCCCTTTTCCAAGTATTTCTCTGTCGCAAATCTACTTTCAATACTAATCTCTTCCTTAATATCTGTATCGTTAGTCTCGTAATCACCGTATTTACTGTAATGTAATCCAAGCTGTTCCTTCGATGTCAATTACCTTTCACACCCTTCGGGAATTCCAAGTGCTAAGTAACCTGAACCACTAATCAGGGACGCTTGGATCTTGCTGGGGGTTGTTTTTTCTTAACCGGACCAATAAGGGCCCAATTTTTTTAAGGGAAATTGTGCTATACAAAATTGACGCGCCCCTTTGAGATGAGATTGAGACAACTTTTAATTTCACTTTTAATTTGACAATTTTTTGCTGAAGGATAATTTCGATAAAACTTATTTCATCCAAATTCACCCCTTAAATAAACCCCTATAAAAAAAGTTACAAATAAAAATTAAAGCAGGCTCCTTGGTAGTGAAAAGCCTTACAGCAGCGAAAGGGATTATATTTTAGCACCAATCCAGGCATTATCCCTTTTAATCCCTTAAAAACTGTCCTAATCTCGAAAATTTCCTATGATGTTTCTTTAACATGATTCAGACTTTCTATTGTCTGGGGGGGAACTTGTCTGAAATCAATGAAAAATCTAGATTTTACTGTGGTCCTCGAAAAATAAAAAAAAATTCTTAAACCCTCAACATTACATTAAGGTAGTTTTGGCGATTCAAAGTTCCAGAAGAATCAGGAATTTTCATTACAAGTTCAGCGTTTAAAATTATAATTTTTAAGAAATTATTATGGTGTAAGATTTCACAAGAATTTTAGAATTAGTATTGCATATATTAGCTTTTTAACAAGAATTAAAATGGAAAAGTTTAACATTCCAAAAACTTCCAAGATTCAATTTTAAAGTCGTTCTGGCCTTTCAAGCTTCTAAATAAACCAGTGGCGTAACTATCGATATGCCATTTATGTGAAGTATTCGATTCATTAATGTCATTCATATTAATTATTTAAGAGGTTTTAGTTTCCTGATATAAAAAAAACCGAAATAATTATTCTTTGTTTAGTTCAAACTGAAATTATTTAGATTGATATGTTCTGAACCAGTGGGCACATTATACAAGCTGATGGTAATCTTTTCATTTTTCAATCGATTCTGTTTCCCCGTTATGGAAAATACCATCATGTAATTGCCTCCGAGGGTAAAAAGAAAATAACCAAGATCGATAATAAAACATCGAAGGTCGTATGTAATTTGAGGAAACGTATTTCGCCGCTTTCTTCTGTTTTTCAAGTCACTAATTTAATTGAACCATGTTAAAAAAAATACAAGGTGAACACACTGTTCCGTGACTCAATTACTACTGCCCTGTAATGAAATATTAACACTCCTAACCTTTAAGTAATGAAATTAAAAGTTTTAAATTTTTACTACTTAACACTTTGAAAGTAGGAAAATATATTTAGGGAAAGACACTTTGCCGTTATTACTGGGCTTCAATTATTTATTACCGTATTAGTTAATTATCAGCTTGTTGCCAACCCGGTGTAATTTTGAGCTAAATTACAAATTATTAAATTAATTAAACGGAAAGGCTGCTTTAATCCGGCAAATAAATACCCAATGTGCCTTAGATGTTAGAAAAGCATTAGCACAGCCAAATTATGAAATTTATTTGAATTTGTTTATTAAGTATGTTAACGAAATATTCATAGGAACTTATTGCGTAATAAGACCAAAGCGTATTGCGCAATAGAGGAACGGTAGGTATTGCAGGCCTTATCTCAATACTTTTTTATAGAACGAAAAGGTGTAGGATAGAGTTTGTGGAAATTTTATAATATAAATATTAGGAAAATTGCCACTGAACTGAAGAAATGTAGGTAGGGATATGTAAAATAATTAAGCAACATTTTCATTGGGTGGAAGAACCTCTTTCTGTGAATTATGGAAACAGTTACAGCATTTATAAATATGTACTTTATATTTTTACCTTAACGCATGTAGTTCGCCATTTTCAAAATAATCCAAAAATTATTTCAAAAGAGGAAGTGCTGAGAAATAAAGAATTTCGCTGAAATAATATAACCGAATATCAGTTAATTAATGTATCAATGTATTTCGACGGAAAAAAAAGAGAATGGAGAGGTCTAGTAATTATGAAACCGAAATCGGATAATTAAAAATCTGGCGCGTATAATTAATCAGTAAAATGCAGACAATTAATTCAGAAAATGTATTAAAAAGGGTCACCAAAAACGGGAGACAGATGTAAAAGTTTCTCATTTTTGTAGTGACGTGATATGCAAAATCAATATGATAAGAAAGTACCCAGTGCTTCGATTGTTAAAAAAATGTCCATATTTGTATTAAATTGGGGAACAAAATACCAGGGATATTATTTAATAACAGTGAAGGTTGTATTTAAATGAATTTACAAAAAAAATCCAGTGCTTAAAAAGGGCCACCGGAACAAAGCGCCCTTAAAGTAAATATTCGTCATTCGGTGGCTTTGAACTCGGGTTATTTACACCTACATAAAGTGTGTTTTCCGAATGAATCTATTTATAATCAACACGTCGGTGATGTAAATAAACCGCGAAGAAAATTTTACGTAACGCTCATCCAATGTGTTGGTGGTGTGGTAGGGTGAGCATTCTTTTGTTTTACCTCCAATCGAAAGGTATCAAACACAGAACGCGTACTTTCACTACTCTGCGTATACGGCGAGCGTTCTCTCCAGGTACAGTACGATCTGTCTATGAGAGTCCACACACATTGTGTCTGATATAAAACTCACTCACCTGTGCTCATTGCTGGGGGGTTCTCTCGCCCTCGATACTGCGATTCTCTCGGATATACGCGATAAACAGGAATGTGCTGGATTCGGACTTGTCAAACGGAGTCGTCGAGTTATCGATCGACCGGTAGAGAAGCCGGAGAAGTGGTGGAATAGTGAACGAAGCGCGCGCGTACGCACTAGGATACTGGCGCAATAATTCTACGGAGGATTTCCTCGCTGGGCTACTGGGCTATTCTGCCTGCCGTCGAACCGATGCATCTCTTGCACGTCGTGCGTTGAAGACCTCTTCGACAGAGGCGGACTCCACTACGCCAAAGAGGTTACTAGTCCAGGGGAATGAGAAAATAAGACCCTGTTTAGGACTGTAAACTATGCAGGTGTCTGAGAAGTGTTTTAGGTAATATCGCCCAAAAGACGGGAGGTTCTACCACTTTCCTGCAAAATTTTGCTGCCACTAAATGCTATTATTGGCACAAATTGACCTAGAACGTTATTTTTCTTTTTAAACTCCGGATATCAAAAAAGATTTTATTTTCAAGCAAGAGGGACAAAAGCATTCTTAAACGTTTATAATTGAAAATGTTAATATTTTTGTACAATGATATTGTAATAGAAAAATGGAGTCTTTTTTTGATTCATATTGATAGATTAGCTCTCCTTCTTTCTTATGGCATCTGTAGAATTACTGTAACTTTATAATTTTCTGTCTTATGTTATTGCAAAAAGAAAGTCTGTGGAATAAACAAATGGAATAAAATTTAAAATATTTGATGAATCGATCTGAAATTTGGAGGGCTCATGTAGCACCACAAGACACATTTTCGAGGTTTTAGCATAGTTGTTAGGGAGTTTTTTGAAGCTTTGCCTTTAATTTTTATTTTTTCCTTATTTTGCAAAGTTCCAAGCTACAAATCACTTTATTTTGAAGTTTGTTTCATGTTTTAAATGATGATTACTTAAAACTTTTCATTGCATATAAACTTTTGCAGTGATAGCTGATAATAGCGAAAATTTGATTTTTTTTGCATCTATTTGTTAATAAATTAAAAACCTGGCCGAATCTCACGCAGGAAAGTGATAGAATCCTTCCCTGTAGATCAATATTATATAAAACACTTTACAGATACCTGGATATTTCACAGTACTGTTAAATTTTTATTTCCCTGGACTATACCTTTTTCGAGCAGAAGGGTTGGACTTCTGATTGTCGAATTTTGGTTACTTCTACGTTACTAATAAAGGAAAAAGTAATCTTTTTCATCGAAGGTTGCTTTTGTAGGAACCAGAGCAATTTTTCGAAGTTAAAGTGTGATGACAGTTTTTCATAGTTTTATGATAAACTAAAAATCAGAAAAAATTGCTGAAATTGCATACAGATGTAAAATAATAAAAAATCAACTTCAAAAATAATATTTTTATTGATTTTCTTATGTTTGCATGGGCTTTCTCGTATTAAATCCCAAATGTAATCGCCAATCATATTTTCGTTTTACTGCCCTTGGCAACGTAATCAAGGCCCAAGGCGGTCCTACTCTTTTAGCCCAGTTTATAGAGCATTTTTTGGTGGATAAAATTTAACAGCAATCAGACCAAAAAACTTTGTTTAAAATGGATCAAGAATGATAAAAACCCAAAATCTAGACAAATCTGAGCTTTTACTTGTCTATTAACTTGCCGCAGTCAATTTTGCTAGCCCAGATTTTAAGGAAATGAATCTGAAAAATTACACCGTCCCTTTCTCTAAACTATTTAAGGTTAGGAATGGTGAGTGATGAGGATTTACTCGAATAATTCGTCGTACAAATTTATATATGCGTGTAAATGGTGGACACTTTGAAGAGTTTTTATGACATTGTTTGTATTCGTAGTTTAGTACTTCATTCGTTAATAAAACTCTATTCATGGTTGACTAACTTAAGATTTTTTTGTAAAAACAACAGCGAATTATTGAAATGCAGTTTTCACATAAACAATGAGAATCATCGAATCATTAATAGTATCTTTTTTGTAGTAAATAAGTTGGTTAATGTACATTTTACACCTAAATTTCTTTTCTCCCATTGGCGTTTAAATATGCAATTAAATCAAGTTCCACGCCAATGGATTGATATTAATCATAATTTTGTTGTAGGTTTTTTGGCCCTATAATGCTATGTACTTTTTTTATAAACATACCAAATTTTAACAAAGTCGTATGAATCATCGAAACTTATATCAGGGCCGTATACTGCTTAAATTAAGCAACTATGTAGTAAGGTAAGTTTACTTAAATCGACTAATATTGGTGCAAATAACGTGTCAGGCTTTTGTACATGCTTCTTACAGACACCTTGTATATTTATCAAAATTTTTTATTAATAGGAATAATACACTAACATTGTCGATATTTCATAATCGGTTTTAACCAAATTTCGACAAGAATGTTTCAGTGGAGTAAATTCATAAGCTAGAAAATTCCCCTAAATAGCATTATGTGCTAAGAACTCACTGTCATTTACAAAAAACATTTGTATCATACAGAATATTTTTAAATAGCGCTTGTACGATTTTACAATAGAGCATTTACCAGGCAAAACCCTTCACCACACCAATTTCACATAATTTTCCTCCTCCTCCCCATCTGGTAGGCATAAATATCTCCCCACTCAGCATTTCCTTCCCCATAGATAAACACCGGAATAGAGAGGATCTATAGAGGATGCGGGCATGTCATATCTAAACGAACATATTTCGCGAGCTACGGGATATCGCCCGATCCAAATGGGCGTGTACCTACGTGCAACCTTGGGCAGGGCTCGCTTCTATCTCGGGAAATCGAGTTTTCCGCTTTTCCCCGCTATTGATTTGCTAGGGCTTGAGATAGGTCACGAATTCTACGTTGAAAGTAAAATCCGACGCCGCAGTGGATCGAAGCGGCGCCTCCCTCCGTCGGGGAATAGGTCGGCCGGGCCGGTCTTTGACTTGAAGGGGAACAGTTTTTCTTTTGTTTATGAGGGAGGTTTCTGGGTTTAAAGGGATAGAAGTCGTCAGTTCTGGAGTTCGGGGACATATCGCCGTTGCTGGGGAAGTTATGAATGGTCTCACCATTCATTTGACATTCTAAGGGAAATAAATGGAGAAAGCTCGAACAACAAAACAGTCTTCTAATTTCAATTCAATGTGTTCGTTTAGTTATTTCATTTCAGTGTTATTCATGGCTCTAAATATCCTTTTACTTAACAGGACCGTAGCTAGCTTCGTTATGAGGGGAGGTTTGATAGGGAAATGCCATTGAATGGTGAATGCGCCTTAAATATTTCAAAATACTAAGTGGGGGGTCTTATGTTGTCATAGCGGGGGGTTGAACACCCTAACCGCTGACCCTTTACTTGTCGCCGCGTAGTATGCACGCATTATTTTTTGGTGAATGCATCCCAAGAGGAAGCGGTAATTTGGCGTATTCACCATAAAATTTACTATCCGCCAATTCCGTTTATCAACGGACTTAACCGCCGCCTTACTTGACCGCCGAGTAGATAACAAATTTTCTTCCGTAATAGAAATACATTTTTCGTAATTTTTGTTTAGGACAATAGAAACGTCAAGGAATTTTAATTTTCAAAAATAAACTTTTTTCTGTATAAGTTATATAAAAGAATATTAACAACAAATCGTATAGAGTTATTTAAGATCTACGAAAATTCTTTACAACATTATTGTATTGGGATTAAAACAGAAGAATTACGAATTTTTAAACTTACTTTAAACTATTCTTGTGCGGAGTTTCATTTGAATTAGTTTAAAAATGCGCTCTCTAATGTGTTTACAAACTTCACTATATTTCACACATACATATATAACATCTTTCATAATGTTGTTTTGGCATCTAGAGGCCCCATAACGAAAAACATCATTGAAATTTTTCCAAAGTCTCCGTAATAAACTTCTTTATCGAAGTAAGTCTAAAATCGAAAATATCAACCTTCTTCGATGTTAAAAATTTTGATTTAAGACTCGAGAGACTAATGATGTATTTTTTCAGAGTTTCTTTTGTGAAAATGTGTTCTGCAGTATTGTTCAACTAAATGCTTTTGTGCTTGATATAAGCCTATTATGGGAGGTACAATTCCAAAGAAAATTGTGTGTAGGCATATAAAAAATGTAATTGTAGATGTTTAAAGAATACAAAATTTGAAGTAAAAATCTTAGGGGGTGAAGGCGTCAAAATATAAATTTCACAGGGGCACACCTCACACACGTGATGCTGTTAATAATTTGTCCTTTCCTTTCGTTACCGAGTATCAATGTTACCATGGTTACCCTTTCTAGGTATATACATTTATTAATTTATCAGGGCTGACGAATTTCTTGTGACATAGTTTACTAAAGCCAAGGCCTAAGTGCCTTTGGGTCGATAGTTTAAGCGATTAGAGACGTAATTACACATGAAGAGATGTGATTAGAGAGAACCGGGGGAAAACCAACGATTTTAACGATTAAGTTTAGATTTCCCGTGCCAATCATAAACGCCATTTAACTTTGAAATGGATTTTAGCGTAAAATACGTTTAAAATGTGTTTCACAGGGGTAACTATAGTTACCTAAGTGTTAGGAATACATTACACCACATACTCGTTACCTTAGTGAATCACAATCTGAAGGTATTTTAAGCTGAAATTCATTTTGGGGGTAAATAACGTTGATGAATAACGGGGTAAAAATATGCACCCTCTATTTAAATATGTAAATATACAAAAATACGAAAACTGCAAATATATGCATTGCATATAATTCGAGCTTTAATCATAGCACAACTACGAAGTGGGAACCCATTTGAAAATACAAAACATGTTACTTTTTTTATTCATATTGAAGATATAAATTATTCACTTTATGAACAAACGAACATAGAGCAATTTTTTCGTCTACGCTCTTTAAAGTTTCCAAATTTTTGATCGATTATTAAGATAAACTCGAACCAATTCTGTACATATTTATTACAACAATTACTGAATAGATACATTGTAAATACATATTACGATATCATAAATATACAAAATTACAAATTGGTACGTACTTAGAAAAATACGTTTGTATACAAATATTAATCCTGTAGTGTAAGTATGCGTCAAAAAATACAGTAGGCAACTATAACATCAAAAGTTGGTTACATACATTGTTTCGACCATGTTTTTTATTTGTTAATTGCTACTACTCTTACCGCAAACTTTACATTCAGAAAAGTCTGCGAAAGAAACTAATAGACGTCATTATCGTCAGGTATTTGTTTGTTCCTAGCGTAATAAATTTGTCAGGATTTTGAAGTAGTTTTACTTGATCAGCTAGGAACTAAACAAAAAAAGTAGTTGTGATCATGACTTTGAACATCAATGGAATAAATGAAAACTTTTTTATAATATTCGATGCAATAAAAACAATTTAATGTAGCGTTTCTTACTAAAATTAAATGTTTAAGGATGGTTCAATTAGACGTGGTGGTGATATACAATGTTGCTTTGGCTAGCCTTGCCACTACTCATTGAAATTTCGAGTCTAAAGGAAATTTAAAACAAACCAAAATCGGTATGGACAACATCACAATTATTCTGTTTCTCAACATTGGCAGCCATGTTCAGTTCCACCAAAGTATCCACGCTGTTGATGCTGACCCCTTTCAATATTTTCTGTGCGGCGAGGCTCGTAAAGTTAAAAGTCAGATCGCTCAAACTTGGAAACTGTTGATTGCTGTTCTCCCTCGTGAGCGTCCTTTCTTTATAGCAGATATTCGGTTCCGACCCGATTATATTTTTCCCGATTTCCAAACCGTTGAAGGACTTTTCCGGGGAGGTTTTCGCCCCGACTTCGTTCTTTATGTATTTGCCCGAGGACAACAAGGGGATTCCTTCATAGCTCTTCGTAGGACTAGGCGGGGTGCTCGTAAACAAGGTGTTCTTGTTCAATTCTCTGAAGCAAGGGGAATCCGGGTTGGAGTTGGAGTTGAACTGGTTACTCGACACGTTCTTGATCAAATTGTGGTAGTTCAGGCTGTCCTTCGTTGGGAGCTGCAGCGACAGTTTCCTGCTGTTGTTCAAGTCTTCGGTTTTGAAGTCGTTGATCGTGTCTCTGGAGTTGTTCAGGCTTTGGTGGGATTCCCTGCACTGGTTTGTATTCTTGGTTTTGTTCTCTGGAACTGTTGTGTCAAATTTAGGGGTCGGTTCCGAGGAGTCGCCGTTTATTATGACGACATTCGGGTTGTTGTCGGGTTGACCGTTCTCAAACGTGATGACGGATCTTACGGGGGAATTTTGTACGAAAATTTTTGTATTGTTTCCGGTCCCTGCATTGATAGCCGCCGTGGCCGTTGCGTTGATCTTGTTGTTCATGTTAATGCCGTTTTGGTTCG
The DNA here is from genome assembly GCA_963576515.1 of Cryptocephalus primarius. Lineage (NCBI taxonomy): Eukaryota > Metazoa > Arthropoda > Insecta > Coleoptera > Chrysomelidae > Cryptocephalus > Cryptocephalus primarius. Next base: position 13,419,192 of record OY754942.1, on the reverse strand, counting down.
TCGTGACTTGTAGGGTAAACGAGTTGCTGTGAGGTATAGACAATTGCTTCAAGGGAGATTTGATTTTAGGCTCTTTTCTGGGATGGTGTTGCTTTCTTAAATTCTTCGAATCGATTTTCGGGGATTCCAATAGGTTTCTATTGATTACGGTCTTGTGAGACTCCAAACTAGAAGGGCCACTGGTAAGGGAACTTCCGGTTTTGCTGCTCTTATGCGATTCTATGCTGCTCGGTCCGCTGTTATCGATACTAGAGGAGTTCTTGATGAGTGAATCGATTGGAGAACCGTTCTCGTAACTGAAACTGGCTGGGTGCCTATGACTAGTTTTGCTTGGTTCTGCGGCGGCCGCAGCCGCTAATCTGTCATTCGGGTCGTTTTCCTGGGGTTTTTCTTCCGTCTTTTGCTCCATTGAAGACTGCACTTTCCCTAGGCTGCTCCTGCTGGCCTTCCTCGAACTGTCTTTGCTCCTGTAGCCGTGCTTGCGCGGCAGCGTACTGGTAGAATACGAGTTGTTGTATCGGGAAATAGGAGAATTCTCCCTCGAACCCGTACACGGGGTACCGAAATTAAGGTCACTTGACAGGTGTCGCCGGTGGTTTCGTGGTAGGGTGGCCGATCTCGAGCCGATATCACAGTTTTCTAGGTAAGCAGTTATGTTCAAACCGGTGTCCTAAACAGAGAGACGGTTAGTAATATAGTAAAGTAGTTAGATGTTGCGCAGATTTCATTACCTTTTCCGGGATCGTAGTTTGGGTTCCGACGTTGTGGAGGTGGATCGCCTTCGAATTGAACCACTCGGTGGGAGGGAACTGGGCACCGAAGGTCCCTATGTGGCACTGAGAACGTTTCGATCTTCTGAACAGTCTTGAGAGCAGAGATTCTTTTTCTGAAAGAAAAAAATAGGGGTGTAACAAGGGTGTATAGAGGTGAAAACGTCCTATTTGAAGAAATTATTGAAGAGTGGTTGAAGAGAAATGAACGAACGATCGTTGCCTCTCTGAAACGGGACTCTAAAATGATCAGTTAAGAAAGAATTAGCTGTAACTAATGCTTTTAAAAAAATTTAAAATTAACATGGTCTTATTGGTAAGGTAGGTTATTAGCCCCACCAGATAAGTATGGCATTTCGCTAGTGCCCAATTGTCGAACTTAAGGAACACATCAGTAAATTAAAGGCAGTAACTGAAGGAGGAGTATGTTTTAAGAAAATTCAATTGTTGTTGAGCTGTGCTTGTGTGTGCTTTACTTAGCTGCAGTTAACATTTTGAAATATGGCAAAAGTTATCAATAATTGTGAATTGCGTGTGTTTGTAATTAAGGTAATCAAGGATAGATATTTAACTGATTGTTAGTTGTTTTGTTACGATGTGGTTCCTGAGGGACCACTTGTGGCTCCTCAGAAATCAGTTGCAGTTTCATTAAAATGCAAGAAAGTTTCGCTATTCGTCTTACTCGGTGTCGGCGTAGAATCTCCACTGTTCGGATACTCTGTGCTGCTACTGGTGTCCACGTAATGCTTGGCTATGGTCCTGGTCGAGGCGGACCTCCTGAGACGTCTGGTGGAGCTCCAAAGCCTGAAGGAGCCCCTCCTGTCGGGGCTCCTGTGAGCCGGGAAGGATGCCGATCTCCTTTTGCTTCTAGGGTACATGATTTTGTCGCTGGCATTGCCTGAAACAGTAATTTTCGTAAATCCTAAACGTTATATTAGATTAAGTCACGTGTTCAAGTCCCATGCACAGTAAGGGCTGCAACAAGTATTCGTCAAGCAGTCGGTATTCGCATTTTATTCAAAGCCTTGTCTGGTATAAAACTCTTGTCCCATTGGGCTTTGACTGCCTTATAATACCATCGCTCTTACCACAGATTTATAAACCTTTCTCTGGTCTCTCTTATCTCAGCGAATGGATTCCTCCTACTTGTCGTTCTTTCATGCACCAAGTCTATAGGCACAGTGGCCGTAATTACCTGTAATGCTAGCCCAGGATCGGTGCGGTACGCTGAAGCCACCCGCAAAACCGTATTCATCTGCGCTCTATGTATCATTTGGTAGTATTTTTTACTATTTACTTTCATGTGCACTACATAGCACTAATCTTTTACAGTGTCTGGGGCCACCTATGTTGGGCATCAGCCTGTTGAGACGGAAAACTTTCTCACTTACTAAAAAAGCTTAACTCACCGCATCTCAAAGTAAAGGTATTTCAATTCTCTGTTCTTTTCTGTTCTTTGCTTCAAGATGCGACCAAGTGTATTTGTCAAATTTGGACGCCCAGTATTTATTACATGGGTAAATTCAGCGATTTGTTGTAGTATATGTGGCTTCTATTAACTATTCCTTACAAGAGACACAGCGCTCATTCATCCTATAATATTTTAACGAAATCGCCATTTTTGTGTCTAAATTGAAAAGCTGCCACTTTTGACCAAACACTTCACAAATAAATAAATATTATGTTACAACACATAAGTCCCATATATTATATCACAAATGGAGTGGTAATACATACCCCCACAAATAACGTCTGCCAGGTTTGTCTGGATGCACTGGTGCGTGATATTTCCATCCCTGATCGTTTCCATATCGCCGTGTACCATAACCATTGCTTCTTCGGTCGACATAAGCATGGTTTTCGGAGAAGATACCTGCTCGACGAGATTGTCATCTCTCTTTCTCCCTCTAGATTGACTCCTCGATCTTCGCTTTCTAACAGAAACAAACCGTATTAAACCAGATCGGAATACTTACAATTTTTCCTTACTCTGGGGTGACTATGTAGTACCCGCTGGAGGTGTTGTATAACTTCCTTTCCTTCGTCAATTGGACCAAGGTGTCGTACAGCGCTTGCTCGCCAGGCGGCGAAACGTGGGGGAAAGCCAATATTAAGGACTCCCTGATGGTTTCGATGCCAGCAGGTCTTCCCTGGCTGGACAGGCGAAGAACCACGGAACATACAGCCTCCGGTAGAGGTGTCCATTGCGTTTGAGGTACTGATATTGTTGAACAATGATCTACATCTTCTGTAAAATGTGACATAGGAAAAAAAAACGATTAATGAAGTGGTTAAGTCGATTATAGCTATTAAGAAATCGTTATAGCCGCGTCCGGCATATGGTGAGCATCTTTTCCATTATTATGTTCTCGCGATTACAAGGAATTAAAGTTTTTTTTATGGCGTTATTCCCGTTCATCAGGTAATAACTTAGGAATGCCGTCCAATAAAAATGAGCAAATTCAGACAGGAACATTTTTTTATAACCTTGTAAAAATGATATTTATAGCCCGAAGTGAGTTTAACTGACTGCGAATGCAATGCTAATGACGTTATGTATCAATCTCATTAATATTCATTGAAGCCAAGATGTGGGCGAACACATACTTCAACCAGTAATTTTTTTCTTAAAAGTTAATCAATACAAGTTATGGCACTTTATGCATACTTATAAAAGTTGATATTTTCACCTGAATGGAATTCGTAGAGTAGAATTTTTTCTATAGTTTCTCTGTTGTTGTTTCGTCCCAATATTATAACCTGTAATAAAATTGCCTACACTTTTGACACTGCCCTTGTGAGTTTGGTAAATAATCTCATTCGATTTATAGTGAATGATTTGCCTAAACACGAAATCGGATCAAATATCAGTTGTTATTTGAATTTAACTTGCAAGCATGGTGGCCCGAGTAGAACAGAATTTCAAGGGGAAACTACATGTATATTTGTTTGAATGACTAAAACTTTAAACGAGTCTGACGTCCAATGAGGATTCCCAGGCTGCAGCCTTCAGGAGCAGCTAGTAGAATTCGATACTCACAGTGGCTGGACAATACATACAGAGTGGAACAAGCAAATGAAATAAATTCACAATAAATTCCTAAAAAATGCTCGTCTCGAACGTCTCTGGTGTGACAGCGTTATTATCCTTGTTAATTCAGCTAAATCTAGTGCCTTAGTTTTGTATACAATACTTTCACAGGTGATTATAAGAAGTTTAACAGCCTTAACGTCACTTAAAACCTCACTTTTAATAAATGCAGTTCTGAAAGTACCTTTTTTCCTTTTACTTGTCATTTCGGGGTGTTTCTGGTCTTTATTACTGGGTGTAACTAAGTAAATTGAAATCTCATTAGTACCTCATTAAAAAAGGTTCCTAAAAACTGGTGCTAAAACCCCTTTTGATGATGTCAAAACTCCTTGGAATATGTAGTGATTGTTGAAACCATTTGTAATTTGTCTTACCTAAACCTACTATTTGGTATCCAGGCGGGGGTTGCAGAACTCTTCGGGCCCAAGCATTCCTCAGTATTTCCAAAGCGCACGGTTCCGATCCCACCAATAGGGCTCCGGGATTTACGTAACCATAGTACACTAAATTCTTCGTCGCACCGTTTAGCCCGTTGTTCCACCAACAGACAGAATTGGATGACAGCAAACCCTAGAATAAAATTAATCAATAAATCCGGTTGAAAAAAAAGTACAAGTTAATATGAGTATATTAATTACAATTAAAAGATTAAGGCCTACTCATGGTACGTCCTATCTCTCAGTTAGGAAAATGTTAATTAATAGCGAAAAAAATTGATAACTCATTTACATATAATACTCGTCCTTTCACAATCTTCTCCCAGAATGCGCTACTGCATTTCTTCTTCGCAAAAAAAATGCAGAGTTATTTGAATAAATTTCCGCAACCTATGAATATTGAAATTAATACGGAGACTGGGTAAAGTAAACGGTGTTTATGGGAAAGTCGAGTTATTCAGATTATGAAAGATAGATTTTCATTTGCATGTTCCTACCTACGACGGTAAAAATATACTGCACATCATCCGGTTCATTATTATTCATGTACATAGATGCCAGGGCGATTAATAATATGAAAGGTTAAATATTATATCACTGAGCAAATTGATCATGTGCGTCAAATTGGTGCCAGTATTTTGATATAATGTTTTAATAACTTGTGTGCGGAGAGCATCAAGGTCTAATAGAATTGACTCGCAATTTAATGCAATTATTACGAGACAAATTTTATGATGTTATAAATCGATAAAGATATTTACTTCAAACTACGCAGGAAAATAGAACATGTACAAATATGGTCCGTATAAAAGCAGTTCAAGCGTTTTTGTAAGGGTCAATATTTTGTTATGGGAACAGTGTGATATTTGTTGCACTGCAATTACTTGGTTAGAACAATATCCCAACTGTTAACTGCTGAAGATTCTCCATGCGGCTCTCTTTTGTATGGATAAGAAAAGCGAATCATAATCACTAAACCACCAGAATGTTATCAGTATTAATAATCATGGAAGAAGGGAGTTGTCTTTCGGTGGCGGCCCCTAAAGCAGATAGCAAGGAATAAATTTTGGTCAGTTAATAGCTGAAGCTAAATTAGCTGATCTCCAGTTTGTTAGATAGTCACAGTGGATATTTCATCACATGTACATCTGTTGCTCTGTACTTTCTACTTCTTTATGTGCCAGCATAATACGCCATTGGAATATGTCAGTACAATAGTTAGAGACTGAGGTGATTAGATACAATTTCGCTTATGATGTTAGTTAGTAAGGAACTATAAGCACTAATTTTCCTTTTCCCTTTTAAAATCTCTTTATTTCAATGCATTCAGCACTCTCAACCATAATTGTCACCGGTCATTACTGAACACTTTTCTCTTCATACAAACTTTTTGGCTGTGATCAAGAATTGCTTCATTTTGACTCTAACTGAAAGAATTAAGCTTTCGTGTCTTTAGTCAACAAGGTTTTAAATTTTTGTCCCCAAAAACATGCCAGACGTCTTTATTCAGTTATACTCTAACGTTGATACGTAACCGTAGTGCTAGAATGGAACGGTCTTATTGATCACCTGTATAATATATTAATGGTTTTTAGTATTTTAATCTCAGCTAGACCATGACATCAAAAAGGAAAAAAACGATCCCACATCGTTGCCCGTGAGCTTCAAAGTGATTTATTTTCTTTTTTGCGTTCTCAAGTTCAAACGTGCTCTCCTGCTAGATTGCCATTTGATTACGACATTTCTTCTAAAATAATGCATAACGAGGCTTTTTTCCTTCTATAAATTAACGATCCGTGAATAAAACTTCGTATTACATTACACCATATACGGTGTGTATGGCTTTTACCTTGACCGTTGTCTGATCCGTCGAATACATGCAAAAGTGAGTAGTGAGTAGTGGAAAGAATAGTACAGGATGAGCCTTGCTACCCACTGTAAAATCAGAGAAAGTACCTTGTTTTTTCTTAATTAGTGAAAATGTGGCGGTCACTCCTGCGTACATTAAAATTATTGTCGCAAGCTGTGCAAGCCATTTTAGGCGACTCAAATAAACTTTCTTTATTTATTATGGAAGCGCCTTGTCCTGATGCGCCGTTTAGTTTTTCAGCAACGAAATAAATTAATAGTCTTGAACATTTTCACTAATTATAAGTGAGTAAACATTTTTAAAGGATTATAGACGACCATCTTACTATAAACAATTTCAAAAGTTTGTAACAAAAATAAAAAGGGAAATATGGAAACAATTAATAAATTTCATATTATTTCCATATAGCATAGATTGGTAAACGCGTTGTTAAGACTCATAATTTCTAAATTTTATGACAAATTACCATGTTCATAATTTTAGTAATAGGTGGTGTACCGCTAGTCTAGAAAAGTCTCAGTTACGCCATATCAATAAGATCAAGATCCTTATCTCCTCACAAGATCACCACATACATCAAATATTTCATTTAAAGTCTTTTTATTCGCCATTTCAATGTTCAGTTTTTTATTAAGATTATTTATACGTTTAAATTACTAGCCTGGATAGAATATATTATATTTTGACGTGAATGCATTTCCTGGAGGATGGTATTTACAGTATTATGGGCGTTTAATGCGTTTCGTATATTTTCAATATTTCAGCTAAAATATTAGTTAAAAAAATTTGCAATGGACTACTCTCCATTTGCTATATGAGTGAATATGCGTATCGTTCACCTGAAAATAGTTGAGGAAGAAGTGAAGGTATTATTTTCATTTGAAAATATTATTCCAGAATATTTTTTTGTTGTTGGGAAATTGCCACGGTACTTTTCAAAGTAATTTTGATTTTTTACTATAATTGTGTTTGTGACCTCATTCTTATTTTGTTCAGATATTTTATGTAGATTCAGTCTTTCAACCACGTTGTTTATTTGGAAACTCTCATCCTTTGAAATATCGATACATGTAGATACCTTTTATATAGTTATTTAGGTGGACATGAATTGTACTTTTAAAATTGTTCCCGTAATGAACAAGTTTTAAAAGTATTGGTTCTTTAAACACTATTTTTTGGAAAATAAATTACTAACAAAAACATTATTTTAAAAACTGACACTAACGATTGTTTTAATGAATCAATTATGACTGCTTTTACTGCCATTGCTAAGAATTATTATTTTCACTATTACCCAATTAATTGCCTTGAACAAGGTCGTTGTTAATTAAAGGCGGAGAGAAGAAATCCACACAGGCAAGGCTTCCTAATATAGACACTTAAGGCAAACCATCTTCTTATCGTCTGTTGCATTTACTTATTACTATATTTTGTCTTCCTAACGCAGATTTATGGTGTAACTTGCATCCACTATTACCAGCAGTTACTTTCTTATTTAAAGACGTAAGTAGAAAGTTAATTTAAACGCCTCGTTTTAGCTTTGTTTTTTCTTTTGTAGCTTTTTGCTTGTAATGCGCATTAAACATTCAAAAGTTGTAAAAATTTTTAAATAGTTGTGTTTTGTTTGTACTTTGGAGTTAAATTAAAATCAGTTATGTTATGGATAAATTAGATCCGGCGTGTACGCAGAGAAAGGGGAATGTACTTATGTACGCCGTTGCGTTAACATTTTAAACGAATTGTCATTAAGAACATGTGTAGTTGTAATGGTTGAAGTAAAGGTGTATTGCGGTATGAAGCGTAATTTATAATGGCTACACTTTTTATTCTTTGGGAAATTTATTTCCGCTGGAAGTATGACGAATCACCGCTGAAATTTTCGATCATAGTACAGATGATTTATTAATTGAAATGGATTACCTAATATGGAATCGGATCTGATCGTAGCCTTGACTCCATCTGGCGTGTGAATTATGGACAAGAGTCAATTTTTTCCTTCAGTTCAATTATTCATCAAAATATGTGTCTGTATTTATATGGTCGTGACAAGGATGTCAATTGTTCAGCGGAGTCGCGTTCAAGAGCATATTCGGATAAGAATTTCAGCAAATGGTTTTTGACACACAAACCGAACGGGTTTAAAAAAACGTTCAATATGGTCTCCAGTCCTAGTAAAAGATGTGAAGTAAAGAAAAGCATTAAATAAGGTACGACCTATCGAAAAAGTTATTTCATTTCATCACATGGACACAAAAAGTAATCACCCAGTAATAAACTGCAAATGCATAAAATGCATTGTAAATTAAAAGCTAAACTGTATCACAGAAATTCTGTAAATGTCATTAAATATGTATCTATCTACATGTATTACTGAAATAATTTTAGAAATTATGAAATTATAGTTCTGGCACGTAGGTTCTCTATTACGTTTATTAACCAGTCACAAACAAGCTTTTAATCCCAGATTAAGCAATGTTTTGAGTGACACCTCAGTTACATAACTCCAAAACACACCTGTTCCATATAACAGGACTTATTTTTAACTCCGTCAAGGCGTTCTGAAGTCAAGATATATATATTGGGAAAAATTAATAACAAAAAAGTTTAATGGCAACATTCCACGACCTACGCACTTGCAATCACCAGCCTTCTAAAATATTTTGTGAAGAGGCGTGGAACAATTTGCATTGTCAAACACGTTTCGCCACAAGGAACTGACTATAACGAAAGGTCGTTTCCGAAATGGTACCGTTAATTCTGTTTTTAATGTGGATCGTTGATTAAGTTAACGAGATCGCTATCCTGACGTGTTCACGAATTGTCCTTTTTTTGTTAAATTTTTGGCAAGGCTAATGTCGTAGTTTTTTATTATACAGATGGAATCTAACCTTCCATGTAAAACCTTCGCGAATGTATATTATACGTGCATTAGTTTATAGCGGTAATAAACTGGTACAATGGCAGTTTAATAAATAAAAAAGTAACCTGGTGTACGGTTTTCGAACGGTTTGTTCGGATTACTATTGAACTAAGAGATCTAATGCGGCAGGAAGTTATCGTTCAAGCATTTTATTAACAGGATGTTCTTGAAAAAACAGATGTAATTCATCTATCAATTCCAAGTTGTTTTACCTCTACTGTAATCGTCTGAAGAAGCAGGAAGGTTAAAAGTAGTTGAAATATAGGATGATAAAACACGTTACCTTCTTTGAGTGAAAATGGAGAAAAAATATATGAAGATTATGATAAATATACAGGGTGTCTATGAGAATGCCATTTGGTTTAACCACATAGTACCCAAAATAAGTCATTTTAATTAATACATCAATATCCAGATGTTTTTTGATTGTCCTGAATTTGCCTCCAAATTTCTTCAAAAAGTTATAATTTTTCTTGCAACAAAAAGACGCTTGTGATAATATTCGTATCATATCAATTCATAGTAATTATTTTTTCCATACACTTTTCGTTAAGAAACTTGTGTCATGACTTCAATCTAGTCAATTTTTCTACAATTTTGCTACAGCATTTCTTATTGATGGAAACGAGTTTTATATTATGGCACAAATTTATTCTTCTGCATTTATATGAATAGAGTAAAGTTTGTTCTACTACCTCTTTCCATTTTGAAAGCACACTTCATCACTAAAAAGAATTTTGTTGTGAATTCACCCCTTCTATTACAAATAAATTTGAAATAAGCTGGACGTGTATCCAAATCAGCTAGTAAATGCCCTTGATATTTTTGAATATGATAACAGCTGCTCTGTTGAAGTGCTATGTTATGCTAAGCTGTATCATTTGGCACTTCTGCTTCAATGGCTAAACATCGATTACTTTTTCCAGGATTTTCTTGTGTCCTTTCCAGAATATCCTCCTATACATTGGTGGTTATAATTCTACGAGGAGGTTCAAATCCACAGACAGTTGAGAAGACTCTTAACTCTTTTAAAGATTATATGATTTAATCTGCGACTGAGCCATGTTTTAACCCTGTATCTGGTAATTTTCTTTACCTTAGGGGTTCAGTGGTTCTTGGTTTGCCTCATTGACTCAGAATTATTTCAGAAACAAATCACAGCGAGCAAAAGAAACCACTACTGACAAATTCAAGAAGTAAAGAAAATTTATAAGGAAAACTTTTTGGGATTACCGATAATACTACAAATCTTTAGAACACTTAAGCACTTGACTTGTATGTTAACTCTTTGGTTATAACTTCGAGGGTAATTATCGTTCATAATATTTTTCGTGATTACATGGGCCGACACTCAATTTGTCGTCGTTTTTCATGTTCGAATAGAAGGACCAGCTGTTCAAATAGCACTCAACATAAAACCGAGGAAACGCGCACTCGTTCGCGGCAAACAAACTCTCATTTGTCTTCGAATCTTCGTTCGCTGTTTGAAGAAGCATTAGAATAACGCACGTTTTCAATGTGCAATTAATAGAAACGGATAAGTAAACAGGAGAGTTAGCAAAACTATCCTTCGCCTGGGAGATTATTTTATTTCATATTCCTGCACGTTGGGAAAATGTCTTCGAAGGTGAGGTCCATATCGTAAACGTTAGATAATCCGGTAATATTTCAGCAGTAAAAGATGGTGATGATCAGCGGCTCATAAGTCGAATTCGTAATGACCTTTCATGTTTTCACAGGAGATTTGCCAACGTCACGTTTTAATAATGCAACAGTGACATAATGAACAAACTCCCGACGGGTAAAAGTGCATCGCTATTACGGTAGAAGAGAAATAAAAGGATCACCTCTGCGAAGATTGGAAAGTCACCTGTTACTTCGATGTTTATTTATAAAATACAGGATGTTTGAACAAGCACGGCGGAAGGTGCCAAGGACTTAATAACCGTAAAATGTATTGACAGTGGAGATAATCCTAAGGATGTTTGCCGGATTCCGTAGTCGTCGCATGGATGTTTGATCCGTTTCTCACGTCAAATATCAGCAACATAATACATCGATAATAACTTGTCAACGAAATGGATACCTGAAAGAGCAGATAGCCATTCTCGTACATCCAAAAATCGCCCGGATCGCTCCTGCACCCCTCCTTCCTTACTATGATGGCCAAAAGCTGTTCGAGTCTAATGCGGCAATTGTGATCGCCATCCACCCCGTTTCGAATCGTAGTCATCTTCAGGTGATCATCCTGAAACGAAAATGAATATATTAGCAAAACGAATCGATGTTTGACCAAATTTTGTTTCGGCTAAGCTTGTGAGGAGTGAAGAAAATTATAATTTTAATTCCGTTCGAAACATTCCAAATATCCTCAAGCCTCAATTACTGTCAGCTAATATTTTGGAACACGTCGAAATGCCCTGAGTTTGTTGAAACGTAATTTATGCAAATAAATCACAAGTGTTTTCTAATAATTCATATTTACTACGTGTCAGTTGTGCTTGAAGTACCTCAACGATCTAGTTTAGGGCCTTATTTATTTGGTTTCCTATTTAATGATATCTCGATACATTCTATTTGCAAACGTGCTACTAGATTGACACTTGCCAAATGATCATATGAATCAGTATTTACGGTCCCTTCTTAAAGACGTACAGACAAAATTTTAGAAATTCCTTCAAAACATAATTTACTTATGCCTAGCTTCATAGAGCAATTACTATTGTTCTATCAGAATCCCCATCGCTAACGTTAATGCATTGTATTCTGTCAGATTAGAATCACAACCTCCATATTGGTGCCCTATTCCTTTTTTGTTAACTTGATTACGTTGTTTATCGATCCTTTTCATCGGAGCCAATGTAATTTGTTATGATATACTTTCACTTTATGAATATTCATAGAAGCATGGCAGAACGTTCTAACATATTTCTTTTTTTCTAAAGGTAATAAAAGTTCGTGGGAAATGATCAAATTCACGTACCCGTATTTATTATTGTAGTGCTTATATTAGCTACCGCAAAGATTCTACGTCGCATCAATACCATTAGTTGAAATAACCATAATCAGTCGAGATCGTGCTTCTAATTGGAAATGATGTTGATACTACTGTTGTAAAATTACAGTCTACAAAATAATTACTGAATTTTTTTTTCAATACATTTCAATTAGGTAGGATATAAACGATTAACTACGTATGTGCTGTTGGGACGGTGCAACTTTCCAAAAAATATATTTCACACTCTATAATGAGATAGGCATTAAACAACGATTAATTAAATCTATCATTAATACACTCGATGAGCAGTGCTTGACTTTTAATTTACCATTGGAAAATTTCAGTTCAGATTTTTAATTAGGAAGGTATAATTATACCCATGCGGTAGTGACGCGATTAGTTTTTATCAGCAATAAAAGTCGTAGTAATTGGCAAATTGATTTACTAATTGGTAATTTAAGGAGATATATATCCTTTTTTGTCTTTCTCGTGACCCACTAAAGCTAGTTGGGTTTAGGTTTTTCTCAGTTTTCGTTTATTCCACAAAATGCTGTAAAACGGGGACATCCGGCGGTAATAAACAACAATCAAACTTAAAAACACACATATAAAGGTTATTTTCCACGTTTTATTTAAAAGTTAATCAGCTACAAACAGTTCGAAGTGGCGGAATTACTTAAAATTCCTTAAACAAACGTTTTACAGTTATTTTTCTACAGGTTTTTATGAGAAAAAGCCTTTAGCTGTTTTTACACTTCGAACAACGTGTTTCTGTAATTACAGTGTGTATATTAAGTTTGGTTCTATTATGGTAATAATTCCGATGACACGAAGGTACTTTTTTAAACGAGAATCAAATTGTTATACACGCATTCATTATAACAAATCTGAAATTATGTATGTAAATAAGTAATGAAAGGAACAAACGATGAAATGAATTTAATTGCTCTTCAATTACGTCGACGGTTTGCTTACTGATAATAAACAAACCTTTCCCGACCGTTTACCGTTGAACAATTGAACTACTTAAAAATTTCAGCACAACTGTCATTCATACTTTAGTAATTATACGTTCTATTAAACTTCCATTAACAATTATTGTCCCACGCACCTTAGCACTGCATCGTGGTGCTTTCAGTTTCAGTATTATCTTAGTTTTTCCTTCCTTAGGGGGAAATTGATATAACCTGGGGCAAATATACGCAGACACCATGTAGGTCGTCATGTTACTGGCAGTTCCAGTTCAAAACAAGAGAAAACGAGTTCAGCATTTAATATGGGTATCACTAGCCAATTATCGTGAAGATTAACGTGGTGGTTTATTTTACATGTACCCCTAGGTACAGGTACGAGGTACATGTACGTACATGATTTGTGTACAAGTGGATATGTGCGTTGCCAGTATCGTGCATTTTTGTGTATCAGGTATCAATTGATCAATTTCTTCCTAAGGGTTCGTAATTGACACATACCTACACAATTTATTAGTTTAGATTGCTCAAATAATTTTCTGTAATTAACTTTCATGTAGTTGGCTTTTTTGTTAAGGTTTTCATTTTCATTAGATCTCGTCATTGATTTAAACAAAGGTTCACACCCATCAAAAAAATATAAGGCAGTTCCACAGACGCTGCATCATTATTTATAATATTAATGTTAAAATCCCCTATGATAAAATGTTTAATCTTTTGGTTGCTATCATTTTTTTTAAATTTTTTCATTAAGCTCGTATCTTGCTATCATGAAATTTGTAAATAAAAGTAATCATTATTTCGTAATTTTCTCTTAGCTTTACAAAACAATTAAGAAATTTGAATCTGTCTATTTCTATAATTTAATTTTTTTGCTGTTAATCATTATAATTTTTTATTCAATGGAGACTTGGATTGGTAAGAATCCTTACAAATACCATGCATTTGATGCTATAGTTTAATTATAAAAAAATACCTCGGCCCAAAACATTTCTTTTAAGCACTTATTGCATCTATTTAAGAAAAAATATATACTTTGCCTTTTTTGTCTAATTCAGTCGTGCCTAATATTACCAAACGTAACAAATAAATTATATTAAAAGTCGCTGCTACCTTTTAACATCATTAATGGAAACTATTTAAAATAAAATTTAAAGTCCAGGGTAAAAACTTTTTTCAAGCAGGCAGGCAAGTGTTCAGGATTTAAATCAGTTTAGAACTTAAGTTAGAAAGAACTTTAATAGATTTCTGCAATAAATGAGTTCACATTAAGTAGTTATATAAATCGGTTTATTCGTAATCGGTTTATTCGTATCAGAGTTTGTATTAATAATATGCCTTGGCAATATGTGTTTAACGTAGTGAATAATTCTCAACGTCTCATTTTTCTTTTACGCTTGGCGCCTCGTGGTCTTTCCCAATTAATCCCAATTAATAACGGTGTGTTTCACACGCGCATAAATTACAAAAATTTTAATTTGGTTAAAATATCGACGTGAAGTGCGAGTGTGTGTGTCCGTAGTCGGTCAGTCGCTCGGAGAAACATCAAAGCGAAAGCCCGCCATGAATTTTACCATATGTGGAACTTTATTGCATGTCCCTAAGCGAAATTTCTACTTTCAATGCACCAACAATAGCCCGAAAGATCGTTCGAGTGAACAGAACCGGACCTAAAATGATAAACACCCACTACGTGCGAGGCCGTTACCTGTCGGTTATTAATGATCGATGCAGGGAAAAGCGAAACGAATCTGAACCGATGAAAATTAGATGTATGAGATGATCTGTTAGGTAGGCACAACCAGAAGCAGAAATAGGCGAATAGTGTACTAATCTAATGGCTCTATGTTGAATATGAGGAGGCAAAATTCACTGTACAATATTTGTAATAACGATAATAAAGGCAATACAGACAATAGTAATTTTGGCACATTATAAACTTAACCATTCTACGTTAGGATGAAACTAAGATACATAAGTTGAAAGCCCATTTCTAGACGGGTACATTGCATATTTTATTTTTTAATTATTAACATAGTCTATTAAATAATGCAAACATTTTAAGTTAATACACATGCATTTAAGTAAAAGATTTGGTTACCATTTTAAATTAGGTCCTTACAGATTTTTGTTCGCTACAACGTTTGTTACAGATTTATTCTGATAAGAGCACCTTTAAACTGTTGTTGTTTGTAAACTTACTACCTTCGTGAAAGTAGTGTAAAACAATGGCCGTGAAAAACTTAAATCTACCCGTTTAAGGCATTTTTGAAGAAATATTGTACATCCACGTTAGAAAATTTATTCCATTAAACCTTCCACACTGTAGATATAATGTGTACCTATCTAGTTAGCGTTAGTCCAAACCATTCGAGATAAAAATTTATGGGATTAAAAATGGAGCAATTTTTCCTCGTGTATCCGGTTGTAAACGTCTAATAACGATTACGATTTAATCATCGGTTCCTTTGCGTACATCTAATTAAATTTATTAATTTCGTGTTTAGCTTCGAAAGTAGGAAGCTGTCACTTATCGTAGTTTTCTTTTCCTGCCGAATTCACAACCATCACGATTATTGTTATTTTATAGCTTAATCAACGTCATACATGGCCACTAACAGTTCAATTAATATGTAAATCGTTTGTTTATCTCTCGTCCCCATAAATCTCCTGCCGGTCGGTTTACTAATTTCTCTCATTATAATTTCAGCGTTTGTTTCTACGTTTTTTTCTAATTTATCAGATATCATTCCTACACGGTTAATTGCGGACGTCAAAGACACTATGAAATGAGTGGAAGAGCGTTAAATTGTTTCCAAACAATTAAATCGTTAATGGCTGGCCCCGGGTGGTTTTCACTGTCTATGAAATGACCACAGTAAAAGAAAACAAGAAAGAGAGAGGAGAAACGGTCACAGCAAGGAGATTGACGCGATTGACGCCAGCACAAGCTTGGGGAAGTTGACGGGAAATCGAAATTGATTGGAAAAATACACCAGCAAAACGAAGTTCTCTTTTTGAAGCAAAACCACTTGCTGTTACATATTTGCTCCTCCATACTTGCCCTTACAGGCTAGTTCTTACACACTTGCTCGTGTGCACTTCTTTTTACACACTTGCTCCGAAGTTTTTCCATGCGTTCAACACTAATCTGTCGTTCATTTTACGTCAACATTACACCATGTTAAATTTTACCTCAAATTGTAAACGTATGTTTTTACTGGAGGTTTAAAGCATACTAAGACCAAGTTAAAGCCAGCTTACCTTATAAATATATTTATTATTGTTATTAAAATACTCTCAAACAACGCATAATTTGAAAAAAATCTGATTTATTAAAAGATATAAAACACCCAAAAAAAGTGAAAAAACAGAAAAACATGGTTAACTTTAAAATTTAGTACCATTGTAACGAGAACTTCGAAAGATTTATTTTTTATGAAGCAATGTCTGTACTTAGGTTCACTCAAGATAATGTAATAGGTAAAGTAAAACTAAAAAAATATAAAAATGGCAATTTTTTATAGTTTTGCATTGGTTTTTTGAATTTATTTTATTCAAAAAAAAATATTTTTAAGTTAATACGGTGATACTTTGATAGGAAATTTAATTCTCTACAAAAAACCTTCTTATGATTTTTCACTAAAATTGGATAGGTTTCGAATTATAGTCGAAAAACCAAAAAGTGGACAGACTTACCCTTTTCTCAAAATCGCGCTCCTAAATTTGATTGCTTTCCGCAATTTTACCTTTTTAATGGAGCAGTTGAATATATGGAACAATAAAATTCCCCTGACGACTTAGTTCCTTATTGTATGACATAGTCAATAACCCATTATTAAATCAGTAGTTCATCTCTCCATTTCCATCTTTGACTCTAGAGCTTTCAAATCACCGTCGCTGCGCATGTCATATCTAATACACGTCGTTAGGTAATTTGTGATTGTTGTGAAAAATATATTGTATATTATTCAAATTTTCCAATTTTTAGACATAACTTCCAACGCTTTTTTTTTCCAAATTTTTACTTTCGTTGTCTGCAAATCGTTATGCACATTATCTTAAAAACCGCATTCCACCAGATTTTCTACCATACCACTGAATAATAAATTGTGATTGTGCCACTAGATAATGTGCAATTCCACCAGATTTAGTTTAAGTTGCACCAAGTTGGTAACACTGCGGCGATAAAGCAATTCTGACCGTCTTCATTTTCCAGTTTCGATCGTCCTAAAAAGATTTTAGTGAAGTAGTAGGTATATTTTATAAGTTGCAGGCTTATTAATAGACGCCTTAAATATTTATTGCTTGTGAGATCATAGATTCGTGAGTCTTGGTTTTTAAGAATGAAAGTGGAATGTAACGTCGCAGATTTTGAGGTTATAATGTCTAGCGTTTGGTTAAAATAGCATGGAATAAAAGAGAACATTTATTATTTTGCGGTACGATCGTAACTACCTTTTGTCGATATGAAACGAATCTTTTTGTTCGATATGCAAGGGATCTATTTAATTGGGCATTACAAAGAGAGTCGCTAACGAACCCTGTTATTATTAGTCATTTCCCGCATCCTTACACATCCTGAAATGCCTCCCTCATTTGTAAAACAAAGTCCGGAGTTTTTATCGTTTTCATGAAATCGTCGTGTGAATTCACTCATCATGACCCTTAGTTTTTCAAGCATGTCCTATAATGTTCAGACGAGTGAAAACTAAGCGGACCGCGAAGGTCATGGGTACCATAAAATGCAATGGTATCTTGGTATTCGTTGGTAATGAAGCGATTTTACACTTCGGTGCCAAAAGGGAAACAACACCGGCGGTTGAAATATATGGCGTTTAGTTGAAAATCTTGTACGACGATAAAAACTGATTCTCCAGGGAAAGTCGACGAAATCTACATATCTATACGGATCGATCTGGACATGGAAAGACGATTTGCAATTCCAATGGGTAAACAAATGTTTTTCTATCTATACCTACACTTGTGCAGATACAAGAAACTATTTAGAAAACAGTTACATATACAGGAAATTGTAGTTTCTATTAAATCTCGTCAAGCTACTTGTTTTAAGCCATCGTAAAATTCGACGAGGAAAAGTAAAAACGATGATTGTATCGAGTGTAGTGAGGTGATGGAAAAAAATCATCCATAGCAATTTCCGAGTTTTACAGGAAAAAATACTGGAAAGAGTGAAAGTAACGTAATGTGAAAATAAAAGTAATCTCACATTTAACGAATTTTTAATAGTTACATTACTATCGGCGCGTAAATTGTGTTGTTACTCAAACAATAACATGTTCTCGCGATTACATTCACCTTCCGTACCATCAAGGCACTTGCGGTCTCTTAATAGAAAATTAAAAAAATCTCTAATAGAAACATCGATGTATGTATATATGTGTAATTCGATCTTGTCCCGTACTAACAGGGAAAGTGTGAGAAACCAATTCCTACCCGAAAAAAACCTCATTCGAATATCATATTTCTTCATTGAAGCGAAAAAAACAACTCACTTTCGTATGTGATTATGATTACCATTGTCACGGACGAATAGTAAAACATACGAGTATGTCTATGTATGTACCTGGCTATAAAAAGTAAATAGAAGATGATAAAAACGATAATACTCTATAAGTTTTTTCGCACATGCAAACGATCGGCGATTTGGCGAAAGCGTAAACCCAATTTTAATAATATTTTTAATAAGTCTAGCCAGATCTAAAAAAACAATTGAAAGCAGCACGTACCTCGCCTATTTCCAACAAAAAATTTTCTTAATTATCTTTCGAAAATACGGTCAAGTCGAGACGAAATTCGCATACTTAATATGATTAAAATTAGATTAGTAAGCCAGAAGATCGCAAAAATTCTGACTGACATGAGGTTAAGGATCAGAAACAGTGAGATGAGGTATTTAATGTTCATAACAGTCGAGCACCACTTCATTAAACTTCGAGCGAAGTTAACGGTCCGTTTTTATTCGAATCCCGATTTACCCGAGCGGTTTAATTATTCAACACAGCACGTTTCTCGATGTAAACTTTTGGTAATGCAAGTGGAGTTCGTGTATTACCGTACGTTCAAATCAACTTAGAATCCGATGTAAATAAGCCAACCTCGAGGAAGAAGTTAATAGAACATCCAGGTAGGACATCTAAGATGTCAGGCGTAAATTTTTTCGCGCGTTATGTGCGACAAATGCGTTTAAATGACGTTATAAATCAATGGAAGCGAAAAGGGAAGCTATCTTTTGTTGGGAATTACATCGTTACTTAAAAGTACCCTTTTAACACGCTTCTTTAGCTTCACCGGTATGTATGTAACGGAACCTTACAAGCAATTTTCACCGATTTTGCAACCTCCAAATAATTTGAAACTTTGCATACCTTTTAAGGCCGGATGGCAATACAATAGTTTAATAACTGTGTCCTAATTTCCCTTCCAGGATCATCAGGATAAAAAGAGATTATTAGTATGCACCTTCGCCATTTCTTATAAGTATTGTTAGTATATATAATAGGTTCTTTAATATTCATTTGAACACGCAGTTGTGGGTTGAATTGAGGTTGTTTTGTGATAACGCCTCACAATCACCTTAAAACAGAGTACTTTTTGAAACTATATTTTTTTAAAGACGAACTGCTGCCGGACAAATTCTTCGCATGGTTATCAACAGAATACCTAAAGGTTTTGTAAGCTAAATGATAACAAGTAGGAAACAAAGCATAAGTTTTTGAGAATATTCATGTTTCACTAAATTGCGCTATTTTAGAAAACGATTCATTGCTTAGCGGAGAATTTCGTGCTAAACTGTTTATAACCAAAAAATAAACATCTTTTCCAAATGGCCGTACGTACTTACCCAAATTTTATTACAAAGAAATTGTAGTCATTGTGGTAAATAAAAACAAAAATAGGATTTTTTTGAGAGCTCCAAAGTGGCGTTTCCTCATAAAAGTTTTATTTTCAAGGCATAAGCTGGATCGAAATCGTTTTATTTCTTGGTGGGCCAGTCCATCCATTGCTTGATACCTTCCTATATATCCACATAGATTGCAGTCTTGGAAGAGAATTGAAATCACAATTGCTTTTTATCCCTCCAACTCAGATTTCTCCAACCACATTTACCAAGGAAATTTTTCATTTGATATTATAATTCATTCCAAAATTTTGCAAATTTAGCTAGTAAAATCCGAGACTGTGCTTGTAAATTCTGATTTAGACATTAATTCTATTTTGAATATGCTCTCATAAAATAGTGTTGCATGCTTATCGGGTGTTTCTAGTCTAGGTGTTCCATGCTTGACATTTACTTGAGTTTTCTCTCACATGATTGTATGCTCCTCTGTTCACGTTGTAATTGATTATTATTCGATTGGCAGCTGTTCCATCATATGGTGTGTATCAGCTATTTATTTACACTTGTATAGTTTATTCATATTTTTATAATGAGTTTAATTTGTTTTTATAATATTAGCCTGATGATGATCTTATGATCGAAACCAGTCGCTTGGATTTTTTCAATACACCGGATTGGTGGAAGACTGGTGTTTTTTCTTTGTTTAATATCCTTAAAGATTGGTTCAACATAGTTTGGTATGTATTTCGAAGGTTTCAAGTTCTCTGTCCATTTTTTAAATCAATCCTCCCTCGTCAACACTATGTAATTCTCCCTCAAGAAAGTTGGTTTCGGTTAGACCCGTGAATTCAGCATGACGAGGAAAAAAGGGTTGTGCGTTTTCCTTTGGCGATTTCAATGTCCACAGCGACCACTCAATTACTGATCGCACTGTACTTTGTATATACGCACGCTGCCTATTTACGTTGCATGAGTATTCAATAAAATTCTCTATCCCTGCCGGCATCTGCCGTATGGTAACATGGGTGTGGCAGAAATGCTGCATATTATGTGAAATTTTTATAGCACACAACTCGTTCGACGTTATTTTTCCTCGAGAACCACTCGAGACCCTGATTTCAGGCGCGATTAGTCGCACGGTTGAAAGACTTGTCCGACGGAAATATTTTGTTTGACTTCACTTTTTTTCCTTCCTCCTCTCGAATAAAGAGATAATAAACGACGTCCGATCAAAATAATCGGCGGCTAACAGTTCGTGAACAAGAGAGATTACACCAGTCAGAAAAATCGGAACCGACAAGCGGCTAATCGTCGACGTAGACAAATCGAAAGAGAGAAAGATGTTTTTTCTTAGCAGGGCTTTTAATCAGATTACACGTCGACAAGAAGGTAAAGTTTTTTTGGGCGAAACCTTTGAGGGGAGAGCGGTAAACGTAACAGACTATCTATGATAGGTCATCAAAACTCGAAGGCTCTCAAAGACAATAGTTTAGAAGCTTGCTTCTTGTCAAAATCGTCGAAATGTTTGTAAAGACTTGTGCTTACCCTTTAATTCAATAACTGAACTGAACAAAAAATTAACAACCTTCAATGGGATTTGAAACCACAACTTCTGGATTTACGCTCCAGCGTCCTCCAGGTTTTTGGAGTTAGAAGGTGTATTTTCACTTCTAGAAAATCATATTATGCAGTATCTAACCGCTTATAGGGGAAATTTGGGGTATAATTCAGTGTCAGTAGGTTGCTTTCGAAGTAATTTTCCCCAAAGTTAATAGACAAAACCGAAGGCTTCTTAAATGTAATTGGAAAAATTGCTGCAAACTTGGAAGAAGTAGGCTATTATCTGTTTCCACGATAACTTACCAGGAAACCCATAATTGATATACCAACGCCACACAGTCCCAGGTTCTGATGAGATGTACTCAAAATCTTTTCATTTAATTAGCGAACAAGACTTGGAAACAATTATAAAACTGTTCAAATTTATCTAACACAGTTTAGGTGACTATGTTTAGGGTTCATACAAAAAATTGGTCCCAGATCAGAAGAGAAAATGGAGGTCTTACCAGCTATAATTAATCTCAACCTTGGATACACGATGATAAAATGCTGTGTTCTGGTTCAATTTTGCAGGGGTAGAGGCATGGGCATAAAAGCAACAACAGTAAATACATTTCGAGATGTAGACTCTGCGCAAAATGGTTCTCTAAGGAGCCTTTCTTACAAACGGAATTTTTTGAAACTCATATAATTGTATAATGAAAAGAAACCACTATCATTTTCAGCACCTAATTCTTCAACGCAAAACTGAGGAAGGGAAGTGTATGGTAAAAGAAAATTATCCTGGCTAATTATGAGACAATGAACTTCCAAGCGCTGTAAATCCTATTTCTCCTCAGGTTTCCTTGCTTTAGACCGCAGTAATTTTCCAACTTTTGTCGGCGTTTTGTCAGATTATATCAACCTTTCCGTATGGGAGGAATTGCAGTCGAAAACTTGGCCGCAAAATGCGGCTCACTTCCGCCGCACGCTCTGCATTTTTTCGTCAGCCACGAAATTGCCGCATTTAATAAGACAATGGCTGCATGTCCTCGGAATGGGCGACTCACGACGGCATTTTGCAATACAATTTTTGCAACGTTCTCTCCTGTCCCATCCGAGGAAGTACTGTGCAACTACATCTTTAATTATCGTGGCGTTCCGTAGAAAGTTATTATTATTTAAGGAAACGTGCGCACTTCTGAAAAATTGATATATCTCGATTATTACGGGACCGTCGTTATGGGAAAGTATGAGGCGGACGAGACGAGCTTGTCGGAAATATTTCAAATTTATATGCAAATACCGCATCACGTACCATACTTTTATGCAATTTACTTTAAGTAGGTTCCATAAGGAAAAGGCTTTAAAAACGCAAACGTTCATTCTTCGTCCTGAACGAAATTAAACATAGGTTTCTGTTTTCATCTGATATATGTAGCCTAGCAGCTCACGATCTCTAATCATGCTATTTTTAAAAGTGTCACCCTTTGCAGCCGTGACATCTGGAAATTTAAATTAAATTTAAGCAAATGACATCTAACATTTGACTATTTAGAGATGAGCGGAAATGGGGGAAAATGTTTCACAGTGAGGCGGAGTTATATATCTGTTTTTTTTTTAGATCAAATGCATTTGATTTTGCTTTTTTTAAAGCGAAACCATAATTAAGCATTGTAATGTCAATGTAGCATAGCTGGGCAATTGAGAGTACAGAATTTGAGAGAGAGAGAGAGAGAGTATTGAGAGATAGGTAAATGGGATTCGTAAAGATAACGTAACAACCATGAAATTTGAAACAACGATAATAGAAGGAAGACAAGAGAAACAGTTGTGTTTAGAAACTCAAGAATCGGTGATAAGAGCAGATGATCAATTGGATTTTCACAAAAGACCATCAATGACACTCAATGAGAAACTGGAGGTGCTGTTTTAAAAGTTCTGGGACCGGACCTCCAGTATTTGTCAAAACGACGCCAGACGTCTCTTGTCTTCAGAAAATAACTTGTTACTCATCGATGGATCGATCCTCATTCATTGCGAAGATCCATCGTAATATTCATAACATCGTCGGCTAAGAACCATTGACCCCTGGCACCTCGGTAACGGTACCGCGGGTGGCCATGATTCTATTCAAATGTTTTTCTTCAGCGATAGCGTGATTACCCGGACCGCACGGTAGTGATGGGAAAACGTATCATTTTCGTCTGTTTATGGTATTGCGAGCGCTCTGAGATCGCAGCGATAATGTACGTACAAGGGGCACGGGCTCATTTTTGTACGAAACGGAAAGAAACAGATCGTCGTGTAATTGGATTCACGATATGATCCTTTTTGTCTCGCCGAATCTCACGGGGAAAACCTTATGCCAAGGTTACTACTTTACGGTGTACGCTGCGTGCATCTAATCTTTGTCTCGTACAAACAACTTAATCAAGATGTTCCATGTGGACAATTTAAGGTTACTTATAAAAGGATAATATAATACTTGATAATCGCCATGGGTTTATAGAAAATAAATATACATTACCTGCCATAGATATCTTCAAGTTTAAAATAATTTCGTTCTTAGTGCCAGTCAGTATTTTCTGACCTAAGCAAAAGGACTTTACATATGTTGCGTTCTCGTACTAGATGACTCGAGCTACGATTTTCATGACATTTTAGCTGACCTCAATTATAACGTTAAAATATCAATAGAACCAAAATATCCATGAACATTAGATTACGCCAGAACTTCTTTCAGTGTATGATCAAATTAAAGAAATTTTTAGTTGAAGATTACTTCAATTCATTAGGTGAACGTTTTAAATTAAAACTTGGGTGTGTCAATTTGTGTATTAACATTCGTATATTTGTGTGCATCTTCGTTATGTTTGGGTTAACTTTTTATTAAGTTACATAAGTATTATATATTTAAAAAAATTATACATCAATTACTAATCAAAACTTTAAAAAACATGTTGCAGGGAAACATGTATAGAATTAATACCAAATAGTCAGTTACAATAATTCTCATTCTATATTTAAATATTTTTTAGTAGAATAAAAGATTTGCATTTAAGATTTTCAAAACGATTAAGGTGGAATGGTTGTCTTCTATCTGTCAAAATACGATTAAAAATTGAAAAAGTGCACTTCACGTCTACAGAGTCACGTATTACAAACGTATTTCTTCAATTACGTATTAATTTTTTTTAAATATTTATTTCAATTTTTCCAGGAAACAATTTTATTTCTGATGATTGCTTAGAAAACTTGTGTTGTGTAACTTTGGTTATAACTTTCAACCGAAGGAAATGTATTTATTCTTCTTTTTTAATCTTTTGTCTTGTCGAAAAAAAGCGACCAAAACCATTTCCAAAACCTAGAAAAATATGTAAAAGATGCTTAAATTCCAAACTGCATTTTTTTCTGCCTCTACAGATAAAAAAGAACCAGCTATACATTACCTATACAACTAAATTGTTTTCTAAAATTTTTTGGAACATAAAGATTGATTATGCTTGTCAAGCTTGCTATTACCAGTGTATACATATCCTTACTATCGGACTCTATGCTTCTTAAAATAATTTTTCAGTATTAACTGTTTCACTATTAACTATTTCAGTATTGCTGTGGCGTTTTGTGCAGCTTTGGGTTAAACTACCAATTCAATAGGTGGAAAAGATCGAAAAACTTTTGATGAAAATTTGAATATCCTAAATCTTACACAGTATGACGGCATGATGTTTTAATTGTGTAGTTGAATAATCAGTTAGAAGTACTGTACATCTGTCAAGTTGTTATCTTAATTCTTCAACCCATAGATGCATCGCTCAACTATGTATGCACGTATATACTTTTACATTTGTCTGGATTTTAGGATATTTCCAGCTAAGCATATTGGCAATGTTATTACTTTCTTTTTTTGGGCAAATGAAAAATGTGTTCTAGACATGCCTCGTAAAAATAACGTTGACCCATATTAGAATCCCATAAAAGGCTTACGAACAATCAAACAGTAAATTTCACAGTAGCATCTATTTTTGAATTATTACATTGTTTATTGCCCAAAAGTCCTTGTCCTTGAGGGAATTGCTCCTGGATTTCCTCAGAAGGAAAGAGTTAAGTGTGCATAAGCTGATAAAGGATATAAATTGCAAAGCAATAAATTTTATGGAACCGGTAAATAATAAAGTTAATAGCCACCGACTATATAGACCATTATTTCTATATTTGGCAGTGGAAATGTCGACTATCGGTTTTTATCGGTAGGTTTCCCCTACATCGCCAGCAAAAGTAAAATAAACTAGTCCGCTTTTGATGCAGCACCTCTTCATGCCTTATCGACGTAAAGCGTCGCTAATGAAGGAGAAAATATAATTCGGCCCTCGCAAAATAAAACTAGTTTTGGCATTAATGGGTTAAGACCGCAAATCGACGCATTCTGAGAAGTAGTGGTGCAAGCAACAAAATTCCGAGATACGAGCAGCTCCTTCATTACATTATGTCGAGATTCGAAACGAAGTCAGACTTGAAAAACAAAAATAACGCAAATGAAATGGTGCTTAAATATCACGAGAACTGCAATTATAACCGCACCTTTTCGATAATTTCGTAGCTGCTGTGGAATTGTGTCTAACGCCAACTAAGGATGAGTTTAAGGCAATAAATCTTGTCAGCGGTGCAGAAATGAAAATCCGCATGTGTTGTTCGATGGAAAATATCGTATTTGTCGACCAGCGTAGCTTTGTATTCCATCGGTTTCACAGACGTAACGAGCCTTTTGTAATTGCAGATACCAACATTATCTTCCACAGTCATATATTATGTTAATAGCTAAATGGGAATACGATATTAACGTTAAGACCGTCTCGTTTTTCCGCTTTTAGATCGCTTAAACTTTCTATTGCAAATGAAATAATTGCAGATGCTGCGAACGATAGAGAAAATATTGGTCAGAATTGTGACCGCAGGGCATTCCGAAGGCAAATTTTTTCTTTTTTCTCTCGCAGATAAAACCACGTTCTCATCCGCTTAATGAACTTAATGTATGTACACGCGTGTACATAAAAGGTCGAGGTGTGGGATTTATAGCTGCAGATAGGGCTTGAAAGAGAAATTATCCGGTGGAGTAGTGTGTAATGTCTTTTCCTGAAAAACGACGACGATTCTAATCAAACTGGGAAACGTTACTTTTCCAGATTTGATGCAGATTACATTAACGAATTTTCATCCTGAAAGGAATCTCCTAACCTGCATAAGACGTGTTTTGAGGCGTCATAAACGCTCAGTTTATGTGGCATTTTATTTGAAATCTAATCTGAAGATTAAACTGAATTGCGTCTGTATAACCACGTACCTTCGTTTAGTTTCAGCAGGTTTTTCTTCAGCAGTTCTCCCTCCAGTTGTGGGTGTTTTGTCGTTAAAGGTGTGAACATGGGTTACAAAAATAATGGCATCTTGCCTTTTAAAAGGTACTTCAAGTCTAAAAACAGAAGAAAAGTGAAAAGTAGCGCAAGAAAAGTAGAGTGAATTGAGGGCTTAGGTCAAATACTGGAGTTTTCGCCAGTTATACTGTGCTATACTGTTCAGACATTCATTCTAATCATTCAGATATGACATTACACTAGAAAACTGGAAGATACTGAGTGTTATCCCTTTTGATATCTCTTTGCCAGTTATACTGTCCTCTTTTACTAGAAAATTGTTTTTCCAGAAGCACCGTTCATTAAAAACGATATATCTTTCTTCATTCATTTAGAAGTTTAATTAAAACAAATTTTGACCTCAATTGGAGAGTTGAGCGTAATAAAGCTTTTAAATGACCAACACATTTAACCGTTAAATTAAACCATTAAACGTTTTTTAACGTTTTTCACAAAAAGTGTGCATGAATATGCCCATAATTTCAGTTAATTTGCTGCACAGAAATCTCTGTCATAATGACCACTGTTTCGGTTTGGTAAACGCAGTAAATGAGTATTGCATCAATACTAAAACATCCAGTTTTGAAGTAAGGAGATTTATAATTACGAAATCTTATACAAAAGACAGTTTTTTAAATTTTTGAGGTAGAAGTCACTTTCGCTCAGAAGTTTGAAATGTTCTACCTTACGCTTTTATTCCACTAAAACTCAAAATTTTGACATACTTTAAGTAGGTGAAATGTAAGGTAACTTAACTGCTATCTATGGTCATTTTCCATAACTCTATTGGACTACTTGCAGAGCAAGTAGGCTTTTTGAAAACCATTGGTGAAATTCGTAACTATGTAAAAACCATTGAAGCTACAGAGTATGTTTTCGGTACGCTGATTGTCAATTCATTTATTATAAAAGTTCCAGGTATTAAATTGAGCGAGTTTCGTTTTTTCCACTTTCAATTTAGTTTACTATTATCCTGGAGTATGGAACTCCTTTTGTTCGTTTTTCAGTTACCTATAACTTTATCACTGTGTCATATAGTGATTTTTAACTAGCTTTGTACTAGCCAAAAATCAATTTTTAAGTGATTTTTCAATTTCATTGTTTAATTCTACAGACAGGGATGCTACTGTGTTTGACACAGTTTACTTTTTACTCCGATGACATGCACTGTGGAGGCATTTTTCAAACTTTGGTAAAACAAAATCGCCTATTAATTGGTCGAAAACTATCATGGTGAATATATCTATATTACTATATCATAAAGTTTTCGTTGGTTTTTGATCGCAAAATAAAAAAGTAATTCAAAAATAACGAACCATTAACACATAACAATGCCATGAATTACGCTTAGAAAAGTAATTTGGGATTATAATTTGGTACCTTTATGTTAGAGGAATGAATAATTGAAGTGAATTATATTTACACAGTAATTGTTCGAATCCGCTGTAGCCGTAAATAGGAAATAGGAAAATTTGTATTTATATTGCAGCTTTTTGTTTAGAGATATCATATACTTTTTCATGTTTATATCTGATGCCCTTTTTGTCATTGTTTGGCTATACAAAATAATATCTATTATGAATTATTGAAAGAAGGATTCGAAACCACTTTGAAACATTTAATCATCAATGAAATCATTTATCATTATCGACTTCCATTACACTGTTAACAAAATTATTTTTCGCTGTAGCAATTTGGAGGTATATTTTTTAGAGATTGCACTGTTTCCTTCCATTAATAATTCAAAGATACAGCAATTCCAACCAACTGTAAAGTTGCGTGTTCGAAGTGATACGCTAGGGCGGCTTGTTTTGGTAGTTTTTGCCCAATGGATTCGGTCGTAAAGCTATTTAGTGCCCTGTAAAAATATTCTTATACGTATAATGTATGAAGTTACCAACATACCATTTTTCCACTAACTTCCACATAATTATTTAAAGTCTGAACGTAATTCAAAATTGTTAGTAATACTAGAAAGCTAATTAATGGCATTCGAAGTGTAATTGAATGTAATAAATTAAATGTCATGAAAGTAATTTCGCAATGGATGTATGTTGTTATCATATGCCATTGAATTCGATAATTTACGACGCAAAACAATAGGTTTAATATACAAACCTTTCCACGCAGTTGCTTTTTGTTAATTTTTGCTTGAAGTTTAAGGGTTTTACACCACCAATAAACTAGAAAAGTACAGATATCTTCAATTCTTGTAGACAGATAACGGTACAGTCTCTACTTATAATTTAACAAATCCAATCATCTCGTGCATTGGCTCGTTACGTATTTGAACAGAACATTTGAAAGGGATTATGAAACTTATGTAAATGTAACTGCACGAAAACCTTTTACGTAAAAAATGGCACTTTAATCCAATGAAATCGATTGGTGTGAACGATTTTATTAAAATTGATAACCATATAAAATATGAAGAATTCCCAAACTTTCACTCTTCGGTTTTATCGAAATGATTTAAAATCATTTTACATAGTCCACCAATTAATTGTTAAAAACCAAATTTTATACAAAAATTATC
Source organism: Cryptocephalus primarius (assembly GCA_963576515.1). Lineage (NCBI taxonomy): Eukaryota > Metazoa > Arthropoda > Insecta > Coleoptera > Chrysomelidae > Cryptocephalus > Cryptocephalus primarius. The sequence continues at coordinate 13,389,787 of OY754942.1, read as the reverse complement.
ATGAATAAATTTTCATGAACAGTTATGGGGTCCATTAAAAATTAACTGCGCTCTACGATTGCAGCGATCACGTATGGAAATTTGCAAAATAACGTAACCATCGCGGAATTACCATAAATTAATGAGGCAATCTCCCATAAAAAATATGCAGAGCTCTCCGCGTGTTAAACTTTCCGAATCTTGAAAAATTTCACTTATTCGCGAGGGCGCGGGTTCAAAAAACTCTAAACTGGCCCCTTGGGCTAATCTCTCGCAATTATTATTAAATTGACCGGTACGAGCTCGAATGCAAACATTGTAAATGTTGACAATTAACTGATACAGTTTCATTTGCATGGGTATGTTAATAACAGTTTGAACTGAAGGCGAAAATTATCGTTTATTACGCGAAGCCTATTCAAACGCGCAAAGTAGATGGTAGTCAATGGAATCGATAATTGATCATATTCACCTTTAATAATAACGTAAATTGAAACAATCATGCTAGATCAACGTTTTGAGTAATAGCTATAAAAGAAGGCATTACTGTTGTAACAACTGTAAATTATATGGTTTGTTTCTAGTTGTAATATTGGATTTTCATATGATCTCATCACTAGTAACTGTTTCATCGCTTTTGAAAATCTTGTATTAATTTGTTTTTTCTTCTGTTTCAGGTAAGGAACCGGATACAGTCATTACGCTTGTATTTTCGGTAAGTCTTACTTTAGTAAACACAATCTCCATCCAATTTAACCGACGAATTACGTAACTTACGGACTCTGCACAACAATAATAAACGGGTTCGTCTATTCCGTTAATGAGAAGAGAGAGAAGATCGTGGTTTTTCGGCATTTCCTGCTAACGAATAATCAATGACTATACGCTAAAACAAATAACAAAACTAATTGTTATGGGTTCTAAAAAAAATAAACAATTATCGGAAGGATTTTACATCTACAAGGCCAACTCCTGGCCTGACATCAACTAGGATGTAAATGTGTACCGTAAATGTATTAATTAACAGTTATATCTCGAGTGGCAAATAAGGCTCGTTATATTTTATATTTCCTCTGGGTGTTGGTAGAGTTTTTTCTTCCGTTTATAGTTCAACTGATTCGTCTTTCGTGTGGAAAGTTGTAGTAACGTGATACTCGTATGAGAGAGAAAGATACAGAGAGAAGAAGAGAATAAGAGAGAGAATTAGAATAATTTAATGTTTCGAATTTTTCTTTAAACGTTACTTACACCAGCTAGCTAGAGGCATGAGAGCCCTTTTCTCTGAAGTAAATAGTAGGTAATATAAATGCAAGAATTTTTTTGTTTCACGTGATCTAATTAATAGATGAAAAAATATAGATCTTCACAACGCCCAATTTCAAATCAGACAAAAAAATCAAACACACTTTGTACATAAGTTCGATTTAAAAAAATACATCCCCAAGTTCTCTACCTTCGCTCAATAGTCTAAATTTTCTTTCAATTAATCAGTTATACTCTCCGACATACAAATTAGTCATACCTAGCCAGAGTTTTATATTTAGTCGCAAGGCGACTGTTGTTAGGAGTTCGAATCTCTTCCTTCAGTCGAAGCCTCGGAAGAATACCGTCCTTATATGCTAAGTAGATGGGTCCTGCTCGGCAGCAGGTTTCCTACAGGAACAGAGGACACAACGTCGCACCTCACACTTACTGAAGCTTACAATGTCAAAATCCTTTGAAGTAAGTCGCAAAAATGTTTAAGGTGCACTTTACTCTTATAACCTGACTAAGTCTCAAAACAATTCACTGAATTAACAACTAATCGCCCAATTTACACAAAATTCGTGATGTCTCCTTCACGCAACTTGACCCATCCAAAGCTTAAAAGCAAGTCCCTTCTTATTTCTCTCTATTTTCCTCTCTTCTCCCGCAGTTTCCACTTCTAACAAAAACCCCAACTCGTGCCATCTTTATTCTGGTGATTTTTTTTCCATTTAACCAATGAGAGTTCTGTCTAAGTCGGCCATTTTCTGTCATTCAAATATCACGTATCCCTATTTACAATATACCGAGTTATAGTATATCCGGTTAACGTAAAAACTAAGCGGCGGTTCGATTACAAAGGACTGCCAGCTCGTAAAAATCGCATAAATGTAATCTTTATTCGAGATCTCCCTCAGCCTACTGCACCCACACCACTTATTTCTCTAATTTCAAGTTTTCTGGATTATATTTCAATCTATCCGAGGTTAAAATTTGGTTCAGATTGATTGAGTAGATCCGTTGTTATAACGGATTTACTAAGTTGGTGGCATATACAAAGAGGCGACTGGATGACGCCCAAAAGACATTAAATAAAATAAAAGAGACTTTCAATTTCTAATATCCAATCCAATATCCAATCTAATAATGGCTGGGACTCCCCGGGGAAACTTCAAATTTTGTAGGTTTAGAAAATCTGAAAACTTGAAGCTTACTTTTCGATGGAGTGAAAAATAGTGGTGAAATTTATTTTCTTGGTGTTATTTTGAGGTATTTCTTGAGTTAGAAACTTTAAATTCTGCACGGTTATAACTGAGGCTCCCAAGAGGTTCTAAAAAATGTAAAACCATCAAGTTTCACGTACCAAGGAGGTGGAAAAGGGATGAAAATTATGCACTACTTACTAAATCGCTGGAAACTGGAAAATGGTTGTAGATTCGGATTTCAGATTGTTCAGAGAAAACCGATTATCGCACATTTGTTCTTCTTAAAGGGTGAAAAATAGAGGCAAATTTCATTTTTTCGGTGCAGATATTTTAAAAAGGTAAAATTTTAAAACCCAGAATCCTCCCTACCGAGGGGGTAGAAAAAGACGACGAAATTTATTTAATAGCGTTCGAGGAGGTACAAACTTTAAATTTGGCATGTTTATAGTTGAGGCTCCAAAATGGTTGAGTAATGTGCTACAACTTTTCTAGCTGGTTTCACTCTGAAGTATTTCTCGAGTAGTTGGAAACTTTACACTCTTAGCTTCGACCTGAAAAATAATCTATAAATCTATGATAAAATATAAAAAAAATACTAAATACTCCTAGCTAGAAAATGGAAGCTTGCTACGGTTTTAGAGTTGTTCAGAAAAATCTCATACCATTTCACTTTCTGAGGAGGTAGTATGCACTGGGTAGTGTGTGTAACAATGCAATATTACTGTATTTCAGTTTTTACACAAATTTTGTACGTAATATAAATGTATGTGTGAGTTGTGCACCTACATTAACATTGCGGAGATGTTGGATATTTTCTATCTTATTTACCTACAGCGATGACCATAAATCACACACGTATCAATTAATTAATGAACGTCTTCCCTAATTTACATATTCCGCTTTCAGTTAATTGTACAACACCGAAATAAGACTTTCTAATAGTATTTTTATGACCTAACTAATGCGCCTTGACAAATATTAATAAAAACCATTAAATCCCATTGCTCCTCTTAACTTCATACTTTATCGACGTTTTATGCAAATTCATCGGTTCCGGACATTAATTATGTATAACTGTTTCTTCCTCGTGGTGGATGATTTATTTCTTTTTTTTTTCTACGTCAATACGAATTTTGTTACCTCGTTATTCATTGCTCATTACGAAAATTAAATGGGTCCTGTGGTTTCAGCAAAGAACGTCATCGGGTTGTTGGAGAAGGTCACGACAAACGATTCTTTAATCGAAAGCAATCGCGATGAAATTAACTGAATTTCGAAATATATCCAGTAGTGGTAATTGAATGTCCGATATGCAATATAGGACACTGCTATAAAACGGTGTATTTGTCGGTTGAAATAAATACCTCCTTAGGGCTAAAATAAATCGTAAAGTGTCTAATTTATTTGATAGAGTGAGTTACGTGAATGCGGTACAGAATAAAACAATTTAATTGATGGAATTGCAAAGTCATGTTCAGAAGTAAGTAATAAAGACTGCGCACGTAACAAGCTCCGGTTGATATCCGGATTTTTCGACACAATTTCTATGAATAGCAAATTAATTCTTCGGAAACGCAAGACTTTATCAGATTTTCCTTCAATAAGAAGGATTCATTCATTCGAACTAGAAGATTGTATTGAGCATTTAAACGAACGAAGGGTCAGTTAATACGGTTTTTTTTACCTCGTTAGACTCGGAGAATTGGATCGGAAACGTTTATTCTTTTTTTCTTCTCCTTTTTTTCCAAACGACCCATTGAAATCGCAGAAAGGCCCATTAAAAGCGATTCGTTGCTAACCAAACGACCTTTTCATTTTAATTCGGATTTACTTTCGCTGTTTGTAATAAATTACGAGAGGAGAAAATGCACGCAGATGGCACAAAAAATGACCCAACGGGATGATTACCGTCGACCATTATGGTCTCGCTATTTTGCTCTTCGACGTTTAAAATACCATTTATGTCAATACCCTATCAATCGATTAATTGAAAATAGCGTCTAAGTGATCTATTAGAAAGTTCGATACGAGATCAATCGCCGATCGCAATAAATAAATATTCAGATTGAAGGCGATGTGTTCCACAGACGCGTGATATAAGTTCGAGGTATAACTGAGGTTGTTTATATTCTCTCGATTGTTCAATAATGGGGAAAACCATCCAATTAAATTCAATTGCGAGGTAATGCGAGATATATGTAAATAAGACGCACGATTTCGCACGAAGTGCTGACTCTTTATGACAAAAATTTTTTACCAATAACCTGCCATTGCCAGCCAAGTAGTACCCATACAAATATTACATTTAAAATATGTAAAGTGCGTATTCAAAGTACATTCAAGTATTATCTGACATTTTAATGATTGTCATTGGTATTTGTCAAACTTCACTTCAATTACAGGGTCCAATTGACCCGTAGATTCACCGTATTACCTGCAAATGCACCATAAATTGCAAATACCTTAACTTTGGAGGGTAAGATTGGTCCCAAAACCAGAATGGGACAAAATACAAGAAAGCAAAAGCCGAAGAAGCAATAGGGAAATGGGTAGTTAACAAGAAAGGGGGCAAGTACCCTCCGATTCTTTGACGAAGTAAAGGCACTAGCAAACTAAGTCTGCATGTAATACGGAAGGAAAATCATCACCTGTGAAGAATACAAGGTTGTCAGAACCAAGATCAACGATGCAATCCAAAGAATCAAACGAAGATACTGGGAGTAATCCACTTCAGACATGGAGAGAGATTTATAAGGTGCACAGAAGAAAGTCTGAAATGTGTAGAGAAACCCATCAACGATGACCTACAGATCTAAGAGCTCAAGACAGAAGAATATGAGAAGTACCTTGGGGACTTACACAAAAAGACACAAGACGAACAGGATATAAACACACACAATCCCGTAGAAAAGGGAACACATTTAAAACAGGACAGGAGTACTAAAAACACTGTACAGAGGAAAGTCTCTAAACTGTAGAACAGGAGTGGACGAAAGGATTAAATATGGAGGCGATAAACTACTCGACGAACTTGGTATTTTATACTACAAAACATTAGGGGAAAGAAAAATACCTAAGCAATAGGAAGACGGTAAAACCTTATAGAAGAATTATAGAGGAATTTGCTTACTAAGTGAGTTCCTAAAACTGTTATCAAGAATATTATCATAAGAAATAGTAAAATCAGGAATAAAAGAAGAACAGCAAGGCTTCCGCCACAACAGATCCACCAGTGATAAAATAACCATGATTCGTCAAATAGCAGAGTTCAATAAGACTGCCTTCGTATGCTTCATAGATCTCACAAAGGCGTTCTTTAGAGTAAGTTTGACAGATATGATGAACCTGCATAAGTGAGGTATTTGCCACAATTGCCACAATCAGAAAACACAAATAACATAACCATAATAAGAACTTGCACTCAAATAACCAAGAAAATACCCATCGAGTGCGGAATTATGCAAGGATGCAGCCTCATTTCAACGTTGTTTATGGACGAAATAAGAACAAAAGTTAAAAAAGCTGGCAAGAGATACCCAATGAAGGACCCAAAGATAAATATAGCATACCACGAGGATGATGCGGTTAATATATCATACAATGAGAACATCATACAAGAAGTGATGAAAGCCAAATGCTTAGGAGCACAGATAAGCAACAATAGAATTCTAAAAGAGGAAGGACCTACTACATTTTGTAGTATGTTAAACTCAAATGGTTTCCTTTAAGGAACGTTCCCAATTCTTGTTCCTGGCCTCTTTTAATAAATAATGTTGTTTTACATTACAAATTCCAAGTCTTAAATAATAATTAAGATAAGTACAAAATCCGAAATCAAGTTTTTATAAAACTAGTCTAATAGATTAACGTTCATCAAATCTCCGTATATTTAAAAATAGCTTACAATAATTGCTTTGATTAATTTTTTCACGCGTTATGTCACCTGTGCGTCTGACATGTCTCTAATCCGCATTTAATCAGGAAAAATTAATTTATCTCTCATTTCAACGGCACTTTCCCATTATGTATTTCCGAACGACTCGATCATGTTTTATTTCGTTCGGTCTGGTTCGTTCACACCTTATGATCATCCACGGAAGCGATATCATTTATGTGTATCAATTACATTACGTGGAGACGTTGAATAACTCTGAAGGTTCTGTTACGTCCGTACATGTCTCGTCCACCTCGTATACGTGTGTGTATTGGGGTATATCCGTGTGGATTTGCAATCTTTTTCCTGCGTGCACTTTGGCGAGTACACCTGAAAATATCGCTGGACTAGATCTAGAATTAATTGTTGTCGAGGCAATCGAGCCGAACAAAAACCAAAGCTCTCTTGCAATCGGTTTAGGAAACGTTTACGTTCTTCTTATCTCGGACAATTTATAACTGGGTTTGCAAAGGAAAAAAGCTAACAATACGACGATTGTTCGGAAATGACGGTTGTAGAGGTACGAAATCGGTCGAGGGAAGGACATGTGTAATGAAAATATTTAAAAACGGTAAAATATAAATAAACGTGAAGTATAAGTGGGATAAGTTTTTACATAGGTTTCAGGAGGTCTTCCTTAATATATTACAAGAATTCATTGTTGAACGTAACTTGATTTATCGTTAGGTGCAGGTTCAGACATTCGAAAATAACTGAATTTACCTCCAACAGAAGAAGCACTGAAGTAGCATCCTTACACAGGACGTGCTTTCAACTTAAATCACGCTTACGACGTTTAAGTTTAGCATTTAGACCCAATTTTGAAAATAACACGTAGTCGCTAGTGATTAGGACTGAAGAATTTGGAAAGAGGAGTTAGTACGTATAACAACATCAATCCCCCTTGTACCCGATTTTTACTTGAACAAATGCAAAACCGGGCGTAAGAGATTAATATGATGGTGTCAAAAACTGAAGTATTTTGTATAAATTTATGTACAGAATGCACAGCAGAAGTCTGTGAGAATTGGGACGTGGTTGAAGATTTAATGATTTCTGATGAACCGTTCAAAAATATAGATTTTGATTTTCATGAAAAGATAATGGTGTACCTAACAAAACAATTAAAATGGAACATTCGTGCTTTATATTTGAAGGACGATCCCCTTAAAGTGAAAACGTTTTCAAAATTTGTATAAGAAAACTTTGGATATCTAACTTTAAAATACCGTTAATTAAGATTGTTAATTGTTATTAATAAATTAGCTGTGAATCAAACAAACTAACTGCGTCAGATTAGCCTAGATTTTTTTAATTCCAGTAAAAAAATGCCAGCTTTTTGAATGAAAAACAATTTATCTCCGAGCTGTAGAACAAAAGTTGTTATAAATATTTATAAAGTAAAAATGATAGATTTGTAAAAGAAGATTTTGGAACAAGGACAGTTTGTCCTGTGAACTAATTACACGTCATTTTCATCAGTATTCAAACGAATCATGTTGGAAAGCGTATATTCGTGTTATTTGTAGTGCCGTTTCCTTAAAATGTATTCAGGTCATGTGACACCTGCCCTGATCTAATTTGTTAATTACATTGTTTTTTTTTTGTATTTAGAACCCATTACTTATAGAGTAACACTGAGTTCTTCTGAAATATTTTGTAACAAACGATTTTTTAAGCATTTTGACACGTAATGTACCGTCTAAAACCAATCTAAAGTTGGAAAGGTTGGAATATTACGAAATGATTCATATTTATTCACACGATCTGATAAAATATAATTACCGCTGGGTGGGACCCTTCATCTTTGGTAAAGTTGCTAAAAAAACAATCAACCTCAAACGACTATGCACTCAAGGAGAATTATTTCACTTCCAAATCGTTTTCACGCTATTCGCGGATTGCGAAACGTACAATATCTCACCAATATCTTCTGTGGGCATCGGATATGTTTAAATGGGTGTAACAGAATTTAATTTGATTGTTGAAAAATTGACAGGTAGGCACGATATGTTTATTAATAATTTTATCCGGTACGAAATTTCGATATATTCATGATTAAGTAGACCTTGTTGCCACTCACACACTCACAATAGATTTAATCCCTCTAATACAATTTTTATTTAAATGTTAACTCTGCTTAATTACAGGTAGTGATTATTATTTACCATTTGTCCGGGACGCTTCGGTAAAAGCCGCATAAATCTTTCCCACTCGCACCTAAAGATTTATGCAAAAGGTCAGCGAAATAACGCAAGAATGACAATTAGTTCTACCATCGCTATCTACATGTCCGATCTCGAACATTATTACAAGTACCTTTATTTCATGTTAGTCTTGAAATCACAATAAACTAATTACGCCACCGAGGCGTACGTTTGCGTAAACTTTACTCTCTATCTCGCCTTATTGTTGACAAATTTCTCGTAATTCGCGATTTTGTATGTACGAAAACGGCTCAGTTCAAGGTTCATTTGTTACACACCAAAACAAAAGGTAGTAATTAGGAAAATTCTGTTGTCAGAACGAATTGTTGTCGTGATCTAACAAGGAGTAATTAGCAGTAGTAATAATTGGTGACCACTTATGATTAAAGGTATCATGGATCGGAATCCTTGGTTGCTGTACGTTTATTAAGTTGGGAAATCGCGTTTCGTGAAGTTCTGGACAATATTGGTCAAGGAAAATTATTTGTAGTTCAAGATCTTCCAGAAAAAATTTAAAAAAAGCTGAAAATTGCCAGTTAGGATCCTTTTATTTATTTATTTTTATGTCTAATGGCAATTTTGTGGCAAATTTGTATAGTGTGTTAGCTGGTAAAACAAACAGTTAGTTACACACTAAACATTAACAATTTTTTTTTCTGAAAACCAAAGGCATTTTTTTGACATTTTTACTGTACTGTAGATATTGTTGCTGGTGATAATAGAACACATTTATTTATTTATCATGTGAACCTATATGTAACATATGGACTCATATTGTACATAACGTGCCAAATGTCATTGCAGTATCAATCATATATCAAATCAAATAATAATCGAGCAGGGAGGAACAGAAACATACACAGAAAGCAAGGCAGCCGTCTGTCTGTTTATATTGTTTTAAATTGCATGCTTTAAAACATGCCTCCATTATGTCACATGTTTACTGCTTACATTGTAATAGCAACAAAGATAGAAGTCTGCCATAATTTTAGTTAAATAACTTCTGAGAGGAAAGATGTTTTGGGTATGGTGGGTAAACCGGAAAATTCTTTACGTAGGCACCACTTTTTCGATTTCCTACAAGCAACAAACATAGATTAACGCCAAACATCTACTCCGCTGGCTCTATATCTTGACTGGCATTGAGTTACAAGGGAAATTAAATTTCCCAAGGGAACTAATTTCCGTACGTTTACTTGTTTTAAAGTATTTTTGCTCTAACACTTAAGAAAATCCTTTGTAAATTGTTTTTACCGGATATACCTTCTATATGCCATTTAAATGTCACTGAATGAACATGTTTTGCGTTTCAAGTTTATATATATGCTGTTGGTGCTTTTGTTTCAAAGTTATATATGCCCATTTGGGGATTAAAGGAAAAAATTAAGCCTAACTTTTGAATATGCAGCATTTAATCCTTATACGCATTAAGGGACTCAAAAATTAAATGTAGGCTGTTTTCTGTCTTGTAAAGGATTGTCCGGTACCTTGATTTTGAACTTACTTGCACCCTATTATATTTTTTGTAGAATTTCAAAGATATCATTGCCACGTCACCCTTCTCTTCTTTAGCAAATTTGTGTACATTTTGTCTTTTCTTTGAGTCGTCTAAATTTATTCAAATGTATTACAAAAAGGCTCTCTTCCAATAGTTTTGAGACCCCTTGGACTTCACTGTTCATAAACTATTTCTTCAGGTGCTGATGGAGGTCTTTATTTATATCACAACGTACATCTATCTACACACTGCTACTTGAAATATTTGGTTGAGTTGTACATTTCCATTCTTGCCATTACTCTAGAGCTGGATTCCATGAATAAACTGTATTTCAGTTGTATTATCTCTTTGTAGAATTATGGCTTGTTATGGACTGATGTATCACGATGCCAACATATTTGGTTGTATTAACGTAACGGCAATTCGTAGTTACAGGGGTTTGTTAATTAAGTAAATACTTCTAGAGTTTTGTCCCATTTTCACTTTTAGTCTATGTTTGCCCATAGTTAATATGACATTATCCGCTAAGGATCTGCCATCTGGAAGGGTGTAGCTATTACTAGATCGGACCCAAAACAGTGCCTTGTGATATTCCAACAAAATGGTCCCTTAAAAATGAACAATCTAACCATAAACTACCATTGTATTTATTGAAATTTAAAAATTGCTGCATTTTGTTGAGAAGGAATTGTTTCAGCTATGTGTGCCTTGTTTTGTGCTACACCTTACAGAAAGTTTGGACCCCGTCAAAGAAAATGCGAGAACGGCCTTTTATCTCTGCATGAACATAAAAATTTCCACAGGAATTATAGATGTCGAAAATGGAAGCATCTGTTTGAGTTTGTAGTTTTCTTTAAAATTTAATCTCCGATAAACATGTTGGCTACAATATATTTCCAATGGAAAAACAGTTTCATACAGTTATATCGTTAACAATCTCTCTAATCCCTCTAAGGAAAACGTAATCCCTTATAAATATACAGTAATTTATAGCACCAACCGCTTTCAAAAATATACTCTGAGCTCATTATGACCGGCCAATGTAGCCGGTTTAATAAGACAAACATTCCCAGGCTTATTAGGAGCGTTTCTCCTCTTTAAAAAATAATGTGACCAATATCGTTCACATTAATCACGATCGAATGCGATATGTATTCTTAATGTGAAAACCAATTTCAGAGAAATTTCATTTATATCCGATATCTGAGACGTCCCGTGAAAGTGATATTTACCAAAAATACTTAGGGACCGTGCTTTCCGATCGATTCCAATCATTATTGATCGCCGTAATTATTGCGGCATGACCACCCATTTATCGGGCACGTATGCAAGCGTTATAAATCAAAACATAACGGATCGGGAAAATCGATCGGATTTTTTAGAAGGCGTGCACTGAATTCGACACGTAAATGGCCCCTCTGCTCCGTGATCATTATCTTAAGCGGAAACCGAGCTTTAAAGTTACAGCGCTTTTTGCGATCAATATTTTTGAGGTGCTGAAAAAGTGAATTGGCGCTTTTTTGCACGAATTTGGTGCGTGAAAATCCGCCAGGAAATAAGTTTGAAATTTCGGTGAATTTATTGTTAAAAAGGTTATGGCAAATGGTATTGTCGACCAAATGAAGGGTATACGTAGATTCATCAAAATTTTACCAAATAACTTGAAAATGAAGCTGTTACCACATATTCGAATTTCTTGGATTCCAGTAATTTGAAATTTTAAATGTGACAAAATTAACAGAAATGAAAATTGAAAGAAAATTTTCACTCCATTTTGATTTTGGGTTGCTGCGGAATTTTACTGTGAAAATTGCTTAAAAAACGAAGGTATCACCTTCACATCTCACTGAAATTCCATTACCAACCTTTTGATTATTTTCAATTATTTTGATTGTAGACACAGTCGTTGTGGGTTAGGTTAAGTTAGGTTAGGTTTCTCTATTTTGGTATTATCAACAGCCACCTTGTCTGAAGTATACTTATTGGTCATGTCTTGGCGATAATCCCTATTTCTCTGAATTTAGTATTTGGAGTAGTAGAGTATTTAGATCTAAAAGCTTTCTTGCAGAGTTTACTGTGATCGTATCGTAAATTGTCTAGGTATTTCCCATTGACATTAGTGCCTTTTTTGCACTGAAATTCCCTGATCATTTCCTCGAGCAATAAAAAATTTAGGTGAAATTGTGCCTATGTGGCACCCCTTCCAACATTTCTTCTCTCGGTGTTTTGTTTCAGAATAAATTAAAAAATCCTTACTCACTACAGTACTCACCTTACTCGGGCCTTCTTGTAATTCACAAATGCCATACAAAATGTATTTATTCGACTTCTCTATTTGAGATTTTATCTCTGGTCATTTAAGATTTTAAAGAAGTTTCTAAAGTCTGCGCAATTCTTTATGTTTTCTTAAACAATTTGTAATGCACAGCCAGGAGGGTTGTTGAAGAACCATTAAGGGGTTGAGGAAGTATTCACCTAACTCTTGGCTATGTTTAATTGGCTATTACATGAATAACACATATTAATTTTCTGCTGAGACAGATTTATTGATGGCAAATGTACGAGGTTGATCTTGCAGGTCAGGGCAAAATAAAGAGTAAACGCAGTCAGTATGCATGTCGTTTATTTTTATTTGCAAACAAAGATTTGCTTTAATAAACCATGAATGGATAGTGTATAATAAGAATCGCTAAGTATAAACTTCTTACTCGACTGAATCCGTGCGCCACGTTCCCACTGTGGGAGTGTATCATTAACTAAACGCACTGACATTCATTTCCACACTGTCGCGATGTTATCTCATTTGCGAGTGAAATTGAAGCGACGTTGGAGAACAGAGTAGCAACCACAAGAAACAACCAATTTCACAGATGAAGCCGTCGCCGGTCAATTAACGCTCGGTTACGTAATAAAAATTTTAACTAAAACCAACTACCTAATTAACGATTGCGTCCTCAGATCGAAGTAAAAAAGAACGGTTTTAACAGTTGATTGAAAAGTTAAACTTAACCTACCTTTCGACACACATTTCCTTTCCCAAGGCCGTTCGACACCTGTTCATTCAACTATAGAAAAACAGTTGCAATCTTTAGTTTACCCGTCATTCAGAACGTTGGAATATTTTTTTCCGTTCACGGTGGATCGACCAAGCGAGATGAGCCGGGCAACGCGTGGTTCAGTCATGAAGAAATTCAACTGATGCATTCTCTCTACGAGGAAAATGTTGATGATGATGATGATTGTTTTGCTGTAATGCCCGGCTTCGTGTTCTCTCTACCATAGACACGGTGCCTGGATTCGTTGTTGTTGTTGTTCTGCAGATTTGCCAACAAATTGTTCCTGTTTATTTTATCCCAATTTGTAACGAGGTAGATTAATAGAACTATGCCTCATGGCTCATGGTGGTGCTAACATAGGGAAGTGCGAAAGTCACTGATTTGGTACAAGAGATGAAAAATGATAGGGTTTTGGATGTAGGAGAATAGTATGGTTTTGTAGAAGTACCCATGTTAATGTCCTTGCAAGGTTAATTTCTCTGTTGTATTCAATGAGCGCTTTTACTTACATGTAGGATATGAGTTGATGACAAAATTTAACGGAAAACATCCTTGGTAAACGGATGGAAGGAGGTTCTCGCTTGCATGAATACGCAAATCAATGATTATCAATCAATGATCAATGATCGATCAATTATCAAATTATCAATTTATTATCAAATTTTCAGTCAGTGATCAATGATCAATGAATACGCAAATAGATATAAAAGAACCCAGTTGTTATAAGTAAATAGTAACGTGTATGGCTACCCTTAAAATAGCGCATGCGCCATCACCAACCTACTAATATAAACTGTTTCAGCTGAATATTGTATTATTAACAATTTTTTCTTGTACTTCATAAGAAAAACGCCTGTAAGTTTAAAATCATTTATGGCCATTTCAGGGGCTGCAACTCTATCAAATGCTCAATTAAATAGCCCAGCAATCAGCAGCAGTATAGGATAGAAAGAATTGTAACAATAGTAAAATTATTTTGGCAATAATTGTAACTCTTCAACATGCAGTGACTTATGTGGTTATCCAATATCAATAGCACAGAATTATCTGCAGAGGGATTCATACAGTTTTGAAAATGTATTAGCCATTCGAAAAACAAGTAATCGCTTAACCATCTATTATTAAAACACACGTATCTAAGTGCATTAGTCATTTTCAATGAAATCAGACTCAAATCGAAAGTTGTCATCACATTTTGGGTTGAAAGTTTGCAAGACATTGCAATAAGTATATTAGTATCGTAGGCATACAATTTTTCTTGTGCTCAATTAGTGGACCACATAAGGAGCGCAGCTTTATTATTGTCGCTCTTCGACCTTGTCTAGAGAATTTAGACTTCTAATCGTATGCTAAACACCGTTTTTTCTCTGTTGTTTCTCTCCGTTGACGATTTACGCTATCAGTGCCGGTTAAATCGGCGCTTTTGTACCTGTCTAAGGCGGATGATGGATCGCCGACGTTCGTCTCGCTAATTAACGAAGGTTTAGTTTCGGAAACCGAGAACTTAGCTTTGGTAGCTAAGCGATGAGGAAAAAACAGTCCGTGATCGAAAAGTAAAACGCTGTTTACCTGTAATTAACCGACGAATAAAAACTGTTGGATCGTGTCCTGTCGCTTCGATTCCGAGCGATTTTCTCTTTTCGACTTGTCCAGTGAAGTGATGTGGTATAGAGCAGGCGAATCGAAGCTGATCTAATTAATCTAAACGCTAGATTCGATATGATAATGATATTATATCTTTTCGCGATAGGATTTACTTGACGCAACGAATGAATTCCGAGCGATTTATGTGGTGTATTTATTACATGACATCGAATGTAAGGGGAGTAATATTACCGTTCACGTGCAATCTAATTACCGCAATTTATGGTTAGAAATTATGATGTCGAGCTTGTCAGAAGAATGTCGATGAAAGCTTTCCACGCGATCTGCATTAATGAAACAGTGGATAAGGACCGTTTTTTCTTTAGTGTTTCAAACCATACGCATCTCATCTCGTAGTTTATTCGTTTTTCTCTTTCGAGATGTTTCTCCCTCTCTTCATGTATTGCCGTAATTCAAGGAACAGTAATTTTTCTTGAAGGAAATTTTTATTTTTCTTACACAGAATGACTGGTTCTTGAGTGATCCTAATAATCGAATTGTTTCGTAATCCAATTAATAGTATTCCTATTCCTTAACCTATTTAGTCAGTAGAAACTACATTCATTATGTCTGATCTGGCAGTATCCATTCCAACATTCTGTGATAGTTCTTCTGGTACTTAAGGATGGAAATATCCAAGTTTTGCGCTTGATTCCATCTTCAAGAAATAAAAATTCATTGTTAAATTTTCTGTTAACAAAACTATCCCCAGATTTTTAGTTTGGTTGGGCCTAAAAATTGGAATTCCCATTGGAAAATGGGGGAGCTCCCTAAGGCTTAATCTTTAACGTACTTTAATGCGTCATGGAAAATGTTTGGTATGAAAGCCATGCCCTTTTCTCAGTACTATGTACGCGTTCAGTTTGTCAACTTTAGTCTTTGTCACATTTAGATGCCAGTAGTCCATCTTTCCAGCAAATGTAGACTTGCCACCAAAGAAATATTGCTGGTTTCGCAATTTACTATACGTGCCTGTATTCTTAACGCAACTTAACGATTCTTCTCGCTTCTTTTGTTTTTACGTTTTAGTTTTCTTTCGGCTTTCTCTTCGTAACTATTTAGCAATTTTAGAAACTGTTTCTTCACTCCAAAACTGTATTATTTCCATTCCACTCTTGACACTTATTCAGGTTTTCAATCTCCTAATACGTCTAGTGAACTTCCTCCTTTCGATCATTGCATTGTGTTGAACTTGAACTCTCAACGTTCCACGACGTTTTTTTATCCATATCGAGGTTGGTAATTTATCATTCAAACACAAGAGGTGAACATAAATTATGTAAATTTACTCGATGACCTAAGAATTGCTGTATATGGTAACTTTTGAATTTCAATAGAATGTTGAATAAGATGACAAAAATACATCACCAAAAACTTGTCTGTTACTTAATTTCTCCGGTGAGCGAAATCTCGTTAGTCAAGTGTCCCACGGTCGTAGTAAATGTCAACTCAAATTTCGTTTAAAGCCCAAGTTCGTCCCCTCTGTTTAAAATAACGATCTCATAAAGTGTCGCTAAAACAATTCACGGTCTCTCCATTATGTTCTCTGGACGTGACAGAAATGGGTTACAAATAATTTCACGTATGTAACACAAATGGCCATATACGGTAGAGAGCAAGTTCGCTCGGTCTTTCAATGTTAGCGAAAAATATGGTTAACCTTTAATTTATTCTAAAATGTACGATTTCCTCTTTACGTGTCCACAAGGCTTCCGTAAACCGACACCGCAACCGATCCGTTCCAGTATCGGATGAACGATGATTAAAAATTTTTAGAAGTTTGAAAAATGGAAGGACTTTCACTATTATCTCGAGAAAATTAAAAGTTAGCATGATTAATACGGGTAATTTTATTTTACCTATTGATACATTGTACTTTTAAATTATTAATTTACTTTTCGACTTATGGTGTAATAATTCTCCTATTATAAGATCATTTGAATTAACCTCCGAGATTAAATTAATTAAATTAAGTAACAAGAGGTGGCAATTAAAGTCTAATAATAACTCTTTAATTACACGCTTGGATTTAGCGCTATTACACTCTCGGATCGCCTCGTGGAGTCCTACACGGAAGGTTTCTGTAATACCACTCAAATTCGTCTCATCTCGGCTTTTTAAAAGGCCCTCTTATGACTCTGCGTTCTTATCACTAATAATACCCGGAAGGTCGGATAAAACGTCAGAAGTGTATTATAATTTATATTTCAATTCATCTACCGTCTTGCAGACAATAAGACTTGATTAAAAACAAGCCGGCATGACGAATCGCCGCAAGTGAAGTAATTTTTATAACAGTAATAAACATCGATGAAATTTTTATTTTATCGTTTCGGTGCGGCCGAACTATTCGAAATACAATACGAGGGGAAATTAATCGCTTTTTATGACAAGTAATGTAGAAAAATTGAATGGGTTAATATCGTCAACAGAACACGTAACGGAGGTTCCTAGCGATAGACAGGGAAGGTAAAAAGCAACGATTCTGACTTTCCATGGAAGGAGCAAGATAGGAGATATTCGACAAAATGTTGTGTAGAAATCCCCTTTGAAACACGTGCAGCTTTTAGATACTATTTAATAGGTTCAGCATTTAGAATTACCAGGAACTGACAATTTTACTAAACAATTTTAAATGACAGAAGAGAAGAGTGAAAAAAATATGTTATCTATGTTTTCACCATTTACATTTCACACTTGTGAGCAACATCTTTTCGGTGTAAGTTTCTTGCAATTATCGCTTCTGTTGATCCAAGACTCAATACTTAAACTAGCAGATTTCACCACAGGTATTCGAATCCTAAGCAGCGTAGCTAAAGCATTGGCAGTTTGATTGCTTTTTCACTTTTTATCCGTTTTTTTGATGATTTTTTCTTTGCCTCGTTACTGACGTATTGCTGAATGGTTAATGAATGTTTTGGTTCGAAAGTTATTGAATGAACCCATTTCTAGCAAACTACTGCAGAGTATAACAATCTCAATCAATCATATACGCAATAAACTGTTTTTATATTCGTCGTATTCTAAAGTGAAGTAGCGTTAAACTATTCTATTTACTCATCATAAAATATCTATTATTCTTAGACTCATAAACTCGAGAAAGGCTCCTCGAGACTTTGGATGTCTTGTAAAGTGATCAAGCTTTCTCTTAAAAAGAGTCTTCTTACCACACTAAGCCAATGAGATTTTTCAATACACTGATTTCAAAAGCATTTTTGGTACAACATTCAATAATCAAACCCTCAAATTTCAGGAGGGGCAAGCATTTAAATCATGGGCCCCTTAAATAAACTGAATATGGCTTCTTAAAATTTTGAAAACGCTAGATGGCTCCTGGTTTCCATATTTCTCATTAGATTCATTTTTTTTTTAAGTTTGGAACGTGTTGTGAGGGGTAGAAACACTAAAAATAGTTTCCTCGCTCTTCTACTCTAATGAGTTTTTTCAAATTTAATGTTTATAATTAGATTAAGCCTTTTTAGGACTTCAAACGGCTTCAAAAGATAGTCTCTGTCACCGTTTCTTTAACTGTCTCTCTGTGGGCTTCTCAAAATCGATCTGAAACAATTGCGTGAATATTTGGTTATAATTACCACTTTATATTCACTTTAGTACCAAAAAAATTTGATACTAAGTGGACTATTATGCCATCAAACCACTTGTAGTAGGCGATGTTTGTACTTGAAATGAATTAGTCAGTAGATTAGCTCTAGTAGGGTAGCTCTCACCTATAACTTCTAGACGAGAACTTTCATATAAATCTTAACACTTTCACTGTTAAGAGATTACAAGTTGATTTTTCTTACTTCACTATTCGTTACTGATGAGACCTACAACTCCAGCTTACAGAAGTGCAGAATGTACTTCCAGGTAAGCTCAGCTGTTACGATATAAGTGGTATTGTTTACCAATTAAAAGGTATAGTAATTTTAAATCATTACATCCTCGCCATAAACTTCGTCCTTCATTAAAACGTATTACGTACATGTCAGTCGGTTTACACCTTTCAATCTCACATTTTACCGTAATGTGGTTTTAATTAAATTCCTTCAGAAGGAAAAAACGAAATCGAAAGTGTAGAGACCCATAATGATCAAGAAATTCCCATACTTACGGTGCATTATAGTACGTTAACATAAAAAATTAATTAACGAAAACTCTCCAGTACGATTTCGTAACTCACTCATACTAATTGGATAGAAAAGCACAATTACACAGAATTTATACCGAATTTAATTCAATGAACCAGCGTAGAACGCAATTATAAACACTCTTCCTTTCTTCTTTTTTCTTCCTAGATATTTTATTATGACTTACGGTAATATGAATGGATTTTGCGAGGGAAAAAAGTGACAGATCTTTGATAATAGATGTTTACAACGCATCGAGTGTAAATTCATCGGAAAAAATAAGGCGCAATCAAGCGAACAAACACCGTAATAAGAAGGCTTCAGTAAATGAGATTTAATAACACGGAAAATATGTCCAATGAAAGTTAAATAATTCCATACATATCGAATTCCTGAGGGGAATTCAATGAAACTCTTCGGTTAGTCGTAAGAGATTGTATGAAAGGGAAATTCGAAAAATCGACTAGGAGAGAGGGATGTTAACACTATGACTAATGCCAGTTTTAGTTTTAATTTTTAGAATTATGATTTTTTGAAAATGTGTTACAGTATTTTTAATCAGAAGATATATTTTTTGGAAAATGCGTATCTAACATCAAATAACATCGACTAGAGAGGGACTTTAGAAAACTTCTTTGAAGTTTGTATGAATGCTTGAAACCCTGCCGTGAACCTTTGCTTTGAAAGATGGGCCGGAAAATATTAAGGGAAGTGGCACAGAATGAAAAGCGAGACGAATGATTTTCATTCATCTGAATTAATAATATAATTTGTTAATTTACTCGTCTATAGTGAGATTTGTTTCAAATATAATAGAAAGTTATTATTTTTAATTTAGTAATTAACAAAATATCGAGTGATACTGATTCTGGAATGTGTCATTTTGAGTTCAAGTAGGCCAGATAGGGCCAGAAGGTGCATATCCTATTTATAGTAAAAATTTACACCCATTCATAAGTTAGTCCTAGAAATTTCACAATTAAAACATAAAATGATTGATATATCGTAAACAAATGACCCTATTTTAAAAAGTTTCTGTTTTACCCTTTTAAAAGTTTGTGCACCATCAGAAATTTCGACTATCCAAAGCACTGATAATAAAAATTCCCAATCAGCTTTGGAACTCATGTAATCCCTTTATTTTACCCCAAAGTCAAAGTCTCCTCGTGACGTTTTCAATTATCAGGAAGCGGAAGCTGTCTTTCCAGCGACAGGAGACGTGACGGAGTTCTTCGAGGGATCTTCACCGTTTTCCATCGCTTGACATTTCTTCTCGTATTTATCGGATTTACATTTTATCACGTATAAGCCGCTAAAATCAGGAAGTCTTTTAAAATGTCTCTTAGAGATTCCACGTTTTGAAACGATAAAATTGGAATGTTCTGTACAAAACTGACGTTAATATAATACGTGTTGTAATCAAAAAATTTCTGTTTCTTGGTATTCAGGAGAGTAAACGTGCAGGGAACCAAAGTTATGGTAAAAATTCTTGAAAGCCGTTAATTTACGTATTTACTGCACACGTCAATGAATATTTGATATAGTTGCGATTAATTCCTTTAACTTAATATATTAACAATAGACATTAGTGTCTGAATTGATTCCTTGTGGAAAGAACAGAATAAAAATTGATTAATTATAGATTCTGTTAAAATCATTCAACTATGAACGATAATTTATCAACGGATTGATAATCAGTAGACGGAATAGTACGTATAATCACGATAAGCAGGTGTGGTTCAGACGATTCACCAGTTTATGAAAATACTTTCTTTGCAATTTTCTTTAATAAAATTATAACCACGAGCGCTCGCATTGTCTATTCATCACTGAATTATTTGCCTCCAATGTAATCGCAGCCTTTATCTAATTGCTTGTATGATAATGCAAAAAAACAGCGACTCCCCCGCGTTAGAAAGTAGTAATGATTCGATATTAATATTAATTTTTCCCTTCGGGGAGTCCTAGAGCCGTCCAATGATTACGATGTGAATGACAAATGTAGTAAGATATGATCTTGGGAAAAAGATTTTTTTCTTCGAGTTCTCGTGCCTAAATTTTTCTGAAGACTTTCGTACAAAGAAAGATAAATTATTGCATTCAACTGTTATAAAAACGACACTTTATTACCGCATTGCTTTAACGTAATTTCGCGTAATTTATTGCGTGTGAAAATGTATATTATAGGAAATTAGCATTGTTAGAAACACAAAAAGTGTAGTCGAAGAAATAGGAACATGGTGTAAAGTTACATATATCGATATATCTTGTCGTCACCGATTGGTTTTCACAAAATGCGCAAACCTTATCAAATTAGATATGTATAGGATTTTTTTAGTTTTATGATGGACTCATGCAATTTAAGCAATGTTTGAGCAATAATAATTTATTAACTAGCCTTCCCTTAAATAAATCTTACTCAGTATACAGAAAGTATTAAAATTAATGTAACAAACTTCGGCTTATGGAGATCTCTAAAGTGTTACGTCTCTTGATGGTATAATACTATGGAGTCTCGAAGTTCGTTGCATATATCCTATTAACCCTGTATATGTTTTTAATAATGTTCAAGCAAATTCATCCATTTCTCCCCTCTTACTTTCATTATTTACCGCAACTCACCTTGAGGCCGACATCAGCGCCCACTATTCACGTCATAACATAACACTAAAACTTATCGCTCGCCTCGTATCAACAACTAAAACTCCATCCCCCACGCCGTAAATAGCTCAATACTACCTCCCCTTCCCGGCAGAACGTGCCAGCCGTGCTGAAGTCCCGGCCAGACTGTAAACACCGAAAGCCATAATGATTGAAACTCTGAAAGTATTCCGAATCCCCGATCCGGTCCGTTGCAATGAAGGAATATAAGCCAAACCCACTCTAGGGGATGCTGTCACCGTACGAGGACTGAACAAGGGGGTGGCGGTTAGTACGGGCGGTTATGGGAAACCGAAGTGGGAGGAAATCGGAGGATTCTTGGTGTGGCGATTTGGACGCTTTAGTCATTTTACCAGTACCTCTGGGAGAGAAAAAGGGGAAGCTTTAGAGGACAGGGTCCATAAATATGCTCAAAAGTGCCTTCGCCAAAAAATTATGTATGATATTACATGTAATACAATGGCAAGAAGATTTTTGGTCTGTGCGTTTGTTCGCACTAATTTACACGAAGGCTTAACCAATTTGGGTGCAGTTTTCAATGATGTATTTAGTAGTTAAATTTTAGTGTTTGATTCATTTAAATCGATTCAAAAGTAAAACTGTATAATAATGAAAATATGCAAAATGTCAATATAGAAATATCAATAAAAATTGTCAGATAAATTCACTTTTTATAAGTACTCAGGTCAATTTTTTCTAGGTAATTTCGATCTCATTACCTTTTGTAAACCGACTCGACAACAGTGTTAGCCTCTCCATGAATGACGTCATACCAGATTTGTTTTGAATGTTTGATGACATATTAACTGGCATTACAAAGGACAGTTTAACAAACGGCCTAAATATTCAACGACAGTGGATTCTCTTATCGAAACCATTTTTAATTGTTTTTTGAATCTAAATTATCTCATCAACACTGTCATTTTTTAAAACTTCATTAAAAACCTTAAGCACTTTTTGGGGGTGTTACACAGGTCTGCTAAATTTGGTGGCCAAGTTGAGCTACTCAATTTTTACGAAATAAGTGTTGAAGTTGACAAGTTTCTTTCATCACGTTCTGTCCAACATCATTGTAATATTTTTCCACCAGTTTCTATTTCTTACAGCGCCTTGTGTTCCTCCTTTTCACTGTCACATTATTCAAAATTCATAAACACTAAAAAGGTTGGTTATTTTAATGAAACTTTAAATCATAAATACCTTCATTGTTTTCACCATTGGTCAACTTTCTGCTGATTTAAATCCTATAGAACAATCGAGGCGTGTTAGTACTTCATCAACGGGTACGAGTTTGGAGGAGTGCACATTACATTTTACTTCCTGAGATGTTACAAACCGTTCTTGTGACTGAGACAACTTTGCAATCATAAAAACCGTCCACGATTTACCCTGCTTCGCCCGAGCTTCTATTAACCTCCTTTTCGAGCGTCTAATTAAACGTGTATGCTCCTCATTCCATAATTAGTTGTGTTTCTTTGATGCACTTAACCCAACATGGCGCCCGGAAGACCCGAACACGTCTCGACGACAAATTGTCGCGACGAAGACGTGCCGGTCGAAGGCAAAAGGGAATAAACTCTAGCTTTAAATGGTACTACAGCAATGGGCTTGCGTGCCCACGAGGAATAACGCTAGATCATAAACGTATGCGATTATGCACGGAACGGAGTGTGACGATCTGCGTCGAACAATGTAACAAAAAGGAAAAAAAGGAGGACGAAGAAGTGTTGAAACGACAAAGGGAAAAAATCGGACTGCGTGGAAGGTAACTGAACTTTGCTTTACGACGGTATGGATAACGAAGTCGGCCACTTTACGTTTTAATTTGCTAGATTTAAACACTGTGTTTGTTCTACCGAGGGTTTATCGTCTTAAGGTTCTTGCCTACCTTACAACCTATTACATTGAGAGGGCTCTAGACACCTAGATTTTATATCCTGTATGGTCTTTCTGTATTTTTGGAGTTATCAAAAACCCTCGTGTTGATTTTCGTTTTCATGGTACTGCAATATCTCGCCTTTAGACCCGAAGTGAAATATCACAAAAATATTCATTTACTGGGAAAAGGGTACTACTAAGACGACGATTTTAAACCAGAATTCTCGTAATATATATAAGACGTAAGAAAAATGATGATGGCTTAATATTTTGTATTTTCAAATCATATGTATCAAAAAATTATCTTCAAATAACTCATCTGCGTATTAATAGGTTAAATAACTTTTTGATAACTTCTACCTGTATTTTTCGATAAGATCATTTTTAGTTTTAAGATATTTTCATGTAATATAACTTGAAATAAATCAAAAAGGGTTTCCTAAGAACCCTAGTCTTATCTATCGGTTGTCCCTTAATCGAAATTAGAGGAGCATACGAGAGGTGAGTCAAACGTTGTAAAAAAATTGATTATGCCTCACCAAATTACAAAAATTATAAATTATTGCAAAAAACAGTATTACAAAAAGAAATCCAACTAATTTAATACTATATACTATGAAGGACTTAAATATTCAGCAGATGTTAAGACACAAAACACCGAAAACTATCGTTATTTTTAATTTCTGTATTCTAAATTTCATTTTTGAAATCAAGGTTATCACAAATCTAAGACCTTTTTTGAAAAATTAAGCATTCCATCTTGTAGTCATTTCCGTCGAAAATAATATCACCAAAAGGGTTACAAAAATTTATTACAAATTTTTAAGTTAAGGTGGTCTAGAGATTACACTGCTTAGTATAGGAATTAATATTATGTCCTAGGCCCTTAAGTGAAGTTAATTAATACTTAACAGAAATGTACCTTGCTGAAAAGTTTTTCGCATACATAACATCATTACTTTTTGCGCTTGTTAGTTTCCTTAGACAGACACATGTTATTCATAATTATTGTTATACTTAATTATTCTATGAATATATAAATAGCAATAGAACGTAGTTAATAACTTAAATGCGCCGTGTTATTGGAATATAGTTGAACATCTTCCACTTAAAAGAATTGCGGTGCTTTAATGTAACCTTTAATATTAGCCGGAACTGCAATGTCTAAAAGAACCATGAATACTTGTAAATTTGTCATAACAAAACTAATTACAATCGAACGGAGTGTGTCCATCGTTCGTACTACATCACTGTCAAATTTACTTCCCCTCGACGTTCCATTGATTATTTTCAAATCTAATTTTGATCCTCATGGCGCCTTTAAGTAACGTTAAGAGAAATTAAGTTAATTTCCTCTGAAATCTATGTGACATTTTCTATATTTCTCGGCAATCTCGGTTGTATTTTGCTACAACTTTTAACAGACGTTTTTGGATGCTATTCACCGTCAAAAGTATTCAGCGGTAAATGCGAGGGTGAAACTCCCCTTGAATAATGACTGCAATAGTACGGTCGATGAGCGGAAATAAAAGACGAAACTGAAGCAACATGTACTGAAAACAGTTTTCATGTTCTGGGCTTAAACGTAATTATGTTTCTCTTGAATTCTCTGTTTTTCTATTATTTGTTGTATCGTAAATGTTATATCTATTGTTGTCTTGCTTTTTCTAAAACCTATTTGTTCTCCAATGATTTTCAGCCTGTAATTTATTATTCTGGCATTGATTTTATAAGCCAATTTCACGATAGTTTTAAGGGTTGTTCTCGTCATATTCTTGGTCAGTTTTATTGTATTCATCCATAGTGGACTGTAGCTGATGGTAAAAGGTTTTGTATGCATCAGCTTTTCCTTCTTCTGGTCCATATGTGTCAATTATTGTTGCAATTCCTTTTTCACACTTTACTCTTGTTGTGATAATGCGTTCATTTATATATTCATATTTATTCATACCTTCCCATCTTTGTGTATGCCCTTACTTGCTATATTTTGATCCCTTTGTTTTTACTTAGTTTCAGTTGTGGCTGCGAAGTCGATTTTCATATGTGCTAGATATCTAGCTAATTTCATTTGTTTCTGTGCCATTCCCCTTACATTCCAGATTGTAAGTAGTGTTTTATCAACTCACCTTTTGTTCCTTTTCTTTGCGTTTCTCGTCAACTTTATACCAGTCCTATTCCCAAGACCATTTCTGGTACTGCAAGTAATGCGAATGGTTAGTAATCCGTTCGTTATTTCAACACGATAATTTCTTGGCGTTATTCACATCTACCGATCTGCTGTTTATCGTCGAAGAATCCATCCTCTATGTGGTTTTGCCCACACACGCGCACACATTACATACACACACCTCGAAACATCTAGTTACCGCTTTAGTAGCGCTTCGCGAACAGTAGGATTATACGAAACAATTCAGACGATGCGAGGAAACACGCTGGACGTCCATTTTCAATAATTACCGTTCGATTAGGAGTCTTCAGGCGACTCTCTGATCTATATCGATGATAACATCGTCGCTGACGGTAATCTAGAAGTGGTACCTACAGCGACGTATCTGTAAACTACTTTTGATTTACAGTGAGTACGTTTAATTAGATGGAAATCTGCGATTCACTGATGAGTACGCTCATTTAGAAAAGTGTTCTCATTCCGAGGCGTTTTACTTTGTACATACAATAGAGACACATAAGTGATCGAATGTAACTCACAACAGTACCGTTTAAACCAGAAAACTTGCCCAACCACTATTGTTAATCCTCTAAATTTGACATTTCTCTTAGTTCAAAGTGCTTATATTCTGCGCCACTGACCTCCACAAGAACTCCTTGGATTATTTTGTAAATTAACTTCCCTCTGGATTCGGAAAATACAACGGGATCGAAGATCTCTATCTTGTGTTCACAATTTGCCGCTACCGAGATGCTTATCTAGATCTTCATGCGGGATATTACTAAATTGTTTCAAACAATGTCTGTTATGATTTAGGTAAAGGAGGCATTAGAGCCGAAAGAATTACACTTACAAGCCTGATTGATGAATCCGCGGCCTTTTGTGGAGGCTTTCGCTACGTTGATGTAGTAAACTTTCGATTATCATCCGCGCTAATAGGGAGTTGTAATGGGTAATGTAGAAATAACGAGGTTGATGATGAGTGTTTTATTATTTTAATTGTATTATTTTCATGTCTATAAATTTACCGTAGTCATTTAATCTGTCAAGATTCTAACCCAATCCATATTTTATAGCGAATTAATTGCTAATTTATGACGCAAAAAATGTTTAATACTGCAGTCGTACCCTACAAACAATGGCTGTTCCAATTGAAGTCTTCAGTTGCCGTAGCCACAATATTGTAAATGGAGGTAAAAGAATGATCTTTGTTACATACTATATTGCTAGATAATTACTAATTTATTCCCTTAAAAAAATGTTATTGCTCTAGCTGTAGTATAAAAACAATAGCTGCTTCAGTTGAAGCAAATCTTAATTTAAGTTTGAATTGAACTTAGAAATGACTCTCACTTTGAATGGAGTCAAAAATGGTACTAAACAGACTTAATTCCAATCCCCTTGAAATTTAGTCACATTCGGGTCCTTGGTTAGCTTTAAAACTAAATGGAAAAGCTTGATCATGACACATGACGAATGCCAGTAAGTCTCATTTGAAATTGAAGTCTCATTCTCATTGAAAAATTAAAGACGTCAATTTACTTTCTTAAGTTCATCTTATCAAAACTTAATTTAAGTTGAAATTGAACTTAGAAACGTCTCGCTCTTTAAGTGGAGTTAAAATTGTCTTTAATCGGACTTAAGTCCAATCCTTGTCAAGGTTAGTCACATCCGAGTGCTTGTTTAGCTCCGAAACTAAGTGTAATTGCCATACATTTAACGAACTAGATTTAATGCCAATAAGTCACACTTAAAATTTAAGTCATTCTCATTTAAGGATCGAAGTCGTCATTTTGATTTATCAAGTTAAATTAAATTTACATTTAAGTTGGAAGTGAAGTACGAAATGTATATCATTTTAAGTGGAATCAAAATTATTTCGAAGCAGGCTTAAGTACAATTCTCTTAAATTTCCCGATAGTACTATTGTAATTTGTCAAGGAGTGATTTAAATCATTTGTATATGTTATATTCAGATTTGTTGTTATATAATATTATTATTATATTATTGTAGTATATATGGATGGTATTCAAATCATTGTTATAGTAACGCTATAATTACTACCATACTAATAGTAATATAAATAGTTATATAGTAAATATAACGTACTTTATAAGGTACTGTAAATTCAAGCTTTGTAAAAATAAAATTAATAATGGGAAGTTGTGCTGATGCGGTAATATTATGCTGGCAATGCAAGCAATTTCCGTAATTGGTTTCATATATAATCTGAAACGATTAAATAGTACGTAATAACGATGCCTTTAATAATATTTGACATCATTCCACCAAGAAAGGCATTTAGCGAAAATATCAATAAACGATAGAGGATAATCAACTAGCTCGGAAAACCTGATTCTTTTGAAAAAAAAAGGAAGAAATTTTGTTGAAATAGGAAGTCCGAAACCGTAACAGTACCGTATCGTGATCAAAAAGTGATTGAAAGAAGGGTAAGTACTGAAAATTTAGCAATGTAACAATCAACAAAGAACAAAACAATAAAAATGAAACGATAAAATGAGCATAATAGTCACTAAAACCAACGTACTAACAATTGAGAAGAGAGAAACTAGTTGCATTATGGTGGGTTATTGGAAATGATAATTTATAACTTGAAAAACATTGACCAAAACGCTGAAACCATTAAAATGCTTCCTTGTTAGATTTTGGCAACACGATTATAAATAATGAGTGTTAACATAATACTCTTCAGGATAATACAATACCAGTTTCATAGGTAATTGGCTAATTTAAATTACCACTTTTATTATTTTCATTTTGGACATGTAGATCAAGCTAATTTGAGCAGTTCATAAATATGGATAAAAGCTAATTGGTGAAAGTGATTTACATGAAATTTACATTTGAAAATTTGTTAGTTCATATTTTAAAATACAATGATTCATGCATTTAACTACAACAAATTCTGGGTATATTTTTCTATGAATCAGTATGAAAGAGATAGTAGAAATTTGTTGAGACCCCACACAAAGTGCATGTGCGTAGTGCCACGCTCATGTGTTTAACACGGGTGTGTAATCGCCTTTTACTTGTATACATATAATATTAGGTTAATTATATTATCAGTTGAAATTACGTGCACAACTTGTTTAAGCAGAAGTATAGATTTCCACCATTTCCACCATTTCCACCATGCAACCTTAGAATGTTGACCCTTCTAAAAAAAAAAAAATGAATAACTGATAACTTAAGAAAGGTCCCTCGGACAGAAATTAAGTGAAAACACTTCTAATTAAATTTAATTTCAATTTGTTTAGTAAATAAATTCAGGTATTAACATGGTTGTACTGTATCGGATATTGCCAAGATTTTCACCGTTCCCTCGAGTTACTTCGCTGCAACGACCTTCTCGGTGATTAAAGGAACTTTTACATTTTCAACAGCAATTAGGCGTTCATTATGTGGTTGCATTTCTGATATAATTGCGTATTAAAATGAACTTCTTACAAAAAAAAGAAAACATTACGCGAAGAACGTGTTTTGGTAAAATGTAACGAAGGTGAAAGTCGACGATGTGTATCTGGATTAATTGTCGAGTGTAAAATTAAATTTTATATTGTGCGGATTTTTAAGGAAATTATACGCCCGGCTTGTTGAACTCATGTAGTTTCTTTATCAAAAACCATGACGAAGGATAAAGACCGGACCATAGATAATTTCTAAGTTAACACTCACCTCTTATTATGTTAGTCCCTAGTTAATTCTCCTCTACGTGCTGCTAAAAAGTCTGGGATCTGAAAAATATAAGAAATACAGTAACGTCGAAACGTTGATTCACTTAACGATGTATAAGTTTATTAAGTTACTGGTCGAGGAAGTGTTAAATAAAAATATCAGCAGACGTAAGCCGGTAAAATCTATTACTATTACTTTTGGGAGTTAATAAGGCAGCTTTTACTTTTGTTAAGAGCGAAAACAATTAGTCGGCCTTCGGCGTTTCGGTAGAAAATCTGTTAATTGATCGATTAATTAGTTTCATCAATCACTCGCTAATAAGAAAGTGTACCGATAACCGCATTTTTTGAAGTCTCAAACTGTACCTTAAAATTTATCGCCGGAATAGAATATTTTAGTAATTCGTCAAATAAAGTTTCGCAAGATTGTTATTCGACACGATTTTGTTATTGTCGTTGAATTTTTTTTCTTTATGCTGCAATAAATAACTACTTTCTATATCACTACAGCTAGAACAACAATCAAACACTGATGAAAAGACAATAGCCAACGTGAATTAAAACAATTACAATCAATAAATAACTGCAATAACTTCCGTTCCGCCCGTTTCGACCCACTCTCGTTTATTAATAATATCAATAACGTTTTACAATTACCAGTACCACCTTTAAAGGATGTGCTTTCGCATTTTTTTATGTTTATATTTTTTTGTCCTCCTTCTTAGCGAAGGTTGTTCCACGGGGAGCCGACCTTAGAGCTCATACCCACGGTGAGAATTGTGGGAGATTATGACATTCTTTTTGTGATTGACATCGAAATCGACAAGTCATTGGGTCGGATGAAATTCTGGCACCGAGAAAAGTTTGAAAAAAGTATAACTAAGATTGAACACACTGGTATGTTAAAGCTGCAACTAAGAAAGTACAAAAATCGAGGCAACAGGATAAAAAGGAAGTACACCTTATCCAGTGAAAAAGTACCATATAAGAATTTACTTGGTTTCGGATTCGGACTCTTGTGTGTGTTCAATGCATGTGATATTGAGCTGTGCTTTTTGAATGGACTAATGACAGGTCGAAGCAACCCTTCAGAAAAAGGAGATTACTAATTGCTCATATTGGTAGTGAAAATGGTGTTGTGGAAGGTGGTCTACTTTTATTTGAATTCAAAAATTCTGGAGGCACTGCACGAGACATGACAGGATTTCTGGCTTTCATTGGCTCTCATGCCTCAAAAATCCATAATAGTTATATACTAGTAGTACATAATAGTACATAATACTATATATAGAGGTATTAATTTATTGTAACTTATTACAACTTACAAGGTTCTGTCATGCCCCCCTTCTATGCAGCTTATACATCGTCAATATTCCGTACACGACATCAAGGAAATTTAGATTATGCTGCAAGGCGCAAATCCTTTGAACCGTTGACCGTTTAACAAAAGCATATATTTTGAAGACTATTTGTAGACGAGAACAACCTTCCGATCGTTTCATTAAAATCTTGAAATTCTCGGGCACTCCTTTCGTCGTAAAGATGGAAGGAAAGATGGCCAAATGCAGCCAACCTTTCTAAAGTTCGCTTTTGCAGAAGAGGCGATTGCAAAAGTCGAACACGTACGTTTATACTCGTTAAAGTAAAAGTCTCAACTATTTCGAGTAATTTCAGTCCTCCTAAATAAGCTTTATTGCTGTTTTAATTGAATTTAGATTTGAGTAGGATTACATTTTAGTGTGTAAAATCGTACAGAGAGGAGGTTTGGGAATTAATGAAGAAATTGGGAGATTTCTAAATGAGAGGAATAGACTTGGTTTAGAAATTATTGAACTAATTCCATTCAATGGAATGCTGTGTTTTCTGTCATCTGACTGAATTCATGCAGTCTATTGGTTAGAATATGATCTAAGACACGTTCATATCTCCTGTTGGAACTATCAACCATTCATATGCTAAAATCCTTAATTCCAAAACATTGTTATCATTGCTTATTACCTATCCTCTCACAGGTGCTTCAAAGGTTTTTAAAAAAGCATAGATTCTTCTTATAAGAAGCAAAGAAACTTTCTCATTAGTTGTTCACAGTTTTGAGACACGTTTGGATTAATACTTGTCGGATTAAGAAATGATTTCACTTTTGTTTTAAAGGATATGTAGTTCAGGAAATGAAATTAAATGTAGAATCCATGATCACAATTTAAGTTTCCTAAAATAAAAGAAGATGCAATATCATCAATTCATCTTGTTAAACGCCAAACACTGAAACAATGTTTTCTACCGTAATTACTACGTGAAGAAAATTAAAAGGTTAACCATAAACAAACGATCAAACGTACCCGGCTTACGTACAGTTACCATTGTAAAATCAAAGAATCAATTAACAATGATGAATGACGCTCCCATGCTTAATTCATTATTCAAACCGAGATTCAGTGAAACTTCTGCTTCTAGTCTTGTCATTCGCCGAAATAAATCCGGCTGAACCATGGGAGTTTCACATTTGTTTCTTCAGGAAGTCGGGCATTTATCACAGCCACGTGTTATCCACAAACTTTTGATAGTCTTGTAATTAGTACGTTAATTAATCCTCCGAAGTATCCACTTACTCATAAAGAAGAAAGTCGTTGGGAATGGGAATGCTTATTGATACGAATTTATCTCTTTAATAAGAAGTTATCGTAATGGTTGTTGAGAAATTATGTTATTTTAATGAAATAGGAAGTAAATGTACGTACTTAAATAATTTTTACAATAATCTAATGTGTTTTCACAAAAACGTTTAAATTTTTTATCTTTTTTTTCTATTGTTCTTGTATTGTTGACATAAAATCATTATACGCACTTGTAAATTAACGACATAATTGTTACGTCTAATAATAAAATATAATTTGTATTACGTAAAATTCTTGAACACGTACATCGAACGTCAAGTTTGAAAAAAATTGCAACGGTAAATATTATTTCATTATAGTTTAGCCATTCACGGCATCTCAACACCTTGTACTTTACAACTAATATTCATATTTTCCTATCATACACGGGTTTAGAGTAATCCTTGTAATAATCCATTGCAGGCGTCGTCATGGATTAAATTAACGGGGAATTTGCCGTTTAATATTCACGGGATTATAATGTTGTTTAAAAATTAACCGAGCATGAAACCATATTCAATTGATGATTTTATAATAAGATAGTAAAATACATGTTTATTAACACCCCAGTGACAGTTTAGACAATAAAGACACTACGATCATAATTAAAATTACTTGTTACAAGACACTGGTAATTTTTTAATCTAATAAAATACAATTCTAACTTAACATTAATTCCATTTCCGGTTTCGTACTTCACACTTTCCAGTTTAATAGCCTTTTGAATACTCTCGTTAAATTTATTGTTTCTAACTGTTACGGTAAAACGGGATGCGAAATTTATTAATGCTACAATTAATGTAAACTATCAATGTTTATATTGAAATATGTAAAGGTAACGGAGCGTAAAACGTATCATTACAATGTTGAGTTACTGGTGTTAAGCATCGTTTGTCAATACAAATAATTATTTTAAGTGTGAAGCATTAGTATTTGGGTTAACAATCGACTGAAGCATGTTTTCCATTCTTATTGAATAAGTTAAGGTAATGGCATAACATTACTAAGGTGTTTTGAAATTAACAGCTGCAGTAATTGATTAGGTATGAAATGTAATAATTCACAAATGCACAACTTAATAGTTTGACATTTCTTCAGACCTGAAAGTGAAACTATGTTAAGCAATTTAAAAATACGGGTTTATTTTTCATACGAGAAATTTAATCTTAGTTCTTTGTTTGCTCTACTGTTTAAATACTTAATTTAAGTAACTTTTTTATTTGTAGGTTACGAATGTGTTTATGTTTCACTCTTACGAAATTACTATAATGAAGTAACAGTCTCATTGTGTTTCTTTAATAAACAAATAAACAGAATGTGAAATGGTCTGGTAAATAAATCAACAAGAATACACCATATGTGGCATATAAGATGCTATAAAATATTTGATGTTAGTATTGGTTCAATCTTCAGCGATCGAATAATTTCAGCCTGAAGTTTGTTTTGGAAACATGTTGATGGGCGATTTCGTTTTCCAAGCTTACTTGAGGTGGAATTCGTTTGATCTCTTGCTGTGATTTCGTTTTGATGGCCCAAAAAAGATTGTTTTCGTTAAATTTCTAATACGAATAATTCCTCTTCGGTTTATGTAGGTAGGATCATTTGTTGCCATACGATTTTCGTAATCAAATCGGACGGGTGAATATCGTAGCAAAATCAGCGAAAATCCTTAATTTATAATGTATCTTGTTATGTATAATACATGATATTATGATATATGACCTGAAAGTCAGCAACGAGAGCAGATTAAGATTTCGTGTCTGAGATTAGACGCAGACGCGTTCAATAAAAAAAATGTAACATAAATAACTTTCGATCCTTCGGATTCGGGTAGCGATAAGCATAAAATAATAAAAGAGCCTGACTTTTACTCTTAATTATGATTATATTGTTTCGAGGCGGGCGCCCGTGTAAAGAAATCTCCTCTGATAAAAAATTTGTAACTAATTTGTAGCCGGAGAGCTTTGAGAGAAATTAATTCGTTAACGACAGGAAACCGTTCCGATGACGACGAATGAAAAATCTTTGTAACTCCAGAGAAACGTTTTCACAACAACAAATGAATGAACTAGATCTTGGGGATTACGAAATATTTTTGTCACCTTTTATTTTTAAACGCAGCGACAATTTTATGTAATAAACGAAGTGACACGGATATCGGGCCGGTATTTCAGGTCAGACGAGTTAATCAGATTCATAGAAAACGGTGTGATCATTTAACCGACTTTAGATGCAATTAAGTTAACTGAGAACTTTAGACTACACGCACATTTTTATAAAGTGTTGGTGCAATTTTGATCTCTTTTAGATTTCTTTGAATGTGTAATAGAAATAACTCTTCGTTTGGCGTGGCGTCATGGCTAATACTACTCAAGGCATTGAATTATACGCAATGATTTATACAGTGCGAGTCTGTAACTTGGAATAAATTCAGTATATCTAAGACAGTTTTTTATTGGAAATATGCTGGGTTAGATCGATTAGTATTTTGAATTCTGCTCTTTTTGATGTAAGGAAATGTTATTCTATCCGAATCCTTCGATGAGTTCCTAAAGGATCGTCATCATGTAGGGATGAAATTTGAGTTTGAAAAATTTTCCTCACTGAAGACTGGGTAATTTATAGTTCTCTAGCTAACTGCCTAGTGGAGTCATGAGGATTTTCTTGAACAGAGAGGAGTACATTCTTTTTGACATCTTCACTGAGGGCAGTCTTACGATGATCATTGGTTTTCCTTAAATGCCCATTTTCTCGAAACTGTTTTTCAATCTTACTTATGATACTCTGCGATATGGGTGGTAAATCAGAGTACTTCTCTCTGAATAAATGAATAACTTAATTTTGTGTTCTTGTCCTATCTTCGTAGCCAATTATCATTAAAATTTCAGTCTTGTGGGTGTCAGTTAAGTACGGCATTCTGTTAGATTTTTCAACAAACGTTGTTAATAATAAATATCCTCGCTCGATACGATGCTACCCTACTTAACCTTTAACTTTTTTTGTTTGACATTGTCAACATTTTTTGACAGTCAGTTTGACAAAAAATGGTAAACAGTTACCTCTTGACATTCCATTTTCAACTGCCTGAATTATTTCATTAAGTTGAATCAAATTCTTTCATTTTTCGAATTAGTTGATGTTCATTAAACATCTTTTAAAAGACAAGAAATAAAAATTTGATATTGGGTAAAAAATTAGATTGTCATTTCAAAAATAGTCGATGACGTCATATCTCAAATTTTCTACATTCTGTATAACATTTTCTTACATCAAAAAGAGCGCAATTCAAAATACTAATCGACCTGTCCGAGCATATTTCCAACAAGAAAGCGTTCTTTGATTTATTGCATTTATTCCAAGTTAGAGACTCGCACTGTATCGAAAGTTCTCGCCTTTAGGCTTGAAGTGAAATATTGCAAGAAAATTCAGAAGAACTTAAAATATGAATCATTCCGTATAATTCAATGCCTTGGGTGATGTTAGCCATAGCAGTAGTTGTTTCGGATTGATTCATATTTATAATCTCAATTGATTATTTCTTGGAAAATTAATCCCCCCACTAAAAACTTACGGCGGACACACAGTGTAAGTACGAAAAGTCTCTTGACAGTCTGTTACGTCCGTCCATTTTTGTGTTAATATAATATATAAGCATAGTAAAGGTAAGACTCGCTGTAATTTATTTGGAAAACAGTGGTTCTTTATGTATGCCATAATTTGTTGCGTTTGTAAGTATTAAACAGTGGTTTAATATATTCTTTGATACGATGGTCATAACAGTTGGGTCAAAAAAAAAGTATTTAGGTACTTGAGCGTTTTGTTTGGTGTAGAATTTTTATTCCATGAACAACTTTATAATGACGTAACAAATTACGAAAATAACAACGAAGTAATAAGTAGTTTCTGTTAGGTTTTTAAGAGCTTTTGAATAAAGTACAAGCTTCTGTAGACAATGAAATTTTCCATGGGTGCACCTATAAAACAGTTGTCCCTTTGTGTTTTCTTCAAAGGAAGCGATATTGCTCCAGAAAACACTACCTGTTATATATATGAATAATAACTTTGTAATATCTAATAATGCATGTAAATGACTGTAATTTGTTCAAGAACCTCTCATACGTTTATCATACATAACAGTTAATAGATACACACATCCGGACATGGCATCTAGGTTTGTTATTGTGTATGCTCTGGTGACATAACCGGGTTCCATCTTGCGAGCG
This sequence comes from Cryptocephalus primarius, assembly GCA_963576515.1. Taxonomy (NCBI): domain Eukaryota; kingdom Metazoa; phylum Arthropoda; class Insecta; order Coleoptera; family Chrysomelidae; genus Cryptocephalus; species Cryptocephalus primarius. Next base: position 13,353,610 of record OY754942.1, on the reverse strand, counting down.
TGTCATTTCGAGTGAAAAAATAATGGCTTCTAATAGAACCGAAAAGAAGACATCACGACATCCGAAGGGGTCCAAATCAGAGTAATTATCGCAGACTTTCCCACAATCAAGTAACGATTATTATACACTGAACGGAGTCTCTTCTTTTGTGACTGACAGGTCAAAAGGAATGCAGACGGGGAATATAAATAACGTCATAAAAGGAAGTTCGTCTCTCTTTTCATTCTTCCTCGTCGCATAGGTATAGAAATTAGACGTCGTGTGTATTTTCTATTATTGCGGTAAAAAACCGGCGTGTATGTGCTTTTATCGAAGATGATATTTTAATTTCGGAGAAAGCTCGAACCTGGGCATTTGCCTGTCTCGAATCTTAACATCGGGGACGACGTTTATGGAACCGATTTAATGGGGGAAATTAGACTAGTCTGACATTTTTTTTGCAACGGCTCTAAATGGATAATTGCACTCGTAGGACGGAAATATGACGACGTACCTAATAAGTTTCGAGGTCGAAAACTAATTTTCACATAAGACGCAACTTGTAATGTAATTATTTTGAACTGATGAAGTTAAATACACCTTCAACGCTTGAAATATTTTAGAACACATGTGTTCCCGAGGGGCGTATAAGCTTGTCTCACGAAGACCAACAGAGAGAATTTTACATTGAAAATCATGAGATAATGGAGGAGGTAGCTGTGTAGTTGCGTAGAAATCTTGTGGCCTTATTGACAAGTGTTAATAAATGTCATTCTTTTTCATGAATGTCATTCTTTAACAAATTTCGATGTATTTTAGAGTGTGTTTCAGCGCTATTATCTTTCACTATTATAAAATACAGTTTTCAATCATCTAAATCGATTAAAAAGCATCAGCATCAGGATAAAAAAAAAAGTTGTCATTAGTAAGCACCTTCGCCATTTCCTATAAGTCGTTGGTAGATAGGATAAGTTCTTTAATGTCCAGCTGGTAAAAACTTTGTGAAATCGTCTCTCAATCATCTTAAAACACTATTACTGATTAGGATGCGCCAATCAGAAGCCTATAATTACCTAAATCTTAAACCTTTTGACTTAACCACAATATAACTAATTATTTTACTGAAGATTTTTTAAATTCATTATTTTCATATTGTGAGTGACGTATCAGGTTTTTATGTCGCCGTATAAAAATCCATAACTTTTATAAAAACAGAAAAAAATTGATGTTTCCACTGTAAACAATTGCTGACGTCATAACTGGAGGAACCAATTTTACATAATCATAGCATTTCATTTGTATCAAAATATGACATTTAAAAAAAAACCAAAATCTACCTGTTTCAGGATGTTCCTATAAATCACCCAGTGATGAAATTGATTTGTTGATCTTACTGTTCAAAAAGTATAGAAAATTTTAAAAAATCGTAAATCCATTAAGAGGGGTTTCTCAGATATATTACATTATTATGTGTGCATATTTTTGTTGATGTGGTGTACTTTAGAACTGCAGAGTTTAAGAAAAATCGTTAGAAACGTTTTGGAGAAAATCACAAAAAACAAAAAAGCTATTAGTAAAAATGAAGAGGACCCTTAAGACGTAACGAAATGTGCTAAACTTAATTTTCAATTTTTGAAGTACTCATAATACTTTCCTGTTACACATACCGGTATAATTGTGGCAAGAAAAGTAAAAAAAAAAATAGCGAAATTCTTCTTAACTGCAATTACTGTCCCTTCAGGAGTACCTCAAGGGAATATATTGGGACCCATACTCTTCTAAATCTACATCAATGGCATGAAAAATTACAAAGCTACTACCTTTATTATCTACCTTATTTATCGAATGAAGTGTCGTAATAACGAGCATAAAAATGACGTTCTGGTACATATGATTTATTTGATGATAGACAATTTTTGATTTCATTATGAATGCATTTATTTTAACGATGTTATTACAATTTTTCCAAACGTTACTTGTACGATCCGACCAGAGACAATGTACAATACAGGCCATAATTTTTTCACTCTCTATGTTACTGTAATGTGAAACAAACTATAATACTGTAAGTAAATACTAATTATTAAAAATTTCTGTTTCAGGTTAGTTACGAGTTACGTTAGTTTGTTACGAGTTTCCTTCGTTCACAAGGTATGTACTTAAAAATATGTATATCGAAAGCCAATTTTTCTGTATGTCCAAACTATTAACAACAGAAAAATGAAATAAGCATTAAATGCTTAACACGGTCAAAGAATGGCTAACAATTTCACATCCTACACATGATAATCAAATTGAAATCAATGCAATTGTATATTGAAGAAGTTTTGCCGATAAATCTCCTAATTATTGAACATTACTTACGAACTAACTGTTTTTTCAATGATTTCAAATATGAAATTGTAATTTTCACGGGATATAAATTTTGGTACCCCGCCTAAATGTTTGTACCGAACGTTATCAAAATTGTGTCAATTAATTTTGCAAATGACCCACCGGCCATGGTGGTTAATCGATCAGTTGCGGTCGATCGCAAATTGCGTGACAAATTACTGTACGAAGTCACCAGAAGAAATATATAATAACCGCTGCCATATCAGAGACACCGAGTAACAATAAATTTTGTTGTGTTTTATCTGTATTCATCAGTAAATCAAACACGACGTGCCAGGTTAATGAACACCTACGTAGGAAACGGAAGTTTGATTAGAAAACCCGCAAAAGGTGCAATAATTAAAGCACAAGTAAGCTAATTTGTTTACTACATACGTAAGTAAATATATGTATGTACAAAATCGCACCGAATTTAATTGGAATTATTCTACGGCTTTCCTCGCCGTTACATTATCGCCCCGATCTGTTTAGAAATTGCCCGAGAACAATGTAAGGTTCACACTAGTTAATGAATGAGCATTACTTTCTACTTATTAGGACGACGACGTAAAGAATGTGATAATCAAGGTGTTTAGGCAGGAACAAAGGTGATTTATTCGTAGATACATGCGAGAGGAAAATAATCGAGCTTTTGATGGTTTTCGTATACGCCGAAGGCCGGGAACATTAACACTTTCATCGATTATATTTTCGTTTCAAAATCGGAGAAATTATCTTTTTGCGCCGTCTCTTTGTAACTTTCTTAACTTATTTTTTCCGAGGAATTAATTGCAGTGTTAAGATCATTAGAACAACACACCTTAACAATGAAAATAATCGAGGTAAATTCACTGCGGATATTATTTTAAAAGTGGAGGTTTTCGATAGTATTTGATTAATGCCTGTCGTTCAGTCGTCTTAATTGTATCATCAGGGAAAAAACATTATAATCGAAAGTTCCTGTTACTTTTTCCCGTAACTATTAATCATACGAAATAATGGTTTTTTATTTGGATCGTGTATCTATAAATTAAAAAATCGCCTCCGGCCACGGTATCAGTGCAACTGTCGATGATTAAAGTCATGAAATTCGACTGATCCATTATCGAGGAAAATATCGACGAGAACGCTCCTGTCATCGCTTGCTTATTACCAGGGGTACTTTCGAAATTAATATGCTCACGTTAAGTGATTTTTTCCGTCGGTCTTAAAAGGACCTTTAATTATGGTCCAAGTAATACGCAAAAACTAAAATGCACGCAGCAGATATTTTAATCTTAACAGCTGATAAGTTGTTTCGTACAGAAAAAAAACCTAAAAATAAACTTACAAAAATCAATAAGACGGGGAAAATGACTTAAACCTTGAATTTGTTTTTGTTGAAATGTGGTTTGTGAGTACTGTTAATTCATTCTTACATTTTCCAAGGCAACAAATATGACTTATTTTAAATAAGTTGTACTAGCTGGGATATTTGTATTTAAGGAAATCGTGGAAAGACGTGTTTTCCGAAGAAAACTTGCTTACTTCTTACATAGGCCGAGGAGAAGATACAGATAACGGTCTAAGTTTTCTATTCCGCATTCGTCCCAAAATCCAAAAATAAATAAAATTTCGGTTTTTGATTTTAACCACGTTCAATTAATTTTAAAATTCTGAAAACTTCGTGGTATTAGCTAGACAGGAAATCCACGAAATCAACTTTAACTTGACCATTTGTTTTTATTTTAATTAATTTTGAAAGTTTTAAACATTTCTGAAAACTTTTTTCATGCCAAAAAGTTAACAAATTTCTTGTGAGTCTTTCGAAGACCTTCATCAGATTAATTCAATTCAAATTGAATTGAAATTGTGAAGAAATTGAAGATATCATATTGCAATCAAACATTTAGTATGCCCTAATGCCCCAGACTATGGGCAATACGTTGATATTGTACCCCCATAATAAGTATTTTAACAAGGGCTTTCTTAGAGTTTTCTTCCACGATTCCTGTTGTAGACCTGAGAACCTACTACGTGTTTTAGGTAAAGATACAAAGATAAATATTTTAAAACAAAATGAATGTTATCCAAATTTAATAATATTCATTTCATTCATTTTTCTTCTTTTTCATATACATTCATTATTTACGTATTAATGTTATGGTTGTTTAATAAATACTGTTATGCATTCATTACGTATTTAAATTGCGAAATTGTTTACAAACGGTAAGAAATGAAAAGAAAGGAAATTTTTTAAGAGGTAAGAGAGATAAATGTGAAGTACTGAAATTTATAGAACTGAAAGTAATTTATAACGCTTGCAAATAGAATCAATTATTTGTAGAAAAATTTGTAATTAATTACAAAACTCAAGTTTTTCCGCAAATGGATGTAATTGCATATCTGAATGCACTTTTCAGTTACTTAGGAGTAGAGCAAAATCTGTTTTCATTGTACACCACCCCTTTTTCATAAAACCAATAATAGAAAAGTGTTCCTTATGTCTCCAACTTAAGTAGACACACCGTATATAACATCTTTTTAGTGCAGCAATTAAAAATGTCGGCGACCCCTCTAGTTAACGTATAAAGACAAAGACATATCATAAACGTGTTCTAAATTTACATGATAAATATTCGCTTATAGTTACTGCACAATTTTTAACTAATTACTTGGTTTACCGTTGAATCACATCCTTTGAAAATATATCTGCATTAGTAGTACTTCACATTAAATAAGGTTAGTTCAGTGTATTAAGTAAATTATTAAACGTTTAACGAATAATCCATATTAAACAAGCTAAAAGAGTTATTATTTTTATTTCATATTAATACTTATGACCAATAAAGAGATTTAATGGTGTCGGCGTTAAAGCTGTATCCTTTTGATGTGAAAGTGAAAACAACTGTTTTATTGTAATTTATTAACAGGCTACGGTTTGCGCACCATATCGGTAAAGTTTATATTTCAAGCCAACAAGATCTATAATTTAATTTTATCGACGTCCATAATTTAAGTTTACTGCAATCTGTATGCATAAAGTTTAATCTACAATTGGTTAATTCTCTTACGTAATTTGATTTGTCTAAAAGTTTTATACGGATCCCCCCTTATTTGAATTCAATAGTTTCACAGCTACAGATGTTTTGAAGTCTTTTGTATCAAATTTTAGTTCAAAATTTATCCGTTGCGTTAGCGAAGTTTTGTATGGTGGCACAATTTCAAAGAAAGTTCATTTATTTATAATTGCTTTAATAAACTGCGATAATTACCAACTTGATATTTGAATATAAAGGAGTGCCACGTAACACCTGGCTCGATACAAAGTGTTCATCTCTGAGATTAAATTTTATGTATTTAATTCTTATTTCTTTAATTTAATTGTAAACACTTTTCTGCGCTTCCATCATCAATCATTTTAAAAGCAACAATCGAAAATTATCGACTTGTGAATCGCAGCTGTCAAATGTAAATAAATAGTTGTTAAAATTAAAAACATAAGTTTCACAATTACACAGTTGTCGTGGATTTTCATCACTTTAATGATCCTTGAACGATTTGAACATTTAAATTATAAGTAAGGAACAAGACTATTTGATGAAATGGCTGTCAGTATTTAAATAAATGATTTCTGAAGAGAATACCACTCGGTGATGAACTTTTCATTAAATATTCATTTTATCCAATAAGGAACTGTTTAGTAAAATGCAAGCCCTATTGTTCATTTTTGTGTCGTCACACTTTTATACGTGGATCCATCAAGTCGGTGATCGATGGAATCGATTCCACTTCTATTGAAATGTGGGTAACGTCGGAATCGTCTTTTTCAACAGAAACGTTTTAATATTCCGCGTCCCACCTGAGTTAGTTGTTCCAGCGTTCATAAAATCACGCGTATCGGAAGATTTTATCGACAAAATTGAAAGTATAATAAGCTTGTCGAGGAACACAATGAGATTCAAAGAAACGAAATTCCATACATCAAAACAAAGACGATAACGCCACACTCACGTCTCTCGTGGATTCGATCGTGATATAAAATTTTCCCAACGCGAATTAGCATTTCCTACGACCAAAACTGGTAGCAGAAAGTAAATAGAAAGCCGAAAAACTGCCCGAGGTTACTGTATCGGTATCATCTCCTACAATAATACATTATCGCGTAAATTTACTTCGCCCACATTCGGAAATTAAATTACACCAAAGCGTCACGAAAGTAAAAGCCTCTCAGTAATAATCGACGACGTAGCAAACTCAACTACATACCGGATGATAAGTTGATAAAATTGGCGTGTTGATGTCGTTAGGAATCCAAAGCCGATACAATCTCAGCTACGAAAAAGACTGTTATATCTGAAGGGTTCGAAAATTATACCGATTTATGTAAGAGCGATACAGATCTTCAGCGCCTTCTTTTCGGAATCCAAAGGTTACGCAAGTTAAACGTGCCAGTTTGAGTAAAAGCGAATTCAACGCGGAGAAATTCTTAAACTACAAGATTCTACAGTTGCTGTCTTTCAATAAACAACTGTAGGGACATTTATTCTCCATGCGCAAGTGAAAATTGATTTGCATGTCTTTTCTATCAGCGTCTCTTGTCTGATTTTATTGTGAAGGGGTACTTATGAAGGGCCACGATTTTGGTATGACCAACCCTGTTGCTCCTCCAGTTTTCCTGACGTCTGCATGCAGTCACCCTGGCACGATCTTTCATCATTTCCAGTCCCTCAGTGGGAGTGGTGCTCATTGCCCCCGTTGCAGCCCTTAGGAATTTTCCTTTTAAGCTTTTCAATAGGTTCATTGCCCCTGTCCCTTCCATCCTTGGCCACCAGACTATTGCTGCATACATCAATGATGGTAAAGCCATAGGCTTACCATCAGTTTTAGACCCCAGGTCTTCCCCATGGCTGTAATTCCACTATGTAACACCTGGGTCAATATAACCATTATATCCATTCTTTCATATTATGTTTCTAAAACCCTTTCTAATTAAAACACTTTTTTGAAGCGTACGGTTCATAAGGGAATAAGAATTGACTGCTCAAATATTGTTTGAAAATTTTTTTACTATAAAACTTTAAATACAAAGGTGGAAAATAAAGCTGGTCTCACGCTTTATTTGTGCTACATTTATGACACTATGTATTTCATTAGAATTAATTTTTGTATTTTATCCATCACCGATGTTAGCTGTTTTACTTCTCATGTTAGACCTCGGTTTTTAAAACAGGAGATAAAAATTAATTGCACTGTGATGCAAAACAAAACTACTTTTTTTCCTTTAAATTTTTTAAGTGGAGCTGTAATTTTACTTTTAGTTTAACAGTACAGTGTTTGTTCATTAGTTAAAGATAAGAATTACTCATACATACAATAAATAACATAAATTAAAATTTAACACTAAACGGTCATGTTAATGATTAACAGTGTGTTGTACTTATAAGAAAAGTATTTTATTCAATGGAAAAATGTTTATTAAAGTTTTCTGATAATGATATACGTGGGGTAATTAAATCTATACAAAGGACCATTTAAAAATTTAGTTCTTTTTTTTGTTAATGCACCCAAATCGCGAAGAAATTGTTGTAACTTTTTATATTAAAGGAGAAAAAAATAGTGAGTTGCATTGTCAATAAATTTTAGAAAGCGTTATTTGAGAAATTTTGTTAATGCTTAATTACATGAAATTTTACATTTGTTTAGAGTAAAAACACAAAAGTAATTAATTTTTTATTAAAACATGATGAAAGATAGTACTTCTCGCTAAGAAATAAGGGATGACAGCCTTAGTAGAAATAACGCCGCACATTAGTTTAAATTTAATCAATCGTAAGCGGTTTTGTTTCACAGATATCCTTTTTCATTATTTGGAAGGTAAACAAGTTATTTTTGTGGGTAGACTTTAAGGGCAATTTTTACCCCTTAGGCATGTTTTTCAGTAGATAAAAATTTACATTTGGACTCTCGTTAAAGTGTATAAGTGAAAGATATCCTCATAGGTTTCTTTGTAACTATTTATGAAGCTAGAAGGAACAGAGTCACAAATCTGCAAAAGTATTATCATTTTTCATCATCAGGACAATTTTCAGAGGTTTGAAGTAATTCGTGAGACAGTACGTTGCGTTCAATACAAACTAGTCAGGTGGGCATTGCAACCTACCTCATCAGGGTGGTAATCGTCATACCAATTATTCACAAAGATGAATAAAACGATGTTTTACAAGACACCATTGAATCATTTTTCATCAGAGCACATGTCAAGAGATGCAAAGTTCGTACTGATAGAAATTACACATCATCATGGCGCCAAAAAGTTTAAACAAATTCCATGCAACGCAAATCAACTGTCGATTTCTCTATTGAAATGCCAAAGGCTACAACTGATTATTCTTGCAAATAAATATGTACAAATACGTGTCATGCAACATCAGTAAACCAGAAGCTAGCTGGAATGTCCATCATCATCAGGACTATCCTTAAAGGCTATAAGTAGTTTCATTTAGATAAAAATCACGAATAAATATGACGCAGACGCATATAAAGTATGTAATATATGTGGTACAAAGTTAACAATGCATTGATGTATCCATGAACAGCTGTTGATTCTGTTATATAAAATTATTGATTTAAAATTTTACTTGTTAAAGTAGCTTCCAATTAAAATTACACATTTTAGACTATCATCATCCTTGACTTGAGCAGATGATCTCAAAAAAAGTCGAGTTGAAACTAAAGTGACGAAAATTAACTTCATCAAACGTTGTGATATGAGAGCTCATATACTGGGTGCTTCGAAATTAACTCGCTTTAATGAAACTGTTGCGAGTAAGAAATTTCTGGTGCTCTGTGATGGTTCCCCGACTCGATCTTCGAGTGACTATTTGCAGTGAAACTTCCTCTGAACCGCTTCAACAATAACAAATTACCCCCAAGTTGCTTTTAACCGACAACGCAATCGTAACCGACAATCTTATGCCGGAGAACGTTAGGTGTAGATTTCACGGACCCCAAGGCGCATTCATAATAATCATGAACTGAAACTTGAAAAAATCGACCATTATACGAGTGATCATCATAACGAAAGCAATTTTCTAAAACGACGATAATCAGAGAGAGATGTGTTGTTCTATGCGTATAGAAACTGGACGTTGTCGTTGAAAGATTACACGTATTAGAGACATTACCTTCCATAGTGTTTACATAGCTCGAGGATAGGTTTAACGACTTTTTGGTTTCTTCTTATAATTGCGCCATCTTTTAGAAATCTCGCTCGATCTAACAGAAAGCGTGGTCTCAACAAAACTTGCCCAAATATAATCTAATGAAAGTTATTTGTGTGCAATAACACCTTTTAACTTGATTGTATTTCATGTATGTTACGCCTGTTTGGCATCTTCCAACTTACTCAGTTCATATAAAAGGAAGCTGGCTTTTTTGAGTTCACAGCTAACATAAAGAGACGAATGGTACCAAATGGTTCTTAACATTGTTACGAAACAATAAGGAAAAATTAAAGATTTGCTTTAACTTCTAAGCAATGGTGCGATATGCATCTCCAGACCTATTCGCAATTAACCGCGAATAAACGTCCTTTTATCTTCGATATTAATTTATTTCATATGCTTTATTTAATAAGATCCGAACGAGGAAAGTAAATGGACGATTATAAACCGCGTTTTACTGGCCGGCAGCGGTACTTATGTCGTGGAAAATGAATAAATTTCTTTTATTGTCTTGAATCGATTCATTGTAAATTGGATTGATCAAAAGTAATTTATTAATGAAATCAAGGAGGACGTCCTACTAATGTAGTGATTTAATGGCCATGTGGCGACGCCAAGGAAATGAACCGTAAGGTTGTTACAAATGTAAAATACGTAATTCGCGGAAATTTGAGTTTAGGGTAATTTCAATTTTTTTATTGATATGTGTGCAATAAAAATTCCCTATCTTCTCACAATGTATATCGTCATTACTTCGCTTCCCAATTAATTCTCGAAATGATCTCTAAGCAATAACCTCCTTATAAATTGAAACGTACATACCACACTATTTGAAATCATCATTAAATCGTACACTTTAATGCTTATCTTGTCTTTTCCCTGTAAATCAATTTGTATTTTCCCAAGTATGTTATTATTTATTCATTGTCGGACATATATGGAATATTAATTTCTTCGAGACGCCGATAAGAACGTATAGAGCCATTGTTTAAACGGAACGTATCAAAACAATTGGGTCATTAGATTTTCACAAAACCCAATTGGCACCGATCTCATCGAATAGATTTCTCACGCATGAAAATGCCCGATGGTAAAGTAATATAATAATACTAATCGTGTAATTTGATTGAAAAATACCGTTAAATGGTATAAGTTTGTGTTTATTTTTTGTATTACAATACGTGACAAAAACAAAAAAATTAGAAGATTTTTCAAACATTTTTAGGCATTATCGCATTTCAAGGCCTGGTACTTTTAAATATTACACGTATGGTATTCATTACAGGACACATGTACTGGAATGATTAAAATCGGTTCATTTTTATTCTGTGACGACAGTTCCGAACATCGAAAAGTATGATCACGTAACAGAATACAAGGATGCAAAAATTATGAGTCACGTTGCACGAAAAACGCTGTGTCTACGAATAAGGACGTGCGGATGAAAAAAATTTGCTTTTCTGTTCATATTTGGGCAGGTTAATAATTGATATTGTAAAAGCGTGCAATGAATATTAATGTAAATCGAGAAGTGTTATGTAAAGGAATTTTTAAAGATTCTCGGCTTAGTTGGTTCTGCCTCAGATGGTTCAATATTGCATCATATTGCGGAAAATATTTTTTAGTCCAAAAAAATTTGCCTCGTAGAATTAATTAAGGGTATATTAATATTTGTGGGGTTTTCACCATTTCCTGGTATGGTAGGCAGATTTGTTTATACCCATTAGATTGGTGCAAAATGCAATATATGCAATTTAAAGAAATATTTTATTTTTACTTATGGTCTACCGAAACTTCGGAACACATAGCCGCAAAACAATGCATATTTCGTATATTTTCATGTCTTTTTTTGTTATGATGCATAATTTGACAGTTTAATGCATAATTTTTGCGTACTATAGCTGCTGCCACTTTCATGCATACTTCCTACAAACTTAAGTAAATAAGGCGTAAGGATTTTGAGACTACTTCTTGCTTAAATGGACAGTAAACAAGGGTCCTACCATAATTCTCAAAAAAAGAGTAGAAAACAGTATAGAAAACTTTGAGTAGGTCAAACTCAAAACTCAGGTCAAAAATGATTAGAAGCCTTTGTCGGGGAAAGGGAGTCGTAAGAAATAATGACATATCACCACACTACCCGCGGTTTTTGTAAGCAAGTAAATTCTTTTATGTTACTCACTTACCCAAACATCCTTACTGACATTTGCATAAGTTCGTTCATTTTTTGCTAAATAAGGTGTTTATTGCAATTATTCTAGACGAAGGAATCAGCTTGTTTAAATTTTTAGTTACTTATTAATTGTAACCTAAAGGGTTTCTCCTATTTATATCTGTTATTCTCTCTCTATTTATGTCATTTGCACATATTAGTATTCTTCTCATTTTATTGACTCAAAGATGGAACGATTCCAACGTATCCTATAATTGCGTGTGCTAATGACATGTTCTTTACGGCTTCTTTTCTAAATGGAAATACCAGGAAAGAATAAATTTATATTACAAACACGCGAAAAAAGCGTTGATAATACAATTTCAAGTAAACAGATATAAAAGTGTCGTTCGACCGTCGATTTCGTGTATAATATTATCCCTAGATTATTTACTATACCTAATAAATACAGAGGAATGTAATATCATTGTATTGTCTCCATATGTACTGTATTGTCGTCCATCATTTTTGTCCATTTGCCTGAAATAGGAAGTTTTCCTTGTGGTTTTAGTTGTTTAATGCGAGTTGTTTTGTCGTTAGAATTTATTTTGTCATTTATAGTTTCATTTAATTTAATCCATAGATGTTGGTCGTTTTGAGTTTTTGATTATTTACTGAATATAAGGGTTCTTTTCTAAATCTAAGAAAAATGTTCTTTTACAATAACGATTTTCTCGTTCTAGATGTTGTTTTGTTTCTTATCTAATTTTTTCTAATAATTGTTGTGAGAGTGTTTTCGCATATAATTAGACTTGTTTAGTTCTTGTCGTTTCAAATTTGTCTTTGAAGTCGAGTTATCCTTTGGAAATCTGGAAAGGTGTATAAATGAATGTATTCATTCATATGATTTCAATGAATGGATCTATTTTTGTAAGAAATGAATGCATAATTCATTAGGTCTATTATATTTTCGTAGGATTCTACGGGACTATCACTGATTGGATTACAAGTTGTGGTATAATATACTCCAATTTCGTAAGTTTTCCATAAGCATTCGAAAACTACGTTTTCGTACGTTATTTTCTTGGAGATTCCAAAATGTGAACAATATTGATAATTTTCTTTATGGTTTCATTAGCGTGATTGAAAATGCTTTACCAGATTTGGAAAAACTGTCGATTTTGTCATCAAAATGTTCTCTTAAAGCCGTTTTTACGAGGGGCCATGTTGTTAAGTCGAGTTTACACAATAAAATATTTGGTAACCACTATTTCTCAGTTTGGAGCAAATTACATTGAAAACAAATTCATTTAATCATTCATCATTGACCATGAGTATTAAAGAATTTATCGCATCGAGAACAAAACCTGACGTCTCGTGTGAAAATTGGTAGGAAATCTGCAATAGCTTTTTCGGCAGTGATGGATGGTGTAACGTTTAAACTCGTATTTCTTAAGTAACTTATTGAAATATATCGTTCGACCGCCGATCAAGGTTTTTGAAAACACAACTGATACAATTCGAAACAATTTCTATTCTAAGTCAAAACCACAGACAATGGTCTTACATCTATTTGTCGAAAAATGGCATTGAGCTAAAGGCTAGCGGCTAGAAGCAATGTTTCCCCATTAACATATACATTTATATTTTTAATCACTACTCCTAATGAGGTGTTAGTCCTTGGCTGCTTCGAAAAATAACTTGTCTCCTATTTATTTATGTGATAGGGGATGCTCGTAGTTATATTTACTTCTTAGTAATACTATGGTTGCAATAACGCACTTGTCAATAGCCATATGACCCTCTATCATTATTCCTCGTTGTTATTCCTTGTGAACATCAAATATGACAACCTGGTCCATTCCTACGATTGTTTAATTAATTAATCCAGTCTACGTGACGGAACACCATTTCAGATCGACCTTAGCGATTAATACCTTATTAATTAATTATGAAGTTCTAATATCATTCAAGTGCGACCGCTACCGTCTAGAAAGCCGGTCTCTTATTATTCTTCTCTTTTTCCATTTCGAATCGGATCATTTCAACAACAGATCAGAGAGATCAATGTTAGCAACGCGGTACGTCTCTCTCACTCTCCCTCTTCCTGTTTCTCTCTTGGGCTCGTGACAGCAGCGCTTTCCTGCGATTGACGAGGTCCAATTAATTTTTTGTTGGCCTTCTTGCCGTTTGAGTAATTAATGAAATCATCGGGTGGCGAATTTTATAAGAAAGAATAATATTTGACTAGGACATGGTCTACATTTTTATTGAGCATTATTTGTTAACGCGGTAGGTAGCCGTTGAAAGTAAAAAGGAGTAGATAGTTGGAGCTGCTTTATCTTTTTTATCGGGTATGCAGAACGAATTCCATTTGCACAGAATTAATAATTATTACTATTAATCCTATGCTTATCTGGATCGAAGTGTAGAAAAAATTACACTTAAATAGCTTTATTTCGATGTAAGAAAAATGATACGTATAGAATACTTGATTTCAGAGCTGATTTAAGAAACGAGTATAAAACACATTTGAAGTAAGAGAGAAATTAGTAATAAACTCAATAATGTACAGTATTGAAAGAATAACATTTTTTGCGCTGCAGTTCTTTAACATTGACTTGCATTAAGTGGGTATGAGCGCGAAAGTATAACGACCTTCAAGATCAAAGAGAAATTTTTAATTCAGCCATAGCTATGAAATTTTAAAACTGCTTAGTAAACCGTTTTTAAATAATACTATTGATACTTCGGCCTATCAGATCGCCATTATAATATTATTTGGAATACGACTTCACGATTATTTTCGTTGGGCGTCCGTATTGACACGGATAAAATCTCGGCTAACACTGCGTTTCGCCCCGATTACAAATTTCACCTTCGCACATCTAAAACGTGAGAGACCAGTGCAAATAATTCGCTTCTTTTCCCTCATAAAAATACGTTATATTGTACGTGTGCGCTAATTTTTATCGAATCCATTCAATTAAGCGTTAATAAGAGTAACTACACTTTCGAAACGATTATCGAGGTCTGAAGTGCATTTTTTCTCTCTTCTATTCAGATTCCCACAGAATGCGCATATTTCCATTGTGTCTGGATTAGGAGGAATTAAGGTAATGGGTTTTTTCCCTCTTGTTCTAATGCGGCACGGTCTGTATTAATTTTAATAGTCTTGATGAATTCGTGTCGAAGCACGGATACATCTTAATCGTGTACGTGGGAACATTACCATAATGGGTGACTTTTTTCTTTATTTCCGGTTATTTCGTTTTAAGCTTTGTAGATAAATTGAGAGATGAAAGTTTTTAAGCTAATTTACATAAGTACTTAAATGCATAAATAAAGATCGCTTCGAAGTACCTGTAGTTGCTACGCCATGGTATGGCTTTTTAGATAGATAGAAAAACGTACTGTACTAAACTTTCAAACAATTTTTTTTTTTAATTTTTGCCTGATGAAATATTCCATTTACAAAGCAAAAGTCCCTGACGTTAACCGTAATGGAATTGAAATGCCTTCTATTTACCCTAATATCTCCATTCTGAATGTAATGAATCACTTTCAGTAGTAAAGTGGATTAGTTCATATGACTCAGTCATACCTAAGGTAAGTCCTGTATCAAGGATTAAGTACATGAAATTGATTCATATTTAGTAACCAGATGTAGGTGAAAATGAAAGTAAAAAGATAACTTTGTGCAAGTATAAGCACTGCCTTTAATCGGGACAATTCAATACGAAGAAACTCATGGTGAAAAATTTCCAATGTTTTCTGTTATAGAAGGAGTAGGTGTAGCTGGTCGAGGCGTAACACTACATGTACAGGGTGTTTCACAATTGAACGTTAACGCCTCCAACCCCACTGCTTTTATGAAAAACGGAAATAGTTTGTTAATGAAAATCATTAAATGTCTTGAAAAGTGCTGAATATTTTTACACTGAAAATAGTGTTATGAAATTTAGAAAACCGCGGTATAACGTATGTTTACAGAAATAGTGTAATATAAATTAGTGTTAGTGGAAACTAATAATAGTAGGGGCTAGTACAGTTTATAATGCACCTTGTATAACATTACAATATTTTGGGCACCTTTTATTGAAATAATTCGCTAGCACATAGATAGTTGTCTGATTAAATTATTTATAGCTTTAACTGACTGCTAAAAAAATTAATAACAATTTTGTGGAACGAAAATAAAGAAATATTACTTTCTCATATGAGGTACGCGCTCTATATAAGTTTACAAGCTGATAGGTAATCCTGTGCCCTTTAGGAATATTGTAAAAAAAATGTTTCATACAAAAAGTACAGGTATTAAACGACTAAGTCAAATTGAGAAGTTTGAAAGCAATCTCTAATGTCGTATTGGAGAAAATTGGGAAAATGTAAAGACTCTTAAGAGTGCAGTGCCCTTTAGGGCAGTTTTAGAAAAAATATTGCTAATACCAGTTGTAGGTATGAAAGAGCTCAGTTAATTAACGAAGTTCACAATAAATTATTGAATCCATTTTTAAGAAAAATGGAAAATCCTCAAGGGTGAAGTGCCCTTTCGGAAATCTTATTAGATTACTAGATTTTTATTACAAATTAGATCACCGTCATTAAAATATTTCGTTCTTCAAAAAAAAAAACAGTAGCGCATAACTTGTTTCATTCAAAATAATATAGGAGACATTAATTATAAGAAATACGATTTTCAAAAAATCGTTATCTCATACATACCTAAAGTTAGTGTTTATACTGACTGCATATGAATGATATACCAAGAAATGCTCGAAAGTGATTATATTCAGAAGAATCGCCAGGAATAGGAAACAATTGGTCCAAGGTGCCATCAAGATCCGTTGTACATTTGAACTTATATGAACCAACAATTACATCAGTTGGCAAAAGAAGAAACAGGAATTATTTCAACGATTCAACATTTACATTCCATTGATGAATATTTCGTAATAAGAGCTACAAGTCTTACTGCCATTAGCGAAAAGTGATAAGTTTCCACCTTCTAACATTTATGAGCATGTGATGCGCATACCGGTCTGCACATGTGGTCATTTTTGGTCAGTAGATGCTTGGTTTTTACCTGAACATTTAATGGTTTTTACATTCTCGCCCAGCTTTTATTATCTTCATTTAATACGTTAATAAATACTATTCTTGGTTTGTCATTGCCGAAAACAATGTTTGTGGAGGGAATTCCAACAATTTTTTTACTTATCCGTTTAAAATCGTCGTGAACGTGTCGAAACGTTCTTACATCTCCGCGTGTCCATTGCAAAATAAAAAAGCCTTGAGTCTAATTAGTCAATAGAATTGAAAAATAAACCTATTTTGCTTATACATTTTACATAACGTCGTAGGACGATTAAAATTACCAAGGAGATAATGAGCAGATGATATTAATGGAAAATTAAAAAACTCGTGACAAAGGTTATTAGATGCAGAACGGTAATTAAAAATTGCGTGATTTAAAAATGAGCTCTTATAGGAAAGTATGTAGGAAGTAAGAATTTTAGATAAGGGGTAATTAACTAAATAATTTCTTCCACCAGCATACGTAATAGGTGTGCTGAAATGGAAGAATTGACGGTTGATGTGCGTTCGATAAGTAAAAATTAAGTTTAAGAATGTGTTTCTTTTGGCAAACAATCCTCAAGGGGTCTTTCATCCGGAGGAAACCTGAAATTTCGCAGACGCCAAAGATTCATGCGGCATCATTGACATGGATACGTGTACAGAATACCAGACGTGCGGAATGGAGGTTAGAATCGGTGTAGGTATACCTGAAAGGTAAAAAAAAACGAAAAGTTGTTGTTGACGCGACATTTCATGATGACCCAAAAGCCGGGGCCTGTGTGTTCTTATTCGTGATTGCGGTTGTGTCACCCAGATATGGACCGAGATCATGGGAGGAAACATGGATTTCGTTTCGTGACACGCACGATTCTATTAACTCGGGATATACTTCCAGGTGAAAATGCCTCTTCGTTAAGAATATGCACATGTTTAATATAATGGAGGCTCACGGTAAAAATCAGACGAAACTCTGTTTTCATTTTCGTGGATCGGTTCAAATCTTCGGAAACACTCCAATTCTGAATTTGCATGATTACAAAAGGGTTATATTTCCCAAAACGAAAATTGTTTGCTAGTTTTAGTAATTGGAAAGGCACAAATGCAGACACATCGGCATTCAAATTTCTAAGTAAGTAACCATACTAGGGGGACTATGGTCTCCACCAAATGTTAGGAATATATACGGGCTTTGCTGACTCTATGGCAGTGGCCAAAATCCAATTCTGTTTTAGAGTATACTAGAACCCTCCGACCCAAGAAATAGTTAAAACACGTGATTAAAGCGTCTATACTGAGGTAGAAACCCTCATCTTGCCATGTACCAAATGTGGCTTATTATAACCAATAACTTGTATGCCTTATTTATATAAACGGCAATTAACACATCCGTTATGCAATTCAACCAATCATAGCACCCTAGCCGTTTCCTTAAAGGAACAGTTTTCAAACTTGTGTTGGTAGGTCAACTGAGGATTCTCTTTTGCCAATAATCTTTTTTCTCCATTACCTTTTGATACTTTTTAATGAATGGCCATGTGCAGCTTAGAGGATATTTGTTATAGTGCCAATTTATTTGCAAAAATATCTCGAAATTGTTCGAAGTAAACTTTACTGTTTTTAGAAAAATCTTTTTAGACCGACTATTTTGTTTTTGCTATATTGATATGGTAATATAGTAATTCGATACATTATTCTTCCAACCTTGTATTAAACAATGAAATGGCCATTTTTACAGTATTTGTTTTAAAATAGTTATGTGAAGACATACTAATAAAGTAAAATATCTAAGACTTCTTCTGTTAAATGTAAAAAATTACTCTAGATATTTTGGCGTAAAACCGTAAAATAAGTTTAATACAAAAGCCACAATGAATTTATAGTCTTTGATTGAAGTCTTGATAGTGCAATAAGTATAGTACGGGTTGAGTCCTTATGTCTTTAAAGTATAATTCTGAGTCATCGGTTTTGAAGTTTTATTTTTGAAATTTTGCTTTTCTCGTCCAAAAAAATATATTATTGGAGCACAATAGTCAAAATGGGGCCAAATTAACGTCATAGCTTTATGAAATAATTAATCTTTGTAGCGAACTACACGGTGTCTAAACTTCTTGTACCTCAACCACTAAGTTGCATAACGAAACCATCTTAGTAACGAACAAAAATGTATTCTGTATTAGTATCCAATGCCAAAATCAAAATTTTGATACTTAACTTTGGTTATGCTACCGTGTTACTTCGATTTTGTTATCGCTAAAATCGTTCAGCTCCTTTTAATCCCTTTCAATTTTTTTCTGACATGTTAAACCATCCCCATTTCAGCCACTAACTGTCATAGCTTTATAAAACATCTTTTTAACGATCAACAAGGTGTCCTAAGTACTAAAATTAGGAATTTGACATTTGTGGTTATCCCAAAAAATATCTAACTTCAATTTAGTACCTTCGAACATTTACCAAAATTGTCATTATCTCAACCACCTGCTTCTGTAACTTCATGAAACAATTTTGTAACAATCAAAAAGTGTCCTATATTTATATCCAGTACTGAAATCAAAAATTAGATGCTTCATGTTGTCTTTAAAATCGTCCAACTTCCCTTTTATTATTTTGCACTTTTTCCAAAATTTTAAACTGTAGGAACTGTAAACATTGTAGGAATTAAGATTTTTGGGTTTATTTTTTTGTACTTTCATAATGATCCTTGATGCAGCATAGGAATTTAATGCTATTTCAAAAAAGGAACAATAAAGTATGCATTCGGCTTAATATTGAACATTATGAGACGTGAACCAAAGTGATATGTACTTGGTGCATCGAAAAAAGGAAATCATAGAACTGCCAAGGACGAGCTTCAACCATTAAAACTAATGCCTAACATCTACGAAATGCCAGGGTAACACATTCATGCACCGGATCTAGCGGTACCATTGCAAAAATAATTAACATATGTGAATGAGAACTAAAAAAAAAAAACGAGTGAAACAATCATAGATTATTTATTCAGAAAGACGACAGAACCAAAAACGTTTGAAGAAGTAGGTAATTCAGTGAAATTTGAACACTAAACAATGAAGTATTTTTAGTATGAGGCTCTGCATTCGGGGTAGAGAATACACTTTTTACTGGTAGCAGTGATTACATCGCATTCAATGGATTCTTAAGATGATCCCTATAATGATAAAGTTGAATGAAAGCAACCCTTGCGATTTCTTGTTTATGATTTCTCAAATACGTTAATTATAACGATAGTTTGTTATTGCTGAATGACAACTTTCTCCGTGGAGTATTACTCTCTGTAATGAGAATTTTAATCGTATTACGAACACTTTGACATTAATTTATCTTAAAATTTATCATGAATGGTTATACCATAAAAGTTTCTAATACTGATATTTGAAACAATTATTAGTAGGTAACTTATATTTTAATAGGGCACGTTAATGAGTATGGGGATAATGGGTACCGCACATACACTGTCGGGATTTTGAATGTGTGAGATTTAAGAAAATATTTTTGTTTTTATTTAGTTTAAAGTAAAACAAAAATTTAAAAAAAAATATATAAGTCCTACCTAAGAATGAAGCAAGGAAAATTCAGATATTCATATTCTACGTTGAGAAATCCAAATAGAGTGACTAGTCATGATATTTCTTATTCAAATGGTATGGAAAAATATTAGAAATTTACCTACCGAATAGGGTGACAAATAAAACGTTTTTCAGTTAAATTGAGGCAGTTAATAACTGTAATTTTGTGGTCAGATCACCATCTCTACCTCAAGAAAGGGGATGTTTAGTGTATGTTTAAGTTAAATTACAGTAAAATTTCAACCTTAGTACCTGAACTTTTGTATGTAAACAATACAAACCTCCTCAGTGTTGTATAGTCTCGCGTTATTAAAATCAGTACAGTTTAAAGAGCTTTAGGAGATATTATTTAGGAGTACCCAAAAGTACCTCGACATTATTATTATAGAATGGGCATTATTTCGATTCTTACCAACGTCAAAATCTGCAATCCGTGCAACGAACACTCGACGGTACCTCACGAAAAGTACGACCAAAAGTCACTGATCAAAACCATCCAAGTACGTACCCGAAAAGCACATCGGTCTCACTCGATCGAAAAGATAAATAAATAGCGCGAACACCGCACGGGATGAGCGTCGGACGAGAATGCGGTCCTCCGCATCTCCGCCGTTCTGTCGGTACCTCGGGTACTCGATCCACTCGCCAGGTAGTACCTGTCCGACAGGTATACACGAAATACTAAAGAAGCAAGAAACAAACGTTCGCCGCGCGAGAGACCGCCGCGGACTCTCGAGCGCCGTGGAGGGATTGCTACGGTCAAATCGGGGTCAGGAGGAGATCAGATTTCTTCTCTTCCGACCTGAAGTCGAGGGATCCTCGATTACGGTACGAGGGGAGAGGCCCCTCGAAATCGGAAAGACGAACTGCCGGAAAGTGTGATAATGTATGGTCTGTGCTGGCTGGTGAAGAACTTGGAGTGGTTCCCTGATCTGAGAAGGGCAAAGCATAACAATCCTCCTACAATAAAAATAATAGCACCATAACCACGCTTATTCAACTATTAAGCCTTGCGAAACGACAAAATCTTCTTCGTTTTCTTCAAGTGCCATATCAGGTCCCTCTAACGATGGCAATTATGTTTGTGGTTTTCAGCTAATCTAAATAATTGTTCGGTACTGCGTATTCCGGACCAATCCCAAATGTTCCTTAGCTTCCTTATAAATAAATAAGGCAAATCATGTTTTCGAATCTTACGGTTTAAAACACACCATAATTTTAATTTTTCAAATACTGTTCGAACCCTGTACAAACATCTCGTTGAAAAGTAGCTAATGGTACCTGGTTGGCTGCTTACATGAGCAAACCAAGAGCAAACCAATATGCACTACACTAAGACATGTCGCTGTTTGGCAACATGCGACTAGAGAAAATCCCATTCTAGAGATAAGGGACAAACGCGTACCTACGAATAGGTTCAACAAGAACCAGTCCATAGTCATTCCCAAAAGGGAAGACAGGGAAACTCCGTAGAACATAATCTGGTATACGGACGGATCACACACTGGGGCAGGTATTGCAAGAGTGAAATTTAGGGTATCAAGAATGATACCCCTAGGGAAGCACTGCATGATTTTCCAAGCGAATATCCACGCGATCCTTGCTTGTGCATATAGACATATGCTCTGATAGTCAGGAGGCGCTAAAGACATTGGGTTTGCACATAATCTCATCCAAATTTACCCTACAGTGTCAGAGAACCTTAGAGGAGCTGACTAAGCAAAACAAGGTTCAACTAATATGAGTACCAAGGGGTACATCGACGAGAACGAGCGGACGGATCGCCAAAGGCAACAATATTTCAGAAGTCGCCTTCAAAAACACTGGAGTCAACAAGAAAGCCTCCGACAGTCGAGTGTCTTTATTCAGGCACCCGATCAGGAAAGGACGAAGGAACTGCTCAAGCTGAGTAGGAAGCAGACACGCACAGTGACCTGCGTTCTGACTGGACGCTGTGTGTTAAACAATCACATGCACAATCTGAGGCCGAGGGAAGACTCATTGTGCAGGTTTTGCCAGGAGGTGGATGAAACCTCCTATCATATATCCTGTGCGACTGCAAGACACTTGCAGAAGCCAAATTGACCACCTTAGGGGTTGGACAAGATCTCCTCGGAAGAGGCGATGAATCTTCCACTGGGAAGCATAGGTATCTTTATGGGGAAAGGGGGGAGTCATCAGTCTAAGTGTCGCCTGAGAGCACCCCAGCGTTCATTTATATTTATTTCCACTTTGGATCAAAACACCTTCTCTGGTGTTTTAGTTTACAAATTGAGTTGAGGATCATGTTTTGGTGGTGCTCATGTTTTCTTGACATTTTCATAACACCTTCTTTCTATTATAATATTCTTTTTCTTCAAATCGTTGAACGTCCAAGGCAAACTTTTTCTATTTTTACTATGACTATTGGACTTATCAATCAGTGAGGATGATCTTAAGAAACTTACCCGTCTATGGATGCATATGGCAAGTTAAGTTTCACTACATTTATGACTTTCGTTTCTATGCATTTAAATAGGATTTATTTATTGAGATTGGTTTAATATTTTTAGAATATTGAGGTTTTGGGCACTTGGTTTAGACTCCCGATCTAATCGGAATCGGGATCCCAGGTCGAGAGTATCGCATCCTTCTATTTCTTCTTTATTTATTTTTTTCGACATTGGCTGAGCGATCCAACCAAGCATTCTTAAAACTTAACGAACCAACTAATGAAGATTGCATTAATATATGGATGAGCATGTGATTATCCTGGGGTTTTCTCTATAAAAACCTTCTTTCATAGTAAACTGCACTGACTACCAACTACAGTCTTTCCTAAGGATATATACCTAAATCTGAACGCTGATTGGAGGGAGATCCTTTTTTAATCCTTTTCATCTCATATACCGGACTACAAATCCCTAGAAGCTGTGTCGGCTGGAATTTGTACAATTTTTGAGAGAAGTCAGGTAACCGGTTTGGCAGTTCGTACAAAAGTCCACCTCGATTCGTGTGAGGTGGATGGATATTTCTCTCATACGGTCGAGAGATGGGATGCTGATACACAAGCCGCCCGGCTACCTCTTCTTTTCCTACCCGACGACAATAATCGCACGCAGGGGGCATCCTCGGGTGATTGAGAGAGAACACAAGAGGGGCACACCTGTGATAAAAAAATTGGGCAATAATCAGATCGCAGGCACGAGGTTTCGATTTCTAAAGGATTTCGGTGAGGTGAAACGGCAATTTCGTCGATCGTCTCCACATTTGTTACCTACTCGTCCGTCGTAAAAGAAAAAAATCAAAGCTCAAGTGTTAATTATCGCATCCTCCTCGTCTCCGGTTTCTCGTTCATTCTTTCGTCTTATCGGATTCGATTTACGCTATATCTCGTATCACTTAAAGAGAATCGGTGCCGTTACCTGAACTAGTCCCCTCCTTTGTTTTCTGTTTGATTATTTTTCATCGTCTGCGCAATTTCATCTTACTTCATTATTTTCTGCTAATTGTACGTACTCAGTAAATTTCTCCGGGAGAATTGAAATACAGGTAATTACAGTACGAGTACATGCAGTGTAAATACACAGCAGACCTTTACTGGACGAAAGTTTGGTTAGTCACTGGAAACTGCGAAAGATAAAATATCCAAGGAGCTTTATTACATTCCTTTCTGAGTCACCCCTATACCTCCCCGCTTAGGAGGTGTCAATTAATTATGCGAAGTATTTTTTAATTTTGGCCCTACTTTCCCTTGGCGAGATGTGATCGGATTACATTACATTAAATTTACCCTATAATTTTTAAATAATTAAATAAATTAATACATTTTTTCAGGGAAATGAGAGAAGAAAAATGATACTACGTTAAAAGTGCTCTATAACAAATTTAATTAAACGGCCTTGCCGAGTTAGGGGTAAAAAAGTGCCCCCGCCACCTTACAAATTTTACTTACAATTTGATACTTATTTTTCAATATACAAATGAAATCTTATGTTCTTTTTTTAAGGTGAAATTTATCCATTTTTAATGCAGGCCAATAATGTGTTGTGTCAGAAAATTACGTTTTTTATTTATTTGGCTGCTGTGACAAATTAAAACAATTTTAAAGTCGAATAACTATTTTTCCATTCAATGCAGTTAAGTGATAAAAAATATTTTGAAAATTAATTTTCCTCTTCTTCATCCTAAGCGATATGGAGGTATTGCTAATTGGTTTCCATCATTTGAAATATGCCCCATATCATGTATTAAACGGGTAAAATCAAGCTAAAAACGGTCTGATTGGCTTTTTATTTTCCATTCTGTCCCATCGTTTTAAAGCGATTCGTGAAATTTTTTGAGCTAATTTCAGTAAAAAGCATTATAAAATTTACTTTGTTTATCACAAGTTTTTCGAAAAATTTTTATTTATTATTTCAAGTATTGCACTATGGAGCCTGCACATGAAAAAATGTTAATTTTCAAAGCTTATCTCATGCATTAGACGGACAGAACCAATAAGAAATGATAATAATCGATTTCTAGTGCACTTTTCCTTGTTCCATCGTTCCAAACCAATATGTAAATATTTTTAGATTAATTTCAGTGACAAGTAGTGATAAAAAAGTTTATTTACCTTTGCCACAAGTTTTCTGAGGAAAAACGCCAGAAACAACCAAATGATAAGAAGGTTTTTGAATTTTTGGTCTATTATCCACCATTCCAAAAATTCCGGAAAAATCGTGGTGATAGACAGTAGCATAATATATCATATATATTTGTTTCGTGATTATGTTCGTCATATTTTTCAATTTATGAATTTTTGAATATTTTAGAACGTTATAAAAATATGATTTTCCTACCAAAAATTCAAAAAAGTTTTACATACGTACTTACTTCACATACTCATCTCTCACAATAATATTCAATCGCTCCCTGCTTGTTTTAAATGAGATTTGGTGATGTTCTGCCGGTCCCCCTTGAGCTCATGTAATTAATGGACGGCCCTTTTCAGTTCATCTCTATTTATTTCAATTAGCACAAGCAATGCTACTATTTGTATAGTTATATATAGTTAAATATTTATATATTTAATGATACTCATTAATTGCCCATGATGGATGGGCAGTTTAAAATACAGTCGTGACTATGTAGAAATGTACTCACGTATTACGTAATGCCGTCAACTCGATTAACCAGTTTTTTAACCACCAAATTACATCGTTTTAAAACACTTACTCGCTTACGATGTCATCGATTCTGTTTTTATGTTTTAAATAGAAAATTTGCTTGTCCTTTTCATCTGTAATCACTAGTCATTAAAATGACGAGTAAATGAAAGCTTTCGAGTAAAAATGACACAAAGTGTTTACGCTGTAAGTAGTAAATTTATAAGCGAGGTAATAATTTTATTGACTGATTCTATGTGTTATTCTTTGCAATATTTCAACGATATGTGTAATAAAACAATTTAGCACATTTTAGGTGCCAAAAGTATATTTCTGTAAATAAAATGTTGACTCTTCTTTTAAAAAACGTTATTTCTTCACGTACCTATACAGGTTTGCAGAGAATTCAGTTTAATTTGTAGAAATTTTGTCAATACCACGGTCTATTTTTTGGCATTTTGTTGCGAATTCCATGATTTATGTAATGGCTATAAGTTAGCGGTAGCGAATATCCACCCACTGTAATCGTCATTTAGTAGAACGAAATGGTACAGTGGTAATAACAAAAATGATTTATTATTGTTTGCGGTTTTCCTTTATTTTATGAGTCGCAGAAGGTGAAACCGTTGAATATTTTTTCCTATGGTAAGTATCTGCCGGTTGATTTATATTGCAGTACTATTGTTTGTGGCATGGTAGTGCACTCGAATGCAAATTCGAATTAATTGGTTATTTCCTCGTAGCCCATTTGAGAATTTAATGTTCTTGGTTAATGGATAGTAGCGAACTTTCATATGAAGTATTTTAATAGAAATAAATCATATCAAGTGGGCGCAGGGGCGGGCCCCGTAAGGCGAGCGAAGGTATGCACTTCGTTGATTTTGGGGGCACCTGGTGATTAAATGCTAAACAGTTTCATTTAAAGAGTAATTCAAGCACCGGATTTAAATGCCTCTAGAAATTTTTACAGCAAGAAGTTATTGTCAATGTAATTGCTACTTTCCGATCTAGGTTTAAGTTGCATTTCTTTACATACCGTTCTCGTAAGTGTTACACCTTTATGCACAAGCAAACTTAACACGTCACCATACAGTCGTGAAATTTAGGACATAACTGCTATTTTATGAAATGTCGCAGTTTATATGTTGGAAAATATGGTAGAATCTGTTATAAAATTTATTTATTTAGATTGTGGCACCTTAGTTTGGTCACGAATCCCAAATGAATATTCTTAATGAACTCTATTTCATGAATTTACGCCCTTAAACCATAATACTCCAGTATTTAAGATGGACCTTGATCGTTATGGAAATTTTCGGATGAATGCAAT
Source organism: Cryptocephalus primarius (assembly GCA_963576515.1). Taxonomy (NCBI): domain Eukaryota; kingdom Metazoa; phylum Arthropoda; class Insecta; order Coleoptera; family Chrysomelidae; genus Cryptocephalus; species Cryptocephalus primarius. Next base: position 13,326,776 of record OY754942.1, on the reverse strand, counting down.
TGTCCTTAATATTATTGAACCACGTTAGGCGCAAAAAAATTACGTTCTTAAGGGTTTTCTCGTGGGTTTTCCCACATTTTAAAGAGTAGATGGTGAGAGGGGTGGATCGATTTACCAATCCCCTCGCAGAAAATTGCTGGTCACCCTTAGTCACACCATCAAAATTCCAGAAATTAACATTTGAAACCGTGGAGAAGACACGTTTGAGACAAAGTTTGAACCACTTTTTAATTTCTCTCATTAGGGAATGAAGACTTGTAGCTTCTTACATTGCATTTTTTGTGAAAATAAAAAAATAAAAAATTGTTAGCAGAAAATAAAAGATAATAATCATGCAAGTTCTACTGTTAATTTTTACTACTGTTAAATATAAATACAAAATTTATATTTGTAAAATACGTTATTTTAGTTTACGGTTGTTAATACAACTGATCATTACATGTTTTTTTCTTTCTATATTACCAAATTGGAATGATTGCCTATCAGTTAATAGTCAGTTAATAGGTACCATACCTAATAAAGTTGTAGGGGCGAACGTTAAGTTTTGAGTAACATGTGGTTATAAATCTCCAATTACAAAATTGGAACCCAATATTTCAGCTACCAGAGATAATGTTTTTCTATAAAATATTTTAATATTTTTGGGACGATTCCAGTTATAATTGAACTTTTTTCATAATAATTGTTTATTAATTGTGTTGATACTACCAAATGCAACTCACTATTTTCAAGTTTCAAAATAGTTTCGGCTACTATGGAAAAGTTAGCGGTAATAAATACTGAGTAGGCAACCAACTGTTCGAAAATATAGTTTTTGTTTCTGTTTAAATTCAAAAACGAAGCTTTTAATGGAGTCATAATTTTTAGTATAAAAATTTACATTCAACCACGTTCCTCACATGGTAAGAACAGGTTGTGGAGGTAATAGCAAATCGGGAAATAGTGCTTAATAGAATTGAGTTCTCAGGGGTACTTTAGGGTTTCTTTTTAATTATTTACAGCTATAAATCGATTTTTGACTTCCTCGGCAACCCTATTTAAGTCATGCGCTAAACTTGCAGCACAAATTAATCGAGGGAAAAAATATTTTAAATTGTTTGATGCTGTACACATTTAGGGGGCAGTATAAAAATAACACCAAAATTATTTTTTCCATTGGAATTGGTTCAAGAAGAAAAAAGTTAGTGAAACATTCGTATATAAATCTAGTGATGGTATTATTTCTCGCTTAATAACTCTTTTGAACTATTCAAATACGATTTACCACATTTGTCAGAATTTAGAGAGCCTATTAACCAATTAACAGATTTGCAATATATCCCGTAGTTTCATCTACTTGAAAATGCATTAAATCGTTACCTAAAATTTGTCGAATTTCACATTTCGCTTGCTGAAACACTTAATTACCGCAATTTGTCCTTAGCGAGCTTTCGTCTGGAGACAATCGCTTTATGTACTGTCCTAGAAAAGATTGCAAATTGGGACCACCCAGTTTTGATAAGACACATTCACACATTTCAAAATAACTCTTGTGCTGTTTTGTTGCTTACCCAGTATTTGGAAAGGACTCTACAAAACCTGTCAGACTCAGATTGCAATTTTTTCGTATTGGTCTCATGATAATATCTCCTCTAAATCAGTAGCTATTATATACCATAAAACACTATAACAGACTAAGTTCTCTTCCAAATCAAAAACCTGGACAGGATAAACTTCCCACTATATTTATCAGAATGTGCTCACAAAACCTGTCCCTCTTCGTATTCTTTTCAATGAATCTCTAGCTGGAAGTTATTTTTTTAGCTTGAATGTGAAGGCTTTCACTATTCTAATATATAAATCTGGAAATAGACAATTAGCTCAAAATTAATAACCAGTATCAATATTATGCATTTTAGCCAAACTACTTGAATCCACCTTTTTTGATTACCTTTATTATGTTAAAAATATTTTGAATATTCAATAACACGGATTTGTCAGTTGTTCGCTGTTGATGCGGTTTCAATCCTATTTAAGTAATCGTCAGCAGGTGGTTTGAATTGGCAATTTCCTTTTTAGATTGGTGTAAATAATATTGGTGTATGGTGTATGGAAATGTTGGTATACCTTAGGGCCCACATTTGGGCCCCCTTTTATTTACATTAATGATATTTCAGAATGTTTTATATTCTTAAAATTTTCAATGTATTCATTAGCATCATTAGCATTAGCATTATTCATTAATAATATTAATAGTAGTTTTTAAATTTATATGTACTTGAAAAACAAACTGCTTTCTATGTTGTTTGGATAAAAAAAACAACTATTACTATAATATTGTAGCGAATGCCCCGTATAGGCCGTTGTTATGGACAAACAAGTAGTTGTTTATGGAATTGTAAATTGTAAAATACTGACGTCAGTGTAGAACTAAATTTCTGTGTGTAAAGACGGCTGTAATTTTAGAAGAGTAAAGCCTGTTTGTATACGAAACCGCTACAAATTTGGAGGCTCGTCCGGGATTTGGTGAACCGAAGTAGCGGAAAAATTTTGGTGGACCTGAGATGGCGTATAGAAGTGATGGCGATGGCACGCGGCGGAGAGGCGAGGAGTGCAGTCTGTGCGGCGTTATGGAGTTGTTGAGCGACTGGCGCGACTCGAGATTCCACAGGACTTACAGCTAAGTTAGATTTAGGATAACACTCGAATGGATTGACTGCGTGCGGCTGGCGCGCGTGGCCCGTTTGAGTGCTACACCCACATTTGTAACTCATATTGGGAGACGGGCGCTGTTCATCTTTAGTACAAGAATTGGTGATGGTTGACCACTGGGTTGTGCGTCTGGAACCATGAAGCAGTTGCTGGGGATTTCAGTAACTGCAGGAGCAGCGAAGGATTTCAAGAGACAGGTCCCTCTTCTACCTGGAGCATTGGATGGGATTGGTCATCCCTGGTGTCTCTGATGGTCAGAAGTAGGATTGGCCTGCTTGGAGGATTTCAAGAGACAGGTCCCTCTTCTACCTGGAGCATTGGATGGGATTGGTCATCCCTGGTGTCTTTCATGGTCAGAAAGAGGATTGGCCTGCTTGATTTCGATTTGCTGCTGACGAATTTTTGTACAAGATTTGCAGTCCAACCCGCTCAATGGAGTTAATCAAATGGATTTGGCAAGGATCAGGCGGAATCTCTGAAGAAGGGGAGAAGCAGTAGCAGTAGTAGTTGCAGTAGCAGTAGCTGTAGCAGTAGCCGTAGCAGTAACAGTAGCAGTAGCAGTTGCAGTAGCAGTAGCAGTAGTTGTAGCAGTAGCCGTAGCAGTAGCAGTAGTAGCAGCAGTAGCAGTAGCCGTAACCGTAGCAGTAGCCGTAGCCGAAGCAGGAACAGTAGCAGTTGCAGTAGCAGTAGCTGTAGCAGTACCCGTAGCAGTAGCAGTTCGCTGATATGGACTGCTGTGGAAGTAGATCGTCCGAGGGTCGAGGGCGACCCTGAAGACGGGGAGGGATAGTGTAGCGAATGCCCCGTATAGGCCGTTGTTATGGACAAACAAGTAGTTGTTTATGGAATTGTAAATTGTAAAATACTGACGTCAGTGTAGAACTAAATTTCTGTGTGTAAAGACGGCTGTAATTTTAGAAGAGTAAAGCCTGTTTGTATACGAAACCGCTACAATATATTTACAAATTATTATCATTAATTATTTATTACGAAATTGTAATTGATCACTTAGGTTTTTTAACTTTCATTCTTTATCCGAACACGTTCGATCCATGAATAAACGTGTTTAAAAAAATCTTTGCTTCAGATTCCTATGGAGTTTTAAATGAAACGCATTTTATATTATATAAATGTATTCACAAGACAATACACATATTAATTTTGCTCTTAATACTAAACTAAAAAAGTCTATTACTATAGAAAATACAAACGATTAGGTATTTTACTCATAATAAAACACATGTTCATTTTGAGTAGACACCTCAGAACCGTGATATGAATTTTGTATAAGTATTGCTTTTATATTAAAATTTAATGAAGTTCAATGTGGATGATGACGTTTACCGAATTATACACTAGATGAGCAAAAATACGACGAAAAATCAAGAGAGTATCTACCCAAAAACTATGTACAAGTATTTTGAAAAGATTGCTTTCTGACTTTTCCGAATTAATACATTCACTAGAAACTGTGTAAAAAATATATACAATTTTTTGTTTGCTAATACTAGTTTTAGATTTATAAGAAATGGCGTCGCTTATATCTCCTCCATAAAATACTTTAATACTGTCGGATTGTTATTGCACACGATATTTGCGTAAATTCGTTTTCGTTTTCGTAGGATTTCGCTGTGAACAAGAAAAATGTTTGCCAGAGGAAATATAGGCGACAAAATTGAGAAATAAATAAATAAATAAGGTGCTGGTAAGTCCTAGCCTATATTACAATAAAAAAGTGGCTGCCAACATACTGGCCTGGAAGAAATTTAAACTTTACCAATAAATAATAAATACAGTTTTTAAATATCTATTTTTTCAATATATTTGGCATCATTTGCTTTATCTTCAACAAATTTAAATTCTCGAAGAGTGACTGGGTATGCTAACGCTATACAATAATTTTCTCAATCTTCGTAGGCATTTTTGTTTTCACTCAAGAACACTATAAATATTTTTTTTACTTCTTTCATCAAAAAATATACTTTTAAAACTAGAAAAAGGTAAATGCATTACAATTAATATCATTATACATTCAACACTGTATGGCAAAGGAAAGAACCAAAACCAAACAGTTCGTTTTGGTTCTTCCACGAAAATTTCAAGGAATAATTTATCAGCCCATTCTCGCACGAATTAAAAAAATATAATCTTCTCTCATCTGATGCACAGTAATTGAAGGCAAAATCGTGGACTAAATTCCTCAAATAAACGTTTATTTTTTTTCTTCTATACAATTACTAATTTATAAAACAACACGCTAAAATTCCCATGGCTGTTTTCTTGCTATTTGGGACGAAACATCTATTAATATAGTTTTAACTGCACACACTTATTAAAATATTTAATATCTCCCATACATGTATCCCAACATATATACACATTTGAAACGAAAATATGTAACCAAATGAAAATCAACTCTGTTTTCAAAACCAATGTGAAAACGGAGATCTATAAAGTTAGTCTATAAAAATACACCTGAGGTGTGCTAAACACAGATTATTTACTTTAAATATAGTAACAAAAATAAAGAATTCCGTATTACTCTTAAACCCAAATCAGATTTGTAAATAAGATAAAACAAAACCGAGAACTACAACTACGTATTTGGTGTATTTTTCGACTTAAAAATTATTCAAAACAACTGAACACAGTTAGAATACAAAAACTTAGAGCGTAATCTTAACATCTTAAATGACTTTCATTTTTAATAAACCAAATTTACCTCCTCTAAATCTTATTAAATACCTGACGAGGAATTTGGTACTTATACTGTATCATTTTTACATTTGTACTTTGAATGTTATATGTGAACTGTTGGTTATTTTTTGAGATCATAGAGGCACTGATAACGGTTTTTAAGAAAGCTCAGACCAGCATTCGAATAAGAAAGCTACAACATTTAAATTCTGATATAATTAAAAGGAATTGAAGAAACCGATTGTCGATTTAAAAACTTATTACAACTACACATGGACAAAGAAATTGAACATGTTGAGAACCTCTTTTAACTTAAATATTTATGAACATCTGGAACACTGATCGGAATGCTTCTTTTACAACATGCCTTAATGGCTACTAATACATATTTTCCATTGTAATTATATAATCGAAAAAAGTATTATAATACTCATAACATGTATTATCTTTTTTCCATCTTTTGGATCATTCTCAATGAAACTTGTAAGTGCGATATTACAGTTATGTACTACAAAAGCGCAACATAGTCTGTCAGCTGCGGGTGTGAAAATTAACACAGAACAAAGGAAAGCAACTAAAGCGTCTTGGAAAACCCTACTGCTCCTGGAAAGGACCTGTAACTATACAAGGATACATTGGAAACAAGGTTGTCACAGTAACGGTGGGAAGAGTGGGCGCCCTTAACATAACGTCCTTCTTTTCCACCAACACGCTACTATACTCGATCTTGGAATCTCCATCGGATTTCTCCAAATCTTGACCGATCTCCTCAGATTTACGTTTCATTTTTTTGACGTACTCATTCAAACCGTGTTGGGAGGCGTTTAAGCTCTTGTGTTGGTAGAAAACTAAGGAGATACGCGTCGGGGATAGACGGTTGGGCTTCTTTATAGCAGTAGTGGCGTGAATTTCGTGTTTAGCACATTCGAATAACACACTGCCATGGGAAAGTGCTATGGCGACGCCTCCTATATCTTTATCTCTGAAACATTCGATATTATCCGTGTAGGAAATATCTATAAATTTCCCGGGAGGATTCGGGAGTTGAGGAGGGCCATAGTCGAGTGAGTGCAGTGTGTTATTCGTGTATAGATCATCAAATGGGTTGTTGATTTGATAGGAAGGATAACTACTGAACTGGGCCGCGTAACTGCTCAGGTGAGGGGTTGACATTAGATTAGGAGTGTAATAGTGATAGCTAGGATTGTAGTACTTGGTAGTATAATCGTTTCTGTAATAACAATCGGGAGAGAGGGGAGTCTTAAAAACCGAGAACTGAGGTAACACATTGCCGTGACTAGGATTATGATGTAAACTGTGACCATTAAAACCGGGTTGATAATTGTCATACTTCCAATTGGTGGACTTGTTTGGGTAATCTAGCACTGTACTGGACACATGGCCATTTTGTATTTCGTTGCTGCTCATATATTTATCATTGGAGGACGAGGAGAATGAGTTGGAAGAGGAGGAGGAAGACAGAAATGATAGTTTGCGTTTAACCTGTTTGTCTTCCTTCGGCTTCCGACCTCTTTTCTGGCAGGTAGTCGCCGGCACTGAGCATGTCCTCACCTCCCTTGGATACCTAAAAAATTACACACATATGTATGCAGATATAATAAAATTACATAAAACAATGATTACTCACGTGGTATGCATGTACTTCAAAACAATTTTATACAGAAGTAAACATTAGACTTTTGATAGTATGGGTTTTAAATCGATTTTAAGTCAGATAATGCAGTTTTTATTTATCAGAAATTTTAAATTAATTTTTTAAGTTATTTCAAGAAAAATATATACAAACTTAAGCCATTTTCTGGCGATCAACTGCACTGGCATGATTACATGAATACAATTTTGGATCGAATACAGAGCACCTTTTACAATTTGTTGTCTGTAAATTCTGCTGTACTGCATCATCAACATGAGAAACGCTAATGTCGTCATATGGCCCATCTGTGTGGGTACCTTAGTTTTTCACAAAATACTGGTAATTTACATAGTCTTACTATAAACTTTATAATTCTATTACTTGCAACTTGGTGTCTGCTTTGCCTCAATTTAAAAATGCTAGATTTACGAATTTAGTAGTCACTAAATTATGTTTGTATGATTTTCTTCTAACGCCTATGCAATACTTCGATCGATTGTGACACTAAATCTAATTCAACATGAATTTCAGAATCTGAATCGATTTCGCTATTTTTATATCCAGAGATGATAAATTTAAAGTCAATATCGCAACACATGAGAGACAATGAAACACATGAACACATCAAATGGACGTGTTCAGCTAAACGCCATTGTGCATGTCCTACAAAATGGCCGATTTAAATACATCTTTCTTCACTGGTTCAAAATGTTGTCAGTGTTGCTTCGCTAGAATAAATAGATTTAAACCTGGTTGAAAACGGTTTATACTATTTCTTCGCTAGAAAATGGCTTTAATCTTAATATTGTGAACAGTAAACCGATATTATACCAGACAACTCGAAAAACCTGTTGATCGTTTTTGAAATCATAAGTGTAATCACTACAACTTTCAGTTTTACTATGACCGAATCTTGTTTCCATTTCTCTTTTACAAAAGTAATTACGCACATGTAAGCACATGAGAATGTTGTATGATGTCATAACAATTCTTAATTTATATATCACTTACTTCTCTAGGATTTCAATCCCGCCATTCATGACTTTCTTCTCCTGCTCCTCTCTAGATCCAAACTCGTCCGTATCATCTGCGACGTACATAGGTAACACGTGTAGTTGTTCATCAGAAGGTTTCGATAGATCCCTGTGCTTGGTCAGAGTGACTACTACAGTACAACCATTGATCATGTTGTGAGTATCCTTATGAGCGTGAGCGCAAAAATCCATGCAAGCAGTCACTCCGGAGAAAGGTCTACCTGGTACGTCGCCCAGTCGGCAATCGGAAGCAATTTCTTCGTTTACAATCTGGTTGTTGAAAGATTTTGGTGCGAGACATTTGTACACTGGGCTCAAGTGATTGGCGAGTTTCTGCATCCTTTCCTCGAGTTGCTTTTCTTCTTTTTTCTCCGTCAACCGGAATTTCCTTGCCTCCTTCGATCTGGCGAACTTGCACCCGTTGAAGAACATTGACCAGGAACATCCAAAGGAGAAACTCGCCCCGCACGTATCCGGATTGACGCCTTGACAAGCGCAAGTTCGGGGCTCGTTCGTAGCACATCTCCTTTTTGTTGGTACGCCGAACTTGTTGAGCTTTTCCGTTATCAAGGAGTACAACTCGTCCGCGCCACCCCTTTCCACTCCTTCCCAGGCCACAATGCATATTACGATGAACGCAGAATGGCAGACATGTCCTCTACGATGCTTGACTATGACTAGGTATTTCTCGTCATTGTTTTGTCGCCGAATTATCTGAAAACATTGAAGAACAAAATTAAATACCAGTAAAACAAATTCTGTGTAATTTTGTACCTCAGTAAAAATGAAGTAATTTTAATTTTCACATTGGTTATTTCTAAGAGAGTGAGCGACTAGTCAGTTGGTTAGGACCACTTCAGAGCACATCATTATGTAAATAAATTGTTAATAAGGGTCCAAGTTAAATATTATGGATAGTAAACCTATTTTGCTATGACTTCTGATTTAGTAATTTGTATTTGCGCAGTTCATCAAGAATTATGTACTTCCATCAAAATTTCACTTACCCATTTAGCTATAGGACATCCTTGCGCGGTCTTTCCCTCCTTCCCGGTATACCTAACCTTCTCTATCCGGATCGCGTTACCAACAACCCCAGTCCTACATTCGAAGTCATATCGTAAATTCTTCAGACTGTTCGCGCAGCCCAGATGTGTGTAGTAAATCCCTTCTTCGGTGGATGTTTTCGGTGGGGAGAAACACTTACAATTAGGAATCTCCATATTCGGTTTCTCCCCGAAAATGGAAGAATCTTGTTCCTGTTCTTCAAAAGGTGTGCCCTTCATTTGAATCGGAGTCGAATGCATGATTTTGGGAGACTTATACTGATTTTCGTTATGAGGTAGATTACTATTACTATTATTAATCACAGCAGCCTTGTTAGGTTGTTGGTCTCTTTGGACACCCTGTAGATTTCCATTAGAGGATTTGTACTGACTTAGATCCATAGCAGATAGGGAGTAATTGGGAGGTAAATTGTGCGGTGAACAGTTTGGAACAGCTGGAGAATTTGAAGCGGGCGGAGTGTTTGCATTTACATTCTCACAAATTTGTTGATTCTGTTCAAAGCCTGGAGGAAACTCTTGTTTAATGGGTAGCGGCACAGCAGGTTCTTCCGTTAACTTTCTGTTAAACGTTTGGTCACATGAAGGATAATTTTCAGAAACTGATGTACATCTTCTTTCTTGTTTGATTTCCTGCTGGAGAGGATAATCAGAGTGAAAACTTTGAGCAAATGATACATCAGCCTCATTTGGTGGATAAATTATATTTGATGCCAGTGGAGTCGATCTTGCGTTTTCCTGAGGACTGGAATATGACAACTGCCCTTGTTTGAAATTCGCTGACTGAACTTGTGGAGAAATTTGAATTCCATTTACAGGTGAATGAGGGTAATTGGCTGTTTGACCATTATGTCTTGATGAAGATGTATAATCGAGAAGCATGGGAGACTGTCTTTCTTGCGAAGTTTGAGCATTTTTCGAATCTCTTCGAAAATATACATTTTGCGGTTGTCTAAAGACAGAACTATGCGACGAGACGTTATAGTGGCCTGGTTCGTGAAGAGAGACTCTCGGCTGATTGTAATTTGCGTTTGGTACATTTTGGCAGTGTCTAGATGACGTTTGTTGAAGATCGACAGGATAACGTTGTGCGGTACTTTGTTGCAGATTGGTTTTAGTATAATTTTGAGCAATTTGTTCATGCCTAAAATTATTCGAAGATTTCCAACAACCAGAACTATAATTAACAGGATCACATGCTTGCTTCAAATCATAATTCTCAGTCTTATGTCTTTCTAAATTTTGCTGTTGCTTGTCAGTGTCGTTTTTGTGTTTAAAAGAGCCACCATCAACACCTATATTTTCTTTTAAGTGATGATGGTGGCTATACCATAAAAAATGACCGGTAGTATTTTGATCGACGTTTTTTGATTCTTCCATTTTATTTTCCTGCTGTTTATTCAGTATCATCGTTTTTATCCTCGTGTTCAGGTTTACTTTATCCGCTTGAGAGAAAGTTTTCACCTCGGAATGCATACCGTCCATTTTAGTGGGAGAATTATTGACTTCTTGCTGCATGTAAGCATTTGATTGGCTTTGATTGTTATAATCCTGTTCTATTTTGATTTGTTGCTGTTGTTGGTGCTGCTGTTGTTGTTCCCACATGACCTGTTCATCATGCCATTGTTGTTCATGTTGTCCGCCAAACTGTTCTTGGCCTGGGTAACCACTAGAGTTGTGTGAAGCTAGCTGCGGACTGCTGCTGTTCACCTGTGGGTACCCAGGCTGACCGTTTCCCGAATTCTGGTAGCTCGCTTGAGAATTGGGGCTGAAATTTGTTATCGTAGTGAAATTTTGCTGTTGCTGTTGTGGCGTTTGCGGGGTCTGGGGCTGCCCGGATTGCTGGTAGTTCTGGTTGGGCGTCGGGGGATTCATGTTGTTCACCGAGCTTGGACGCGAGTTGTTCCCGGAGGTCTCGGTACCCGTGGGGGTCGTCGCAGGCGGGATGAAGTTCTGTTGTTGCTGGCCGTACTCCTGGTATTGCCTGTTGGCCGCGCCCTGAGCCTGCGTTTGCGCGTTTTGCTGTTGCTGCGTCTGAGCCGGGCTCGGACTGGGAGTATGTGAGTAATTACTGGAATTCGGTCTCGGTGGGGCGAGCTGCTGCTGCTGCACCTGCTGGTTCGGATTGCTCGGTGGCCGTGGGTTCGTCAAGACTTGCACCGCTCCTGTGTAGAATGTATTCGTCTCAAATGCGGGTTGCTGGTAAGTCGTCTGGTATATACCGTTAGGGTACTGCTGGTAGGCTTCTATCGGCTGGCCTGCTGTCGGGATCTGCTGGATGAACTGACCCTGAGGCCAACCTATAAAACATCAGAAATAAGTACATAGTATTTACTTGTAAGTAAATAACGTTAGGGATATGAACAATTCATGGAATGCAAAATATAGTTTGCAAAAAAGTTCATATGAGTACATGGGTGAGGAACGATGGACACCGATGAGGAATATACCCATTAGATTTCAGTGGACAAAGAAACGTGAAGCCCTATGCGATGCCAAATTTAGAACGGCATCATGTTTGTGTCTTCGACGAAAGGATCATGACATAACATTTCCGTGCTCTTGCAGTGGGAAACGTTTAAAATCATTAAATATGTTTTGATGACATGAAGATAAGCACCTTAATGAAAAAAGCCTTAAAAATGTTCTCTTTGTAACAAAAGTTTTAAAACTAATTCATCTTATAGTAAACACAAAATTAGCATACATTCGAAAGGCAAGGAATGTGGCCCACATTTTGTGTGTGAAGTTCACCTTAATCAACATTAGCGACGAATACATTTAAATGAAAAGAACTTTTCTTGTGACACTTGTAACGTGTACAAGTAGTAATGTACACGAAGTATTAATCAACAGTAACCAAGTATTAAATTTTTTCACTTCTATGTATACATTTTTCAGGAGTGACGCAGTGTTTAAAGAGGTCTGAAGAATCTTTGAAATCCTTTGAAATCTCCAAAGATTCTACAAACAAATTAAATGGTTTATATATTTGTATAAGTTTTATATGTTTGTGTCGTGAATATCGTTAATACTTTTGCATTAGTAAGATTAACCTATAGTAGATAGTCTGTCTCCTTTTGTTGGTTTTAAACAGGAATTTAAATTTTTATTAATCCTTATACCAGAGTAGCGGCTGGGTAATAGAAATTTTGGTACGATTAGAAATGTCTGCCAATTTATTATGGGAATTTAATAGGTGTTGCAAAGCAGAAGAAAATATTTTTGGGAGTTTTGGTACATGTGCACTAGATGGGAAAAGAGAGTTTTAATTCACATTAAAAAATGAGCGTCTTCAAAACGAAATTTCTGCAAAATATTCTATTATCTTAGATCGAAATAGATTAGTCAAATATTTTAATAATATTGTGTTCAAAAGATGCCATCATTAAAAGTTGATTTACATGTTGATATATATATGCAAGAGATGTGGAACCTCTTTAAAAATCATTGCAAACACTATCAAAAAAGGTACTAATAACATTAAAATGTCTGCCATTAAAGTAAGTTGAAAATAGGCAATGCGCGGAAAATGGACATACTGAGTGTAGTAAATGCAGACATAAATTCTTGTATTCAATCAATAAACATTGCGCGGGAAAAGATTTAGATGTTAACTTTTATGCATCTAAAAAAGATTTTTCTCAATCAAATGGTGCATGCAAATTTAATTTTCCTCGAGCATATGATTTGTAGAAAAGAATTAGGGATTGCCTTACAAATTTATTATGTACCGGGTGGTAAGATAAGAATTGTAATCGGCCACGTCCCAGGAAAGGCTTAAACTACAGCAATGCGAAAAAAAGTATTTATAGTAATATATGTCTACCGCTAGAGGGCGTGATTAATTAAACAAAAAAGATAATTTACATGTGCCTCATTAAGGTCTGCTGAAAATTCTAAAAATGGAATCTTAGACACGCTACTAATATTTTTGTTCAAATGAGCTTTTGTATATCCTGTCAAGGATTGGTGGAGAGGTGATACATTTTCAAATCGTCCTTTTTCTAGAAGATTTTTAAAGGGAGCATACGTTAACTGTCATGCTATAGTGTGTACATAGTATATTTTGAAACCAGTACACTTAACTGACGCTAATACTTGTATCTTTTTTTAAAAGTAATGAATTGAAGACAAATTGAATTGGCATAGACTTAACTCTAAGATTGAGGCGTGTGAAAATTAGCACCTATTATTTTCCCGTCATTTGTTCGATGTTGCAGAGTGTTATTAACATGCATGCCAATCTTTAATTACTTAATTATTCAACTTCGTTCTCGCAAAAATACCAGGCACGCAAGAATTACTTACCATTAGATGGTACAAAGTAGCATGAAGTAATTGTAGTTAAAATCAAGCAGTAGACGTTTGGCAGTTATTCTAAGAAACCTAAGCAATTCATGCAATTTCATCCAGTAGTCGGGACTTTGGTGCAGCTCACTTTTTTAATGCGAATTGGAAATGAGGTTTTCAGTCTGGTGCAGCAAGGTAGCAACTTCAGAAATATATTTTTACGTATTCCAATAAAAGCCTATCAAATTCACATATTAAATTGGCAGACATTTGAAAATCGTTCCAAAAATTCTATTATCCAGCCGCCGCGCACCGTTGTACATTGTATAATGTCCTTGTACCAGGGTCTTGACAGGATAAAGAGAAATATCAAACATTTTGGAATTATCCCAAATCGATTCTTAGGTATGTAATCAGCGTACTTAAATTATGAATGGTTTACGGGAGCAGTGCATTCAATAACACAAATATATAGTATATGCATTATTTTCTCACCTTGAGTGGGATCCGTTTGCCATACAGGGGTTGGGAATCTGTTCGGATCTGCGTAGAACGGCATCGGTGTCTGAAGAAAAACAAAGATAACTTTAATGCATCAGATTTATATAAAACCAATATAAATTTCACCTCACCCGAATTGCCGTGAGATGCACAAAAAACACGTTTTTAATCGGTAACAGCGATGAAATTATATACTCGGCCACACGTGTCAACAGTAAAGATCCAAATTTCTAAGCCGTATATTTTTTTTACAATGCCACTTGTAAAAATTAAACTTATATAGATACTAAATAATCACTGCTCTAACGATATGAAATTACTGTAAATAATATAAAACGATAAGAGACCAGATAAGGACCCATACGTGACTAAACTGACTACCTAAAAGTGGAGGTAATCCTAGCATCTTCGGGATAGAACTTATAAATTAGATTTTTTATAAGTGATACGGGAAATTTTCTCTTAATTTTCACTTTTCAGTCGCACAAGTGATAATCTCCAGACAAACGATTATCTCGCGAGACGGGAGTTTTTTCTGTTTAGGCGTCTGGATTCCTTAAAGTAAAAAACTTTTTCCGATTTCTCGGATTGAAAGAAGCGGCTTTTCCCATCGGAGGGGGCCGGGCGCCTCTCCCCACGCTCGAGACACGACCATCTCGTTTTCGCACCTATCCCGCCTCCGGCAACCCTCTTCCTCCTCCGCCCCGACAATAGAAAATATCCTGCAGAGAGACAAATAAACCTTTTGCGGCAGTTTATTCCGGCAATTGGGGTTAAGTTGAGACAGGCCGAATGCGATTCCGTTACCCCAAGGGGCGCACACCGGGACCTACCTCAACGGTAGGGGAGCAGCTATCAGACGGTGGTGATCTCTCTTTCTCCCCCCGGTGATCTCCCCCTGTTTTCTCTCAGCTGATGATAACGCTGGAATTTTCATTATCAAGGTTGAGGAGCGAGGGGGAGGTGACGGGGGGCGAAAGGGAGGCGGAAGGGACGTTTGGGGAAAAATGTTGATTAGGGTTCAAAGGGTCCGAAATAAGGGCGGCGCGCGCTCTCGATGGAACGACGATGATAAGGCCGGTCATGACTGTGTTTGTGTGTATGTACGGACCGTGGAGTAATGGTGATTGATGAAGCGCGGAAGAGGGGGGAAGGTCAATTCCGGTCGCCTTATAACAACAATCGCTCTCTTCATAAATCGTTTTAGGAACAAATCATTTAAGCCCAGTTAAAGTATAAATTGTAACGTTCCGGACGAAAGAAGGCCCAAATCAAATGTATAAAGCTGTGAACCAAATTTACATCTTGTTAGGTTGTGAAATATATAATAGAAGAAAAGAGACACGATAATAGACAAACATAGATGGATAAGACCTTTAGAAAGCAGAGACCAGTTACCACACCCTTATTCTAGCAGTAATACAAGACCTTAAGATAAGGGAAAGATAGGGCTTTTCTCCAGAGGGGAAAGCTACCAGCTATAGGTTTGAAACCACCAAAAACCCAAGGTGGGATTGCTGTAAAAGGTATGAAAGCAATGGAAGTGCACATGTGCTGTAACGGTCTGGTCTACATGCCTATAAAATGATAATTGATGAAACGATAAATGGGCACTGAAAATTAACCCAACAATAACAAAATATGTGTGTCTGGAAGCGGGTAGAAAATATTTAAATAAGTTCAACCAGCATTTGCTAACTTATGCCTGTGAGTATATTGAAAATTACGTCAAAAACGAGTAAAAAACTCTCTAAACTTTAAGGTTCCCATCCTTGTGAAAATTGGGGTTTTTTGCAAAAGATTCTGGTTTTGTGCGACAATTTTCTCACTTTTACCACAATTTTGAAACGATAGTAGCGCCGATTTTATCATGGGGGTTTGGGGAAAATGGAGAAAAAGTGAAAATTCACGAAGATAAAGGGATTGAATAAAAGCATTTCAATCTAGATAACGATTATGATATTCAATATGGATAAAACAGTAAAATAAATAAAATTACAAAAAACCGATTCCAGATAACACAAAAATGATAAAAATACCGTGCCCTTAGCACTTACCCGATTTTAAAAACTGAGACTTTAAACTGAAAAACTATAATTAAATACGTTTTGCACATAACATCTGATATATACCTTCTCTAGCGAAAAATGAAATGACTTCTCATATCAAAAAGGACCAGTGGTCGTTGTCACCGTAAAAGATATCAGCAATCCCCGGCGTAACACGTGATAGGCTACGTTCGAAGCAGGAAAATTCTTTTATGGTACTTACTTATCCAAATAACCTTAAGAATATTTGCATAAGTCATTTCAGCTTTTTTAGATAAGGTATACTATAAAAAGAATCCAATATTACATACATATATTAATATAATAGAAGGGGGTTGTGTAGCTTTTTAAGAAACTAAAGAATCCAATGATGTAACCTAACGAATCAATATGCTCTCGTGGCACAATTCGCTGCTTTCCAAATGAACAGTTTTGCTAGTTCTACAGGTAATTTTAATTGTTCAAAAATACGCATTGATCTTTCCGAGTTATTCGGTTTATTCTTTTTTTTTAGAAAATAGATTTAACACGGCATGTGAGATTAGGATTTGCTAATCATATACGGGGCCATATATTAACGTATGTACCAAGCCATAAGTTTGCTATTTAAATATAGGTGAATGTCAATATTACTTCGTGTACGACAATTATAACGGCAAACATTTTTAACAACCAGCTAATTAATATTATTCCAATGCATGTGGAACGTGACGGTACCTGATAGCATCGACTGTATGAAAATTGTGAGTGCATGAAATATGATCATTTGGGTTTTATTTAAATCTCTTACTTTCTTCAGAATAAATCACGTTGCAGAGCATACTCATGAAGATAGGTAAGAAAAGTTTAGAGCAAAGACAGGTTAGTCTGTTTGGATCCTTATTGAAAACTTAGAGAATACACAAGCACAATTGATAGTAGCGACTAAAATCAACTAATAAACGATTTGCTGCTACTTATCTATACTTGAACGTACTTAACCTCGCAATTCAAAATGTTTACTTACCATCGGCTGCTGCTGGACGGGCATCGGTTGCGGAACTGACTGCGTCGGTTGCGGACTCGGTCTGGAGGATGGTTGCGCCCCCGAGGGTACCACCGTAGCACCAGCTTCTGGGGGTAGATTACCGGCGCTCAGCGGATTCGATACACCTGCGCTTGGTTTACGGCCGCGGTAGCTCTTAGGGAGGAAAAAAGAAAGAGAAAAATTAAAAAATTGATTGACGGGTCAATAGAAGAGGTCGATGAGGGCAGAATCGGTGAGAATAGAAGCAAGGCGAATTTTTTGAAGGTTCTCGTGGTGCTTTTGAAATGAAGATGCGATGCTTTGAAATTGTTATGGCAAAGAAACTATAATGGCAATATAATACTTATATTCGTTTGGCAGAAAACTATTAACAAATCGACCAAATTTTAGATTTTCGGTTTAAATGTAAATGTGGAAGAGCAGCAGAGTTTCTAGAAAGTACATATAGCCCAGGTTATAGAGTAAAAATAAAGCTGGTTTGGTAGATAAAATTTAACAGCAGACGGACCAAAAAACTATTAAAAAACTTAAAAAATAGGTCGTTTTTCCTATTTTCACCATAGCGTGAAAATTATTGATGGAAATGCAATACGTTGTATAGACGATTTGTAGAGAATTAAAAGACCTTCAAAATGAGCGTTTCTACAAAGTAATCAGAGCATTTTTCAGCGGGAAAACTTGGAAAACCCATTAAAATGGACAAAAAATTCACAGTTGTGCCAGGCTTAAAGCTGAAGCGCCAATTTTGTTTGATATGTTAAGTTATTATGTCTACTTTTAGCATGCAAAAGTTGGATGCTGTCGGATGAATAGTTTTTTCGCAATCACGCTATTAACAATATACACCGAAATCTTGCAAAATTCGGCGTATTAACTGAGATGGGCCGATTTTAATTTTTCAAACGGTTTTTGAACGAGGACATCAAAACCTACAACTTGGCTATCTTCGATTCTCATATACGTTTGGAGAAAAGTGTGAAAAATGGCCTCAAACATTGCGCAATTTCGAATTTCGAGCTGAGTGGTGAGCGAAAGTATACCGTTTTATGCTGCTTGAAGCAGCAAAATAGTTTGGCCCGTCTGCTGTTAAATTTTATCTACCAAAAAAATTCTATAAACTGGGCTAATAGTCCCTCAAGTATTGCTATTCAGAAATGTTTTAACCTAATCAAATTAGTCAAATGCCTAAAACAACAACATAACTCTTTTCTTAATTTACCTACTGAGTAACAAGTTCTAAACAAGGTTTGCTTAGTACATTTTTACTTGGGCAATAAAAGCCTGTCTAGAATCAATTTCCATCTAAAATTTTAAGAGCACGTGCCAACATAGATTTGGACAAATTAATAATTGCATGAAAGTGACTTCCTTAAGTAATTCCATTTAGTTGCAAGACAGAAAAAAATATTGACCAATTTTTAATCATATTATGATAACAAATCAAATGCAACATAAAATTAAGCTCACTTTTACACTCACATGAAAGTACTGCTAATACTTCACTAAACTTATATTAGAATTAGAAAATTAAAACTGGTCTTAACACGTATTTCCCTATGAAGTACGATTCCAAATCGTCGTCCCCATTATTTAACCATTACCGTTTCGTTAACTCCAGGTAAAAACGTTCGTTCGCTTCACCTTTATCTGCCCAGAAAGGCCATTAGTTGCGTTCAAACGTAGACGGTAAAGTGAAATTTTATCTCGCAGGAGGGCGAAACTTATGACAAAATAAATTTTCGTACTCCCGAGAACAAAAGTTTTACCGGCGGGCCGATTTTTATTTTCGAATTTACATACGCGGACGTAAATATCTTTTGACAGTTCCGAACCTGAGGGACCGATCCGGCAGACCTCATTGTCTATGGCGGAGTTTATTCTTTATTTCGACGTGAAAAATGCGTTCTTTGATTGCGGGGGAATGCTTTTGGGAATTTGAGGGTATTGTTAATAGACGTGACTCACAAATCGGAAACATTGGATTTTGTTGTGATGTAAATTATGGAAGAGATTCTGATGGAAAAGATGTGTAATTCAATTTTCTTCCCGGTCGTCCATAAAAATAAGGGTGTAATCTAATTTAAGAATACTTCCATTGCGATTTTCTCGTTTTAAATAAAAGGAAGTGGACTGTTAAAATTAGGTAGAAAACAGGACAGTACATTTTCGTTTAATCGAGGTTATTTTAATGTACCTATCGCTTTGTAAAAGTTCAACATTTGCAATTGGATTGAAAAATCTAAATATAACCGTAATATTCACTCGAATGTTCATCGCTTACAAATACCTTTCTACGGTTATCTTAAATTTACATAAATTATATTACTTAACAAACGAATCAGCGTTTTTATCAATTAAAAAATGAGCACTTGAACTTTGAGAGCTCGTAGCTTATAATAATTATAATAATTTCTTCGCGATGAAAACTGTCGAAGTTAATCAATGTTTATGGAATGCTTGATAAACATTAATTTTGTAACGCTATGGAATTGGAAATTTTGAGATATACAAATATCTAAAAATGTGCAATAATCTTTAGGCAAAAAACTAACAATCCTCTTGCCTAGTTATATGAGAGTCTAAGAGCTTTCCTTACGTATTTTGAAAATTATTAAAACATAATACACTTACTGTGAAAAGGTGCTTATTCTACTAGTGAAAAAGTAGTCTCAAAATTATTCACACGTTTTCCCATTTTTTTAAAAGCGATTTTCAGCTTTCTATACAAATTTTCCATGCTCTTTAAAAAAAATCAAAAATTTTGGAATATCGTATCGTCATGTAAAATCCCATGAGGAACAAAAGACTACGGGAAAATTTTTTGATCCAACGCTTAATTTAAAAGCTGTTGCACTTTTTGGTAAATATCTCGATTTCGTTATAATAATTGTTTGGTAAAATGTATAGCACAAAGTTTCACCTCAAACGAAATAGACGTTCTTATCCTATATATTATTATAATCTTTGATATTAAGAAAAATCCAGTTTGTTACACGCAATGTCGTAAAAATATTATCTCTCCTGTATTAGTGAAAGTCATTGTGAGAGTTGAATAATATGCTTTATTTACAATTGTAGCGAAATAAAGACAATTCACTCACCATTAATCATGACAATTTTATCAATATTACATCTAAGAACCACACGCAACACATAAAAATGGCGACAAAATGTAAATTGATGCGCTGATTGGTTCGTACTTTATCTAGCACAAAAGTGGAATAATTTCAAAGAGTACCTCACTTTCATTACTCACTATTATCATTCCATTGCAGTGACCAAAAATTGTATTCTTACGAAACTGTTATTTGATAATTGTTGGTAAAAAATTAATGTTCGTCGCTTTACCACACAACAAAAACCCTCCCCCCCTACTTTTCGGACTTCCTTCCCCTTTCGCCCTCCATCGAGTTCCTGTCTTGCCTCAGGATACATTAAGTCTTTCGAAAATTAGCTTCCTTAGGGCGAGGGACCCCGTTAACCGCTGACATCTCTCCGATAATGATCGGGTGGCGTTTTTAATGAACTCGATGACACACTCGAGATTTCGCTCAACGCGTCGGCTCGTGGACTAATTAACAAAATGATTAAAATCGTAAAGAGTAACATTGTGAAACTGACAGGAACCTGGCAACTCATACTATACTCAAGGTACTCAAGATTGGAAGGAAAATTATCAGAGTCCTTTTCATTCCGAATTCGATGCAATAGTCGAAAATTTGGTGACTTTTCCCAGGGCGCCCATGGATTGAGGACCACAAGGAGAGGTATTCTTTACCTGAAAAGGTGCAGGACTAAGTAGACGTGAACTAAGGCTTAGGAATTCGTAGAAAATAGAATAAGAAATCTGGCGTGATATACTTGATATAATTCTTTCAACTCTTAGTGAATTTAAAGTCAAAGATTTATACAGAGTAAACAAAAATTTATACATAAGTGCAGTTTATGAAAATTTATCATTAGCGTTAATCCCTTGCCTGGTCCTCAATTCCTAGAAGGGGCAGACGGATGGATAAAGGATGATTCTTAATTCGTCATCCCTGTTTTTCCTCTGGTTTATTAATTCAACATGTCTACCAGTGAACAAATGTATTTTTTTTTAAGTATATTTCCAGATTATTTTTACCACTACTATTTTTATAGTAAGAATGTTTCCTTTAGAATTTCGTAAGGGATTAGAGTGACAAGTGAACCGTTTGTGATAATTGCTTGGAGACAGTTCAGGTAGCACTTGTCAAAATTCAGGTAATTACGAGCGATTCACTGGTTTTTCCTGTCCGGCATTTTCTGAATTCCTTCAAAAAAAATTTTTTGGAACAATTGCGAGGAATTCTAATCACATGGAAATGGTTTTAAATAAAGTTCTCTTTTATGACACTTTCTAAATGGCGAGAGAATTGCGACTCGGTGAAATTTTTTGAATTACACTTTATTTAAAAGGTCGTTTAATTCTTGACACAGTCGTATATGTAAAAAACGGAAATCCTCCGGAGGATCCTGCAAGGCAATCCTGAAATTATGCAAGGAGCAAGCAAAAATCTTCAAGAAATAATAAAGAAGATAATAAATATTAGCTTCAACTGTTTCGAATTATTTTGATTTGACTACACAAGGCGCAGAAATATGTCTCATATGCGCTGTTTTTAGTAAAAGCAGCGTAAAAGCAGTTATTATCGGTGTTTGCCATTTTTTCGCGAAATTCTGTGTAACTCTTGAAATTCTGCGTGAAGTACTCCATTACTATTCCATATCTACTAGGACCTCCTCCTATGAAATTTGATATTTTCGCAAATTCGACTGTCAACTGCACAGGACTCATCACCTATGAGAAAACGGTTAAAAGATCAAATATTATTATACTTATCCTCTAGTTTGTTTCATTTGTTTGCTTTTTCAAAGCCTACTTTGTCATCAAAAATGTTTTTTGAAACATTTGCAGCATATTCAAATAATTTTACTGGAAAACATCTCGGCAACAATAAGCAAGAGAATCATAATATCGGGAAACGTGTCGAAGTTTTTAAATTTGATATCAAAAATGGAAGAAAATACCAGAGTTTTTGTGATAAAATATCGAAAATATGAAAAAGGTTGTGGTCGTTAGAGAAAAATCACATTTACAATAACGATTCGCCATTCAAACATCATTTAAATGAAACAAATTTTATCAACGTCTCGTTTGGAGTTTAAAATATACAAATCTGAAAAAAAATAAGGTATCTTCAAAGAAAATGCCTTAAGTAGCATTTCCCTCATTTCGGTAAAATTAGTACCATTTGTTTTCTTTTGTCAAAAAGTTCTTTTCCCGTCACCGCAAACTCTGCAAAAAAATTAGAATGGAATAAGGTATTATGTTTAATCCAACAGGATTATTGTGGGAGATAAGTACGACTGCGATATTTTTTCCTATACATTTACAAGTTGTATCATTTTTCACGCCCGCCATTTTACAGAAGATTTTACAGAAGAAACCACGTCTTCTCGTAATTTTATTATCTAATTACTACTTTCCTAATATGTTATCGTGGCGTTTCCATAGTGAATTACTACGGTGAATTCCATGAACTTTCCGACTCGCCCCCGTATCGAAAACAAAGTTCATAACTCGTAACAATGCCACAAAACAGCGCTTATCAACGAATAATCGAATGTGAACGCAGAGAGTAAACAACAATAACAACAACAAAATAAACAGTAGTATAGCGTCGACAGGATTCGTATCGAAATTTTCAACTTTACCGCCTTTTTATTCTCTCCCTTGGTATCGGATCGATCTATTTATAAAACGGGAACACCACCACACGCGTTTTATTATCGACATGTACCGTTCCTTATCTGCCGTAACGAGAGCTTAATTTTAACGCTCCTAGTAAATACGTACGTACGTAAAAACTTCAAGGTATCAGCGCCGTTATGTAACAAACAGCGCTGAAAAAATCCTAAATTTAATTAAGACCTGAGGTCACGAGTCGTCCGACTTCCATTGTGTTATCGATTATAAATAAATAATAAAGTGCTAATTTGAATGATTTTTCGTACCTGCGCCAACTCGTCCTACTTTGATATGTGTGTGTGTGTATCACAGCGAGTGTTATCGACCTGAACTATAAGTTCGCCTAAGATTTCAATTACTAAACTACTGAACACATTTATTTTGATATCTAAACTAACTGTAATAGAACACGCTCAGCAAAGGAATAAGCTACTAAAAATTTTACTCCCTTCCCTACCCCCGGCGTTGTTGACAACAGCTACGCTACGCTCTGATAAAAAACGTGCTTTTCCCGTACTTCCGCCTATGAAACGCCCGAGTCAGAGGCGTGCACTCCGTAGGACGTACGTCCGTGATAACCCATATGAAAATAGCGGAAAAGTAACGAACACGCACGATGAGTGACGATATTATATCAGAAGTGCTTTGGCTTCTCTGCGTATCTCATTGAAAACCCTGAAAGTTATCGCAGCCTTCCGAGCGGAATTAATGCGGCACTGATGGAATTCGGGATTATTGTTCAATCAACAGCCGGAATTTCAAGGGAACAGTCAAACTTCCATAAAGCACCGCCGATTATCGACCACGGGTAGGCAACATGAGTTGCAGCGGATTGTTCGACACGTTGCCTGCTCCGTGGGATCCATGACGATTTTTGTAATGAGACCAGATCACAGGATAACTGTATAAATCACTAAAGGCGGTTCCTTTGATATTTTTAGGGTGTTTTTCGGAACTCTGGCTCAATCGAACTTGCAAATGTGTAATAAAAATCGATGGATATCAGGAAATAAAAGAAGTGCATTTTACCATGCAATATGTTGTGGAGATATTTGGATGAATGTAATCGCTGAATAGACAGTTAAATCAAGAATCTTTTCCATAAAACAAATGGGCAAAATTCGCAGATGCAATGCAGTTGCCCCGAGTATTGCTAAATCAGCCTCAGGCTTCACAGAAAGTTTTTAAACTCTGTTGTAAAGCGCCACCTTTATACCATCTAATGGGTCAAAAAAGTCCAGAAAAAGGTGGTAGGGTCTAGTTTTATTATATAGAAAACTCTCAGACCCGCCAGATCTCCTCAAACTTACCCATTTTCGAGGTGTTTTTTTTATTTAATCACTCGCTTGTTAATTGTACAAAAAAAGTAAAACAATTAAATTGTTGGTCTCAGAAAAAGTTATAAAATGAGGCTTTCTAAAATAATTCCGCATTTAATGACGGTATACTACGGTAAACACTAGTAATTTAAATTAAATAAACTCTTATTTAAATTGTACACTTTTATATTAACATTTTTAATTCAATTATTCAATTTAATCAAAATTACAATATTTTAAATTCAAAACATTAATTGTAATTAATAATAAATAATCATTAAGCATTGGAGAACTCGTGTTATATAGTTTCATTAATTTTCAATTAGTTTTTTCAAAGCATAACAATAACAAAAAACGCCCTTTTTAAGTTGGTTTTTTTATTTTTTAACTGATTTTAATCCACTAACTAATTATTTAGATAATTTTATTGCGCTGATTTCATGTCTGCAACATTTTTCTCTAAAGTAAATAGTTTTTCCCATATTTTAAATAAACTGTTTTTTCTTCTACTATTCTATTATTTAAACAAAGTAGTGACGCGGAAATGATTGCTTTTTTAGAAATAAAAATCACAAGTCTTTTTTACTATTATTTTCAACACATTCATGCAAAAAATCACTGTCACGAATACCTTTAACTTTGAAATAAAATTGTTCCTATTTCAATTAAAAGTAGCCAATTACTTACCGAATATTTGAGGCTGCCTTGCAATTTGCTCAATTACTTGACCTAACTTATACCGTTGAATTTCTCCGCTCGCTTACACAACAAACTGTTAGCTTACTTTTGCTTAAAGAAATTTTTACGTAAGAAAGTTCCAAAGCTCCAACAACTGCTTATTTTAAACTTCTTATAAAGTTTCAACCTTACAAAATGCTAAGAAAGGTATTTGGAACTCATAAATTATTTTTTAATTGAAAGAGTATCGCCGTTTATTTAATAAATTTTCTGTTACAGGTAGGAATTTTGACTCTCCTTCAATTACGGTCACGCAGCACAACGTAAGTCATATTTATTACTTAATAGTAGTGTCATTCTAAAAATATAAATTTTGGAAAAATGATACACCATTTTAAAGCTTTTTTCCTATCAAACTAGCCCAGCTAATGCCCTGAGTTATTTTGTAGGAATACGTACGTAGAAAACGCCTTTTTTGGTATATGCAGTTTGTAAAAATTGCTTTTTATTAAATGCAATATTAAATGTAACAGATCTTACGGACATTATTGACCAGCAAAAATGCTACGAATTCAAAAAATTTGACTTTTCAGTAGATTAGACATTGAAACTTAGAGAATATTGCACTATAATTTTACGAGATAGCGTTTTTTAAATTGGACATCTAAAAATTTTAATGCAACTAAATAATTGTCATAAATTTGTAATTTCGTATTTGATTCAAATTTGAAATAACGACAAGATAACAAAATATGTGAATTTTCGCATTATTATATCGATTTCTGTCGTAATGACTATCTAGATGATTTAATTAGAAATAGTTGTATAACTACGTAAAATGGATGATGCTGAAATTATCAATCAAGTCCAGTTTGAGATACACGCAATGTTGTGTAACGCTAACAAGAGGTTCAATAATACTTATAAATTAATAACATTTCATTACAAATCATGAGTAATAACAATGTGTTAATTAATTAATAATAAGAGAAAGGAATAAGGGCTTACAAACAAAATTTGATTAAAATATTATCAAGCTATGTACTGCAGTTAATTAATACTGATTTAATTATTAAATTAAAAATTATTAAAATTATTATTAAAAGTAGAACTTATATTTGCGACCTTTGACTTTGAACAATTTTTTTTGCAAACAGGGGGTCGATGGGGATTTTTGATAATTTGTTTTAAGTAATGCAACAAAGACTAATTCTTATTATAGAAACTGTAGTGTCTATATTCACTGGATTATTTCTATTTGGCCTTTCGCCTACTACCAGTCTTAGTAGTCATGTATGATTCGCACTCCGAACTCGTACTTATGTAAATACTTGCGTACATATTCGTTGGAAATGATGTTTCCAAAGAAATTATGGATTTCACATGTTTTGTTAAGTTATTTCATGTAAAAAAGGTTTGTAGGTCCTATGTGAACCTCCCTAGAATCCGATATTCGTTTGAAGGATTTTAAGTAAATATTTAGGCTCATTGTAAAGCAATGGTGTAGTGTCAGATAAATTGACGAGACGTTATTATTTATATAAATTCTGTAGAAGGTAAGTGTGGCAAAATTGGCATAACATAATCTGTCCGTAATGCTGTTGTGAATTTTCGTCGTATATTTTTAATGGGGCAGATTTTTTGAGCATTTTATTTCCTCGTATTGTAGTCCCACGCAATTTGCGGTTATGCAAATGTATCGCCGGTCTCAATTTAAACCATTAAAAAATCTAATAACGAATAAATTAGGATCGATGGCATTGCCGAAATTAAAAATTTAATCCGAAAGCGCTCTCGGGGATCGAGAGATAAACATAATCTTTTTAATATTCAGCTCGTTTTTTTTTAACAAAATTAGCCCGGAAAATTCGCAATTTAGCTTGGCGCAGTGGTTTTTCTGGCGGGACCGCACCGAGCCGTCCCCAATCCGAATTCCAATTAAAAATAAATTAACACCAAACGTCGCGCGGCTCAGATCGTACAATTTTCCGGCAAGATAAATTCATAATTCGACATTTTTTGAATGGTCGATTTGTGACGAGGGAGAGAGGGAGAGCCCCGCGGGCGATCTCGCGAAAAGTGCCATTAAAAAAACTTATCAACATCATCACCATCATCGCGTCGAAAGTGTTCCCCTCCGCGGCGTCGTCCTCTTGCGGCGGCGGGCGCGCGCGCGTCGTTTTTTCGCGCGGGGCGAGGGTCGGCGTCGCGACGCGCCCGCCAAAACCGGCCTTACGCGCCTCCGCCACAGTTCCGGGACTCGCATCTGCGGCGGAGGAGCGAGAGCGCCCTTCTTTTGTCCGTTCCGACGTACTACGTACGGGACGCGCGCTCGTAATTGCGAATTTCTGGTGCGTGCGCGACGCAGACGCACCGCCGGCGATCAATAACTTACCACCTTTTATTTTCGGAAGGGATGAGAGAGAAATTACGCATCCGAAAGAGAGAGAGAGGAAGTTAGAGCGAGGGAGAGAAAAGGAGAAGGACAGGGGGAGAAAGAGAGCTTTGCGTGCTTTGTTGCTAATGCAGCTAGCTTTCCCTCCGTTCGTTCGCCCTCTACTTACTCACTCACACTCTCTCTCTCTCTCTCACTCTCCCCTATCCTACAGGGATGAATCCAGAAATGGCTAATTTTCCGAAATTACAACTACGAAATATGGAAAGGACTGCCCATAATGAAATCTTCCTCTAGCACAGAATAGGATTTTAAAAATCCGCTGCTAACAAAATAATATCTTAATTCCATCACCAAATCGAAAAATGTCTCCAAGTTCTAGTCCCCTATACGTGCATACCTTGAACAAAAATGAAGCATCACAAAAAAATCAATCCTTACCCCTAAGCAGGTCATAATTCTGTGTCTCATGAGAACTTAGAAGACTGATTCTTATTCGTAACTGATGGTTATCAGAGTAGCTACCTTGCTACTTTGTGTTCTTTAGTAACTTGAAGAAGGACGATGACCATTCAAAAACAAGAGAAAATGTCTTCTTGAGAGTACTTTGAATCACGCGGAAGTCAAGTGGTAATATTATTGAAATATACCACCACCGTAAAATCCGAATCACTTCACGATTTCGAGATATGTGAGTTTATATACCCGAAAAATGGTTATTTTGGCTATTTTTGAGGTTAGATATGGTCGACACAAAATTTTTTTGGCCATTTAACGATGACACATCTGCCTTATTTGATTCGTCGACGAGTTTTCGAAAATCGTAAGACAAAAAATCGTTTATCCAGTCGAGCATAAGCTTTGAATTTTATTACTTTTACATCTTTAGAACGCTAACTTTTCGTGCAAAGGCAAAAATATTTCCAATAATAAGGAAGTTGTAACTGTAAAATCGTGCAATTTCCAACATGAAAAGCGCCATCTTTAGTCGTTCTTATTTATATTTTTGTAGTGGTAAATATTCCTTGTGGCACATATCGTTAATAATTATACAGCGAACGAAAACCATTTTCACCAGCTTCTATTATTTAAACAAAGTGTTATTGGGATGGCTAATTCAATTTACTCCTAGAGCATTTCCAGCCATATTTTTCATTAATCGTTTGATCTACTGCATATTCTGTTCTACTGTTTCCTATCTATGGCAGTGTTTTTTATTTTTCCCTGTGCAGATCATTCATCACTTATTATTGTCACTTCGACTAGTGTCTTCCTATCTCTACCTTCCTGACATTGTCAAGTTCAATCAGTCAAGTTATAAGTTTTGTGTAAGTGATTTCATGTAGGTAGTACGTAAAAATGTCCCCATATATTCATAAAGATGTTAGGAGAGTCACTGCTGAAGTCGTTAGATATTTGATCAATAGTTATCCCAATTACTTTATATTAATTAAACAAATATATCGTTTATTTGAACTATTGAAGTATTGATATACTTTTTACTATTGAAAATTAAGGTTTATTTTATTTTTATTTTGCAAAATACCTACTCAATGCTAATATGTTTAATTTCGCTGTTAAGCTAGGAATATTCACTTTTCCATGGGTTGGAAAAATTTCTTTGAGCAAAAGGGGCTGGAAGATTGTTTAAAAAACAAATCATCATTTGATCTCAACAAGTTGTACTCGTAATTAAATAAAGTATTAACTAGTTTAAATATTTAAGCTGCAGACGTTGTGAAGACGACCGCGTCACAGTGAAGCATTAAACAAAATGTTAACCTCAGAGAGGTATGAACAAAAACGATGTTCAATTATTTTCAATTTATTTTAATCCAATTTATTTCCGAGCAAATAGAAGCTGTGACGACACAGAAATATTTAACGCAATTCACTGGGTAGGAAAAGTTTAAAACTTCCTTGGGCAATTCTCTGTAGTTTACAACTCCTTTCAGATCAACTTCGTTAATATTTCTTTTTAATTTTTTGTTTGATAATCCCATTACATAAATACAAATTCTGTTTCTTTTTGTTAAATTTAAGGCGATACTTCCTCGTGAATCTTCCATAATTTCGCCATAAAAAGTCGGACTAATGGTAACGAAATGTATAAAGACGCTGAAATACGGTCATTTAAACAATACATATCGGCCCCATTGTCGATTTGATTAATATTTTATGCAACTGACGGTATGACAATATATTCGAAATAGCGTTACACGGGTGCGTGATGAGATACGCAGTATTTTTTGATGATTTATGTGCATTTGTATTATAGGCACATTAGGATTTAATCATTTTATAAATCAGATGTGACATATTAATCAAATCAAAGAAAGCATTGTGGCTACAACACGCAGTAAAACTAATAAGTACTTGTAACACTGACTTAACCCATTCATTCACTAGTATTCAACGTTATAAATTCTGAAATTCTTGAATGGTTCTTTTTTAAATCCCATACGTAATGAAGGGGTTATTTCGTTTATTTTCAAGATCAATACTTATTCAGATTCAAACAAAAGTAATCAAGAAATAAAAAAAACAAACGAGACCTACCGCTCCACCTCGACCTTTGCCTCTCCCTCTCCTGGATTCTCCTCGAAGGAATCCGTCTTGGTAAAGGTTCTACAACAAAAGACGAAAAAACAAAAATAAATAAAAAAGAAAAAGCAAACGAAAAATAACTGCTAAAACAATTGTATTTGACAACTATCTTACCGAGTTAAAACAAACATTGGTAAATAATTTTACATCGAGCCATGTAGAGTTTTGAAATATAGAATTCAGGTACACGTACATATTTTATGTTTGTTTGTACTTGGTTCAAAGCAAAAAAGCAAAAAAAAAAGAATTTCAACTAAAACGTCATCGTAGGCTCAGATCTATTCAAGGTAATTTAGGCCGATGTAAAATAAAATTGAACGTAGAGGCTGCTTCGATTTCAGTCAACATGGATCCAGCAAAAGGAGCTGAACCAAAACAGACATTATTCACAGCTTAATTTCAAGAGGTAACAGGCATTAGGTGCCTACTTTACTCAGCCTTTTACTACAAGTAAAAGGAGATGATGGTATTGCGGTTAAATCTTCTGCCAGGTGCAGTGATTCACCAATTATTCATATATTTGGACATTTTTTCTATAAAACTGATGAGGTTCTAACGATAAATTTAAAAACTTTACCGATAACACCCTAGGGAAAAAACAACACAATTTGTTACTGACGACGTTTCGAGCAGTCAAATCTCAAAAATTACAGAAGTCATCAAGAGTAGATCAACAGAGGAGCTTGAGCTAAGACCTCGTCCAATTATCACAATTACCCAATTAACGAAATAGGCGATCCAGGCTACCCCAGAATGACGTCTCGTAATACAAACCTAACGTAACGCGATACTTACGGTACACAACGCACACGAGTTCGCAATCCAAAAAAAAAGGAGGAAGAAAAGGGTGAAAAAATGGGCAGGGTTTAATGACCTCCAATACTATCCAACCCCTTTTATGAATACGTACATACGCACGGATCCGGTTGTCTAGATCCTCTACACCTATTCAAGCGAGGAATGGGACCAATACGGGCACGAATGAAAAAAAGGACCAGAAGTAGAAATTATAATGATGAAAAATAAGATGTTTAGATAACGAACTCTGTGAAGATGGGGAAAACGGTGTGCTGGAAACTTACTGATCGTTTTGGTGTGTATGCTTTACAGAATTTTAAGACTGGGTTGATGGGGTAACTGACGGGAAGATGTAAGTGATGGGTTTGTAGTAGTTCCAGTTGTAAACGTAAGATTAACTATGACGTATCATGGTATCTTAAAAAGTTAAGTAAAGTGACCTAAAACACACTCTCATCATACAAACTTGTTTGTGACTTTGTGACACAAAACAGAGAAACTGCAATGAACAATAGTCGAAAGAGTTGTTTATGTTGCCTCACATACTATCACAACAGGATTTTTCTCATTGTCGTTTCTCATTGTCTCACTAAAATAGTTGGAAAGACTTGGGGTTTCTCTCTTTTCTCTTGACCATGGTAACCAATTATGAGAACTTTGACAAACTTCTCCAGTTTTTCTCATTCGTCACCTGCTGTTGTGTGTAGAACACTAAAGATTGCTTTTAGGTGAGTGGGTAATGTAATTCAAGTTTAAAGGGTAGACTTTTACTGAAAAGAAAAAATGATTTCGTCTCAAACATAAAGATATGTTATATTTCTGAATTGCTAATCAATTTTCAGACTTCTCTGGGATCTGAAAAACCCTTTTGTTTATTTCTCTTGTGATAGTAGATAGTATCATGTGAAGCAAAAGTGAACTGTTAATGATCAACTGTGAGCTGAAATGTTATATTTTCTTATTCTAGTGCTAGTTAACAAATTCTAAATATTAAAGATATGGGTGTACTACACTTTGTATATGTACTGATATAGTATTTATTTATTATATATAAAACGTTCGCGAGGGAAAAATGAAATGACTTCTTAGGTCTAAAAGGACTAGTTACCGCAAATTCCCACACTACCTACCACGTTCTACCCAGGTATATTCTTTTACGGCACTTACTTACCCAAGCAACTTTAAGAACATTCCCATAATTCAGTTAAATTTTTCTTAGATTGGGGATAACAGTATTATGATTTAAAGAAAGATTCTGAGGCGAGTCTTCTGAATAAATTTGGTTGACATTGTGGTATATTTTGCATATGTATTTAATTCTCCCAATTTTACGCGTCTCCTTACAACGTGCATATAGATAAACTGAAATAAACGTTGACATATCTAATGATGTGGTACTGACGGAATCTAAAATATTAAAGCTTGTCCCTAAGGCATCATGTACGTGAAAAATCGTAGCCTAGAAGTGGGATATTTTCCCTAATAAAACATATTAAAAAATTTGTAATGTTCAAACTTATTGTTTACTTTTATACCTTGGTTAAACATAATTAAAACATTTGTATAATTAGAATTTGGTTTTGCAGGAAGTAGGTACATTTAGCGCAGAGTCCGTGCTTGGATTTCTCATGACTAAAGTGCATATATTTCATTTTTTGCCGATCTTCGTATATAGTCTTTGTGTAGACGAATTACATTCATTTACGTTAATTATCACTAATTACTAACTGCATAGGTTGCATACTTAGACATTATTATACATATTCTTCTAAAAGTGGCATATACTACATATTTATGTTTTGTAATCGCTGCCATTGTAGCGTGCGGTCTACTTGCCAGCCAGTTTTTCTATATTTATTTCGCAAAATCATTGCGTGTTTTAGCGATTTAGTGGGTTGGTCATTAAGTGTAATGGATAGTTTCCTTAAGTACTCTTGTGAGGACTGTAACCCTTTAGGGCAGTCATTATTTCAACCAAGTACAATGGGATGATTATAATTCAGTAATTCAGAATTTTTCACTTTAAATTGTAGTAAAATTTTGAGTTCGCTCAAAAGGTTTCATTAACAATGTCAAAAAAGAATTTTGAACCAATTTTATAAGGAGACACTTTCTGGTATTCAGTAAGGAGCTGCAATTTTTTTGTAGTAATTATTATGAAAATATGAGAAATGTAACTAATGATTCTAAAAAGATAATAAAATCTGCTGAATTACTACAAAACCTTTCATATACAAAGTTTAATTATAGACCATTTCAAAAGCTCCATTAGTAAATTAGAAACGCAAGGGCTGACTCTCCTACAATCAATTGAAATAGTAGACATTACAATATAATAGATTACATTACAATAGACAACAGTAGATATAGTAGAAATTCTGTACAGTATATTAGAAGGATAATGGCAAAATATGTGATTACATACAACAAAATTTAGACAAAGAATTAAATAAAAATGAAGGTTATTTAGGATTAAAGAAAATTAACGAAACTGTGAAAGGTAACGTAGTAAATGATTGCCACTCTAAATTTGGTTTATAATGTCTTGGAAAGTTAATAAATGCACTATTGTAGTACTGTACTAGTTATGCACTACTATAGTTACACCAGTAGATATTAAAAGAAATTTTTGCCAAATCCAAAAATTTAAAAAAAAAGGATAAAAAAAGAAAAATTTGCCAAATGCCAAAATTTGCTTCTATTTAATGTTGAATAATATTTGATTATAAACTCTATTAAAAATATGTTGTAGTAATAGGCAATTTAAACCAAACAATAATAGATTTATTAACCTATTAATTTTTACAAATTTTTTTAATTTAATTAAATTATAAATTAAATTAAATTAATTTTTAAAAATTACAATACTTGAGTTTTGATGAATAATTTTGATGATGACTTTGATGGGTATGATTAATTTTTTAATATACTTCGATTTTATGAAAAATAAAGGCACGTTTACGACTCCAAAAGAATGATATCTGGTTATTTCACTTTGGGCAATAGTGATACTGGGAATTTATCGCCATACTAGCTTGAATTATCTGAAATTATTGGAATAAAACCTCGCAAGAGATCATCACATAATTCTAATAAATATTGTTGAAAACATTTTTATATTTCGATTTCTTCATTTTCCGAAACGTAAAGCGACGTCGACACTTCTTTCATAACAACACCCTGTTTAGTCTACGTAGGAAAAAATACAACTAATAATCCCTATCGAGCTCCATTAAAGTATTTTAAAATAAATACGCTTATAGACATATCCCAAACGCAGATCGGAGAGCTCGTAGGTATATACATGTATGTATATGTGTGTGAATACATACTATATGCTAGTATGTATAAAAACATGCCATATTGGGTGCAAGCGGTAGAGAACCGTCTGTCTGCCCATAATATCCGGTAGTCAGCCTTTCCAGGTGCGCTAGCTTTTCAAGGGCTGTCCAAACGTGTTTTATAGGGCATCGCCGACAGGAGGTGTGGAAGAGAAGAAAAGAAGGAATTTGATTATTTCATAACGTTGCACGCAAGGAGTAACGAGCTCGAGAAGCGGAGTTTGGAAGAAAATGAGAAAAAGCGGACATCATTTAGTCTCAATAAATTTGTTAATTCTATACGAAATTCTTTAAAAAAGAACAGGTCATGTTTTAAAATAATTTAGTTTGTTTTATAACTAAATAACAAAAGAGTATTAATGCTAAAAATATTCCTATGCGTTTTATCACCACCACACTTTTACACTATCATTTCATTACATCCATTCTATCTTTTTCTTCTTTATTTGGTGACTCACCCTCTCTACGCTCAATAATCCGTAATGACATCGAAAAGCATCCCTTAATAAAAGTGATCCGAGTCTAAACGTTTTGGACAGCCCTGGTGGTGAACACGTGGTTCGTGTAATGATGACAGCTGCCTTAGCTCCACCCACCACCGTTACAACGTTTTATACGAGTCCCATTTTTTCCTCTCTGTAGAAATTATTATAGATCAAATGGCTTAATGCGTTTACTGGGAGGTGATTAAAGTGGATTTTTTTTAATTTAACAAAGACGGTTGGGGTACCTGGAGAAAAACCGTTGAGTTTATTTTTTTGACAGTACACGTACTACATAAAGAAAAATCAATCTGAGTAAAAATTATAAGTACACATCGGCATAGTAACGAAATTTTGATAGTTTTTGTTTTGTTTAAAAGAAATTCTTGAAACTGTTTTATTTTATTGGCTATTTTCAAACCAAAAACGGAAGAAATACAAACTACTGCTAATATAATGATGTAGGATGATCCCTTGTTCAACCCTATTTTATTTTGATACCACAATATACTAGCTTACGTTGATATTTTTCCTAAACCTTCATTATTGACGAAAAGTGCTCAGGCATTAGTCAAAAAGGTAAAAGATAAAAAGACAAAAAGGTATCAAAATTCAAAAATATATTCTCATCATCGCCATCTTTATGAAAATAATTGTGGGGCTGTACTTATTGTATCTATAATATAATTTTCCTCGTCAAAGTCTTCAACAGTTTCAAAATGTGATTTGAACAGTTCTAACTTTTATTAGGTAGTGACGATAAGTTTGTATCCTTCTCGTGCATGTTTTTTAAATGAAGTTACACAATCCACTCTGTCTACACTGTTGATGCATTTGTTGCTGAAGATGAGCACAAGTTGCTCGAAACATGTTTCGTTTTTAAATTAAAAATAACAACCTAGACGATTTGTTTCTCTGGATGGAAAGTAGACTTGAAGTTGATTCTTACTTACTACTTCCCCCATTTTTGAGCAAGGACTTCTACAGGAAGATGTTTCATCTCTGACATTTGGATTAGTTAGATTTATATTTAAAAAAATATTTTAGTCACTTTGTACATCTTTCTTCTTTAAAATGATGACAGGCAAAAGTACATTTTAAACCTCGCTTACGACAACCACCACCATTTTGAGTGAACGATATCGAAAACCTGCCATATTGGAATTTCTTCTGCGGTATGAAGTTTCTTCTGTTCTCTATTGTTTCCATACTTTTTTGAGGAGCGATTATTGCTTTTCAAATTAATAATTACGTATTATTATGTAATTCATAGAGTCCTTACACCTTTACGATACACACCTTTTGATACAAAAAATTCTTACCGGTACATTCGTAAACCACCGCTACCGGATATTAATTAACCATGACTGTTACATCCCATAATAAAATCGTCGAATAATAACAATTTCTTCGATATCCACATCGATTCCGTTCATTTTACGCGAAACGTGCATCACTTCCTGACAGATGGCTTTGAAAAGCAAAAAAAATTAATCATATGCTCGGTTCATTACTGAATAATTTGCCTGCTACAAATTGATTCGGATAAAAGGAGCATTGTTTCGATGGTGCAAGCTGTTACGCGACATTTGGTCAGTAGGATAACAATGAGAATTTATTGGGAAAAATGTGCGCGCCATTTGAATTTTTAGCGGCGGTTCGCTTTAATTAACAGTGTTTAGAAATTTAATTACAAAATTTTAACCGATACAGCAATACACTGATGCTATTAATACTCAGGAATCGTTTGATGTAAAATTACAACGTCAAGAGAAATTCGTTGTAGGATACAAAATGATAACTACTATTAAATTTAATGGAATTGAACAGATCCTTTTCGAAAGTTACGTTGGGTAGCTAATTTTTCGTGTTTTAGAGGTCGCTATTGTGCACAAGTGTGTTGGAAAGTCAAAAATTTTGACAAACGACATTAGTACGAAACAAGAATAGTCAAAAAATGGGAAGAGTGTCATGTCTCAAGAATAATTGAAAACGGATGACAAAAGTGCAGATGCTGTTAGAGGGGACAAAAACGCTTTGCACCTTTAAAATTTAGGTATATTCTCATTTTGAGAGAGCCTAATTTCAAGCGGCAGATTTGCAACGATGCTTGTGCCATAATTACATAGCAACAGTCACTTGATATTAGAATTATTCGATAACTGCTTTTTCAAGAAATGGATAAAAATGAGAAGGAGGATCACCTTAGGGGAGGAGCTATTCAGTATCAAATATGTATTATTTCATATATGGTCATACATTTGTACATATATTGTACTATTTAGACCTTCTTTAAGTAGTAAACTCCTTTTTATTTGGCTGGCAAGTGGATTTTTAGGAATGTAGGAGATTCTTGTTCCAAAAACTATTGCTTGACTACTAAAAAAAAACTTTTTTCAGATCAGATTAGCAAATACAGTTCTGAACTTTGCAATATTGTTATTTGAAATCTTTTGTCTGAAGACACAAAGTTTACAGTAGGTAAAAATGTTAAAATTATTATCATTACATCGTCCAAAAGTTATCTAAATTTATTATTATAAAAATTATACAGCGTGTGCTGAAATTAAAATGACAAAGCTTCCACATCTTAAGTAATATTATTTGAGTCAAAAACACTTCATAGAAAAGAAGTAGTCCATCTCACACAGTTCACATAAGAAGCTACCCGCTACTCCAAAATGCCTTCATTTGTTACTAAAAAGTGTGAAAACTATGAAATCATATTTTGTCATTAGTTTTTTAGGGTGATTCTCTAGTACCTTGTACAACCACGATTAGCAAACTACACAAGCGTCTGAATTTCTAAGCTTGGATTTTCTTACCTCACATCCATATTAAACTGTTGTAACATTTTTATGTAAAAATCTACCAAATGTAACCAGAGCTGTATGACCAAACATGCATAAAACCGCAATAAGCCATCTGCAAATAGTTCTTATATGTTGAGAATTTGTGGCTTCTCCTGAAATGCAGGTGTACCAGTTTACAACTCAATTCGACATTTAGTTCATGAAATATGTACATTCAATTACAATTTTCATGTATTCTCAATGAGGTGCTGAACAACTTCTTAAGGGAGCTTTTATACTACGGTTCGCTTGGTTAACCAGCCTCATTTTAATTTCAAGACGCACTGTACACATTATGAGTCCATTTTAAATGTAGGGGTATATTCATTTATTATGTAGACTTAGCAATTAGAAAACACTTTGAACATTATATTTTCCTACAGGATACCTTCCGCTGAAAATGCTTCAGTAATGACCTTATTGTGTTATCCGAACACTCCCGGTGTCAGAAAAGGTTCCTAGAGGAGGTTTACGTAAAGTTATCATATTTCAGGCAGAAATCTGTTACGTCAATAACACCACATAACAGTGACATTCAAAAATGTCAATTCATTTTTCTTTCTGCTTCGAATGGTGATGACATTAGAGGTACGGAAGATAATTTCCAGATTTAGTGAAGCGAGTTGAAGCGACGGTTGACCTAGACGATAAAAACATTGATAAGAAAATTAAAGCAATGTTTCAAAATAAATTTCGAGCACTGAAGAACAATGCTTTTTAAATTTCAGCACATTTTTGGATAAATTATGATAAAAGACGATTACCAGTAAATTTTTTAAAAAAGATATTGGTAAAAGTGGCAAATCGCCACACTTCCCGCCCCGTTCGAATCAAGTCAATTCTTTTATGGTACTTACTTACCCAAACATCTTTAAGGACATTTTCATAAGCCATTTCACTTTCGCTAGATATACAAAAGTATTCACCATGAATCACAATAGTGAAACTGTAAAAGCTTAAAGTGTTTAAATTATTCGTCAGCAGTTACATGCTGAAAACGAATATGTAGGAAGTTAAAAAGAAGAAAAGAGGATAGGCATCGGAATATGCCTTTTACGGCAGAAATTTTTAAATAATGTGGCATAAATTTGTCTGGGTACCGAATAAAGACCGAGAGAAATAATAAAAGCCTTTAATAGGTTCGATGAAGTCCAAAGGAGAAGTCCTTCAGATGTCCCGTACAGGCTAGAAATAGACAACTTTAGGGTCTTCATTAAACCTTTTCACGTTCAAATTAATAAGATCAATTTAGAGGTATTTAAAAAATTAAATAAAAGGAAATAATTAACAAAATTAATACAATACGACTGCCAAAAAGTTTAACAAAAGACGATTTGAAAGTGTTCTTATAGGGTTGAATATAATCAATGCACCATACGAAGACAACAATTTGATCTTCAAATTTAATTTTCAGTGCAGTCGGGGGCTGCCTGATAAAAAGAACAAGTGCTGTTTAGAAACAGCCCCCGACAGAAAAGAGTTTGAACCTAACAAAATGACTGCATTTAACCATTTATAACGTTCTTGTTAAATATAATCGGATTTCACTTTTTATACCTTGTTTTCGATATTTAAAATTGACTTTAGTTTGCCTTGTGGCAGTTGTACATTTTTGAGTTATTTTATAAATATTTTT
Source organism: Cryptocephalus primarius (assembly GCA_963576515.1). Lineage (NCBI taxonomy): Eukaryota > Metazoa > Arthropoda > Insecta > Coleoptera > Chrysomelidae > Cryptocephalus > Cryptocephalus primarius. Next base: position 13,287,886 of record OY754942.1, on the reverse strand, counting down.
TAGCGATTCATCAAGGGAAAGGATTTACTTCGAAAAGATCCACGTTAATTTGGTCGAATCGCGCCATAATCCCTGCATTCTTCATGTCCTGCCATTATTATCGTTGAAGAAAAGACGCGATAAGGAGATAAAAAACACCCAATCAAGAACACCTCTCGTTTACCCGATGGACCCGGTTGATGACTCCCAAACGAGAATTTAATGATCCCGACCTCCCCCCCTTCCCGTCTCACCCCCTACGGGTTGCGGTATTTCCAACCCTTGGGGCCTTCCGAAAGAATCCTCTCTCGGACACCTGGTCGAAAGACGGTCGCGTGCCGAGACACGTGGGCGGGGGTGCGCTTCTTCTTTTTCCTCTTCAGCTTAGACGAAAAGGGGGTCACCCCTCTCTCTCACTCTCACGCTTTTTTCCTCTTCCTTGTCGTCTGCTCGATTTTCCCTCGAAATCGGCAAGGGGAACCCCCAAGGTTACGGGCGGCGTCGTTGTTCTTTGTGACTTTTTGTCTGACGCCCCCTCTGATGGTCCCGTGAATGGTAATCGTGTTAGTAGCGAGTGGGTGGTGGCTATAGGGGGATTTAAATTTTAAATGGACAAGTGCCGCTATGCTGGCGCCTATTGCCAATCATACCCTCGACACTCTTTTCAAATTTGAACGAAATTGATGAAGACACTGCCATCGTGTATACTTCTGATTTAATTGGAGGAAATGTTCAACGTGTCCACGTCAGTGGGCCCCAAGTGGTTGAATAAGATAATAATGATATTTTTTCGAATCACATGGGGCAAGACAAGCATTTCATAGATTACTGCACCATCTTCTGTCAAGTTCTCAATGCGGCTCATTAAAATCTCCCAGAAAATATAGCACATTGAGTAATTCCAAGCAGGACGTCTTTTGTGTTTCGCTCGTGTTTCCCAGCCTCGACTTTCACACTATACATTTCTAGTTACTTTAATATATTCGATGAGTCAACTCACATGTAACTGGAATAGTCTTAATTTACCAGTCTTCATTACCCAAAAAACCAAATCTACTTGTTGTTTAAGTCCTGATTCACTTTGTTCGAAAGAATTTCACAGTAATTCCTTCGATTCATATTAAACAACTCTGCTGGATGATGCCATTTTCTCAACTACATTTTTCAAACAGAAAATATAATTTTTTCAACTACATACTACTTGATTGTCCCTAAATATTCCTTCTTTACCAATAAATATAGATTTTATGTTTTCCCAGAAGAAACGTACAAGTGTCCGTCATTTGGTTCTGCGTAATTGAGATCAAACTTCAATTTGAGGCCCTAATTGAATCAGCAATCAAATCAGATGGTTTACTCCCATTAAAGAAAATAGAATCGACTTTTCTTCACATCGCAGTAGTGTCACAAATAAATCATCACGAGTCTAACACGAATTAATGCTGAAAATGACTTACACAAAGACTGCTTAGCTACTTTCTTTAAGTTTATCAAGACAGTGTTATCTACTTGTAGAGATTTTGGACTAGGCGTTATATTTTCTGGTTCCTTGGAAGTTGAAGGGGCTGGGATATCCTGGACAGTTTCCCCTCGGCTTAATTTAGACAGCGGAACTTCAGCATTTCCAACTGGTGTTGCTGATTTATAAATAATTTTCTTTCTTCTTGTATGGTGAAACCTGCCTGAATCGTAGCCCTTTGTCTCTTAAAAATCATGGTAAACTGCGATGGAGAATACGCCCTGAAACATTTCTGCTCACAGGTGGAAGCTTTTGAAACACAACTTCATGATCGAAAGGGTAAATACTCGTGCATTGAAAGGAGTTTAGGTCCTTCTTCTTTATACCTTATTCAGTAATAAATGAAATGACTCTAATAATCATTCCGTAAAGGTATGTGGGTAAGTAAGTGCCATAGAAGAGTTTTGCTGCTTCTAACGGGGCCTGCTACATGCTACGGGCCGTGGTCGATGGCCGGGATTTTTGGGGATTTGCCCACAACTTTTACGAACCTCTTATGGCGACAATGGTCACTAATCTTTTTTGACCTGAAGTCATCTACAGTACAAAAGAGAGATTTATGGATCAGCTTTCTGATAAACAGTTGGGTGGATTCTTGGAAAATTGATTGATTAGAACTTATTATGCTTTTCAGAAAAATACTGAATTTAGTGTAATGGCCAAATTCAAAAATTATTTGCTTTGGATATTGCTTATCCTAGTTTCTGGAGAACTGACAAGGGTAGTTTCTTCAACAACAGCCATTAGAACCGATGTACATTACTCGATATCCTGTGATTTTTGGAAATAATACTGAAGTTGCTTTAAAATCCAGATTTATGAATCACTTGCTTGGTTATGAGTTCACTCTAACAAGGGTTACACAATTTTGGTGAAAGCCAAAAGAATGTTAACGGGTAATTTTCTCAAAGAGCATGAAACATATAAGGAAAAGAGGACTACAAAATATAAAGCATTCTCTTATTGTTTTGATTTACGCATCAGCCCCAAAGAAAATTTTTATCGACCGACCCACATATATTGAACACGATGGTTTCGTCTTTAAAATGTACGTACTTTTATTTAACCTAATTGAAATCAAATTCGATTCATGCCAGTTTCAGTCACAAAAAGTTTGAGTGCTATGGACATACTAACTGTAAATTTTTCACTTTTATATTTTACCTCTTATAGCCGTCATTAAGAAAAATTATTTTATGAAATCATTTAAGACAAAATTTGCTATCAAACCAGGTTTATGGACATGATGATAAGTGGTAGTAACTAGGTAATTCTTATAGTGATAATTAGGCAGTTGGTTATTCTAGCGTCTTACTACAGATATTTCTACATTTTTCGTTGTTTCCGATTAGATGCAGTGGCCTTTAATACATCTTAAGGGAAATATATTACAGTTTTTAAAGCATTAATCCCAGAAGAACGTAGTGATTTGGTTTGGGAAGGTTTTAAAAATATATAGTTTTACATTTTCAACTTATCGCTTCCATTATTCCAAGTTATGTTTGTACGTGTTTACTTCATCTGTCATCTTCTTCTCATTCTTTGTGTTTACCACTTAACCGTAAACTAGCGCAAACAAACCTTCCAAAGCCCACTCCAATTATGAATCAAATGTAACACCCGTTACATCACCGTAGGACAATAACGCCTTTATTACGACTAACGGCCACATTAATTTTCGTACCATTCTACCAACAAAAACCTCTGAATGCACGCCAATTTCATCGTGGATGAAGATAATCCAGCATCGAACATTTCTCATGGCATTAAAATAATTCTCGAGAAGGAATCCGGATAAAATAAAACCGCCATTGTGGTAATGAAAAGGACGTCAGGTAAAAACGAAAAGCGGATGCCTTGGGAATCTGATCCTTCGATAAATAAGAAGTTTAATAGTTACAATAACAATGGAACGGGTCCAGGTGTAGATCCAGGTCACATTCGGATTTTTTCCGGTCGACGAATTGCGCCATATGTAGATATTCGGGACAGGACCAAAAAGATGAAAGGTTTTTAATAATGTTATGTACTACGTACTTAAAGCTGAAATACTTTTATAAATTTGGTTCTTGTTCATGAAATATCATTATTAAGAAACTTTTCTCGAACTTACGAGCATCAACGTCATGGGGAGTATTAATAACAAAAGTTTTAGGAAACGTACTCGGACTTCATTAATAATAAGTTTTGGAATAAACTTCGCAGTTTTTTCATACCTACTGTATCGCTGAGGAAATGTTTTTGAAAAATTGGTTTTGTTTATACATACAACACACTAATGATACCAATTAGAATTTCTGCAATTGCATTATTAGGAAAAAAGACAAAGTAAGGTTAATTCACGAAGAGAGAGGGGGGGAAGGGAAAAATAGAGTGAAAGACGAATTGCGGGGCATTTCTCCTTTATCAATAATTTCGCGCGATGAAAATACACTTACTAAATATACTTGATATACGGCGAAAAACACGCCGAAACTTTTACAAATGTAGACTTCTGCTCGACATTGGAGGTTTTGAAAAAAGAACGCTATAAGGAGAGGCTAAGCGCCTTACGAACGTCATCGACCAAAATACTTTTAATACCTGTGTACTGAAAATATATTTGTTACAAGAAATTTCTCTCGGGTTTAACTTTACACTCATTTCCGTTAACATCAGTAGTCCATTTGAATTTGGGAAAAGAGCGTTAGATTTCAACTTTTGGAATTATTGTTATTTTGAGAGTTTCAATGCAAACAGGACTGACAGAAAGCGGGAAATTACAAATAAAGAAAATTGTTGCCTAACTGAATTGGACCAGTAACAAATATAGGAATCAACGAATATAAAGCTGAATATGTGTATGTATGTGTGTGTAACAAACTTCGAAAATTGTTAAGATCGAGAACAGCTAGGGCCCTGAATATGGGCACTTGTGTAATTTAGGCATACAAATGGACATGAGAATGGACAAAAACCCCTAAATTCCAAGATACACGGTCATTAAAGAAAGAGCATGGTACATATACGAAACTATATATTAAAATGAGAGATACTTAATGCTTCAAATAGTTTGAAATCTACGAGGTTTTTTGCCTTAATGGTGATACCACATAAAATTACCATTTTATGATCCTTTTTACGTAAATCAATAATTAATAACAATTCTTTCGAATTGTGTGATTCCTAGGAGATTTTTGCCGCTGACGGTTTTCGAAAATAAACAATAAATGATGTTGAATTCGTTAACAATCCACCATTTGATTGATTATGTTGTCGGTATTGTTCAGAGGTACTTCTCGAATAGTTAGATATTTTGAACTCTACACATGGAACAGTTTAGACCTCAGTGCAGCTCCAAAAAATTAAAATCCAGCTTTTTATTAACCGAGGTTGTGGAAAAGTGGGTCAAATTTATGTAATAGTTACTCAGTAATCGATATACTGGAAACTTATTTCAGTTACAGATGGTTCCCAAAAATTCCAATAATAACAAATTTCCCTTTCTGAGAGGGATGAGATTAGGTGGATCTTCGAGCCAAGCCGGGTCTATCGGATAGTGATACATAAATTTAATTTAGTCCGTTCCATACATTTGAGAAACAAATTAAACAGTATAATTTTAAAATGCCGTCATAGGCTGACTAATGGCGTCTACTTAACCAAGTGGAAACAATATTTTATACAAACTACAGAAGCAGTGGACCAACTTAACGTCGACCACTTGGTCTCTGGCTTGTGTTGAGCATCCAAATAATCAAGAAGCGGAAACGATTTAAAAATCGATTTCAGAAACTTTGCCATATAGACACATACGTTTTGATTCGGTGAGTTGGTAACGTGTCCACAAATCTAGAAAAAATGACAGATTGGACACAAATATATCAGTTTCGAGCATACCTTTGTCAGTTGCGGAAAAATAAGGTCTGTGTGAAATCCAAAATCGTGCAGTTATAAAACATTACTTTACGTTTGAAGTTATGAAGTGTTGTGCTATGTTGTGGTATAAAGGGAATTGCATTCACGAGTTTTAAAACGCTTGGGTTCAAAGTGGCGAGAGATGGAAGGGTTTATGACGTAGTTCTTAATATGTATGAGAGAAGTGCTGACCTTATACAAGATACAAGTGGGAAGAGTGGGTCAGTGCACCTATCAATCTTTCCTGAGGGCAAAGGGTACGAGCGAAAGTCCGGCGGGAGCACCCCACTTACGGTTTCTACTCCGGCAATTTCCAAAGCGAAAGTGTGTGTGTGAGAGAGAGAAAGAGGCATAGCGAAAGAGAGAGGCCCCCATTTAATAACAACCCTTTCCCGTCGTGTTGTGGCCGTTCCGTCTAAGAATAACCATTGTATACGTCACATCATCTCCCTTTCTAACCCAAATAAAATCGACCTTCGTCTGGGAAAGAGGGATATCCCGAAGGCGGCGAGACCCAAGCGGGGCGACCCTCCCCCGCCTCGACCCCGATCTCCCCCCGGCACTCGCCCCCGCTGGGGCGTCGTCATCGCGTGAATCCTTTTTCGGGGTAAACAGGCGAGATTTCCTGCCGCAAAGTCATATCCCCGAGCGGCTATCTTCCCTCCGAGGGTTGGGTCCTTTTCCGTGCGTCTGGCCTTCGGTCTAGCCGGACCGTTTTTGGGATAACGACCCTTTACGGAGAAGGGCTCGCTGACCGTTCGTTCGCTTGACGGATGGATCCCTTACCTTGGATAACGTGTGCCGAGGTAGTGGCTATAAACGCCCCCCTCGTGGGCTAATAGATCACTGTCAAGCGAGGGTCGCACGAGAGAAAGGGAGAGGGAAAGGGAAAGCGGGAAAGTGTCTGCCCTTTTTGCGGTCGAATACGGAAATGCGAGCGCGTGTGTGTGTGTGTGTCCGTGTGGGTGTGAAAAAGGGAACGAAATTTTTTGTACGATAAAAACTCGATCGTAAAAATCGCCTTCGAATTTTCCGTTCTTAACGGCGAAAAGCGCCGATAACACGTCAAAACTTGGTGAAAATGGGTGCGACCAATTCTCACGAGTTCACCGACTAAATTGTAATGTAATTAATACATACAAATCGGTCGAGACGCCGTTTAAAAATTCTTGGATAACTCGCTTAGTCACCAATCAATAGTCAACGGTGACTAAACACGTGAATATTCTAGAACTTGCTATAAACTATTAACGTCGATTTACCCTAGGCGCTCAGGTCACGCTACGCTCATGATCCTTTCACATGTCAAAGGTTTGGGGTAGTATTCACATTTTACACTCAACTGGCGTTCTTTTTAATTAGTTCATGACAAACCTCAACATATTTCTGTTGAAAGATGATTAAATTTTTAATAATCGACGTGGTGTAGTGTAACTGTCATGAATTTGGATGATCAATAGCAACAAAACAACGTAGTAAAATGCGAATTCACATTTTGAGACAAAACACACATGGCAATATATTTTGAAAAAATTATATACAAAAAATACATACATATATATTGTTACAACATCTAATGATTGTGTAAATTATGAACACTACATATTACAATATTTGAAGCAAACCCCGTTAATGTAAATAATATATTTAAGAATAATTATTACTGTTCTCGAATGTTCCTCATGTAGTAGAAATAATCGATTCACAAAGTATATGTATTGTATCTATCATTTTATCGCCATAAATCCAGACCTAATATATTTATCAACTGAATATTTCTTTCCAATTGCCATGGATTAAAACCGCATTACTTTGTTGTAGTATAATTCAGTCATAATATATTAATATGTGCATGATCGATTGCGCATTAGACAGATACATTATTGTTATTGTCACATTCGACAGAAATTGCAATATGTTTGTGACGGCCGAAATATGAAATGAGTAGTTTTGATCCAATGCTATTGGTATAATTTGAAAATACTGCAACTATGGTGGTACCATGACGTTGTAATACTTCGCATTATATTGGCATTCGTTGTCAATTTTAACTGATCAGTGCCAAAATGTATTAATAGACGGGCTTCTTCTAAAGCAAAGCTGATATCGAAATCATCGCTTAGCATGGTTTTTTATTTTACATGTATCTTTGCTCTCATGGCACTCATACGTTCTTTCGCCTTTTACTTATACTTTTCCATTTTTGCCTATTTTTCCCCCGTCATGTCTTCATTATTTTGGCCTTTGTTCTTCTCTCTTCTCCTTCTCTCATATGTCTGCGAAGAGTACAACATAGCAAAAAAGCTTCTCTTCGATAAAATTTTACCAGATTTGACAAAGCAGAATGCTGCAACAAAAAATTGTAAGCACTACACTTAACTGTTTGTCCACGCTTTCAAATATTCCTTGACATTTGAAAATGGGTCGTTGAAAAATGACATTTTTTAAATTTTTGTTGTTAGAAGGGGTAGACCATTAAAAATCTTGCATTTTTTTCTAGTTTATTAAAACTAATTTTGATTATTTATGTGTTCTTTTAATAATTTCATATTTGTCAAGTATAGGTCAGTGTATGACATTTCTGAGCCGTTTTTTCTGAAACTATTTACTAAATATTTTTACACTTCTTAAACGACTCTTGTCGTTTAAGGATAAATGTCCTTATGGATGCTTGTGTCAGTACCATAAAAGAGTTTACCTATTTTTTCCGATCAGAGGTAGTGTGGGATTTGCCATTATGACAATGGCCACTAATCCTTTTTTGACCTGCAAAGTCATTTTATTTTTACTAGAGAAGGTACAGAGGAGCATTTTGAGCAGTTATGCAGAATGAAAAGTAGTTTGCGCAGATGACTTGCGCAAGCTAGTAGAGCTAAGAATGAACTTGCAGGATAATGTCTTCTGTTTCACATAGAACGTCACTGCATTGGCGGCAATCACACCTTCAAGTAGAATTTTGTCACATATTTCTTAACCCAACCACAGATTGCGATGTTTTTAATATAAACCACTTTCAGCATGTAGGCACATGCATCAGTTCAGTTTGGTTTGCAAGGATGTTTGTGCAGGTATAACTTATAAGCGTAGAGCCAGCTTAAAGAATGTATCATCTTGGTTGTTCATGCACTTCTCATACGATTTTACATATAAGTATCTCTAATTGAGGTAAATTTGTCATCTCTTTCAAGGAGAGCCAATCGACGTTCCTCACATATTGTTGAAGTTAGTATATAGCGCCTTACATACTGCTTTAGCCGACTTCAATCAAGCTTTAATCGGGTTGTCTTATGGTTCAATAAACAAGCAATATATTCGTGTTATTGTTAATTAGAAACTAATAGTAATTAAATGCATTGCAAATGTATTGGGTTGCTGAAATAGTTAAGGTGTCATAATAATAGTGTCATGTTTGACACAGGTGGAGTATAAATAATTTAACGTACGTGTTAGTTAATGTTATAATTACGAAGGAAACTGTTAATACTAAACCTACTATTTTAACCATAAATCACGTTCTACTATAATTTCGACTTTAATTGAAAAGTTCCATGCAGAGAGATGGTTTTAAAAACTAAGAGAGCGTAGGCTTTTCAGACTAGAGGCTCAAAATCATATTAGTATAATATACTCGTTATGTCACACTCACTTTCTACATAATTCACCCGCATTAGCACTTACTACACTTGTGTCCGTTTCCCCCTTTGTTTCTATTTCCTCCACAGGTGGAAACCTGCCTTGACCACCTCACTCGATAACTTATTTTAATGCTTATACGTGCGTCATTCGCTCTTTTGTAAACACCTTGGAGCTATTTCGCTTTTTTCGTTCCCTTCTTCTCTCTATATCTCTCTCTCTCTCTCTCTCCCTTTTACTCTAGTCCATGCTATAATTAGCCGTATACATGAATTCTATACGCCCAAAGCTCCCCAAGGCGATATTTATAGAGCGAAAACGTTAAATTTAATCGGTTCGCAAAGCTCCGAAAGCTAAGCTTCGAAAACGGGACGAATTTGAGAGGGTAATTCGTATACAATCGAAATTTGTCCGCTTTGTAGCCTAATTTGAATTCTTCTTAGAGTAGAGAATTAAAAAAATTAGTAAAAATGTGCTTGAAGGTATTGCTAGCAGTTTGTATTCGTACGAGAGATTCCCCAACTGTTCAGGACTTTGGGAAGTTCCTATTGTTCAAAATTTCAATGCAAACGTAGATTAATATCGTTCGTTTAATGGATAAATTTTTGAATTAGTTAAGTAGAACTTATCGTCAAATTAATCAATTATCCTCACGATAAGAACGTCTCCTTCCCGCTTCCTGTTCCTGTAGTAATTACTCGTTTCATCTCGACCTTTCCCGCTATTTCTCTCTCCCTCTAATTCATTCAAAAGCTTTTCCAAAAGCAAACACACGATTCTGCTTGTCGACTTCCAAGATCAACATTATCCTTGGAAAAATATTTCGAATCCCTTCCCCTCCCCGATTCCCTCTTTGTCACCCCCTAAAGCATCCACGTCTAATTACACCCTTTTAAATAATTAAATTAAACGTAAACAAAGCCCTTTTCGGCTCCTTATAAAGCTCGTACATTTCTGAAGCTTAACGCAACTTTAATTACCTTATTACCTTTTCGCACCGAGCTTAGTGGAGCTTTGCGAGCCATTTAAATTTAACATTTTCGGCCTATAAATACCGCCTCCGAAGGCTTTGCGTTTCGGTGCTCGCATTCAGAAACTTACAAAGCGTTATGTAATTATAGAATAGGCCGGAATAACACACAAACCGTGTTTACGTGTGAAAAAACGCGGCGCACTAGGTTATTTCTTGAGGTGGTCAAGGACCGCGTTGACGCGAGTTAATCGACGCCTATTCACACAACTCGCACGATCTAGCATAAAGGGAAACACACAAACCAAAAAAATTGAGTAAAACGAACAACAGTAGTACGACCTTAAGCTATACAAAATAATTTTGTAACTTTTGGGATTTGCTTCCTCGTGGCATTTCCTTGTGAAACTCTCAGTTTACTTAAAACTTTCATCTGGGTACCCTAACTCCTAAAGAGTCTTAATTAGCGATCTCTGGAAAGTTAAAATTAGTTTAATTAGTTCAGTGAATCTCACTACTGTGTCGTTATGTTCCTAGGGTCTTAAATGGCGAAAAAGGGTTATGAAGGCTTTTAGAAACATTTTAAACGGTTGTTCTATTCTTCAACGAGTGAGAAAGCTGTAAAATTCTTACAAGTAGAGTCTCGTTGCCTCACACAGGGCCAAGCACTTTCTCTATAGTTACGAAAAACGTCTTCCTTAATTAAAAGATGAAGATAAAAGCGTGACACAATAGACCCGCACATGCTCTTCAAGCTACACAGCTAAGGGGGAGGGAAATTTTTGTTACCTCTGACATAATTATTGTTTTTCAAATTATGTGATTCAAAACTTTTAAATCTGTTTCGAAATTTGATTAATACCCGAATTACCATAGTTATAAAATGGGATTTTATGTTCCTATTGAAGAATGTACGGGTAAATTGAAAAGAATCTGATTTACTAACGCTTCCCGCATTTCGATAGCCATAATGTCTTATTCTTCCAGTCTTCTTCTCCTTCTCTTCTTATCCCAGATGTGGACTTCCCAGTCTACAGAGGAAGACTATCCCAGTCTTCCTTTACTCCTATGGTCTTTACCATACCAAGATCTTTATCATACCAAGTGTCGAGACTCCATTCTATTTGCACTTGCACTAATTTCTTCATTCTTGATATGCTCGTACCTTGTAACTTTACACCTCCAGGTCTACAGTCTCAATAAGCTTCTTGTCTTTGGCTGTATGCTGCCAGCATTTCTAATCGTATTTAAAATAATCTCTACTATAGATTTTTGAGTTGTCAGTTTGTTGTTCAATTTTTTTTGGTTTGACGATGATACGCCCTAACGATTCCGCCCTTGTTCTGCCCAACATCCTTGTTCGATATTCCTTCTTGTGAGACCTATGCTATCTAGGTACTTATATCCCTTGAATCTAGTAATTTAGGAACACTTGTTTCGGCTCTTACCAATAGATATTTCATATTTATGTTCAATCCTCAACTGTTATATGTTGATCAATAAGCCTTCAGAGCAAAAAATCTATATCCTCTTCGTCATTAGCTAAAAACACCGAGATTCGTTGTTGATGTGTATCTCGATATCTGACACTGTTTTGCTCAGGGCTTCTTTAATTTCTTTGACTGTTATCTCACACAGGTAGTTATCAATTTCTGTCTCTATGAGTATATGTCGGGCTTCAAATACTTCCTCGTTCTATAGGGCTAATCCCTAGGCTAGACTAGGCTCTAATGCTAATCCCTTGATCAAATGAAGGCCGAGAGTCCCAGACTTGACGCCACTGACTACTTGATTTTTGTATTTTTAGAATAAACTAAGGAAACTATACCTCAGTAACTCAGAACTTGACAATGCATCGTTGGACCCTGTAGGAATAAGGCAGAATTTCTTTGTTGGTCAAGTTCTGCATTGTGAGAAAAATTAATCATGCATTTTCGTTTCGTTGGTCGTAGGAATTAACAATTCATACCATTAACAAAAAGCAGTGGGTTATAAGCCACCAAACTACGTGTCTCTCCATTCTCTCCAACGTTACCTTTGGAACAAAATACCTGAACACCGCTAAACCGTCATTAACACCGTTTGACTTCCCCCGCAAACCCACTTTGTCCCTCCTTTCCTTCGGAAAACAACCTTTCACCATCAAATCCCCGGCTCGATCGGATATTGCTTCGACTTCCCTTCATTTCTCCATCCCCCCCCCACTCTTTTTCTCTCTCTTCCCTTTTCAGCCGAGTGTGAAAAAATCTCCGAGCTTTTTACCGCGGTTTTTCGCTCTCCCCTCACGTTAATCACAAAAAATTAAATCTGTCAGCCCTGTGAAATTAAGAAGCGTACACTGCTGGAAAAAAAACCGTTCGCCTTATTTGGAAACGGATTCCCTTCGTTTTTCGTCGTCGACATGTTTTGATTTCCTTATCGGCCGGAGGACGACAGCTGCAGCAGTTAGGAGGGTGAAAACGAGTGGCACGTTGCATCTAATTTACTTTTCTAAAAAAAAATCTGATTTAGTTGAGGAAATGAGTCGAAGCTATAATTTATTTTTGTTGGGATCGTTATGAATTTTTTTGTTCGAAATCCTCCCGAAGAGTCAGGAAACTTTGATTAAACACATGACGATTCTGGAAAATTTTGTTGGAACTGCAAGCTTCTTTTGTACTTTGAAAAAAGTACCATAACGTTTCATTTCTTCTTACTCATGACATGACGATGCGATAAGATTTTTTCCTTTCAACTAGTGCTCGATTTTTTCAAGTGCTGAACACAAATTTTAAACCTGAAGTCTCCTAGTGGTACCTTTTATTAAAATCTTCAATGCAACAATAGCATTTGGTTAATAATGCAAGTTAAATATTACAAAGCTCGTAACTTTTTACCTTTCAATTAATACAAACATTAGTATCATGAAATGACAATATAAAAATCGTGTTGTGTAACCATTTTTACATCAACTGAATGATCTTGATTGACATGCTTAATAGCTATACTCCAAAATTCAATGGGGCATGACATTGATACGCCGATGATTTGGTCTGTCAGTTTAATAGTGTCAAATTGATTGTATCCCAGGTAAATGACAATTATTGTATCAGCAAAACAATAAAATTTTGTAGTAGTTTTGTTGTAATTTTGTCTTAAAAAAGCTGATGAATAAAAAAGTTCGAATATACTTGTAAATTCATAAAATTCTTATGGTTTTACTTCGATACAAAATTATTTAATAGTTTTATCAACGTCAACAACAGTTTCAGTGATATATTTCAGGTTTCAGGTTAATAAATTAGACAAAAGGAAGATATCAAGTTATCTTCTAAGTCCTTATTTAAGTTTTAGTTGCTGAATTCTGTATTAAATTTATTGGAGAATTATTAACAAATAGTGAAGAATAGAAACTGAATAGTATGAACAAATATTTCGCACACGCAAATCTAAGATGCGTTGGATTGTAAGAAAACTGCTCCGATCATATTGTACAAAAGGTTCATTTTGAAGGTCTTCTAATTCTCTACAAATCGTCTCTACAACGTATTGCATTTCCACCAATAATTTTCACGCTATGATGAAAAAACCGAAAAAAGGGAAAAACGACCTATTTTTTTTAAATTTTTGTTGTTTAAAAAAACGCGTAAGCTCACATTTGTCTAGATTTTGGGTTTTTTTTTAAATCTTTGATCCATTTTAAACAAAGTTTTTGGTCCCTCTGCTGTTAAATTTTATCTACCAAAACAGATTTTTTGCTCTATAAACCGGGCTATAATCCATGAGAGCGCTCACGTGCCTTATCAGCTTAGCAATAATTGCATTATGCATTAAAATTTTCAATTATTTACATAGGTGAGAAAAGTGCTTTAGCTATGATCTAAGTGTATTAGTCTAAGATTATTAGTATTTAGCCAGAAGATGCTAGTGGAGCCTACATCTCCGCATGTAATAACATTGAGTAATCTTTTCTTCAGAATGATCCCTGTTCAGAGTACTATCCAATTTCGAAAACTAGAAATCACCACGATGAATTGTCTCGAAGGTATCCCATTTGTTTTTCAAATTTTCAATCAACATTAACTTTGATATGTTGCAAAATTGGCAATTTTTCAGATAACGGAATTTTGAAAAAAGTACAATGATGTTTAGCCCAAAAACTAACCACGGCCTTATATTAGACCAGAGATCAATATTACGTTTTGAAAATTTTAATGCCTAATATATTCACTGCGAAAGTAATAAAGTTAGCATTTCTCCGTAGTAATCCAAGTTTGCTTCATAGTTCTTTTCAAGGCAAGTCACATGTATAAACTTTCGGAAAAATCTTATCTTACCTTTCTCCGTGGTAAAAATAAATTCACAGTTCCGTTGAACACACCTTTTCGATACAGAGATATTAATAATTTAAATTAAATAAATTCACCCACATGTCAGCATGCCCCCGCGCAGCATCCACCATATCTAATTTATCAAGGGAGGGAAAAATTTGAATCCCCTAAGCCGCGCACCCTCCCCGGGTATGTAAAAGAGGGTTACGTAGAAAAGGGGTACGGGCCCCCTCCTCCCCTTTTTTTAGGTGTAGAATATAGGTCAAAAGGCGGTTTTTGGGGGAACGTACGCTCACTTTACATCGCCGATCATTTCGATAGGGGGAAATCTTGACGCGGGACACTTTAACCTGTTGTTACATTGTTTGAGCGAGTAGGTGTGTGTGTGTGTGTGTGTGTGTGTGTGTGTGTGTGTGTGCGCGCGTATTATTTTGCGAGGGGATCCCTCCTCTCCCGGCGTGGGGTCCCGGGAACGTCTTTAGGGTAAGGGGAAAGGGCTGCGTGTGTGTATGCTGCCACTTGTCGTGGTCATTGATACACTTTGAAGGAACCTGCTGTTTCGGATTTTGCGGTGGGTTAGTGTTCGAAAGAGAGATAGAGAGAGAGAGTGATAGGTAGAGAAGGGGGAGTGTTTTGTGTACGAAAAGGGTTTGATGTATCGATATTTGGATATTGTTTTGGGATGAGTTGCGTGCCGTTATGATCGGGGGAATGAAGGGAAAGATTTGATTACGAGTTGAAAATAAATCCTGAGGGAGGCGATTTTTGTGGTCGTCGCACACGAACAGTTTAATTTATTAATGTAAGCTCCTACTGAATGAACCGAATTTACACCTTGGTATGACGCACGAAGTCACTGATATACATCCATCGCCTAAATATAGTTATATGAAACAATTGATTAGCAGCTGCAATTTTTATATCTAGAACATTATATAATTGGACTCTGAGAGAACGGAAACATCCAGTCGGATGCAAAGTCACTCTCTGTGGTTGGATTTAACAATCTATTTCCTAAATTAAACTCTCGGCTACTTTAGATGAGATTGTTGTTGGCTGCTGTGGCTAAATCATCGCGATTAAGTAGTAGTGTGCATATTATTTTAATAACAAGTTCGCTGGAAGAGCCAGATTGTCGCTACGTGTACCGCTTTCGGTCGGAATGATCGTTCACCTTTCGGTCTCAAGAGAAAAATTGTTTGTTAATGGAATCCTATTAATGTTTAACCATACAACCCAAAATATCACTAGGTACGATGCAATTGTGAAGTGTCTAAAAAAAATTAGATAACCTATAATTTTATGTAACAAACATACTTATGTCAGAACTAAAATTTTGGGGGCTTTTGTGAGCTTCTCTCCTTTTCCTCCAGACTACTAGCATATTGTGTCAACAGGTTCCATATTTCCTCTGCATTTCCAACCACGTGTTCCTGGATCGTGTTCTTTGTTTTCCTCATATTTTTGTTGCAAGAGATTATTTAGGCAATCTTTCCCAACTGATTTTTACTGCTCCTATATCTCTTTACTAATATTTTTTAAGTAAGAACTCGACATTGTATAGATAATTAAGTACTCATTGCATTATGACTTTACTACAAAGCCTTCCTCATTTTTCAAATCAATGTAATCGAAGTAAATCGACTGTTTTGTTTTAATTGAGAAGTAGGCAAGTATGAAAACTATGAATGAAAAAGTTTGTCCTAACTACACTGACAGAACTCAGAAATAAAAATCACATTTCTTCTTGGGAACATTATTTACTAAATTTGCAGATGTTACTTAAGTTGACGCCATTTTGGTGAAGGACAGCAAATTTTACGAACAATTTCTGTTATACCTTAATAATCATTAAGTCTATAGAGTTTTTTATATAATATGCAACTAGAAAACAAAAAATATTGGCATACGTGTAAACTAGTGAAAAAGTTACATGGTGTCCGAATATTTGCAAAATTTATGCCAACAATTTTTACATAATATGGATATGAGCAGATGGTACGATAATGATTACGATGTAGCAATGATGGTACAGTCAGTATGTTGACATTGTGATTATAACATTTATTTTTGAATTTGTTGAACGACCAGCTCACAAAGAACTTTTGTAGAATTGGAGAGGCTAGAATAGATAATTCAATAGAGGGCGCATTTTTAATCCAATCCAAATGAAAGTGGATACAAAGATAGTTTGGGTAAATAACTCAGTTAAGTTCGTTAACGAGCGAAATCAACCCACTGAAGACAAAATGGTGGCCTGTCAAACTAAGTAAAAATTTGGAATTCTTTTGTTTCCGATCTGATGCAGAAATGCTATAAAGTATTTTACTATACCTTAAAACTTATTTATTATTAAAGTTTTTTTTAAATATATTGCGCTAAAAAAGTTATGTGAGGAAAATTAAATACTACTATTATACATATCAGAACTAAAAAGCCATAGATGGCAATGGTAGAAATGATACAGCCTTGGTAAACTTAGTTGTAAAATATATTGTTAGTTGAAATATCTATTATGATACGCATTTTGGACAAAATATGATCTCAACATTCGAAAATTTAGAAAATGAGACAGACAAGTAGAGCAAATTATGAAAAAAAATTAATAACTCACAGCGACTTTTGAATTAACTTATAAGAAACCAGTTGTCGTTATTTAAAAATTTAATAAACATTTAGCGGTAAATTATACGAGGGAAACTTTTTACCTTAAGACATTTGTGCACTAAATCAAACGGTTTTGAATTAATACAAGCTTCTTCTAATTGTTCCAAAATAATTAATATTTTAGAACTACATTGCCTCCACAAATTGAAATTGCGTTCCCAGTTTTTTTTAACTTAGAATAAACTTTCCTCGATAATCCTAATTTTCTCAGTATCCCCACTCGATTTTTCCTTGGTGATGGAGTCAACCGTTAACCAATAAACAAACACTCGTGATCTTAGACTTGATATTAGTTAACAAACTGTCTTGTTGTTCCATTTACTGAACTTTCGCTTAATTCCGTACCGAAAATTTCTCTAATTCAATAAATTTCGCAGAAGCGACGTCGACGTCGCCCCTGCAAAGTTACGGACCATTTCAAACCATAATTTTGGTGTGTTCCTCACCCCGTCGCCGCCGACGCCGCCACCGTTGGCAGTATGCGACAAAATGGCGACACAAAACGCAAAAATACATAAATAACACGGGAAAAAATTCCACCCTGCCCACGGAGAGAACGTTGCGAAATAATACTCGCTAATTACAAAACTCTGTATACATAAATTATAGAGAATACTCGAGGGCCGTATTCGAGGATTTTCTGGAATGCGGCTTTTTCGATTCAACTGAAGGAGCGATAGGCTTTCTGAACAGCGATTCACAATATCTTTTTTTACATGTTCCATGCTCCTACGTTGAAAATATCTTTTTTAATCAGACATATTAGGTAATGCGGACCATTAGAAACTCTTGACATTTCCTGGACCGTATTGACCATGGACCATATTATCCTGCACTCTATTTGACTCACCTTGAATGATAAAAGCGAAAACATTCTTTGAAAATCTGGTGTGTTCCCAATTGACATTACAAATATTACATGCATCAACAGAAAACTTTTAAGTTTTACATGCAGCACGCAGAAATTACTATTTCTCCCAAAACGGTTTCGAGTATCTTAAAATTTTCCTGGACACGAAAGCCACTAAAACTCCATTCCAGTCTCCACTGCACTTCTCTAATATGCCGTTTATATGTCCCAGGACCTGCTCGCGATATAAAAATTGCATAGAAATGTGAGCGTGCCAGTCCGAGCCTGGGGGTAACGAGAGGGGGCCGGATACGCGTCGATGACGTCACAGGGGTGGCAGGGGGTGAGAAGTATAGCCCCCTTTCTCTCCTTCCACCGTATATGTGTAGCGTATCTGTGTGTTGTACGTGTATGGTAGCGAAGAGGCAGGAAGAAAGCGGATGTGTTACACATATGCCGCTGGTTGTTGGCTTGGTAGCGAGGTGAGGATTTCCGGTCACCTACGTATACGATAAGTGTATGTGTACGTAGAATTTGAGCGTTACCGCTAAAATATATTTCTAGAATTTCGTTAGATTATTATGAGTCCTTTAAGGACGCAGAATCAAAGGTATCGCTCTTAGTAAAGCTGAGGTACCAGCAGGATTTTTCTGCTATGCTACATTTTAACACCCCTGAAATCGCGCAAAGTTTTACTTGTGAGCCTATTTCACCTTTGCTAAAGTATGGGGGTTTTGAGTCCATGCGGTGTAGATTTATCGATAACTAGCCCTAGAGAAAAATCTATAAAACAACATCACATTAGATACGGGCCTATTGTGCAATGACAGAAAGAGAGAAATTTGAAACTACTCACAATCCTTTATTGTATAGGGAAGATTACCGGTTTCGGATCTGGTGTGACCTATGGTACCGGACGGCTCAGAACAAAAGTAAAGCACCATGAAAGCTCGTAAATCTCCATCGATTGACACTAAAACTTATCTCATTCGGGTAATGAAATGGACCTGTAACATCAGATGACGAATATAGATGACACATTGAGGTGGGTACCTGTATAATTATATTTCCATGAAAAAGACAGTCTCCTGCAAACAATAAAACAACAAAAGGTAAAGATAAAACAACGGTCATTATTCTCCATTAATGTCAAATTCCGAAATCGTGCGCAGAAGGAAGTTGATTAAACAATTTAATGAAATAATCGATTAGCTATGTTATTATTCCTAACTTAGTCATGGTTATTGAAATTTAAAATAACAATTAAATCGTGTTGGTTTACCTAAAGTCGAGCGGCCTTTTTCCATCGATGCTTTACGATAATTTTATGATTCTATTGTTGTTTCTGTTACTACTTGGTGGAGCAAGAAAAGTAAATGCCGCAACATGAAATTCCTATTTAAACTTGTTTATTATCGGAAAATTCTTTCGGCCAACAGTATACAACCGCTCGAGGATTTGCATCTATGAGGGTGGGAAGCTGTCAGTCGCAAACGAACGGATAATAGCTGGATTGGCCTGCTCATGGGCGCTTAAAAAATCTCGTAATCGGCAGCAACATAAATCAAAAGAGTTGCCACGCCAAAGTCTCAGTTTACTTTCGTCCTCCCATTATCGTCCATTTTATTTAGATAATCTGCTAACGCTTCGTTTATGATTTATCGATTAGTTTGGCGTATCATTGGAGAAACACCGACTCCGACGACGTAGGAAGGTAACCTTAGCGATGGTAATAACAGATATACTTTCCTTCCGAGGAAAACCGGAATCCTACAAGAAATATTGTACCAATAAAGAAGCGATACAGTGGGGCAAACAAGACTATCGATTCCGGTCCGGGGGAGCTTCCTTTAACCTTAAGGATGCCATAACGCACACACATGGAAGAAAATCCAACCTTCGGCTTGAATAAATCGCACCACCGACTCACCGGAGAGGTCGTTATCACCTCTCCTTCCTCCTCTTCCGGCCCCCCTCGCCGCCGGTCTGGCACGCAACCCTTTCGCTTTCGCCTCGGATTCATCCCCGAATATCGACAAACAAAAGTGAAAATCGTAAACGAGGATAAAAGTGGTGTGCGTGTGTGAAGTGAGAGAGTGTTGTTATCAACATCACTTTCGATTCGATGGTCATACGAGATTTGGCAACATTTGCCATTTGGGCGATTGATTTTTTTTCAGGGGGCGCTCGGGGGTGAGAGAGACGTCGTCGTCGCCGACGACGACGGCAGTCATGAGTCATCGTTGCACTCGTATTCTTATTGATCTGATGCGGCGTTGTCGCCGGATACCTAGACGGGATTTGTTGGCGAGTGTGCTTGCAACCGACCCCCCCATCGGATGGGTACAACTGCGATGCATTAAGGCTGGCTCCGGTTGGACTCTCTGCCGGGAGCGAAATCCCGAAAACGTGCCTGTGGATAAGTGGCAAGATGGTCCCGGTCGAAGCGAGGAGACGGTCCTCTCATATCGAAATGTGCATTATGACGCATCTGCGAAATCCGGGGAGATTTACTTAATTGCTTCGGATTCGGAAAGGTCGCATCTACCCTAAAAAATGGGGAATATTTACAAATATTAGTAATAACGTCGAATTCTTGGTGCATTCGTCATTCATCCCTTCACCAGGGGAAGATTAATCACTAAAAAATGTCTTATAACCTTATAATGAAACGTTCCCATGGAAAGTTAGAAGTTCTCAAATATTTACTAGAAAATACAATAGGTTTTCGTAATGCATGCGTCAGTACATCACTACACATGCTTAACCTCAAAGTTCTGCGAATGAGTTTAAATCTGAAAGCTAATATACCCAAATTATCACCAAGATTAATTTGGAAATGATCGACTTGATACTGTCATTTTAGCACATACGAATGAGTGACATGAATGCAAAGCCCGAACGGTTGTGTACTATTGGCTGAAAGAATTTTCCAATAATAAACAAGTTTAAATAGGAATGTTCATGTTGTGGCATTTACTTTTCTTGGTCCACCAAGTAGTAACTCCAACAACAACAAAATCATAAAATTTTCGTAAAGCATTGATAAAAACAGGCTGGTCAGTGACTATGCGTTCGAATTTAGATAAACCAATACGATTTAATTATTATTTGAAATTTCAATAACAATTCATAAGTTTGAAATAATATAATTAATCGATTAATATACTTAGGTACATATAACTTCGTCCTGCGCACGATTTCGGAAACTAAACTGAAATATTTCAGTGGCAAATAATAGAATACATATAATATGAAATTAATGGAGAATAAGACCGCTATCTTTTTTGTTTTGTGTTATTGTTTGCAGGGGACTGTCTTTTTCATGGAAATGTAGTTATACAGGTACCTAACTCAATGTGTCATATATATTGGTCATCTGATATTAAAGGTCCATTTCATTATCCGCATCAGATGAGTCTCCGATTCCTATCGAAGTAACTAAAGGTTCCACAGTTTTGTCTATTAGTGATCACGATCCCATATCTTCTGTTTTTCTTTTATTACATGGTGTACAGCATTTTTCCAATTTTCGCTGGTCACTTTGGACAAGAATGTTAAGGGAAGCTAACGTACATCATGCAATTTAAAAATAGTGTTGATTCTAGCAACGTTTCCTTTTACTTTTTGGAGTTTGTGTACTTCATGTTGCCTCGCAATAAATAACAATGCTTTTTACCATATTATCATCGTAATTAGACCTTTCTGCTCTAAGCAATCAATAATAGTTGCTTTCCTCCGTGATGATGTTGGTAATGGTTCCTCAAGTCTACAATGGTAACTAGCGTTATCCATTACAATAACAGCATTTTCTGGTAGCAGTTCTCACATTTGTTTGAAATATTCTTAAAAGATATCCGCATTCAATTTCCACGTGGTAATCTTTTGTTGAATTCGAGGCGAAATCTAGCAAACCGCCGTTTACAAAACCACTTTCATTTCCAATATGGGTGATAATCAGCCTACGCCCTTTTCCGATCAGTGCAGTGAACTCACTGGAATATCCTTGCGTGCTTGCTTGGTGGGAAGTAATTTTGATGGTTTTTCGTGAAAAAAATTGAATTTTCAGTATTTTCTATTAAATTTGTGGACGTGGCTAACTGCACACGTTTGATAACAACTATTTTATATAGTTATAATGTTAGACAAAAGGTCATCTTACTAATGTGTGTTGAGCCTATAAGTAAAATATCTTTATTCGATAGAAAGTTATCTAATATAAGGGTAATTATCCGTAAAATATATTTTTTAATCCTTCAATAAGTAAATTTTTATTTGTATTAAAAGTAACATTATCAAATTTGAATTAGTTGCCAATTCCTTCTTTATAGAACGATAAAAAAGTATTATTTCCCACTAAACAATAAGGTTAGCAACCCTTGGTTGAAGTAATACTGAAAATGTCAGTTCAAAGGATGCTAGTGGATTTGTATCACAAAAATATTTTTTATCCTAGCAAATTAAAGTGTATGCATAAGGAAGAAAAACGCTGATTAACGTTTATTAAAAATTACTCTTCTTAATATGTGCTTAGTATACGTACGTACCCTGTACGCTAGACTAAACAAATGAAGCCTAACATTCCTTTCCTTCCATTAATCAATTTCTGACATCTCTTAAATAAAATATACAAATTACAGGTCATCTTATTAAGATGTACTCTTTGTAATAATGTATGTTATCGTCGTTTAGGCGAATAATATGTTTTGTGATATGTTTTCCAAAGGGTATATTATAAATAAATCTCATACAAGCAAGCGTCTTGCATCTTCGGAGTTTTTAACTGGTTTAAGTTGGGCACACATTCGAAGCATACCTGAGTATAGTACTCAATAAATGTGGCTTTCATTATATTTAATATCGCAGATCTACCTATTTGACCATCTAAATGTTGTATGGGTTTTATTCTGAAAAATGATGCTTTAAATACTTCTTTGTAATAATTGAACTTAACGTAAAATTTTACCAATAGTAAAACCAATATTTCCAATACCATATTTTTAGTTTCCATCATTGAGCAGGTATTGTTCATTATCTGAATACAATTCAATTTGACTATATTTTATCATTATTTGCAGATCGACAGTATGGAAACAAAACAGAATAATCCCTTTGCTATTTTACACAGAATTAGATTATTCGTTATTGCTATCTTTATTTAAAAATTTGTAATGTAAAGCTGGGTGGGAAAACGGGACATGTACGAATTCCCCTTGCTTTTCCGATGTGTCTACTTGGGTAAAACAATCTGTATGCATTCATAATAAAGAAATGGAATAATTGGGGTGATATAAATATTTGGACACTATTTGAACGAAACTGATAAGTGCTGAAGACCTGATTATCAAACTTTCAACGAAGGCAGATTGGCTCTGACAGTCGCTTCATTTGGATTAAAAACAAATCTATGGACGATTGGCGGCGGTACTGCCGAGACCGACTTTTATAGCTTTACTTAGCTAACCTACCTTTTCGTGCCTATAGTTTCCTGCCTTGTAACGTGCTTTCCTATTAAATGGCACATAGGTACATGTTTACATTTCTCACTTTATGGTGGTGATATTTTTATTTCTGTCAAATCGAATTTCAACGTTTATGCGTTTAAAATGATTGTGGAAAACTGAATAAACTTGTATTGAACATTTCTAGATCGATACTGCGTATATTCGCGAGGGAATATCTTAAACGTAAGCGTATGGTGGCAGTGGAAACTTTTTTTCGGGCCATTAAACTTGCACGGGTAAATCTATCTCCGGTGTGTGACAAATCCGAACGTCACTACGTCTGTTTTTCTCTCTCTCTCTCGTTTTATTATCGTTATTATTTTCGAGTCTGGGTACCGCACTCGGGGCATGAATGGAACAAAAAGTGGGCAGATGAAACAACAATTGGCCCAGATAAAGAAAAATCTTGTCGCGTGCCCGAATGCAGCTGTCGTCGATTCGTTCCTTCTCCCTCTATCTCTCTCTCTCTCTATCTCACTCTCTCGCATATTTCGAAATATAACGTTCGATATAATCCGCGATGATTTATCTCTTGTTTACTCTCGTTGTTCTTCTTTTTTCCCGGTGTGCGATTCGTTTTCTTAGCGAGACGTGTCAGGCGACATGTGTACAAACACATGAATGAGAGAATAAAGGGAAGCCGGAAGGAGGAATCGCGGTAGCTCGGGAATAAATATGTAAGTCGATTTCTTTTTGTTTGAAACACAATCGGATATGTCGGGTGGTTTACCCGGAAAATCGGAAAATCTACCCCGGAATCTACCGCAATAGGTAATTCGTAGCACACGACACACCAAAATAAAAGTTGAATAATTTATCGCGCAAGCAGAATAATGACAGAAATATACCTATTCTATTGGTGATGGTAGGAAGAAAAATTTATAGTTTCATCACGGACATTTTATCTTGACAATATAAACTTTCCATCCACACCGAGCGAAAAATTGCCACCAATACTACAAGGATGTCATTTCCAAAATTCAGTCTTTGTGATAATATTTGGCTTCAAATTTCGATCTGAACTTGCTAAAGAAGTTCTCAGTTTCTCTTCCTGGCATTTCAAAGATTTTAACCTATAGAAATCAAAATAAGATATCGGTGAAATAGTATATCTATAACATTTTTTATACCTTTACTTCCAATGCACACCTATTTGGATAATTTTCCAAAGTAATAGCCGAAATTTGGTTTATCAATGCTTTGGGTAATTTACGATCAAATTCTGAAAGAACGTTAATTTCGACATTTAGAGCTGGTGTGGGCTAAATCGTTTTTACTAAAACTGAAGCCTTAAAAGTTTTAAATATCTCTGAAATACGAGCAGTTGCTCAAAAACTCTATTTCTTCGTTTTCTTTTGGAATTCTTTTGGATGTGCCGGGGTAATATGAGATCAGCAACTTAATATTGTATGACAGCTCTGCCTGATTTACATCATAAACTTTCCAAAAGTCCAAAAAAGACGGATTTTCACTGTAATTCAATCTGACGATTTTACGAGCCAAAATTTGAAGCTCTAAAATATACTTCGTGTCTGATCTCGTTTAAGTTCAACTTAATTCCGTTATAGCGTCTCCAGGCTAAGGCTTTTCCACTTTTGAACATATGTGCGTTTATTGAAACTTTTTTATCTATTGGTAGGTTCTCCACCTTGAAAGGCCGTCGCTGTAATTTTAGTACACCCAGTATAAATTGGTAGCAAGTACTTCTTAAAATGACGTCAAATCTGTTTCATATGCAGAGAAAATGTGCAAATTACTAATTAGCATATTAAGAAAATATTAGGATTTTTAATGAAAGGTGCTGAACCATCTTCATTAAATTGGGTTGGAGTAGTAGTTATAAACTTCGCATTTTACATTATAAATATATTGAAAGATAGTAGTAGTATATACTAAGAAACACATGCAATTCTTTAACTTAAAGAATCATTTATAACCTTTCTTGTTATAAGGATATAATTAATGGAATTTAGTTTGCTGTACAAATATATTCATTGGCACATATTCTGAGAAGTTTTTCGAGTCAGCGGATATTTTGGACCTTTTAAGCTATGAAAATATAACTACTGAAGGTTATACTTTGAAAATTTGTTGACGAAATTTTGCTGAACCGCTATATTTCGCTACAAAATCGATTCAGCTTGGACAACACTAATGGAACTAGAATGCTAAATATGAATCTACTAGTGATCATCGTGTAAAAGTTGAAATATCTCTAGTGAGCTGTATACGGCTTTGCTAGGATAACTAGATTAGCTAGATAGCTAGATTGTTAAGGAATTTAACACCATCTATTAATAGGTTTTTTCAGGTAGTGTTTTTAATCGTTGCGAGTGGATTTTAGGCGCATACATCAACATTTTCATCTAAAAATGGTTGTGCATCTATTTCGTAAGATGTAATGCTTGAAACAGATTTGTTTATGCATTGTCATTGGTTTATTTTTAAAATCGGAACAGTCTGTATATCGTTTTCCTAAATTATTGGTCACATTTCTGGAAACCATAAAACGCCAGAAGAATACTCCATAATATTCTACATTTCAGGACTTTAATGTCTAAAATTACGTAAATTTACAGTAATTCGCAATTAACAATTTAAAATGATATTGGTAAAAAAAGACGTGGATGCAAACTATATATTTTGTGTATTTTTAATATTATTTGCACATTTTTCTCAAAAACTGCATACAATGCATAGATTTTATAGAAGCATACTTTCCAAATAAGTACAGATTTTCTTTTGGTAGGTACACATTGTAATATGAGACCATTTGGGACATTTTGAGCTATGGACGCTTAAAACAAGGCGATAAATTCTAATGGAAATCACATTTTAAATCATGTACTTCCTACATAAGCTGAAAGATCATAAAAATTAAAAAAGCCGAACAAGCTATAAAAATGTAACAATATTTTTAGGTATTCCTGGTTTCTTGGAAATTATCTCTAAATATCAGAATTCTGGTAGCTCGGAAAACCCCCATTGACGAGTAAATAAAATAACTGACCTGAAAGAGATTCTGAGAACTCGGAAGTCGTAAAAATATTTTCGGGGTACACACTTTCATTCAAATTAAATTCATTTTCCTAGAATTCTAGTGGGTTTAAGGGGAACACTTTTAAAAAGAAATCAGGTCAAATATTTGAAGCGGCGCTATGCTCGACATAAGTTCTTGGAATTTAAAAACATTCAAAACAATTCAACAACACCTGCGTTCATAGTATTTCCGAGAATTCTCTTATATTTAAGGAGAACACATATTTCAAGGAAATTAGGTCTCAAATATTTCAGTAGGCGCTAGCGTGTTGAAGTCCGCATTTCATACTAAGCAGCAGGAATAGGCATAATGTATATTCCGAACTATTGTTTCATTATATTAATGAATCTAAAATCTATGGGTATATTTACATGTATAAACGCCTTTTTACAGTTATTCGTTATCGAATTAATTACTTGGGTACCTAAATAATTTTAATTTCTGTGCATGTATTCATTAATGTCCAATTTGAAAATTTTCCTAAAGATATCATTTAAAATATCCCTTGCTCTATGTTACTAGACAAAATTGTCGAATAAATGCGCATGCGTTAACAACCAATCCTCGCGTTCCATGGTCTCGGCCAAGGCTCAAATTAACGTTCAAGAACAGTTCACGAATTATTCCAAATTCACTTGGAACATTTAGAGCAAACCGTTTGTAGGCCGCAACCTACGAGCATTACTTGGCAGACTATTGTTTTATTACGCTTGCGCGGACGACAGTACGGTTCTATTAGTGCTTGGAACAAACCTATTGTCGATATTTTGGAATAAACGTCATTTCTCACTAGGTTTAATGGCGTTTTAATACGTAGTTTTGTATCAGTCTTTTTCTCTGGCGAGAAAAATCCGGTTTTCGGTATCTAGTAGAAGAATCATGGTTCCTTTGTCGAATCCTGTTGAAGCCTACTTGCCTCCTCATTTTCCTTTCCAAGCAGCATGTCGTTTGAACTAATTTGAAACAGTCGTCCTACAGTACCGTCAGAGGTAGAAAGTTGCCACAATTAATTTGAATCGGTGAAAGAGCTTTACAGAATTTTAACACATTTTTTATGCTTCCTATGAACAACTTATCAAATTACGTGGTTGGTTGGTTTGAATGCCGAAAATGTCTTTAATTAACCTTTGCGTTACGTGAAAAAAACTAAATATGCCTAAATACGAAATCACTTGTAAAGAAAGATGTAAAAATGTACTATGTATTTCGATAATTGAAAGAAACGTTTCGCTTAATGCGGAGGTAACGAGAGGTAACGAAACGAATTCGATCTTCCCCCGGGGAAAAATCCTCGTGGAAAGAAGTCGCCGCCTTCTTCCCCGGGGCTCCGCCACCCGTCCCCCCCATCCTCCCGAACGTTCCGAATAATAATTATCCTCGCCACATCATCAACGCTAAGACGATTACTCCTCGAGGAAACTCCCGAAGTTTCGCGTACGACGCCCGACGCTCTCCATCAATAGCGGGGCGCTAGTAATTTCCCAAATGATCCGGGAATCGGGAATATTTCACGGTAATGTTGCACTTCCCTCCCTTCGGTTGTTGCGAACATCCCCCTAGGCGCTACACACATGGACCGGTCCAATTATTCCCGGTGCGTACGTAATATGACCGTATATTCGAAAAGCCGGCAAATTTATACCTCCATCTACCTCCTCTCGCTCCTTCATGGATGCGGATTCATTCTAGCGTCAAAGCCAAGTTTCTATTCCTTGATCCGCTCGGCGCGATTCAGATTGGGGCCTCCTGAATTGGAAACGGAGCGAAGAAATCGTTCGTTCTTCGGGAGATTACATACGCTGACGACGACGACGGCGACGACGCCTGCTGTATTACGGAATTTTTTCTCCTTTGGGGAACGGAGGGGATCGCGACCCGCCCTCCGTTATGACTTCCTTAATCGCTCATTAGTTACGGGACGCTAACCGAACGGTCGGGAGTTCCGTTCGGCCCACGTGAATACGTCGGGATTGGACGCTATCGAAACTGCGATTCTTCGATTGCGTTACGAACAAAGGACATACGCGCATAGCTCGAAACTAGGTTGAGAACCCAGTTTCGTAAATACCTATGGGCGAAATGCGAATCATAACTTAAACGTCTACGGAATAAATACTCCATAAAATTCCAAAGTTGGATAATTATATATAATTCAAATTCAATTCTATTGTATATATTCAATAATTCAATTCAATTCAATTAATATAATTTCAATTTCAATTCTCATTGAAGTGAATTCAATATATTCAATTCTATTGTAATTCAATTCTTTATATATTCAATTCTTTTGTATATTTCATTATTCAATTCAATTCTTATAATTCAATATCTATATATTGAATTCAATATATATAATTCAATTCTTCTGTAAATTCAATATATAATTCAATTCTTATATTAATTCAATTCTTTAATAATTCAATTCTATATATTATAATATATATAATATATTATATAATATAATAATATTATATAATTAAATTATTATATTCAATTCTTTTGTATAATTCAATTCTTTTGTAAATTTTACTTTGCCATTGTTAGTGGTTTCATGATTTTTTTTATAAAAGGCGTTTTTCGTCTTTGAAACTGTAGAAAAATCCTCAAACTTTCTGTAACGTCACTAACAGTCCTTTTTAATTTCGCTGCGATATGATCCTGTCGGTAAATTTTGCTCCTAATTGTCCTCTAGGATTGTCCCGACAAAATTTCTCAAACTGCAGCTTTAGGGGATTTTTCCTGGCGTTTATAGGAGTCGTTTTGTAAAATCCGGAATAAACTACTGAACAGCAATCAGGTTGCAACAAAATATACCGCCCGGACAATATTGATACAAGCTATTTCAAGGATTTTTGGAATTGCAGCCTGAGGGATATTCACTAGTCGATTTAAGGGGGGATTTTATAAAATTGGGCGACAACCATTAACAGGAATTAATTTGTAACTAAATATATCGCCCAGATCATGTCGATACCTTTTGGTTGATATGGTTGTAGGCTTGGCTGGCTTGAAATCAACGTGTTTTTAAGGGCAAAAATAAAGCAATAAAGTTCATTTCCGGTTATACATCTGAAATAACTTAACAATAAAATGTCACATGGACCAAATTGATAGGAGAGTTTTCATGGATTTTGGAAATTTCAGGCTGAGGGGTGGTTGGCTATGGGATTAAGGGGATAAATTTGAGAAACTTGGCTTATCGGCAATAAATTAGCAATAACATAAGCCAACCGGATCATACCGATATCTCTCTCGATTTTTTGTTTCCTGGTAATAAATTAGCAATAAATTAAATATGCGCCAGGTTTAGTTATGAGGGTACGACATTGCTGGGCTAGCTCGGCAGACCTCACTATATCTACATTATTAAAAAAATTGAATTTTTATGGTATTCTATGGTAATTTTACCATAATATACCATTTACCATAAAGACTTATTATCAACTAGAAAGAGCTGATGTCTTGACCATATTTGTTGATATAAAATATGTCTCCTCTATGTGTATCTCCTTAATAATCCACGTCCTTTTATACTTTAACAAATATATGTTTTGAGCAACCAATGACCATATGTGAAAAACTTTGTATAGAGAAGGTAAAATTAGTCAAAGTATGGAATTAGCCCAGTTTATAGGGTATTTTTTGGTAGATAAAATTTAACAGCCGGCCGACTACAAAACATTGTTTAAAATGAATCAAAGATGATGAAAACCAAAAATCTACATAAATATGGGCTTTTAGGTTTGTTTAAGCAATAACAATTTAAAAAAAAATGGTTCATTTTTTGGTTTTTTCACCATAGCATGAAAATCATTCACAGAACTGCAATATGTTGTGCAGAGGATCTGTAGAGAATTAAAAGATCTTCAAAATGAACGTTTCTAATAGGTGATCGGAGCATTTTTCACCGAGAAAACTTCGAAAGCCTGTTAAAGTGAGCCATTTTTCAACAAAATGCTTGCCCACTTTAAAGCTGAAGCGCTAATTTTGCATGATGTGTTAGGTTATGTCTACTTTAAGCAAGCAAAAGTAGGATGCTGTCGGATGAATAGTTCTTGCACAATTACGATATTACCAATATACATCGGAATCTTGCAAAATGCGGTGTATTGACTGAGATAGGCCGATTTTAATTTTTCAAACGGTTTTTGAAAGAGGACATCAAAACCGACAACTTGGCTACCTTCGATTTTCCTATACGTTGGGAGAAAAGTGCGAAAAATGGCCTCGAATATTGCGCGAAACCCGCAGTTTTACATTTCGGGCTAGGTGGTGGGGCTTCACGCAGAATCAAACAGTATATCTGCGCCGTCTGTTAAATTTTATATACCAAGACAGCTTATTTATTGCTCTATAAATTGGGCTACATAATTAAGGTGTTGTGGTGGCGGACCAGTCATATGAACTAAATTTATGCACTCTATGATTTCGTCGTAAAGGTCCATTTGTAAATGAAAGTTTCAATCCGTTTTTAACAATGTGGTGGTGTTTGGTATCGATTTAATGAGTCGAACAAAGGACTGTTTGTGTGACTGATGGTGATTTTTCCGCGCGTTTCCCCAAAAACCGTCGATGGTTCCCATCACGGTGGTGACATTTGACCTCCGATCCAATTAAATTTTCTACGGTCGAAATGAATGCACACACATCGTTTACGACATATGCCATGAGTTGTGAGTGAGTTTGTGTGTGTGTATACACATACGCATACGCACTCATACACACCGAAAACCAGGTAGTACCGACCACGGCTACGTCGACGACGACGACGAAAACCAAACAGCTGCCTTCTGAAGAAGAATAAACTCCGGGCCAGCTGTTTGCCACTGCAGCGGCCCTTTTGCAGCCTTCGACATACTTGCGATCTGTGAGATCGTCGAATAACACGCTGACCCGCTACCGTTATGCACATAATAGCGAAAATTTTATTTAGAGAATACATTCACAATAGGAAGTCTGATGATACTGATTATTATTATAACATATTACGGTTTTAACGACCAAACGATTTTTTCCGTTTTTTCCTCTCTCTTTCCCTCCGAGGGAATTTGGCGGGATTATCGTCACCATTCGCTGATTTTTAGATTAATTCGAAATTTATTGCTCCGGCAAATTGAAAACCGTGAGGGCCTCCAGTTTCCTACTTTTATGAGACTGGAAGTTGCTACTTCACTCTCCTTTATTCTAATGCAATTTTTCCCAATAAAATTTTATTGCTTTTGTCCCACATACACTCCTTATATTTTTATGATCCTCGTCCCCTGGTGCAAATATAAGAAAAATGGGGTGCAACTGTGAAATTTGCAACGAAATTCTAATTGAGTTATGCAATTCAAAAAAAAAACGGAAATGGTACTTTTGTTTACCAACGTAATCATTCCCAAATTTTAACTGTTTTTTCATATTTCAATAACGAAGTTACGAATATATTCTTAAATCTTTTCTGTTAATTTTCGAAACGTGTAGTCCAGGAAAATTAGCCCAAAAATTAGCCACTTTCCCTTGTTTTCTAGAGTAGCGCTAATCCTTCGTGTTTAAGTAGTAAAATGGTATACAACATATGTACATACATGCGACTTCTGAAATCATTATTGTTCATAAATCAATAAAAACTGTTTCCAAATGAAATATCAAAGTTCGTCATTATTATTAAAAAAAACTGCGATTTCTAAACCAAGGGAATTTTTTAAATTGTCTTAATTGCGAAATAAAATTTACGATTCATCCAATTTTTTTGAATATTTTAATACTTGAGAGGAGAAGGTTGTTCATGTTATATCTCAAGAGAATAAAAAAGAGCTTTAAGTTAAGAAAAGCTTGGTTAAGATTCGTTAAAAACAACGGAGTCAAAGGCCGTCAAAGTTTATATCCTAAAGTGGTCGCACTAAAGAAAAGCCAGTAAAAAGACTGTTTAAAGTCATTGATAGAAATAATCAATTAAGATTATAAATATGAAACAACCTGAAACAACTACTTCCATGGCTAATATCACTCGAGGCATTGAATTCTATAGAATGATTTATATCTAAATTTCTCGCCTATAAGTCTGAAGTGAAATATCACAAGGAAATTTATTTATAAGGAAAAAGGTGTTTACGACTACGATAAAGATTCGAAATCACTCTCGCAATAATCTAGAGTCATTTTATCATTGGTTATTTAAAATGACTAAATAATAATGTATTATAAATATATAATAATAAATAAATATGTAATAAATACTTTTTTGGAAATAACTTTTTACAGACTCCACTGTTTTCGACACGTGAGGTCTAGTTTTATAGATCATTAAATGAGGAAACAGATAGTATCTAATCTATCTATCTTTTCTGTACAGTGAGTGAGAAAAATATCGTTTTGATCGATTTGGATAAACACGAAGGATCAACACTACCCCAGAAAATAACGATCACATTTCTGTATTTTCTGGAGATACATTTTTTGCTACGTTAAGCCTGGAAAACCAAATAGGAAGAAAATACTTATGAGACAAATTTAACTTTTGAAGAGAGAGGGGCACTCGTTCTGGGCTCTAAATGCTTGATCAAGGCAATTCAAACATTCACTTAAACTTGCTCAAGTTGACTTCCTTTTCTTACTGAAGAATTTTTCAAAATGATTTTTTATGGTCAATAACGGTTAATATCAAGGGCATGAGTGAAAAATTATAAGATAACAAAGAAGAATTTGGTGATTAGATTCCCCGTTTAAATTAACGTGTTTTACACATAACTTTTTTTTTTATTTAAAACCTAAAGAAGAGATTAAAATGAAAGCACCGTTATGAATATTTAATAACCTTTTCCACTTACCACAATCAAAGGAGATATTTTTATCCGGGATCATTTTTTACCAAATCGGTTTAATTAAGTGTGGAATTATCAAATGCCTTTACAGTTTAAGCGAGACTGACAATCATAATACCATCAAATACCAATTTAGAAAGCATTAAAAATTACGACCACCTAAAGTTGTGCAAATGAGCAGGAATATATTTTGGCCGACCAAACAATTCGCGACCCAACTTTCGTGTTTTGGCGACGTTAATTCTTCATATAACAGGGATGAGTAAATTGATGAACTTGGTTCTTTTGATGAGTAGAGAAAGGCTTAATCATTTTTCGTATACGGGGTGAGTCTCGAAGGCGCAGACTTTGAAGTTTCTAAATACTGGAGAAATAGCGTCACATTTTTCACAGTTCAACTTTTACATAATTTGTTCTGTTCTAATTTAAATTTGATTTTGTCATATTCCGCTTCTATTGATGGTATGTAATTGCCTCTAAAAAAATTCGGGTTAGTATAAGCTCACTCTGTATTACGCCTTATATTGAATTCAGAAAGAGTACCTTAATTACTACAGCTTTCTATTTCTCCCGTGTAGGGTGCACTGAATGTCCCCTGCCGTATTTTGCGTACTTTTAATTCTATTCACTTTAATATGTAAACTGCATAGAAACTCAGTGGCTTTAATGAGCAAGACGAATATGCTTAATAGCTTTGAGACATGACAGGTACCTGGATTGTTACATATCAATCATAACAACCTTATCGACTTGCTTACAGAATAAACCTAACCATCGTTCAAATTGTGCAGCGTATTAAATGGGCTATTGTCTATGCAATTTAGAAGGAAAGAATTGGTTAAAGGGATTTTATTGTTTGAACCGTTTCATGGCCCCTGAGGATAATTACAACACAAGGTGCCATTATACCTTTATATAGAAAATTGAATTTTCCATCTAAATAGCTTGTTCTGGATGTAAAAGAGATCTTTATTCATAAAATATCAACCTAATAATATAGGAACATCGAAAACATGGCGAAATTTGCTTTTCTCAAATTTCTTCTAAGCAATGAAAGGTAGAAAAGCTTTCAGAGAGAAAAGAAAGTAGAAGTTACAGTGATTTAAATAAGTTTTTAATGAAGTGGTTACAATCCAAATTGGCTACGATTTGATGGTTTAACTTTAGCTTTTTTGTTGTTGTTTGCAGTTACATAGTCGTTGGATAAAACTAAACATGTATTTTATATATGATTAAAGAGACATTACGCTAAACTAAAAGCTGTCTGCTTTCCTACAAAAATACAAATCCGAATTTCAGTGTTAATATCCCGATTCACAAACAACTGGGACAATATTGCATTAATAAATCGTTTTAGACGTTGAAATTCAAGCTATTCCGAAGTAACATTTCTAATAATCGCCATATCGACCAAGGATGGCTAAATTGCTTTGAAGTTGGTATGTTTTTATCAAATAAATAATATATTTTATCGTAAAAGATATTTAAAGCAACATTTACATCACTAAAAGCAATGGAAAATGACCAACACAATCTAAGTTTTAACTGCAACATTTCGGCCAATTTTGATGGTACGAAATCCATCAAAAATGTAGTACAATCGTCTCTTCCCTAAATCAATCTTCGTACAAGCAAAAATCTGAAAAATGAGCTTGCCTTTTTTTAATTTCTTTTGCTTATGTTATACGAAAAAAATTTCCGGATCCAGAAATTATTTCGATGGAAAATTTAGTAACATTCTTGAAGTTTTCCAATTCTGGTTAGTTTTAAAGTACTGGAAAATGACCTTTTTCAAATTTGTTTTAAAAGCTCCCCCTTAATTAACTGCACACGCACCATCATCATTATTAGGGCCCAATGAATTGAGGAAGCAATAAAATTCCTCTGACGCAATTGTTGCTTATTTTCATTTTTTTTTGAGCACACAGACATTATAGCCAAAGAATATTTTACACAAACGTGAATTAAAATACGATTTAATTGATCATGAGGAAAAATTCGAAATTTCCAACTAAATTGATAATACCTCGTGTTTATTAATAACTTATCCTTTACTGATTCGATTAAGCGTCGGCATTATTGCCGCACCGAAACGTCACCCTTCCGTTAATTCTGTTTTAGCCCCCGAAATTTCCTCCATCGTCAATTTAACCAACGCGCCGTCCCGCCGAAGTCTTCCTTTTAATTGCGAACGTGACAGATGTCACTGTCGATGCTGATTCCCACTGAATTCCACCTTCATTGTCGCCAAATTAATTGTCTATCATAGACTAGTCCATTTGCCTTGTTTTCGGAGCGGGGGCGCTTCCATTTAGGGGGTAGTAACATCCCCTTTTTGCCACCGACAACAATTTACGTTTTCAGAAATAACATGCTCCCCCGTTCGGGGATGTTTGCCGAAGACAAGGGAGTAACTTTTGATAAATAAGGATAACGAATTGCGGCTTTATCGCTTTCGGAAACGAGATGATTGCAACGTTCGGAAAAAAGTTCTTAAAAACACTTAAAATCTCTCAATAGCAATTCGGAACCTCTCGTTACAGTTGAGGATGAAGGGATGCTACAAGGGTGCTGCTGAATTCATCCTCCTGGACTTTTTCATCTCAAGATGCACTTACGCGGGAAGATTCTCGCACAAAAGGTATTTTCATACTAGTCCTTCGGGTTTCGTTTTTTTTTCGCGATACAATCATATACAGGTTTTATTAACGGTCAAGGTGATCGCGGACAAAAACATCTCGGCGGAGCACCCTCAGCATCCCCGGGGAAAAAATGCATTTGCATGTGTTCTATCTGACTAGACGGCTAGACAAGGGATGAAACTAGTTTTTTTATGATGGAAGAACAAATCTTGAGATGTGTCCCAAACTGTTTGTATTAACGGTAGAAAATTTTAACGGTGTAGCTTGATTTCAGCTGCTGACCCCATGAGAGGGTTAAAAAATTCTTTATAAGAAGAATTATTATTTAAATTTAATCTGATGTGGGCTTACTGGTTATTTTGGATATAGACTTGGATTTTGGAGACACGTCACCTCCAATCACTAAGATGATTGTAATTTCGCTCTTAACACTTTTTACAGAGCTTTTTATAACCTTCCTAAAAAGGTGAAAACAAATTTCCACCAATTTATACAAGTAAAGATGTATTTTAGGCGCAACAAACGTGTAGAATTCAGTCTATTCAGTACAAAACGCTAGTATCTTAAAAGGCATACAAAATAAGAAAACCAAACCTAACAAACTAAGCATGAACCGTGACGTCCAGGAAACCCATAAAAACTGAAATTGTCTTAGGAATGATAATAATTTCAAAGACATTAAAACAAATAACCTTTTTGTAATCTAATTACTTGGGATTTTAATTAAAAAATGTGAAACTCTGAACACCTGGCATGGCGGTTTGTAATTCTAAAGGTTACCAGAGGAATAATAGTTCTGCCCCGCAATTATTACTTTGGCCTATTCGATTTCGAATAATTGGGGTATTTTGAGTATAAAAGGAAACGCCAAAGTTACAAGTGCGTCATGCTTGGAAGTAAACGAACCAAAATCTTCGCATTTAGGAAGCAACTATAAATCCTTTACTGTTTAATGGACGAAGCCTAAATTTCATTCTTCAAACCCTTTTGAACTGCATACCCTTTCAAAACCCCTCAACCTCAAGTTTATTATCATATTTCATGCTCATTCAAATCCCTAAAAAAATTAAGGCCAGAAACTCCAAACCGGCGCACCGAATTTATGCAGTCGAAACATTTAAATGCAACATTTTAAAGGTTTCTACAGTGAGTTGATTTGAATGTGGATTAAATAATGTGGTTACAATGTTCTGCAATCGCCTTGTTTGTAGAACACCTGACGCGATATGTAACTTTCATAATCAAATTATTGATACATAACCATTAATTTTTACAAAAAAGAAATATTTCGACTAATGTTATCAACGCTTGCATTTATTTGCAATACAAATAATTTTGTGATGTACGTATAATATCGAAAAAAATTGATCTTTGAAGTTGGATCCTATAAATATGAAAGTTATAGAAAGATCCAAGATGTGAAAGATTCCTCTAAGTGCAATATTCCTCTAAGAATATCCCTCTATTTGTATCGTTTTACGTAACGATTGTCTGCTATAATAGTTTACCTGTTTGGTTTTGTGTTTTTTAACATCTTTAGGGAAAACTTTGAAATGAATCATGTATATACATACCCACAACAACCTGAAATTTGGCGGAGAAATGTCGACGATATTTTTGTCATATGACCACATGGTACAGAAACTTTATAAACGAATTTTCTTAATTCAGAAGAATTAACCATAATAGAAATGTAAACAAATAACAAGCTACCTTTTCTGGACGTTTTAAAACAAAAATGTAATTAACTTAAATTGTATTAATAAACTCTGTATGATCTAGCCAAAAACATTTCACCCACGGAGAGTGTTCATAAGGAAGTTCAATTTATGAAACCAGTACTTCAAGAAAACAATTATACCGCACACTGTATCAATAAAACAATAGCAGATATTAAGAAAAACAAAAATCACAGGAAAATAACATACAACAACCTCAAATAATTGCTACCAATAAATTTCCATATTATCCTGGTTTGTCAGAAAAGGTGAGACGAATGGAAAACAAATCCAAAATCCGAACAGTATTGAAAACGGAAAACGCCTTAAGATCAAAAATTGTAAAAACCAAACCACAGAATGAGACACAATATCCAAAAAAGAAATACAGTTTACCACGCCCTTCCACTGAAGAAATATCAGTACAATTTTAAAATGGGCCATTTAGATAGATCAAAATTGATAAAACACATTCTGAAAAATTGTAGTCATATAATCCCATGCAAATCAATGCAAAAATACTGCTGAAGGAACAAAAAATTAAAGGAAGAAAATTTAAAGAAAGTGCCTGCATTCTGGTTGACGATTGCAGCGAAACGCCAGGTGCTTCGTCGAAATGGATAACATCTGGCCTCCTATGCTGTATAAAATGAAGACAAATCACAAATTTCAAACAACATAAACGTCAATCTAAAATCGCTATTGAAAGAGCATCCTCAAATCTGGTATTGATAAAATTGCGCTATTTTTGACTAATAGATAGTAATTACTTTTATTCTGCTGAATACGGTAAACAGATATTGCTGCCGAAATCTTCAAGAAAAGCAGATAAATATACTATAGATATCATATCTCATATCGATAGGAAAATTTTAGTGTTCAGGACAGCTAGCCGATAAACTAATGTTTTAGCGTTAGTTTGCTAGCTCCTTGAAACTGCACTAAAGTTTGCTTATTTTTCTTATCTGGATTAGTTATTAGAGAAGAAAACCGAAAATAAAACATGGATATATCAAATGCACCCCCTCAACACGAGTTTGTTCTTTACACCCTAAACTCAAGGGAAATCAGTTAATCGCCTTTACATTCTTCAATCATCTTCAATTTTTGCTGTCCAGTAAATGCCATTTTGGTCACTGGGGCTTTATGACTAGACCAATTAATGGGTCAAAAACGCCCGTGAAAATTTTAAGTGGCGAGAAAAAGTTTTATCCGATTGATTAAAAATGTTTAAGATCCTCCACGTCTCTCCATAAGCGATAGAGGTGGTAGATTTTTTACAATTACCCTTGAAAGTTTTTCAAGTCCTTTTATTTAGTTACTCGGGTGCTGATTGGACAAAAAAAAGTTAAATGAGTAACTTGCTGGTCTCAGAAAAAGGTATAAAATTAGACTTTCCCAAAGGTAAATCCGCAAAATTAATTATTGCAAAAAACTCAAACAACACATTGTTTTCTTTTTATAAATAATTACTGTAAAAAGTGAGTTTTTTTATTTTAAATCTTTTAAAAGGTAGTCCTTCTTAAGACAAGAAAAAGGAGGATTTATAAAACCCTTCTTCCCAATACCCCAATACTTCTTTACAACAAAACACTGGTTATTTTGGAGTTTCTTGCAATAACAAATTTACGGATTTATTATTTGAAAGTCTCATTTTCCCTAAGACCAGGTTACTCATTTAAGTCCTTTTTTGTACAATTAACACCCAAGGAACAAATTGTCAAAGCCTGAAAAATGGCTAACTTTGAACTTTCAAGGGTTATAGCAAAAAATCTGGGCCCTCTATCGCTCATACAGACACATGGGGGTCATTGTGATAATTTTCCATTGGTTGGTCTAGCTCTAGATTGAATCTAAAACCACGGATTTTCCTTGGGCTAAATTAGAAATTTATCTGCTCGTATGTTACTAAACATAACTAGTGGTACACTAACCTTCTTCTCGGTGAGCTTCTCGCACCTCCTCTGCTTGCAGATCTGGTGGCTCTTGTCGTTCCTGCACGGCGCACAATCACCACAATTGTCCTTCCTCTGGCACCCGATACATTCTCCGCACCGTTTCCGTTTCTTTTTGACTTGTTTGTCCACGCTACCGCCACTAATGTCCGTGTCCATGTCGACCGAACTGTTCACCTGCATCTGATGAGTTTTGAAGCCGGCCGTACTCGAGATCGCAGCCACTTGGCCGGAGTTCTCAGAGCCGAGATCCATGTTGCTGGAGGCTCCGTCGCTGTCGACGGAGCTCTCCAAGCTGGACGCTCGCATTTTCCTCCGTTCCTTCTTCCTGAAGTCGTTCCGCGTAGGGGACGTCATGTTCCCGTTCATCTTCTTCTCGATCCCGTTGTACAGGCCACTATCACTGTTATGGAGCTGGGTCATGGGGTTCTGGAACTGGGTCGGGTGCAGGCCGACGTTCTGGATCTTGAGCGAGTCCTGGTGGAGGGCCGCGAGGTTGCTGCTTAGCTTAATATCAGGTTCGGATTTTAATACTGTCACGACGGTCGGTGAGGAGATCAGTTGGTTGTTTTGGATGAGGGCGCCGTTCTGGCCGTTGAGGAAGGTCGGGTGGAGGGTATTGTTGAGCGCGATGTTAGCTGGCGGGTGGGAATAGAGCTGTATGTGCCTCTCGTCGAGGAACTGCTGCTGGATCGAGGGGATCTCTCTCGCCTGGATCGGCGCCGGCACTAAAGGGTAACTACGGTTCACGTTAACAGCACTTAGGGTATGGAAATTGGAGTTCAACGTGGTCAAACTCTGGGGACTAGAGGAGTTGGGCGAGACGGGCGTGAGGTTCGTGAGGGTGGTTAGAGTGGTCGGCTCGGTCGTCGTCGCCTGATCGGAGAACGTCTGGAACTGCGATTGGAAGGAGGGCAGCTTCGAGGCGCCGTTCTGCTGCGAGAAGGCGTCCGCGAGCGTGTTTATCGGCGTCGTACCCGGGTACGTGCTCGTCGAGGCGTCCGCCCCGGGCTTCGACTCCCACGGCCGGTACTGCGGCTGCGAGGTGATGATCGAGAGGCCGTTCTCGCCCCGCTCGAGGAGCCTCGTCTCCGTGTAGTAGTCCCAGTTTGATATGTCTAGGAGGCGGGTGTCGCTGAAGAGACGGTCCGAGACGGAGCCGAAGCCGGTGTTCGAGTCCATGTCGGAGGCGAACGTCGAGAAGGGCGGCAGGTTCGCCCCCGGGGGCGCACCGTCCTGGACCGTCGAGCTCGGGGTCGCCGGGGTCGGGGGATAGGTCTGCGATAGGTTCGTGTAGGCCACCCCCAACCCGTCCGGGTCCTGGCTGAGGGTCTCGCTCATAATTCCCTTTGCCACATCGCTAACTCACTATCATCTTGGCTTTTTCGTTTCGGTGTCGCTTCGATCTCGGCTGATCGCGGTTGTGTCGAAGTAATGCGGGCTATCTTCTCTAGTACATGTGTATATTTATCGGAAAGAGTTTCAGTGGAGGAATGCAGATTTTATTGTCATCATCTTGCGGGTTAGATCCTGAAGAGTTCGCTGAGATTGGTGATCAGTTTTGTACTTTGTTGAATTTGTACTGTTATGTTTCGTATAAAAATAGTACTATCGTTTGTACATCTTCTTTTATAAAAAATAATATCTGGAAAGAAAAATAAAAAAATCTCAATCGACTCTAATCGCTTCTACAAAAACAGTAATACAATTCCCCACTTGGCAATTGAAACATGCATGCAGTTTCGAATAGACAGAACACGATTTTTAAAAAAGTAACCAATGGTTTTCCTATGAAATGTAATCGAAAAGCGCTGGAAATTGTCCGTAAAATCACGACTGCAAACGATGCCCTTACTGATGTGACGTCACTCGTTAGTAAGCACACTTACACGTACATCCGCCATGGGCCAAGTGTTATTTGAGTTACAGCGTCTTGTATTGCTATCTAAAATGACGGATACTGGCATTACTTCAGCCCAGCTGGATAATTTACCCCTCATACGTGTACTTATGATGACATCTTCTTTTGCCACTAATTCCTGGTGCATCAGTGTAGAAATGAGAGGGATGAAACCATTAAGATATGTCTTGAGTGTGTATCTGTTGCAGTTTCAGAAATAAATACAAATACATAAGCACCCATATTCTTATTCAATGAGTTTGACATCAGTCTAGGTTTTTTTCGTCTATTCTAGTCTTATGATTTTGATCGTAAGTGATGCGAGCGTCTTACATTTTCTTCGACAGAAAAGTTTGTCTTAATAAATAGTACGAGTATATTTCTGAATGCAAAACTTGTAGTTACCAAATTTACAAGTGCAATAATTCTTTACTTCTCGTTGCACACATTGGTGCAGTGAATTGCCATTTAATAATTATTAAAATTAAAGAAATCCATAGACGACACTGCAGCGTAAGAAGCGTTTATGCATTTACTTCGAAATTGTGTAATTAGTACTAGACGCCCTACCCCGTATTAAAGCCCAAGCTTAAATACTTGGCAATTAACATTCAGTCTAAATCACAGCTCTAGTTGATAAGTAGTGAACCACAATTCAACTGGCTTAATTAAGAGTCCAGACAAAATGACAATCAAATGGGTATTGATTCGGAGTAATCGAAATCCGCGAAAAGGGACAGTCGTTGGCTTTTTGAGGAAATTCAGCAGTTATACCGAGAAATCTAGATTAAAAACACGAATCCTGCGATAAGAATCTTAGGTAGGACCTTCGAGTTTCCAGTCAGGCCAGTGGATTTCCCAAAACCGATAGCAGAGCGATTGAATAAGTTAGTGCAAAAGTGGTTAACACGCACAAATTAATGGCGCCGCGAATTCAATTCTCAGCGATTTTCAGTTAGACGATTCGGTGTAAATCACATTTTCCACCCCTAGTATCGAGATATCCGAATTTTCAGCGATTCTTTCGTGCACCGACAACCAACCCCCCCCCTCCCCGAACCAGTCTCAACCCTCGGTTTTTCCTCCTTTTTCGATATGAATGAAAATCCCGAAATAAATGTTAGATCATTTCTCATCGTTTACGATACCGGCTAAACCGGAGGGAAAAATAAAGAAAAACATACGGCCCGTTGTTTGTAAACGATCACCGAAAACAACCCCCACACCCACGGTTGCCAGACCCGTTTTTTGCGCCCGTGTAGCGCCGATTATAGGCTATAAAAGATCTGTATGATGTATTTCATAAAACGTACCTTTGAACCTAATTTCACAAAAGATATGACGAAATAGTCGACAGGGCGTGTTGCATGTGAAGTGTGTAAGGCACGTAATTATAGACAAGTTTTATATTTTTTTGGGCAAGGAAAGCGTCGCGACGCCGAATTGCGGCGTGTACACGTGGCAACGTCGCGTCGGGTCGTGGCAGCGGTGACGCACACGCACGCAGAAAGCGCATGCACATACACACACTCACGTCACAGGAAAGCCCTTCAAAAGGGTGCCAGGAACAGGAGCACGCAGTCGCGTACTGTGCGTAACGCAACGCATTTCCTTGTTGCCAGCCAGGTCACGGTCGATCGCTGCGTTGCCAGGCGTACAGCTCTTTACCAGAAAAGGTAAACACACCCCCTCGAGGGAAATATGTGAATCCCGCGGAAAAACTGAGCAGTACGAATTTATGACGGAGGTGTCGCAAAGCTTTAATTAAAGGGTCGTGTAATATAACTTCGGTTTAAGAACAGACGTGGTTTTCTTATTTTTGTGAGCATTAACTGTCTTGATTTATTAACTTCATCAGTTCGCCTATCGGTTAGAGTCAAATCTCGTATTTAAAAATGCTAAAACAGTAGTAGATTGTATGACTTCGCCCAAGATCACAATGCAAGATGTATGTTTTCCACTGTTGTTTAGTTAAATATCGTTAACAACTAAATAGTAAAGAGAGATGAACTTGGCAGAAAAGATGTATTGTTTCGTTATAAGCTTAGCTTCAACTTTGTGCTAAGTTTATTTAAAAAACAAATGAGCGTAGATCATCAACACTCAACAGAAATAATGACAACTAAAAAACTAACATTTTTAAAGGTGTGACTAATGTCATGTTATAAAAGTTAATTCCTA
Source organism: Cryptocephalus primarius (assembly GCA_963576515.1). Classification (NCBI taxonomy): domain Eukaryota; kingdom Metazoa; phylum Arthropoda; class Insecta; order Coleoptera; family Chrysomelidae; genus Cryptocephalus; species Cryptocephalus primarius. The sequence goes on along the minus strand of OY754942.1, from coordinate 13,244,315 downwards.
AGATATTTTGAGGGCTTTAAAAGTAATAATTCCACTGATAATTCCTTTTTTAATTTGGTTTCTTTTTAAACTTATAATTTGACATGAATTAATCGATCTGAGCAGAAATACCTCACACTAATTTATTTCTTAATAAAGTTAGAGCACTTTAAGGGTAATTTTGACGTTTCATGAAACAAATACTCAAAACCACGATTTTTTTAACCAATAGAATTGGGTAAAACATTTTAAAACTAAATTATTGGCCAAGCTTCCCTGGATTTCCATTCTATACTGTTATTTTAAAATACAATCAAATCGGTGCATTCTGCATCAATTCACTTTAAAATTACAAGCATTTTTCCATGATAAACTAAAAGAAACGTATAAGTTCGAAGGGTATCACAAAAATGAATATAGTCTCATGACACAAAGACCGTCACGAAAAGCTTAAAGCATGAAACCGCAGTGGCTTACGACTTTTAACAAATTTTTGGTGATATTTCGTGATACTGGCGTATCTAAAATCTAGTCTGTGAAAAATATTCAATTGTATGAAGTAAATTGCAAATAGAAAAGTTGGTAGTGTCTCAGCTCCATTTCTATTATCCAAACTTTCCTGAGCTTTCACTTGACAACTTAACTTGAAACTGAACACTCTCATTTTCACACCTATTGATCAAACTTCCCTGCTACTTTCTTACTTTAAAACACGCTCATCGGTCTATTTACTTGTTTGCAATAAAACGGCTTATAATATCACTTGAGAAAAAATTTCTATGTTAAACTAAAGTTAAAACGTACGGATTTGAAGTTACAAAAGTAAATATCTGTTCATAACTAAGATAGATAGGTACGAAAAGCTTAAAACATTGAAGTACTGTGGCTTACGGGTTTTTATTAAATTTTTCTGCTATTGACGCCATTTCTAAATAGTGCAATTGACTGTACACATGTCAACTGCTGAACGTTCAAAGAATACGAAATTTGCCGATTAAACATTCATGTAAATCATAATTCGAGAACCGTTGCAATTGAATCTTGTACGTGGGTCTTAATTAAAATGCAAAATTGTAATTTGGGTAATTTAGTTATTGCACGTAATCATAACAACTGAGGTAGCGATTTTTTGAATGTAATGTGTTGCTAATTTTTATGTGGCATTTTTCCCAAAATATTTTCTAAGGGAGGTAAGACTCATGTGACCAGTTATAAATGCATGACTAGAACGAACCAATCAACGACGGTGTTGTTAAGCTGTGTAATTATTGTAGAAGACAAAGACCAACGCTTAAACAACGAAGATAGTAGATGATCAGGATGCGCCCCGTTAATATATTGAGTTCAGTTATTGGAGCCTCTAAGTGAGATTTGTTTATATTTAATAAATTGTAAACAACCTTGAAGAAAATTTGCAATGTTTAATGCGACGAAATATTCCTTGGCTTTGATGTAGAGTGAATTTGGACGTCGAAAGTGGTAAATTCTAGCCAAACGTGAAAGCATTTTAAGGTGGTTCTACATGATCTGTCAAATTTTCAAACTTGACTATGACAGATTCAATTTGCAACGAAATAGGTGGATAGTTGCACGTGGAAGATTGCTCTTTGTTCATTTATCTTTTCTAAGACACTATTTCTTACTGTAAACTACTTCTCACTGTAAAGTTTTTCATAAGGCGAGGAATGTACTTTGATCGACTTGAGTGGTAACGGTGGTATTGGCACTATTTCCCAGTGAAAAGCGAAAGTAAGGATGCGGCAACATCGCCGGTCGCCAGTCATCCAGCGTTCGTCATGCGAAAATTTCGACGCTGACTGTACATTCAGCGTCGTTACTTCGGAATGAATCACAATCAAGAAAAATCAATAAATTTTAAAACATTTTATCGTGCCGCTTCCTAGAGCTGAGGCTCAGGCGAGAAGGAGGAACGCTCGGCGAGGATTACGCCGGATCAGGATAATACCTTGCAGACGGTGAAAATGAGAAATATGGGAGAGGGATTATGAATTACAATTAACGAAGGATGAAAAGGCGGAGATACGAACCCGTGACCGGCGATTGGCGATTTTTATTGGACGGGATTTACGGTAGAAGCGCACTTCGCAAAATTTCATGAAAGATACATGACTTCTAAGGTTTCCAAATGTGACATTTTGTTGAAACTACCCTTTAGGTAGAAATCAATTGAGACATCCATTGTTGGTATTAATGCCAGTACCATAGAACTCACGATGAATCTCCTAATGAACCATTCGTTTTCAATTGTGCTCTTTACATTTCATTAACCTGCCTCTTATTAACAATTTCAACACTGATCTCTCGTTTGACCAATCAAATCTAAAACTGACACTATTGCTCAGTAACTAAACCCAGTTTAGTTAAGCCAAACTGAGTCTAAGAGTCCAAGTCCAGATCAAATAAAATCCACTGATTTCAATGATTTTACTTTCTGGCACCCTGGATAAGCAGACGTTAAACTGTTTGATGCAATGCGCGTAAACTTTAGTTTCAAAAGCGTAGCAGGGCGGAAGTAGGGGCGTCATGGTAACAGCTGGAGTGGAAAATCTAGCTTTCATTGAAAACAAGGTGGGGGCCATAAGAAGTATCCGCAAATCTGGCTAGAAATGTTTGTAGCATAGTCAGTAGATCGTTGGAGCTAGAAAACTGTAAATGATTTCAAGCAAACAATGGCCCATTCATACTGCGCTCAAACAGAGATATTGACGTTATGTAGAATAGAAACAATAATGTGAAGGTATTAGTTCGGAAACGTGGAAAATATATGCTCTAGCAAATGGGGCAAGATTCTCCTGCGCACTTACAAGTAGGTTTGGTACAATCGGTAGAGGTCTGACATGTGCAGGATCTGCTGCATATATCCACAGTACAAAATATGGTTTCTTTGAAGCTTTACTATTACGAATTTCACAATCATATCAACCTGTAAAGGAAACCTGTTAACATTTAGAGTAAATCCATGCAGCCTAATGCTAATTACCATGAAATGTTGGCGTTTTTTGAAGGAGCCGGAAAAGACTTAATGTGGTCACACGTATTAATCGTGGAGTCAAAATAATTTTGAGCTTCTTAGGACGTTGATTTAAAAAAAAATAACATAGGAAATTTGGTTAACAGGAATTTTTTCAGAGAATAATTAATACATGGTCTAATGTCCTCCTTGTCTTCCACAGATTCCTACTGTAGCAAAATAATATCTCTGGAGCAATGAGATATTGAGGTTTAAAAAATAACTTATGCCTGTCACCTTTAGTCCATTATGAAATATGTCAAAATTTGCCAGAACTATTTTAGTTTCAATCTAACTTGCAAGTATAATTTAAAAAAGTGAAATAATTTTATCTACTACATCATAGAGGATGATTTTGAATTTTTATGATAAAAGTAAAAGCTTGTAAATCAAGAGTCAGATTAATGCGTTACAAGTAAATTGAAAATAAACTAGATTTGATTTATAAATTATTCATCCATGAAACATAAACACAGTAAAAAAAGTGCCAAAACCATTTTTTTTGGCCTGGGATGACGTGGCTTTTTTGCACTTGTCACCATTCTGATGCATTGGCAATTTCTCAATTGTTCGAAGAAAAGCTCAAACCAATAGCTTCTGCTTGCGTTTTGTACAAAGATTGACGAAAGTGGGGGACGTAGACAAACATCCTTATTATTTATAATAAGCACGTTTTTATAGGAACGTAGCATGTATGAGCGTAGCATGTTTAGCAACGTAGCAATATTTGCTTAATTGCGATGAAATTCATGAATGTTGAGAACTTAGAATTCAATAAATCGTTTTCTGAAGGGGGGTTTGTACGATTTCGTGAATTTAAAACGGATGAAACCCAAAAACGAAACCACGGCAGACAATCCAAACCGTTTCCCCAATTTCGTAAATCGACAGCATCCTTCCTGTCCCTCTCCCACCTTTACCCGCCTCCCTGCGAATACTACGGAATTTTATTAAATTTTAATCCAACGGATGGCATTTTCACTCGCAGCGGCGTGTTGGCGGGAAGGGGAGGGAGAGCAAAAAATGTGTGCGCTCATATACACATACACGCACATAAAAACGTTGATTTCGAAATGTCACCGGCCCTATAACGGTTGCAAATAAGGACGAAACGAAGGGAAAGTGAATACAGAGGAAAGTAAACTGGGGCGCATGCGTCGCGACTTGGTCGATCCCAGGACGCCGGCCGGCGGCGTTGCCTTTCACCCCGGGGATTCCCCCAATTAGGGGACGAGACGAAAGAAGCGAGATTTACCAAAAAATGAAAAAAATCCATGCAAAGTATCCTTAAAGGTTATATCAAAAAACAAATTAGTCATTTCTATCATTATTCACGTTATAACTTATTTCCCCAATACGTGAAATGCTACTTAAACAAGTTTTAAAGTTTATAGCGATCAGTAAATTTTATTCCAGTACATTCTATCCGATTCTGCAATTGATTTTTGATTATCTATCCAGCCTTTGCGTGTTAAGCCATCATATTTATTTTTCGCTTCTGGGATATTTTTACTAATACAATCGTGTTTTTTAATAATTAGATTATGGTCGTCGGACAAGGGATTAGTTGAGTAAATGCTACCAGAGGAATTATATTTAGTGATAATTTTGAGTTTAACCGAAAAATGCCCTTGTTTGATTCTAATGATTTGAGGAAATTGGAACGTTAGATACGTCCAAGGTAAAAACACCACAACAGAAATTAATAAAATTTTCTTTGATTACACTTTTTGATGTAAAATCGTAAACAACATCTTACTTAAACACAGAGGTGATGGCATGCAACATCAAGAAATTTTAAATTAAAAATAAATTTCAATGCTAAAATTTGTTTTTGTATGTTAAAGATACTCACAAACAAAGCAAAGACGCAAGGATCAGCCGTTAAATATTCATATTTAATGCTATTTTTTGTGTTTTGTTGTCTATGTATCATTTACACTAACATAATAAGAAATTTGTGACTGCAGTTTAATTTGGATTTGTTCACTAATTACAATATTTGTAACTTACCAGCTCATAGATTGTTTCATAAATCACCACGACATTTATGAAAATAATTGGATTCGAATAACGCTTTAAGCCTTCTGTTAACCAAAGGTGAAGGTTTTTTGACATAAATTGAGTAGTTCCGGTAATTAATTATGGATTTAAAAACCGTTTTACTTTCGAGACGATTATAGTAAAACTAACAAGTATTGTTTCAACCCGGTGAATAATGCAATAAAAATGTGGAGCCTGAATCATTATAATATTTTTAGGCTTGTAAGAAAAATTTCATTTACGTCGATTAAAACTTGCAGTTGTCAGTGTGATGAAGAAGTAATATCAAAGAATATTTACCTTGGATTGGTTAGCAATTACACTGGTACGCGTGGTTTACATATCAATGTGTTGATGATTTTATTGGTGCCGCACACTTGAAATAAATCCATCATTTCGAATAAAAATTTAGTAGGTAAAGCCTCGAGAAACATTAATGAACGTACCAACTTAAATCAGTTTTAATATTTCTTTAGATTCAACTAAGATGTAAAGATGTTGAATAAGCCAAGAAATAGGCTTGTAAATTGAATGACTGCCAACTTTTTTAATGTATTTACTTAACTATTGTAGTGCTTTTTATTAAATTACGTGTTTACTTTAAAACTTTTAAAGCAAAAGTACCAATATTACATAGTCGTTACTAAAACTTTGAAGAGAGCATGTACAACTAGCGTTGAATAAGCTAATTAATGTGTAGTATCGCGTTATTATTATACAATTTAATCCTATGTAGTTAGATAGGACGTAATATGTTTTGGTGCAAACCCGCCATTTCTTCTTTACCCCCCGTTGAATGATCTTGCTTGTATAACAACGATTTAATATTGGCACATGCCCAAGTCTAGATTAAATAAGAGTAAATAATCAAAAACTGCATGCATTTATTTGATTCAAAGTGCTTGTTTACGCCGGTCAATATTTCGTTAAGCGTAAACAGTTTGTTTTTGACATTCCAAATAACGTTTGTGACGTAAAAAGTTCTACTAAAAACAAAGTTAAGGATATTTTTTGTTTACGTGAATTATTGATGATGTATTGTACGTAAATTACAATCTGAAGAAGTAAATACATAGGTGGCTAATAAGTGCATAATGCACTTAAGTGTTGTGTTAAATTGGGTGTTGTATTGGTACTGGAAACAGAGGAAGTGTTATGGAAATTAAAGTTTCTTGAAGCTCAATAGTGTCTTGTTATACTCAGATCAGACCTGTTAAGGACCTACACTGTATAAAGCTTGTGTTCTAGATGGAATTAAAGTTAATGTTTTTGTTACATCGATATAAACAAACCGCTCGAATATCCTCAAAAAGCCAACGCGCCTCCTGGAAAATCCCGAAAGCACAAACGGGAGCATCCCGGGGGACAACGAAAACACACCGCCAAGTAAGTTTTAAAATAAAAATTCAAAAATAATAAGAACTGACCATGTGTAAATAAAAAAAGTGTCCGATCTCACACACACACACAACCGTCACGCACTTTACTTTCAACTGAAGAACGCACTTTTCGAAGCTTTGGTGAAACCGCGCCGCTTCACATCTGTCGTGCTCGGCGGCCAATCGGAAAGCTCCCTTCGGACTCGGTTCGGCGTTCCTCGGCGACGATTCGCCGATTCGCGAAAGCTGTTTTTCTGCCGCCGCCGCCAACTTCGATCTTATACTATAAACCAGAGGGAGAAAGGGAAAGGGCGAGAGATGAGGAGGAGAGGGAGAGTGAGAAATGCGAGGGAGAGAGCGAGGCGAGGAGAGAAAGAGAGGACGAAGAACTTTTTGCAGATGTCTAGCAAACACACGCGATTCGAATGGCACGTATATACGCGGGAGGATTTTCGGAGCTTTTCTCTGATCGTAAAGCTCTCGGCGGGCTCCGGACGTTGATTGGTCGCGATCGCGCCAAAGGTAACCCGCGTTTCTTCGAATAGCGCGATTTTTCTCATCTATCATTCTGGATCCGACAAACGATTGTAATGAACAATCAATATTTTCCCTTAAAACGATTCCCCAATGTTATTGTCACATATTTTTCCAACACACTCTCTTTATTTCTATGTCCCGTGATCAATCCAACGTACCAAATGATTCCACTATCGTAATATTACTTCCCTATCGATCGAACCGAATGACATCAGATCACAACAACATAACATTCAATTTAAAATTAAAGGACAAAAACTACAGACCAATAAAACTATACCAATATAAATCAATTGATTACCTGAAATTTGTACAATATTTTGCAGAAAAAATTTCCCTGATAGCATTTCTACATTTCGTAAATTGGCTACAGTAATCTTGTATTGCGAAGTTAAATGTGAGTATATAAACCAATCAAATGCGAGGGAAATCTATGGGTAACGGAGGAGGTGTTGGAATTGATAAAAAAGAAAAATCATCTTTATAAAAAAAAAACATTAAACCTTGAGTACAAAAAACTGAGGAATAAAATAGAAAATAAATTTTTGAAGAAACAATGGACAAAAACAGTTAATAATGTAAAAAATCAATGGTGTTTTATTATTAGTTTTTAAAAAATCGAACTAAGGCTAATAATATAGATAATTAACTATAAACAATACTCTTACATCAAATGCAAAAGAGATGGTTGAAAGCTTAAATATTTCTCGAGTTTAGGGTCTACTACTAGGAATGAGATAGAAAGGGGAATTATAAATAATATTAAAATGAATTTAAAGTTTGAAGGAATTAACTGCCAAGAAAGCGTCTTTCTCGAGGCTCTATCCTTAAAAGAGCTACAGGAAATATTGATAGATCTAAATAAAAATTCAGCTGCTGGGGGTGACAATATATTAGTTATGGAAATTTTTCAAATTCAACATAGTATAACGCCAGCACTTGTCAGAATAATAAATAATGTAGTTGATACTGGTTAGTGCCCTGATGAACTAAAAGTCGAAAGGGTTATAACTATATTAAAAGGTGAGGATAAATATATATTTGCAAAGTACACGCCAATCGCAGTATTACGTATTTTTTCTAAAATTGTTGAGTCTGTTATAAAAAAAAACGTATAATGTCCTTTATCGAGAGATATATCAACGTCGATGAATATCAGTATGGATTTATGAAAAATATTAGCACGCTTAGTGCTGTTACAGATCTAATAAACTAAATATCAATATCCATGTAGTCCAGTTTATAGAGTTTTTTTGGTAGATAAAATTTAACAACAGACGTACTAAAACACTTTGTTTAAAATGGATCAAAGATTGTAAAACCCCAAAATCTAGAGAAATCTGAGCTTCTGCGTGGGTCGTTTTTCCGTTTTTCCACCATAGCGTGAATATTACTGACGGAAATGCAATACGTTGTGGAGGCGATTTGTAGAGAATTAAATGACCTTCAAAATGAGCGTTTCCAAAAGGTGATCAGAGCATTTTTCACCGAGAAAACTTGGAAAAACCGTTAAAATCGACCTTTTTTCAAAAACTCACAGCTTTAAGATGTTTTGTTTAAAAGTTTAAAGCTGAAGCCATTTTACGTAAAATTCAAAATCGCTTAAATCATCTTTACAAACTAAAGGAAACTTCATTATAAATTAGACGATTTGAAAATGCAAATAAAGCAATGATTGCAGCGATTTTTGCCAAAAAGATTTCACCCATTTTGAACAGTAACTTTACAATGTTGACAACTATAAAAATCAAGGATTACGTTTTCCACTTTGGCAAAGGTTGGTATCATATGTAATTTTCCAAAATTCCATAGGTTGGTTTAACTTATGAGTTAATCCGAAGTTGGGAACTTCATATTTTGAGGTCATTCTTTATACTTATATTTCTGATACAAGAAAATATTGTGGATATCTTGAGTGTTTGGGTATTGGTAGAACTTCAAAAATAACTGAATTTTACAACTATATATGAGAATATAACATATCCGGAGCACTGTTTCCTCCATATTTATTGGTCAAATTTACATATTCCACTACCGCTAAATCATGTAAATCATTTCATTATTATTGAAAGTGAATTTGAATTATTCAGAGCTAATCTATCCAACCTAGAAGTCGACGAAGAAAACAAAAACCATTACTGATAAGAAATTGTATGTATGTAACTGTCACATTTTCTTATTCAAGTCTGTAGTCTTTTCCCTGAATCTTCCCGTGAGTATATCTTAAACTGTATATTTATAGTCGAACATAACTGTGTTTCTGTCCTTAATATTCGGTACTTTTTACAAAGTAATTGTATTTCAAATACATTTTACAAATACAATTTAGGTTTTGAAATAAGAATTTTATAATCACCCAACATAGCCTGTCTCATGATACAATTCAAGTTCTAGGACACGATGTACTTAGCTTCTATTAGAGTAGAAGTGTGATTTTAACCAGGCAATTTAGGAAGGAATGAAGAGGTGACTCAAATTATGTTGAGAAAAATTTTTGAAAAATGTTGGGAAATCTCTTTAGAAGCACTTCCTTAGAGTTTCTACAACAATTAAAATCTGCAGAAAATATTGAGAAATTCTGCAAGTTCAAAGAGTGCTATATACATTTCAGTAATAATGTCAGTTGGGAAATTTCAGAAGTAGTTTACAGTTTATTTAACTTTTAAGGATGTCCAGAAATTTTTATCGAATCTTGAAATGTTTTTAGAAAATTGAGGGATGCTTAAAGAAATATCCTGAGAAATGATGGCAGGAAGGAACTTTTAGAAAATTATTCAACGTGTGACTCCCGTGATCATTCTTGCCTCGTGGTTTTATGTTGATTCTTGAGAACCATCTGAATAATAATAGTTTAATAGACTCAAAGTATTTGTATTTAAAATAGTATATGACATTATTATGCAGTTAACTAAGACGCAAATAAGGAAAAGCAATGAAACATTACAAGTACGTAGTGAGTTGTTGTTGAATGGAAGCAAGGCGACGAAGCTTCTCATCTTGCCTGTCCTCGTCAGGCCCTTAAGTACGCTTTTAGGTTATGTTAGAGCTAGATGAATACTGTTCAGTAAAAACTGAATCTACATGCACCATTTTCCTGCTAGTAAGACATAATATTCAGTGGTTTACATACCATTTGAACAATTATGAATGAACATTACATATTAGAGCTTTAAAAGTGGCAAAGTATTGCAAATCAATTAAAAAATAGCACTCAGAGGATCTGGCGTGGGAATTAAGTCAGGAGATGTCAAGACAATGGGTGCCATCTCCTGACGAGGTTTACGTAGTTTACCACAAATTGCAATCTAACTATGATATATACCCCTTCCCTGTCTTATCCCTCCACCCCATATCTCCCGCCTTCCTCTATATGGATCCAAATCAGCCCTTGTATATTTATAAATAAAAAAAAAACTTTTGGGCGATTCCGTCGGTATTGAAAAGCCTATGTATGACCTCAAGTTTCTTTATTCATATGAAACAATTCAAATTTATGCTCATTGTAATAATAATAAATATAGAAAGAATGCTACGGATTGAGGTACCTTACAATTTAACAGCGAACAAAAAAAGACAACACGGCACGAACATCGCCAAAAAATGACGAATGCTGCACTCCACTACATTGCCCGTGGCTGGGGTAGTCGAATCGTCACCCGCTGCAGCGGTGGTAGAAGCACCAGCACCGTCGGCAGCAGAAGGGGACGCTGCTGGCGCATCATCTGCGCTGACGGTCCCGATAAGCAGCAACAGGCCTATCATAGCCAGCAATAACAGAGTGCTCTTCGCCATCTTGCTCGTCTGTAATAATAAAATTTGGATCAGTTTTGGTATTCGGCTCACCTCGTGAAAGATCTTCTACAGTCAAACTTCAAACATTTCCAAAATTTTCTAAAGGAATACCACGCTGAATCCGCTCTTCTCCCGGTCCCTATATTACAGTCGAGGATCTGCTTCAATCGGGGCCCATCCGACCCTTTCCAGTTGGAGTCGAAAAGTAACAAACGATGAGGACAAAAGCGAATTCACGTTTCCCACGTTAGACAGCCCCCAATCGAAGCGATTAATACTATCAAATGAATTTTTCTTACCTTCGGAATGTATATTTTCGACGAATTTAAATCACAATTTGACTCTTTGCGCCGCGAAAAATAACAGCTTATTGTGGAATTACCTTGGCGATCAAAACAAAACAACCGGAACAAAATATGCCACGGAATGGCGTTCTCGAAAAATATCAAATAGGTACATATACGGTAAAGCGCGAAAGTCGAAACCAATGTTTCTAGCAAAATTATTTTAGAAATAAACTGTATTTCACAATTTCATTAATAAAATTAAAAATTCTCTTTTGATCATTTCAACTACGGAGATTGCTGTTTAGGAAGTACCTACCAATTTTCTATCAGTACATTTGACTTCCATCAAGCAACATCGATTTAACTTTGAGATACCATTTACTGCGGTATAATTCACCTCTTCATAGCAATTGTACTACTATTTACAAAATAAACTTGATGAACCAAATTGATACTTGTTCAATAGTTTAAATAGTACCTCCATTCAGATTAACGTAGTATTAATTATTTTGCCACAAAATTCGCCTGTAACCTGTATCTTGTTCTTGTACAGTTGAAATGTTTGACGCGAGTAAATATACCTCGGTTAAGTTTTAATCGGCCCACGGTGATTTAACGGACCCGTTCTAAGATATAACAAACGGGCTTATCGTTTGTTTATCCAGGCAACGCAAAAAATAACAATCTTAACCAGATTATTTCAGACAGTTGTCACAGCGAATTTATAGATTGTCGACGTCTAGTGTTAAAAATCCAATAAGTTTTCGCTTGGCCATTATTTTTAAACGTTTCAATAGAGGTAAGTAATTTTTGAGCAATTCAGGTTTTTTCTTATCAATATTTAAAAGCAATAACAGGTTTCTTCCAAAAATGTTCGTTTTTACTCTAGTTCTTCTTTGACATATTCCTTTATCTTCACGATTTGGTTTGTTTTTAATTTTTTACCTCTTCAGATTACTTATTCAGTTCGCCTTGTCTTCATTAAGTTTAGGAAGTTCGTTTAAAGATGACTACAAAAGAATGTTGTATTTAATCACTTTATTTTAGATACACGATATGAAGCACGGCTATTCTCTTTTGGTGATAATCTCCATTGCATTAACAGTTTTTGTAAAGGGTGATGGTGAACCTGCTGCAGCGTCTACGGAAGCCCCCCCAGCGGGCGGGGGAGGTGGTGGTGGAGGAGGAGGGGGAGGAGGAGGTGGTGGTGGTAAGTATGAAAGTTTATGCATTTTCGATAACGTTTTCTTTCAAATAACAAAATTTGACAATATTGTAATTATGACCATTTTAGGAGCGGCAGGCGAGGGAAGTACGGACTGGTTTGTTTTTGAGTTTGACAATGCTGAAACCTCAACATTTTCCTTCAAATACACCCTTTTCACCGTCCTCTTGTTAATTAGGTATTGGGCCAGAGGTATATAAGCGAAGCAATGCGTTTAATATTTACTGGTTATAAAATTACGTGAATAAATTTTCATCAGTTAATTTAAAGTTCCTTTTTTTTACAGTTCACTACAGACTAGTTTTCACTTTTCCAGATGGTAAAAACAATTAGTTTTACTTTTTGCTTGAACGAAATTAGTTTATGCTAACGTATTGGCGTTGGTATTAATAATGATCAAAATAAATATTGGTTATATGTAATAGTTATTATGTAACCAATGTTTAATACACAACTTTTTGTAGCAAACCTGGCTCACATCTGTAGAAATAATGGACAATTCCGTCAACATAAGTATCATTAAATTACCAGTTACTGAATGACAAAAATACATTGTACCAAAATTTAAAACGGACAATATGGAAAAGTACATTTATTTCAAATTGGCGAATACACATTTATTTGTTAATAGTTGTTTACTTAAAATAGCAAAACCCATATCTAACCCTCTCCAATATCAACTTTCATCTTCTTACAATCACTACCTTCTTCTTCTTGCTTCGTCTCATCTACATCATCCTTAAATATAATGTTCTTGAATTTCGCGTATTTTTCCGGATCGGCCAGAAGGCTACTACTCCTTAGACTAGTATCTTGAGTATGTTTCGATTCTTCACCAACAGTCTCCGTTTTTTGTTTCTGATTAGTTTCATGATAATTATTTAATTTCGCTTGAGCGCTACTTGATGTATTAGTCTTGAGGAGCTCTCTGAGAAGCATCGTTGCATATGAAGACGGAGGCAGATTGAACACTAGGATTAAGGCCTTATATTCACCATCTGCAAAGTAAAAAGTTACAGAAGTGAAGCATAGAAGTTCAGCATTTTTAAAGTGGTTTCAGTTTGAAACATACATGCATGTCTAAAGTACAAGTATTAATGTCAAAGTTGATCCAAAATCATTTGTGGTTACTGTTTTTAAAGAAGATCTAATCGAGCTATTCTCTAAACAAAATCGTTTTTATCACCTTCGGCACTCTGGGGTTCGGCGACTCCTTTCATTTCCTCAAAATCGGAAAGTATCAAAGTGTCAGTAGGGTTCTTATAAAAGATTGTTTTCCAGGAGGTAATATCTGCTTTACAAAGTATACATCTGTAATTACCCTTTACCGAGTAGGCCCTAAAAACGAATATTACAAATATATACCAACTACATGTTGATTAAACACACTTCACTTTTTGTCTTGTCATTTCCAAAGTAAGTCCAAATTCCTCCAAGCTTTCCTTATAATATTGCTTTAAATTGTCGGGATAAATTACATTGAAACCAGGTAGAGGCAGGACAACATCATATATACTGTATTTAGGTAGGTCGTCCTCTGTCAAAATTTTAATATTGGTTTTGTCATCAACATCTAAAAGAAGTTTAATTAAACGAGCCTTCAAACTTTTTATCTGGATAATTACTTTCAACACTTTGGTCTTCAGAATCTTCAATGGTAACGCTGTTATCTGACAAGGTCTTGTCTTCCACAACAAAATCTCCTGCGACGGGAACAGTACCAAATAACTGTAACCTTTTCGATACCATTCGGTTCCATATTAAACTTTGAAAGCCATGGATGTATAGCAGCCTCATATTTTTCGGTATCTAAAAATAAAAAGATATAATCGGCATTCTTGTCATCAGTTAAAATAACAATATGGATTATTGCCCAACAGATAATTCCAATTAAAGTACAATATAATCGCCTAAAATTTATGTGGTAGAGTTAATACACATGGTAATATGAAAGTTACTGTTTATATGAATTACCCCTGTTGTAGACTTATATATAGCATATTTAAATGTGGTACTACTGCAATGAAAATAAATGAATTAAGATGGTTGAGACTTGGAGACTTTTTTAAAAATCACCACAAGTCCAACAATTTTTCATAACTTATCTACCTCTACTCCCTCTTACCTTTAAGGTAAGGCAAAATGAATTTCAGGGGAATGACCATTAGATAATCATTAGAAACCCAAATGCTCTTTCGTCATACTTTTGTCATATTTGGTTTCAAAAAAGTTTACATACTATGCCGGAATTCAATACTGCTGGAATTTGAAATACAAACTGTTCATTATTTTAAAAAATATACAAGGCCTATCTCATTAATATCTGGAGGAGTACTTTGTAATATGATCACAACCTTAACAAACGCTAAATTAAATTCAATCTAATTTGAATTAATTAACAAATTTACGAATTTATGAATCGGTTAAGTAAGAATAGCTCAGCTAGATTTCGCCTCCCCAAATTTTAAATCTGTATTGTTATATTTATGGAGGGAAATAAAGACGATTTATTATTATTATAACTATTAATTACAAGCAGGTTGTTTTGGAGAGAATAGTAATTAGTAATATCATTAATATGCAAAAAGATTCAAGTCATCTGCAAAGACTAAATTTAAACTTAAACTCTGGTATAAGTATGACATCAGTTTGCTCAACTGACTGCTAACACCAAGTTGTTTTAAGCTTTTCTATAATCTTGCTAATATTTGGCTAATATTATTGAAGGTTTTTGGAAAGTTAGTGTGTAATACATCCACCTGTCGGCCATCTATCGTCTAAGACGCCCAATATTATGTAATTTCAATTAAGTTGAATATGGCAGAATGCTTTCTCATGAATCCAAGCTGACAATTAAATACAAGTTGACTGGTTTGTGGATATGTTAAGGTATATGTTAACATCTCAAAAACCTTGAATGATATATGTCAATATCTGGACTGTAGGAATAGCAATAGGAAAAGTTAAATCAGATTTGTGTTGCTAACTTACACTCTCCAGCGCAGTCACGTAGTCATTTTCTTTGCATTTCGCTAGTCCTTCAAGCAATCTCACTTCAACTTGTTTACCAATGTTCTTCACAACATCAAATGCTTTTTCCACATTTGCTGTTTCTTTATATATCTTTTTCGCTTGTGATACCAGCTGTGAAGGATCATCAGATTCTTTAGGTTTCAGAATAAGCTCGACAGCCTAAAAAGTGAAAAATGTACAAGATGAAAGTTAATTTGTGTGGTAAAAATATGTTATGGTAAATTAATAATTGTGATTATTGATGGTGTTACTTGATGTAATTTTAAAAAACGTTTAGATACCTCTTTCCAGTTGCCCAGCAATAACTGCCTTCCTATTTCAAAAGTCGGAGCTTCTTTGTCATTCCCAAACCTCTGTAGGCCAAAATAATTAATAAAGCCATTCTTCTTCAGTAGCTCTATGGACCCTTCTATTAAGTCATCACTGGCTAATACGTTCCTTAAGGCTACCCTAAACTTGTTCCCGCTAAGTTGTCCTAATTTAAGCATCTTATCTTTGAACGTCACGTTACCGACATTTAACCACTTCATACGATTTGGCTTTTTCATCAATTTCCATGGTTCCACTTGGCGGACGCACACCCACTGGGTGGTCTTTGCTCTTCGATCTTTCACCCCTGCATATGTAAAATTACTGGCGGAGACTCTGCTTGCATCGCTAATTTTCGTTATTGCTTCCATTGTGTCCATCCCTTCTTTATAAAGTATGAAGTGGACGTATTCCCCGATGCCTTTGGGCCATTGGAAGCGATTCCAATCTGCTTTGGCTGTAATAAAGGTCATATGTATTGTGAAATACAGAAACAAACTATTTTAAAATTTTATGAACTAGAAATTTTTTAAAACTGATGTGATAAACATGTACTCAATGTTAATGTGTGAACAGTGATGTAGTGACAAACGACATATATGAAGCAGAACATTAATGAGGGTTTCATAATCAGAGGGGTTCAGGGTATTGCTCGAGTTTGAAGGTATAACTGACGGTAAGCAACTACCTGTAGTGGGCCGTAGTCCCTGCTGTCTAATATTGAATTTATTTATTAATGACCTTATTTCAATTAAGTAAATAAGAAAAATTATTACATATATAAGTGAAAGATTAATATTATCTGTAATATCATATGAAATATTTAGTGTTGTTTATTAAGAAGTTGCACACTTACTTCCTTTGCTGTACTTCTTTATCTCAATGACTTTCTTTCCATCTTTCTCAACAGTATTAGCAACTACTTTCTTCCCAAAATAATTCTTTACAACAGTGTGGACGGAATACCTCCCATCTTTGTCTAGTTGCTCGGCGTCGACCAATACTGATTCGCCATCGCCCTCCGACTCGACCAATCTCTTGATACCTTCCCACTTCTCCTGTGGCAGGTATTCTGAAGGGCTCGCTTCCATCTTCTTGTAGTCGGCGAGCTTCGCCTCGAACGGGGGGATCTTGGTATCAGTTAGCCTGGCCACGTTCCCCTCCGGGTCGATCTCATTCACGTGAAAATCCGAGTATCTTGCCTTGATGATAGCCGAGAAGCCGTCAAACTGCTTGTTGAGGTACTCGGTGATACCGACGTCGGGCTCCGTCAGCTGGTCCTGGTGTCTGTATTCGCTGCTCTTAGGGCGCTTGTTCTTCCAGGAGGAGTTCTGGAATTTTCGTTTCCTAAAATTTCCACTCATTTTAGTGAATTGAAGCAAGTAATAACACCAGGCCGGAAAATAGAGGTTATGCTTTACGTTAAAAGTGAGGTTATGTTTTACGTTAAAAGTGAGGTTATGTTCACAGGACAAATGGTTATATCCACAAAACACAAGTATTCGTAATAGTATTAGTGTTCTGTTATGGAATAATTCATAAACGGTTAAACAGCAAATATTCCATTTTGATTTTTTCTGTGTAAAGCACAGGGGTACAGTGAAGGAGATAACCATACATTTAAATAGTTGGACTAGAAAAAAACTAAACCATTTGGAATCAAGAGACAACAGTTGTTAGACTTGAAATGCTGCCGAGAAGAAAACCCCTGGTACCTATTAACCGTAGCCCCCCTTTGGGGTAAGTGGATACGAATTGCGCAACTATAATCGTGAAACCTACTAAATCCTATTCAATTTTAGAGAGGTCCGACACTTTTACGCCCTCTCTTTTACAGAGCCCGACCCCAGGATACGTAGGTTATTTTACCGAAGATTAAAGAGGAAACGTAGCATTTCAAGTACGTACTTTACAAAGTACCATTTTTATATCCAACTGTCCATTATATCTTCCAGCAGAATACGAAAAGTTTATGAAACTAATGGCGCGAAAGTTACGTATGGTAAAGAACCGAAAAACGCATAACAGAACCGTGCAACAAATGCTAGACGAGGTACACCCATGAACCACTCTGTTTGTCCATTATAACCGTTTTTGTATCATAGATCATCCCCACCGAAGTATTTGGTAACACGAGCAATAGAAAAAGATTTTACAAAGTGGTGAACAGGATCCTGATACAGCCACGTGATGGCGATTTTATCCCCAACGGCTGTTTAAGCGAAGGTTACGACATGACAGCAATCAAGTGGTTGAAAAATGAAAAAGACCGTGAGAGCCGCTTAAGGGTTATGAACAAGAATATATTGCGGTACATCGTTAAACCCTTAATATTGCACTACTACTATCCATTTAAACACATCAAGACTTATCAATTAGAATTCGTTGAGAGGAAATTGTGGTACTCGTTCATGAAACGCTCCTACAACAATCTAATCAGATCTGGTCACATAAAGTTGCCAGATTATATTATGGCAAAGAAACATTCCAGGGGAAGACTGATGATTTTTCCGAAATCTGGATGGGAAGAGTTGGACTACCGACCTATAATATTTTTCACCAAAAATAAGTACAGTCGTTCCTGCTTGAGAGCGCTGTCAAAGAAGATATATGAATTAGCAGCAACATACAGCAACATCAGCACCTGTACATACAAAAAATGGGAAAATTACACCAGTACCACAATGGAAAAAGCTGTCTTTGGTATTAAATTAGATATCAAAGATGCTTTTGGTAATGTCAATGTCGAAACGGTATGCAAGCTAATCAATGAAAACAATATTTTCGACACCAACGACAAACAATTCTTCATTAAGTACATTACGAATCAGTATGTTTATTTCAACAAACGGGTATGCAAATGGAACCACGGGGTTCTCCAAGGCGATCCATTATCACCCTCGATCAATAACCTATACTTGAGTTACATGGAAAAACATTTTATACGGAAGGAAATCGAACTGAGCGAACGGAACTTCCTCTGCAGGCACGTCGATGATTACTTCTTCTGTTCCACCAACCGAGATGATGTGAAAAAGTTTGAAGAGATCATACGAAAAGTATTCATCGTCAACAATCAGAAAACGCAAAAAGTAATGGATCTTCACCAGCCAAGCGCTACAGTAACTTTCTGTGGTCAAAATTTCAATTTGAGAACGTTCGAAGTTTCGAGATCGTTCTATTTTAATGAAGAAATACCTATAAGGTATCTCTTCCGACTTAGGAATTTGAAGAGTTTCTTTGCGGTGAGATATAACAATCACAATTTGAAACAGTTCGAACTGAATACCACACTTAACTCAGAGCGCACCGTTCTGATAAACTTTTTTCGAGCCATGTTGTTTGTCGCTCTGAAATTTGACTATGTCATGAAAGCGAATGTACGTCACAATCCTCAGGCTGTTCGTCGATTGAGTAAAATCATTGAATCATTTAGCACTTATGCTTTGAAGAAAATTAAGAAATTTAAAGGGAAGAGGTACTCCGGGAACATAACGCCGTGTCTATTGAAACGTATTAGCTACAGGGCGTTTCATTTAGTTTTAAAAAGAAGTGGCAATTTTTATGAAGATATTATCAAATGGTTGAAAAAGAAATGCCGCGACCCACTCAATCTAAAGTGTTTAAATTTGGACCCGACTTACTTTTTATATCTCCCCACAGAATTTTTGAAAGTTAATCTGTCGTGGAAGTCTAAGATTTAGTTATAGTAAATTTGATTTGTACCTCAGAACTATGTTTATAATGAAGAGAAATAATTGATGATTTATTGAGATTGTAATTGAAATCTGGTACTGTCTGAGCAGGTTTTCTATGATGTGCAGACTCTTATTGGCAATTGTAATGATGGTGGTCAATTGTTGGTGTATGTTAACATATGAAGTTTAAACGCTTTGAGTAACTGCAAGGGTTTGTTAAGAGACTTATCATTCAAGCCATTAGTAATTGTATGCACGGAGACCTGGTGTTTGGAGTACTTACAATATTACGGGCTAAATGATTGTGAAATATTCTACAATGAAAGTAAAATAAATCCAGCTGACGGAGTTGTCATGTATATTAGCAACAATTTGAGTTATGTCAATATTGGTACTAAATGGGAATATAAGAATAAGTGGAAGGATATTGAGAATCTCTGCTCTATGCAAATGTCATGATCTGAAAAAAAAATTATTTGTTAAAAGGTAGCATGTTCGTTTAAAACATCACAAAATTGTAGAAATATTATATTATTGGTGATTTTAATATCGACCTGATTTGTATTGATTCTGTCAAACACAATTTTTTTAATGACTTACTGGAGAATGAATATTTACTTTGTTTTAAAGATGTGACAAGGGTCGCTCTGAATGCTGTAGGAGGACGTGAATAGACTTTTTTTTATTAGAAACAAGTGTTTTAATTTCAAAGTTTACAAGGTTTTCAGTTTTACAGATCCATTACCCTTCGTTTATTGACTTTCTTGAAAAATCAACAGAAAACACACTGAAAAAGAGGTCGTGCAAGCCACGAAAAAAGTGGGTATCTAAAGCTATAAAGACATCTTGTTTCAACCGAGCAAGCTGTTCTTGCTCAGAGATTTGTTTCGATTCACGTTTTACTTCGGCAAGGGGCGTTTCAACTCTACTTGGTTTCTTCGCGGTGCCTTTTTTTGCCATCTCGTCGGCTACCTCGTTGCCTTTTATTCCTGCATGTCTAGTAACCCATACGTGAGTAGATTATTCACAGGACGTCGCCATTTGTGTGTCGAAGTTTTCTGCTTTCAACAGCAATAGCGACATGTCTCAAACGATTCGTTTACAATATTGGGTAACTTATAGCAAATTCATAAACTCTCGTATTTGTCGTATGGCTAGGCTTTTAAGGTGATAACTGTGTGGATCTGAAGTGTTGAAAGATTCATTATTATGTAAAAACAGCTTTATTCGTAGCTATTATAAACACCACAAATATAAACATACAAATATAAATTTATACACATATATAAACATTGCTAACACTTAATATTTACACAACTGTATATAAAACATTAGTAGCGTTACAATATTTAATTTTTAGACCATTTTTCAGCTTATTTAGACAGATATTTTTTAGTTATAACTTGGTACTTGGTAGAATTAACTTGAAAAATAAGTTGTTTTAATTTTAATTATAGTTAGGTATTCTTTTTAACGTCATATTTTATACATTTTTCATAATATTGGAAGGCAAATTGTGGAATTCCATGGGAACAGTTACTGTTGAGAAATATATTTAATATTGGAATACCTTTAATGCAGATTTTAACTTAATAAATTCAAGATATTACATCATATTAAACAATGAGATTTCGTTATGAAAGTACAATTGAAACTTGTGAATGTAAGTGGAAGACCAAGCATGATCGTATTGATAAATCAAATCTCAAGCGAAATGTATTGTACTTTATTTGTACAATATCTCTGTACACATATCTTCAAATTTAGAATAAACCTGTTATGTATCGTTGCATTAAATGCAAACTCTTGCATTAAAGGTCCTTAAACAATTCATACATTTTTAGATTTAACATAGAATAAATCGAGTCAGTTAGTAATAGTATCATTAGGAAAGTGACTACCTCAAGAAATCAACACTAAAATTAAGAAACTGTGCACGTTTCTTTTTTGTCTCTGTACGGTACTTTCAAAATAGCCAATTTAAAAAAATACAACATTGAAGAAAATTGTATTTTGTATAAGAGACTTAAAGTAAGTAAAGTTTAAGATCGAAAATTTAAATGTAAAAAATGAACCTCTTTATTCTTATTGCACAAGTAAAAAATTAAAAAACAAAACATTCTCTAAACACCATAAATTAGCCATTTTCAAAGTGGTTCAAGAAATCGCAAATGTTTCGATTAGTCGTGTAATTTCGCACCGAAGGCACATATTTGACTTCTGTGTGGTCGTTCAATAATATTACAAACACTATAGCTGAAATAGAAAAATAAGGTAACCTTAACTATACACTTAGTTTCGAGATTTAAAAAATGATAAGTAAATAACAGTCCTTTGTTTTTCTCATAGTATGTAATATGTTACAGCATGCATAGCAATGAATAATATTCCTACTTCGTAAAAACGAAATGCGTTTTGGTGCAGTAACACATTCAATGTTTCTTATTCCTAATGGAGAATGATACATTGAGAAAGTAACAGTTTAGTAAAGAGAAGCGTTTTAAAATTAAATGTCAATGCTTTGAGTGAGGTAGATACGACGAAACCGCAGAAATAAGAAAAAGTGATCAAATTTTAACGTCCTAGCAATATTTGGGGTAAATTTTAAATGTCAGTATGAAATTTGTATCAATAAATGAATTCTAACATTGAGTATAATTAAAAGCTGGCACACGTAACTGTTTTACTAATTTTATTCACTTCTAAAATGATAAAAATCTTTTATGGTTATTAAATTTTTGTATATACTTTGTCAAATTTGGAGATAAAATCAACACGTTTGGTAGGCGATCCACAAGTTAAAAAGTGTGTTTAAAATTTGGTGGAAATAAAATATTTAGTTCGCGTTGAGTAGCTCTGTAGCGAATGATATGAAATTACTTGAAATTTTATTTTAATGGGTTATTTGCTCACGACAAGCACATTCATAATGGCATAACTAACTTTCCAGACATAAATTATTGATATATACGTATTTTTTAATATATGCTTGGGTCGTTTCCTATAAAAATGTAAAACTTTTTGATTGCGTCTGCGAGCTACTATACATAAATATTATTCGTTAAAAACTTAACCAACTTATACGTATTGACTTTCAATCTACAATAACATATCACTCCCGTTTCTAAAATTTCACAATCTAACATTTATCACATTCCTCTAACACCTTCAGTAACATTACCCATTAAAATATAACATGGCTACTGATAATACTGTTCGAATTTAGATCCAAATGAAAATACTTTCCACGTAGAGTTTTGATGAATTCAAATGAATAGGACATAAATAAAAGTCTTTGTCAGTCTTGGCTAATTTTTTAATTTGTTTTTTTTTTTGTAATAATTTATGCAAATATTCTTTGCTAATAACACAGTTGTAAATTTTTATTTATGTCCGTATTTGAAAGTAGAGAGAATTTAAACGACAAGAATATTGTTAAACGATTCTGTTTCGATAAAAATTACGTGGTAATTAGTACTTAACTTACGTATTGTGTAAAACTAACAATGATTCTTCTGTAAACAACTTACCAATATCAAATATCACTTAATAATATAGTTTTCTATAGTACCCCAGTCGCAATATCAATTCACAAGGATTTCACAAATCACTGAGTTCGATTTGAGGTAGGTATACAACATCAAAATTAAATTAAGTGATTAAAATGTTGAAATTATATTGTTCAATCCAGTTGGTAAATAGGAAGATATTTTTTCAAATCATAATTTTACGCAGACTTGATAAAACAAATACCTTCCCTGCTACCACGAATAGGAGTCGATTGTTTATTGAAATGATAAATATAAAGCAAGTTTAATGATGTGAGCACATAATGCTGTAACACAGCACTAGAGCAGTTATGCATGCCACACATTTTTCTAATATTTTCTTGACTAAAAGCATATTTAACTGACTCGAAGCGCATTTGTTATTTGAATCCTTTCCGACAAATGGTTTAGGTTTTGTAACGTAAAAGAAACTAAAGTCAAAGAAATAAACGTGTGGGGTAAAGAAAAAATCGATCGATCGATCACCAATAGTGCTCGCCTCGCCTTCAAACGATCCCAGCGATAAGTAGGTATCAAATAACCGTTCGAACATACAAGTAACAAGTAACAAAAAAATTACCCAACGGTTCGCCTCCCTCCGTCTTCCTTTCGCATTTTCTCTCTACTTCAATTTGTCGGTTTCGAATTTGACCTCTCGATTGGTCTTCTTCAGGGATCGCGACCGTTGCGGCGTCTCTGAGTGCACTTCTGGTATCCGGAGGCTGTTCGAGGAGTTCTGAGGGTTGAACGGGGATTTGAGAGGGAAGTGTTTCGCCACCAGCGGCACCCACGTTTGTTTCGGGTTCGGGTTGTGCTGCTGCTGCTGCATGTTGTGCTCCATCTTGTTGAAGGTGCCGACTGTAAAATTCAAGGGGCTCGACTAAACCAAAGGTAAGGGAAAGGGGGTTCTGAAAGGCAAATTGCTGTGGAAAGCTTATTATAACAGTTTCTCAAAGAAACCACGAAATGGGGTCTTAATTACCCTAAATCCTCGCGAATGAAGAGTGAAATAATATTTTGAAACACATGCTCTAACTAAATCGGTGTTATTTAAACACATAAGGGCGAACCACAATTATGTGGTTTTCAAAACGGAGCAGCCCTCAAAGATTATGAAGCATTTACCTCGTCCTCCCTAAATGAATCGTCATGAAATGTACTCACCGTCTGCGTTGACGAAGGTGTTCTTGTGGCTCTGCTTGTATGCCTGAGACCGCACCAGGCCCGTCGTGCCTGTGTTGACGGCGTCCATCGACATGCTTCGGTTGTGACTTTTCGCCCATATTTGATTCCTTTGGCCCCTCTGCCTTTCGTCACTCAATCCACTCAGGTGTTCGTTCAGTGCATACAACTTCTGTGTTATGTCTTTACCTGGAAACAGGAAGGTACCGTCAATGAGATCCAGAATCCGTTCAAAATCCGTTCAGCACTGTCATTCAAACGAGTTTATTGGCTGAGTAAGATGATCTCAATGGTAATAAGTTTCAGTATAAAGTGGTTTGTTTACAAAGATATCTTAAGTTGATTTCAGTTGAAGAATTGTTTCGATTTTTCCTTTTAAAATGGCTAAATGACCGATCTGCTACGTTCAATTTAAGAAAATCTGTTTGGATCTGCTGTTGCAGTAGGTCAGTTGGGTGATTCATGTCATTTGAAAGATAATAAGTTTCAATAGATGGTTTGTCTTTAAATTTGTTTAAAATGTTGTCTTTAAAAGATGTTTAAAATTAATTCAAAGCTGGTTATAACTTCCAAACATCAGGTGCCAAAGAAGATAGCTTGTTTTAATTGGCTCCAGCAAATAAAACCATCTTCGATATTTTAAACTGGCCACATGATAGACGGTAGGCTTATTTTTAGTAGCAATTCAAAACTGGTTTCCACCAATGGAGTGATTTCTTTCTATCGAGCAAGCCCAAGTTTAATTCCTCCTGTGTATGGACAATAACCATGCCAACAAAAATACCAACTTAGACCATTCATTACCCACCATTGACCGTTTTGTTATCTTCCTCGCTATTAAATTCCGCTCAGTGATATTTCCATTACCTATGATGGCATCAAAGACGACCTTCAGCATCGGTCTGTGCCTCAGCACCCTTTCGAGCTTCATCCTCGGCCAACACAAATAGACGCTGTCCTCTTCCGCGGTGATTGTCACTTGGAAAACGTCGTCTGATTGGTCGTGATTCGCCTCCCATTCGGGGGAATCGACGAAATGATGCACGGTGATGAAATGGAGGTGGGTATCGTCACAAGTCACTCTCAACCTGGGCACAGAAAAAATAATTAATGCGAAGTATTAAAAACTGTGGGGAACGATTAGTAAGTCATTCTGTACTGTCATTCGGTATCAGAAAAAAAAAATGCTGAAACATACTGCTACAACTAAAAAATACAAAAACGGGTCGATGACCACTATTACCCCGGTCATTTAGAGTAATAAAGGCAATGGCTGATAGCCCAGCACATGGAAAAACATAAAAATTATCGACTAATATTTAAGTGTACACCTTATAACAGCATGTACAAGGTATATAATTCATTAATCTCATTCATGAGAGGGATTGATTCATCAATTTCGAATAGCTCCGGGAAAACCACGCATTTTCCGACATTCGCGATTAATAATATCTCATTTTCCGACCGCGCCGTATTCATAGGGGACTGCTTAATTAATCCCGAGTAGCTCTGGGAAAACTGCGAATTTTCCGACTTTCGCAATTAATGATATCACATTTTCCGACCGCGCCGTACTCAGGTATCCTCCGTAGACCGAATAATTGAGATATAGTAAATCCGTCTCACATTAGTATCATTCACCAAGCCATGTAGATACTTAATATTAGAGTCTATATACAGAATAATAAGTAATTCCGATAACAGTATGCCATTTTTAGGGACTGTCGTGGTAATCTCCTGAGTATAAACTATCCGGAGCTTTAAGGGATTAAACCTTCGAAAATCTGGCGCCCGAGCATAAAGGTTCTATTTTATGAAACCCGACTACCGACCGAAGCGCCAAATGACGACATATAACTGTCCTTCCTTCACTTGTAGTAGTCTAGTCGTGGATTACTACCAACGACGACAAGCACGTTTTAATATTAAAGTCTGCAATCACCCTACTGGCCGTTATTGTCGTTTGTTCGTAGCACCTGTGTTTTAACTATACAATTTTTAATTTTTTAGTTTTTATTAGATTCTATCGTATTGCGTGTTCCTGGGCTAAACCCGTGTTACCTACACTATCTACTTTTTAAGCTTGCCGGTATTGGTTGTTGAACATAAATCAATAAACCGATAAATAAAACATAATTACTCACTGAATCGGGCACATGACATTCCTTCAATTTTCTTTCATGTACGCTCCCTTTGTCGCTTACAAAGTTCAATTATACCCGTTAAAACTATGCATCAGTTTTCTTTTCATCAACTCCCCCGTCGAAACTTCGTCGGAATGATTTCGACGCGTGATTACCTCGACTTGTTAAAATAATTTCATTAGACCGAAATCGACCTCGCAGGCAACCCTTCATTACCCCGTCTCTCTGCTTTTTCCTTCCCGCACACTGGCCCCCAAATTAGTCCGGAACAGCCGGAAGGAAAAGGCACATTCGTGAAACTATCGCTTTTTAACGGACGACTACTTTTTCGGTTTCGTTCATTTGCTTTGCAAATTTACTTCTCCGGAAGAAAAATTGTCCCGACGCGATCGATCAGGGCACAGTAATTTTCCAGCTCGGGTATGGCGTGGAATTGGAATTCCTTACGGCAACTTGGATGGTTTCTAAAATGAATTATATAGAAAAAACTAAGTATAAATGTGTTTACTGGATAAGTAAAGACTACTCACATTGTGTCTACCTTCCAAAAGAATCGCTCGTGAGAACTTCTTTATAAAGAAAATTTTTCTTTCAGTTACGGTGTGATCACCAGTAAATTTTTAATGCCTACGACCCTATTATGCTTGAATTTATTGTATGCTACATAACAATATTTTATCTATTCGTTGCGATGAGAGATTCCAAAGTTTACGTTTGCATCTGACACAATTTTCTCATTGTGGCAGTTTATTTAGTATTGTTTTGTTCAGTGTTAGTCATGCCTATTGATGAATTAAATGTCGTTTCAAAATCGATACTGGTTTAAACCATGTTTATATTAATAATTCGACTTAGATATTATTTATACTATGTACTTATAGTAGGGGCTGGAAAACGCATTTTTTAATATAGTGAGTGAGGATTTCTAAGATGCATAGGGAGAGCAATGGTTAGTGCGAGAGAAAACTGAAACGTAGGATTTTAAGTAAGAAGCAAGAAGCTTTTAAATATCCAGCTCGGCTAGGCTCGCATGTTCTCTTTTGTACTCACTATCGTTCTCCCTATGTATCTTAGAAATACTCACGCACTGTATAGCGTTTTAAACCGTTACAGTTGCAAACGTGAGCATAAAATATCTAATAGTCATTACGATGAAACAGTTTATATTCATAATTAATTTAAGTATTCAATTCAGATATTTCTCTGGGGAGCTTCCTTTCCTAGAGAACGAGCCCCCAGCTAGCGGATAGTGATGGCTCACCATTCGTCACGCAAGGCTTGGGGACATAGGCTTGAGGGAAATAAAATACCTCCCGGATTTGAAAATCATTTTCTACACGATACCAGGCTTCTTCAGGATTATATTTATTAACACACTTCCCGAATAACTAGACACTTTAAACTTAGCACTGTCATAGCTTAGGTCTCAAAGTAGCTCGAAAAAAATTAGAAACCTTGAATTTCACTTACCATGGGGATGGAAAAGTAACTGAATTTTATGCAGTAGTCACCAAATAGCAATACACTAGAAACTTCGTGTGGTTATAGTTTGGGCTCTCAGGTGATTCATAAAAATACGGTAATCTTAAATTTTACTTCTAAGAGGATGTAAAAGGCAGCAGGGTTTGGTCGACCACCTGGGCAAAGTCCACTTTATCGATTTGTGCAATAATAATCTTGTTACAACTAATTCTGTATCATTCTTTTCAGATTGGACTTGGATTAATGAGGCTGCTTCTACACGTCACTGTGGTAAGTCATTCTTGCCAACTTTGAAAACTAATTAATGATACTGGCGTGATGAATAATTTTCAGTACGAATTTCCTTTGAAACTTTCCAAAAGTGGCGTGGTTTTTTAAGTCAAGTAGGTCAAACTTTCAAGCGGAATTTCGACACTAACGGCACAAGTTTAAAATGAGTTAACTTTGCGATCGATGGACGAATCATCAAAATGTGCACAACAGTCCTTTTTTTTATCACCGGAGACTTCGGATCCAGTAATCAAATATACCGTAGCCGGATATAAACGAACGCCTTTTCTTTTGCCCGATTCGCTCAAGGAGAAAACGACGACGTGGCCCTCCAGGGCGCTCGGATAATCTTCCGCGGGGAAAGCGATATTGCAGGATCAGAAAGTAAATTTTCGCTTACCTTCCTTTGAGCAAAATCGATAGCCTTTCGTCCGCAGGGCTGACGTCTTCCACGGCGTAAATATCGCCCTCCTCCAAGTTCATCACTTTCGCCTCCCTGACCAACTCCTTGAAGTGCTTTTTACTCACTCGAAGCGGCTTGAAGACCTTAAGAGGAAAGAACGGGTTCAAAAAGTTGCTCGTTGTACATATTTTTATCAACTATTAGGTATAAAATTAGAAAGGAGGGTGGAACGTTATCGGGAACTCAATAAGCTAATTGATGGGTGGTTAGAATGAATAATAATTTAAAGCGGTAACAGCATTTTGAGTTAACTGAAAGTGTTCTTGGGGTTTAATTCAAATGCAATACTTTTTAAAGTTGAGGGAAGAAAATAACATTTCACACAACAATAACACATGGTGCATTTGCACGCCTGAAGCCCGAGCGGCTTCTCCTTGTGGAACAACAGCAGCGAAATCCAAACAACGAACAGCACACAGTGAAAACGCACAGGAAATTATCATAAATATGAATCACTTATGTCGCTACATTAACCAGATCTTACATCTTAATATCTTATTTAAACAAGCTTATGAATTTCAGTTAGATACAGAGAATGGAGGATCTGTATGTAGAACAACTAACCGAACTGAACTTGAGTTGCTTTCAGTTCCAAACTTGAACTAAATTCCAGTACGAATTGAGTGTAGAAAGGAATAGGAGTGAGTGGTGTTTATGAGTTTGTCCCTTAATTCTTTTTTATAAACTATATAGGTGCCAATTCCTTTGAATTCAACGTCTTTACAAAAGCAAATAATAGAAATTTGTCATCAGATAGTCTTTTTATCAACTCAAGTGCTTCCATTGTAAATCCGCCAACGGTTATGACCATTGTCACAACGTTATACTTCAAGCAGATCGTTAGCAGTTCTTTTATCAGAAAAATTCTTCCTTTCTCTCCTTTTCTTTTCTCAAGCCTGCGTGATGTTCGCTTATTTGAGGGTAAGTGTTGTGTTGGCCTTCGAGGACCGATCTCGTTATTTTCGAGACAGTAGAAATATTGTTACAGCCATGTTCCGAATTTATTCACATTATCGTATCATTTAGTTAAGCACATCTTCAGAATTGGTTCACGTGATTATTCCATTTAGTTAAGAGTCTCATCTGGGGGTTATTGTTCAATTTAGTTAATCGGATTTTCCACGTCACGTCACGTTTCCTGTTAGGACCGTATTTAAATTTACCACGTGAACTGGATCCTAATCTTTATTTCCTCGCCTCCGCCCATTGGACTGAATAGTTTTGAGGGTTTCAAAGCCATGGGCCGAGTACGAATTACCCAAAATACATCATGTAAAACAAAAAATGCTAAGTTGTCTAGCGGAATAAGCTGGAAAATTGTAAAAATCTTCATGATTACCTTCAAATACAACTCGGTAAGTTCCAGCGTAAGCGTCGGCGGTAAAAATCTCCAGGTCAAAAGGGCAGTGTGTCCGGCGTTCAAAACGACTATCACTAAGTTCCATAAAAGTATATCAGGGGCACATACTGCGACTCCACCCCATATCGTCAGGAAGAAGTAGCCGATTGATAAGAGAGCCCTGAAAACAAAACGGTTGTTTGAAAAGTAGTGGATTGAAGGGAATGTAATTGAATGTAGAAAACTAGGAACATTCACTTGCTTGAATGTAGAAAACTAGGAACATTCACTTGCTTGAATGTCTTCATATCCAAGTCAAAAAATAGTTGAAACCGTACCCTTTCTACATATCTCTCGAAAGTATTCGCGATGATTCCTTTATAAACGTTGCAAAACTAAAATATTAAAAATCAGCATATTTCAGCTAATGACGACGAGAGCAATTGAAGCAATAGAGCAATTTAAAATGATAAATGTGGATGATCACAGGGGTAAATATAAGTTCCTATAAACTGCTACATTATACATTTTTAATACGTAATACCAATACTTATGCTATCGTATAATTGAAATACTTAATGCAAAAGATTTTTATATACCCATCACTACATTGCCTTACGGATGGCGGTACGAAGAAAGGCGGCGGTATCCTTTTGGGCTTTGTGTTGCACGTTTTATTAACAATAGAAATACTAGAAAGTATAAAATACTTTCGGAAAAACAGGCGCATATGATGTTATCAAAAAATTTATAATAATCACGAACCTTTGACGAATAGGTAGAGATTTCGCCATTTTGTTACTTCGCGAACCTTGACACAGATGCCAAACTTTTTGATTACAAATTATATCTACATTATCAGTAGATTTTGATATAAAAGAATGTTCATACTACATCAACAAAATGCCAGTATCAAGCTGCTACTTCAGACCCGAAATGGTGAATATTGATGAATTGATTAAGGAATAGTCGAATCGAACATACTATGAGAAAAGTGATTCCAATGATTACATGTGATCCAAGTAATCCCGTTGCTTCAAAAAATGAAGATCGACAAACAGAATCGGAAATGGTAAATTTGAAATTAAATTAAGTTAAATAAATTTAAGGATATTTCCTAACTGAATCTGAAACTTTTACTAACTCAATTAGTAGGTGTTGTATTTGCCACAAGAAGAAAAAATTACCATCTTAAACAATTTACTTGGAAACCTTATGAAACCAAATAGTTTGTTATTCTAATTTTCAGTTTATACAAATCTGAACCTGTTGGCCAACTAGAGCTTGAAACTTGTTGTAAATTTATTTACGGGCCAGTGACACCCAGCTTAGTTTCTAAAACTCTAATAAATTTGTAATCGTGCTAAATTTATTTTCAGTCCAGGTACGCATTAAAGTGACTGCCCTTAAAATATTTCTACAAAAATTTATTATGAAAGAGGCAACAATGTAATTTACGCGACATGACAGTTAGTTAAGTGAATATTTCTCAATTTTCGCTGAATATTTGGGTCAGTCAAATGTAGGTATAAATACATCGCACCACAATCGCCGGAGAAACTTTTCATTATGAACATAATTCTATTTACCGGTGCCTCATTAGTATGGCCGTTTTAGAAAAGGACGAGGTAAGCTTTTAAATCCTCCTATGGCATAAAGCTGTAACTCTAAACAGTTTAAACTTGGAACTTTTTGTATTTTTCTGTCCGTTCCCTTTTTATCTCGTCACTAATTACATAAGGCAGATTACGTACGTCGGTTGACCAATCGAGAATGTCATACAGTGAATACAGTCGATTTAACCTCTAATAGAAAAAAGTCTTCTGAAGAGTTCTTTCGTTGAGAGCCCTCAAAAATATCAAAAGACTTAGCAACCTTCTTTTCATCCCCTCCAAATCCCCGTTCGATCTTCTCGAGATCAAACATTTCAATTAAACCTCGTCATTTTCCCAATACTCCAACGTATCGGAAACAAATCCTTTTCTTACAAAAACTGAAACATCCTACAAGTCCACGTTCATTATCCGAAATTGAACAGTTCCGAGGATCGTTTGTGTATGGGTTGAGACTACGTAGTATGAAAAGAGTGCGGTATAAGCCCGTATAACAGCGCTAATGAATTATTGAGAGCCGAAAAGTGGCGAGAGGGAGAGCGAGATGAGCTATAGAGAGAAATTGCGCCTCTAATTGAAAATGTTTAATTAGTTCTGCATCGTGTAGCGGAATAATTTGCTGAAACGTGAAATTCAGAGAGGGTAATTATTGTATTCGAGACTGGATTCGAATGTAATACAAAGCCCCGTCGCTGTGTATTAAATGCACACAAAACTCTATTATGGATTTAAACGGAAATTACCTATACTTGTGTACGTACAAAATTTTATTTACGTAATATAATTTTTTATTCGTTGTGGTGCAAATGTTTCAAACTCGAAACGACCCTCGTATAATGTAATTATCTACCTGATTCCGTCCGAAGTACATAAAGCTATTAACAATTTAAACCTTATAATTAAACCGCGATTTCCATAATAATCTATATCGGTAGTTACTCGGTTTTCTGGAATTAATTTTGTTAAATTGATATTGCAAAACGTGTAACATCTATGGTTAATTAATTTAATCAACATGAACAGGATGACCGTAATTTAAATTAAAATTTATACCGCGTTACCAGCACACTCTATTTGAAATTTATTTAAATATTTATACTTATATTCGATATGCCTCAAAATTATAAATAATTATATATATATATATATATATATATATATATATATATATATATATATATAATAAGATGTTTATAAATTTGCATTTAAGAAAGCTAATAATAAGCCTATGTGCTCAGAACAAATGTACATGTAATCAGAACGAGAAGAATGGGGTAAAATTTTGGTTTGCTTTAGTTACCAATAAGTACATTTTGGTGACTTTCAGCAATTTTCAAGCGAAAATTTGAGTAGTATATATTGCGTATAAGCCAACAATGTAGAGTTTCTCATTTTTTCCACATTTTTATTGATCATATTGGGTTTACCATTTTTTACATTGAAATTCTGAGCTGAAAGCGAGCTGGTACATTGTATAGGGTCATAACCGCCATTTTAGAAATTTTGAAAATTTGAAAAACTGGAGAGCCTCATAAACATCAGCTTCATTGTTGTTCTTGTGAATATAGTTCTTATAAAACACGTTGCTAATTACCCTTCTTAAAAGCCTGTTTGGTCTGAAAGCCTATGAACCGAGTCGTTAGTGCTTATTTATATACTTTCCGCAAGATCTACCAAATCTGTCACCAAGAATCTGCGCGTCTCGACGTGTCTAGTGCGATCATACGGCGCAGTTGAGAAGGCGCAGCATTATCGGTGCTCATTCGCAAGGATATTCTAGCCGGCGCGCGCCTTTATTTTCATACAATATTAAACAAAACCAAATTACACAAAAAAATTAGGTAATTTTAGTGGCTCGTTACGTTTTTGTTTAGTTGGACTAAATGTCTTGGTTAAATTAATTATAACGGTTTAATTAAAGCGCCAACGTCACGCCCTCGTCCTCATTGGTTGGTTAGGTTGTTCCCCCGCTTCTCTCTTCCCCCAGTGCTCCCATCCTTTATAGCTAAACACGATGCGCACAGATACCAATAGGAAAGGGGGGAAGAATAAGTAGGACATAAAAAGAATGAGACTTTCGCTTAAGGCTGAAGTAGAAGAAGACGCGTAACAGGCTTTGCAGAATCACCCACATCGCAAAAAACTACTCAAAGTTCTTTTTAAGAATAGGAATTGCGATTCCACAATTCTGCCAGAGGTTCCTTCACATCTTACCAGGCATCAACTACGAGTTGAACAAATAGAACAAAATACAGTGACATCAGAGTGCTGTTGAATCAAGGACTTTTACAGTGATGAAGATCGGTGATTTCTCACCTAACTACTAGCACGCTTTGCTTGAAGCTGCCCGGCACGAGGAAGGCGGCCGCGAAGAAGAAGTTTGCAGTCTGAAAGAGGTCGTGCTGCGCAGGATTCCACTCCTTGCACATCCAGGACTCCTCGTCCGTGGCGTTCAGCTTTTGGTAATCGTAGTCGAAGAAGTCTGTCGTGTCCGAGACGTTCGTCGAGTTGTAGAAGTAATCCGAGTGGTTCCACCTGCCCGTCGAGTTCACGTCTATCAGGTACGTGAAGTTCGCCTTCGTCGCGGGCGTCGGCCTGTAGTCGAGCGTCATGTCTGCGGCGCTCCTGTTAGCGGCGCCCTTTCCTCTCTTCTCGGCACGCGGGGGATCGCTCACGTAGTGCTTCTTGTAAGGAACGGCGTTCGAGGAGAAGGTCCTTGCCAGGATCACAGCCGTTTCCATTATGGTTTACTGCAAGAAAAATGCGATTATCCTAAACAATAAGGAGGAGAACATAGCAGGATCAATTCATAGATCAGTTACAGTACGTTGCAGTACCATCTTAGTAAATATCATTTATAATAATATTCGTAATAACAATAGTAACTGGTGGTGAACCAAAACTAGCACCTCAAATCCAGAAGGGTCTGATCACAGAATTGGGTGCTACATCATGAACCTGGTAGTATGGTACAGAATTCATGTTCAAGTCAAGACATTTTGAGTAAGAACCATAGCATCAGATCTCCTACCAGTTGAGCTGATTGGTACTGGTGGAGTAAGAACGCACTTTAATCTTGAAGTTGGAGAAAGCGGCAGCCCTGAGAATCGTAGTATTGACATTCTCAGCTAGTTCACGAGAGTTCAAACAAGATGGATCACAATCAAGTATATAGACATAAAGAGATAATAGATAGATCAAGTAAATATGTACCTCTTTCCTCCGAACGAATCTACTGTGGGTTGTATTCTTTAGAGTTATAGCTGCTAAGAGAATTTCTTCTACGACTTAGACTGATATACCCGAAAATTAACTTAAGACTACCATTTCTGTTTTCCGAAATGGGTGCTGCACAACTGCCGAGATTTGACGGCAAATTGTTATCAGTATAGATGTAATCTCCTTAGTTAAACTGACCATTACTTGAAATGAGATTCGACCAAGATAGGACTTTCGAATTAATAGATATTAATAGATAATAGACAGCACGTGCTGTCGTTACATGAAGTAAAGCACGGCGTAACATCTTTTGGAACAGAATTCCTAAACAGCGGAAGGTATTGTCACCCCAGATAAGAGCCTGGGGCTTAAGAGTTTTGGCTCAGAGGGTGCTCAAGAGATAGCATGCATTTATAATTTGCTTTTACTTACGACTTATGAAAAGCACCAACGTTCCTTACATAAAGGTAAAGTACGGCACAATATTTCTTAGGACAGATTTGCAGACAAACGAGAAAGAAACAGTTTTGTCATTTCCAGAGCCCTAGAGGAGAGCCTGGGGGTACGCTTAAGGGTTGTGCACCAGGCGGTGGTGGCTGTAACAAAGGCTGAGAGAAGACACGCGGTCGTTAAAAATTTATTCGATTTCAATACAAGCCCCATCGCCCCCCAAGAGAATCGAGAATTAAAATTTCATTGGAGCAGTCTCCTAATATAACGAAATTTACATGACAAGTAAAATTAGGGAAAAGAGGGCAGCGAGGTGTTTTAACTTACATTATTCTATGGATAAAGGTGATCATTTCAAGATAGGGGATTTGTTTGATTAACTCTGTATTTATATTTGGTTTGGTGGTTACGTTTATATCCTATGGAGGCCAGGTAGTGGTTCTTGCGGTTCCTATGAACACGTGCTTGTAAAATATTTTAGAGTTTCAATGTGGTTTACGCGAGGAATGTAAGCAGTGTTTACATACTGGCCAAAATACCAAACTTGTTTCTCTTTGAATTGATTCACCTTCGGCCATTGTGACGGTATTCAGCAGAATAGTGTAAAGCATAGTTAGCGACAATACATAAGATCATGGAGCAGAATAAGTCCTTAGGAAGTGACAAAATTATTAGTCTTCTCTTGATATAAGTTAATAGCTTTAATGGTATTGGTATTTTTCATCCTATAATGTAAGCCAAGCATGTCTAAAGAGGCATCTTTTATTATGGATGGAATATTTTGAAGCAAACTAGGTGTGAAATCTGTTTCTTCTGCATGTAGTTCTAGCACAACGGAAGACTTGTTGAAACTTTAAATTTAAAAAGGTTTTCATTTGTAATTATAAAGAGATAATTTAGAAAAATAGGTTAAGTCCTTCAAATCCATTTTTTTTCACCTGATCTCCCAACACTTTCAACATTCGATTAGACATACTTAGTACTAATTTTTCAAAAAATTCGTAATACCCTAGTTTGGTAGGTTTTAAGAACTTAAACTTCCACAACATAAAGTAGATTCTATAAATATCAGAGTTGTAACGTCAATACGTTAGAGATAATTCTCTAACACACCCTCCGCCTTCAATCAAAACAATGTTATGTACAAAGTAACTATATTATACTCGACATTAAAAGGAATTCCGCTCGTCGATGAAAATATTGAACTATCCAATTTAGACATCGCTTGTTTGATGCATTTTTAATGAGAATACCTCCACAACTTCACTAATGTGTATTGAATAATGAAATGAAATGTAATCCTGAATCCATTGATTCACAATTTTAAGTTGTTTTGTAAGTAGAGGAAATGTCAGTTGCTTTACTAAAAAGAGTTTAAGTCAAATAGAAAGGTAAAACCCAGTAACTACTAAAAATATTCAATAAGGTACATTTTCTTCGTAAAATCTGAATTTGTCCACACCTTAACCTAAAAAAAAATTTGTCAAACAAATCTGTTCCAAAACATTCCTGCCTGTTAGTCTCTGATTACTCTCCACGGATTTTATTATAACGCACATTCGTGACCGGAAATGAATGAACCTAAAAGTCATTTGGCAGCTTTTATTTCTGGTACAAAAGGTTTATGTATCGAACTCTCCCTCTTTTGCCACTTGTTACGTCGTTATTCATTGGAGACGATATTAGAACAAGAAAATACATCCGACGTTGTTAATTTTCGGTGACGTCGATCGATGTTCGGCTGGTCTTATAAAATATTGAATTTGTTTTCGAATGGCTCGCTATTATCTCTATCGATTAGTCGCGTCGTTTGGGTTGGATGCTAATCAAAATTTTCACTCTCGTAAATTGAAAGGTTTCATAAATCATATTTTAAAAGAAACTATGAAATTAAATCCGTTTGTACGACAACATAATGGGAATTGATCGAATTCGCTATAAAAAATTTTGCTCTGATTGTTTGCTTAAAATAAATACTGCCTTTTAAAGTCTTCTCAGAACTCTTGTTTAGGAAAAAGGTCAGGTCATGCGGAAAATCATTTAATAAAACTAATAATACATTGTTAATAAACGAGTTAACACATTATTTCTCCTTTCTAGGTCAGATATAAAGCGTACGTCTCCATACCCAGTGGTAAGTCTTCCTTAAAATAATTTCCGTTTTCAGATGTTTGTTAAATATCGTGCGAATTCGCTCATTGAAAACAGTGAACGAGGTTAAATGACGTATAAAGTTGTAACTTGTAAATGTATGAATGAACAACGAACAGTTTAAAATTATGGGCTTGGCACTTACTTGATAACTTGAACATGCCAACTTTATCAGATACAACTACGCAAAACAAACTAGTGTAAACATTGATGTTGGAGTGCGAGTTTCTAACAGAAAATCAATGCATTGCTTTGAAAGTCGTGTAGTAAATATCCCTTTTCGTGAAGTTGCACAAATCAAAAAGAAATCGCGCTAAGTAGATTACAAAATATGTAATTTTTTTAATTCTCTAAAATTGTCATTGCTGCAAGTGGGTTTTTATTTGATGCTGGTGTTGTTTGAAAGTGATCTATAAACGATTTATGGACGTGAACACAAGTCGAAATAATATTTTTAGCAAAGCTCCTTCGCCTGCGCATTCGCCATTTCCTATAAAACATACTGCCTCCATGTGATGTGTACATATTTCACTATTGGTGATTGACAAGATTTGAGCATAATCAAATGTATTTTGAGACGTAGAAGATGTAGTTAAAGTAATTACGTTTGGTTTTGCAATTAAATGACTAGTAGACCTACAATTTTGACATTTGGCCTTTACCGAATTCCACCAGCCGATCTTACATTTGACATTTTTATTATAGCATCTAATTTATAAGTTTGTGGACAAAGCTTTTCAATCGTAGTTTCATATGGCTTATTTACGAAGGAAGGATGAAGGCAAAGTCTAGAAGTTTACAAGTGAATAAATATTTATCAAGCAAGGCGGCCTAAAACTGTAAGTTATGTGAAGAGGGGTGAGTCAGAATCGTGAAAATACCTAGCTGTCAGATTAAACAAAATATATTAGGTTTTGTTATATTTCCAGACTTTTTATTTGCTAAGGTAACTTCTATTTTAAGTAATATGTAAAACATTTTGATACTTTTAGGGTACTGAGACCATTTTTTCGCACTTTTCTCCAAACGTATATGAAAATCGAAGATAGCCAAGGTACAGGTTTTGATGGCCTCATTCACAAACCGTTTGAAAAATTAAAATTGGCCCATCTTTTCTTTGGGTGCTTTTATTGAAAATGTAGTAAATAAATTTTTAAAAATAATTTTGGTGCTTAAAATTAGCTACAAGAGCGTCTATTTTTACATGTCCATGACAAAATAGTGAATGGCCCAACTTTGCCTTCTGACTTCGCCCGCCCTATTATTTTAAAATTTTTTTAGAAATAATAATTTTTGTATTTAGACTAATATCAAAATTTTATAATGGACCAAAGCCCCTCGAGGTTACGGTACCATCAAAAATTAGGGTTTTGATTATAAATTTGCCAGGCTACCTGAAATACAACATAACGTAGACCAGGGAAAGTTGAAGGTAACAAATCCATAATAAGTTAATGTAATAAAAACATCTGGACAGGTTCTATTGCAAATTAGTTAATTTACTTGCCAGATTATAGTTCTATCAAACACTTCTGTGATTGGCTAAAAAACAAATTTAAAACACTATTACTTGATGATAGAATCAAATCATTGCTTTTTAGAAAGAAGTGTTATAAAAATCTTAAGGGTGGGTGTCAATCAGGGCGGATGTTTTACATATTATCTGTAGTTTTTTGGATTGTTGTTCAAAATAAATAACATCTCATCAGGTAAGATCAAATGTGAAGCTGAGTTAGAAGCGAGTATAGTAAAACAGGCTGTTAAACATAGTACAGTGGTAGTCAGATGGAATTCAATTATAAAATCAGGAATACAATCGAATCGTATTACTAGAGATCCTAAGAATCCCCGAAATTAGAAATAATTGTTTACCAAACGATGGAACAATCAAAACAAGCAGGAAATAAATAAATAATGAGGTATTACACTTTATGTATTTGCGTATTCTCGCAAGGCAATTTGGTTCAAATTTTATCATGCACTATTAACACCAACTATAAAATATGTAGTAAACTTGAGTGATCCTTCGTGCGGATATTCAGGGAGACGTTTCCCGATTTTGTTTTGGATCATCTTCCACAAGGTGAACACCCTTTCTGTAAACAACCCTCTGGAAGCATCCCCCTTTTACGACCACAATT
Organism: Cryptocephalus primarius; assembly: GCA_963576515.1. Classification (NCBI taxonomy): domain Eukaryota; kingdom Metazoa; phylum Arthropoda; class Insecta; order Coleoptera; family Chrysomelidae; genus Cryptocephalus; species Cryptocephalus primarius. The sequence goes on along the minus strand of OY754942.1, from coordinate 13,205,000 downwards.
GGATATGAAAATACCGAACCGGTGAATAATAGAAGTTATTGCACAATCCGAGCTGATGCGAAACGTGTCCCGGACGGAAAATAAAAGCACTTCTACACTAACCTGTATCATTTTCGCCGAAAAACTCGTACTACATCCCGAGACCTCGTCCATGGAGAACACTTGTGGTCGTTCCACTCATTTTTCCAGTGAGAGAAGATTCCGCCTTCAGCATGGAAAATTCACGCGTAACAAGGTGAGCAGAGGCGTGCGAGATGTTGTTTCCACGACACGCCCCGTCATACTGCCACCCCAGAACGTTACAGACTGCCTTCCATTGATTTCTTCCACTCTCTTGTGTTTCACTTGGTCAACTACCCCATTGTGTGTGTGTATGTGGTATGTTTATGTCGGAATCGATATTTTGCACATGAACGTCCACGGTTCGACGTCTCTCGCCGTCTACTCTTTTCGCTCAATTTTTCTCTCGGTCCCCAATTCGAAAATGGTCGAACATCGAATCCGTCTGACGGTCGTAAACAAAGCGATTACTCGCGAAAATGCGAAGGGCGTGGCACTTGAACTATGGATAACAATGTTAATTCCGAACGACGTTAAAAATTAACGGGTTCTTAATTGGATGGTTGATTCCTATCCGGCTGCGCCGTCATCATAACGACTTTGTGCGTCGTGTTTTTGAGAGTTCATAATTATGTACAAAGGGGGAAGCGCAGTAAAGAATTAAAAGCTTTCCATTTGGAATGAAATTGAAAAGAATGGGAACTTTAATTACTTTTTGACCAAAAATTTTCTCTGAAGCATAACAATTTGAAAACTTGACTAACATAATGACATTGTCGGTAATATAGATTTTCTCGGTGGTTTTAATTTTTTTTTTGTTTAACATGATGATTATAAGTCGATTATTTATCACACACCTGAATTGTTGTAATAAGTAGTAGAAAATTGTTATTACAATATTGTAAATTCTCGGATAACAGGTTTTTCAAATGAAAATGTAAATAGATATATAAATACCATAATATATATTTTTTTAAAAGATTGATGTCTTAACACCAGGGAAGTTTTTAAATTTAAAAACGTTGCTGCTAAAAATCAATAAAAAAAATTCTCAAAAAATTGATATTTGAAGATTTACCACATTGTAATAACAGTTTCCCTGTATTTGTTACAATTGTTCAGGTATTGTGATAAATTTGTAGCCTTCTAAATCTGCTTTAAAAATTATTACAGCGGCAATCGATTTGACAAAAGCTAATTTATGTGTTTACTTACTACAAGGCAATCTTTTGTTGTATCAGATCAGCTTCAATAGTATGTTTTAATCATTGGCACATTTTAATCATATTGGCACATTAAAAATATAAGGAAGTAAACCTGGCATTCTATTCTTACCATAACGACAACAGACATTTGCCTTACGGCGCAAAAAAATAAACTGCGTTTTAGACGAAACAAGAAGATCAGTTTTCAATCAGATTTGAATGTCAAAAACAAGCCTAAAATATTTTTCACAATAGTACTTGTCGGCAAACTCGACATTTAATGTGAGAAGATAAAGGAGTGCAAAGGATACTTCTGGTAAACACACCCAAAAAAGTCAGTAATACAAGCATTTACCAGTCTCCTTTGTCCTAAGAAAAGGGAGGAATAAGTACCGGATTTATCTTCTTAGCAATTACCGGAAAGAACAAAATGCACAAGGTAGACGTCGGAACTTGTAAATTTCCCAGGGAGAGAAAATACATACACACATCTCTGGGTCTGAAGTACGAAAGCAGGTATTGATTGGCTATTGGCCGCTATTGGCTTTTTCTCTTCTCCACCGCATCAGAAGGAACTTACACCTGAAATAATTTCATAAACTCATTGCAGACGATGACAACTACTGCAACGTATAAAATAGCTGAGTACACTTTAACCAAAAAACCGGCTAGCTTTGGCACAAGTCTCTTCACTAAATTGTATCGCTCAGGGGTGGTTCGAGGAAATTAATAAACGAATTAGAAAAGGTGATCTATTAAACAATTAACCAGATCTAGGTACAATGATGCCCGTTAATGGTAGCAACCAACGTTACACCTTAAACAATAATTCTTGTATCCCAACTAACTGATGTACGATGATGACAGCCAAAACTGTCCTATTAATTGCAAATACCTAGTGTATAACAAAACGTGACCAATGCATTGATGCTTTTAGCTAAAGTCTACTTGTTCGATCAAGATAGAAAGTAGATGGTACCTTTAATGCCGGTTGGCGCACTCAGTTTACGCACAGTAAAGTTCCAACGCAGGTTCCTTGTAGGTCGCACGTTCTTGAGTTCGGTTAGGGGTTAAGTTACGTAAGGCGTTTGGAAAGTTTTATCCTGCGTGTCTTCTATGAATAAGGTACAGCAAAATGTGACTAAATATAATAAAACGTGGCTCGATATGATAAATTGGAAGGTTTCGTAGGGAAGGAAACAATACGAAAAGTAAGAGACAGGGCTCAAACGTTGAAGCGATCCTAAAATTAAATGTAGATGCTTTTGTTCTGTTTTTAAATCGAGTGAAATAAAGTAATGCATGACTCAGTATGAAATAATATCGTGTTCTTGATAATCAAGGAGGTTTTGGCAAAAATAAATACTCATATAAAAAACTGTTACATATGTGATTTCCACTTTTCACTATCTGAACATCTATAATGACTTATAAGTACATGTATATACAGTGTATAACTAAATAAATGGACGAGAAATGAATTATAATTCGTTCATCATAATCCATCATGTTTCCATGTTAATGTATTCAATCATACGCTCAATATTTTTTAGATCCATAGTCGTTACATTGCCACACTTTAATAGTGGTGGGATAATTTGAGCTATTTAATGAAAGGTCTTTCGGTATTTTTATGAACATTGTGACTAGTTTATGGTTAAAAATCGATAAAATCTAGTTTGATATTTTGAAAGGAAATTTTACCTTCACTTTTTGTATTCCAGGACAGCTTCACCATGAACAGGTTGATCATGTTAACGATTTTTGCAACGTCGTTTCTCAATCTGTCTAAATAGAGCTGGTATTTTTGTCTTCAATTTTTTTCATTTGTTTTTTCAATGCGATATATTTATAAAATTTGGCTTTAACGTCCAGTCATCTCCGCCATATTGTATTAGACATTCTCTACCGATCAATTTTTGCATTGAATGCAAACAATGCCCTTTTCAGTTCTCGTCTTCGTCTCGTGCTAATCCAATATTTATCCAAGGGTTTTTACGATCCCGATATCCCGATCGTAGGGACAGATAATTGACGTTTCTTTTATGCGAAATCGAAAACTACCCCGAGTCATCCCTGATGGATGACTACAGGAAGAGAGGGAGAGAGGGGGAGAAGATGTGTATAAATTTTTTCGCAGACCTTCGGCTTGACAAAATTTAACTTCTCGCATTTGCCTAAGCGGATCGATGCGATACCAAGAGCTTTGGTGTACGGGCACTTCCACCGCTACTTCGTTTACCTCTACATAATTCACTAGATTAACATCTTATTAACAACTAGAGCAGTTGTTTACCCCTTAACGTCCATAAATCAACTCCACTATTACGAGATTAATAACTAATGTTGCTGTTGTTGTTGTCGAACGACAGTTCGGATATGCAAATGGGAACATTTAATGGTAATCAGAGGGAGGAAATCTTTGGAAAATTCGCGTGCAACTGCACTGATAAATGAAGGGAGATCCTATTTATAAGCAAGTTGGTGGCGAAGGTTTCTAGGCCAAGTTGAAACCTTCATTTTATGGGGCCGCTATTTTAAAATTATAGTGCCCCAAAACGTAACAGTCCAGGGAAGTCCCTTTATTGCGGCCACCGATGGGAAAGCAAGATGACTATGTAATAAAGGGGTGTCGTTATCTTATAAGGACTTTCACTGGGGGCATTAAAAAGCAAAAGAAGAACTATAGACAAATTTGGTGAGTCCTGAGGTAACCAGCAAATAATATATAATATATATACAATATAATAATAAATAATCTGAAAATTAATATAACAAAAACCAAAATACTCAAGGCTGGCTTTGAAATTATGGATATATTCCATTACCTGAGTTTCCTCATAACCAAAAATGATAACAGTGAAGAAGAAGGCGTTTAGCGATGACTAGAAATTCGACAACAAATCTTACAAAAATTTGGAAAAATTCATCAAAAATAAAAACTGCAAAAGTGAGATCCAGCTTCATTTAAAGCGGCCGTATTTTATGTTAAGTATGAAGCAACGTGGCAACGAACCAATTTTTGAACCCATTTTACCAGATTTTGATCTGAACACTAGTAAATACTATTAAGCCTGTAGCGTAGTGTTTTCCTGCATTTTTCAACTCGTCAAGTGCTTTGTTAATTACCGGGAAGTGTAGTTCTCTTTGTTTTTTGGTTTGATCTCAGTGTAATTTAATACTAGCAATTCGTTACACTATTTTCTTTCCGTTTGTTAGAAAGTTTCTTGGCTCTTCTTTATTAGAAAACATTTTCTAGTGGAAAGTATTTTGGCTAGGTTGAATTTCCCCGGCAACGTTCTTTAAATTGCTATTTCTCTAATGTTTCCTTTTTCTACTTCTTATCTCTTCTTGACGTTAGGGTCATTCGTCCCTAAGACAATTAATGTAAATGTAATGTAATGTAAAGACAATTACATTGGATACACTTTCGTGTGTGTCAAATAATTCTTTTTTCTTTTCTGTATCGAATATTTCTTCTATTAGATTTCCTTTTTATTGTGCTGAAAATTGAGATTACTTATTTTACTTAAAGTTTCGAGTTGGGAAAGAATTATAGTTGTGCTTCATTGTTGCTTATTTTATGTTTGCAAATCGCTGGTTTTGGAACTTGTGAATCCTGTTCCTGTATTCATATTGCCATAATAACAAACGTCTCCATTGATTGTGCCCCATAAACGTCAGTCATAATTAAAATTTCAAGATCCCCCATTAAACTTTAAAGATGTTACACTCTGTACGTGTGCCTTCGCAGCAGGAACCCTTGATTTGATCTAACTCAAACGTGGTTATGCGGTTGAAAATAATACTTATCTGTCTAGTACACTTGTTTCGCTATCTGATGGGGAGAAACGTTAGATAAAGGCATATACTCCGAGCGACCCAGAAATCTCAAATTACAAAGGGAGTTCCCGGAAAGTTTTCGATTGCTGCTAGTGAGTTGTCTCGTTTTAAATTCAGTCGAGGCGTTCTCTGAGCCGAGACGAAATAGTAAACCGCGAAAGATAATTCCGGGGATTTCCCATTGGACGGGAAAATATTTGCTCTAGGATGTATATTCCTCCTACGGATGTATTTTCTGCCTCGACTCCAGACTGGAGATATCGATCTCAATTAAAAGCAAATAGGTTTTTATGGATGTATCGTCCTTCGGAAGATCTTTCCATAAGAGTCGCCAGTAAATGTTCGAGAAATGTTACACCCCGTTGAAAGGCTTTAATATGGGGGAATGTACACTACGGGCGGCTCAATATCCGAAGAGTCGATTTTATGCTTCAGGCGCCGTGGGTAATTTGCAACGATTACTGCAATTACAAGGTTTTATAGCTTGTCCTTGGTTTCCGAAGTAATAATCCAGCAAAATCTCCGAGAAAATCTCTATAAACGAGACAGCCGCTTTGATTAAACGAATAATAAACTTTTGTTTTAATTACGAAGCGATGCTTTGTGGATCATTTCAGTTTGATGGATAAATCTGCGTTTTCGCCAAAATATTGAAACGTGGGAAACTCTCTTTTGTATTTTCGCCGCTGTGGAAATCCAGATAACCAACTTGATGCCTTTCTAAACACCAACTGCTATATTCGTTAAGTACTTAATCAGAACGTTCAAATTTATTTAATTACTTCACGTTAATATGGCTTCTTACTAGTATTAATAAAGGAAAACTTCCAAAAAAACGAAAATTCTCACTCACCATCAAAATTGACCTTTATTCTCTTCGATTAACAATAACACATTTATTTCAAACTTCAGTCCATATCGACTATCTCGCAGCTGTGATACTTTGAGCTGGTCTCCAACCAGCTCTCTACGTCGTTCGATGTTAGATCGTCCATCGATGGAAGCTCAGTTAATGGTTCCATTTCGCTCAAGTAGTTCTGGGACGTGTTTCCATTTTCCCTAAACTTTTGCTTAAGTTGATCGTTGGTGAACGCGTCTGGGGACATGCCTACGACCACTGGGGAGTAAATTGAGAAAGGAGTCATGTCATACATGGTATCATGGAGAAAAATGTACAAAACTCATGAATTCAAGGATTGAAATAGAATTTACCATCGCCTGGACCACTTGGAATTGCAGGAGGCTACCTAATGTAGTGTCATTAAGTTGTCACAGGGACACTGACAATATTGTTAACTATACCTATTAGGTTTAACATACTTTCGGTAAATTACAACATTTAGATGCTTTTTAAGCCACGTAACTTTAATGCATCCATCTGGTGAAGAAGCACTTTATTCTTAAAACTTTTCTAACATGACTGTTCAAGTTATTTAAAGGATTTGAATATGTGCCTCACATGCATTCAACTACTAAATTTAATACTTGTTGCCGATTACCTCCATTGACTTTCTTGGTCCTTATCGGCGACTTGTACTCTCCGCCAGAAGTGAGGGAAGAAGTAATACTGGGCAACCTAATATCCAGATGCGAGCCTTTGGCAGTGACGATTTTATTATTCATGGCGTAAAGCTTCATCGCTATATCCCTCGCGATTAATGTCGTCAGGACCGTGGCGATGTACGTGTCCTTAACGAAGAGATACTCCAACGAGCTTCTCTGCCAGTAAAGGTACCTGCAAGTACTGCAGGCGACTATCGATACCTAAACGAAAGGGTGTAGTTAATTTAGTCGAAAGCACGAAATGAAAGAGGGTACCTACCTTGAATTTGTCGTCCACGGTATTTCTGCTCGATTCGAACTCGGGGGAGTCCAGGAATTCGCATGGCAGGATAGGGTGCAGAAACTGATTATCCGATAGGACATTCACCTGTAAAAATTGGCGTTTCGAGAGAAATCTGTTACGTTTAAATATTTTTGAATTCATTTAAGGATGAAAGGTCTGATAAAGTTAATGTAATTAATGCAAAGTAAGTTTAAAATAACTTGCGATCCATTTAACCTATCTTGTTCAAATTTAAGCAGTATTTGCCAAACCATATCAATGAAATTTGAAAGTTTGGATTGAATTGAACCAGGAATATCGACAAGGTAACATTATTACTTTTGTATCTCTTGTATTTCGAGCTTATTATTGAGTTATTGGATAATTGGAACCATTGTTAATTAAACCATTAAAAAAGGCGTTCCTAAAATTCGTAAGATTTTCATATTTGGGGGAATTTGAGTATTAGTTAAATGTCAGTTCAGTAAAATTTCGTGTGTGACGACTTTACGCAGTAATTAAATTTTTTAAATTAGTAATTTTTGTGTTACATTAATTCTGTCAATAGCGGGGTTACTTTATCCTGTAAGTTTAATGTTATTTGAATCAATTTAATTAAGAAATAATAATTAATTAAGAAAATTTACGGTAAAAAATGTAATATCGAAGCAGCATGCAATACAAAAGGAGAATTCGCCATTTTATGCGATTTCACTCTTCCTCCAAAAATTGAAATACAATGGTGGTTGATAGATGCATGACGCCTTTATTTTTATTAGTATAATCAATAATAAAATACAATATAACCATCAATTACTGAGGATCAACGATTATTTAGTTAGTGTAGTATCCTCACATTAACTGGTTAAATTTGCTTTAAAACAATCATAGACACTGAGAACAAATTGTAATTACCATTCTGAACAACAAATAGTTAAACAAATTAAATTAGAAATTAGTAATTTTCACGTCATATTCATAAAAGTATGAAACCTTTGTTTGTAGCACATATTGTCAAGCCCAAGATTCCTGATGGGTTCCAAAGGATGCGTTAAGGGGTAACTCAGAGTTAATGTGAAAGGAAGTAAAAAAGAAGAAAGTCATGTGATGTACGAATTATGAACTTGAAAATTATCTAAGTGAGTGACATGAAAGAATTAACTTAATAACAGACAGATGAAAAATAACCAGAGTAACGTACATGGACAAGGGGGTCGTAGTGGTGAGAGCGATGGTATCAGTGGTGTGAACTTAAAACTTGTGGCAATACAACTCCATAATTTTCTTTTGGCTAGTAGGATTTTTCAATCCAATATTTGTTTTATTTATTAGATTGTATTGATTATACAAATCTTGGAGATTTACTCTCGATTGTGTTTATTCCCGAAATTATGTCAACGAAATCGTAACAGGTTTTTCGCAGATCGTGATTACATAGATATAATTAATCGCGACTTTTAATTGTACAAAATGTTTTTGGTTCACGCAACCTAATAATTAGGTAAACGCGTGCCCTAAACAATTTGCATGTAACGTAATACAACGTATAATTGAAGTGATTTATTATTAAAAAATTTTTCATTCCTTTTTTTGAGCTAAGCTTAATTACGTCTTCACAGTGGTTATTTACGCACATCGATCGAAAATGCACACGTTTCCCTTCGTGACTTCATTTTTACACCCTCAATTTGATTTATTTTTAAAGTTAATTTACATGCAGTTCACAAGCTTTGCCTGGTTTCGATCGCCACGTTAATTTCCTGTGACGATGCCATGTTCCAAATTTGCGATGCAATACCGGCGATAAATTTTTAGTTACAAATCCAGCACGTGTAATTGAAGAGAAGCAGAAAACTCCTCCTGAACGCATGGAAATTTTCGCGAAATAAAAAGTTCGCGTGTATGCTAGTCCTGATCCCGTCTTAAAAGAATTTGCATTCTGCACCTTAATTGCGAAGGAATTACATGGGATTATCGCGCGTGCGATCTCGCCAACACATTTGGGGTCATAAATTTAATTCACGTTTATTCATGGTGGTTTGCTTATAGGTCGGGCAATAGGGAAGGTAACACGTACCATGTAATTAAGAAAATCTGTGAAACGAATTGTGCTATAGTTAAAAGGTTACTGTTTAATCAACCGGTGTCCATAAATTTTATTTTTAGAGGAGGAAAACGGTACAATCTAGATTGTTTCTCGTTCCATCGTTTATCGATTGGAATTTTTCCGTTTCGTATTCTCCAGAGATAAATCAAGCTCTGAGTTCAAAGATAAAAAACTGAAACTCAATGTTTTCATGCCTTGATTTTGAATCTATACTATCAAGCTTATAATCAACTATAAACTAAGGGGTATAAAGGACTGTACTGTAGGTTCCATGGTTCCTATGGTTCCACCTGCCACACCCCGGATAACTGCATTGAACTGCAGGCTAAACTAGGTGAGCATAGCAGATATGATGAATTTATGTAGTGTGTAGGACCACTATACGAGTGATTGGTGGATAATTAGTCAATCATCGCTTAGCAAAGGCTCTTGGTGGAAGAGTCAACAAGGAACAGGGCTGAGGAGAAAGAATTGTCCTTAAAGGCGGGACGCCCAACGAAGGCCAACGGCACGAGGAAGCAGTAGGCAAAGCGAAAGCACTGCTTTAAAGTTTCTTATGGAAATCCCAAGGGAAACTCATGAGTGGAGTAAAGTAAGCAACGGCGAAGCCTCGGATAAAAGGCTTCGCTCTCCGACTGACAATCGACGCTGCTCTCCGTCACGGAGGTGGGGACCTGCGCAAATGTCATTCCTTATTCCCTACTCTGGACCAAGTCTGTTATTGTACCAAGTTTAAAGTTTCCAGCTAATTGGAAAAGTTTCCGGATATATGAATAGACCCGTATTGCAGGTCGGATTTTTTCATCGTTTGTTTCCAAATATTTCATTTGGAATCATTTCTACTGATTATATATGATTGCCTCAAAAGGTCTCTGGTTATTTCAGACTCGCCCTGTACCTCAACGTTGGCCAAACATTTTTATCAATAGTGGATGCAATTTAGTAGCTACCTCGTTAACTTCCTCACAATCGATTGTACATTCACCAGATACATCGATAATTACGTAATTTGTCTTGTTTTTTACACAATACAATTATCGTCCATTATTGATGAACACTGATATCATAGATCGATCAGCACCTGATTTTAACGTTACAATAAATGTGACTCACTTTTGTATATGGATGTATAATAGTTTCGTCATCCCTATAACGAAAGATTCCTATTTCGTACTTCAATTGATTCATTTTGTCCGCTGGAATACACACGTACATTTGTGGCCTTTTAAATTCGGTCCATATGACCGAATATATTCCGTTCTTGTTGAAGAATGGGGTATGTATGGGTCGGTAAGTAATTATTTTATTCATTTGGTATTGATTTCTCATTTGCCATCATCATCTGTAACTCAAGTGTTGTCGCTAGATATATTTTTTCTCCATCAATTATTTTTCTTTCTTGCATGTCCATTTCAATTTTTCTGTTACATTGTTATCATCATCGCTTTCATTGTTTGCTAGCATATTTGTAGGTACTTCCTTCTTCTGCCCATCTGTTTACACTGTTTTGTAATTCCCTTCTTTACTTTTGCAAAAATTAGCGTACAGGAGCTGACTTGTATTCGAAGTTAGCCTGTGATTTTTACCTAATTAGAATACTTACTCACACCTACAGATTTTATTTTTTTAATCGATATTCAAAACGATAGTTTTACCAAAATATAACCTTCAAACAGATTTAATAAAATAACCGTAAAAGTACACTATAGTATGAGTGTAGAGTATATTGGTACTAAAATTACCGGTTATAGCATACATCGTTTAGATAGACAACTTCTTTAAATGCGTTTGCTACAAATTGGCCCTTATTTTTCTATTTTGTAACGTTTTACTTATTTGCCCTACAAACTTGATTGATTTATAATGGATACCTCTTACATATTATATCTTACGACAGAGGTATTAGCACATTTAATGAATATAAGGTATTAAAAGTGGGGTTTCTTCAGCCATCTAGTAATTTCGACCGTGGCACTTAACTTTCATTTGCATTTGCAATTGTATTGCAAATGTTGCAACAAATTTGTTGCATTTGCAACAAATTTGCCCCTTGGAGTCTTCCTTTTAATAACAGTACAAGTTTTCCTTTATTCCATGAAACTCACTGTATCGACTAGCCTATTAACAATAAAGTTCGCGGGCGTTGAAAAATCGCATTCGTGACACGTTCAACTTTTCCGGGGCGAGCGAGATTAAGGGCGGCTTTAAATCGGTTTACCTTGCCGGACAAAAGCAATCCCAACCTGTCGGTCCTCGTGAGGTTCTGGACGGCGTAAGCCTCGCCGGCGTGCAGGGACATTATCTGGGCGAAATCGCCGCTAACCATGCGCTTGAATTGCAGCCTGGTGAGCTATAAAAATACGAGACTCATCGATCGGAGATTAAAGTTTCATGGGGTTTACCTTGAACGGTTCGAATAAGGTGTGATAAGCCTCTTCCAGTTCAGGGTCGAACTTCACCGGCCTCAGCTGGTAGAGTATGTGGAAGACTTGCGCCATGTTCATTAACATGAAGGCGAAGTTCCAGGTGAAAACGTCCGGGGCGCAAATTATGTTCCAAGCCCAGGCGGAAAACAGCATTAAACCTTCAATCAGGCGTTTTATCAGAAATATATTTATATTATATCCTGCAATCATTTGACATTACTACATTCACAAATATGTGGTTCTTCGATTGTATGATCATAGGCTCATGGACAATTCTTATACTGTGCTCAATACTGTCATAGTTTCTTAACTTAGTTTCTCTTTTTTCTAACAATTCCCTATACTTCAAAATTCGACTCCTTTATTATCTTATTCGATCCAGTCGGAAATTGAAATAAATGCTTAAAGCCCGAGAAGAACGAGAAGGACAGAATATGCAAATCCCTTCTAGATAACAATCCCAGTAACCTCGCCACAGGAAACACGCATGAATAGTGGAATAACCTAAAAGGATACTTAAAAACCAAAGAAATGCAAAAGAAAAACAAAATAATCAAGAAACTTATCGCACCATCCGTGGGGAAATTAGACGTGCACAGAACTTATGGCTATCATAATGGCTAAAAGAACATATGGAGTAATGTAAGTACTGCATTCAAAACATGACCATTTATTCATTCACAAATAATGAGCACCTTTAGGAAAACAGACATAGCTTTAGAGCTGAAGCATCTGGGCGCCCAATCTTGGGCGCCCAATAAATAAATGTAACGTCGGCAAAAGGTTACCTTTTGATTTTCAACCTTGTCCTCCTCCGGCCGTTGAATAACGTATAAATCATACGAGGACGCAATCAAAGATTGGTAGAAAAAACATTAATAGAAGACACAAAAAGCAAGGTTTGATTTGGTATAGACACGTAAGGTCAATGAAAAAAGACTTCCAAAAAAACATTGGAATGGAAAGAAACCAATCAGACAGGTCACTTATAACGTGGCTAAGAGGAATTACTAAGTTTATATCAGGAACGAATTTACTAGACGATGACTGGCAAGGTAGACAAGATTCTAAAGTTATTAAACGCGATTACATTTATATATACTAACGTATATAACAAAAACGTATTTATTATTACGACTGATTAAGTCAAGTAGTAGCTGGATTTAATGGAAAAGGCAGCATTATATCTTAGGTAGAAAAGAGAAAGGAAGGAAAGGCAGAACCTTTCGCTGATTTATTTTCCACTTTGTCCATCATACAACAAAGATACAATGGCAATGTTATGAAGTATAAAATATTTCTTCATATTTTTACCTTTCATAAGGGAAATAAGCCCGAAAATTATTAATATTTTGAAACAAAAAAAGTTTTACTGCCTACAATACCTTTAAAGAAATTTGGACATCACTTTAGTGAATTAAAGAATAAAACTAACGTTTTATTATCACACGGGAGGATTTTAACATATAAAAATATTGGCTCATGGACCAGATCTATTTAAAATATCTTTTTTTTTTTAAGTGGACACATCCAAAACGGTGCAAATTTTTTAAACAGTAGCTACACAAAATTACTTACCATACGGTAATGTATTTACCATTAAGACCGCTAAAATAATACTGACATGATTGAGGGTGTCTCACTTCATATCTAGTGGCATTAAGATTATAATGATGACTACCACCAATCATTTGGGATAGAATTCCTTAATTAATAATTGATAACCATTAAAGTCTATTTCTTTCGATTTAATTATCTCTGATAAGTTTTTGTCACACTTCTAATGTCAAAGGTTGCATAAGTACAACGTCATTCGTATATGTCCTTCAGTTTTCTACAATAAAATTCGCTATTTAATATATTCCTGTTGTAGGTAGTCACCAGTTATCTTTGCAGTATGATTGATATAACCGAAAACAAATGAACGAAAGCTATCAAGTGTATTAAAGAAAGTTTTCGTTCTTTCCTGCCTAAAGGTATAAAGGTGTGTTTACCATTAAATTTAACCACGATATATACTCACAATATAGGATATATGTAGTAAATGGGTTCAGAAAAAAATAATTTTCGAACACCGCACGTCTTAAGAGCCCTTCATATCGTTAACATGACATTGTATTGTTTGTCATTAAAAGCGACAACTTGATGGATTAGGGCTTGCTTTTTGCGTGTAGGTGCTCAATTGGTTCATTGGCTTTTGGAGTAAATCAGACTAACCTAATCTAAAGCACAGCTGTCATAATCTAAAATATAAAATCATGAAAGCGCAGATAGTTAATCGAATTATTTTATTACTGTCTCGTTAAATTACTATAACAATGCTAATAAGACTGTTCGGTAGCCAGAGTGTTCGATTCTGACACGAATTCCTTCCTAAGTAATTTTTTTTAATTTTCAATTTTTTAAGCTACAAATACTCACCGATTATCAGGGTGCAGTGCATGAAGAGAACCCCCCTCTTCGAAGGGGTAGAAGAATACGCAATAACGAAGCATAAATTTGCCAGTTGGTACAGCATGTGTTGATGATCTTTCCAGTAGTCACACCAAGGCCACCATGTGCCTGAAAAATTTTTAAAAATTGACATACCACCCCAATTCTTCTTAGTAAATGCAATTAATAAAAATTACCTTATTTCAATTTCCAAAATAAAGGGCATAGAAGTTTTTCTTACCTGGAGGGATTGTATAGGAAATATTCCTCTCTCCTATAGGCCATGAGACGTTTTCACCTGGGGCAACAAATAAAGTGTGAGGCCTTTGTTCGTTGGGCTGGAGCCCACTTTCAGCATTCGAAGGCATCGTTTTCAAATAAATGACATGTTTTGTTTTGCAGGCATGGACACTATGATGGGAGATCGATAAAGTCCGAGGGTTGGTAACGTAGGTTACCACTGCCTTAGGGGTGGAAGTCGAGGGGTTCATTCGACGAATGTTCTGTAGATGGCAGAAGTTATATTTCTATACCCGAAAGGTAGATTGAAAGTGAATTTATTGTGGTAGTTTTATTTGATGAAAGAATATGAGGTAGTTTGGGAAAATAAGTAATATCATGACGAACGATTGCTTGCTGTAAAAATAATTGTAAATGAACTTTAGGGAGGTTCTTCTAATAGAAAAGTGAAGTTATTAATAACGACATCTCAATACACTTGTATGTACGATTATCCTTCAACATATTTCCATCTTTCGCATTTTTTTAACATTATCATTATCGTAATCCGTTGGTTTGGAAGCAGATTAAGGACGTATAAGAGAATCCAATCGGACGCTCAGAACGATCGCCAAAGAAGGTTTCATTAAATGTGTATCTGTATTTGCATAGGTGTAACCAATACACGTCAAAACAGAGACAAGAACAAATAATTTAGTAGATTATTTGCCGTCAACACGTGTATTTGTTTAAAAAAGAATACAGGAGCTGCAATATTAGTATGTTCCACTGACGTTCGTATTTGTTTTAGTTGTAACAATTATTGACAAATCACTTGTAATATTCACTAGTCTGTCTAGATAACATGGCAGATAATCTCTACACCCGTTTTGTGCCATTTAATATATTTTTCTTAATATCTTAAGCCGGCTTCATTAAATGCAATATCGCTGTGACTTATTTGTATTGCTACCAATAAGTTCTCTATCTGTTGCAGAATTTCCGTTAATATCGTTTGATGTTTGATAGTAAATGTGATTTTCTCGCAATTTTTTCCTACAGCGCCCAAGGAAAATGTAACCTTTGACGAATTAGGCGCACTTTATTCGATTCTTCAGCCAAGGAGAGATACTAGGCGATAGTTGGTCCTGGCTATACGTTAAAAATTAATATTTCACGTCAAATAATAAAACTATACCGAACATCTTTCAAGCATAATTACTATAGGTCAGACTTTATCCATTCCATTTAAACTTCTACTTAACTCACATCGTTTGCAAGCGGAGATGCCGCATTTGTGGCTGATTTTGAGTAAAAAGCGCACATTGGTGCACATTTAATCACCTTCGCAACGCGTCACAAAAAGGCCATAAATAACATTAAACTACTCCATGAATTTTCTCCGACAAAGCTCCGATCCCTCTCCCTCGAAGGAAATTGTAACGAAGCTTGAAATTACCAATAAATATCCTTCGACACAATCCCAAAAAAGGGTTATCGGTTTCAATACAAATATTTGAAAGACATCGGTCACGCTTTGCGCATTTAATGTTTCGAAAAAAATCGAGATCCCTGAATTTGTTTCTACAGCAGGCAGATGTTGACACATCTATTAAATCACGAGCAAACGGTCGAATCCTACGAAAAATTCGAATACCATCGAGATCATAATTTTGAAATACAAAGGTGTAATAAACAGTTGAAAGTTGCCTTACTTTAGTAAAGCATCAAAATTATCTTAAATATTTATGGTCTCTTATTTATTCGAACCTAACTACAAAATAGCTTTCCATTGAATTAAATCACAGCAATGAGTAATTTCAGTCAGTGTCGCAGACAAAATTCCCTGGAAAAATCTTTTTAATTTGAAAGCTTCGAAAGCTTCTTATCTCCGAATGCTGCAGATCAATTTCGTTAAGTGTACTTTAATTTCCATGTCCCAAAGTACCCCCACCTGTAAGTTGCATTCTGTTTCGAAAATGCTCCTCGTATCTGATGCAACAAACAATTGATTTAATCTGTTAATCTTGAAACATTACCGGCCAACCGTTAAATAATACCTTAATCGCGCCGTAATCATCGGTAAGGGTAAAACATCCCCTGTAATAAAACGGAGATCGGGATGAGATGCGATGGATACACCGAGATTGTGTTTTTGTTATGAAAATTAAATGGGGAATTTCCAACACGAGGAACTAGCTAAATGCATGAAAATTTAAAAGTTTCGTTATTTATCATTAGGCTTATTTAAGTTTGATTTATTTGTGGTACCTAATTATACATTCAACTATGTCAAGTTAGAAACTATGTTTTGTTCTATAGTTCAACTTATAATAGAAAAGGTTTTTCAAGGTGTCACATGGTTCTGAATTTTTTTTAAGTTTTTTAATAATAATAATAATAATAATAATAATACTGTTGTTATCAACTTAGACAAGTACTATAAAGTAGTAAAATCGTGTAGATCTATTTTTTCAAATTTCAAAAATAATTGGAGGTCAAAAATTGTGCCAATTTAATTGGTTATAGTTTTACCAAAATTACATTAGGAAATCTGCCTAACAGTTGAGATTGTTGGAAAAATTTAAAACTGAAAATTCATGAGTCATTTTAAGTAACTTTCATTACTTAAAACAAATTTATTAATATGAAAAACCATAATACAAACGTATTCTTAAACGTTTTGCTCGAATAAGCGGTTAAGTGATCGGGTGGAGGGGCCCCTTTGCCCACGTATAAAATCATTCACCCTCTTCGTTCCGTGTTTAGTGTGCAAAAAAAGTCGTTGGTGGCTTGATGGCTCACTATGACGGTGAACCGTCAGAAGTGGTGGTGCGTCGCGTGAAATCAAAATTTGGATAATTTGAAATTGAAAGCCAGTAGGTAAGTAGATTTATTTTTTGTTCAAATTTTGTTATTTATATGTTTGTGAAATGGAGATGTTACTTTGGTATTATTAAATTCAAATAGGTAATTCGTCTACGAAGAGTTAGTTTGATTGGATAAGAGAGTTCTAAGCTGCTTTAACCTACAAATTGAAAGCTACATATTCAATTCAGTTTAAGATATTTGTTTTCAGTTACCCTTCCCCGAGCCCTTCTAAATACTTGCTACCAATTTAAGAAAATGTAGTTAACAAATAAAATAAATAAGTTCAATAAATTGATACATAGGTCAAGAGACATTGGAGTTTCATAATACAGGTTTTCTCGATGGTTTTAGTTGCTTTTACTTGTGGTTGCAGCAGTCTAAATTTTAAGTGACTATTTTACAATAAAATTCACATATTTTTTTGGCAGCGAATAAATAAAAATTTGCATAGTGTAATTGCATTTTTGACAAATTGTTTAGGGAATCAAAAAAATTCTTTAAATCTCCAATGAAATTATCCGAGTAGTAAAAAATAACAAACAAATTAATGTTTTTATTATATTAATTTTTATTGTTTAAGTTCTCCTAAGATAATTTTGCTCTACAATATTTTTTTAAAAGTATCAACTTGTTTTTGTTTACTTTAACTAACGTCATTTGAAACAGGAAGGTTTAAATTTTTATTCACACATTGTTTCATTAAGGACCCAATTAGTAATATTAGTAACAATCGCACAATCGACGTAGTTTATGCCCTTTCTATTACCAAAATGTGTCGCTAGAATACTTTGTAGAAGCTATTTAAGTTAGATTTAGAAAAAGACAACAATTAAGTATAGTTATTTATGATAAATTGTAACATTAAAGAAGAGTTATTTTGAAGTTACCAATGTTCAAGCGCCTGTACAGCCTATCGCGGTGATCAGTGCGGGCACACGTGTATACTCAAATTTGGAATTGTATATCTTCTCATCTATTTGAGATTAATAGCTGAAATTTAACAGAAAACTTCTAGTTATACTTATTATGTTTCACTCTAGATTAGCTACTTACGTGAAGCTCAAAATGTCGTCAAGTTTTACGATATCATGAAAATATTCAGATATATTGGCAGCACTAATTTTAAAATTCGCCACTCAGCTAATAATTACTTCGGAAACTTACAGTAATTTTTTAAGTAATAACTTTTAGAATAAGTAGTTAAATTACCCAAAAAAAATATTCATACTAGCCTGAGATATAACAGAAAAATGACTTAAGATCAGTATTATCATCGACCTCGAAAATAAAAAGAAAATGATTCCAGCAATTAGGGTCGTTGTGATTAATATCCAGTTTATCTAGAATCAGTTATCGCCATTTTGAGCATAAAATCCCAAAATCACTATTGTTTGTCCTTTAATCTGAAGGGTAAATCTGATGATGCGTTTGTTGATATCTTCCCAAGATTCTATGTTGATTCAATTTTTTTGTATATTAATCTCCACACTCCTGCTTTTACATGGATTGCTTTGTCTACCCCGCAATAATAGTGAAATTATCACTTCGCATCCATTGCCCTCCTTGTTGGTTTCAGACAGTATGGGGTAATGGCTGGGGTTTTAAGCTTTATTTTGAATTTTACTCGAGTGAGTTGCTGACTCAATGCCAAAATGTCTGTTTGGGTTTCCTCTCATAGCCAAACAGTTCCAGGTTTTAGGCGCCTAAAGTCCAGCTTTCACCCTTTTCCTTCAAACTTACTCTACGCCATGCATTGCCCAACGATAGCGCGGCTCATGCCTTCCTAGACGTTTGAGTGGGGTTCGCTGGGCTGTGTTTGGTACACTGGACATTTTCCATATTAATAGAATTAGGGCCTCGGCAACCTTTACTTTTGTAACCTGTGGCTTGGCCTGATTTGGTCGCCACTTTACTAAAGCAGGCTTTTAATTCGGGCATACGTTATCTTTGTACGAAACTCATGTGACTCATGAGACTAAATTTAACTTGCCTAGTTTCTAAAGCGATCAAAGTGACCTTTCCATTTCTGATTTTACAGTCTCTTATCGCTTAAAACTAAAGTAGAATATATGGCAGATTACCAGAACCTTCTGAAAAGTATATATTACCATTTTTGGTCTATATTCGACGCATAGGGATAAATCAGGATGTCTCTGGACACGTACAAATTCACGGACCTCTCCTACGAGGACAGCTGCGACTCCGGCTTCGAGCTCTCCTTCAAGTCGGAATCGTCCGAGTTCAACGACGACCGCGCCGAGTACTTCGACCTGGACAACGAGCTGACGCCGACGAGGAGGCCGCACGCGGGGGCCGCCGCCGAGGAGCCCTACGACCGCGGCCTCTACGAGAAGTTCGCGTCGGCCTTCCACGGCACGCTCGAGCAGGGCGACGAAGCGTACGCCTCCTGCAGGAGGAACCTTTTCGACAGGAAGGAGGAGCTCGAGCTCTTCTGCCCGCTCGGCGGAGAGGAGCCGGTCGGGAAGAGCTCGACGCCCGTCAAGGAGAAGGCGAAGAGGCGCTACGCGACCGGCCGCAACAGGGTGACGAGGGCGAAGAGCCCGACGCAGATCATGAGGATCAAGAGGGTGAGGAGGCTGAAGGCGAACGACAGGGAGAGGAACAGGATGCATATGCTGAACGAGGCGTTGGAGAGGCTCAGGTGCGTCCTGCCGACGTTCCCGGAGGACACGAAGCTCACGAAGATCGAGACGCTGCGCTTCGCTCATAATTATATCTACGCGTTGTCGCAGGCTGTTAACGATATCGAGAAGTATTCCATTTCGGAGGATAATATCGTCGTTAACGTCGGGAATATGACAGTCTCGATCAGCAAACACGGTAAGCGAAATTCGTTTAGGTAAAACATAATAATAGTACATAATACGTTCTAAATAGGTAAATTTAGGTCTATTCTGTAAGCAACTTTTGTTATCGACAACTTAACGTATGACAGTACTACATTACCCTTAAACTATAATGCTATTATACGTGGAAGAGATATTTGAGACTCTTTATAAATGAATGTGAGCAGAAAATCCATGTGTGCGCATATCTGAAGGTGTCTACATGCTCGAAATCGTATGACGTCAGTACTACTGCGAATTACTTGTAGGTATAATAATAATAATAAATCGCCTTTATTTTACATTGTAAATATTACAGTACAAATTTCACATTTGGGGAGGCGAAGTGTAGCAAAGGTATTCCTACTTAACCTCCCCCACGTTAATATTTATTGTCGAAAGATACAAAAACTATATTACAGGTATTGGAGAGAAGTTAAATGGATTAACACTTAAGCATTTAATTCAAATTAGACTGAATTTAATCTAATAAGTTTAACAAGTTTGGGGTCGTATTGCAAATGATTCTGCGCATTTTAATGAGATAGGCCTTGTACATTTTTTTAAAAAATTAACAGTACGCGTTTTAAATTCTAGCAGTATTGAATTATATATTGTGACAGCATTGTATGTAAAACTTTTTTGAAACCAGGCACAACGAAAGTAAGGCATTTCTAGAGTATTTAGGTTTCTGATATTTATTAAATGGGTATCACCCCTAAAATTTAATTTTCCTTTAAGCTAAGATGGAGTAGATGTAGATAAGATACGAAAAATTGTTGCATTCATATGATATTTAGATAAGTCCTCAAATCTCAACCATCCTAATTTATTTATAGTTATTGTAAATGTCAGGTATAATTCAGATCGACTTATGCGAAATAATTAGTCATGTTAAAATTAAAATATTTGTCACAAATTAAAGAACCACAAATAAAAATTAATAATAATAATAATAAACGAAATTAAAAACAAGCTCTTATTAAAGGTCATAAATAAAATTTTACCCGATTTATTGCTTGGAGGAGTAGCGACACTTTCAAGAGAAAATCAAACTTATGGTTTTAATATAAAGAAAAAATTCTCCCTGACTTTTAAGTATTTTATTTGTCCTACAATTTTGCCTTCTTTAATACTCACATTGAATTACATTAGTGTTGCCCATTTCATTTCTTCATCTTACGTATATAGATTGATCACCATCATCATTGAAGTCTCTTACCAATCTAAATTTGTTTATTAAATGCAATTTCCCTAGTTACCTGCACATCGATTGGAAGACCAGATTATCAATAATTTCGTTTAAAAAGTTATCAATGCCTGCAACTGATTTTCTATTCTGGACATCTTTCTTGTCGTCCACATATTTAATATTAATGACTGCCGTTTACTTTTGCATGGGAAGAGTACATGAACCTTAAAATGCATTTCATCAAAATTGCTTCAAAGTTTTTGAATTGCCAATATGGGTCAGATTATATAAACTGATGAGAAATGTTATGTAGCTTCAGTTGATAGATAGCAATTGTTATGGATATCAATCAAATTATTAACTTATTTCAATTCAGTTGAAAGGAAAGGTGTTATGAAATATAGATTGAAACAAATAATGTTAATACTGCTGTGTTGCATAAATGATTGTTGTCACAACGTGACGCTTACAGAATAGACCTGGTTATCGATTTGAAGAGAAAGTAATACAGGTTACTCTAGAGTTCTGGGTCAAACATTTAATTATATCCTAATATCCAATGTTGTGGATAAAAACTAAACTACTTGTAGTAGTGTTATTGTATATTGTAGTTGTGTAAACTGAGTTCGTATTTCAGGCAACAGCATAACCTCGAAAAACTTCGAACAAAAATTCGAAAATGCAATAGTGACGAGCGGTAGCATAACCAACGCAAGTTTCATGCAGGACTACCAAAGAAACGCTATTTCCAGCCCGGAAAGTAGCGGCGAATACCAATACCACCAGGCGATGCCCACCCAATCGTACATACCCAATGGTTACGAGCAATACAATAATAATTACGGGTCATACAGTTACAACATGGGGTACGAATATAACGGTTATATCAAGTGAAGTCGTCGTGCCTTGAAAACACGCCAATGATGGTTGTATTAATTTGTTTTTCTTTCCCATCGTTGCAATACCTTGGTAGCGTAAAAATCTAGTCGACAAAAGTGTACTTAAACTAGTCTTCATAATGTGATTTCTATTTTAGAATTTCTACTTTTAAGAATCTTATGAAAATATATTTTATGTACTTTGAACTATCGTTTTTGTCTAAACTGTTATTCAAATTTTAGTCAAATTCCCTATTTCGACCGTGATTTTAAATTCCACCAAAAACCCGCACACCCCATGAGTTGACCCTGTCATTGCGAAGTTAAGGACCCCTAAAAAACTGTAACCTACCAAACGTTTGCTCTACTGCAGGACTACATTACACCTAAATTTAACATTAATGAAGTGCAAAAGTCTTATGCGGAGCGTTAAAATCTCGCCGTTAAATCAGGACTCCATTGAACGTTGGACAACAGGTGTACGGTGGTGGTTGTTCGCCCCCTTCGACACATAAACACTGCCATTCATACGACGAGAAAGAGAGCCACCCCCTGCCATACGTTCAGAGGGGGTGCAGTTTGACTCTGGGGCCACTACAAAACTATAACAACTGAAGTACGGGTTGTGGAGAGAAAGAGAAGGAGAGAGAGTTTGAGAGAAGCAGGGTAGGACAGGGAATTTTTCCGAGGAAAACTTGTCGATTCGCTAATAGCGATCGCCCAAATAATTCTAATAACTGGGCACAGTTATTTAAAAAATGGTATTTGAGAGTAAGAATTGGATCAACGGAGATTTTTATTATATAAATTGAAATTGGTGCGAAAATAAAAATATTGTTTATTTACTTATGACTTTTCAAAACAAGCCACTAATGAAGTTTGAGTTAAATTTTTTTGATTACAGTTTCAGCACTTCCCCTTTAGTTTTGAATGAATTCTGGGAGACATACTCATCAAACAATTATGATCACTATTCAAAATTAAGATACGGGGGTGACCGTAGTTATCCTACGTATTAAGTTCTCCAATTTTGAGTCTCAGGGGTTTTAAAACTTAAGCTTTAAATGGAGTACCCGCAAGTTCATTTGCCTTAAAATATACTTTTATGGCAGTTCATTCCCTATTCATGAGGCAACTAAAACTCATTCTTTTTATTATTTCTCCTTCTAGTCAATCAGTGTGTTTAAATCCTGGAACAAAAGAGCGATTGTAATATTTATTCTCCTAATTAACGTAAACTTTACCCAACATGCAATCCCTCTTTTTCTCCCTTGCCCACCTGATTTGCCGCAGGCCAACGTACACAAAATAAAAACGGCTCAGCAAACATCCTAAACCAATCGAACTACCCCTTAACAAAAGATCCAACAGGAATAAAAGTAATCCAACCCTGGAGTCCCCGAGATCTCCACCATGCTACTACATACATACGTATGGGGTTGTCATGGTCTGGTGATCAAGGCAGCTGCGATTTGGCTTTGCTTGGCTCGCTCGTGTTTTCCCGGCACTTCGGGGATCTGATTTATATAGACGTGCATGTACGTGCAACGTGCATATTTTCTAGTCGGAAACGACCTGCGTGAAATCGAAAATTACACTCGGCAGTCTCGCTTGTTACGCGTAACGGAAATGTTTGGTTCGAATTTTCGGGAAATTGGGATTTTATGAGCGGGGGAGGCTCTGTTGAGGTTATTTAGATATATTTAACATGATTACGGCCATAAGGTGTTATTTGAAATTTTTGATTGGTAAATGAAATCAATAAGGATTCGTATTTTGAAAGGGAAATGGTCCCAAATTCCCAAATTGATGATAATTGCATCTTGGAATTTGTGTTATGTAAACAGGCAATATTAGGGATGATTAGGGCACTTAGTGGAAAGTTAAAGTCTCCTAACCTTCTCAAATTTAACCGTTCTCATCTCATATCTGGAGACCCAAGTGAGACTGATTCCAATTTTCTTGAAATCCCTCTAGAACTACTGTGGGATCGAAGAAATTTATAATAAGCTCCCGAATATCGTTTTCCATCATCTATTCAATTAATCTTTTGATTAACCTATTAGTAGGTGAAGCTTTAAAATTAGCTTTAAAATTTAGGAACATTTCCAATTTGCTAGAGATTGCCCGAAGATACAGAATGTCCAATTTAAGATATGTACTTGATTAATAATAATGATAAGTAATAATCAATGAATGATTGAAATAATGATAAGATTAATAATGATAAGTACTTGATTAATAACATCACCACGCAGAAAAGGGATGCGATATATGGTTTGCGGTGTATTTTTGCACGATGTGTACGAATCCATAGTCACTGTTGCTTCAACACCATTCAGTCTTCAGCAAATCGCTGAATAATCTTCGGAAATTATAGAAATAACAGTATGGCCTACAAGTCACACGCGATATGTGGTTCCCCTGTGTATTTTTGCACGCTGACCACGAATCCATGGTCAGTTTTGCAGCAGCACCTTCAGTCTTCAGCAAATCTCTAAATAATCTTCAAAAAATCGAAGAAAAGGCAGTACGGCCTGAAATTCACATACGATGTGTGGTTTTTCGTGTATTTTTACATACCTAGGCTAGATGTAAATCTAGGTATAAGACTAAATGCAAGACTAAAATAAGGCTAGATATATATGATAAATATAAGATTATATTAGCAAGTACACCTACGTTTGTGACGCCTGCGTTTTTCTCAAAATGTCGAAGAAATGATTTTTTTCTATCACCTAATACCATTTTTCGAATTTCAAGACCATCAAAAATACTTTCTTTAAATTTTGCTTCACTTAAGTTTTAAAATGTTTCTCGCAAATACAGAAAACATTCAGATTCTCATTGATCTAGATTCTCATCTATCATTTGATTTCTTAATGCTTCTGTTAAATGAATAATTTTGTTTCTAAAGTTTGATTGGTTTACTATCTAACTTACGTAGTCACAAAGAAAATTGCTCTATTGTCTAAATCAATAAAATTGCTTTTTGGGGTAGTAGCAAAATGTAATGATATATACAAGTAAAAATTTTTCCTTGGAACAACAATATACAATTATTGAAAATACGAGAAGTTTAATAATGCATTTGTTCTTCTGGAAATTGTGCAAAATTTGCAAAATATGCATTTTATTTGCAGTTATTGGCATTTCAAACGCTCATGTGAGAAATGAAAGACCTTAAAGTTACCTCACTTTCTTATATTTGTTTAAGAGCGAAGAGTTTAAGCGCAGCCATGCAAACTCGATCAATTTATAATCATCTCTCTGTTTAAAGGTGATTGGAAAATACGTAAATATTTACACCTCTATGGTCTTCCACCCTCTTTCTTCCAAACATCCAGCTTACCTGTAGCTTATTCCAAGCGACCTATTTCCTATAGACAAAATGTCACCACCTACAGGGTCTTTGTGTCGAAGCGTTACCTATGTGTGTATACATTTTTTAAATCCTCAGTGTATTTTCACGGTTAATAATCTTTCCGGTGTATTAATTTCGGTTTTTCACATTTTTTAGGGAAAAAACGTATCAAACGTGACAGATGTTTCGGATCGGGATACCCCCAAAATTGCCTGTACATCGTCGAGAAAATTTTAACAAACGCCCACCTTAAAAAATTCATAGAGCAAACAAGGACAGTCGGAGCTCTATTATTATATCTATTTTCAACACTTCCTTTCCTGTTTACGTTCCATAAGCGGCGAACAACACTCGGACGTCTTAACAATGCAGCTTTCGTATTCATTTATGTTTACTTTGTGAAAGTTTAGTGTGTACATTCAAAGCGACCCCATGTACGAAACCATAATCTCCCGTTAGCATCTAGACAATAGGTTAAAATTACTCTAGTTCGGGGGGTCGGTCTCTCCCCGGCCCCCTGGGACTTTTAGGCGGCGAACCGGTCTGATAAAAAGGTTCGATACTGCTAAAAGATCTGATAGCATTAGTGGAGATAAGTGAAATCAGGAAAAAAATTCTAATTTCTTTTACATAAAGGATGAATCACTTTCTATTTTTGTGCGACCAAGATTTTTGGAAATTCGAACCTGAAAGTGTCAATCCAGGAATTGGTTTCAGTCACTCAAGATGTACGTTATATTTAATAAATTTGTATCAGAGCTCATGCCATTAGAATATGCGTAATTTTACTACAAATCGTCATTTTCCACTTAATATAATGTTTTAACTTATGTACGGAGGTTGTGAGTATACATTTTCTTCTTCAGTTTGAATTTTTGAACATTTCAGTGCTTCTCCAACAACTCCTCACTGGCAACGTTTTGAGCTAGATTTGGTATCAGGTTGAATTCAACAGTTATTAACTAAGCCGTTATTCATAATTTTTTGTTTTAGGATTAATTATCCTATTTTCCGATTTGTTCTTCCTACTATATCATAGTAATTTACTTTCAAAGCTTGGAGGACTTCGACCAATAAAAATGTTTATTTTAGGTTCTGAAATTTCTATGTTAAAAATATACTACAGTACTCCCTTATTAGGGTCTATTTGTTTTCATTTGTGTCTCTGGAGAAATAAGTAATCCTGTTATTTAATATTATTCTATCCTTTTTATCAGCTCCATGATTAATGTTTTAATATATTCAGGAGAATGTTTCACTACCTACGTTTAGCAGCATATCTCAAAAAAATAGGCATGTAAGGTAAAAGATTTTCTTACTTTTCATTTCTTGTAGGTCAAAATAATCGACATTTCCAAAAGTACACGTTAGACATTCTATATTTGCCCAACTAAACAAACAAGCAACTCTATTTAAACTTGTTCTGTTAATGAGAGCCCAAGCATGGACCCAATTACTCATATTCATAGACACCCAGTCAAGTAGATCCGCGCTAAATACGTGCGGCAGTTCTTTTCACGTATTCCGTACAGGATCCGTCCGAACTCGCCCCCACTTTAAGGGCCACTTTCCCTTTCCGACACCGTCACCCTCGCCCGATTGCCAATAGCAATTATTTGCTCCCTTTGAATAATTAAATTTCCACCGTACTCGATTTTCTGGCCATCTGTCCAAATCTTGCCGGTGGCTGGAAATATTGTGTTACAAAAAAAATCTTTTGTACAAATTTCCTCTGGGTAGGCAGGGGGGACTGAGGAGGCGAGCGAAACTTTCGAAATTGTTTTTCGTGTTTCCCTAAATAATTTATAATTTCTAATAAATTGTTTTGTAATTTGAAATAAGATCGTTCTGAAATTGGACATTGTAACATTTTTTTTATAAAAATGAGAAGTTGGGTATTTAATCCAATTTGTTTCTGCAAAGCGTATTGTTTGATTTTTTGTTTTCGGGTTTTTTCAAATTCCCTTTGTTATGTTGTCCCTATATTTCACGCCTGCTCAATTAGATACTATTACATACTATTAGATACATATCTATTAGATGGAACAGTAATAGTCACAAATTTAAATTAAATATATATTTTGGATTCAATTTTTCTATATAGTCTAATGTTGAACCTATTTAAAACACAACGTTTTGAGAAATTGCTCTGATTGCGTTTTTGGTACTGGATGAGCACAACAGAAAATAAATATTCAAAAACATAACTACTTGCTTAATGTAAAATGATCATTTTGGTGCGAAATTGTCAAGGTATAGAAAGACGTAGGTTCCGAGATGAACAAAATCCCCTTCATATCCCAGATATACACAGGGTACTACAGACTGACAAAACCGTTGGTGCAACTGCTCACTAGAGACTATAAGTATTCCTTTCCCTTTGAAAGTAAATATATGGAACAAAGAAAAATTACATATTCAAGAAATTGTTATACTTCTGCTTGTGGTGTTTGCTACATTATTTTAGGTACTGCTTCATATCAAACAATAATTGGAAATCCTGCACTTCATAAGCAGCTGAGCCATAAGCAGCAGTGTCAGAAGTATGCTATTTACTTACCCTCATGATTCCAACTAATATTAAATTTCCTACAATATTCGAAGGGAATATTGATATACAAAGCAGGTAATTGCTCTTACACTCAATCACTATTATGAATTAAACAAAAAACTACATAGTCAAAACAATCACTCCAGCAGTAATGAAGAACTTTGTTTTTATAAGCAGAAAAGGAAAATATTATATAAATGTACCCAGAAAGTTATTAAAAATTATTTCGTCTCACATCTACTTTAAAATATATATTAGTTTCTAGTGCTATTTAGTTACTGCTTAGTCTTCAATACGCCTTGAATAATCTCATCAAATTCCAGCATAAATTGGCATCTGTTAACGTTGAATTAAAATAAAACGCGTTTGAATAATTCATTGCACAATTAATTTACGTGTCTTAAATATAAATCTAATTTTCATTAGGGAAACGTATACTCCCGATAAAATAGCAAAGGGCAATAATTATTAGCATGGTCGCTGTAATTGTTGGTATAATGATGGGGGTTAAGTTAGTTTACCAGCGAAAATCTAGACACGTGCCCAGTCACGTGCAGAGAAACGCGATCCCTAATCGATTTCAGGCTTGTTAATTTTCACGACAGCACATTCGTCCGAATTTATAATTCTAAGTAAAACACTCTTTTTGCCATTGCACATCTCCCCCATCATGAAATCTAATCAATTCCGTTTAGAATACCGCATCACTTATTCCGATCGATCTGAATTTATGTACGTCCCGATCACAAAAGGCTGATTACTCAGCAGGCCCGTAGACAAATATAATCGCGACCAAAATCCAACGTAATCCCTGGAAGTAAGGGTGGATTTCGGCCATTGTACTTACCCGGCGAAACTCCATATTAGGCAATAGATTTACATTAACGACGTCGACGGGTATGTGGAAAATTGCAAATTTTACGCCGAGTATTCACGGGAAACTTATTAGATCGTTTGATCGGATTATCAGCGAAGTATATTCAACTCTGGGGAGGATATGTGAAAATTTGATATTTGAGAGGAATTGTCTATTTGTTGTTATGTGTGATTTAATAGATTTTCAATATGAACTTGATTGCAAAAAATATATAAAAAAATATTTTAAGCCGTGATTTCATGAGGATCCGTGTACTTGAATATCTTAATGGCAATTTACTAATGCAAATTTAGTATTTAAACTTGAATTCAAGTGTATTAAAAACAAGAAAATAAACCTAATTCAATTCGAATCAACATGTTCATTAATGCACTATAAAAAGAAAAAATAATTTAGAACTAACATGATGATTTAACGAATGATTTTGATTGTATGCTGTTTTGACATTTTGGTCTCCCGACTCTATCAACGTGTCTTTTATTGCAAAGTTTCAGTTGTGAATTTTTTCGGAAATTCTCTCAAACTCCCTCTTAATGTTGATCAAAATTTTCAAACAATAATCATTCAAGCGCCGTTAAAAAACTAATTGTCCTCTATTCATTTGAGTCTTTAAATCTAAAGTTTCAACTTTCCTGAACTTTTCCTGAAATTTTTCCAATATGTTCCCTAATTGGATTGGAATTTCAGCATTTTTCAAATGTGCTTACTTCTGCTGAATACTTAATGGTTCAATTGCTGAAAATCTAAGATTGTTGCCTTCAAAGAGTTGGCCTATATCACCGTGTGTCTTTTATTTCAACGTTTCAGGTGTGAAATTTTCCTGAAATTCTTTCAAACTCCCTCTTGATTTTCATCATAATTATTAATCATTTTAGCGCTCTTACAAATGCTAATTGTCCTCTATTCATTTAAATACCTTGAATACGAAATTTCAACTTTCCTGAACTTTTCCTGAAATTTTTCCAACATGCTCCAGGAATTGAGTTGAATTGTATAGTGAATTGAATAGTAGTTGATAGCTGCCTCTTGCATTGCAGTATTGATGTCTTCGTAGAACCATTCCACTTCTTCGTCTACGTGTGCACTTATAGGTGCTTATTCCTGAATGTTCTAGAGCCTTTTTCAGTATTTACAGTCAGTATATTCTTTTTGTGCTTCTTGTTTATCATAAATCCAATACCAACATTAGAAGAATCCCATCTATAATGCAGTATACTTATACCGACGAAAGTACCATTTGTTTTTCACCCTTTCGCCGTACTTCTGATTATTTTTTTCATGAATAGGGAAAAATCTGCAAAAGACACCACAGGGGAGTTAAACGAATTTCGTAATAGATGCAAAATTTCGATTCAATATTGGCACCTGGAAAAACGTAGGCGTTTGTCTTAAAAAGAGGTAGAAGGAGAAATTTTATCAAGTTCGAGATTTCAGATAGGGAGTTTATTTTCAGTGAAACCATAATGGATTCTCCCCTTAAAAAAGTTTTAACTATGGCTTGGTAGAATTTTTTGGAAAATTTGGATGCATATTTTTCTTCTTGAGACGTAGATACCAAAAACTTTTTTTTTTTCTATACGTTACATTTTACTCACCTAAGTTGATTAAATTACCATTCCCACTATACAAACAAGTAGTGCATTAATACTACGACAAAATTAAATAAGAGCACCGAGCATAATTCGATCCCTTTTTCCCATAGCGACCTTTTCCCACGAGATAGCAGAAACGTTCGAGTGCTATCATTTACACTTTTTCCGGCCTTAATAAGTTTCACGGGACCGCAAAAGCGACGCCTCCGGATAAACGACGCCACGCGTCGGCACGCGTCTCGTAAACATCGGACGCACGCCGCCCATTTTTGTGGGCACGTTCTCATCACGAAACGATAATGCTAATACGGGATAATGTCCTGTATTTTTTTAAGGCGCTAAAAAATTCTGGCATGTGCGATAATGATACTCGAAGCGATGTCGTTATTATCGTATTAAACATGAGGGGAGGTTTTCGTATCGTGTGGGATGGAAGAGATAACTTACCTACTTAGGAATGACAATACTGCGGATATAATGGTTAAAAAATACGTACTTTGGAAGTTTTGTCGGTTAAATAAACTCCCTAAAGTAAGTGAAAAAGCCTCCATGTTTTGAAGTAGTGTTTGTTAACGTTTTACTAGGTATTTCTATCGGGGGGTCTTAAGTCCATGGTTTACGTGATACCTATTGATAATAAAGAAAAACTTACTTATTGATATTGACTTACAATTGTTTCTAATTGTTCTAGAAATAACCGTAGGAATTTTTTATTAGTCATATTCAACGGTTTTGATAACAAAGTATTTAATTAACTCTCTGAATGTCCAGTGTAAATCAGCCAGAGTCGAGAAGCGGTTGTATTTGGTTGTGTTAAAATTTTCGGAAATGAAGTGAGTGCTATAGTGTTGTGTGAACATGTGTAATTGGGCTTTGCGACTTAGTACTGGGATATTACTTAGTTATAAATTTGGTAAGTAAATCGAACGTTCAAACTAAGCAAGATTTAACCCTCCGAATGGGCCCCCCTTGACGTGGCGGTGGGGCTTAGTCCGTTGCCCCCAAGGAGGACGGGCCAGATGTCGGATGACTAAGAGGGATCCCCCAACTCAAGGTGTAAGCCATCGTGCCGAGGACTGCATGGCACTGGGGAAGCAATGTCAAGAACGATGCCCTTGGAATACCTGGCGACCTTCCATTGTAACCAAATCGCCTTACCCCCATAACACGGCTCTGTGGGGGCGGACCTTTCTTTCCGATGTACTTATGGGCCAGATATGGATACCGAATTAAAAACGGGAAAACCACCCGGTGCAACCGCTGCCTAAAAGGAGACTCTCGGGGGCACAACGCAGGAAGGCGCGAAGGGAGGGGAAACTCTCCCAGAGCACTTCTGAAGAGAAGCGCAGAGCTGCAACACGATCTGCTGCTCCTTCTACGAGTGAGGGGATACAACGTACACCGACGCCCAAAAGGCAACGGTACCCCCACTCAATCTGCCCTCCCAACAAAGAGGGTAAAGACGGGACCGAGCTACAGCTCGGCAACCGTTCAGGACTGACCTTGGTGGTCATGCCTCGGGATTACCCCGAGGCCATGATCATTATGGAGCAAAGCTACCTGATAGAGCGAGCCATCGAGGGGCTCCTAGATCAGGTCAACCACCAGGTCTACCACTAGAGAGTCTACCACTGCAGGGAGCAGAGGGGTGAAACTTTCTCCATCTTGGAGGTGGACTGGACCTGCGCGAAGGTACTGGAGACCCTCAATTTCAAGGCCTACGTAGGCTTTCGACACGTGGCGTTCAGCCGGAGGACTAAGCCGGCCGAACCACATCCACCGGGGAAGCACCACCCACACCCGAAGAAATGGAGCGGGAGGTGACTCTCCTCTCCGATGAAATGTCGTCAATGGGGTCCCCTAAGGGCACCCAGGAGACGCAGAAATAGGCTAGCCGCCAGGATCGTTTAATGACTGGAGGGCTAAAAATATTGCAGGGCAACTTGCAACATAGCAAAGCGGCGACCTGCCTAATAGATCGCCGTATATCTATGGGGCACACAGACCTCTATCTCTGACAGGAACCTTATGCTTATGCGGGGCATGTTAAAGGACTTAATAAAGGGCTTCTACTTTACAGGGCAGGAACTGACGGCCCCGCGCCTTCGTCTTCGCTGCCAGAAGAACGGAAGCTAGGGTGATTCTGAACTTCTGCCATAGAGACTTGGTGGCAGTTCAGCTGGAAGTTACCGAGGAAGTGGAAACCAAAACCTCCATGGTGATCTGCTCAAAGTGCACCACTGCCGTCAAAAGAGCTGGTTTAAGAG
The DNA here is from genome assembly GCA_963576515.1 of Cryptocephalus primarius. Classification (NCBI taxonomy): domain Eukaryota; kingdom Metazoa; phylum Arthropoda; class Insecta; order Coleoptera; family Chrysomelidae; genus Cryptocephalus; species Cryptocephalus primarius. The sequence goes on along the minus strand of OY754942.1, from coordinate 13,172,444 downwards.
CTGGTGCGATGCAAACTTCCACCATGTAATATGGGGCAGCAGCAACACAAACCACAGGGGTGCAAACCTACTGGAGAATCTTAGCACCACGGACCTGGAAATACACAACAGGAGAAATGGACCAACCTTCGTGAATGCCGCGAGAGCTGAGGTAATCGACATCACCCTTGCCACCATGGGAGTAAGGGTAGAGAGATGGATAGTATCAGATCTGCATAGGTCTGCTAAGATGAATGCTAAGACAAGCACAACGGGTTACTAGTTCCAGCAAACTTACTGTCGTTACAAGTAGCTACTTGACGTTACAGTGGAAATTTAATGTACTGAATACATTAGTTAGGTGTACTTAGTATTTTGTGGCACCGTAGATCTGTAACCTTGCAATGAGCTATTAACTTTCTAGGATGCCTCATTTTTCTCGGTCCGTAATATATACACACCTCATTCATTCTCGTCAATTATATTAAAATATTTAAAATATATTCACTAACGTTTTGTCGAGCAAAATACGCGGCACGTTTTCCTCTTGAGCGATTTTTGTAATCCATCACCCGTTACATTAGAATTAACCCTCTCCGTACGGCTATCAATTATCGTTCTCTCGTTCCTCCGTCAGCCAGAAGAGCGCATAACTAATAAACTTACTTTGAAAATTTGAATAAATATATGCTAAGCAGCCGTACACGAGGAACCGGAGAACCCATTAATCTGTACATCAAAATAATGGCCCCGTTCCGCCCTCCGGTAAGGGTGGATTTTTGCGCACCCCTTCGGCCCTATTATGCACGGTCTAACCGTGCAGAATGCGAACACTGTATCTTTTTATACGGATGTGTACATGTGCGTTTTGTTGTTCGGATTTAAAATGCAGCTTTTACGCTCATTACATCGTTAAGCTTCTTAATGCCGTAAAATATACAAACACTTCCCGCCTATATCCGGTTAATTATTCATAACTATATGTACCAGTGTATATGTTTAAAGGGCGAAGAATCGAGAGTTCTTCAAGTTTTATTTGTTTGATAATTTTCTTATGTTGAGATCGGTGTTGTATATAGTTGGGTCACCAAAGTAGGCAGCAAAATGTTTTCAGTTGAATTTAGGTGGTGATAGGGATATTCGAACGACCGTAATAGAATCATTCGATTATTAAGGATCATTCGAGAGCTCGATTATACAGTTTCTACCATGAGATATGAGTGATGAATGATCGAGCAATTGAATGATCATTCGGCCGGTTTATTTTCACTCGAACATTTGGTTGTTCTGATCTCTTGTTTCCACTTATGACCGAACATAATCGAACGATTAGTTGAACAAATCGTTGATGACTGAATTTGTCGAACTTATATAAGCACTGTAAAGCTTAACGCTTGAAATATGAATCATCACTCGAATATAATTTTTGAAAATTTCGAAAAAGTTGTAGGGTAGCTCATTAGCTTCATAAGCTTATTAAATTTAATTAAATAGATATAGGCTACTATTCATTCGATTATGAAATCACTCGATTATTAGGATCACCCGAGAACCGATCATTCGATTATTAAAATCTCTCGATTATGCCTATCACTAGTTCAGGTACGAGTCCCTGTGATGAATTCACGAATTTCTGTAGATAGCCCTTAAGTTTCAAGGCGTAGACGCTTTTACATTTTCAAATTGAAACAATAGCGCCAATAAACATTTGATAACTGTTACAGCTTGCATAAAATATAAGAATGATTCTCTTAAAAAGATATATGGAAGGACATAGTGACTGTAGCACTGACAGATTTACGTTTGTAGTCACCATGTCTCACAAGTTTGCTTCTTTCCTTATCAATATTTGTACAATACAGTACCTTAAGTTAAAGCTCGAGTACAGTAAATGGAAGATTCAAGGGGCGATTGCACAGAAGGTCCATAAGATAAGGCTTATGTTAGTTAGGCTGTTATGTTGGGTTATGTTGTTATGTTATGTTAGGTTATGTTGTTTAGGCTTATGTAGGTTAAGGGAAAGTACCTTAAGTTAAAGCTCGAGTACAGTAAATGGAAGATTCAAGGGGCGATTGCACAGAAGGTCCATAGAATGCAAGCCCAAATGTCAACCTCGCCTACTCGAGCGGTGACTATTGGTACCTGGTAGAGACACTAAAGAACATGTTTTAATCCTAAGACAAATTGTAGAAAAAGCCAGGGAATTCAACATATCAACCTATTTATGCCATATTGACTGTATCAAATTACACCAAACCGTTTTACTGCGTGCAGTGACAGAAGCTATCTTCTTAATAAGAAAAGCATACGACAGCTACAACTTACTGATTGCTTTCGTATCAGCAAAGGTATTATACGAGGCTGCATACCAAGCCCCGTGCTATCCAACATAAATACAATACATCAATACAAGGTGGTTGCAGTGAATGAGTCAGAAGTCGCACTGGCTAAGTAAGACATGACGAAACTCACAAAGATATGGAGAAGTGATCGTATCACCCTAAACACCACAATAAGAATAGTTAAAAGTCTAGTATTCCCCATATTCCTCTACGAATCTGGATGTTGGACACTAAAACAAACAGACAGAAGCAAAATAGACCCTTTTGAGATGTATTTCTGGAGGACAACAGATCCAAATAAAGCAAAGACTACGTGCCATAATAGCGGAAAAGATCGCCAAGTTTTTTGGCCATGTTGTGAGGATAAATTGATTGGAAAGACTGACAAGGGAAGGCATGGTCTATAGGAAAGACACCGTGGAAGGTCGCTTACCAGGTTTACAGACCTAATCACCTAACTCACTGGCAAGACATTATTACAGTCAACAAAAATGGCTGAAGATCAAGACAAATGGTAGCTCTTGAAAAAGAGCTACCGACTAGGAAGAAGACAGTAAATAGGGATATTCCGTATAGCCAAAAGTGAAACAAAGATTTATAACAACAGTACTTAGGAAACTTAAATATATGATTCTATTAGTAATCTCCCTAAAAATAAAACTAACCACGCAAATGAAGGTACAACAGGAAAATGTATACCCACAAGTAAACTGGCAAACAACAAATACCAAATTAAGTACAACCATAACGTGGGAATAACAATTTTAGAGTCCCTCTATCGGACTTACACCTTAATTTGTTGCTAATTTGTAACTTAAAGTAAAATTAGCTTTGTTGCTCGTGGCGTTTTCGAGAAACACTGAACATTCCAGTGTAATATCACACTAAAATATCTACCCCTATATCTCCAGACATTCCAGCATAATAATAGCTAGAACAGCTATTATTCCATTTTAATATTTATATTTATCCATATTTAAAATCCTTTTTGTTTATTTAACTTCTATTCTATCTTTATGTAGCATACTACTTCTATAACCATTCACAAAGTGTGGCGTGCACTAATCGACCGCCATATTATACATTAGGAGTATTCGCCATATTATATAGTGTGAGTAATATGAAATTGTTTAGCTCCAGTACGATTATTTATGAAAATAGAAGTAATGAAAATATATTGTACTGAAAAATGTATGTAATGAAAAGTAATGAAATGATGTATGAAATAAATCCCAAATATAAACGACAAATTGTTTATTAAAATTAATAAGTAAAACAGAAACATGAATACATAGTAATTACTTGCATTTTTAATTACTTATATATACAAGAATAAGTTGTTGATATTTATACTCCTGAACAAAGGAGTGGGGGGAAACCTGTGATGGGCTGTACAACATTACACTGTGTTCTTAATAATCCATATTAATAAGTTACAATTTAACAGTGTGACAATGTAACGGTAAAAGTCTAGGAACACTTAGCTTTGCAAAAAATTTACATAGTGTCTCACAGATACAATTTATTTTTTTATTTTTTTTTTTAACATTTTGACAAAGACAAAATATCTTTCACTAAAATTACTGCACACATTTACTTATCAAAAACTGTACTGAACAGGGTTACGCTTCTATTTAGATTCCCTGAGAGATGACTTGTGATGTGAGAGGCAGTTTAATAACGACATTTCTGTTTTTGTCTCCTTGAGCACAACGTACAGTAAAAAATGTCTTCACAGAACACGATGTATTATGTGCATTTTTTAAGGTACGATGGAATCTAATAAGAAAGTCTATTTTAGGTTTAATTATAAATATGTTTAATAATATTGCAACAACAAGTAATGAACGAGATTCCCTGAATTTTTTGTATTTTGTTAGAATAGACGAATAATTTTTTTGTACTTATTTCCTGAGGTATTAAACATCTAGAGGAAGCTCAAGAAAGATACACCGTTACTCCCAACAGAATTTTATCAAATAACTTTATTCCTAATAGTAATTACATCAAATTTTAATGTATAGTTCATTTAAAAAATTCCTGAGCTTAACACTCACACCAGAAAGTGTGTTATTTATTCATAATATTTTATAACAATGTAATTTCTCACTCTACGTTAACGCTCTTTTGTTAATTTTATTCTTTTCAAATGAGTTAAGCACGGTAATTAGTTAATTGAACAACGCGCGCGTCTAAAAATGTCAAAAATAAGACATATCTTTCTTGAATAAGCTTATAAGTTTCTCTTGATATACAAACAATACAAAAACTATTCTTAAATACACCTTTTGTACTAACGTCTCTTAATAATGAGTGAAGCAAATAACTTTTTGCTTGACATCAAATCGCATGCGTTTCTCATTGAGGTAGATTTTGTATTTGTACTGAATTGTATCTTCAACGATTAGTGATCATATTAAATAAGGTAACAGGCAACAGTTATATCAATACTTCATGAATATATTATTAGTATTATTATTATTCGAGTGCCGTATGTACAAAACGTCGAGTTTGTACAAACGCAACCGTCAACGATCGAAAGCCGGAAATATCGACTTTATTCAATGTCCTGTACAATTTGAAAAATCAACCGCTCTTCATAAAAATAATAATTCGGAGAATACACATTTCCAATTTTCGATCGTCATCGGCGCGATTCAAAAACACGACTCGTGTGATTTTCTTACACTTAAATTCATACATCGAGATACACACACATTTTTTTGTTTGTTAAATGTTAAACATTTACCCACGAACGAAGAGGACCGCTACATTCGGAAGTGCTGCTCGAAACATTACAAAATCACAAATTTTATGCATCCTTTGTTAAGGCAGCTCTCTTACACGCTCACCCTGTATGAACTACTAACAATAATGTTTACTTGGACGTCCAGAACTCTGGAAAAAGGTACTTCAAAGGGTAAACACTGAAATTAAGGGTTATTTTATAGAAAATTTAATCTAGATTCTTTTGCCACACTATCACTCGGGTTTTGCCTGGAAAAATACTAAGTAATTGAATCGTTATGAGCTAATAGTGTGCTAAGATTTCATTTCAGTGGAGACGTAAAGTAACTGTATTTTCTATAAAAATCGCCCTTAAACATTTAAGACACTGACATTTAAACACGAGTTAATTAGATTTTTATGCTAGTTTCGAACTTTCCTCTTTCACTGAATTCGAATCTGTTTAACCAAAGATTACCTGTTAATAGAAAGCACAAAGGAAACGCTCAAGATCAAAAAGGTACAAAAATATTCATAATTCATTAGGTTGTAGGCACAGAACGTTTCAAAATTACGAGGTTCTTTTTACCGGAAGCACCCTTCAGTAAACTTTCAAAACGTCCTGTCCACGTTAACTTTTCCTTCAGATATTTTACAAAGGTACATAATAAACAACCAAGTGTAATGTGACCTGTCACACTCATAACTGACGCCACCAATCGTATTCCTGTAAAACCCAAATTTGTTATTTGCTTTTTCCGTTTTATTGCCATAACATTAAATCGCAACCAATATCGGAATCTCTTCTTTTCTTCAATAACACGGTTACTATTCCAATTATCGCTTAATTCATTTCAACAGATTAATAAAACGATTTTACTTTTCTTCTTAATAGATATTTACATGTAATAAACCTAAACTTAAAAAGCAATAAAAAATAAAATTTTGTAACCTAAGGTTTTTTTACTTCTTGTTTATTCTTAAACATCGAACCCTGATGCCTCACAAAATATTATATCCATTATCATAAAAATTAAGACTAAGACGAAAAAACAAAAGACCCGTTTTCAAAGTTTTACTAAAAACTAAAGCAATCTTCCATTCGTTCAGCTCGGTCATACAACGCAAAGGGGAAATATCACCCATAGAACAAATTATAATTACTAAAGATCCCCAATGCGCCGCATAACCGAAGCTTTTATTTACCCATTCACACACTTTTTAACTATAGTTAATGAATGTCTCTGTTACGGAGGTGCCTTTGCTGCAAATATGTGTCCGGTATTACAAGACAATTTTCGGAACATACTATGTTTAATATACTCGGTATATCGAAAACTCATCAACACCTAAAGTTCAATTTCGCATAACAGCAAAGATTTCAGTTAAATATTGCAAAGTTGATGCATAACGTTAAGTTTGTACTTTGTGTATGTCTTGTAGTGTATATAAAATATTATACTATGTAGATGATCAACAATGAAATTATACATTATTTATGTTTACTCCTATCTAGATATAATAAATTAATGTCATGTTCATCATGAGGTAGATGCGGTAACTTGAGAAACAACTGTAAATATATGCATTATTAACTGTAAATATGTTATATTTATTTTGGGAAAATACTGCATCATGAGGTAGATCTGTTTCCTTCGGTTTATTGTATTGCATTGACTAGTATTTGGTGCTCGTTTAGTTATTTCAATGGTTTATTTGGTTTCGGTTGTATGTATTTTTAAATTTAGTTGTGTAGACACAAACATAATAAAGAAAATCCATGTAGGGCAAAATGCACCATTGGCATTTAATGCCTCTAATCTCAGTTTTAACCAAAAAGTTATTTAATTAATTGAGCTGGTAGTGCATACATTTGAAAAGTTGTGTATTTTCGGATCACACCTACTAATTAGCTGGTTTTTTTTTGGATTTAGTGTTGGTAGTACCAACTTTGCTTAAAATTATAAATGTCTATTGTTTTAAAAACGTACTTATGTGTTGTAGTGTTCCTTCAAAATGTCAACCTTCCATTTGTATGCCATAAAAAAATTAACGTGGATCACATCCACAAGTAAGCTAAACCTGATACTTAAAACTAGGCAAAAATGAGTAAATTTCAACGCAATAAAATTATAAGTATATGTACAAAAAAGAAAAACAAAAAGGGCATATCTTGGATTTTCCTTTTACATACCTGAGTTCGTCCTATGTATACATATTTTTATAGAAGACACAACTTAAACCTACTTTTATTGTTTTTGCACTAATGACTAGCGGATAACATTTATATTTATAAAAAAAGAGAAAAAAATGAGGCAGAGTAGTTACGAATGAGGTAGTTTAAAGCCCCCTACGGGGCGTTTTTGCAGCAGTATCTGCTTACAAACTATGTAAAAATAAAAAGTCCAAGTACGAAATGACAAAGAATATAAAAAAAGTTGCTCACCCACGCACTCAGATGCATAACCGATATCTTAAAAAATATATATAATACATATAAGTACAACAAAAAATTCTCTTGACAGAAAGATCAAAAAGAGGTATTCTCCGAAAACGGCAACTTATCCGCAAAGAAACAAAATAAAACTTGAACACAATTTCTCTACGACAGTTGCGCGTCTTTTTTAGTTTTCAACGAGCTAAAAATAAAAATGCAACAAGACCAGCTTGACTTGACTGTACTCCCATCGAATTCTTCAAATTTTAACTTTTAAACCTATTTAATGACACATTAGCAGTAAGAGTATTTCGGTCAATTTGAAAACAAACAAAAATGAATCATTTATAGGTAATAAATTCGCAGTTAATTAATCGAGAATCAGACATTAGAAAAGAGATTGAATTACATTTGCGGTATGGCATCTGAAGTTACAACAGTTTTAAGTAAGTATATGATTTACTTTGACTACCATCGGTTAAGAAAGCTATGTAAAAGATCTAATGCAAATAAAGCGATGAGTCATAAAGTCAATCTGTGTACTTTTGAAATTGGATCAACTTGTTTATTCCATACTCCAGTTCCCTGGTGAATATTTTTACGTATTGATGTATTCAAGTGGATACAGTAAAACTCACCCACTTACGATTTTTACTTACTTAATACCCAAAAATTGACCAAAATACCCTCAGTAGCCCTTATAGACCCAACAACAACACACGACTCAAAAATTTTGCGTATTTGAGACTTAACCCCGAAAACCACACCTATATTTACATCAGATCTCGGGCCCTGTTGATCCTTAGTTTTTCTTCGAAAGCAAAAAGTAGTAGTCGTCGTTCTTCTTCCTTCTTCCCCCTCTCCCTCCTCTTCCGCCTACGCTTCCTTAGGGGTTGTGGTTATGCACCTGCTGGGGGTTCCCTTGAAAAGCTTTTAGGCTGATCTCAGCCTTGTGTTCGCGCGCAATATGGCGACGTACGGTGTTGTTGCGAGTAAACGTGCGCGAACAAAACGGACAAGGCACCCTGATGCCTTGGTGCCTCTGGCGGATGTGAGCCCTCAGGTTTGTCTCGTAGCCATATAATCTTTCGCAAAAAGGGCACTTCAATTTCTTTCCTAGGAAAAAATACAACCGTGTAAAAATCTCATTGCTACTCTTTAAAGGAGATGAATTGCAGTGAAGGAATTTTTATAATAGTTAAGAGATTTATTTTACATGATTTATTTATTAAAATTCATTTCACTGGGTGTTTCAAAATATGCATTATTTGTTTTAAACAGAATGGCACTAGTCGTATTCGTAATCACTTTTACATTGTTTCTTGCAAACCAGAGATTTGCCTTAGTAAAATTTTGATTGTTCATAGGAAGGTTTATTTTATTATTACAATTCGTCATTTTGCAGTTCTAAAGTTCTCAATTGTTACTTCTTCCAGATCATTCAATGCAATATGACGAGAAATGGGCCCGTTATGCTTCCCTGAAGTACCCCCCATTCAATGTCTCTTAAATCAGATCACGCTGTTTGATGACGTTTTTCAAGCGCCTACCATTTGTTTTGTATTTGTTACATTCAAAACACTTTAAAGCTAGTCTTCTAATCCCATATCTCTCTAACTTAACAAGTAAAGAATAGTGATTTAAGCACTCGCACGCTTTTGAAAGGTCAAAGAATGGACCAAGGTGAAAGATTACTACTTTCTAAAGAATGCAATATATACAGAATGAACTAGAATACAGTTTACGTTGATTTGCCCCTTTGATGACCATGCTGAGAACTGCTTAGCTTATTACACTTTACCATAAAATTCATTACCCTGTTACTTATGACTGATTCAAATATTTTTGTAACGGATGGTAATAAACTGATAGGTCTGAGATTTTTAAATATAGAACGGCCACCTTTATGTAAATGGGGTTAATTAATGCTACCTTCAATTTTTTCGGAAAACGCCATATTTCAAGGAATTATTTTATTATGTAAATTAAAGGCTGATTGGTCTCTTTGATAAAACATCACATGAGAACCTCATCTACCCTGCTACTCGTGTTGTTTTGTAACGTTCCTACCAAATCCACAATTTCTTTGCTTCTGCTGGTGTCCAAAATATTAATTTCTCACTGAAGTTTACATACTTATATATAGAAGTACCTTTATTTCAATGCCTCTGACTTAGATGTGAATTTACGATATGTGATACATATTAATTTTTACTGTATTATAGTGTTGTTGTATTGCTTTTTGTATATAGAATCACTAGCAGCGCAAACATATAAAATATCTATAGCCTTGTATTATTTTATACCACTGTGATTTCATTTGATGTTTTTTACTTTAAGCACTTTTCGAAATTTATTTAAAAAAAACTTTTCTTTACTTTGTTCCTGGTTTTATACTTTCGTCCAGCAAGCATTTGTTTTGGGAATGTTAAAAATGTGCTTTATTGAGAAGCAGTGGGAGTAGTTCCCACTGTACAAAAATATTCTCTTCATTTTAGTATTACTACAATACAATATTTCCTGATGCACAGAATTTTCTCATAACAATACTCAATAATCAAAGTATCTGAAATGCTTGGTGGTCTTTTCGGGCGTTTTACCTTCTGGCGTGTTGATAGTCCCCGTCTTGTGGCTCAGCTTCCCAACGGAATTCCACAAGCTCGCCTGCATAATCTCCTTCTCTCTGGCAGTAGCTCCTTCGTGGTTATAACCGGACGGTGGATGGATCGAGCCGTTAGTCGAGCTGGTGGAGCTGAGGACGTTGTTACCTGCCGTGCTGCTAGGCGACTCGTCCTGCTGCACTCCAGGCTCCATTTTCATTCGTAAGTCTACCAAAATTGTTCAAGTCGTGATATCGAAATGTGGAAATGTTGAAATGTGAAAATAATTCGGATCCATGATTCGGTTATCTCAATAATTCATTGCTACAGTTAATAAACTCCATTAACTTTACTCTGTTGTGTATATATCGCCACATAGCTAAATCTTTACAAAAATTTTTACGTTGACAACATGTGTTATATATGAAGTCCTGTCAAGTGTGCGATCTTATGCACAGTATGTAGGTCTCGATGAGTATTCGGTTTCCAAATTATTCTTTCGAAATCCATTACCCAAACCCGTTTACCACTACATTCTTGGAATGTAAAAAGAAATGTAGTACCAAAAATTTATTTACAGTAATTATTACCCTTCCTACCTTATTACCCTTCCATCATTAAAGTACACTACCTAAGCTCATCAAATATTTGACGTTCTAACCATGTATTAAAAGACATTGAAAATGTAGTAATTATAAATATGAACCACCCCCCATGGCCAATACCATTCAAGGCATTGAATTATACGGGATGATTCATATCAAAGGTTCTCGCCTTTATTGTAGAAGTGATAAAATCACAAGAAATAAATATTTAGAAAATGCTTTTCTCGTCCGTCCTTGCCGGCCATTGTTGTTAATACGAACATCAGAAAGGAAAGAAGTATAACTGGGGTAGTTTCATTGGTAAGATCCTAGATGAGAAATCGAAGGCTCCAAACCATTATCCTAAAAATCTATTTCAGGAAAAGTATGTTTTCTGTATTCCTATAGTTAATGAATAACACCATCAAACAACCCCGCAAAAATATCTTACTACTCTCTCTCCGGGATTTCCAAATTTTCCAGGCAAACCCGTTTCCGTTTCATTAGCTCGTTTATTAATTTTTCTTTACCTTCAGGACAACCGGGGTCTTGACATTTATCCAAACTGTCGCTCTTGGGACATATCAGTGCTGTAGCGGGGTCTGGATCGTATCTGTTTTCCGATTGCTCATCACTACCTGGCTGGTTGGGTAAAGTGGGCGCAGATGGAGTAGGTCTGGAAAATCATGAAAAATTAAAATGGAAATTACGGAAAAATAAGAATATGTATAAAAATATTTACAATAAGTATATTTTTAAATACATAACATTCCTATCTTATTTATACATGGTGTCCGCTACAAGGAGTTCAATGCGTTACGATGAGTTAACTATTTTGAGAAAAACAATATAAAATGCAATTGTTAAATTATAAATTCTGTTAATTGCAATTGTTAAATTAAAAAATATCTGGGCACAGCACACACTGACAGCCCTGTATCTTAGGGGCCTTAATCCCTTTTTACCTGTAAGAAGGAGCCAGAGAGAGGGGCCCCGGCGAGTCCGGCATGCCGGCCTGCTTGCTGCCATCTCTGAGGACGGACGCCCTGACCGACTCCTTCATGATCTCGTTGGGACTCCTGATCGGTCTCCTGTCGTAGGAGGGGCTGCTGACCGGGACAGAGGGGCGCGACTGGTCGTACGGCCGGTAATGGGGGTGCATGTAAGCGGGCAGGCTGTTGTTCGGCGAGAAGTTCGGAGACGGCGAGGACGAATGGTGCTGCTGCTGATGGGATTGGTTGCTGTTCGATAGAGGGATGCTTGCGTCGAGGTCTTCCTTGTTCAGTACCTGCGGGAAACAAGGGCGATGTTTTAAAGGAAAATCATGGCTCGCAGACTGAAAATCAAGAAAGGATCGTTGCATATAACACATGAAGATGTCATGTGAAGACGCCACAAGGTTACTGCTATAGCATTAAGGGGACCGGGGATTGTTTCCGAAAAATAGAAGTACTTTTTCGTAAGTTCACATTATTAGTAAATGAACCTGGAGGTTTAAAAACGCTGAAAACCCGAAAGTAAAATGTTCAAAAAACAAAAACCCCAAAAAATGTGCAAACCATCTCCTTAGTCCTCACACTTTACCATAAAATTCGATAAACGCCACAAAACTTGTCTTTCGATGGTAAACCCTAAGTGGAAGTAAGAGCGATGTTTCTAGAAAATCTGAAAGATTTTTAACCACACTTCATCGTCACCACAATACACCGATAATTTTGATCGCTGGCATTAATGCTATAATGTAAATTGTACGAATTAAATTATGCATTTGAAAGTGCGAAGGCCTTTTAAAATATTTCGCAGCCATTTATTTAGAATTCTGTTTGAATCAGGAAATAGAACAATGTCAGTGATAGTTTATACGAATTTGTAATTTTATACTGGCCCATAAAAATACATGTACCTTTATTTAAGGAGTATTATGAAACTAACTCTAACCATACAAAAAACATACATACTTCAAATTAGTAATGGGAGATACTGTGTGTTATTCATGTAATATAATCAATTACGATGTTTATATCAAAGCAAAATTTGCAGTGAGAACAATCTCAATATATTTTCTTGAGTCGATGCTTTAGAAATCCACTTATGGGTTGAATCCGTTTAGAATTCTTTTTTCATTTATATTGTTGCGGGGTATAGTGTAAAACGCACATGATTGGCTTAAGATTTATTCTTCAGCAATTCTACTCGTGACTTATAAAAAGTAATCTGAATATCTTTATGTAAACGTCCAGTATTCATATAAAATATTCTGGATCGAAGTCTCCCTTAATGTAGGTTTGTGGTTGTTTAACTACCCCACTCCCGCCGACTCAGCTCGACACATTAACATATACCCCGGCGCTTATTTTATAAAGGAATAGTACTAATCGCTGAATTGCAATGAGCTAAATTAAAGTCACGTGGGTTCAAAGTCATCGACTCGAATAATATTGCCAATTAATATCGAACAATGTATTAATAATTGCCACTCGCATTTTCGGATCTTTCAGTTGATTGACCAATTTGTATTGATCGTTACAAAACTAATTTTGGATTTTCAAAAATTTGGATGCATTGAATCTACTTGTTCATAAAAGCTGCTGATTGATACTGTTCTTCCATTGAATTATTTGTTTTCAGTAAAACTTGGAGGGCTGTCTGATATACATTTCATTTGGGTTGGAATCCACATAACAGCTTCAAAAATCTTCACAAACAAATTTGGGTATTACAGCAATAAGAGACAACATATTTAAATTTAGGCACATCACTCTCATACTTCTGCTTTAAACCGTAGTTCTAAATGGGACTACATTAAATGAAACTATCACTTGTGTCTTACTGCATTAGTCCTAGATTTTTCAAAATCCGTAGTGATTTATGATGGGGGTATTTTTCGATTCTCGAAGCAGCATGTGTACACTCATTACAAGCAGTATTTATTATACTACCATGATTGGGGTGTGTATGTTTTCCTCCATTACTAATACAGATAAGACATTAAAAAGATTTTGGTGTAGTTTCAAGAAGCTCGTAGCTGCATACATAGATCACTATAGGTCAGCCAGCCGTCCTAAGGCAACGTCAGGTCGACATTAACACATGCTCAATTTTGATAAAATTGCGCTAATTTCTAAGACATGTACTGTTCTACCTTCAAGTGTTTCCTCCCGGAGGGGGAGTCGATGGCGCCGCCAGTATCCATCGGCTGCTGGCCGCCGCCGTCGACGCCCCCTTGCTGCTGCTGCTGCTGCTGCTGGTGTTGCTGGTGCTGCTGGCTCTGCGCGACCGCCAGTTTCTCGTGCTCGATGCTCAGCCCCTTCACCTGCAGGCATTCGGCCGCCTTCAGGAAGCTGCTGAGCGAGTCCTGCGCGACGTGCACCTCGCCCTTGTACATGAACTCGAGCAGGGCGGCCATGTTCGCGGCCGAGGTGCCGTCGAGGATCACCAGGAGGTTCTGGTGGAGCGGCGCCGTCGAGAAGAGGTCGGCGAGGTGCTTCGAGCAAGCGGCCAGGATCAACTTATGAGCCTTGAAGGTTACGCCTGGGGAAGAAATCGATCGAGTTAGCGAAAAAGTGTAAGTCTTTAAAAATTGATTACAGTTGGACGGTGGATAGTTGGATAAAACTCGTTTGATCAACTTAAGTTGCTTTTACCAAAGGTACCATAGGGTTTAAGAGAAAACCATCAGACAGATGAACAGAGTAGTTTGAGGAGGATTGTGCCAATATATAACGGAAAGAAAGAATGACGCTTACAAAAAATGACTGACGGAGAACCAGACAAGCAAAAGAAGAATATACATTACTAAGAAGGAAAGAAAAACAAACACATCGACGAAAGAAAAGAGAGAGGATAAATAAATAACTAAGAGAACTATATAGCCTAAGACAATAATCAGATACAAGGAATGTTTATCAAAAACTAAACAAGACTCGAAAACAATTTAAACCTAGGACAACAATGTGCAGAGATAAGGAGTAACCACAGTAAAACAAAATACATGCACGCAAACAGCTCATCATGACACCTATAAAACTTACCCATAGGTAAATATAACATCGACACCGTAAAATAGTTTGCACATTTGGGGTTAACACAGACAACACCACTGAAAAGATTAAAAGGTGAATTCTCCTAGCAAAAAATTGTTATCACGGTCTGACTACGCAATTAGAGTACGATATCTTGACTAGAAGAACAAAAGGCCAAACCTGGGTATTGTCAAAAAACGATGAGAGATTGCTAGCAATATTCGAAAGAAAATTTCTAGGACATATATGTGGAGGGGCGATGGAACATGATATATGGCGAATGCGCCATAATTTCGAATCATATGCAGCGCGCCTACATTTCACTCAGTCAAATTCATAAGAATTGGCCGTTTACGTTACGCTTAGTGAGAATGAGATACGAAGAAAACCCTAAAAAGATTCTCAGACCGGAAGCATGTTTATTGAGTCCTCAAGTTGAACAAGACATCAAATCCCTCAATATCATCAACTCGGGAAACAAGGCGCTTAATAATTCGGAATGGCGGAAACTCTTGAAATAGGCTAAGACCCACAGAGGGTTGCCATGCCACTAATGCTGATGATACTTATAAATAACAACAGATCTCTTCCAAATGATTTAAACTTCCGTCTTGTAAATAGGGAACTTCCAGAAAATATTGAATGAATAAAACTTCACTTGGTTGGAAAAAATTGGTTCAACTCTTTCTGAATTCTCACAGTTCTCCATTCAAATCTAACAAATATGGCGTTCCAATTACAGAAATGGATAATTTATTTGTTCGCCCTAGGTGACTCATAACAAACGTCAGCACACCCCTCATTGGTAACAAAATCACTGTTTTTCCTATTGTATTCCGTAACATGCACAAAAGCAATGAACTCGAGGAAACCCCGCAGAAAAGGCCTTCTTTATTCGTCGTGTTCTAATCGAAATAACTGACGCCTGTTATTATTTATATTTCGATCCTTTCACTGGTCAGCATTGATTTGTTAGAAGCGAAATATGAAACTTTAAACAAAGAATCGGTTCTGTGCGCGAAATAAGTATCAATCGAAATGAGGGCAGCAGCACCAAGAGTTATTATAATATATTATTAATGACTGTGTTGACAGTATCGAACAGGCTGTTTTTGCATGACTTATTAATTAAGTTGTAGCATTCATGAATCACCTTAAACTTTAATCGAGAGTCAACGACTACGTTCATTAAAGCTTATTTCTTTCGAGCATTAATACATGCGTTATCATGCATAATTTGTCGTTGAAATATATAACCGGGAATTATATTAAACCGTAATAAAGATATTTGCAGGTAGGAAATATCTAATTAAATGCCTATGTTGGGGTGATATAATAAATATTAAGCGATCTTAATAGTCGTATGAATATATTCATTAACAGGTAATTAACGTGAGCGCCAAAGCTTTAACTAAAATTAATAACGCAAAAGACGAGTTTAAAAAAATTCTAACTTCCCCTCAGATTAAAGAAGGTTAACGGGCAAAAGTGTCACTAGATATCCCAAATGTCAAGGCACTGGTATCGACTATCGTAATTAACAGAATAAATATGTTTTTTTTAATATCCATTAAAAGAAGCGTTCACCGATAATGTGATTGGTGCAAATTTATAAGTCGATCAATTGCAGAACAGTATTAAATTCTAATAAATTCTCATTGAAAATTATCATTCTAATACTTTATAACCAGCGGAAACAGCACGGAAAGTAGTTTCGAAAGTTATATAAATTTTTTATGGAATTTTGCGTTTCTACAAGTAAAATTCATATTAATTAAATTGTATTATTCATGCAAAATCATGTAATATTAAGGCACGCAACTGCGTGTTATTAAGATATGCAACATTTTATTTTCAAAAGTTGTAACGCTGACATCTTACGAGCCAATCAAAATGTCTTATAAAACAGAGAACGGTCAAGTCGCCATCGCAGAATTTATCGCACTCAACAGAAAAATGTCGTGACATAGAAACAAAGAATTAGCACAAGACGGCAAAGTTTGACTCCGTCGGTATAAGTAGGTGACTTTAATTTTCTGACTGATACAAATATGTTTATCTAAATAACAATTGATCCAAATTGCTACTTATTAATAATGCATCATGTTTTCTTCGTCGTCGATATTAACGGCAAAGGCGTTTTCAATGGAATTCTCAATGGAATGGAAAAATTCTTTCAGTTTTCGTATCAGGAAGTCATTTCTTTTGCTATGCCACTGTAATTTGAAAAATGTAATTTTGGATCATTTTAAGAGAAAATTGCAAGGGGTTGCTATTCTAACTAAAGTGAACCTTAAATTTGTAGATGAAACTCACACAGTAGGTTACGCTGATGTTTCTTTAGTTCTATGGCAAAGGTTCAGATCGTTGGTGCTAACACGTTCTGGGGTTTCAGAAAGAAATTACAAAAGAAGAAATATTCATATTTTCGGAACTGACCATTCTACGGAAGCGTTTTTTTCAGTTTTCATATCAGAAAATCATTCCTTTTGCTATGCCACCGAAATTTTAAAAATTAAACTTTGGATCATTTCTGGAGAAAATCGGTAAAAGTTGTTACCCTAACTCTTTCGAGAATCAAAAGGTGAACAAAGAATTCCGGGATAAAACTCACATAGGGTGATGTTTCTTATTTCTGCAGCAAAGCAAAGAAAATAATGTATGGACTCTTGTTAAGCTGTGCTAAAAATTTAACCTACAAAATTCATAGTCTTCGGCATATTAGCATTTTTGTAGGGAAATGGCCCTTTTCTACAACAAGTACATTAGTACCATTAGTACAAATCAAAACCATTGGGGACCGAATTCGTCGAATATGTCTTGAAAACAAATCCTGTATAAGTTTCTATTATCTATGTCCAATAGTTATCAAGTTATCCAATCTTAAACATTTTGATTGCATATAATTACAAAATGCGTTAAAGGTCATTCCTGAGTCTTTTATGGTACACATGTTACAAATCTTTACACCTAAGTTGTTAACAAAATGGAATACAAATGACATAAATACAATTACAAAATTCCTAATTGGGAGTGCACAAATATCTTTATCTTTCAAATATGGATCCAGCTACTGAATGTTTAAATCTTGTACTTTGCTCAGTAGAAAGATATGCTTTCATGGAATGTAAATTTAAATAAGTTATGCTTGTTAAACTTCATCGTTTCTATCAAAAATACAGGGCGAAACTCTAATGTTTAAATAAGAATACAGTTTGATTGCACGTATTTCTGATTTACAGTGAAATACTGCCCCAATGATGAAGAATATTATAACGATAAGGATAAAAAATGTGCACGCCCTTTTTGCAACCCATCGTTAATGCACCATTACATCTATTTATTTATTATTTAATATTTAAAGGCGTTTAACGTCGACAACGTAAACCCGTTTTTCTTTAATCACTTCATAAAATTGGCAAAAATCCCGAAAAACCAGAGGTTCCTCCTTCGAAATCCGGCTTTTACGTAAAATAAATACACACGAGATTGCACAACGACGCCCCGTTATCTATTTTCGACGAGGAAAACAAAGTGCAGTTGGGATATACGAACACATCATGTGTGTGTGTGTACGTTATACGAATGTATGGCAGTGGGTCAAGTGCATAAAAATAAGAATATGCGACGACCAAATTCGTGAACGCAACACAGACAGAGAAGGGACGTGTTTTATGTTAGCACCACTAATATCAGCACATGAATGTTGCAATTGCGATGAGTCAATTTGACGTAATCGGAGATCGTAGTAATTTAACCGTGTATCAGAAAGCACGAGATACTACGGCAGATAAGCCTGAGAAGTTTATGAATTAGTGGACGACGTGGTTGGATAAAAAAATCTTTTTTTAGAAATTACGAAATCAAGGAACCACTTAAAACTACGCAGGATTGCACTTAGATGACTTTACTTGTAATAACCTGGTCGAGAAATTGTTTCACTTAATTGCGCACAAAATAGTTGTCTAATGGGTATAATGTAAAATATCAATCACTGACAGAAGTAAAAATGATTATTTCAGAAACGTCCTCGCTGAAATTAAATGCCCCCATTAACAACTCAATTTAAATTTACCCTAGCTTAAATCAAAGTTTTCCTTTTTGCACTTACACACCTTAAATTATTTCACTAGATACATTTAATTTATACAAGTAACCAATCCTACTTCCGTTGGAGAATTAATTAGAATCTGCAGCCTGGCGAGTAGCGATTATAAATCGGGCCCTTTGTTAAAGTCAAGGGGGGAGTTAATCAAGTTTTATTTACTCACCATCGCAAAATAAGGTCACATCCGCCAAACTTTCCGATTTGAAGAGGTTGCTGAAGGAATTCGCCAAATTCGATCCGAAACTGTTCCATTTTAGACAGAATTGTTGTTGCTGAGAGTCCATCTCAACGCCAGATTGGAAAAAGTTTTGAGCTGGAAGAAACGAGACGGTTTAAAGAATAAATTAAAATTCAAGTACCTATTCACTAAAAAGTTCATTAAAAGGTACCCTCATTCAAAATAATCTTTCATCATTTTTCGCGTAATGTAACACACGGATTTGTCAGTATTAATGCGACATGCAAAATGTGCAAGTGATAAATATTAACTTACGCAATTTATACGCAGAACACAATCGACGCAACTTCTATGTATACATGTACGTAAACACTTATTTTTCGATTTTACTGCAGAATTTCAAGAGGTTTCGTAACCTTCCTGAAATCACAGAACTTTTCCCAAAGGCCGACAGATTAATACATAAATATTTATAGAGTGATTTCAGCGTTCGATAAAGGACCAACACTAGTAATTTTTTTCGCCAAAGTTTCCTCAAAGGCATTTCGAAAATTTTCGATATTTGTACCGAGTTAATAATAAAAGGCAGAATGGAGGGAAAATTATTCTGCCAAGGTACATATGATTACATTTTTTTATTCTACATCTGATATCATCGGTCTAGACGTGCTGCATTATTGAATTTTCCGTATATTGGCGAAAGGGGGAAGACATATGATATCAAGTAAAATTCTTCACTTCGGGTAAGACACAAAATCTAAGGCTTCTTAAAGAATTCTCGAAGTTTTCGTCAACAGAATCGTACACCACAAAATTTAATGATAAAATGACGGTGTGGTGTATGTTTCCTATTTAAAATAATTATGCAATAATCAATTGGCATACAAATAAAGATTCTTTTAAAAGAAATTTTGATGGCGTCACCTGCACACTCATAACTTATCACACATTTTCCAATAATCCTAATTTGAAAGTGTCAAATTTACAATGTTTAATATGAATAGATTTTACATCTCATTTTGAGTAAACTCGTTCTAAAAATCGCTTAAACAGCAGAACAGTCATGGTAGAAATTCAAATTTTTGAAAAAAATTATCCGAAAGTGCCAAATCTGCGACTAAGCGGATCACTGACCAAAATTAAGCATTTTGTAACAAATTTTTGTGTACCTCAGAGATTGCAGTAAACGTTAATCATACATAAGTTACAGTATTCAACAGTGCTTAGTTGTTACTAAAATAATGAAGAACTATAGTTTCTAAAGAATGTGATTCTTTTAAAAACAGTATAGTCAAAACACAAGCGCAAGTTTTCAAAAAATTGTAACCTCAAAGCAGTGACGTAACACATTTTTGTCGAGTCCCACAACAAATAAAATCTAGAAGGTTTTTAGAACGTCTAAACTTTTACATTTTAATTTGAAACTCTTAGAACATAGGGTAAATTTTCTAGAAGTCATTTTGAAACCTTAAACCCCAAAGTTGCCTCCCAATTAAATCTAGAAAGTATACAGGTTTCAAATAATTTCCTTCTCATTTTAAACGCTGCAAAGGATCTACAATAAAAATTTCTGGTGCTTCTAGAACATTAACGTAAGTAGCCTATATTTGTACAATATGTAAAGTTGGACTAAATATGCTTTTGCACGTTTTTCGAGCCGTTATTATTATCATAATACTTAGATGTCTCTCGTAGATAGATTTTCAAATAGTTTTTATCTGTAAGTGCCAAATTTGCAATGTTTTCATACCCATTCTCTCGGTTTTGGCATCGGATTTATGAAATTTTGACGCTTACCAAAATATTACAGAATTCATATTAGAATCCCACGTATTCAAACAAAAATTAATCTGAAAGTACCAAAATGCCATGTTCCATTTGACGTCACATCTCATTTTAGCAAACAATTATTGATCAAAACGCAAGTACTGCGTTACCAGCATAGGTGGTAATAAATGGCCTTTACAAAAATAATCTTCAAAGTCTCGTAAAATATATCATTTGATATATAAAACATTTCTACCATCGATATATTTTCTGAGCCACAAGTGTCCCAATAGTCCCCTCGAACATCTGCATCCGTTCTAATATAAATTTCCTCTAAGTGCACCTTTCGGCCTTAATTGAAAATTTCTTCATTTCAAGATTTATTGGCGGTTTATAAAAATGTGCGATAAATCTAACATCTCGGGCCGCTTGAAAAATGCTAATTGCTTTCGATTGGCTCGAGTTTCACCTGCTTTATGTAGATTTGGAGGATAATTTTTTTTGGTGACGTAATTACACTCGAAGGACTATTTTTAATAGTGGAATTCCCAAACACTGGAGATGGAGGTGACGGTTTCCACGTTGTTAAGCGATTTCATTATTTATGAGTGAAATTAGATAAAATTTTCAAACGATATTCAAGGAATCGAGATTTGATCAGTGCTAGTTAAGAAATGTCAGTTGGTATTTATATTTATGAGCTTGAATAATCAGCAATGAATTAATTAAACTACAAGTTATTATCATTACTAAACCAATAGGGTTTGATAAATAATATGTAGCGTCATTAATAGTTATGAATCGTTTCAAGGCTTTTCTGGCAATATTTGTGTCATCAAATAAAATAGTCTTTGTCCTATGTGTACATATAACTACCTTACATTAAATGTCGTTATAGTACGAATTCCCCGGAATAGTATATTCATATTTCGCAAAAAAATTTATTCTGAATGAATCCGTTGATTCAGAAACCACATTCAGATATCTAACGATCGCCTTGACCTTTTTAGGTGAATAATTAACAATGAACAGGTCTTCTCTTGAAAAAAATGTATGAAAATCGTAAGCATTCCTCAGGAAAGCAATTCTTAAATTTATTTTGTAACGCGGTATAATTAATCATGATACCCTTATCATTTTTTATTTCACTTAATATAGTAATAAGTAGAATGAAAACATTTTATCTAATGTTTTTGAAGGTTTTTTCCTGATAAGTCGTCGCTAAATGATGATGAATTTATACGTGTTATTTTAGGTACCTTGATAAAATTTCAAGATGTCGTGTTAGTGAAAATAAATCTTACTTCAAGTATTTATTTTTGTGTTCGACGAACGAAGACCCTGTAAACTTTGGAACTGTGAAAATTTAAAACGTACTTCATTCATACATATCTTCAATAAGTTTATC
Organism: Cryptocephalus primarius; assembly: GCA_963576515.1. NCBI lineage: Eukaryota > Metazoa > Arthropoda > Insecta > Coleoptera > Chrysomelidae > Cryptocephalus > Cryptocephalus primarius. Next base: position 13,150,292 of record OY754942.1, on the reverse strand, counting down.
TAAAATTTATAGAAGCATGAGTATTGCAGTTTTTCTAAAATACGCCAATAATTTAATTTCATAGCTGATATATAACTAGTATTGGAATAGATACTAAAAAGCGTTAAATCAGATACTTTTTAAGTTCTACATTCCCAAATCGACCAGAAACCAAGTACGTAGGAACTGTATTACAGTTCATACCACCGGTATTATGACACCTGTCGAAGTTTTGACGTGACGTATAGATAATCGACGTAATATACAAATACGATTCTTTATTTGCTGAAAACTAACCAAGCAGGTGCGTAATATTGGGTCCGAATACTACACTTGCTCGATTGATATATGCGGTAGATACAGTTTTAATCTACGCTCAAACTGATTAAGTGGCAATTCGATGATGCCATTTTATAATAGTTTTATAGGTTGCCAACGTTGTGTGATAAGAAACATTGCAATACACACGTTTTGTGGTGAGAGAAATTTTAACTTAGTTTTATTACGCATTCTCCAAACTAATATATAGATTATTAGGAACTAAGGTTTTTCTAAACTAAGCGAGATTCACAAATGAAATTGAAAATTTCCCTGGTTAAGTAAGATGAGAAGCAGTCATAGAATTAGTTGGACTAAGCGTATTTGTCTAATTAAGGCATTCTGATTAGACTCTAACCTACTTACTCTGAAGTATCATTCACACAAGCAGTAGTGCAGTTTAGTTGATAATTTATAAAGTCGCGTTGTTAGTGTATTAGGTCAAATAACATTTTCGAATGTCAAAACAAGGAGGGTATCAACGCTACTCAATTTCTCTGATTGGTATCTGTATGCATGAAGTGCACAAAATAAAAAGTTTGGTGTAGTTTTTACATTACCACCATCACTACCTTCTTACAAATAACTAAATGCACTACTGCATATGTAAAACAGACTCAAGTCAGTTTTCTATAGCACACATCTTAGATTTGTATCGAATGTGTGTAAGTAATAATATAGAAAGTAGTGGAGTTTGTAGTCTTCAGACTGTTTTATAATTGCAAGTGTGAAGCGTAAAATAACAATTACAACATTCAAAGGAAACGAAATGAAAATATGTACGTTGTGAACGAAGAGAGTCAGAGAAAAAGTGTAATTAAAGCTAATTAAATATGGAAATTATAACCAGGACAGGAGTCAACATAGAAAAAATTGTAAATTATAAGAAATACATGACTTCATGTATCTATCATTGAAATTGAAGTAAAAACTGCTGAAGCATGTGTAGAAAGAAGGAAGATGTACAGTGGAAAATTGAACACAATTACAGAATTAAAAGATGTCTGAAGTAATATCAAAATCCAGACATAATGCATCAACATATTAATACCTACGTTCGTTCAAATACACATATGGAAACCCTTGGTCTTTATATGCGCAGGTAGAAGAGTGGGAGAACAAGTCATAAAAGGGAAAAAGGGAAAACGCAAAGATTTATGAACTGTTCAACGATCCAAGAGTTGTAAACATAAGACATTTACAGTGGTTGAGGCAAATATTGGATGAAGGAAACCAGAAGGGAGACGGTTCGAGGTAAAATGGATAGGGGTAGAGTTTGGACTAGAAAAAACACAAGAACTGAACATGTTCACAAAATAATGAATATCGTGCATTGTAAGAATTGAAAAAGAAAACAGCTACAAAATGGTTAATATCACAAAATTGATAAATGCGTGCTGAAGAAAGTAACAAGAAAATAACTTACGAGTGAGATAAAATATTTCACAAAGCAATTTACATATTACAGAATGACCGAAGACCAAATATTGGGAAACGCCAAAAGTACGAGTAAGAAAAAGGACTGAATGCGTAGGGGAAGACATTTATCAGGCAATAGTTGTGGTAGATTACGTACAACTACAGAAATACAATTTTACGAAATATCAGATGATAGAATTTGGATTTTTGGAAAAGAAGGTAGCTGTACATTAAAATGAGGTAGTGTATTTTCGGATTTGGCATATTTCAAACTTGCTCCCCTAAGCTCAAAATTTTTTCTGCTGCCATAAACAAAATAAGTTAGGTATAACTTCATAGGTGGACAAAATAAAAAAGCAGAAATTTCGATGTCATTTGTTCTTTTAAATAATAACAAACATTATATATATCGAGGAAATTACCTAACTTCTGCAATGAGAAACTTACGGCTGAAATTTTCAATAGACCTCAAATTAGACTTTTGATGAAAGATAACAATTTCGTGCACCCAATGAATCAAAATGAAAAGTACTATAGGAAATTGAAAAACAAACATTTGTTTGATCACCAGTAATAATATTATTTATAAATAAATCAGTTTACTTTCTTTATGAGAAGATTTCCTCAGCTATATGGAACGACGATGTGGAGTGAAACCGTTATATCAAGTATGTCGACAAGGGTTTCAAAAACAAATGTTACGTGGTTACACATTACACTAATTACTTTAATTTACGCAGAAAATGTCACCTTAACTAAAAATTTGAACTAAGTATTTGTTTAGCACGATCAACATTCAAAATTTGTGTATTGAAAATGAAGCGAATCATACCACACTATCATTTTCTTAATAAATCCTATCGTAGAGAGCCGGCCAATATTTCGCTCTTATTAATAACCTTATTTTTAATACATATAAATTGATAGTCACACGACGTTGCACCCAATGGACGTGTGCATTGGTTCTAAACTTTGTACTGCTAATATACTTTATTCTTGGACATGATTGTTCTCTTATCAGTGATTAAGGAAATAAGAAAGGAAAACGGTTAAAAAGTAACTTATTTCATAATAATGATAAGTAATAATACGTATTTATAACGATTGAATCACACAATTGAATATAATTTTGCGTTAAATAAGGTACATTAATCTACTTGACCAAATCCATTGAAAATTGAAGCAGGATGTTAATGGGATTTTCTCCAACTATAAACGCTGCTTAACAATTCCTGCAAAGAGAAAAACGCTGGGCGCGTGCACTAATAAGGAGTGTAGCGAATTATCCATGCATCAATTATCACGTTACACTTCTTACTTATTCATTGCATGCACCCTACGTTTTTCTTTTCAAATCATCCAAGTATTTCCACAGCTATCAAAAATGCACAGTTGCAACTTATCACAGTATGTATACGATTAAGAATCTATATGGGGTTATAAAAATGTGCTTAGAAAAATATTTATTTCGAAATTATTTTCTTTTACTTAAGTTATTTTCTATCGACTACTTTTGGGGCTATTCTAAAGCGTGTAAACAATGCATACATATTTTTGGGGCCTTCTTGCTAAGGAGTTATTAAAATTTAGAGTACGGACTAGTGGCTGGGATTAATTAGACTTACGGGGTATTCCAATGATAAATCCTGCCGTCCTTACTTCGAGTTTGGAAAAATTCGATTCAAAGAAATTAGTTATAGTAACTATTTTACATAAAAATAAGTCCTTTAGAGTAAAATTTACTTCCAAATACGACTTAAAGAACTAATCCACGTATAAACTCTCGTTACAGAAGTTTGGGTTGTATGTGATAATGGATAACTAAAAAGTGGTGGACGTAGTAGAAAGTTTCATTAGAGAAAATTTAAAAGAAAAATTCCATCATTCAACGGGAATAAATCTTTCAAAAAAGCAATGCAAAATGGATGAAGCACTGATACACCAAATCTATTATGGGAATCTCGGAATTCAGCCACAGAACCCTGATCAAAGTAACATTTTTTTTTAAATTTCATATTAAATTAACGAATATTAAAAGCTGGATGAAAATCAGTGTTGCCAATTTAGCACTACTTTGCAACAAAATTATATCACACAGGCATGGGTGAATTCAAACGCCTAGAAAAGTTAGGTTACGTTACCTGGTACCTATATATCTACTAATAGGTGGAGGATGAGTGAATGAACGAAGAAATATGAAGAAGCTTAGAATAAAATTGATAATGAGGAAATGAGGAATGTATGGAAAGAAACAAGCTGGAAAATGTGCACATGATGTAAACGGCTTGATAAATGCGATCGTATGACGACGTATGCAATTCTGATGTTAGGGAGGAGATCAGAAACTGCGCCACGATTTCGTAAGAGAAGGCAGAGGAGAAACAGCAATTCGAACGAGATCTGGGAGCGTCGTTTGCGAGCGAATTGGAAACATGTGCGTTCACCGTCGAAGTTTCTCTTTCGAAACGCATCTTCGGCCGCGATTCGTACGCAGTCTCGGTCCGGTCCTGACCCCACTCGTGCCTAATCACCGTACGCACTTCTTATGGCCTTGCTGTAAAGGCCATGCCATGCGCAACACACGAAACGTATCGTAACCTTGGTTAACTCTTTTGGAATCATTATCACGGGAAAAAATAAAATAAAGCATTATGAACAAAAATAAGGAAGGACAATAGACAAGGAGTGACACTTACTTCAGGAAGCGCGAAGGGAACGGGGCGCGTGAGAGAGAGAAGAGTAATATTTTCTGGCAGGCCGCAGGAGGCGATTTCGTGTTCGCAGGGACGTGTTTAGGCCATGTCGCGCGTTTATCAGGCATCTACACGGTGCAAGGATACGTACCACACCGCAGCAGCACACACGGAACGGCGAATTTCGGCGGAACACATATACGCACACACCACGCACCGCGCACTCGATCGCACGCTCCTCACGCACTATTTTCCTCTCTCTCGACACGCACCGAAATCCGGAATGCAATAAACACACGCGCGCACACACATACACGCACTACACACGCAGCGGGCGCTGCTGCTTGCTTGCTATCGGGAAATTTCGCGTTCGATTGTTTGATTGTAAGAATTGAAAGTGGTATCCAGCCTGGCGCTGCATCGAGGCGACGTTGCCGCCACCGGAACGCACACGCACGCATACGCACACGCACACGCGTGTACGCGGAAAATCATGTGGACCGGAAGGCGAAAAGGTTCGAATTGAAGACGACTCGTCGTCGAAGACTCTTTTCGGAGCGTGGAAACACGTGCTACCTCGAAGACGATGACCTGAGGATGCGCTCGAGAACTCGACCCAATCATAAAATTAATTATACCGCCAGATATTTATTTGCCAAAACCCTCAAACAATCTCTGCACTTGCACCCCCCCTGCCATGAAGGAAAATGACAGAAAGAGCTAAATAAACAAAAATTTTATTATTAAATTCACCCCCTTAATAGAAACGTGAAACGCATAAGTTGTTACTCAAATTTGTTCAATACCTTCAACCTATCACCTTGTCAATAAATTCATGGTCCTCCTCTATCCTTTTTCTATGAATCTGCAATGCTTAATTTTGACACCAACTTAACTAACATGGCGTAAATGCCCAATTTTGAACACCTACCTAAGGATGCACTGTTATAAATCATATCTTATTAGCTAATAATCTACGGTCTTATTTATAAACGCATTTTAACGTTAAAATGAATTTTAGCTAGAAATACGTTCAGAATGTGTTTCACAAATGTAACTACGGTGTTTTGTGTATTCTTCACATGGAAGTAACTATAGTTACCTTATTAAAACATATTCTAAAAGTGAAATCCTTAACGTTAAAATGCGTTTATGAATAAGAGGGATAATGTGTAGATGCAGATGCACCTCCATGCATCTGCATGGTGTGCAAAATGTGAAAACTGCGTCACGTCAATTGACACAAGCTCAGAACAGCCAGTGATACCATAACTCAGCTGTAACAGCGTTTTTTTTAATACTTCAAGTGTATAGTAACCAAGGTTATATAATGACATCCAAAAAAGTGTATTTTTGAATTATAGACAATTAAAAATCAAATTTGCATGATTTTAGTGAGTTTTTATCTGTAAGTAAAATTTTTTATATTTGATCCAAAAAAAACCTGGAGTCTACTTAAAAAAAACTTTTAAAATCGGATATTGTGAAAGTTATTTGGTGCATTTGATACTAAATCAAGACTTAACTGAGTTTAAATTAAATTATAAATAACTTCTAACGTCAAAGTGATTCATGGAGTAGTTTTTGCAAAATTGAATTTGTTTATCGCAGGTCTCTTAATTTTGCAATAACTTTAGCCACGTATTAATAAAATTAGAGTAAGTCTACAGTGTCTAAATTAAGTAAGAAGAGTTTAGGTAGAGCGCTCATCGGTAAAAATGTTACTGATACATACTTCTCCAAAACTTCCTGTACGGATTAAATATGCCTAGTCTGACACCGTTTTCGTCTGTGATTTTTTTTGTATCGGTGGTGTTTTCCTCCTAATTTTTCCGAAACATGACCTTTTGACGACATATACTTTTCTTTCAAATTTATTAGCTTAAAAACTGAAGCTCCAACGCGAAAATAAAATTCTGTGACGAAAAATATGAGTCATAGGGAATGTCTGCCACCTCGAACATGTTGGAAAACGGCTATAGGAAAATTTATTAACGACCAAGATTTCTTCATTCATTAAAACACTCGGACATAAATTATTTTCCGATTTTCTAGTCTGATACCTGAAAGTTGCTAGAAAAACTTTGAAATTGAATCTGGAACCTTCAAAGAAATTCCGAACAATTTAATTTTAGTTTTAAATGTCAGAAAAAACCTAAATTAAAAATCCAGACGTTTTTTCCACTGTAAATTACCAAAAGTGCCTTACAATCGAATCCAGGGGATTATACAAGTTTCATATTGTTTCACTTTTCGAGGCCACAGAAAGATATCTGGGTTTTCATAAATTGTTTCAGTTAAGTTCTAGAAACTTTCTTTAGAACCAAATACTTTAAAACAATATAAGTCCAAATTAGGCCACTGAAAAACTGGGTTAAAAATTAATACCTAGATGATTTATAACAACTTAAAACGTTTTACTTTTAATTCTTAACGTTAGAAAGCTTGAAGAAACTAGGAGGATTCCAAAAGTTCCCCCGGTTTTTAAATTTAAAATTGTCTCTAAAGAAAATCTAGCTGATTTACGGAAGTTCTAAATCATTTCATTTTAATTTTAAACGTAAGAAAGTGTAGAATATAAATTCCAGAGATTTTTCTAGAACCTCACATGATCGAAAGAGCTATTCCATTCATTCCAAATTTTGCTAAATAATTAGAATGTCTGGATCGTGTCGAAGTCAGATTGAAGAAATTTCTTTCAGTGGCGTAACAACAACGCAGCAAAGGGACCAATTTTCCAATATTTTCCTGAACACCAAGGGAAATAAATGTAACTACTAATGTTACTACTGCTCTTTGAGCACCTTTGAGACTTGTACTGGAAACACGTCAGGCTTAAAATGTATTTCGTTGTGTAAATGTATAAACAATGATTACAAAGATATGAATGACTGATTGTACCATTTTTCATATAAGATACGTATCTTTACTTTATTCTTCTTGTTAAATCTTTTTTTTAAACAATTTATGATTTTTTTATAAATTACTTTTTTCGTCTATCCACTTAATAAAAAAACTATTGTCACTAAAATAATCATTAAAATGACTACATAGCGTCGTGGATTCAAATTATTTTATGATGAATGCAGCAAATTTGGACACACTGGGGTATAGTTCCTTTTTGGAAAATCAAACCAGTACAAAATGAAAGGTACAGCTTTAACAACTATTGACTCCTAGTGTCACTGAAATTCATCCAGGCCTGACAACATTGTGCGTATAGTGACAGTGAAAACAGTGATATTAAAACGGTGTGTTTAGAAGCTATGTGTGTATAGCCAATGTGAAAATGACTTGACTGAAAATTAGAGTGTAACACACTACTAAAAAACCTATACGGTTTATATTTCAATTTATTTCCATCAGCTTCCAAAAAAACCATTAGAATATAAAATGAAACTGACAAAAGGTTGCTACATAACAAAGGCTGCATATTTGAAGACTGGATATTTTATTAATGGCATGACCACCTCATAGTCATGATTTAAAGTCTATAAATCTATGGGGCGATATTAACAAAGGATATGAAGTTGCATTTCCGCACCTTCTAACTTCAATCACCTTGCAGTAATGGAGTAATAGCAATAATAGAACAATACACTTCACGAGGCTATTAAAAATACAATTTCTAACTTAATAAAGTAATAAATATAACAAGTAGGACAAAAGCATCGTTAATAATTTCGTTCTAAGCAAATTTATCACTGTGAGTTTCTTCTAATTTGAAAACATTGTATGTTAAAATGGTCAAAGTCCACACAGTCAAAAATAAATCTAAAAATTTGCAGCTGTATCTTAGCTCCTCGACTAGAGTGGTACTACGATTTACGTAACTACGATATAGTTAAATTGGTACAGAATTTTTAATTAAGGATTTATGATTTAGGAGTATTTAAAGTACACACGTAAAAGTCAATGGGGTAATTTGTAAAATTGATAGCGGCAACTGTAAACACGATAAAGCATTTATAATTGTTATTTATTAATAAAGTGAAAGTGTTTCAAATCTCTAGTGGGCGTTTTTGTGGTAATAAGTTCTTTTTGAAGAACATGCCACTGGTATTCTGAAAGATTTATGAATTTTCAGAAGAATATGGTAGCATCAATTCACTTCAGTTGTTGTTTACAAGCAGTTCTATTGTATTACGTATTTTAATTGCTGGTGATTTAATTATGTAAGGTCATGAGGAGATAAGTAAATGGGATATGATTTTAAATTTACATATACAATATTTCATCACGCAACAATTAAATGTAGATTTGTGAGCGTTTCCAAATCCTCAAACATGATTTAGTAAAACTTTTTCTTTTTTATTCCCAGAAATAATATTTATTCTACACATAAACCTTGCGACGCCAAAACTGAAATCATATTTTCAAGACAAACATTTTCTCTCCTACTTAATATTCTGAGAGATTCGAAGTGATACGAGAGAGATAACGCCAGACCGTTTTATCTAAATATAAAGATGAAACCAGATATCTTTTTGATACACATCAAGTCGCAGGAAAAATGATAGAAAAATACTTCAAACTTGAAAAAGTGATGTAAGCCAACTGATTTTCAAACGGGCAAACATTGCAAATTATGAACAGATTTATTCGCAAAAATGGTGCAGCTGATACTCTGTAACTCTTGATTAAATGTCACCTCAGACGGATCGTTCCAATTACAGCTCTCCGACCGGCTGTTAGTCAGTTAAGTTAGGGCCAATTTTCCGGCGAAATTGGGAATTAATGGCGGGGCACAAAACCAGAAACTAGTCACGTATTTAAACGGGAAAAATGCCGACTCGCGAGATATTTTTATCGATAAAAAAATTACAAAAATCAAAGTACAACAAATAGTGAAAATATTGGAAAATTGACAAGTAAGTTTAAAAGTCTGGAGTTTCCGACTTAATGATGTTAATATTTTTCATGTATCGGTTTTAGCAGATATAGAGGGAAACTTACAACACAACATTAATGTATTTTATAGAATTAAAAAAGGTAATATGTGTAAACGACCACCACGTAGTAAAGTAAATCTACACAACCAATAAGCTTAAAACAGAATGACAAAACATTAGCCACATTGATGAACTTAAGGGTGCTTTATTAAAAAGTAATCGAGGACAGAAAAAATTCATGTACAAAATCCCAAAAATTGGAAGATGCATAATGCAGATGATAACTTCTACGTTTTTCGACAAAAAAGCAGTATTGACAGAAGTCATTACGAAGACCGTTAAGACAAATGATAAACTATGAAAACCATACGGAAGAGAGAATTTTAGACCCTCATAAACAAACAAATGCAAAATATGGGAGGTAAAGTAAGTATGGAGGTAATATGAGGGTGAAGTGTGAATAGCTTGAACTAGACTTCGTTCCCTCAATTGTAACTTACATTATAAATGTGGTACCAATAAAGACGATTATTATTATTATTAATTAATATTATTATTAAATAAATGCTACGGAAATGAGATCCGTGAGAAAAATAAAAATAAAACAATAGAAGGGACATCAGGAATCTAAAGGAAAAGAAAAGAGTCTATAAAGCAAAATTAGGAAAAGTGAAAGAAACAAATGAATTCAGTTTTACAGTCTTACACTAATCGGTACTTATGATGAAATAAATAATAGTTTTAAAACATCTTCGAGAAATTCCCTAAAAACCAATGAGTTGTTTAGTATAATCACGGTATATACCGGTTCACATATTTCCCTAAACTCACTACTTTTGTCTAAACGAGCGGCAACGACGCCTTCGCGAATGTACTTCATCCAAGAGCACAAAAGCGCGCGCTCTGCGCGCACACAATTTCACATCGGCCAAACGATGAAGATATAAGCAATGACGTAAGAGAGAAAAAAGTAAGGAAACGGGTCGCAGGAAATGCAAAGTGCTAACCCAAATACTTCCGCATCTCCTCTCTCGGGCGTCTGCCGTCGAAGAAAACCGATATTTTCCTTCTTTTCTCTTTTCCCTTACTTTTCCCCGTTCTCGACACCCCCACGATTAATTGGCGTTTAAATCGTTGTGGAAGAATTTGAATCCGATGTTTTGGCGGAGCGGGAAGTTTTGAGGTCGCAGACGGAAGAAAAAGTAGGGTAAACCGCTTAAAACACCGTTCCATTTAGTCATCGTGGCATAAAAAGCATAGAAATGTAGCCAGGTTCTTCGAAGACGACAAATACTTGTTTACTATTCACTGGATTACAATTTTTGCATTGCGTCTGATTTGCCAGTTTCCACAGAATGCGGTGGTTTTGGCACTTTCGGGAGTGCCAACCTTATAAATAAACACCGCCTTTGGATATTCGTCTTTCGAAATGATGAGAAGCTCTGATTCAGATTCGTTTTAAAACATCACACATTCCCATTCTTTAACTCAACTTTGGATGCCAAAATCCAATTTATCCATATTATCGCATAATTAAACCTGTTGGTTTTTAAAATTTGTAGTAAACATGTCATGTTGAAATTATTTCCAGAGAGAGCACTGACTAAACTATGTCATACCTGTTAATACCTAGAAGTGATTTTACTCAGCACACTTACTAAACTTCAATAAAGCCTTAAAAGTATTTTAAAATTATTTTTGTAAATGTATTCAAAGTTAATCTACATGGTCGCAATCTTGAGAACTGTATGTACTGGAGGTATTAAAACCTGATGATATTGAAGATTGGATACTCCTAGCTGTGGTATCTGATATAAAATAGCTTTATGGTGGTTTCATATTCTTGATCACAGAAAATATGAAATGTGAGCGAAAATTCAATTAGACCAGCTTCAACGTTGGTGAAGGTGAACATTAATTTGCGCATCAACTATATTAATTTGTATGCTTTGTAGTTAAAAATTTTAATTTTCCCGCTCTTAATTGACATTTTTAAAAACTCAGCGTTCTTTTAACGGCTCATATGACCACTGTACATACCTATTATGTACATAAAACAGAGACGATAAACATGAAGGTGCATCTCCTTTCTTTGGTCACATGTATGTACTGTAGTGTAAACATGGATATTTTAAAGTAACTAACAGAGATTGCTTGTTAGTGACAGGAAAGAAAAGCGGGCGGAACAAATTAGTTTATGACTTATGTACCGATAAACTATGAGGCGCTTCACAAAATACTCAACATGAGGACGCCTCAAAGTGTCCCAATTAAGTCGTGATAAATTATATGCTAACTGTTTAAATGGCTCAATATAACATTTCTCAATACTCTCCTAGAGATATCATTGAATAAACTATTTTTTTCTGTTTATATTGGTACCTTTTTCATTTGCATGTAGATGACTATGAACCCCCCCATAGGCCACACCAGCTTTTTCTTGCTGTCAAGACAGTTATTGCTATTACTATTGATTGAATAAAACCCATTTAGTTTTCTTGAATATGAACTTTTATAATTATTTGAGGAAAAGAAATATTCAAAAACCGAGAAATTAATAAGCAGGATAAATAGTATTAATTATTAACTAAACTAAAATAATCACTCAAAAATAGGCCATCAAAGTTGTAATTTTTTTTAATAACTGAATCAATCAACCAGAAACAATATCCTTAAAGGCCCTTTTCCGGTCATTGTTGTATCAGATAATCGTTAGATTGAAGGAGGAATGGGTAAAGTGGCTCTCTATATACACTCCGTGTATATTTTTTACATTATAATGAACAATTATTATATTACAGTTGATGTACCAACAAAAACATTTTTTCATGAGAATTAAATGGTGTGATTCAATATTAATCCAGTTCACCCTCGAAAATTCCCTTTGGTCATTAATTTTTTATGGGACATATATACCAAATATCAAATTTCTACCTCGTGGATAAGTAAGTGAAGGATCGGTTTGAAGACATGAAAATTAAAACTTTCGTGCCTTTTGTTTCTCAGTCATCCAAATAATCGCTTTCCAAAATCCCCTATCTCACTTCCGATTCGGCTGGAATAAACGACAAATAGAGGGTACACCCCGTTGTTTTCTGCCCAAATTGGCAGCATCTGCAGGGAACATCCCGGGAAAGTGAAATCTTCCTTCGTCAGGCCCGTAAGAGCAAAACCGACAAAACGAGGAAAATCGTCCCGCGAAAAACCGAAGCTTCCACGAAACGTCAGTTACGGAAAACTTCGTAACTTTTATGATAAACGCAAAAACGGAGTTTACAATTTTGAAACTGACCTTCAGAATTGCAATGCGAGTTTTTATGTAGTACGATTCCTGATTGAAACCCTCGGAAAAGTGAAACGTGCCCGTTTTCGGTCGTGGCGTTGGAAGCAAGCCAATGAAACGAGAAAAAAGCTTAATATAAACATTAGAAAAACCTCAAGCGCAAAAATTTTGATTACAGAAAAAGCAGATTCTGGCAATCTATTTTCAAAACTTCTAGTACGTTGAACTAGATCTTGTTAATCTTTTGTAGATTTTAAAAATAAATTTCCTGGTGTTAATAGCCCGAGAGAAGGTATCTTGCGGGTACATCGAATGCTACTTTCATATTTTAACGCAACACACTGATTAAGATGCAAAGATATTCAGATGCCATTAAAAATGAAGTGAAAAGTGAGATTGTAATGTAAACCGCTTGTTTGGAGTGGACAAATAATAACGGTTGACTTAACTGTGCAGGTTGATACAGCCTAACGTGCTAAAAACTTGCATTTGGCCGATTTCTCTCCTCATTTTTCGTAAGCCTTAAGCGAAAAATACGTTACCAAACCTTCTCGAATATAACAACACAATTTTTTTGACAACGACAACGCGACAATGGCGTTTCTCACTTCCTCATCCTGGAACCTGTTTTATTGGAATTGTCGCTCCAGGATAACAATATACAGGGCGTACTTTGCATTATATGCATATTTAGGGTAATCCCCCTTTTCTTTTGCGACCAGTTTTTTTTGTAACAATACCGACAAAGTGACCAAAGTACATTTCGAACGACAATGCGTTACATGTATTCAAGGATGTCCGTTATTTCACTCTTTTTTACAAGCCATATTATTAGGGACATGATTTAAGTCACGATCAATCCGATTTTTTCCTTATTCTCACACGTGTCCTCGTTATTGGATCATCCAAAATATCAACCAATCTCGTAGTTTTACTTTCTTTGTAATTTTCTCCAAACAACAGATTAGCAAGGAAAGCCTAAACGTTCCATCGATAAGATAACCAGTTCAAGTTCGTAAAAATAATCCACCGCTGAGAAAATCGACCGTAAAACAGCAGATAATGACACGTTTGCAAAGCGAAACAATGACTGCGTAAAATGTTCATGGAGGCAATCCCGAGATTTCTATAGGTAACGATGAAACGATGCACACTTCCTTTCTTAATAGTATAATGAGCCAGGCACTTTTTCGGCGATAACAAATTGTACGCGTGTGATATCGGTTTGACCGAAAATAGATTTTAACCAACACGACAAGCTCAAGGATAATACGCGAATGCAAATTTGGTCATATATCATATCGACAACCAGTGTCGTGCCCAAGAAACCTAAAACATTTAACACAAGTTTTCCTCTATCAATTACACCAACCAAAATTATAGTGATTAAAATATGCAGTGAGTTATTTACGCTACGCTCGATAATACAAAAAGCTGACTGTAGTTTTCGATCATAAAAGTAATTAAAATTAATTATTAATAGATAAACGTTCTACGTATTAGTATATAAATAAATACAACCCATACTTAATGTTTTTGTTTACTATTTGCCTTGTTTCATATCAGATAAACTAAGGGATCTACTTTTCATTAAATTAATTGACAAGTGACATTACAATTTCTAAATGCTGCAGCATTCTCTTAAGTTAACAAAGTATTTGTAACGTTCTTTCACGAAAACTGGATTTAATGGTTCCCTGCAACAACACCTATGAATTGAAAAGATTAGAAAAAACTAGCATAAGCGACTTTTTCGCAAAAATCGAACTATACGCGTAATTACATTCCTTAACCGCAATTCTAATTAGTGATAAATTCTTTACGTACTGATAACATATCTATTAAAAGAAAAAGTGCGTAGATAAATCTTTAAATTACTTGGACGCAATGTATAAGCACTTATATCTCTCTATCGCCAACCGTTATAATAGATCATAGTAATGATTGTACGGCGTCACACTGTTACGTGTATAACACTTGAAAATTACATCAATAATGACAATAATCCTAACGTAGTGCGATCCTGAAAGACTTTCGTTCATATAAAGCTCAAAGCAAAATCAGATAATAATGAAGCAAAGGATAATCCTAATACCTTAAAAGCAATATGGTACGAACTAGACAAACTTCTCCACACGTGTAATGATGATCATGATCATGATGATAATGATACATGATCTTGTAAATAATCAATCATCAGTAGCATGAAAATGGAGTGTCCAAGAAATTTAATCGCGCTTACTTAGATATGCTTGATAGAGCATATTACATTACATATTGTTCTTGCAAAAAGTTGCACAAACCTTCGAAGAGTTAATTGTAGTTTTTTTCAAAATTTACACTCTTAGAATCTACCATAACTTATCTATCGAAAAATGAAATGACTTATGCAAATATCCTAAAGGATGTTTGGGTAAGTGCCATAAAAGAATTTACCTGTTTACAACGGCCGCAGGTATTATTGGCGATTTGTCGATAACTTTTGCGGCTCCATACGGTGACCATTCATCCTTTTCCACCTAAGACCTCATTTCATCTTTCGCTAGAGAAGATAAGTCTTTTATATAATATCTCCGTTTGAAATAGAATTGGAGGCTTAATCCAAATCAAGGCAGGTGATATGCCAAAGAGAGTATAATTCTCTAGTCAACTGTATAAAAAACATGGAATTTTCAAAAATTCTGCACATGTCACCGCAATACCCATAAAAGATGATGAACCCAAATTCACACTAAAGTTCAAATCCTCGGTTCTGTTCAATTCATCACATTCTAAACTGACTTGACAACAAATCGAATAAAATTCGATCGGTATTTTTCTCTGGTACCGTTAATGGATCAACGTTGAGGAAGTAGTAGTCTCGTTTAACTTTTACGCACGCAGCGATTATTTGTCCATGAAAACGAAACGCAGGACGCGATTAAATGCTGCGCCCGCGGTTTTTTTGCGGTGTATCCTCCTCTCTCTTTCTATCTTCTCGTCCGGAATGTGTGTCAAATGCGCTTTCTTATTTTCATTCCGTTAAACGAAAAATCAGTGAAACTTAGGAACGGGCTTACGCACGCAGTGCAAGGCAGTGAACGTGTGTGCATATCTAGATTTCACAACCACGCAGGACAGGACTCGGAGGAGGAGATTTGAATATTTCTTTAGTAAAAATATACGTTTTTCAATTTAGTTGCTATATAGCCCCTCCATATCGAGTCATCTTTGGGAAACCGCAGATTTGATTAGTACAATAATTCAAGCTAAACTAATCCAGTCAAAATTGACCAAAAAGTAGTGGTAAGTTTACAGTCATTCGCATAGAGTTACAAATTGGTGTAGGTCTTTGCTCCACTATTATAAGTAAAATATTCAAAATCCCCACCGATCCCATGTCTGGAAAAAAATTTATTCGAGGTGAAACGTCGCAAATATCAGTTTTTTGCATTTTTCTCGTAAACGGTAAGTGTTGTTATACGAATCGTTCAAACAAAACTACATCATGCAATTGTCTACAAAAAATGTTCTAATCCTGTTTTCACCATTTCTGAGATATCACCATTTCAAACATTGAAACTACTAATATGCATCCCTACACCGCTTATATACATCATAGGACGTTTAATATAAGAAAGAATATTGGTGTTTTGTGACTAATACATGTAAATTATGCGATCCTGAATGAATATACACTCAAAAGAAACTTTCAATCAGTGAGCATCGAAACTGAAAACAATAATGATACTTACATTCTCAATGAAGGATATGTTTTATACTGCGATATATGAGGTGACATTCTGGAGATAGAATGACAATTGTGTTTGATGGTTATACTGGTTATAAGAAAAACATTAGAGATGCAGATTTACATCGTCGAACTACAAAAACTCCTTCACCTTTTGATGTCCTTTTTCATCAATTTATGATAGTTCCAACAAACCATCAACAATTTCTTACAAAAACAAGTCTTGCTTTATTTCAATGTTATGTGAAAATGTTGCAACTACGAATATTTTAGTAAAACACGTTGATAATGGCGCTCATTTTATTATTGGAACAACAAGAAAAAAATTCAGTAAAATAAATACAACTATCGTTGTTGGTGAAGATATTGATTTAATAAGACCACTAACTGCACGAAATACAACTGATAAGATTGTTTATTTTTTAAAACCTGGGAAGGCTCAAGTACAAACAAAAATATTCTCATCGAAAAGTTCATCTGCTTATCCAAAATGTCAAAATTATATTTTATTTTTACATGCAATAATTGGCTGAGATACTACATCAGCAATGTTTAAATGGAGTAAAACAACAACTTTTATGATTAATGATGATTTAAATGATTGTGCAGAAGTATTTAAAAATATCGACTTATCTTCAAAAGTCATCATATCAAACGGAATTTACTTTCTCCTTGCTTATGTGAAGCTTCAAAAATTTGATTCTATAGACAGGTATTTCAGCTTTGTAAAAAATACACGGAAAAATAAAAGAGTACAACTATCCTGTTTTCCTCCAACATCTACTTCTGCTTATCAACAATTTTATCGAGTATAGTGTCAAGTTCAAACGTGGCTAGGCAATCAACTAAACCTAGAAGACTGGGTTGGAAATTAATAGATAATACTTTGGAGACAATTCAAACTTTACTCCCACCTTCTCCAGAAAAATTTCTTAATCCCATTTTTTGCAATTGTAAAATGGGTTATAGTACAAACTGTAGCTACAAAAGTGGCGATTTTTTGTTCACCAGTAGATGTCAATTGTCAATGCCAATCTTGCTCCAATGTTAAAAAAAATGCATGTCAGGTGGTGCAAAATGTGCTAGAATGCTGTTCTCCAACTGTTAAAATCGCTATATCTCAGTAATGGTGATTAATGGGAAAAAGTATTTAAACAAATCTAGTGGACAATTGCATGTTCTACAATTTTCGTCTAACCTATTTTTGTGATAGCACCTACCGTTTACCAGAAAACTGCAAAAACCGAAATTTCTGACTTTTGACGTTCAATAGAAATTTTTGCAGACATGGGATCGATGGGGATTTTAGATATTTTGTTTATACTAGTGCACCAAAAACCCATACCAATTTTTAGGTCTATGCGAATTATAGTAAACTGAAATATCTTTTTGACTGGATTAAATCCAATTTAGTTTTGTGAAGTGTTAGAAAAATCCTCTACGACTGAAAGTTATTGTTTGTGAATACAGTTACTGCTGCTTAATTTATTCGTACTTCAATTATCCTCCTCGTATGGGCCCAGTATGACTTTCATTGGAACACACGAGGAGGAGTCGACACCTCGAGGCTGAAGGAAGTGAAAACACCGTCTTACAAATAAATAATAGAGGTGTGCGTAAGACCATAAATCAATTTTTTCAATATTCAAATTAGAAATGAAAATGAAAAATAGACAGGTGGCGTTCAAACGTGCCGATACTATTCGTCTATTAATTACCACATATTCCAATTATCTCCGTTCAAATTTTGGCCAAGGACTTCTTCTCGAAATAATTTCTAAGATGTTGTTATCGCAAGTGTCTATATAGAACTGGAATAAACTGATATCTTTACATTTCTATCGAATTAATTACTGTTTTATTCAGTCCACATCCAAATCAACAATTTTATTGCAATGATTAATTACTACTACGGTAATGAATTAACAACATAATTCTAAGCGACCAGATAAATTACATAAATTTTAACTCGATTAACTAATCTAAATTAACATCGAAACCGTAAGATTTTATAAGTGACGCATGCTCCGTAAACGTAAACTCTAATTTCCGGGGATAATACCCGATAGGTAATAATGTTTCATCGCGATTTTTTCGGCGGGTAATTATTCGCGAATTAAGTTGTCAAAATATGGTTTATGGCGAAGACCATCTATCCGCTCGTCCGAAAAAAAATTCTCCCAGCTAATTTATAACAACATGAGTCAGTAATCTTTTTTCTATTATAGTGGTTATAATGTGCATTTCACATTCGAACGGTTAACTACATAGGAAAAAGTTAAACTTGGCACGGCAACAGGTATCGGGTATACTAATTTGCAAATCTGTCGGCCTTGGAATTCTTCCTGGTGCATTGTCCTGCACTGACATTACAAGGTTCTGCTAAATGGTTATTAATAATGGTTTGTGTGCGTACATATTGTATATAATGTGGCTTTCTTTCCGGCGAATTTTCCGCATCGGGTAAATAGTAGAAAATGTCTTTTTCGTGTATTTGTCTAAGATAGCGGTATCTGTTTACGCTGCTTATTATTAGACCTGCGTATCGATTTTTTTTTCGACGGCGTGTAATATCGATAATACGATGACAGCAGATAAAAAAAGGGACATGATGGTGCATATAACCTAAATCTAGCCAAAATATCTAGTTTTGAGTAAGAAATGATTCGCAGATAACCAAAATTCCTATATTTAGACAGCCACGTCACACGCTATGATCTGATGTGGCAGACATATGACAAGAAAGATATCAGGATTTGTTGCCTAAATTCGTGTTTTTCAAACATTGGGGTAGTTTCTCAAATCATTCTGTAATTTTAAATTCTTGTTCGCCAAAAAATTTTTTACATGCTCTGGAAATACAAAATGGCACGTGACTATTTCGCATAATTTGGTTTAAAAATTTACAGTAATTCAGTCCAAAACAGACAATTACTTTAAAACAATGAACGTCGAAAGTCTTTGTAATTGATAAATATGTCTACTCTTCAGATGAGTCCTGTAATATGTGATTTTAATATGTTTGGTGATTTACGAATTAACATGTTATATGGGAAAATAAATTGTCATTATCACCGTTCATATATTATTTAAAGTTTTTTGACTATGCTGATCTATCCGCCATTTTTCAAAGAAAGGTCAACTTATGGTGTTGATCCTTGATGTAAATCTGAAAGGAACGATTCGTCCAGAAAAATTACGTTTTCCAAAATTTACAACAGTGTAATGCCACTAAGCTTTCATTTAAATCGATAATTTATTAACAAATTTGTGAATTTTAAGCTACAATCCAAACATTACAACAAAAGAAACTGGAAAAATCACTGGAGTTTGAACAATATACTATTTTAAAACTGGTCAAAATGAGTTTCAAGCCTACTAACGCCGTTATGTGATATGTGTGGAATAATATTAGAATATGTAAAAAACAACAAAAGAAAAACACATTCAAAATATGCAAAAGTTATGAGAGCCATTGAATAAGGCAATGAGGGCAACTACATGGAACACCTTGAGAAAAATGTTACGAAGCAGAATAATGAATTAACAAAACATGATATGGAAATTAACAAAAACACAACAAAATGATATCCCCTAGACAAACATGGCAAAACAGCAGACATAATAATAGAAGGGTGAGGAATAGAACAAGCAGAATGTCACAAATAACTTAATAACAATCTGACTTTGGAAGGCAACGTAACTTTCCTTACAGCCTCGTGTTTTATCAGGAAGATTATTAAGGGCTTATCCTTAACGTTGGATTCAGTGTCTTATACCACGTCACCAAGGGCAGAAGATCCCGAGACTGTTTTATTGGGGTGGTGTCATCTGCGTAATGGGTAAAATTTTTGTCTTTGATATATATTAGAAGTAAACACTGGTTATACCACAGTGTGTAAAACTGTACTGCAAGATTTAGTTTGTAGTTTCCTTGAGTAAGAGGTGGTTTGCTATTCACTAGACTAGATAGTATTTATATTCTTTTTTAAGATGTTTTTATTAGCTTAACCTGTATGTACGTATGTATGTAACGATGTCTAATTCATCTGTAAACTTGGGCATTGCTTAAAGCCCGACGACAATACAATAATCTAATTACTTTGCGCTAATATTCTGAGCAGGATCATCAGGCCAAAAATATTAATGCGAGTCGTGTGCGCATTCACCATTTATTATAAGTCGTTGATCGATGTGATAAGTTTTGTGATAGTTGCATAAAAACGCCTCACAATCACTTAATAACACTGCTAGTGTTATAAAATCTATTTCATCTTCACCTATTGCTTAGTTGTTACGACGTAAATAAATAAGGGAAAGGAATAATGCATACTTCGAATTGCATTAATCGAGACGCGAAACATACGTATCGTCGTGCTGTTATGTATCTTTCATAGGTTCCATAAATTCGCAAAGTAAGACTGAAAAGAGGCAAGCAATTCACTTCTTTTTCACATTCAAACTAAAGACGATAAATTTATAGGTATTAAAAAAATTAAACAAAAAATAAAAAAAATTGAAACCCCATTACAAGCTCGAAAACAAAGTATTAAAACCCAAATCCAAATAGATTTAACAAGAACGTTATAAATGGTTAAATAAATGGACATGCAAAAATTTGACCTTTAAATTTAGTTTTCAGTGCAGTCGGGGGCTGTTTCTAAATAAATTTGTTCTATTCAGTCTTGGCAGTTGGCACAAAACATAAGATATTGTAAAAAACTACACGAGTGAAGTCATGTTAGTAGGATTTCTGTTCGGTTTAATTAAGGGGCCTTTACATTAAAATATATTACACTTTAAAAATTTTTAAAAAACATGCCTTAATACTAAACCAAAATTAAAAGTAAAAAATAATTTTTAACCAGTAATAAATTCAAAGTATTAATGAAGTGATTAGTTTTTTTATTTTATTGTAAGAAAGCGTGGGGAGCTTGATATGAATTGTTATAAATATTTCATTGGTAGTTATATGTAAAAACACAGTAAGAATTGGAATATCGTAAAAAACTACAGTTTTACTGCAATAAAATAATTATTTAATTACTTTATTCTCATTTTAAATTAATGACTATTAAAAATTACTTTATTTCGGTTGCGTGGTCTTTTAGTTTTTTTTTAAAAGATGATTGTTAATTTAAGACGTCCCATCACAGCTCAAAACAGGCTACAGTTCCTGTACTTAACATTTTTTTTTAAATACATCAACTATCTTTTAGATAAATGAAATTCGTTTTACAAAATATAACCCACAAGCATTCACAAAAGTAACATCTGTTTGTAACATGACGCACCATATCCTACGTTCCATTTTCCATCACAAATTTAAATTCTCATACTCTCACGTCCCACCGACATTTCCAGAAAGATCCAACTTTCCGGCAACATTTTAGCTTCACTTCTTTCCCTTCCTTCCTTGTTGTAATTTTCTATTCCGCCACAAGGTTAGTCAAAAAAAAATCGCGAACTAACGAACTCTGTGGTGGGCGGAGCAGCTGTAACGAAATATTAAAATAGAAGAAAGCGCGCGCGCGCGTTCTCGCCTGAGAAAAAAATTGACATGGAAAAAAATTCGTTTAAAAAACCGCCAGTTCGAATTCGCATTCGTTATTCTATTAACAATCACAACGCAGCCTCTATGTGCTTATGACCGCGGTCAAGGCTGAAACAATAATAATTCTGGAATGGAATTAACACTCTGAGATCAACGATTTTTTTGCCGGGTACAGTCAGAGAGGAAAGTGGAAGGACCGGCGAGGAAACAGGAAAAGAAACGATTTTTAACGCACCGAAAGACAAAGGAATAAAGACTCGAATAAAGTAGAAAAATTCGCGTCAATGAGAACAGGAAAAACCTCAATATCCTCTAAAAATCCAATGTACCTCCATGAACAATCAGGTCTACATATTTTGGATAACGAGAACTTCTTTTGGTGGATAAAAGGCACAACTCCTGCCCTCTTACTCGGAGGAAGTGTTACAAAAGACACAAGATGAATGAGCAATCTAAACGAGAGAAAAAATACCCTCGCCCCAATGCAGGAATTCGGTCAACATGGAATAATGAAAGACGCGTGCAAGACATACCCTAGACGAAATACAGGGTGATAAGTGACAGATTTGTCAGAAAGGGACTTAAGCTGGAAAAATATCTTTGAATGTTATGTGAATGAAATTTTAGTTAGGAATCAAACGTCATTTCGAATTTGTCGCAGAGACTAGGAGTGAAATTATTGGTGGTGTTAAACTTTGTGCACTCGTGGCTGGTCGTTTTCCTTCCGCCTTCGCCACATACTTTTTTCGGCAAACACTTTCCAAAAGAGCTTTCTCGCTGAAAATCTCTCCCCCAATATCGTATTCCTTATCACCCTGTAAAATCTAATGCTTCTAATGTTGAACAAAGGTCCCAAAGATCGTTCCCCATGATCACTAAGGTCACACGTGTCCTCGTTCCACGAAACGATCGTGCACTGTTCATCGACCCCCCTGGTGCCCCCTCGCTCCCCTCCTACCCCCCTCCGCCCCTATGTGAGTGTGTGCGTTCACGTTCTATTCATAATAATATAATTCCATTCTATTCGTCGTCGATCCGGTCAAATTTGCACTTGCAAACTCGGAGGTGGCTTGGCATTGAGCTGTACCATTAACCTCTCCTGATATTCTTGATTGCATAATGCTTTTGCGTTCTTAGAGCGGCTTATTTTATTTATAGCCTCTCTCTCGCTCTCGCTCGCTTCTTTTATAATCGCACAGAAAGAAGTTCCTGGTTCCATTGGCGTCATCGTGCAAAATTGATGCGAGATTAGCAACAGTGAGGATTTCGCTTCGTGAGGTAATTCCCGGGGTAGGGAAAGCTGAAGTAGGGAAAGCTTATATCAGCTACAAGTGAACTAACCTTTAAAAACCTGAGCATGGGGTTTTTCCATCAATATTTCGGGTACAAAATGTATTATAAATAAAATTTTCAAAATCTCATATACTACGTTGAATAAGAGAAAATAATGAGTCGTTTATCCGCAAAACTCGCCAAATGCTTCCAATCTATTTCCGGTAATCATCGAAAAACTGTTAAGTTACCAAACGCATGATATGTATATAAGAACCATTGTAGCTACATGGGATTGCATTAGATTTAAAGCGATTTAGAACTTAAAAGTATATTTATTAAAAAGGAAAAATCAAAAAAATACCACAGACTTGGTTTTTCAGCCAAATGCACCTAATGGTTTTCAAAGAAAAAAAAACCAGACAAGAGTAATTAAGCAGGATTTTAGTACATGACAATTTTTAAAATACTGTCAAAGTTTTGGCGCATACAAAAATTACAAGCAATTATTAAACTTCAATATAATTGAATCTTGAATTTACAAAAACTATAAAAATTAACTTTTAAATTGAAAAATGTATATCTTGATTGTCGCATCTTGACTGAT
This sequence comes from Cryptocephalus primarius, assembly GCA_963576515.1. Lineage (NCBI taxonomy): Eukaryota > Metazoa > Arthropoda > Insecta > Coleoptera > Chrysomelidae > Cryptocephalus > Cryptocephalus primarius. Next base: position 13,126,545 of record OY754942.1, on the reverse strand, counting down.
CTTCTCTGAAGACCTCTTTTCCTGGGTAACTCATCAGTTTTTCTTAATTATCTTCAAAACGCATTTAGATATTTCTACTAAACTTTACATCTGAACTACTACAGAAAATGCCTATGATTTTCATTTGAAATATTTTTTCCAAAATCGCCCTGAAAGGCACTTTACTTATGAGAATGTTTAATGTCTCTTAATTTTCTCCATAACAGCTCTAGTTATTTATTTCAAACTTCGTAACATCATTTACCTGTCTAATACCTATAGCTTTTAATTGAAACATTTTTTCCAAAACCGCCCTAAAGGGCATTTTACTCTTGAAAGTCCTTAGCTTTCCTTTTGAAATTTTTTTAAATTGTTTAAATTACCCCAAAGGAAATTTTACTCTTATGAGCTTACGAAGAGCGCTAGTCTCAAATGCGAAATTTACTAGGATGGATACATCACGATTTTTTGTCATTTTCCGGCCAGACGCGGCGTAATTGTCGCTGCAACGTTTAATTCATACATTAATTATGATTCTAGAACAATACAAAACGTTTTTGCGCACATAACCAATATGCATAAACACAGTGCGCATGAAACACATGATCACAGATCGCGCTCGAATTGGTTTCTCAAGCAAATGGCTAATTTTGCAAATGAGTCTCCATATAACAAGTTTTGCAAATAAATTTCATGCCTACATTCAGATAATAAGGAGCAGGTTTTTACAAAACAAACCTACAGGTCAAGGGTCAAACTCTCCTTTTTGGATGTCCAGAATGATTTTAAAATATTTTAACATATTCCACTCAGTATTAACATTACGTCGTAATTTTTTTGTGTAATATGTTTTGTGGAATGTGTAAAAATTTTCATAAAAAAAGTGTAGTGAAATACTTATGACGTTATCTCTCCAGAAATACTATTTTAAAATGAAAGTAGCAGAAGTATGTTAAAGCAGTGTATACGTTAAATAAAATAAATAATAAATAAATACAAATGTAATAGGAATAAATAATTATTACTCAATATAAAATAGTACAATACGACAATTCAAGCTCGAAGTGACCTTATTTATAAGCCACATGTAACGATATCACGTCATATGTTTTTATTATTTTTAATAGAAATTAGAAAATCAAAAATTTTCTCATATGATTTTGGCGAAAAACGTGATCTTTAACCCCGCACAACATTTTCCGCGGCACGCGGATATTTGTATATGGATATTTGGGATATTGGTTACTACCTCAAAGGGAAGGTTCATGTGCAGTTTTCAGGTAATTTTTCCATAGTTTGCCCTTTACTGTCTTTACTTTTTGAACTAATAGAGCGTATTAAAAGAAACGCTGAACGCTGCTTAATGAACATGATCAGTGAATTATAATGTAGTCTAATTTAGTACGCTCAAATATTTCTGAATATACAATTGTAAACGTTACATTTGCACTTAAATCGTATGTATAAATTTATACTTATTTTTTTCATCTTCCATTTTCTTAAATTTTTTTCACCTCTTCTCAGTGTTGTAACTGGAATATGATATTTACAAATGATCGTTTCTAATTAATATTCGATGTGTAAAACTATGCCATTTATCAATAAGGAGTTAGGTGTAAAAATAGTTTAGTTAAACCTCTCCCAGCAAAATATGCCACAATGTAAGGGAAACATGCATTACTAATATTATTATTGTTACAACTCCTAAAAGCGCTTTCAACATATACCGTTATCTAATCATTATCTAACATAAGTGTTAATATTTCTGCATTCTAAAGTTACATTTAGAAAGCGCATTCCGTTTAAGTAGATGCGTCTCTAATTCGTTAAATCCTCGTCCTTATTAAACAAATTCATTACAATAAATATACTTTCTATGGGTTTTGCGTGAGACTGGAATGCAATGTTAAATATTCGAGTAAATATAACTTGAAAAATTTAATGCACGCCTATGCGTTGATCTTCTAGTTAGATTGCGTTGAAGGTCAGGGGCGACTCGCTTGTAGAGTAGGTGGGGAACAAAAAAAGTTAGATCTGTCACTTGGATTTTAGTGTGGAGTGTGAAACTATGAAAATCTGTGCCAGCAAACTCGAATTGCATTATTTGCACTTTGGGATTGATTTGGTTAACTTGCCGGTCCGGTATCCGATGTTTACTGTGTTTAATTGCATAATTGTAAGGCTTAATTTATTTACACAACAAAAAGTTATAATTATATACGTTTAAAATTCGAAAACACTTTTACTGCTTTCTTCAAAACATCTTTATCTCTACAAATAACATTCAAAATTATTCGCCTTATCCGAGCGTTAGAAAAAAACATCGAAAGCATTTCGCTTTAATCGTGTAGCACTGACATTATTTGTACAATTTTGCACTTAAGAATGAACCTTTATGCGATAAGTTCCTTTATCTTTACACATGCTTCAATTAAGGAGGCATTGACACCGGTTTTTTTCGTTCACTTGATAGAATGGAATTGCGCAAAAACATATCAGCTGAAAATCATGCAAACGCATCTGTTCGTACGTGACCCCCGACACAAAATTAAGAACGTTAGGAAATTGCGAGCTTCCACAACGAGAAAAATATTAAATATCCGGACGCGCGAAACAAATCGATTGTTCTATAAATACTTCCTCAATGACAATTAAGAGGATTCGATTACCGACATTTCCATGTGTAGAAACGATAAAAGCATATTTTCCAGCCCTTACCGGTTATTAATCCGCGAAAAACAATTTAGAACAGTAAATCACGCACCTCATTGTCCTATTTAGGTGAATTAGAGAACTAATGGACTAATGGAACTATAATGGGATATTGTCCTTAAGCGTAAATAACATTATCGACGAGTGAGAAAACGTGTTGCAAGTGAGCAAAAACGCACACATTAAAAATTAGACTTGCTAAAATTTAAATTGTTGTTTCATATGTTTACAGTTTACGTAATGCAAAGTTTATATTACCTTGTTTACAACAAATGGCCGGTAAAATTACCGCACGTTGTACTTACTGAATTTTACAGATTTGGTCATATTTCAATCATCACACCTAAATTCCACTAAAACTCATTACATCGATTAAACGCCCACTTCGCCATATAACTTATCACAAGTTTACAATAACAGCAATATTAAAATCTCAAAATAAAGAGAAGTCGATATTGACTAAACTTGCTTGATTACTTCTCTTTGTCGCATCGTATTTGGAAACTATTACACAATTATGTCAGGAAATTATTTAAATTCTTGTCTACAAATTAATCGACGACATTAAATACGATAACGGTTTTATCACTACATACTACGTTATTGATTTTCGCTAGTGCAATAATAAGGCTTTCCCATGAGAGTTGCTAATGGACTTTTATGTTGGGAAGGTTTTACTTGGCGGTTCACGCATTAATTTGAAAATTAATGTCATTAAGAAGTTTTCTAAACGATTCCTGAAAAAAAAGGATCATTCTGTCACGAATTCCGCGCACCCAAAATCCGCGATCTAAATCAAAACTAGAAAAGTAAGCTTAAGAAAAGATGATATTGGTATCTTAATAAATGATTAACATTACTTAGTTTTTTAGAAAAAAACTATTTGGAAAATCGATAACGGTTTTATCACTACATATTAAGTTATTGATTTTCGCTAGTGCAATAATAACGCCTTCCCATGAGAGTTGCTAATGGATTTTTATGTTGGGAAGGTTTTACTTGGCGGTTCACGCACTAATTTGAAAATAAATGTCATCAAGAAGTTTCTACTAAACAATTCCTGAAAAAAAGGATCATTCTAACTAGATCTAACTAGATTTCAAAACTAGAAAAGTATGCTTGAGAAAAGATGATATTGGTATCTTAATAAATGATTAACATTACTTAGTTTTTTAGAAAAAATACTATTTGTAAAATTGAAGTAATATTTGCATTTTCTTGTTTAAAAATATCTAGTATTTTTACGACTTTGGCACAAAAAATGTAAATACCGACATGGATGTGAGAAATTGGAACAGCACTTAAGTTTCCGTAACAATCCACCTTATCATCATTTAATAATATTTCGAAATTAGTGCAATAGCTGCTCACAGTTACAAATATTAGTACACCATTAATCTACTTACTACAGGTAGAATCTGTGCAGATTTGATCTGGGTAACCAAAATGAATTTCCAGAATGACTTCCCAAAATAATAACAATGATTAAACTACAGCATTAAATCTATTTCATCTACTTTTTAAACGACACAATATACCTAACTATCCTGATCTTTTTGACTCAATTTTTTTGATGTTGCTCCTGCAATACCGTCTACTGCATTCGATTTTCAGGACCTTCCCGATTCCTCCTTCAACATTTTCAAAACTTTACCGACACTTTCCTGCACTTTGCAACCCTGCACGTACATTCCCAAGGTACGAATTCGATTAAAATTCCTTTGTGCACACCTCCGACATTATTTTTGTGTAACTGTAACAACAATCGTTCTGTTGGTTATTGACAGTAAACCAGTTCTCCTTAGTAGGTGTTGACAAAAATTTATTAACGAACCGATTGTCCAGTATCTAGTTAAGTTCATGGACGTCCACACCGAATAAAAATTAATAATAATAAAAAAACCAGTCCTAAAAAAGGATACGAATTTCATTCGTTCCAGGTGACGATAAGACATACGGAATTCGGTGAAATATCCGGAAATAGGTAAACGATGGAGATGAAGGGATTTAGTTGAGAGTTGATGTTAAAACAGGGGTAAATTAGGATGATAAGGTGGCAGTATGCGTTTATAAATTATTACTGTCTTGGATCAGGCTGTTCATGGGGTATTACAACACAAGTTGACTAATTCGATATTTTGTAAACAAGGTTTGATCTACAATGAAACAAATAATAATAAGTATACTTGTGCAAAATTTTTACTTTTGATGTTTTGATGCCTGCATTGCATTATTGGGTTCAACAACAGAAGAATGAGGCAGTAATAAAATCAAACTTGAGGACTTGGTGCAGTAATTGGTTAATGCTTATTTTAAAAAAACCGCCTGAAACACCGAATTCAGATAATGTATTTTTATCCAGTCGAGTCGTCACGTTATTTGTGTGTAGGTGAATTCAAAAATTGAATCATACGTGCCTAGTCCAAAAGTTTCCCAAAATTACCGGCCCTTACCTCTCATTTCCATAATTGAGTGGCCGAATCGATTCCGGAACGCTGCACACTAACACGCACTTTCCTGCAACGCGTACTCCTGCAGGTGTATTTACATTCTCGATGATAAACAGGAAAACAAAACGTTCAAGCGAACCGATCAGTTGCAATTGTCCAAAAAAAATCTACGTATTTATATACAATCCGTCGTATGTATGATAAAATGCAACGAAACCGCGATTAGATTTTTGCAGGCTTATATCCTCTATCTATTTGCCGCTTCAAACCAGGAAAAAATGCTCTCACGCTGAACTTGGCGCAACTTTGCCGAAATTTCGGCACGGTAGAGGGGGCCAAGGAGGCCCGAGGGGGACGAGGGGGTATCGACACTGTCGACATTCGCATGAGATTATTACGTAAGCCCGCAGCAGCGGTGCACGTCCGCGAATAACATATCAACTCTGTACAAGGTTAGATATATGACTATGTTGCCAAGATCACCGATTTTTCCATAACGATACGCTTTTCTCTCTATACGTCTTTGCTTTTCGAAACCTGAAACCTAGCCTGCCCTCAAATTTTCCACCACACAAAATTCTCTAACGCAGTACCATAGAACGGTGACAGTTCACCACGTGGAATTGCAACTCCTAAAGAAGACTTCCGTCAGATGCGCAGAACGACACTTCCGGGTTGTTTATAACCCCACCAGTTAGAAAACAGATCACAAATTTTAAGGAGTGATTCTACATTAAAAAAAATTGAAAACTCATGAGAGTTTTTTTCACACGTATTTTCATGAGATATTCAACTAGTGTAACAATCGATGAAATCCAACCCTGCACTATTTTTGAGCGACAGAAATTTTATTCTCCCTTTGAAGGGATTAAATGGTGGCAGCAAAAAAACACCGACCTAACCTAACCCCCCCCCCCCAAAACTACTTATAAAGGCTTGTATGTATTCATAAATAGTATGAATCTACCACTAGCATTCATAAGTATGTCAGTTTTCGGAATTCGTTTTCGCAATAAAACTTTCAAAAATCTATAAATCAATAAAATCTATTTCTTAAATTTCACGATATTGTCTCTATCTTCACATTAATTAGCTCAGTCTTTATAAGGACGGAACCAGGTAATACTGCGCTATTCAGTTCTTTATACACATCAGCAGATTTTTGCCGCCCCTGTAAAAACGTAAGCTTGTTAAGATAGTTTCATTTATCTCTTCAGGCTCTACAGTCGCATCCGTTAATTGGTTTCCCTTTAGTCCTGCTAGCTGTCCATAAGGACACAATTTTTTGTTGCAGTTTGTTAGGAAAATAATTTGGTTTACCTCTTTTCTTACTCAAAAAACTATCAATTTCTACCTAAGGGATCGAGATCTCAGCAAATTATAAACATATTGCTGTTTAAAATTTGTGAAGAAAAGATATATATGTAATTAATTACTAAAACCTATTGTGTTGACATATGACGTGATATCTCCTATGTTAATAAATGGATATGTATGTCACATATCGCTAAAAAGGGCTCAAATACCTCTATACATATTGTAAAAACAAATTTCTTTCAAATTACTTTTCTCCGTTATCGTGATTTTTTTTACTGTACTCTTCCCTGAATTGTGCAACCAACTCCAGAGTGTTATATTTTGATCCAGTATATTCGGTACTATTTAAATCAAATTAGGTTTCATGTTATGTACATCAATATTCACCTACTTTCTTTGTAATAAAAGTCAAGAGTATTTCGTATTGTTTGGCGATCCGGTTTTTGTAACAAAGTAAACGAAACACATGTTAATTTTAAATCGAGTTGCAAATTTACTTAGCATTTATAAGTAAATGCAAATTACTATGTCGTGTAATGTTGGTTCTTTATATCTAAATTTTTCGTACAAGTCAAGCAAGGGGATCAGATAAAAGTAGTGGCAACTCTCACATATGTTACTTAAAATGTAATTACATATGCTTGTTACTTTTATTATGTATAAATATTATTTCATCGACATTTGACGCTATTTGTAAAACATTTATGTAACTGAACTGTGGACAAAATAAAACATCCACAGTAAAACAAATACTTTGAATTGCCCTGCACTTTTTCAAAAGGGAAAACTATTGCAATATAATTTATAGACTCTAGAGTAGAGAAAACACGTTACTTCTGATTCACAAAAGTTTCAATTACAATCGACATCAACCTTGAAAACCTGCAAATTTATTCAGAACGTTTGGCTGTTGCTACGATTACACCCAACGAAATCAAAGTTTGTTCTTAAAAAAAGAACGATAGTTTAATGATCACCACTTGCAAATACGACAATCGGTGATTGAAATATGACGACAAAACGCTCATTGTAAAATTTAGAGGCACAAAATCAAAGCTGTCCATATACATATACATGACATGTCGAAAACAAATGCTTTCAACAACATTGCCAGGTTATTAATCAATAAACCTCGGGTGTAATTGTGAGCTTCGCAGTAATAGGAGATGAGTAATACATAATAAGAATTTATATTCGACCCATACCTTAAAAATTTCCATCATAAATATGCCTACAATTTGTGAAGAACAAATAATACTTGTAGAGATATTCATATGTATATCAACACGTTAAATTATTTTTTAAGGAATACAACCAAGTCCTTTGGGTTTCAAATTAAATCCAGGATGAAACATAAAACAACACAATACACTCTGTGATGAAAATCTAGACATTGACTTGAGTGAAAGACTCGCAAAGTACTACCCTTAATCTACTCTGCTGTAGGGAGCCGATAATATCAACGCTAAAGATCAGTTCAGTGTACAGATTAGAGCCGTCTGAGATGTGGATTTACCGAAGGATTCTAAGGATAGCTTGTACTGACAACGTGATATATGAGGAAATCTTGTGAAGAGCTCACAAAGAACGAGAACTGCTACGTTTCTACATTTGATTATTAAAGGAAGAATTGAGGGAAAATGAGCAGTCGGAAGGAAGAAAGAAAGGTTGAGCAATGTTGTATTCTTAGTCGTGGAAAACTGATAAGTGCAGCGTAGGAACCATTTGGCCAGAGTGATCGCTAACCTCCAATAAAAAAGGAATTAGCAGAAGAAGAATAAGAAGGATTTTACCAAACAAGTCCACAAAGATCGTCGCTTCTATTGGTCGCATGGAGATTTTCTAAAGCTAATAATATAAGCAAAATGTTTAGAAGTAAGTTTAGAAGAGATATTATATGTGTTTATAACGTTTTTTAGGGGGCTGTTTCATGTGGCTCTTTTAAAGAATTAGATTAAAATGTCTTGTTTTATTCTATTTCGAAGTTGTTACTATGAGTCGCGAGCTCGCGAGCACCGTTATGCAGCTTGCTGTAGGACCGCCCATAGGCTGGAAATTTGCATTGCAGATTGCGGCTTATACAAATTACCAAATGCAAAAACTTGAAATACGCAGGAATTAGCAATTGAGGAATTACTTTGTACCAGTGCAACCTTCTATTGAACATATATTACGTGCGTACTGTGTATTTTTTAATTTGATTTTAACAACCAAAAAACAGCTTGTTTTCTAAGTTTCTTTGGAATTATAGATAAACAATTAAACCAATTTTAATACAGCTAGGCTCATTTTGTAGACATTTTCAAAACACATAACATTCGTATAGAATACGTTAGAAAGAAACATTTTTTCATTTCTGCAACCACAGTGGCTTCCACGTCGTTTTATTGTGAGTAAATTAATTGTATACTTATTAGGACTGTAAATTGAATTACATTATTTTGAAGTTTCAATAAAAAGATTTATGTACAATATTTACATATTAACAATGAATTATTGGAAAAATTGGCGACACTTATTTCGTTGCGCAAATAACCATTTATATCAATTTACATGACTTGTCATATTCTGTAAGAAGTATACTGTAAATCAGGATACTTCTCTCTGAATAAATGAATAGTTTCATTTTCTGTTCTTGTCCTATCTCCGTAGCCAATCATCACTAAAATTCCAATCTTGTGGGTTTCACTTAAGTACGGCATTTTGTTCGATTTTTCAACAAACGTTCTTTCTTACAAAGCGACAAACTAATAAATATCTTCACTCCATACGATGCTGCTCTCCTTACTTGTTTTCATTTACCCTTTTTGCTTGACACTGTCAACATCAACCCAGTTGGACAAAAAATGATTAACAAATACCTCTTGACATTCCATTTTTAATGGATTATTTTGTTGTGTTGAATCAGATTCCTTCATTTTTCGTATTAGCTGATGTTTGTTAAATATCTTTTTAACGACCAGAAATAAAAATTTGATATAAGGTACGCATGTGTAACTTGATATACCCTTTAAGAATAGTCATAAAAAATTAATATTGCCATTTTAAAAAACAGTTGATGACGTCATATCTCAAATTTAGTACAAGCTGTGTAACAGTTTTTTACATCATAAAGGGCGCAATTCAAAATATTAATCGACCTGTCCGAGCATATTTCCAACAAAAAAACTGTCTTTGTCTTTGATTTGCTGAATTTATTCCAAGTCACAAACTCGCACTGTACTTACTTAAGTACTTTTTCATATGAACTGTTTTACTTGGAAACTTAAATTGACAATAACAGTGGTACTTTTATTTCATTTGTCATTTGGTATGCTCAATTTGATTAATTAGTAACAAATTACAACAAATTTAGTGCGCCACACGCTCGGTCGAGCGCTTCTGCCCAGCGCATGTATGGGGCCTCCGACCGTTCGCACGTTGAACAATTTTAATTTTGAAAAAACTTTACGTACGGTTTTTGATGTATAATTTTTCAGTTACCGGGTAAGTTTTGTTCAAAATGTGTATTTCAATAAATATTTCAAAGCAACTTATTTTGCAACTAATTTGTTTACTACAAAAATCTGCACCAGATTTGATAGGGAACTTTCTAACATGTAATTTGTATACACTAGAGTAATTTTTCTCTGGGAATTTTTTCGAGGAAAAATCTCACAGACTCCACTACTACTAAACTTGGCAATGCGGCATGCACCGCAGCGCGTTAAAGTTTCCTATTCCTAGTTGCGTTTTCTGCTCTCGCGAAAGCCTTCGATCCTTGCTTGCATTTTTTCATTCCGCAAGCAAAATTTTATCAATCTTCGATGGATTCGTCACGTTCCATTAAACATCGAGAGCGAAAATAACTCGAAAATTTCGTTAAGATCCGACTCGAGAAGGAAGAATTCGAAATTTATCGGTTCATTAGAGGATCGTTGAGCAACTGAATGATTCAGACTACCGAATTATTTGACAGACTTGATTCACCCTTATCCTTCGTGCCTTTAGAATTTTTATGAAATTGAACCAGTGCAAATTAAAAATAGTACCAAAGTTAAAATGATAACAACTTGAAAACCTGTTAGTTGAGCTGTTTATTTGGCAGCTTTTTTTAACTTAATTGGCTGGGTGAAATGTTCAGTCAGTGTTCATGCAAGGTATCTATTTTGGCCCCATTCGTGCATTAATGTAATTCCGCGAATTTGAGTTGTTAATTCAATAAAAGTGCATAGTTCGTGTACAATAAAAGATGATTAGCTTTTCCTATATTCGACCTTGTTTACCAACATCAGATATTTTTTACATATCAATAGAAAAGCATGTAAGCAAGAGGCGCTTTATAGATACAAAAGCACTACCATCTCGACATGACCGTTCTCTTGCCTTTACATTTTGTCTTATACTGTAGGCGTTATACTAAACGTTTGTCTAACATGTGATGTACTGAAATTATAAATACATCGATATAACTTTACGTTATTTTTATTGAACAGCTTATTAAGGGGGTTTCTTCAACTTTATACTAATTTTTATGGATTTTTTCCCATTGAACATATATTTTCTTAAAGAATTAATGACCACTGCAAGTACTGTATTGTAACGTAGGTCATTCCATCTCTTTATTTAGATCGATGTAATTTGTCCTCATGTTTTAACTCATATATCTATCGAGATAAATTTTTAATGTTGCAAACTCGTTTATTTTGCGCCACGTTGCCTGAGCGAATAAATATCTGTACCTTTGTATGTTATACGAGTAGTTCAAATATTTAACTAAGCGGGCCCCGGGTCAAAAAGTGCGAATATACGCTCATATGCTTAAATAGATGCACTTAACGGGCCGTTCACCTCTAGCAAAATGTTATATTTAACTGTGCAATTTCTAGCTTTGCCAATTTCTATGCTAAATATATAGAGGCTTCCTTTCTCTGCGTTGTCTCTACATATGTGTCTAGCGCTAATTTTTTTACATTTTTTGTTCTGCGCCCGAACAAAGGGATTTAAAATTAATTCGGAGACGGAGAACTTGGCAAAAAAAATTTATGCCGGGTTTCATCGGGAAATACAAAATCGTCTGGCGGAAAAGTTGAAATTATGTGAAAATGTTGGGAAGCCACGAAATTGATTCGCTGTTTGAATTTTCAAAAAGTAACTTTTTAGACGTTTCTACACATTCCAACGTGAAAAATTAAAAAAATTATTAGCCTTGAAACATTTTGGAGAGAAATCTTTTATTTACGGCTGGCAGTTAAAAAAATGATTCATTATTACCTAACATTTCAAGAAAAAATATTGAAAATGTAATGTAGAATATTCCTTCAACACTGGAAAGGTTCTTTTCTTTCTATAACGCTTATAATGTAGAGCGAATAATGATCGAAATCAGAGAGAGGAAAGCGTATATATTTTTTCTAGATTTTGTGTCGTGATATGGGGGAAAATCGATTTCTCATTAAAAAATGTTAATTCCGTGCCGTCGTCGAGGCGCCCGTCGATAATTATCAATTCATCGAACTGTCATAATATGTACCATATCGATTCTGGTCGCGTAATATATACGCACTTAAATCGCATCGCAAGTACCGAATTCGGATGCGATCTCTCATTGAATCTTTTATCTCAAAACGGAGAGAGGAGACGATGACGGTTTTATAGTCGCAATAAATTATCGAAAATAATACGAAGTTTTTGTGCAAAATACGGCGGAGGTCAGTGAACGCTCCCCAAAAAAGCTCGTGTAGCGATAAGGCGAATTTTATGTTTGATAATGACACCGGCTTATCAAATGGCAGCAATTTTCATAAAAATAACGAGTAATGCAGAAATTTACAAGATGTAATAAAGATCGAAATACATCACTAGATCGGTTCATTGGCCATGAAAGTTCACGGTTCAAAACCTCGAAATTTATTGCCATCTCCGATTAGCCTATTTAATTTTTGATGTGATCTCATGAAACTCATCAAAATAAGAGTTACTCACATTCGAAGGCTGCAAATTCAGAGAAAAATTCCATGGTCCGTGCAGTTACAAAACTTACATCTTAATTTTAATTGCCTTAAAATGCTTTGTAAAATATTTGATCCATGTTCTCCATCGAGTTACAATTGGTAACGGAGGCAATCATTAAAAAATGATTGTTATTGATGATTGAAATTAAAAATTCCTATAATAAAATCTATCGCCCTTACTTTGAATAAGCGGAAAAAACTACCAAAAAAAAAATCGAGTTAGAAACTATTCTACACAAAAATTAATAACTTGGAGCAAAGTTTACCATTAAAATTCAACCGACAGAATTATTCAACATTTAGAGGTTCGAGTTACAGAAGCTTAACGGTAACTGTAAAAACTCGTAATGGCATTACTCATATTTTCCATTTCTGCATTTAATTTACTCAAGTAGGTATAAAGAAAATTCCTAAAAATCAGACCTTATCCAGAAAAAAATCATTTCACTGAGAAAATGAAGCTTTTTCGATAATTCAAACTTCTTATTTCCTAAAGTGAGGCGGGAAACCGAAAAATATGGCGAGGCCTCTCGCCACGATTTACATATTTGGCCAAAGGAGCCTCTGACCATCCACTCAACTTTACAGGTACGTCTAATAAAAACCCACCGTCGGAATTTACGAACCCCGGAAGGCAAGTCCAATTTAAAATTTATAACCAGTCATTTGGCCGAACCGCAGAACTTTCTTATTAATGAGCTGCTTTGAAATTAGCAAACGCTTGAAATCAATCACCGGGTACGTATGTCTTATCCGAGTTCATGCGAGCATCGAATGGAAAAAAAATGTTCGTATGGCACAGGCTTGCGTGCAGCGAGTATGTCAAACAACTCCGACATTATCGCGCCATAAAAATTAAAAAACTTAAACAAAACGACGCCGATGCAATAATAAGAGGTCAGTGAACACAGCAAGGAAAAAATTTTCACCCGGCCTAATTTTGTTTGCCTCCGCGAACCTATCTTATCGTAATTTGAATAGATACCTACGTTTTTTTGTTGTAATATTTGCAAGGTTTATCTTCTGAGATTCGACAGCGACGAATGAATAAACCTATTTTGCACGACATTTGAATATAGGAACAAACAATCCGAGAGACCGATTAGAAAAGTCAAGGACGTGAAAGATTGGAGAATTGGACAAAAGTGTATCAAAAAAGCACACCTAGTGTGATCGATAGACTAACTTAATCGATTACAGTAAATGTCAATTTGTTAGGATAGAAAAGAACGGATAAAAGTTTTATGACTATTAAAAAAATATTTGGATTGTTGGTGTAATTATATTTATCAATTATTTTCTGCCTTCATATTGCATTCTTCTTGCTTTCCGCATTTAATAATGACGAATAGTCGAAGGGTGAGTTCAGTACGTTAAACGATTTAAAAATATGGCTACATAAACAAGACCCAAGAAGGGTTCTTCTCGCACGAAAATAAGATTCAAAGTAAGATTCAAGTAAGAGCTGGTTGGTTTTCTTCGAGTCGATATACAGAACAACCAATTGCAAGAAAGAACCAATTGGTAATTTATCACTGAGCTATTCATTCTTCTACTGTTGATTAACTAATTAACCATTTAATCGGTAATTAACCATTGATGTTAAAACTGAGCAATAATCGCAGTTTTCTCTATTTGATATATTCAAACATGAGTTAGTCGCTGTTGTTGCAGTGCCACCTTATATACCGTACTCATCTCACGCTTTTGGATAATTACCATTAGTACCCCTTGGTACATTGCACGTTTGGTGTTAATGTGCTGCGTTAGGTTGGAGTTCGAGTTTCTCCCTTGGTACCGCTGCACGCTAGACTATAGATGTTTAAACGCTACATGAGTCAGTCACTGTTGTTGCAGTGTCGCCTTTTATTTAAAGGCTGAATACTTTAATCGTTTCTCCCTTGGTACCATTGCACGTCTTGGGATAATTGCCATTAGTAGGTGCAGCGGTGCCTAGCGTTTTCTCGTTTGAAACCATTGCACACTTGGTGCAAGATCCCACAATATTTCTTAAACAATAATAAAAATAACATATGTACGTCGAATCTTGATGCAATGAAAAATAAGAAGTTGATATAGCAAATTCAAAATATCTGCGTATACTGTTGTTCAGATGAAATCATTTTGTTTGGTTCCAAATTCATTATGTAGAGAATAATTTTGCCTTAACATTCATTGGATAACGAAGCAGTTAAGATGTCACGCGTAGTTAAGCAAGGTTCAGTCCTCAAGGTGGCTGGCTGCAACCAGCCCCCTGAATCTATGCCAAAATATTTTCAATTTTTTGTTTTGGCCTGTTTTGGTAAAGATGGAGAATACCTAAATACATTATGGAAGTTCAACATTCCTTCATGAAAAAGTCATCTTTTTACTTTAAAAGTGCTATAATGATTCATTTCTTCACACTTTTCATGGCTGTTTCACTTGTGATAACAACAAACAGCTGTGATACACTTTTCCGGTACACAATTTGGTGTTTTCCATATTTACATTGTGTACAAAAAGTGAACAGAATGTGGACGTTGAAAAGGCGACAAACTATCGTACTCGTGAAAAAGTAATAGCGATTATCGCAACCTTTTAGTAATATCTTGCATCAAAAAGGTATTTATTGCGTCAGAGTATAAAAAGGTGCAGTATTTACGGAACCGGTAGAGCAAACAATGAGTGAGAATTAAAAATGTAATTCGAGTTTTGTTAGTTTAATCGTTTGATGTAAGTAGTCTGTAAATTCATTTTGTAAATGTAAATACATTTTGTTTTATTGTTGAAGCCGTGGATTAACCGAATTGAAAACGAGCCTTTTTGATAAACCGGAGGTTTTACACAACTCACCCGAAAATTTTTTACGTAAACGTATTAAAGTAAACAGAAATAATCTTGCCGTAAGCGATATAAATATCTCTATCCCCTTTTACGCGTATACTCGTTGGAGCCGGGGGAGTGAAACAACCGTGTCGACATGAATTTAAATCAAAATATCTCCATGGAAAAATCGAGCCCGTATATTCGACCCTCCCTCAGCACTAAGCAAAAAATTCATTATTTTCAATAAAAACCTCGGAAAACATCCCCAATAAAGCCCCAGATCAATCCATTCCGTCTATAAACAAGCGCCGCCCGCCCCTCGCCCCGTCCCACCCCGAACCGATGCTCAAATTACCCTATCGCATGAAATATTCGGGCGTATTCCCTCCCAATAAACTGTCCGAAAGGCGAAAATTATAGAGCCACTAACTTCCCACAGTGTAATCGCGTTCCATTATGATATGCCCTTCCTGGGAGATAAAAAAAATCGACTCCACGTGCGTTGGATGTGAATTTTTTTTTAGATGGGAACTGCGGATACGAACTTTTTTTTAGCCGCCTTCTGACTGGTTTATTGCTCCGGACCATCCAACAGCTGTTGACTAAATTTTGGCAACGCGAATGTAACTAAAAGGCATGCAATCGTTGTATCAACCATACCTACATGATATGCGTGCCTATGTTGTTACATGCGCGTGTATGTGTTTAGATGTATTTTTGGAGACCGGGAAGAGAGGGAGAGGGCAGAGAGTATTGATCGCGTTTCCCGGCGGAGAAATCCCAGATCGATATCGATCCCGAGTCGATGGGGGATCGAAAAGAAATTTCCAACGGGTTATGGAAAGGAGCACGACGATACGCACACGAGCGACTCGAAAGAGTCGCGGTATCTAGTGCAGAAAGTTCGCCAAGAAGATAAACGACTTCCGAAAGTCGCTTACATATCAGCACCTCTGTTCGAGAGGCGAATGCCTGCATTAGAATTTGTCCTGTGTGATAAATCCTCTCGGGAAGAACGATCGCGATCCCTTTTCGTTCATTTCAAAAACGAGCATTTAACTCGTGAAATTAAAACTTAACTACAAACTGTAAGGATACAAGTACAAGAAGTACTTATCGATTCTATCTTAAACCAAAATTCACCAAATTACGAGCTGAAAAGTGCAATCTGCCCCTTATTGGTTGAGTTTGGTAACCATTTTTGTTCCGGCTTCAATCGCAGGTGGAAGATCTACTCCCGTAAGTGCGACACTGTTACCTTTACGGGGGTGATATTTTGGTGTTTTTAAACAAGGAGAAATTAGTTTGTAACAAGTATTGAATTTACAACAGATACTCTGAAATAATCCCCTACAAACTTCCCAAATATTGTCATAATTCCTTTATTCAGCAGAGTTTCAGTAAATTTTGTAAACTTCATTCATTATCGAATGTGCAATTCTTTCTATAAAATTCGTTCAAGGTTAAGGTTTTCGCTTATCTGTAAGAGTAGTTATATTTTGCCATTTCTCCACAATTACTTTGTAAAAAACATTGAATTTACAACAGATACTACCATAGCTTCTAAAATAATCCCCTACAAACTTCCCAAATTTTGTCACAATTCTTTAATTCAGCAGAATTTCAGTAAATTTTGTAAACTTCATTCATTATCGAATGTGCAATTCTTTCTATAAAATTCGTTCAAGGTTAAGGTTTTCGCTTATCTGTAACAGTAGTTATATTTTGCCATTTCTCCACAATTATTTTGCAAAAAACATTGAATTTACAACAGATACTACCATAATTCTAAAATAATCCCCTACAAACTTCCCAAATTTTGTCACAATTCCTTAATTCAGCAGAATTTCAGTAAATTTTGTAAATTTCATTCATTATTGAATGTGCAATTCTTTCTATAAAATTCGTTCAACGTTAAGGTATTCGCTTATCTGTAAAAGTAGTTATATTTTGCCATTTCTCCACGATTTGCGTCATTATTTAAGTTATTTATTATTCAACCCATTTATTTATTAAGTGGTTCAACCTAATAACGTTTTAAGTGAGTTGTTCTCTGCATAACAATAATGACTTTCAAGAATTTTACTTTCCCAGTTATAATGTTTTCAATTTTAAAACTTTGTTCTTTTAATTTTTTCGTTATTTCTTTTTGAAGTGGAAACAAGTTTCATAGAAATACATAAAAAATTTTTTTAAATTCTTAGCTTTTTAGTAAAGATATTATTACAAAAAATGTCCATTTTTACGATGTGCTAATTTTTTGTTTAAATACAATTAAATTTTCACCATCAAAAAAATTATAAAATCAGCGACAACTATTCAAAAAATAAGCAAATCATAAAAACGACATTTTTTGTAAAAGATTATCAGATTTCAAAACGTATAGAGGGCTACATAAGATTGAACATTAAATATACGCCATTAAAAAAGTGTAAGAGTAAAGCGTCAATATACTTATAGTTATTATGGGATATACCAGTTTATCAGTACAAATTTATTAGAATCACCAAAAAGCTTCAGATATAAAATTTGGACAGTAACATGAAGGGTGTTTTAAAGTTGCAGATTTTGCTTAAACAAGTAACTAACCTCTTAACCTACTTGACCAAATCAACCTATTTACGTATCTAAATACAATCATCCCCTTTTTTTTAGGGTGAAATATATTGTCTTAATGTCAAACAAGGCACACGAGCACTGGATCCACTGTAATGTATTTTAGGAAAATTTTCACCTGTCATAGTAACCCGTCCTCTATGTGTTTTGCCAACTCAAAAACCTTTTTTCTGCATTATCTTCGTAAAATCTACAAAGTAAATTTTACGGTACTCCACGAAAGTCTCCATCTCTACAATTTCTTGAACCGTCAAATTGATTATAGCATTTTATTACTTCTTTATACTTCATATTTATTTATTAGTAAGTAATATCAATATTTATATTATTATGTAATTGAAGTGCATAATGCAAACGAATGAATTATACATAAACACGAGCCGAGGATCGCTTACTACATCGTCCCAAGAAGATGGTACGAATAAGGGCGGCGGTATCCTTTATTAGCGAGATAGAGCGATACCTTTATTAGCATTTTTTCAATAAGTTTAAATTTAATGACTTGTATAGGTAGAGATTTCGCCATTTCATTACTCCATAGCTTCGTAAATTCTTGTATAGTTAGAAATAGTGAAACAAGTATGTTTTAACATGTTATCCAAAAATCAAAAAATGTTATTACGAATGTATAATATTCCATAATTACTATAAATTCATTTTTCCAGTAGTCTCAAAACACTTTTTAAATCGGATGATAAAAAAATTTCTAAAGCAATCCTACTGCAAACGTGTGGATTTAATTTTCTGCAACTTGGGATTGGAGTCCCCATTTAGCAACCGTTATACAAAGTACTGCCTGTATATATATTTTTTTTTAAATTAATTACCAAATATTTTAGGCAAATAATGGAGCTTATATTGAATGTGTACTACTTTCGGTCCACGTACTACGTGACCTGTTTGGCGAATTGCTTGGCAATGAATAAATATCATATTGGAATTTAGAGCACTGGCCAATCCTCTTAAAATTCTTAGCTGACGCTAAATAATTGAAGACTAAAAAATTACAACAAAAATTTATATGAATTCGTAGTAGTAACGCAAATTTATCATAAAAATTTGATTAGTGATTAGTTGTTCTATGCCCAAACGTCCATTGATGCAGTAAAAAATAATTGCATTATACATAAAAATGAACAGTTCAATACTTTATATTCAAACTTAAGGGTAATTGTTTTCCAATTTTGATTTTGTACCGAATTTCGAAGTGAACGAACTTTTGCAGCACAGAATGTATCAATACGATTAGTAAAATTTCAGCTTATAAAACCAAAACAAGTATATACATTACCATTATTCCAAACGTGGGGGCGACATACCTGAAAGAAAAATGCACATATTAAAAGTGAATTCGTTACAAATGTACTCTAAAAACAACAGCTTAAAGACTGAATAATTCAGGTACTAGAAGGATTTCCAAGTGAAATTAAAATAGGTCGTTTTGGAGGATTTAATTACAAATTTTAAACGGCGAATGGAATAGCTACGGTGCGTATACGAATTTCAAATTCGGTGGTTAGACAGAGGTCACGTACTGTTTTTATCAAAACGTGCAAGTCAGAAACTAAGGAATACAACTATCCGGAATTTATTTTACATAATTTCGTAGTCTATTTACAAACATGAACGGACTACGCCAAAAACGACGTGCTCAAAAGAGACATACGTACGATTTCCGGTGAAAATTTCGTTAGACAAATCGTCAGATTAACGCAAAGATGTCGAGTGTTTATATGGTCGTCTTAAAACGTATTTTCCGAACGCACGTTTTTCAAAGACGTTAAAACGACTCTTATGAATGAACTCTCCTGAAAACGACATAAATCATTTCTTCTTCGCTAACTCGCTACAAGGATTTCTGCATCGAAATCGCCTCATTAAAAACAGAAACCAAACCGACCATTCCGCCTAATCATTTCGCTGACCGCGTATCACACGCATAGAAACACACACACACACACATACGCACAGAAAGAATTTCGGTGTTTTTTCCTCTTCGATTTTTTACCAGTGACGTAATCATCTGCCTCACAAACACTGGAAAATCAACTTTTCTGCTGAGAAAAATGTGGATGGACCTTCAGAAAATTGGTTACTTTTAATCTGAATTTACTGCGGGGACTCAATTGGAATTTTCATGATAGTCGAGGTACCTTTGTTATCGGTTTTACTGACGTTTTATTACTCTTCAATCGAATTCTTTTTTAGTGTTCTGGAGAATTAATGAAGTAATATACCGTAATAGACGATTAATAAATGCAATCAAATTATCCACTTTATATTAATTACCATTCGCGGTTATTTTCCAATCAGTGTTTAACTGGCTCGACATGTGGCTATCGATATTTCTGATTTATAACTACTTTGTAATAATAAAAGTGTTTCATTAAATATAAATTCACTATCGACAGGCTGAGAATGCAATGATTAATTCAGAAGCTACACTTGAACTCGAGCCTTTTAGTTTATGAAATTAAAACTACTGAACAAGTGCAGAGAATAAATGCAACATGTGAAAATCAATAAAAAATCAAAAACGTTAATGCAGACGCAAAAGTAGATGATCCATTTATAAAGTTTTTCCATATTTTGGGCTTGAAAGTTTTGTTACATTCAAGTGTATTTAGAATTGTGGCAATTCGCGTAGTGTGGTCCTGGTGCTTGAGTGTGGCGTGCAATGCCTGTAGTTAGTCAATTTTGTATCAATGATAACAATCTTTCCTGCTAAAAAGTCTTCCTTGCAGTAAAAAACTATTTATATCCGATAACGCACTATAATAAACCCATCCATATGAGATTAACTCAAATGAATGTCCTTTTAATAAGTGGCGTCGGCCTTTGAGACATTCGGAGAAGTTTGCAATAATATTACGAAATCTTTCCATTACAGTAAGTTCCCTAGATGGAAGCTGAAAGTGGTCCTAGTAATCAACTTTAAGAAGGTTTCAAGGATTGCTCGTTAAAAAATGTCTGATCTGTATTTTTTCCCTCTAGTGCGTTTTTATACAGTGCGGCCGATACTGCCCCGTTTTGCAACAGCGATCGGAAAATGCCGAAACTTCGTCCTTAACAGCGGCTAATGCTCCTGCTGCCTCCCCCCCCCGTCCTCACACCCGCCAGTGTCCAGTTCACGGCCAACCGTGATCGCAACAACTCAAACCCTCCCTTCTCCTCCTGCTTCTCTCTCCCCACCCTCTCATTCTTTTCTCCTTTATCTCCATTCTCCATCTCTTTCTGCTTTGCTGCTCGATTTTGCAAACCTGCAGAGCTCCTGCTAAATGCTAACGCACGACCGCATGCGATATATGTACATGTTATGCTGATGATGGTGATGATGTTAGATGAAAAGTAACGCAGTGCTGCCAACTGGTGGGTGGTCCTAGGAGCATCTCGCGGAAGAGGAGTTCGAAACCGTTTTGACCTTGGTCAGAGTGAATCAGTGAATATATATTTTTAAATTTAGTAATTGCTCTAATGAAGTCTTCAAATGTACGAAATGCGATGTTGTTGATCTATGGATTGTTTTATTATAGATGTTGATTGATTTGTTTTGATAGAACGCGGCTATAATTTTACTACCGGCATTAGTTTTTTTATAACATCGAAGAAAAAAAAACAATTTTTTCCTAATTACAATAACAGCAATGAAACGTAGCTAATCCGTCCAATGTCAACAATTTGATACCTACAATTTTTCGTTATTTCTTATTTTTCGCATCCTTCAAATCTGCCAAAAAGAAATGGAGATCGATCTTATATTATTAACCAATAATAACCCCTTAGTACGATATTAACTAAGATGAAACTGATGAGAGTTCGAGCTTGAATGAATAGATCGAACATTTAATTACTTAGGAACTAATCTGAAATATAAAATTGACAATTGAAAAGTACATTCTGTGGTTGTGTTGTATCATCTGCATAAATGGCAGGATTAATTTTCTCTTATAATTGGGTCCACTTACTATTAATTTCCCTCGTTAATTAATTCTCGAAGAAAATTGTCAGATCATGTTTTAATTATTAACAGAAAGTGGTAACGGCACATTGAATAATTAAATGTGAAGACTGGGCCCCGTAGAAAATATTACTTCAATCCCAGATAACTCCAATATTGCCCGTGAATAACTCCACATAACTCCACTCCACATTTCTTCCCGATACAGGGGAAGGGAGGGGCCTGACGGTGGTTATGCTCCTTTGGTAGGTTGGATTTACCTCCACCTCGGTTTTCCCATTTTGTAAGGTTAGTGTCTAGTTATCTGTCATTGTCTGGATCCGCCCAGAGAAAATTTCTGCTTTGATTTAACATTACTCCTGCCAAGTTTCTTGTTCATTGCCTATTCAACTGCTGTAATTCGTAATCTTAAAATTAGTGTTAGATGAAGAGCAGGCATGGGCCTATTACCACTGGGCTTCGTGGTCAGATGCGTTAATAAGGCGTGCCATATTTTGCTATGCTGTTATTTATCGATGATGGTCAAATCGCTTAGCCGTACTGAAGATAATCGCGAAGAATGGTGGTAAGTTGTTTTTCTAGGTTATGTAGGTTTCTATGGTTTGTTCAGGATTATTCTTAGAGCCTGGTCAAATATGGTAGCGGTCATAAAAACCATAATGTTTTACACACCTTCACTCACAATCAGAATTATTTTTATATGTAACATACTTGTTAACTACTTCTACACAAATGTATTTATAGATGTATAGATGGAACAGAGATCATTTATTTAGGTACTAAAAACAATTAGCTATCGGATCGTTGCATAAAACTTTGCCAAAAAATAATTGTTGTGGTTGTGTTTGGCAATTTTGCCTTAAACATCATAAAATGTTCACTATTTGGTTAAAAATCATAAATGTTACCAAAATTGAATTTTCTCTTCAGAAATAAAACCATGCAACCTTGTGTGGAAATATAACGTTTCG
Organism: Cryptocephalus primarius; assembly: GCA_963576515.1. Classification (NCBI taxonomy): domain Eukaryota; kingdom Metazoa; phylum Arthropoda; class Insecta; order Coleoptera; family Chrysomelidae; genus Cryptocephalus; species Cryptocephalus primarius. The sequence goes on along the minus strand of OY754942.1, from coordinate 13,103,741 downwards.
AGGAGACCAGGGTACGTGAAATAGCTACCACCAAGGAAAACTGGGAATTAAAAAGCAAAACCTGTAATAAATTTGGAAAACCCAAAATTTGATAACAAATCAAGAAACATATTAAATTACCCATAATCGTAAAATACGCGAATATGCATATTTTACCCTAGTCCTTCCTCCGTTAGGGGATGGACGAAGAATTGCTACCCAAAAACCACCCCACCTTCACGTGCCGCCCCTGTACGGGTAATTACCCCAGAAACCGCCTGGCCGACACGTCGTCGTGTATAATGAAAGCGAGAGCGAAACCGCACCACCCCGACAACTTTCAACCCCCTCGACGTCAGTGGCGCCACTCCGACACTTTCACCCAAGGTCGTCGAGGGGGGGCCGCCGGAGAAACGTGGTAAGGAGGGGAGAGGGGCAGCTGGGGGCGGAAAGCGGCTCGGCAAGGGTCGGAGGGGGATGTAGTCTAGGGGGTAAGTGGTGGCACTCGAGCGCCGCAGGACGAGCACGTTTCTCGGCTTTTGGTTCTTCCTTTCGCTCTCCCTCTCTTTATCTCTGCTGGGAAGTTAGTACGGGCGGTGGACGTTGTTTTTTCCAATTTGAGTTTTTCTGTTCGTTTCCGGATACTAAGGCCACCATTGACGGACGGGAATTGACGGGGAGGAGAGGCAAAAAATGGCGTAACCAATCGCGCCAATAAAAGAAACTAAAAGTTGAAGAAAGAAAAAGTACGTAGTAGTTTCCTGAGAATCAGAATTCTGGATAAGTTCTAAGTTCCGAAGTAATGGTTTCAAGGTTCAAATAGTTATTTGCAAAAGATAAAAAAGTGCAGTGAATGAGATAATATTTTTTGAATTTTCTCGGGGTGCCAAGAAAAGTGAATTCTTTACAATATGCATTTTGTTGATATCTATACAAACAGTCCATAATACTTCATAACTAAAGCACTCCTACCTTTATTAAGAAAGGAATAGGTAACGTCCATCCATTGGATGGATCCATTTCCACGGAGAATTTACCATAGGTCATAAATTCACTGGAGGCTTCAGCGTTTACAATTGTTCCATTAGTTATTTTGCACCAATTAAAAATAAGGGAAAAGGGATGAATTTAAATTATTGTGCTTTTCTTTATTTCGTTTTAGTTTAATTTCGAAGAATATTAGTAAAGTATCATTTCTTTATTGTAATAAACATGTTCCATGTTATTTCCTTCAACAACTTTTTAGTAGGTACTTTGAAATCCTGTATATGAAATTTCGATAGAATATATTAAGCCGAAAATGTGTGTTTATGTATACTTTCAGAAGTTCTAGGATAACCAGATGGTATTAAAAAATTCGAATTTCTTTTACATAGAATGTGAATTAGGGGATGAAACTTACTTAACAATGCCCCAATAGCTAGAAGCTTTAAACTTTCCACCAATAGTAGTTCATGGGCTCCAAGATGATACAGAAAAATGCTATCGAAAATGCGCTTTTTCAGTTAATAAAAAATAGGGGTGAAAGTTATTTTTATCGGTACTATTCTAAGGTACGTGTAGTTAGACTTGTAAACCTGTCTGAGGTAACTAGAAACTCCAAACTCTGCTTAAGAATAGCTTAGGCCCCCGAGTGGTACGAAAAAATTTAAATGCTCGAATTTCACAAACGATAGGTGCAATGACCAGTAATTTATTAACGTAGAGTTGTTGATTCAATGTTAAACTTTATTGTGGGGGTACTGTGCAATTAGTGAACCACCATATATGAATGCAATGCCCATCAAATATGAGCATCAACTAAATTTTAAAAGCCTGAATTAAAATTCTTGCGAAAATAGTGTGTCCAAAAAAAAAAAAAAAGAAAATGGCTGAAAACATCCCAAAAGAATTAGCTGATTAAACCGAACTTCACCTCGTAAATATTGTTAGAAACTCCTCGGGAAAGTTGTTTATAACTCCTCTTAGGTCCTCTGAGTCCCGGAGGCGACGGATCTATCGATTTTCCTTCGTAACTACAGGAAACTTTCTATTTTCAAAGTGAACCATCCGTACTACAGGCGGCCAGAGCATCCTGGAAACGGGGTTAATATCTCTGCTGCAGCACGATGTCATTTTCATCCCACTCTGCCTAGTGTATACGCATTCGGGGACAATAAATCCAAGGATCCAGGGCAACAGGGTGAATTCCTAGGGAAGCAGGGTACGGGGACGTGGAAGGGGAGGAAGGATGGATCGAGGGAACGGGGAGGGGAATTTTGTCAGCGGTTAATGTTATAGACAAGGACAGCGCATGGGGGGGAGGGGGCGTTCTCCTCTATATATGCAAAAGGATCCTATTTAGCAGTTAGATGGGAGTGTGAGTTTAATGGAAATGATGTGTTTCGGCGAATGTCGGTGTTTATCCGGACAGGAAAAGGAAGATGTTTTCGTAATGTGGGGTACTTGTAACGTTGTCGTTGAGGTGGAGGTATTACCTGCCGCGCTAGTCGCGGTTTCGGCACGAGAGACTTTAGTTATTGAATGAAAAGTACCCCTAGGGCGATCATTAATAATTCAAAACGTACTTGCACGATTCCATGAGTGGACTCAATTAATTGCCACATATTGGCAAATCTGGACTGTAATAAGTACACGTATATTCTAGCAGGAGTTATGGTCATAGTTCAAGTATGTTCTTTTATCAGATATTGGACAGGTGATCAGTCCAATATCTAATAGGCCAATAAATGGAGGGTTCTTTTGTCACAAAAATACTACCGAATCTCGAGTGTTGCATTACATGAGAGGTACTCCGTACTTATGTTCTGTTATGTTTTTCACTCGCAATTATGCTTTATTAATCTGTTATGGATAAATATTTTTCAATAAAACTTTTTCTCAGTTTCTAGGCTTATAAAAGCACAATTAATTAATTAAGTCATTCCATACTTGGTGACGCCAATATAGACACTTTATCTATTGATAGAAACAATACCTTATATTTAGATCATCTGTTAGAGCATAAATATGTATCTTATATTAATACTATCACAAAGCTAAATACGACAAATACAGATGGTTCATGTATCGATCATGTAATGGTTAAAAAAAATCTTCAAACATTAGATGTAAAATGTTGCACAAAATTACTGATTACTGTTGTCAAAATTACTGATTAATAAATTGTAAGATAAATGTACATAATAATGTCAAATTCTATTAGCAAGAAAAATAGGATAAATTGTAAACTATTAATTGGATATGTGAAAAACAAGATTGGCCACAGTTTAACAATAGTACGTGTAATTCTATAAATAAATTAACCAGTGAAGTACATTTACCTTGTAATATTGCAATAAAAAATTTGTCAAAAAAATAATCCAGGAAAGGCTTGGATAACTAGTGCACTAATATGGTAATGTAACTAAACATAGGTTATTCGTTACGAAAAAGGAGGCCCAAAATATTATAGAATTTTATTAGTACTAAACTAGATAATAAGAGCAAAAAATGCAATATAGAAAAACTAAATGTAAAAGGCCATACAGCAAAATAATAATGAAGTTATTACTAATTATTTTAATGAGATTTTTTCAAAAATAGGTCATGATATCGCTAAAAATATTATACCGCTTACTAGTGATACTGTTAAGTTGCCCTCATTAAAATTAAACGAACACTTTTTCTCCATTTTACTCACTTGTCTTTTGTATTAAATGTAATGAATAAATTAAAAAATAAAATAGGAGGACCACTTGGAGAAATCTGATGAAGTTGGATGTAAATCTTACTTCAGTCTTCAGTTTTGAATTAGTTTCGAGAAAAATAATCTAACTGGTTTAGAATAAATATTATTATCGAGGATTAAATTTTTATTATAAAGCTTATATGGCTTATATGTTAATGGTATACTTGTAAAAATAAATTTCAATAACAAAAAACTAATCAAATATGTTGCAACACTATTTTGGTTAAATGACTTTTGAAGTATCCGAATAGATACGCAATATGAGTGATTTATAATTAAAGTAAGGCTAAAATGTTAAAATGAACCTTAAGTAGACATCAAGACTTTGAAACGATTTTAGGGATATTAAAACCAGCTTATTTCTTATAAAAGAAATACTAAAAATCAGAAGAAAGATATACTGAAGATGCAAGTGCATATTTTGAATATTTCGGGTATTTTATATGGTTTTAATATTCTGCATATTTATTCATAAACCTGCCTTAAATGTAAATATTGCATAATGCAGCAAATATTGGCGTTGTGATCATAGACAGATTGGGTTTTTTAACGTACTATTTAAGACTTGCGCTTAAATAGGAAGACACTCTACCAATCTTAACCACAAGTGAAAACCATCAAAAACAAAAAAGATATGAAACAGACCTGTCGAACTTTATTATACACCACAGTTATATACAACATTAGAGCAAAAATCTATGTGTTTCAATACCAAATCTCATAATACCAATTTAATAATTCTAAGTTCAAGCCCCGTCAAATTCCCGATTCCTCCACATATTAACCGAAGAAACTTCGCCTCTCGCCTAGTCGAATGAAACAGGAAATTTTCCTAACAGAATTCATTTAGTGCTCCCAACAGATACGCACACGCACACCCATCCCTGCATCCATCAACACCCGAAGAAGGGTTGCGGTGAGAATGTTGTTCGAAACATGAACTTGGAAGTTGTTCCTCGAGAGGAGCAATGCGGTTTGAGGGAGTTGTTCTCAGTTGATGCCTGGGAAGTTTTTCGTGTTTAAGGTGAAGTTTCGAAGGAGCGAGATACGATATTGCCCAGGTGAAATTCAACTTTACGCTCCGAAGTTTACCTGGTGGAATTTCAGGGAAAAAAGGAGGCGAGTGGAATAGGGGGAGACGGGAATTGCTTGAACGGAAAGAGAGCGTAGATCTTAATTTGAAATTGTATCAATACGGAGGAGTTCGCCTTTACGGAGCTCACGGCGAAGATGTTGGCGAAGCCTTTCTTCCACTTTTACATGGTTTTAGTAACGACCATATCTTCATTGTATTTGCAAGATTTTATTGTAAATACTAATAGCTCATGAATATAAATCATTGCAATAGATCATACTTCCTCTTCCCTGGATAAATATCACAACAATGTGTCACCACGACATTGTCTACCACATAATGGAATTATTTTAGAAGGACTTTAATAGGATATTAACGTCTTTTTCTTGTATCTACATTAGTTAATATTGCATGTTTGCTAATTTGCACACAATGGAAAATTAAATGGTTTGAAAGCAACAGACATTTGTAGAGTGGGCAGCGAACCAATGGATATCGACGATAACGACCAATTTAACAAAATTATTTATTTCCGTTAATTAACGTAATGAAATATAGTCATTTTTAAGAGTATAAATTGTAACAGCAACATTATTTAAAACGAGCATATATGTCATTGAGTCATTGAGCAAAGTCATACCAAAATATAGTTAAGGGAGTTATTAAGGACTTTGAAGGATGATTCAAATTACTATAAGTTAGTAATGCAAAAAGATTAATTGGAATTCCTTCGCCAAAGAGGGCTAAAAACTATTGCAATTTTGACATAATTAAAGCTATTCTAAACGACTTTCTTGTGGATGTATTAAATGTAAATGAAGTAATGTTAAAATATTTTTAAATTCGGTATGCTAAGTTAATTTTTGAGGCTTGCATCCAGGTCAATAGCACTTAGGTGGCAAATCACGAAATCAAACAAGATTAAATGGATAGGGCCTTAATGTTAGGGCCTAAATAGTCACTTTTCAATCTGCTCCTTTAACGAGTGACGGATACATTTATAATAGCATACCTGAAGAAAATCTAGAACTTTTCTCGAAGATTAATACGCGTAAGAGAAACTCTTTTTTCGAAATAATTTCCTATATTTTTCAACGAGCGATGAGCGAGACTTCAAAGTGGAATAGATGTATAATATAACTCCGAAACGAACTTTCCTACCGAGGCGTCCCACACTAGGAAACTTTTCCATTTCTAAGTATGTTTTCTCCATAAAGGGAGTTTTTATTTTTACGAAGTATATGACGAATTCCTTCAAGTTTCGCACGGCCCGATCCAAAGGTATATGTATGTTTTCTTTTGAGAAAAATGCTCAAGTAAATAAGTTTTTCCCTCAGAAATGAGACTTGATAGACTTGTTTTCTGCACACGGATTGAAATAGGCGTCCTTGCTGAAATTATGTAGATTAGGTTGGAATAAAAGAGCTCCTGCTCATAATATATTTTCTGAGATTATTGCAGAAACATCCATTTTTAGAAGTTTTATGGGAAAAAAAATTATTAGAAATCTTATAGACAATTACCATTATATTTCTCCTTTAAACCCTTTAAAATATTTTTTAATTTAATTATACGAAGAAATATTACATTCTTGTGTTTTTAAAATCACAGCTCAGTTCCTCAGATTAGTGTGTTAATATTTTCGAAATTTTTAGGCGGTTGTATTCCCATAAACAATTTCAGGTAAACGCTCCAGCTTGTAACTGAATAATAAATCCAACTGAATAATTGAAGGCAATAAACTTCCTACTGACAAAATTTCACGTATATTCAGATCAATAGTTTTACTGTCGTATCAGCTGTATTATTCAACAGCCCACCTTTAGGGCAGCGCGTAATCAATAGTCGTTAATAGCTAATAAGATTAACTAATTAGATATGTAAAGTATGTGGACCGGGCGGCGGTCAGAAAGAAACATAAAAACGCCAATAAATTAAAGTCGAGTTATGGTCGCCGGTGTCCCGATACAAAAAGCTCACGAATTAGAAAGTGAGTGGAAGAGGAAGCGAAGAATTGGAAATATTCGGAATTATCTGGACGGCGACGGGATTAAAATTTTACGACTTTGCACAATAAAACTACGAAAACAAAAAAATCGTCATTGTAGACGACGAAAAAAAACACTATTCCTACATAACATGCAGCGATAAAGGCGGATAATCATTTTTATCAAATTATCACAATGCTCTACATAAAGCCCAAGGTCCTAGACCCATTTTTTCGACGCTGCCATAATATTTACCTACGAGATTATGCTTAGACAAAATTATCGCTGATACCACCCTGATGATTTCTACACCGGATTTGAAATTGAAAATAAAAAATCGGAACACACACTGGAGGATAGGCAACAGTACTTGCAGATTCGCTAAAAAATTGGTTCGAGATAGGCAACCAGCCTTATCAGGAATGGCTGTGCAATTTCAATATCCATTAAGCTCTAAAAAAGATTTCATTATCGTATCATAATTTTTGTCACATTTTTTTTTTGTAAATTTGGACGTTAACATACCCAAATATTTAGGCAAAATTGAAACGTTCTTATTATTGTTATAAGAAATTCCTGTACCAAACTTACACTACTCTCTACGCTTGTATCAGTACACTATTTATTTCAATACACTTTTGGCACTTACAACGCTCACAGCAACCTTCCTCATTTCATTTTGAGTAATTTCTGTGCGGGCTTGTATTATGCTAGCGTATAAGTCTTGTACAGTGTGTGGTATTTGTAAACTTTTTGCTCTAGTAAAGAAAAATCGAGTCAAAATCGTCAAAAACGTAGATTGGAGAAATATTCTCAGGCTAGTCAGGGGGTTATTATTAAAATATTACAAAATTCGGTGATTATTTCTTACACGTGCACAGTAGAATGGGTAAAAAATTTGGCGAAATACGATTTGACAAAAGTCAAACGTTCTCCTATGCACCAACGGTGGATGGGAATTTGGTGACACCTTCTTCATACAAGTTCTTTTACTACAGTAAACGAACTGACAAAATTCGTACAAAATTTCATTTTAAAACTTGTTGAAATTCGAAAAATGTTTTTAATACCTCAAAAAATTATGTACAATACTTTTTTCCCAATAAATAAATGAAATCATACATAGCACAACTGTATTTCCGACAAAAGTCACTTGAAAAAGGAGAAGAGAAAATTGAATTCACATAAAAATATATTTTTCTTAAAAATAATATCTGGTTATTTATAAAAATGCTTTAGTTTCCTATTTAAAACACCAACTTTAGAAAAAAATGTTATTGCTTTATTTATTAATATTAATGATTAAAATGCCATTTGCAACACTTTGCGCTGGTAGATAAAGTAATTGTAACACTTGATGTGCGCCTCTAATATTTTATTGGAAAAATTGCCCTATACACGCATTCAGATCCTCATTTTTAATTTATCAAAATGACTTGGTAAATCTTGGCATCACCCTGGATAAAATAAATTTTATACACAGAGATGGGTTCAAAAAATGGGGAAAATGAACGACCAAAATCTCAAGACATTTTATCATTTATGCTGTTCTACTGTCGTTATACTATATAAACTTTTTACAAGTTTGCTCGTGACTTATTACTATTACTACTAAAATAATTTTCAGTAGAATTAAGAATTTAAAAAGTTATTTACCACCCGTGAAGATCGAAAGTAGGTTAAGTGCTTTGGCCATATTGTACATCATAAGGGAAGTAGGGAAATGGAAGTAGCGATGAATTTGATGGGGATAGGGACATGAAGGATAAGGATTTTTAGAAAATTAAGGAGGTACGGTAATTTTTAACTTAATACTTATTCAATGTTTACAACAGTAATACAGTTTTTCATGAATGATTACTAATATATGAAAACACATATTTAAAATTTCATTACAACCATTCTATACCTATATTATCAATTTCATTTTTAAGGAAGATGTGGTGCCTAGTATTGCTTAAAATATTTTATAACTGATACAAAAATCTACCTTCTTTACTCTCTTTCCAGGAGCGAAGGGTTTGAAAATGGCTGAGTATGTTCTTACGTAATCTAAGAATGCCCCTTACGATTATTTTTAACGACAAACGAATACAGCTTTTACAAGAAGTAAAACTGTAACGTTATTAATTATAAAGCATTGAATGGGTCATCATTTTTTTTTATTTTGTTAGTATGACCCAGCCAATAAAGTTTGAATAATTTTTTTTCAAAAGAATTCTTATGAATGTTAGTTAAGATTATCTACATAGAGTTCAATGGGAAATGTCAAATGAGGCCTATGGGCAAGGAGAGGGCCTCTCTTTAACTTTAAATAGTTTTTCATTATATTAGCAATAAAATAAGAAAGTAATCATTTTCTAATATATAAACGAGAGTGTCCTTGTGGTATATGAGTGTTAACAGATTATTTCAATATACACCTCGCCAAGGCTAGTATCTTAATTTTGATACTCGCCGATTATCTAACAGCAATCATCATTAATTGACCTCTCCTTGGAAAAAAACCCCAGACGCCCTTGGCAATATACGTATATTGTGATTAACTTACTGATAATTCATTCATTTATCTCAACCGTACCTAAAAATTATCGCATGTAGAGTTAAAGAGAACAGTGGTGGTCATTATGTATAAATATTCGGAGATTAAAAAGTACCTTCAGCTAACCGTAAATTGAAGTTTTAATATAATCATATTAACTAGTATTTGTTTAGGAAGTCAAAAGTGAGACGAAAACCGAATGGAACATAGACGGTGCAATGATTTCTAAACATGTTTATGAAGAGATTAACTGCATTAAATAATAAGAGTGCTTTGAGAACAGTTCATATTTAGAATCGTTAAGAGTGTTTTCAGTGACATTAGAGATATTTGTTTTGATTGTTAGATTGTTCTACGAGAAGATGATGTAATTACTTTAATTTTTGTTGAAAGCATAATCAAAGAAGTATGCACAATTAGGCAGCGAGCGTAATTTCGTGAATTTTTTCCTAATTCAATCTCACGTTAATCGTCCCATCTCAGAGCTGTAGGCGAACTCTTAACACCATTCTCCCCCCTCGCCAATTAAGTGCCATAATGTCTTCATAATTAAAAATTTCGGAACCCCATTAAAAGTTCCATTCGCTTATTTACGAGGACGCACAAACGGGCCGGCGATTTTCCTCTCGTGCTCTCTCTCTTTTTTCGGGAACGCGCGGACATTAATTATGTAAAAGATACACCTGGGAATTTGAATTATTTAGGGCGCGAGGAAAAAAGGGAAAGCCCGTTTATTAGGGCATCGCAGGGTGTCCCTTCGCACACTCGCCTCGCGAACTGATTGACACGGCTAATTATGATGGCGCTCTGAAAAATTTTTGCGTTGACCCTTTCTCTCTCGCCGTCTCTTTTTGGCGCACGTGCCCCCCGGGGGTATAGCCTGGCTTTGTGCGGAGAGCGGGTAATTTGTCTTCCGATTGTTTTTTTTTTGGGAAATCGGGGGATGATGAGGTCCCGGATGCGGCTTGTCTATTATGGGAATCGGTCATCATCAACGGAAACACGGCGTGGAAACCGGGGCGACGAAAATATATCAGCAGGGGAAGGTTCTATAATACGAAAAATTCTTAATAAATCACGTCAAAGCTATTCTCGAAGAACGGTTCAACGCAGGACAATGTTTCGGTAAAAATTCGTCAGCTTCTTTAACCTAACCAAAGAAGCATCCACCATTTTATTTTTTGAGATTTATCGTAGGGATTTAACAAGAATGCATAATTAATCACCCAAACTAATTCTCAGAGGATGGAACAAAATAACAAATTATTTAATAGCTAACAAAACATTTTTCTGAAGTTTTTCAAAGATTCAACAGGAGAAGAGCTTCAAACTCAAATAATTAACGCCAGAGCAATGATGTTGCCTTGTTTGCAGCTCACACGTTAAATTTAAATGCCAATGATGCAGCTAAAATTTCATAAGAGATTGAAGATTTGTTTCAATTATTCAAGAGTTATACAATTTTTGGTTCACCCTACAGGTGGAAAATTTTGAAAAAGATTGTCTCAAACTTAACTTTTAAGTTGAATCAAAAATCAAGAGCAAAGCCAGAGCCATTCGCCTTGTTAGATCCAATTCCTGGAAGTTTGTACGTTTAGATGGTTTGGTGGAAAATAATTCAAGAGATATGAACAGCAAATATTCAGCAGGCAAAATTAAACTGTTCAATTCCATTTCTTATATCATAATTTGGTATGATGTGTTAACAAAGGAAAATAGTGAATAAAATGTTCCAAAATCTAAATACAGCTTTGAATGAATGTCATAAGATATAAAAAGTCTTATCATTCATTTTACTGAGAAAAATCAGACGAATATTTCGAGATGCTCATGAATGAGGCTGTAGCAGAAGCAGAAAAAAGTGATATTGAGCAAACATATCCTTTATTGAAGCAAAGGAAGACAATTTTCCTATGAAAGTGCAGATGATTCGGTTTCCAAAACAAAAATTTAAGAACAGTTTTATTCATATTTTCTGAACACAACAATTCAATCCCTACAAAGACGCTTCAAGTGCATAGATAAATGCAATGATTTATTTGAATTTTTATTGATGTGATTATACGATCATGTATCGATTTGGAGCTTGCATATGTTCAAGTTTCCAGATAAAATTTCCAACACGTGTGAGTATATCTGTAGTTGATTTTCCCGCATTCAACTTATGAACTTTTATTTAAAAACGTTGTATTCTACACTGACGTTAACTTTGTCATTTTATTTAATATTGAGATAGTATTATATAGTTTGTAACTAATTTTGATAAGGTGTATAACGTTTCTAATGCGATATGCGTTATTATGCTTTTATGTAAAAGCCTTATACAACATTGTTAGTTTGATTAGTTGGTATGAAGTGTTGAATGAACCTACTTTTCCTTTTGTAGCTAAATACCTGCAATCTTATCCATAAACGCATTTTAACGTTAAAATGGATTTTAGCTTAAAATAGTTAGGATGTGTTTCATAAATGTAAATACAGTTTTGTTCCTATAGTTAGCTTATTGAAACACATTCTAACCGCATTTCAAGCTAAAATCCATTTTAACATTAAAATGCGTTTATGAATAAGACCGCTAAACTATAACACACTTCCCATATTGAACAAAAAAACGGGCAATTTGAAGTTTCAATCCCAATTATAGAAAAATATTTATATTTATAACCAAATATGAACGACATCCAAACCAAAACTCTTAGGCCAAATATCCAAATACTACTTTCAGGCCTCTTTCATTCAGTTCAATGCAAAAGAATATGACATTACAAAGATGCCCACTGGGATAAACAATTACAGTATCCCATAAACTAATAATTGAATCAGACTGAAATTTGGTACACATGTTAAGCACTAGAAACGTCTTCCTTTCACGAAATTTAGAAGCCGCAAGGCTCTTTTTGCAATAAATATTAAGCAACAAAAAGAAAAGGGTTCTTAGCGAATTTTTAATTAAGTAGTTGCTCAATTTTCACGTGCCACAGTCTACAAACAGGACTGCTGTTATTTGGATCAACAATTTTTGAGTTATTAGGGAAATACGATGTTTTCATACCGAAATAAAGTAAGTAGAGAATGTCACGTAAACAAAGTATTATTTTGGTACCGATAACACCTCTATAGGTTAATACGACCCAACAATTTGTAAAAGGGATGCTGTATGCGTTGTATGTCATTTTACCCATCTTGATAAAATTAACTGATGCCTTCCAGAAAACCTGTTATACGAAAATGGGATGAAATTACCAACGGCTCTAGGCATACAGCTACTCCGTGTAGATATTGAATAGACAATACAGGCCAGTTTTTGAATGAAACCGATTAGTATGTAGTAGTTGTTAAGTGGTACCTATAGACTTTGGTGATACTGTCAAAAAAATAAACAGGTCAGTTGGAGACCATCTCTTGGCTTTAATTTTTAAAAGACACTTACTTTTTCTACTTTGGTTTGAAGTTGTATGAAGTATTATTGATTCAATGACGTCTATATGGCATTTCTACAGTTTGAGAGAATAAAGAGAGCATGAAATGTGTTGTTGAATAAAGTTGTTCTGAGTCACTTGCAATTGAACAATAATAATGAAAAAAATGCTCTTGTTAGTTTATAATATATAAACATAAGTTAAAAATAATTGCATATATTTTGTACAAGAACAACTGCAAGCGTTTTAAATGTCAATTGGAGGTACTTGTCCCTAAGGTCAATATCCAAAGTACGAAATTTCACCAAAAATAGAATTGGCAACAAAATCTCATACCATGATCTATTTTTAAAATCTGCACGTATTTAATTTAATATAATTTAATGGTGCATTAAATATACAAGACTCATTTTGTCCATTCAACGAGGGAATCAATATACGATATAACAGGATTTGTCCAACCTGAGTGACGTATCAACATCCAAAACTTTTCAACTCAAAGACTTGACATTTCGTACTAGAAAGGGTTTTGCGAACTTTCAATTCGAATGGGTTAAAATTTAATAGTTGCCGATTAACTCTGGAGTCTGTGATAACTGTGATAAAAAGACAGTTAGTGGGGTGTTTGTTAATCCTTGAACTAGGGAAAAAAATTCACTTGTAATTAAATACATCATACGATGTGACGAGGGATCGCTTATTCGAGATATAAACGTAAAAACGGCACACTACCCCACTCATCCCCACCCCCCGTCAGTTCGAAACTCAAATGGAGAACAGGGTTTTAAAACTTTTTTTGAAACCGATGTTTTTTACTTCAAAAGGTCCGCTCCCATCGAAATGAATGTGAATTCATTCCTGTTTATTTATTTTCAAAGAGAATACTTCAAACAATGGAGGAATTTGGATCTATCTTATCAAGTATTGCATGAAATATAGATTCACTTGACGTAAGCTTTGGATAATGAAATTTGAGCGTTACTCAAAACAAAACCAATAATGTAAACGTAGATTAGGGAAATTGTGGTGAGATCGTAAATAGCAAAAATTTCATTGGGAGAGTCTGGTGTATGTGGACTATGGAAGTGGCAAATATGTAGGCAGTTATGCGCAAAACTGCTGTTGTCAAACGGATACAATGCAACATATTCCAGCTGCCCCACCCAGATTGATTCGAAAATGAACTCATGAAGTGCGCTTTATCAACTTCGTGATGTAACCACCGGCAGCCATATTGAAACGAGATACCGAAATAGTGGAAGTTCTAAACAGAGGAAACTTACTCCAATCGGAATTATGCAGTCAAGTGGGTCACTTGACAAAAAAATCCCTGTGGAAGGAACGCTGAGTGCACCCGCACTTTTCACGATTTTCACATTTCTGCACATTTTCGCGACGCTTCCAAGTGGACACAAGGCCGATATGCGCGCGGTAAAATCTCACAGTCGGGAATTCACTCACACAAACCACTAGAGAACAGACAGAAAAAAAAACGACACCGTCTCGCGATGGCAAAAAACTCGTTACCAGCCCAGACAACAATCAAATTAAACCGACGGCCGCGCGCTCGACTGTATACTGCACACTGCACTCTGCAACGTGAGAATGCAAGACTGGTGCTGCGAAAAATTTTATATATAAGGATAGCGAAATACGTTTTCCGCTGTACGAAGTGTGTGCGATTGTTTCCATATTAAAACTGCAATGTTGTCGGGTTTTGATTGGCATTGCACGCAGGTTGAATGCACTTATTCCCGCGATTGTTTTCGTCTCGGTATTCGTTTGTCGCAATTTGTCGGTAAACATGTTGTTCCAAACGTAGGTGGGCGCATCCCAAAAGAAAGTACTTGACACATCTTCGGAATACCTGTCGAAAGCTATTTGACAGTGTAAAAAATAGTGTCATACTTATTGATATTTGCATAGATTGGGGTTTTATGAGCGATTTGCACTAATCGAACTCAAAAATAATGGAAGATTCATCAATAGGAACCCGAAAAAAACCCGAAGGCATGGCCACAGGAGAGGACGCACTTTTCCAAACAAAAACTTTAAAATTATGATCATAAAGTGGTTTGTGATGAAATACAAAAATTATGAATCTTAACATGACATTTACCTAGCTATGCCATTTCGCCCAATGGCACCTATAGCTATTTACTTCTACTATATATAACACAATATGGAAACACTTTGGAATTTTTAATGTTTACCATATACAAATGCCATATATATAAAAGCTTCCTAACATTACTGTACCAGATCGAAAATAAATAATTACTAATTTTTAATTAATTTGACAGGTCGCCACTTTGTTTTTACGGGGCCGCTCTGGCTCGTTAACGAACTTAACTTAGGTAATCTTTAAATTTTCAAAAGTATCCGTTAATAAGGTTGTAGTCAATGAAAAAGCGTGATTGGCTTTAAGAGTGAGATTCTATTATAACTTTATTTACCTTTCGAGAAAGTTTTTTTCTCTTCTTCAGGACAGTTTATAACCTAACATCAGTATTAGTATAAAACGTTATGTTGTAATAAAGAATGCTTACAACTGTGAGTCACTATGATGAAACTAACCTTTACATTATACTTCAGCTAAGTACATTTATTTCATGAAAAACGAGGATTTTAACTTAAAACCAAAAACCAAGTTTTTTTTTGTATTAATTTATAGGTTAACAGCAGCAATTGCAGTTACAACATTTGACTCATGACACGGAAACTAAAAACATGACCATAGACTAAGTCAGAACTATATATATATATATATATATATATATATATATATATATATATATATATATACTTGAGCCGGCCCCTCAGCTCGAAATGCGAAATCGCACGTTTCGCGCAATGTTCCAGGCCATTTTTCGCGCTTTTCTCTAAACGTATACGAAAATGAAAGATAGCCAAGTTGTAGGTTTTGATGTCCTCTTTCAAAAACCGTTTGAAAAATTGAAATCGGCCCATCTCAGTTAATACGCAGAAATTTGAAAGATTTTGGGTATATATTGTTAATAACGTAATTGTGCAAAAACTATTCATCCGACAGCATCCTCTTCTTCATGCTTAAAGTAGACATAATAACGTAACATTTCGCGCAAAATTAGCGCTTCAGCTTTAAATTGGGCAAAGCTGTGAATTTTTGAAAAAGGCTCCATTTTAACGGTTTTTCCAAATTTTCTCGGTGAAAAATGCTCCGATCACTTTTTAGAAACGCTCATTTTGAAGGCCTTTTAATTCTTTACAAATCGCCTGTACAACGTATTGCAGTTCCGTCTTAGTATTGGTGCTAATTATTAAGAAAATTATTACTTTGTCAACACTTGAGTGTATTGGGATTAATATTAGAAATTTTAAGCTTAGAGGAATAACATTTGGCTTTTTTCATTTGTTATGTATGCATGTATTATTTAAGGCTTTGTTATTTATATTTGCTGTATTAAAATAATTTTCTGGGAAACTCTCTACAGTTATAGCCTAGGGCCCAGAGTGGCAGGAATAAATGGAGGAATCTCGAATTTCACTTATCGAGGGGATTGAATAGGGGAAGAAATTTATATAAAATATACAAAAGTTCCTACACAATTAACTGGAAACTGGAAACTTGAAGCGGTTATAAACTGGGCACCCAGATGGTTCAGAAAAATGCTACAATTCCTAATTTTTACAAACTTTAAACTTGGCACGTTTATTACTTAGCCTCAAACGTGGTTCAAAACACTATAATTCTGAATTTCCCTTTTCGACAAGATGAAACAATAGTAGAGGAGTAGTTAGAAACTATAAACTCTTCACGGTTATACATTAGATCCCCCAGTGGCTTAAAAAAACTTACAAATCTCGAATTTAAATTATTGATAGGACTGACAAAAGGGAAAATTTACTAAATTGCAAGACACGATGAATATGGTTAGCCAGGAAAAATGACTTGAACATCAACAAATTCATCACAGAGGTTTAAGAACGGGCTGTTCGTCTCTAGTCTGAACTTAGATGTGGAATGCTATTTGTAACATGTAAGCATGTATATTTCCAAACGTCTACAAAGTACACTCCTGCCTACAAACAAATACAGCTTATTTATTTTAAAGATGTACTTAAGTTTTGTTTAAACAAATGGTAAATTTGTTGTTTGTTCATCCGCGTATAAAAGTTATGTTGACCACAACCAAAAAATTACCATATCAAAGGTCATCTATTATTTTGATTATAATCCTTTAAATAAAATTAGAAAAAAATGTTTTATCAGTTGTTATTTCTGGTACAAATTAAGTAGGTCATGTTTAGCATTAAAGCAGATAGAAAAGTACAAAACTTTTTCGGTTTAGTTTAAACAACAGCAGCTCCACTGAAATATCTCCGAGGTTGAAGTGCAATTTTTATAAATTTTCAGAACAGTCATACTCTTCTCCTCTTAACCTTATATTTTACGATTATATTATAGAACCCTACACGTGTATCAAAAACTTTAAGGAACAGCTAAACCTCCTCCATTCGTGACAACATCAAAAGTATTCGTGACAGTATTAAATTAACATTTAAAGTGTTAGAACACAATTTCGACCTAGTTTCTTTGGCTGTCATCCACGTATCTCATCCACACGAAGCGATTTTGATAAGCAGGGGGAATTCATGTTTTTTGCGGAGAAACAAATTAGTCTCGAATTAATCTAACGAGGGGGAGGTCAAGATAAAGAAAAATAGGGTACACAACAAAATGAAATATTACATGAAAGGGCTTACAAATGCAGCAACGACAAAAGTGTTCGCTAAGAATAGATGCTCCGGCGAAAATAAGGTCAACATTCAAATATATCACCAAAGACTAATTAGCAACTTTAACATTGTAACAAATACTGAAGTATTAGTACAACAAAGGTGCCTTGGATGTGGGTATATTTAAATCGACAATTCTCATTCTTCAATTGTTCAAATAAAATTGTTTTAGCAACAAAATCTTCATTTTATCAGGAATAATACAGTTTTAGAATGAAGGTGTTTATTCCATATAAACATATTTACCCAAATGTTTCTAAAAGTAAGGGATAAGTGCTTTTGAGTTGTCGTATAGAATGTAGACATTGGAATTGAGTAATTCAATCATATAAACCAAATTAAATCAAAACACCATATATTTATCAAAAAGTATTACACAAAATTAGAGGAATTAAAAATTTAAAAAAAAATATAAAATTTTGTAGGTCTCTATGTACCAAAAATCAGGAAAACTATTAAATTAAAATAAGCATTATTTGAAAATAAAAGAAAAATTCAAATAAATTTTGAAAGATCAAATAATAAATGATTTTGACTTCAATTGTAGTTTAGAATGTACTGGAAATTTAAAAAAAAATGCACCAATTACATCTGTGGATGTTGAAAGAACTATTTTCATTTGTCGACCTTTCTCACTTTAACTTTAAAATTGGCGCTTTATTTTCAGTTTTTTCTCACTTTCGGAGTTGTGGAGTCTCCTCGGGCGCCAGGTTGTATAGGAGTATGTATAGGAGGAATTATACGAGAAATTCCAGAAAGTTCGTGAAAATAAACAAAGAATTCGGAAAAATACTTGGTTGGTTATATTCAAGAAACGCCTCAGCAACACTGTTAAACACACGACAGGCAATAACAATGGAAAGAAAAAATATGGCATTTACAAATTTATGAACTCATTAATCAAAGCGGAGATCATAGCTAGGATACGCAACGGTTTAATTAAGCGGCCTACTAGAATAACGTGCAAGTAAATACAGGCTATATATCAAAGATGTATTAAGCGGAGAGTGGGGTGTAATAAGCAAAAGAGAAAGTACAAAGCTACGTATGATAGACAAGAGAAATGAGTTGAGAGAGAGTTTTGACGCTGATTACTGATTCGAGCGGAGGTTCGGAAGATTTCTACGGTATTACGGTCGAAAAAATTACGGTAGGCGATGGTGACGACTCAGGAGGTTTAACGAGAGTGCAGCCTATTGAATGTGCTAAGGTAAATGCGTCAATACGGCTATAACGGATCGTCAAAGCAGTACCAACACGAAAGTACTCAACATCAATAGAGACGAGTTTTCTCTCCTATTCCAGCTTGGCCAATTTTGTTTGTACCTTCAGGCTAAAAATCTAGTGGTCATACATACATAATATATTTTGCCCTCTGACTGATTTGATCAACTAAAATGCGATTTAAAAGTTATTGCTTATAAGTTGATTTTTATATTTATTATTTTCTGTATATAATCTGCTCCCTACTTATGATTCAGCCATTGGAACTACTAATCGTAGAGGAACTGAGCTCAATTTAAAATGATTGTTTACTGACAAGATAATTATTAACAAAAATTATTTCTGTGGAATAAACACTTCGTATATGTGCGTGGCTGAACTCTTCTTTTTATGGATTCAAATAATCAGATTCTAATATTTCGCAAATTAACATATCCCGACAAGAGGTAACAGGCTTCATTGCTGAAAAATGTTTTTCCAATATCATCATTATTACGAAAGCTCTCCGTATAAAATACCGACAGAATTGCTGTCTTGGAAGTCGACCCTTGGATTCATTAGTTCAAGGAACATTTGTGGAGATGCAAATGGAGACCTTGTTTCAGATTACAATTGGTAATAATCAAATTTACTTGTAGTTATAAATGGATATTAAAATATTTGGCTGTTCCTTAATAAATGCCTGTCGTGCCGTTTTCGTAATTTCTTCATTTCCAGCTCTTGGCCTCTCATTACCTTTGCTTACGCCCTACACTTTCCGTTTCGACCTGTAAGATTATACTTTCATATTTAGAGTATCATAGTGAAAATTGTGAGGGCGCAATTGGGTTATGAAATGTTGTTTTGAAAAATTTCTGTAGCTCTCCGAAGATACAGTTACCGATAAGTGTGAGGGCGTTGGCACACATTATTATTGGCAATCACCAAATTTAAATCAAATTTTTTGTCTTTTGTGGTATTCTTTAATGAAAATTCATTGGAATCTCACATTCTTTGCTGCACGCAGTTACAATTTTGTTTTTTAGCGGAGATGTGTCTACGTTAAAATCTACTAATGAGTATTATGAGCGCAACTTCAAATTAACGTTTAAAGCAAGTAAAATTTCTGAAATTCCCTACTTTTGTGCCGACCTACCGATACGCCACGTTACGGTCCTGTTATGCCCCAGAAATTGACGCTCTAGGTTGCCAGGAGCGTCGCCCCCTACAAGCCTGTCACATGTCACCAAGGCGTTCCGTTCACCATTTTCCAATTGATATTTTATTTAAACAGCCAATGTCACGTCACTTTCTCTCTACCAGTTTTCCCCTCGCGCGCGCCGCCCTCTCCCCCTCCCGGGTTTTCCGCCCCTCCTGGAAAGTCGCAGTCGCCGTGCTCGAGGCCCCAGGATTTATTAATTTTTTATACATCTGACACCTAACATCATTATGAAGGAAACTCGGGAGAGAACGTCGTCTCCATGTTGTTGTGTGTCCTTTGTAATTTGACAACTCTCGCAGTTTTTATTTTTCCTTCCTTCTCCTCTTTGAGCGCTAGTTGATTGTAATTTCGGGAAATTTCCAGCGGGGAAGGAGCGATATTTTTCCACGGGAAACGTGTGGCGTTCGGGGATTTTTCATCTTACCTAGTGGGATTTCTCATTTCGAGATGGGGGCCTCTCACGCTTCATAATTCCTCGTAGGGAGCGTATCTCCGGTAACGGAAAATAGATTCCTTTCACTTCACGGAGACTCGTGATTAACGGTACCTATTTTGAGTCTTCCCTCTAAAGGAAATTAGCAGATCAGAAGCCAAGAGATTTTAATAATATACTAAACTAAAATAATATGCTAACTACTAAATAAGGTTCATTGACAATAGGGATGGAAAGATTTATATTTCAATGTTTTCTGTAGAAGTTGGATTGTTATTGAGGATTACAAATTTATAGGCAGTTTTCTGAAAAATCTCAATAAAAACTGATAGAGTTGCCTCTGATCTTATCCACATATATACTGTATAAATTTCAATTTAGAAACTGATAGAAATTCAAAGACCTGCATTTTTGTTCCATTTATGGAGATTTTCCAAAGCGCATTAACTCCGTATTACGTACTATTCCGTATACTCGGGCAGTTCTTTCAATAAAAAATAATTAGCCGCTCATTAGTAACGACTCAGATTTATTTATCTCTCAGTATCAGCCTTCAAATTAATTTATTTATTCCTTGATTGGCCGTTCGATTGTGATATCGTAAAAAATATCGGTAATTGGTCTGATATTTACCAATCGCAAAGTTGAATTCTATGGCGATTATGAAATAGGACGATTAGAAGTTATCAGTATAATGTTGGTAGAAATTAAATAATTGTTTTACCCAAAGCAAATTTGGGGATAAGGATATGTTTTTCTTCGATTTTCTTGTAGTTTTCGAAATTTGTAAAATTTAAAAAATTAATAAACTCAAAAGTGTGCCGCAATATGTAGATATACAGCGATTATGCTGAAAAATACCGAGTTGTTTCGAAAATTTCTAATTCAATGAACAATGTATGTTTTATAGAATAGTCATTTTATATGAAAACTGAGAAACAAAGAAAGTTGAAGTAACAATTTTTTAATTGTCCTACTGTGTTGTAAATTTTAAATGTTTTACTGACGACGCTGTAATGAATAAAATGACATTCTTTGTGAAAGAAAATCATTATTTCGATAATTTCCATAAATACAAAAATTTAAGTATTAACGAGATTTGAATACTATCGTTGTTTAGAATTTGAGAATATTTTATAAAATACCCATTTAACATAAAACTTTAACCTCACTGGTCACAAAGTTTCGGAAAATGTATGTCAAAAGATGCAGGTAATATGTAGCATAAGAGCTGAGAAAACTGCAAGAAGATTCTTATTTGCGTCTCATTTGAGAGATGAAATCATTTCGGGTTTTCAAAATTCCGATGCCAAACGAGAGCGAACATTTCCTTGATTCCCTGATAAAAGTACATTTCTAAAAGCACATTAACAAGAGTTTAACATTGTTAGAAACACAAATATCACTAAGAAGCAAAAGTGAATAAAAAACAAATGAAACTGTTGTATTTTGACCTTCATCAGTACAGTGCAATTTGTTTGAAGGGTGGCTTTCACTGCTTCAGCGGTGACACTTGACAGATGGACAATCCTCGGCTCTTTGGCCCAAACCGCAGATATTCGATCGACACCACGTGTGATTGTCCACTGTACAATTCATTTAAAACAAACCTGGTTGCATGTGATTGATGAGGAGACTAAAAAGGGTTTCAAGGAGGATTTTCGTCCTCGGTCGAACTTTTTTGGCACATTAAATATTCGACCTAAAAGGAAATCAGTCGTTCAAATTTTTTCGAGTCCGATTTTTGAACTTTGAATTAAATACTGGCCAGAATAACATGTAATTTTTGACTGTTAATTACACTCCATCAGTGCATGATGGACTAATCACAGTTCTAAATAATAATTGATTAAGTACTGTTGTATGTACTGTTCATTAAGTTTCAGAGGGATAAATTTCCATTTTAAATATAACAATAGAATTTTCTTCAATCAGAAATAATAAACATCTGCAGAGTTTATACTGGTCCTTATCAATTTTCGAAATAGTGAATGATTCCACTTGTGTCTTAAAAATACTAACAAAGTTTCAACTTACTACCTGACTAAAAAAATCTGAGGAATACTCTTTAGTTTCAAATAAAATAAATCATCAAAACAGTACGCTGAGTTTAAACATTGATAATTTGTTAATCACTAACTTTTCAGTAATGGGTAATGACTTTAAAATGAAGGTAATGATAGGTATTTTTGGAACACACGGTGTGCTTATTCTACTCTTAACAGTGTGAATTAAAAAGTGTAATACTTCTATCTACTCTGTATAACCTTTAGAAAATCATCATAACTTGTTAGCTTTTGAAGTAAACTTCGGAAAAATTGTCCGGCAAAGGTGAAAAGACTTGAAATGAAACGTACATAACTGATCCAAATTATTTAAGAAATCTACGGTGGAAAAGAATATACTTAAAATTGTGTCTTCCAACTTGTTAATAGTACCGTTTTTGGAATCTGAAGCGAACCCAAAACTAAAAACTTCTTATTTTCACTTTTAGAACATACCTATGGCATGTGGTCTGGTCTATCGAAAACTGCATTAGACGAAACCCCAGCTCGTTATAAAATTGTTCGGTTCCGTTTCTCTTCCAATCTCAAAACGTGGGCATTATAAGATGGAAAACGGCGGAGGAGAAAATATTTCCATACTCAAATATCGAAAGAGAATGGAAAGGACGACCCCGTCCCGATTCCGTATAAATGGTGCGCCGCATATCAAAAGTAAGATATCGGCAATTCGACCAGACAGTCATTTATTTTGTCCCCAAAATCGGGAACCGTCTCGACGTCCCTTCCGTGTTGTCTGCCATAAATGATGACATTTCGAACCCCATAAAATTGGAATGCGGGGGAAGAGGGGGCGATATCCAGGAATTAAATTGAATGTAGTTATATATTTCTGGTGCTATTCGTGACAGACGACTATAGTTTTCCTTATTTTTTGTTTGTTCCTTGCTAAGTTAATAGGTTATGCCTCCCAGTCTCAAGGTCCCCGCTTCGGTCTGAGGGTTATAAATAATCCGTTGGAGTCCAGAATCGGGGGGAATATCCTGGCGGAAATTCCGCGATAGGCTCAATTAAGTTGTGTTTTATTGTTATAAATTACGAGCTTAGTACAAATTTGAATAATGCCACTTTCTTCGCTAGCATAGCGCATGTCATGGAAATCCCTAAACCAATTTCTATGTAAAATTTTTCAAATCTTTCTAATATTTGTTCCTCGCCGGCCTGGACGAAATTCTGATTTCTCATATCCTTTCAAACGAATATTTCCAATTCACTTTTAATGTCTTTAGTGAACCCCAAAAATACCACACATAAAAATGACAATTGCAGAACATTTTAGGGCATGTCTGTAAAAATTCTGTAAGGAATGCGAACTGCAGGACGTTGCTCTGCATTCGCTCACGTCCGAAATTTACAGAAATGCTTTGAAAGGAGTTGCTTTCAACTCCTTGTTCCACAGAGCTTTCTCATTCAATCTATCCGAGGAAGCCTTTACCAATGAAATAAACACAATCATACAGGTTGATTGATTACATCAAGATGAAGTGTTCTGTCATAGTGTGTTGCGTGGTGATTTAGTTATTTTTTAAATTATTTGTTACACCAAATTTAAACATCCCTTCCATAATATTCTGTTATAATGATCACACTGAATATTCTAGAAAAATGATCGGGATCGATCAAGATATATCGATATGTTTCATTCTCCACGACGCACTACAAATTCCCGTTTCATTGTTCTTTTAAGTACTTTTAACTGATTACTGTACATTAGTTAGTATTTGCAAAATTTTCATTTTACTCTGAAAAAACCAAGACGAAATTTGTCGTGCGAAGTTAGCGTTTGGCTCAAAGAGGACCCTATGTATCAAGAAAAAAGTGGCAAAATGTATAAAGTTTGTGGATCCGGCTTGAACTGGCAAAGTTTTCATATGTTAGGCTTACGTAGGTTTTCAGGTAAGGTAAAATCACACACAACTTTAAACTATAGCAACATAGTTAAATTGGAGAGGTTATCAAAGGAAATTAGTTCTATGACGATTGAACTAATTTTAGAAGTTCCTTTGAGTGAAAGAGGATCACTAATGCTGAATAAAATTTTGTTATGATTGCCGTCGAAATGGAGATTCGTACTGAAACCTGAGGAAAATTTTGAAGTGATTACTGGAACGGAACGAAATTCTTTGATATTTTTTGTGCTCTAAAATTTTTTTAGAGTGTTGGTGGACGCCGGTCCATTCATAACCGATATATATAAGACATCAGGAGGGGCCTTGATCATCCCTCGCCAAAATAACGAAATGCCCATTCATAACAAAACGACATGATAATTATTTCCCAGTCGAGGAGCGGATTTTCCTGCGAGCGCCCCTCCGGGGGGGGGGGCGTCGGTGGGGCGGGTGTAGCTGGGGCGGCCGCGGGTTGGAGGGGAGGAAGGGGTGGAGGACGAAGGGGAGGAGGAAGAGGAGTAGGGGGCCCGGTGGGGGGTGCAGCCTTGGCCCGCGGGCCGCGTGGGCAGACGGGCCGGGGCGAGGGGGGCGGGCGTCGAGCCGTCGCGCAGACGACTTGCACCCCCGCAACCTTCGGTGGCCCTGACGACGGCGGCGGCGGCGGCGACGGCGGCGTCGCCGTCCCCCCGTTTTGGGGCTGCGGCACGCGCGCGACCGGGGTCGATCGACAGGAGGACGTTGTCGGATCGGGGGTGACGGGGGGCTCCTGGGGAAAAGCGAAAGTTTCCGGACCCGAGGATTTATTTATTTATCATCTGATACGGTTTATTTTATCAAGCCGTCTTGCCTTCCAATACATATTATTTATTACTGGATACCGTGAAGTTATGTGTACTGTGATGATCCCACACATTTCGTACCTGGAGGTGGTTTAGCGACACATAACATAGGGCGTTGCTTATCGCCATATGAATCGTTACAGAGATTTGCCGATCACCGATCAAATTTGAAAATCCTTCAATTTGTAATATTACTAAAACATCAAACTGCAGGGCAAATGTCCTTTTATATTTTTTGCAAGTCTCCCAATAACTCCCCCACCGCCAAAGAACGATCTTGATGCCTCTCAGAAATCAAGTCAATTGTTAAATAACATTACAAAAAAATCTTCTAGTACACATCCCCTCTTAACTAAAAAGATTATGCTGTAATAAGTGTGGATATCGGTGTGTGCACGTTATAAGTCACAGCAAACAAATAACAAATAACATATTCGTTACCAACAGAATTCAGGAGGATAAATCACTATTTGGAAACACGATTTACTGAATCATAAATTTAATGGGTACAGCGCTCCACATTTTGGTCTAGCAAGATCTAAATACGACATGAACTTAATGGTAGACAGATTATCGAGCGCCGGTACCCACTAACCGACTTCGTGAATCGTGTTTCCAAACAGAAAAACAATTTAACTTCCCGAATCTCGCTGATGAAAGTGAGACAACCTGTATTTTTATACATACATCATTTGAAAGAAACGTGCAGTCACACTGATACGTCTTCCGTCCACGCGAAGTATACGGTTTATGTATTAACAAATTCTAACTATTTTCGGTAAAACCTTAAAATTTTCTCATTGATTCAAGTTTTTGTACAACCTCCCGAAAGGTTTCCTTGGTATAAGAAGATAATTCAATTAACGTTACATTTTTATCGTTTTTACTTATAGGATTTGACATAGGATCGTTCCTAGTGGTGACAAATTTTATTTTCGGTAAATCAATTCTATGGAAGCACTTAATAGGATATTTCTAGGCTCGGTTATATTTAATTTGTTCGCCAATATGTATTCCGATGGACTTTTCGAATTTTTGGCGAATTCGAACCGAATTTGGTGGGCGCGCTGAATTTTATTTCTGGTAGAAAAATTGATACCCAATTAGTTATTGGAATTGAATAATATACAAGGTACCATTCTGACATCGTAAAAGAGTATACTTTAAAAGAAACTTTAAGTTGCAGGAACTTGGAAAATGATGTACTTTTAGTACTGACAAGGAGTCCGAAAAGTAATTTCAATAAATTTTGTAGTTTGTAGTAAAATGCTTCAGGAGATTGTGTCCGTTTGTTTTAAAATGCCATACTACCTATGTAATTTCCATTAAGCCACTATTCTATCAGTTTCGTAGTACGAAGGGACTAATATAATATTCACCTTATTGCTGACTCAAACTCAATTTTTTCAAAACTTATGTAGGGTCGCTATAATTCAAATTGTGATATAAGAAACGTGATCCATAAATCAGGTAGATGGTTTAGATGGTTTAAATCTGCACCATGGGTGGTTCCAATAAAATCAGGCTGTAGAAAAATATAGCTTCTGTAAAATTTCCTAATTTACTAATAGCAAAATACAAGGGAGCACCCTCATTGTAGGTTTCCGTGCACAAAATCTGATTTATAACGAGAACTCCCACGGAACCCAACCCCCAGAAGTGCCTCCTCTCCTGTACTACACCCTTTAATGTCTGCTACCTGTCACTTGTTTCCCCGTCCCGACTGAATCTCCTAACATGACCCAGTTATCCCCCTTCCTTCCCTTTCTCTAACCTGTGCGTGTGTATATGTATGTATGAGAGAGCCTCCTTCCAATTCTCGGGCGCGGTTCGATATGGCAACGCCGTTATTCCGTTTCTGCTTTCTGCTAAGCCTTCACTTTCTGTTTCTACGTATTCAATTAAGGGCTTATGCCTTTCCCTTTCACTTCCAAGGAGAAACGAGAGTGAATTTAGCTCGGAGGTAATGTGCATGTAACAGAAGTTTCGAGGTATTGAGTTGGGGATAATTAAAAGTTTATTGGAGTTTATAATTAAAAGGGAGATATTGAGTTTGCTGCTCCTGCTGTTGCTACTCCGGGCCAGATTTTTCCTCTTTCGGATTGGCTAAAATGTTCACATACAAGGGATTTCGCCTTCTATCTTTCTCTCCCTTTCGCTCGTACTCACTTTTCCTCTGAACAAAGGAATTACCGTTGGGTTTAATTTAATGCCACGAAAACTCGTAATACTATTGGTTTATTTGCAGACGTGAAGTTGGTAGATTACCGGCAAATGTCAAAGCGTTAAACACAAAAAAATTGACAAACAATATATTACTCTAAAGACGGTATTTTTAAAGCCTGC
The DNA here is from genome assembly GCA_963576515.1 of Cryptocephalus primarius. Classification (NCBI taxonomy): domain Eukaryota; kingdom Metazoa; phylum Arthropoda; class Insecta; order Coleoptera; family Chrysomelidae; genus Cryptocephalus; species Cryptocephalus primarius. The sequence continues at coordinate 13,076,234 of OY754942.1, read as the reverse complement.
TCGAAGTGATCTTTTACCTTGTCTGGTTAAAATTGTCGCAGCTCCATTAAAGGTTATGAGTAAAACGAATATGAATAAATAAAGACGGTTGCCTGCCTGACTATTCCGATGAGACGATGTGTACTTAAATGAGATCAATGATACTTTTTCATGCTTCACATTAAAATTTAAAATGCTTTGAGATGTTTTCGAGACATAATTCAGATTCCCTAACACTAAATCAACACGTCGCCGGAAGATATTTGCATGAAAATGGAGGAAAAAACTGCGACCTTGACCCTCCCTTAGGAACAGTAGCGTTGCGTGAGACAATTCCTTGAAAGACAGCAGGTTTCCATTTTATTGATTCCGTTTTTCTTCTCTGTATAGGTACATTAACGATTCAACCGGTGTTTTATCTCGCGCAAACTAACATTTGGAAGTATTGTGAGCCAAAGAAGTGACCTTAATTGGCCGGCATTAGAAACTGACGACCTGGAGACTAAATCATTCGATTAAATACCCAATTTCACGTCGTATTCTCCTAAGGATCTAGGACCCGCCTTCACCCCCTCGCTCTTTCCAGGCATTACAAACTAATCACGTTCGCTCGTTAGCAGCAGGATATCCTTATCCATTAGAATTCTCCTGGGCGACATTTGTTTATGGGGAAACGCTCACAAAACACGTGCGAAAAAGTAAAACATCATCCGAAGCGAAATTAAACGAGTTTTTGTGAAAAAATTCTGGCGTCTGCTCGAATCATACGATTGATGTGCTTGGAAACATTCCGTCTGGATACACAAGAAGAAGAGAAGGAGAACGGATGTTGATAGAATTGTCAAAATAACAGAGACCGAATAACAAAAGCCCAACGGGCAAACCCACAAAAAGGAATAGACGCTTGAGATTGTCGGAAAAATATGAGACAGTCGAAATAAGGAGAAACACCGAATTTTTATCAATTCAATTTCCATCTTTCTATCTAATTTTCGTTACATTTTTTTAAACACCAAAGGTCTGTGAGGAACTTGTATAGAAAGTAACGAAATTAGCTGATAAAACTTGCTGATTAGCTGATTGTGAACTGAAACGCACACTACTGAAATTCTCGTGGATTTTATTTATTAGAAAAATAGGAAAAATTGCTCAATGGGCATTTTAATTAAACGCCCTTCTCATAAAACCTGATTAAAAATAAATCAACACATTTCTATACGATTGTCAAATGTAACTGCTTACTGAAAATGGAAAATATATTGAAATGGCAAACATAGACATCGAAAGGAACAACAAATGGAAAATCTGTAGGATAATGGAAATATGGATATGGACAAATGGAAACGTCCTCCTTGAATAAGTCAAATATGGACAGGATATACTATTTGGAAATTTAATAAAACGGAGATAACATCCCGGAAAACTGCAATATAGTACAAATATGCTCCATTGTTAAAAAGGTATGTCAAAATTATAAGGGTGTAAGTGTGACAAGTGCAATTTGGAGGTTACCACAGGGTATAATTAAAACTGAAACGGTGGTAGAAGCTACGGGGGCAGCAGTCGGAATTCTGAGTCTGAGTAAAATTCTTAATTGATCATACACAAAGAGGCAAAGAGTTTAGTGGGAATGGGAAATGCACTGCCAGGAAGTTTTCCAACACAAAGGTGCAGTTTAAAATATATTCATATAAGAAGTTTCCAATCACCAAATTTTCATGTAAATTTATTTTATTATTCCTTGAAATTCAGAGATTTTTAAAAAATTCATAACTAAAAATTCATAAGCATGTTGAGAATCCTCTATTTCCCGAAATATGATAACGATGGGATATTTTTTCAAAAAACACTCTCGTTATTAAACGTGGCTCTTACATTAAAATCGTTGATACAATACTCATATACTCAGATACAGATACAATACAACTCATGGCTTTTTACTGCTAGTGACTCCTTAGTTGATGTTTCATGAGAGATAACTGCCCGTTTGATTTTCAATCCTAATTGAGATTAAAGTGATTTGTTGGATTGCTCGCCATATACAACCCTCTTAGGAAATTTTTTCTCGGAATTCAAGATTCGACTTTTCTCCTCTAATATTCCGGACTCGTGCGCTCCTCCCCCGTCTCAAAAAACGGTCTTTAAACCCACTCACCGAAACGATGATTTATACAGGTAACGTCATAAAAGACTTATCGAATCTTAACAATACGTTACAGGTTACAACTCAATTTCTACTCTTTCCTTTTTATATATACGACAGCCATATCCGTTCGTTACACAAGATTAAGTTCTCCAGCTCCAATTTCAATTTTTCTCCCTCTCTTACTCTCTTAGACGTCATAAACCTTTTATTTGAGCCAAAATCTCACTTGTATTTCCTTCAATTTATCGGCTCGCTGGGACATTTTGATTTTCGGGAGCTTTACGCTTTCGCTTCTGATGGTAAATCGATGCGGAAAATATGAATTAGAGCGTTTTAATAGTTTCGGAATTAATTTCGAGCTCGCCCGATTTGTAGAAATTATGGAAAAACGAATTCGATTCCACCGTGAGAACGCAAAAATACAAAGAATACAGAGATTACGAATAATGAATACAATGAATAGTACTGTTATTTTGTATCATATTGTGTATATGTATTCTTAATGGAAAGCTTTTGGACTTTAACGCCCAAGGGAAATGGAAGCCAAGCACTAATGTACATTTGTTGTTTTGCAGGTAGACTGTTAGTTGCCCCACTATCCCTTTATATATCTTTTTAGGCTCCTTTGGTATTCTTTTAGTGTGCCTTAAACTAGTCTATTGGGTTTCATTCGTATATATACCATATTTAATTGCTATAATATAAAATATATTTTTAATATAAGCACAGTGAATCATTTCAATTGGTTGATTGTCGATGAATTCCTCCCTCGATGAATTTCTCTTTGAAGGAAAAGGGTTTAACCACCCTGTCTGATTCTATCAGTCTTTGGGTATATCTGCTGTAGTAATCTTTGAAGGAATAAAGTTATGAACGTTTGGTGCTCGGCCAAATTTGATTTCTGTAATAATTTTAAAATTATGTGGTAATAAACTCCGCGTCGTAATGTGGCTAGAAGAATAAAGCATTTACGTGAAAGTTACAGTCTAGTAATGAACAAATCCGGGATCTTCAAATTGAGCCGTAAATCCAGCCACCTCGACACCTTTCCGTATCCCGGTGCCCCATTTTTTCTCGGCACGAGACAGCCCGTCTTGCTGCTCCAGATCCATTCACCGAGGGGGAAGATTTAAATCTCGTCAAAAATCGAGTGTCGACGACGTTTTAAGGACCTCCCAGCGAAAATCCCTGCGACCGAATTTGCTCCCATAAATCCAACAGGACCTTCTAATTTCCTCGGAACAATGGCCTCCCAACCTATCATTACTCTTTTCTTCCTCCTCCTTTTCTTGGCCGCATACAAAAATCCGGCGGCCGTGAAAAGAACGTGAATGAACCGTATTATGCACGGCCCGAGAGAAGAGAGAATTTCGTGAGGGGCCGAAAACAAAGAGGAAAAAGAGAAGAGAGAATCGACGAAGGCAAGGTGCGTGAAATTCCTTCGAACGGGACTTTCTTTCGCCTCTCTGAATGCAATGCACTTAGGTTCACTGATACCAACCGTACCGGTGTTAAGTGTAACAAAGGAATTACTAAATAAACAAAAAACTATCTAGCTACTACGAATAGAGTGCGATCGCTTTGATGTCTACTTCGCTAATGATGGCTAAAGCTCCTTGCTGCTTTATAAACGGGTAAAAAAGGCTTTGAGGATTTAAAAAAGACTGATTTGAAAAATTCACGGTTTAAACAGCATTATTTGGCTTTTAAATTGCAACCAATTTTTTCTTTCGTTGCCATAAATATAAACAAAATTCTCTAGAAAATACTAATAATTCAATATAATTCAATATTAAAAATATCACTAGAAAAGTAAAGGTTTGAGCTTACGTACAACAAATCTCTGTAAGTTGCCATTTGAGAAGAAATGCCTGAAAAACGTTTCATAGACGAATAATTAATGTAAATTTAATTCCTTTTTGGGCGGAAACCGAATATAAATAAAATAAATATAAACAAGATTCTCTAGAAAATACTGATAATTCAATATTAAAAATATCACTAGAAAAGTAAAGGTTTGAGCTTACGTACAACAAATCTCTGTAAGTTGCCATTTGAGAACAAAGGCGCGAAAAACGTTTCATAGACGAATAATTAATGTAAATTTAATTCTTTTTTGTGCGGAAACCGAAACTGGTCTTTACACCTTACCTCAAATTTCCTAGAACAATTTAACAAATTATCTTAAGAAAGATAGATGACTTTGATTAACCTCATTCATAAATACGAATATCTAGAATAGTTGTGATAATAATATTTTTACCAAAATATTATAGTGCTAAGTCAGAAACCAATTCAGTCGCTGTCGGATACTGATTAACGAGTGATTTATTAATCACCCAAATCACTTGTTAGATTAGCATTCACAATCATATGTGATGCGTTTAAAATGTGTCACTCGTTAATCCACCCTAAGGCGTTGATTGATTTAGTCGCCTAACAGGGTAGTTTGCCAGTAAACTAAGTATAATCGTTGTCGTAAGTTTGCTAATCTAAATGCCTCATCAAACATCTTGTTTAATTTTTACTGGGGCAGCTAATTCATTTATTTTCTATCATCTGCTACTGTATTTTCTGTATGTGTTTTAATGCAAGATCAAACGAAGCTTCTTTTAGGGAATAATATGCACTGTAAGAAAACGATAACCTTTTTCGTGCACAGACCTCGTAGGTTATTCCTCATTACCTCTACTTCCCTCGTTTGGTTAACGATTTAGTGCACAATGCAACTGTTCATTTCGAGGTCGGCATTGGCGCGCGTAGGTGAAAGTTTCTCTTCACGTATTCCAACAAAAAAAAAAAATTCGATAGATCATTTGGCGATTTCATCGAATCGAGGTTACACGAGTATTTCGATAAGTCCAGAAAAAGAGTCGATCAGGTTTAACGCTTCAGAAATTGGGAACGATTCGGCTGGAATCATCGAATCAATTTGGCGGGAATTTAAAAACTTTGTAGAGATGTCACAAAGGCTTAACTCTGTTTTGTGTAGCCACAAATTAATTTTTTACGATACTAAAAGGTACTTGAAATAACTATTTTTTTTAGAGATTCATTATAACAATAATGCTCATTTGCTTAAAGAATATCATACCTCAGATATTGAAATTTTTGAGTAATTGGCAAATAAAGAATCTTAAACAAAGACCGTATTACCTAGTAATGTGTCATATTGACTTACCATAATTGCCTCTTGATATCTAATTTTTATTCTCTATTATTGTTGTTGTTATATTCTAATTTCTCTTATATTTCAAACATTATTACATCAAACAATAAATTATCCACTGTACTTTTCTGTAATTAATAAATATCGATTGATTATGTCACGTTAAATTTGGATTTGACATCAAAATCGATGCATTTTCCTCCTGAAAAGACGATATTTTTTAGTTATGGCGTGTTTTTTTTTCAGGAAATGAACTTTCGAAATTTTCACGAGGCTGTAAATGTGTAAATTAAAAACCAACAAAAAAAGTCCGGAACGGAGAGTCGATTGAAAAGCGAAGAAAACGATGGGGAAAAATTTTCGCATTTCCTTCTGGTATTTTTGAGAGAAAAGGGTTTCCCCTACCACCTCTTTCTTATAAGGGTAAGTTTTTCTGGTGGATATCTCTTACTAATGAAACATAAACACACATGTTATATTTTCAGTGAGTTTTTTATAACTTTCATTGGGTTCAACCCTTAATGCTCAAAAATTTGTTTCAAATTCAATGTTTTTTCTGTTGGAATAAACTATTACCCTGTTACTCATTGACGCCATTTAACATTAAAATGCATTTTAACCTAAAATCCGTTTACAATGTGTATCACAGATGTAATTAGTGTTATGTTCAATGTATACTTAACATTGAGGTAGCCAGAGTTCCCCGACTGAATCACATTCTAAACGCATTTGAAGCTACAACCCATTTTAAGGTTAAAATGCTTTTATGAATAAGAGGGTAAGAATATTTTAGGCATGCGGAATACTTAAGACTTTGTGGCAGGTGAGTGAGGTTAGGTTGGATTTTGCTTGTTTTATATGAAAATGTTATAAAACACAAAAAGCTAGTATACAGATTGCTGACGATACGGTATTTTGGATTTTGGGATTTGGATTGACTTGGAGTCCTTCTCCCCGTTTTGGTTTATATAAAAACATTGTTCTAAGATTTTGGTTGATTGTTTACACACAATCATTTCCCCTAGTAGGTTAGCTGTCAAAAGAATTGGAATATGGCGCAAGGTGGAAAACGTTTACTTCCCCTTATTTTGAATAGTCACGTGTAATAGGATAATCACAGTTTATTATTTTTGGTAAAACTATCCACGGAAACCTTCAAAAATTCAATTTAAGAAAGTTATTAACTTTTTGAGCCCGCAAAATATTTTTCGCAGTATACGGGTAAAAATTTCCCGTTTCACTAAAACTTTTTGTTTGTTTCGCTTAGTTAAGATTAAATGAAACCTTACCAATTTAAAATATCTATTTCAATTGGAATTTTAGTACCTACTTTGAATGTTTAGAATGCCAAAAGATAAGTCACGTCATAAACCTTCATAATTGTGAGGTAATATGATTCCGGAGCCAAAAATGGAATTGACGTTAGGTTGGTGATTCAATATAATACAAACGATGAATCGAGTAACTGGAGGAGCGAGTGCATTTTACGAAAACGGGTAAACAACGCTGAATCACTCATGGAAAAGTTAAGAAGTAAACAAATGTGAAACACTTTGTAAAAATGCCATCTTCGCCTATCTCCTATATATCTCAAGAGTCACGTCCCAGATGTTACACCAATGAAAAACTGGAATTCCCATTCCCATTCGCTTCCGACTTTTGCGTTCTCATTGTTAAAGACGATTATCGCATTTTTTCTTGCGTTTATTACGCTCTTTTCCGGAACGTGTTTCATTTCCCTCCCCGCCATTTATAACCTCTAATTGAGTAATACTAGGACGTAGCAGGAGGTCTCTACCTTAAGAACTGATGATAATTCGATAAAAAAGAGAGAGACGTTAATAATTCTTACAATGCTGCTAATTGTATTCTTGCGGTTAACCTCAGCTTCGACCTACAAAAGTGAACCGTATCGGATGAAGCTCGAATTTATAAAACAAACGGAGGAATTCTCGAAGAGAAAACCGATGAAGATATCCATTTTATTTTTATCTCAATCGCCTAAGAAATAGGTATATTGATCTGCGATGAAGCTGAAAGAATCGATGTGTATTCGTGTTACAAACTTTGAAAATTCCCACGATTTGAAAACAGTTAGAAACCTGAATTTGGTGCACGTATAGTTTAGGCATACACATAGCCATGGAGACCTCGAAAACCCCCAAATTCCACATCGGTACCGAAATACAGATAAATTCAGATTATACATCGATATAAAGAGATTACAGAGATACATCGACAATAAACGCTGTTTAATTCGTTAACAATTCATAGTGCGACTGATTAACGAATTAATTGAGAGTGATTTTAGACTCTAGCCTAACTTATTCAGATATTAAATTTATATAATGGATCGGTTAATAGTATATCTGTTTACCGATAGTATTAAAAAATGTGTTAAAACTGATAATTTCCTTTACAGGAGTGGAAAATGGAATGAAATTTATTCAACGATGTCCGAAAGAGCTACAAGTTGGTTCAGAAAAATGCTGTAGCTTAGAATTTTCCTTCCCGAAGGGATCAAAGTTATTTTTATTACGAGGTATTTCGTAAGTAGTTAGAAGGGGTGAAACGCACTGAACAGTGCCCGAGTAGCTGGAAATTTTAGACATGATTTGTCTTATATACTTATATACATATAACTTAGGCCCCGATTTGATTCAGAAAAGTAATAATTCGAATTTTCGTTATTTACTTAACAATGCCCAAATGGGGCTAGCCAAAATAGCTAGAAATGTAAACTTGGCACGCTTACAACTTAAACATTAAAGATATTTTTATAGGAATTTTAAGCACTGCACAAGTACATCAGCTAATAACTACATACCGTAATTCGATTCAGTCTAGATTATTGTGTATATAACAATTGATTCATACATTCTATCTCCCCATTTCTCCCACCTTATTACTACACAGACGAACAAATATGTTTTTAATAAACTCGGAGGCAGGCAATTTCTCAACTCCCCTCATTAGATTTTTACTTATTACTCCCATATCACTCACAACATATATGTACTTGTGAGCCATGTATAGCAACATATTCCCGCAAATCCCGAATCGGACCACATCCTACTCCATTACATCTCTCCTCCTCTCCTCTCCTCTACTCTCTCCTACTCTCCTCGCCCCCTTGATATCTTCCCCTGGCATCACTGCCAAAATCTATAATTCACACACGTGAGTCGTGAGTACATCCCGGGGACGGGGGAGCGAATACATATACAAGGGATGTTTACGAAACTCCGGGAATAGTGATAAAATTGTCCGCGGGAATTAACTATCGAAGGGGAGAAATATAACGAGGGTACCTACTTTTGAATAGCGCAAGTAAAAAAAGCATCAACCCTTGTGTGCGATTGTCATTATTTAAAAGTAACAAGATGAATACTATCTTACTGTTAGGGGAGGTTTAAACCCGGGAAATAGAAATCTACGTTCAAAATACCTAACGCTAGCGATAATTTTTCAGTAATTTGCAATAGGTATTGGATACATTTTACATGTTTCAAGAAATAAGATTCAAGAAATTCAATTTCTAATTTGTTTTAGACATTTAACATAACTATTTACCTTTAGAAAATGTTCATAAAACTCTCTAGTTACCATTAACTGCATTGTACGAATTTGTAAACTAAAAAAAATTTTACCATAGGCCTTAAATCTAAATTAGAGTCTTAGTTTTAAATTAGTCTCTTAGTTTTAAAAGAGTTATGAGCTAATTTGTTAGCTAAAAAAAATTTATACCATAGGCCCTAAATCTAAATTAGAAACTATTACTTCTTAGTTTTAAAAGAGTTAGACACAATAATATTTGTAATTTTATGGGGAAAAGTTTAGAAAACTAACTACAAAAAATGTATATGAATTTTAACTTGATTTCTTTAACACAATTCTCCAAATACAAATGTAAAATATATTTATAAAACATTTCACTAATTTATTTGTGTTCACATTAAAACATTCACTCTTTAACTATGTAATTTTTAAATATTTCACAGGAGGTTTTTAGTAATTTTGTTATTAAAAATGAAGCTCACTCTCCATCTATCCATTAAGCATTTCATTTCATCTACAGAATTTATCAATTGGATGTATCTTTACATATGAATTCTATATGTTAGGGCTGAAAATATTAAGACCATTTGTAGGATACTAGAATTTTTTTCCATAAATCTGTCTAAACTGTGCCTAATTTTCTTAGGTATTATGCAGAAATTTCCACATACTACAACGCGTAATTACAAAAATATGTAATACGTATTGATTTCAAGTTGTATCCAGACAACATAATTTAAGGTTCTGTTCTGGGCTCTATACTATGCATCACCCATTCATCTGTAAAATATATGAAATACTTTACTATAGAAAAAATTAGATTCATGCAATTTACACAATGGAAAAGAAAATTGAACCTTCATCGACATTTGTACAATTAACAATAAATTTTTCGGCCTACATTTTGAAGCAAAATCTACCTTTTAAAATATGTTGTGCCACACCTATCTACAGGTGAAAACTACATTCCATTACTTATAATTTTGTTAATTTTAAATGTGTTTTGTCAAAAAAATTTATTATTTATTAAAACTGCAAAATGCGTGTATGGCTGGCATAAAGGACGATTGCAAAATTAATGGCAGATGTCAAACTCAAATAATTTCTTAGGCTTGGAATACCACCACCTTTGGTGTATATATATTTGGTGAAGTTTGTTCAAGCAAACAAGAAAACCATGTTGCGAACATGTTATTTGAAGTCACACGTTATTCCCTTCCGCCTGTCTTATTCACCTTATTATCACCGCATAAATGAAAGATTAGTAATAACATGTTGGTAAAATGTTTTCATGCTTGAATAATTCATAAGTATTAAGTGTACGTGTGTGCGTTTTCGTAAACAACTCCAAATTTGTGTATAATTTCAAGATTCAAGAGCATAACCCACAACAAAACAGTTAACTCAGCTCTGAAGTAATTTGTTATGACCCAAAAAATCTAAAATATTCGTATACAAATTTTTATCGAATTTGTGTATCCGATGTGTTGATTTAAAATTGTAAAAATAAATGGGACGTAGTTTTCATAAAATTTCAATAATCAAGATGAAAACTTGACACTACATATCAGTGTCATTCATATCTGTCATGTGAAAATAAATAAGTAAAAAGTACTGATACAAGTCGTAACAACTGTAATGAAGTTCCACATATTCAAAATAAAATTTTGTTTTAAAATTTAATCTACATTAACGAAATTGTCATGAAGCAAATTTATTATTCATTAATGCTGTAATTTTAATATTATTTCAGTAAAACGTTCAATTTAATTACTTCGTGCGAATTATAAAAAACTCATGACTAATAACATTTCGTCATTTTAACTGCCATACGACGAATTTACCTTTTTAATCACATTTCTAAAATCAATCCATTTGCATGTTTTTTTTGACATTCTAGTTAAATATTTAATACATATTTTTTTTTAAACAATCCAACTGAAATTAGTATTAAATTATTTTACAATTAATTGAGAAGGTTAATTAGAAAATTCATACATGCGTTAACTCTTCACAGTGGTTGTGTATATTAAATCATATGTTTGCTTAGAAGGCTCAGCGAACCATAATTTAAAAATAATTAGTAATGTAAAACCCAACGAATTTCCATTGTTTTGTTTAATATACTTTAAACAAATTCCATCAATTTCTGTGTCATTTTAACGATTTCAATAGCGTGTCATACTGTTGACTTAAAGCAAATCAACATATTTAGGTGATACGTTAATAAAAACTTGTCTTGCCGCCTTTAGAACTATCGAAGACACACTGAGGCGTAAGGGTCGCTAATTTCCATGACAAAATCCCCGGAACTGGTCCGGAATGTACCGGATCCTCCCGCTTACCTGTGCAGGTGAGAGTGACATGGAGGGAAAGAGAGATCATCACTTGATTGGGGAGGTATTTGCTCTCGCTTGTACAGTCAATGAGTCAATCAATAGTTAAAGCAACGCATGCATATGCGCCTTTCGGCTCCCCCATATCTATGTCATACAAAGGACGGAGAAAGGGATCCGGTGCACCCCCGAGAGAAATTTCACTTTCACATACGCTAGATACGATTTGTTTACTTCGCCCGACCTCCGGCGATCGCGTTCGTGAGGATTTTTCAAGGGGATGAATAATGGAAAAACGCCGCAATGCAGTTTTTCCTTTTTTCGCTTTACGTCGTTCTTGACTATTATGCAGGCGCTTTTCGCCTGCTCGGAAAATCTAGGGAATCTGCATGCTACACTGCTCGATCATGAATTAACATCGGTTTAAATGCCCGAGTGAAAGTGAAAGCGACACTCACCTGAGAGAAGTATGTAATAGCACCCGGTTAAATCTTGAATATTTTCCTACAAGTGGATCTCCATCTGACTATGCACAGCTCGATTTTGAATTTATTTTACGGTTTTTTTTTCTATTTTCTTTTTTTTTTTCAGGTACGAACAGGAATGGTTTTGATGCGCGAGAACTACCCTAACATTATCACATTTATCACAACATTTACTATTTGAAAAAAACCAAGTGGGGAAACTATGCCAATGTAACAATGCATTTTCTGCCGTCGCGGTAAAACAATCAATTTAGTTGTGTAGTTTTGTACACTGGCACACACACACCGACTCTGCACCTTATTGGCGCATGTCAAATCCGGGCGGTGTTGCCGACGCCGCCGTGGGAAATTTCCTCGGCGCCTTTGTTCCGGACGGGGAAATCGCTCGATTCGATCCGCGTTCGGAAAATCGTCTCTTTTCCTAAACGTATACGCTCTTAATGATAGCACATTTTCAGGGTGACGCGACGGAAACAACGGTTCAGTACGAGAAAAACGAAGTCTTGCGCCAAAACTGAAAGATTCGGGTCGCAAGAATTACGAATTTCGATAATTAAATACCATTCGAAATGTAAGCACAACGAGTAGTTTTCAACAGGAATAATGAAGAATTCACGTCGAATAAATAAATCGTGATACCAAAAATACCCCTATGAAATAGAGGTGATAAAAAACTAATTATAATTCTTGATATTTATGCTCTTTCGACGCATGCAACCAGATAAATTATATAGGCCAAGAACCGTAGGGAGAAAGGTAAACTTTTGAGATATCTTCGTAATACAGGTTTTTTTTCGATAGCTCAAGTTACTTAGTATTTACGATTAAAAGCAAAATGGTAATAAAATGCTGATAAGATTTTGATATCCAAATTGTAAGTAATGTTAATAAACAAAGCTATAATGATTTCTTAAAAGGCAGATGAATATTTCTTAGGGGACATTCACTAACACTACAATCCCATCATAAAGATTAATAAGTACAATTTATTTAACATGAAACTAAGATCTTAATCATATCTTTCGAATTTTAATAAACTAGATACCCTAAAACTATGATATCCATCGTAACTATACACTGAGGTACGCGTTACATCACTGAACTATCTCAAAATGGCTATATTATCTTAAGTATTCTCGTCAATCCTGAATTGTGGAGAATTGATCGCCTTGGCGCTAACATATTGGAGAAATCGTTGTTAATGTCCCCTAGAAATCATGGATTTGGCATATTCGACAGTACACGTACTCAGGTCGCAATGGAAGTTACTTCCAAGGCGCATCTGCAATGCTCTTTAATTCTTGAATTCTTGAATATCTGCAATGGTCTGACTAGCACGACTTCACATTTGGATTCTATAGACCCACATTTAAGTAAATGTTTATATAACAAAAGTTTGTTATAAATAGTAAGAGTGAAGTTCCTTGAAATCCACCAGGACATTTTTGATATGAGCGCGCCAGCGTAGCCTGATATCAAGGGTAACATCCGAACAATTTGGTATTTTGGTATATTTTAAAAAGAAATTCCTTTATCATTTATGTTTAAGGGTATACATTGATTAGTCTTGTTTAGAAAGTTAACTAATACAGACTCGGATTCCTTTAATTTTAGTCGTCACCTTTTTATTTAATTGTCAGCTGATATCTTTTTCTCCTGCTGTTTTCTCATGGTCACTAACTATTATTAATATAGCTTTTTAACGGTACCCCTACATTTGAAGGTACCCTCTTGAAGAACTTTTTTCTATTTTCCAATATGATTGGTTTTAGTCGCTTTGATACTTTATTGAACTGTTTCGATACGATATGCAGGACAGAGATTGGCCAGTACAAGGAAATTTCATGTGGCAGTTTGCTAGGTTTGGGGATCTTTATGATCTCTGCTACCATCTTTGTGCATTAATGGTACATACCTTATTCTACAAGCTACATTTTCAATATGTGTCAGTTTAACAATAGTGCAGTTTAGTGATCTATTTCAAGACGAGATTAAATCCAGAAACTTTCTTTGAATTTTATTTTGATTCAACTCTCTAATGACTCCTTTGGGGGTGGTCATTCCCGGATAATTTCCTGGACCAAGATGTGATCACCTTCATTTGGTAGATGTGAAAATTTTCTAGATAAACTGCAAAACTGTCAGCTTTTTCTGGATTATTTCTCGCCCACTCACCATTTTCCAATCTGATTAGGATGATATGCAAGCAAAAACTTGATGAATTTAAAAACTTGTCTTAGAACAATTTTTTTAATAACAGAGAGCATGAACTCCATACTCCCTTTAAGAAAATTTGATAAATTCGATTTGAAGCGTCCCTACCAAAATTAATTTTGACTAATAATAGGGTGAAAAATGGATACAGAATGAGGCATTAAAAGTTAAGCCACATGGCTTAACTTATATGACGTTATGTTATATAATATAATATATGAGGTATGTTGCTATGATTAAAACTATAAGTAAGCTGAGCTTAAATAATTTCTGGGGAAATGTAAGCTGAGGCTGACTAATCGAAGTAAAGCAGAGAACAACGTTCTGCTCATTCTGTATGGCAGCACCTACTTACATAAGCTCCATTACTTTACAAGGTGGTAATTGGTAACTCGAAGATTTATGCATGAAATAACTTTGTTCTGATTTTGTTTAACATTCCAGGAAAAATGATGAGGGAAGGTTTTAGTTATTTTACACAAAAACTATGCAAAATAAAATATTTTTGTATATCCTGGTGATTTCCTTCAACTTCTCAATGATATGAAGGCACGTGTTTTGTAATAAATACAACGAACATTATTTATGCCATGAGGTGACTCGAATCTGGTCGATTTGTATGGAGATTTGTATCAGACCCGACAAAATCCGTCTGGACGCTCTCACTTTCACCGTGACGTTTCACCCCTTTCGGATGGTTCCCTCGCACGTCCCTTAAACGTCCCATCAGGGCCAATCGAAGGGTGGACTTCGGGACGAGGGTCGTCCGGATTTTTATTTCCGTCCCACCGTTCCCGGTTTCGGTCTGGCAACGGTGGCTCTTACCTTGCGAGACTTTTTTTATTCAACGCGGAAGGGTGCGCGGCGCATCGCAGTCGGCTGCGCGAGAGCGTCGACATCCGTCGAAAGTGAAATGCAGGGGGAGAGAGAGCGTCGAACGGAGAAATGCGAACGATCGCGGGAAATGTGGGGGCAGAGCTCCGCATCTGTATCTCGGGCGATCGTTTACGTAAAAATTGGACCTAATTTGGTACAGGAGGGGATTGGTCCCTCTGGCGCCCTTATTAACCAGGATTTACACATGGGATGTGAAACCTGGCTGGATAAGACTAGACCGAGTAGCCTAGAGTACCGGAGCTCCAAGTTACTGAACACCGCTTCAATATTAGTCCAGCCGGAATTTGTAATTTTCTTTTATATCTGGGTAGATTGGACAGCAGAGTTGACTTTTATTTCAGAGGCTTAAAAATGTCAGTAGAAATGATAATTTAATGTGCGAAATCATTGTGCGGTAATTTCATGTGTGAAATGGTAATTTCACCACGCGCCAGTTCGAAAACAGGTGAAACAATCTTGAAAAATTCCTCTTTTTTGCTTTTCGCACAGATAGCTCGAAAACTATTCACGTTAGAGAAATGCTTAAGAGGAAAAAAAGAATTCTACACTTGACACAAGTGTTTGTTTATCGAAAATTTCATTTTTGTTTCTAAAAAAAATAGCGGCAATAACGAAAAAGAAGGTAAAAGTATCAGTTTCTTAGCGAATTTGTTTTGACTACTTATAATATTTGTAGGACCTTCATACTTAACCAAAGAAAACGTTTTATTATGATAAATCACCATGAGAAGTTTCAACAAAATCAGTTCGTTAGATTTTGCACAATAAATTTGCAATCCAGGTACGTTGAAAAAAAAAATGGGAATTTTTGCCAAGAATTTTTGGGAAAGTCATATCAAGGCTAAATAAAACCCTTCAAATACTTAAAATTTTTTGACATATAAATGAGATTTCAAGCTATCGAGTGCCTTTTAAAAATTAAAATCGATCAATTAGGAGAGCCTAGGGAATCGTTGAAATATGGGTTGATTTTTTTTGCTTATAAACAAATAGAATAACCCAACGAGTTTTTGCAAAATTGCTATTGTTTTATTGACAAGAATTTAATTTCATTACTGTTTAAATAACGAATCTCAAATCCATTAAATTATTTACCTTATCTTTTATTTATACACCAACACTAAAGAAACAACCAAGTGAAACAAGGAATAAGGCTGAGGAATACGCCAGCATTGTTACAATTAATAACGTACCAAAACTCATCTCATTATAAGAAACTAAAAAACAAACAAAGAAGAATAAGGATTTGCTACATTCAACCTTATGATCTTTTTTACATTTGAGCAATGATCTGTCTGTCACTTCATAACCTCCATTGAAAAATGTTCACAAATGCTACAAGCAGCAGTCATACAACAGTCATATTTGGATAAAAATGAAAAATAACTATTTAGGCCGCCATATTTGGAGTAAAATGTGCCTCCCTCTAACACATTGGAACATAACATTGCCGTACTGTATACATCTAGTACCTGTAATTAGACCTTGGGTTCCTCCAGAGTAGAATACAGATTACGTATTTTTAACTATTTCTTGGGGGATATCAATAAATATAGTAGAATTAATCCGGAAAATGCCTATGACAGATTCTAAATTTTTGTATAAGTTTTTCTGGTTATCCAAATTTCTACTTTGGAGCCTGGTGGAGTACAGTTAAGGCATTAAGCACACAATTCTTGAACTCACTTCACACATTTTCGAATATGAAAATAACTAAATTTCTAGGAACAATTAAATATGAAAAAGGTCCTATCACCTTTCATATGCTAGCACCAAAACATACCACGAAAAATTTCTTTTCAATTGTTATATAGGTTCAGTTATGCTACATCCTGTGTACATTGTTGAAAAAAAGTGGTAGGTACATTCAAATTTTAAAGTTTAATAATTTTTTCTTACCTCTGGGCTGAATTTGGATGCGACAACTCTGTACGGCTGCCAGGATTTGAATCGCTCGCTTCTTTGACACTGAAATAGAAAGAAAACATTGAAAATTATATGAACCTGAGCAAAATTCACATAATAAATTGTTTAAAAAAGTTGTTGTATACAAGCATTTTGAGTACATACTTGTTAAAGTATCGAAGCATTTTAATCCAATGGATGTTCATCTATCACTGTCGAATGATGTCTATCCATATTAAATAGACGCACTTAAGGTGTATTCAACAGTTTATACCTCCAGTAGAGTATTGCCATGTAATATTTTGATATTTATATGTAAAATTTTTGTTTTCACTACAATTTTATTTCTCCTTCATGTAAGAGTCAATACAAACAATTTTATTTGTTTGAACTTGAGGTATTTTAAAACATTCTGTATGTTTTCTTGTTTGAAATGATTGATAACGCAGTTTTTATCCCAGTTTGAAAAAAACGACAACACTTGCAGCTGCTTATCCGCCATATTTTAAAATCTCCGTCAAAGGTCAAACTTTCCATTGTGTCGTTTTACTGTTTCGACTTTCGAGTACAGAGCACTTTACAACCAATGCGATCCCTTGTTTTCAACAATATGGGATCCACGGAACAAAAGTTTTCCATTCCAAATGATTTAATGTTCACAAGAACACACATTACAAATGTCACAATTCTATGTCACATGTCTATGTCCTGTGAGTCTCGCAGTCAACTAATTAAACAAATTTGTTTGTTAATCTGTAATGTTAATCGCTGGTTTCCTAGGTTTTTGCAGGCACTATCCTGGATGTTTTTGCATGTCAATTTCACAGGTAACTCTCATTCTGTCGCATCATCCCCCGTAGGAAACATCGCGCTACCTAAATCCCCCGTGTTGTCTTTCACCACATCCCATATCATCATTATCATCGATTTTCGGTCTACAGTGAGATCTAATTACATAGTCATATAATGAGTCATTTGTTTACAGGATAAGTAAACAATAAGAACACATCAGGATGGAGGCAGCTCCGAAGTTACCCATGCTCTTCTTCAACCTGAAGGTTTGTGTGGAGGGTACGCAGTTTGCACCACAGCTGAAACAAGTAAGGAACAATGCTTGGTATGGGATAAGTTGAATGCCATTGTCGTTTCAGTACATCGCAGCTTTTTACAATGAAGACCCTGATTCGTACCTCACGGAGATTCAAAACCTGGAAACTTTACGATCGGGGGCAGTCAGGCCTTCTATGGATCTAGCCGGTGTACAGCTGCTTAAGAAATATTACTGTCAGCTGCACTTTTTGAAATCTCGTTTTCCCATGGAGGAGAATCAGGATGCTGCGGTACAATTTTCA
Source organism: Cryptocephalus primarius (assembly GCA_963576515.1). Taxonomy (NCBI): domain Eukaryota; kingdom Metazoa; phylum Arthropoda; class Insecta; order Coleoptera; family Chrysomelidae; genus Cryptocephalus; species Cryptocephalus primarius. Next base: position 13,058,193 of record OY754942.1, on the reverse strand, counting down.
TGGTAAGTTGCATTAAATGAATTGCAGTTGTTTATTTAAAACTCTAAACCTTTTAGTTCAAAGAATATCGAACTGTGGACTTTAAACCTTTAAAGATTAGTATGTGTGATTAAGAATAATTGAAATTCAAAAATGCGTGCAAGCCACGTAGTTTAACAGTAAAGTCAGATTCAGAGTAAATGTTCAGTGGTTGAAAGCACAGTCAGTAGTGTTTCAAATTTACTATTTCAGGTTAAAGCATTTAAAGTTTTTAGTTGTTCATTTAGATATGAGGATTTCCATTTTGCTATAGTTCTTTGGTTAAAACTCGTAGAAGAAGCATAATTTCAATAAAATAATTTCATATTTACAATTAGAGAAATTAAAATGTTCAGAAAGAATGTATAGAAATATGAGGATGAAAACTGACAAGAACGATAATATAGTTCTAAAAATATCTTATATGGCATTCCATTTAAAGAGTTTTTATAACATGAAAATTTTTCAGGAAAGATCCCCAACTTGACATAAGTTATTCATGTAACGATATACGCTTTGAGCTGATGGTAATAATGTACAACATAGGAGCTTTGCACACATACTTAGGAGCAAATGATACTAGAAGTAGCTCGGATGGTATGAAACTGGCTTGTACACATTTCCAGTGTGCAGCATGGGCATTTCAGGTTGGTTTCAAGTTACTTTCAAAAAGGTATTATATGTGATTTTGATTTTCAGACTGTTAAGGAGAAATATCACCAGTTCGTTATGTACATTTCACTCATAGAGTTGGTGCATTTCTTTCAACAAGTCTGTTTAGCTCAAGCACAGGAGTGTATCTTGGAGAAAAGCATGTTGGACAATAGAAAAGCTACGATAATAGGTACTAATAAACTATATGAATCTAATTCAAACAGTTCATATGTAGTACCCTTTAATGTTCTATTATTTTTTTGCCTGAACTGTTGATTACTAAAAAATTTTTCTACAGCAAAAGTTGCGGTGCAAGTGTATTCATACTACCGCCAATCTTTGAGCATATTGGAGAGCTGCAGTGAAGAATTATTCAGAGATAAAACCTACAAAGAATGGACTAAATTCCTACAATTCAAATTATCTTATTATAAATGTGTGGCATTGTTGTTCCAAGGGCAACAAGCAGAAGAACAACAGAAAATGGGAGAAAGAGTGGCTTTCTATCAGGCTGCATGTGAACAGTTGGAGGAAGCTAAGAAGTGGGCTAATTCATTGAAAAATAAACACGTAAGTGAACTTTACTATTTGTGACAGTATTCAACAGTGTCTACTCCCTTTAGGCTGAAATAAGTGAAGGTCTAGCATTCACCCAAGATGTCGTGGAAGGGAAACGGAAAGCTGCCAAGAACGAAAACGAGTTCATCTACCACGAAGAAGTTCCCAGTAAAGATAACTTACAGGAGGTCAAAGGGGCCTCTTTGGTTAAAGGCATTGCATTCAGTATAAATGATGCTGAGGTTGGTTATATAAAGATGTGTTGAAAGGGAGGTGTAATGCTTTAATATTTTCTAGATATCCGGTCCAGATATTTTTGCTAGATTAGTTCCTATGGAAGCTCATGAAGCAGCTTCGTTGTACAGTGAGAAAAAGGCGCAGATGTTAAGGAACATAGGAGAGTTGATAGAGACTAAAGATCAAGCCCTTGCCGAGTTTATGTCTTCATTGCAACTGGATATGCTGACGAAAGTAAATGAACTTGATTCCTTCTTGAGTTGTCATTACTGAGTTTCAATTAATTTTTCAGATGCATCAGGCCACTGGCATTCCTCAAGATATTGTAGATAGAGCTGCGGCTTTAGCAGCGAAGCCTACAGCAACTCAGGACTTGGTTGATATCATGGGTAAACTGTCTGGCATTTACGAGGAAGTGGAATCAAATCTGAAGGAAATAGACTGCCTACTCAAAGTAAGTACTGCCTTAAAAATAAGTTATAGTTTAAGCATTATTGTTTATTAAGGAAGAGGAGGAAGCAGAAAAAGGTTACCAGGAAATAATGGGCAAACGACCCCCAAGCATAATAGCAACAGATTTAGCTCGTGAAGCCGCGAAATACAAAGAGGCCCACAATAAAGCTAACGATTCAAATCAAGCGTTACACAGGGCGATGATGGCACACGTGGCAAATTTAAAATTGCTGCAGCAGCCATTGAGACAATTACAACAGCAACTGCCAGCCATTGAGATTCCAAATCGTAAGTGACCACAATGAAATAAAAATTTATATATGTACTATATTTTGATTGGTATTTTTAGCTAACATTGACGAGAATTGCCTGAGAGAACTGGAAACTTTGGCTTCCAAAGTGGAGGAAATGCGCAATCAAAGAGCAATGCTCTGGGCGCAGCTTCGGGAGTCTGTACACAAAGATGATATCACAAACTCTTTGGTTACAAAACAGCCGAATCAGTCATTAGAACAGTTGTTCCAGCAAGAACTTAAAAAACATGAACAGCTGGTATGTAACTAAAAATTTACTTCAATGATTATGTTTTCCACCAGTTTGTTGTGAAATAGTAAACGGTTTTTAATTCCATATTCCAGATTACTCTAATAGAGCAGAACACGGTTGCTCAAGAGAACATCAAAAAGGCGCTGGTAGAGTCATATGCTAAAGCTATCAACACGAGACGTTACATCCAGGATATGCTTCAAAAACGCAACTCCACTGTATCAGCACTTATTACCTCCCACGATTCCTATGATGATCTAGTAGCCAAAGCTAACAAAGGCATTGAGTTTTACACGAAACTCGACACTAACGTCTCCAAACTTCTCCAGAGAATCAAGAGTGCATGTAAAGTGCAACAGGAAGAAAGAGAGCAAATGCTGTTGAAAAATGATCCCAAATTGGAGGAGAGTATTACTCCAGCCTCCACAACTCCTAAGTTGAAAGATTACCTCGATATGCGGAAAAAGAATGCTAATATGAATACTTATCCTGATCCTAACCGTCAGTATCAACAAACTATAAACTATGCCATCAATCCCAGTACAGATTTGCCAGTAGGAGTGAGACCTGCACCATTGGGTTCTGAATTTACTGATATACCGAAAAGTGCCGGAAAAGAACTGGGCAACAACTACCCATACAATTACCAACCACAGATCTATCAATATCAACAACCAAATGTTGGCACCGCTGATCAGGAAATTATAAACCGGATGAGTAACTTACTGTCTAATTCGAAATCTGACATCAATACTTCTCAGTATTCTCAATACACCAGTTACACACCTCAGAATTATACTCCTACTTCTTACCAGTATTCTTCACAACCGTTTACTCAAAACGAGGCAGTACCTTCCTCTTATGATCAGACGAAGGCCTATACAACTACAACAAATACCTACAAAATTCTTTCCAGTAGTACACCAAATAACACTAATACTCATATGCAGTATCCAGACTCCAGCCTCGGACAAAACACCCCCAACAAATACCAGTATCCCCCAAGTGTCACTCAACCGGCACATAATGTGAATACCTACTACCCAACAGGTTATGATCCGAATTATTCAAGTGCTAACCAGGAAAATAGCCAAAACTTCACAGGTAATGTCCAGTATCATTCCCTGGAGTATGCAACATCAGTTCAACCAAATATAATGAACATCAGTCATAACTCAATTTACTCATCACCACTTTCAAACATGACTAGCGCTCCGGCTAGGGATCCTAACTACATAGGGGCCAGTGTGGACTACAATGTGTATTCCTCTGGTGTTAATACTTATCCAACCACATCTATGTCATATGCGGCGCAATCACAGAGTTATCCTAGTTCAACTTCAGCCACTGTTACATCTACAGATTGTAGCATGTCTTATCCATCCAGTGATACATATTCATATCCTTATTCGAGCAGCAATAATATTTATCAATATGGAAATTACCCAGTATCTAGTTCTCAGAGTCCAGTGTATGGAACAAGGTATTCATCAAGCAATACTTCTATGGACCATGCCGCATATCCTTCTAACAGTAGTACTCCTGTTCCTCAACAACAACAAGGTGTATCATATGGTGCTGCAGGAAGTTATGATAATAGACCCACTGATATTAACCCAAATGTCACTGCTACACAAATTTCACAGCAAACTGTACAGTATGGTACTACTGGAAGTTATGACAATGGAAATACATTCAAACCAGGTGATGGGAATGTCAGTAGCATTGTTCAACAACAAAATATGCAGTATGGTACTGCTAACAACTATGATCCTGGAACTTCTGATCAAAATGTTTATGGTGGACTTAGCAACAACTACCAGACTGGTGGTAATAGTACAAACGTGGATTACCCGTCATATGCTGCATATTACCCACAATATGGATACAACTATGCGCCTGTCGATTCAGTTCAACACCCACAACAGCAACCACAACAACCACCAGTGGTTGCAACAACAGTCGCTGTAACAACAAAAGAATCAAATGTTGACCTATTAAGTGGTTTGGATTTCACCATAAGCCAAGCTCCGTTGATGCCGCAACAGAAGGTCGAACCCAGTACACCACAGGAGGAGAAGAAATCAACGGAAACCAAAGTCTTGCCAAAGCAATCAAGTTCTGTTAAGGAAGAACCGACTCCCGCTCCAGAGGTCAAACATCCCACGATAAAAATTCTTCCTAGCAAACCGTTAAACAACAACGATGTTAAGCATTTGTTTAATCAGGAGATTGACAAGTATGAGAAGTATGTTGAAACTTTGACCAATAAAACTTTAAGCGGGCCTACCAACTTGGATATCAAGTGGAAGGAGATCCAGGATAAGCAGGATGGAGACGGTCAGAAGAAAATTATTTCAGTGGCACGATGTTATCCTATGAAGAACAGGTTTCCTGATATTTTACCTTATGATCATTCGAGGATAGTGTTGAGTGAGACGAAAGATGACTACATCAATGCTTCTTTGATTAAAGTGAGTATTAGTGGGAATTGCAATAAGCGACAGATTAATGTTCGGTTTGTTTGTTTTTTAGGATGTATCTTTGTATTCTCCAGCATTTATTGTAACTCAAACACCTTTATCATCTACACTTGGTGATTTTTGGACCATGATTAGGGAGCAGCAAGTCGAATTAGTATTCTGCCTGTTAAGTGATGCAGAGGTAAGAATCTAAGTCGTAAATCATCATTGTGTTTTGTAAATCTGTCTTTTTTTGTTCAGATTGGAGATGATGCGTATTGGCCCAGAGAAAAGGGCCAGCAGTTGAATTACTTGAACATGCTAATAACTTTACAGAGTGTGATAACAAAATCCCATTGGGTTGAAAGACTGATTTCTGTAAGTGTTCCTGAAAAGCGGGAATCTTGGGTTGTAATGCATTTACAATTCACTTCTTGGCCAGGAAGGTACTGCATTGAGTTGTTGTATATTCAGGCATAATTAACAATTTTTTTGTAGCTTATTTCCTACATCCCCCGATCCATTCGTCTCTTATGTCATTGAGTTGATCTCTCTTTATCAACAACAGAGAAGCAATACTCATCCGATTGTTGTCCACTGCACTTCGGGTATCGGTAGAAGTGGTATAATTTGCCTTTTAACTGCTGCTATTTACGATGTTACCAACAATGCAAATTCTGTACCCGATTTGGCTTCGATAGCATCAAAATTGACAAATTACAAGAAAAACATACTGAGGGATAGGGAGCACTTGAAATTCGCTTACGAGTGTTTCTTGGCGTACATGAGGCAAGTTGTTAATCAAGGTAAGAACTAAATCATTTCCCGAACACTTTGTTGAATACCTATTTTGTTTGTAGATAAAATGAAGAAAAAGTTAAACGAAGTTGTGGCTGAAGTGAAACCCGAGATTCATCACGAGGAAGTGGCGGAAAAAAACATTGATCCATTAAGTACTTTAGATCCTTTTTGGGCTAGCAAGAAATAAGCTATTACTTTTCAAAGTTGTATTACCGAAATGATGCATTAAGTTTATAAAAATTGTAGCGATATTTACTATGTACCTACAGGATTTATTTCACTCATGTATCTCTTTTATGAATATGATACGGAGTGCAGAAACGGGTAGAGGAAAAAATATCCATAAATAGTCCATAAAAATTTTGAACTTTGTATTAATTAACGAAAACAAAACTTTGATCCACTTTTGCACTCAATTTATAAATACATTTACTAATTTATAATAATTCGATTTTATTAAAGGCTTAATATTAATAGTGTATTTATTACTTTCATTTGTACAAAGGTATTAAAGTTGTAATTCATTCCAGATGCAAATTTTACAAATAAATTGAGGCCTTTAATTTTTCTGTTAGTTCCTTGGAACCACGCTCTGGATTTGATGACGTCTAATAATTTTCAGTTTCTGTTGTTTATTCATTAACAATTTGATTGTGAAATAATAAATTATTTCCACAGCTGACATGAAGCTGAATCCCAGGAATAAACCGAGTAGACCACCGTAAAACGCTGTAAATGCGACTTTGTGGTAATTAGTCATTAAACTCTTATTTGATTTTACCTAAGAGCGTATGCCAATTGAATTTGACGAATCTCCGGTTTTTGACTCCTACCAAATCGTTAAAGAATACCCTGACTGTGCTTTGGTTTTCGAGTTTCAAACCTCCACTGAAAAAAATGTGCTTTAATCATGTAGATAAATCCAACGGAAATTTGATATTTTAAAAGATTGTTTAGTTTGAAAGAGTGAGAAAAGAAAGCTTAAAAGGGACAAAAAAGTCCGTACTACAAGAGATTTTGATTCAAAGAAAACTTCCTATTCAGAACTCCGGAAGACATTTGGGATATGTAAACGGTTATTTCACAATCAGGTAAACAATTGCAGGCTTGGTGGCCGTTTCGAGCAATCAGCATGGTGTTCAATTCAGAAGTATCTACTTTGGGTGCCGTGCTCAATATTATATCTACAAGTAAATGTTAAAATAATCAATTTTATGAAGTATACGTTTCTTTACGTTGATTTTTTGTCAGACAAATCATGTCTATTAAGTTACATATTCTTCTACCACTGTGCATCCCTAGAAACAAAACTGTTTATTCGTTGAACTATTTTCATATCATACAAGTACCTCGATCTTGCATGTAGTAATATGGGATACATCTACAAAGTGTGTAAGTTAAATTCATGCGACACTCGACCATACAGTTGTGATAATTGTAATGTGGGAAATGTACAAGTTTTCTCTCGTACGGGAATAAGCATTGTCTTTCTGAAGGTTTCAGATGGTCTATTTCGTCGGAGAAGGTGATGTAAGGCCTGACGCTTATTAGATTCAACGTTTGGCTCTGGCACAGCATCGCTTGTTCATTGGAGTCGGGGAAATGGTAGGGACTGTGCACGATGATCTTAAAGGAAACGTTCAGACTCGGAATTTTCGCACAGCTGCACTCACTTTTTGACCCGTGGATGGCAAGAATGCAGCGAAGTAATCTCCCGGTCGATTGTCTAGTAAGAATTCCAGGCCAGTATGTTGGCCGCAGCTGGAAACCCGTTTAGGGATGTCGGTTGCCGATTTTGGATTCCTAAAAACGGTTTCCACGTTAAGAATGCATATGTTTTCCAAACATCTGAGCTATGATATTAGCTCTGATGCATTTGAACTGGGCACTCTGAGCATTTGCATTGGATACACAGAAAGTCATTACATTTAACAAAGAAAATTCTGCTGGAAAGAATCTAACACTAGGCAAGGTTTTAAGATTCTTTTATTGTCGAAAATTTTGGAACCAAGAGTAATTCAACGAATTAGTTGCAGTTCATAGTCATTAGACGCCCTGAGAAATTGGTGAGAATGGATGATAAATTGTAGATCAGTGTCAGAAAGAATAGACCCCTAATTGGTTATTAAAGGTGTATTAATATTAACCTCATTTGACTAAATTAGAAACCATACCAAAGGTGAACGAAACCAAGATTCTTATATGTATATGTTAGCTACATACATAAAGTGCAAAGCTTGCACTTCTTGACTCTTCAAGAATCATTGTCAAAGAGGTAATATCAACGTAAATAGTATAGGAAGTCTAACTTAGAGAGCTCAATAGAAGATGATGTCTGTCCCCTGTAGGAAAATAGTTTCAAATGTATCGTAAACTGAGTTGCACTCTTACCCGCCAAAGGAGCGATTTTTCATAGCAAAATAGTTAAATGCGCAGCAGAATCCCATCTGGGTTCTGACCATTTTGAAGAGATTTTCGCACCTCTGCTCCTCTCCCTTCCAGGCACACCTCTGGATAAAATCATCACAACGTGGCGATAATCGCATTAGCAAACTATCTACTGAAATGCCGTGTCGGTCTAGCGTATACTGAAGTTTATAATAACTTTCTTGTGAAAATCCGGTAGGGTTTGTGTTTTTGATAAGCTGGAAAGCAAGCCTTAGATCTAAGGCTAAACGTTCGATCTCCGCTGAGCTTGCGTTACCAGAACTATAAGCAGAAATTTCATTATGCTTATTATAGCGAATTACCACTTACATATTTCTAGTTAGTTCGTACACTTTCTTCTTGGAAAATTTATTGAAGTTGCACACGGTCACGGCGGGAAAATCGTAATTCCATATTCGATGGTGGTTGGAATCCGTCACCAGAATGGTAGGATTACTCTGGAAACTAAACCACGACGTGAGTAACAAACCCACGGCCACGCCGAAGAATATTAAACAGACAACCGCCCACGCCACCCTGGAACAAAGGAGGTGTGACCACCGGAACTTATGAAACGACTCATCTGAACCTTTCCAGGAGAATCCTCCTCGGGAGTACTATGAACCTGAACCCGTGCAGGGCTGTGTTGAGGCAGAACTCCCTTCCTACGTGTTTCAAACGCTCCAACAGCGAGGGTTCGGGATATGAAGGCATTTTCGGTGGAATTGTGATTTGAGGAATCAGGGTACGTAAATGTAAATGTAAGTAAAATCAATATGACTTCCGCTGGTGTGCTTGTAATTTAGTGAAATCTGGAGCGCGATCAATAATTAATAATTTATGTTCGAATGGACATGTCGACGTGTCGCTTTTATATTAAACGGTAAGTAATGCACAGTATGTTGGTCACCAAATAAGTAATACGGTTGTTGCAAATAATTATTTCTCAAGTTAGAGGTAATAATTTGCATTGATAACACTGTGATTAGCCAAAGGATTAGTTTTTTCTTAAACAGTACATTCAATTCGAATAATGCTAAATTTTATCAATATTCTGTGTCTTATAGAAATGGTGAAAGTTGCTTGATGTATTCTGCAAAATCGCCAAAATTTTTCCCCAAAAAATGGAAAAAGGTGGCGTGGATAAAAGTATTGCATTTATTAGAGGTTGTTAAAAAAATTTATCGAAACAATTTAAACGAGCTATGAAGGGTGTGGGCTGCCCACAATCATTCTAGGTTTGAATTATTTATGATAAATAAGAAAAATCAGCACTATAGTTAGGCAACAAAAGCGTAATAATATAAATGAATATTAATATTATATATGAATATATAGTCTTTTGATAAAACTTTATAGTAACTATGCTATACCCATAGTTAATCAGATCACTAAAAAACAAGCCATGTAGGGTATGCGATTCGTACACTCATTTTATTCATAGAATCATTCTACGTTTAAATCGGTAATAATAAATAAGAGGGAAGCACCTTAACATACACTGGAAAAGTTATCGAAGATTTGGTGAATTTGATAAATTACCAAATATTTGAAAAAATCTGTCATCTTTGTAACTATAAGTATGGGGAACAGAAAACGACATAAAATAATTATAAATCAAAATAAATTTTTCAAAAATTAAGTGCTCATCGTGAGTTGATAGTGTTTGGATCTGTTTGCAAAAACTGTCTTCACTAAATTTAATACGAAAACTGAAAAATCCAATATTTTTTTTTAACTGAAAAGCACTGTTGTATTTGAATAATGGTGGAGGTCTTAGATGGCGTATCCTTCACATTGTTTCAGTATATCTTTATTGCACGGTGTCTTACCAATGAGTTTTCATCAATCAAGCACCTCTATACTTAATCCACCCCATGTTTGGACAGGACTTGAATCAACATAAGCTTGACCTTTAGCAAATAATGCAGATCCAAGGTATACAATAGCATGGTCTGCTGTATATCCTTGCATTTATAGACTGTAACAAGCCCAGCAGAGTATTAGTGGGAGTTGTATTCGTTAGATTGTTCCATAGTTTCGGAGAGCGAAACTGTATAGAATTTGGGTGGAATAAATGAATTCCATCTATACATCTAATTTATAATAAAAACCAAATCCCTCCACTGTGACTAGATACAATATTTATACCTGAACAAAACAGAAAAAATAAATTAAAAAAAGGGGACAGTTAATTAAAGTGAACCTGTTTATTATTGATGTCAGATATTTAATTCACCAAACAAATGCTGTAGACGTTTGCAACATTGACAACGTTAAAGACATTTGTCAAAGTACCCCTAAGTCAGTATCATCCCTAACAGGGTAGAAAGGTACATTAAAAACTAAAAGTTAGAGTGAATCCACCGTGAATAAGACGAGCATCTTCTAGACTTTTTCCTTCCACGCCATCGTCACCACCACCATCACCATCATCATCGAATGATGTAAAACGAAAAAATTAGGGTCAATTAGGTTTGATTTAGAATCCCATATCATATACCTCTGCGACTTCGCACCCGAGCCCCAGTACAACGTTGCTAACCTGTGACAATAGACGTGAAAAATGTCAAAAAATGTCTGTCGAACCATCTGAACAGTTCACTCGGATGTTTACGGAGCACAAACAATAAGATTGCCATACAAAGCGGACAAATTAGGCATCCGCAGCACTGCCGATGTGTGAGTACAGTGAGAGAGGAGCCAGAGGGGCGGGGGACGTCTATTTCCAAGCGAAGAAAAAGAAGAAAGATTTGCGTCTCCATCACGATGGACTTCGAGACACTTGTAGCAGGTAATGTGTATGTTGAGACTCCCCCATTGTATCCTCCCCTGGGGCGAGAGCTTTGTTGTAATTCGGTGCGATTCGTGTCGAAGATGTGGCGGAATTTGGTGTGCGTGTGTGTGTGCGTCTTGTGATTATGTCGTTAAAGTTAGTGTGGAATAAGTGGATGATTGTTCTTCATGCGTTTAACAATGGTCTACGTTTAAAAATCTAGGTTTGAATGATGTCGATGCCGATTAAAAATGTATATTTACAGTAAGATGCACGTACATATGAGCTTCCCGGTTTCCCGGAGGTTATCCTTTACACGAAAGTTTCCCAGGAAACATTTCCGGATTTAATAGCCCCCTCTCGCCTATAATCGCTCTATCTTTACAGAAAGTTCAAAATTTTACCAACCATTTATGGCGGAATTTCACTGGCGGTCACAATTTAACTACCCACGATTATCGTAGCAAAAGTGCGTCTTATACACTAAATTAAAGCAACACTTTTATCAACATTTAAAATTTTTGCTAAATCGTTAAAGCTCTTAGAAACATATTTCAATTTCCAGACTTCCTTTGCAATAAATCGACTTGCAGAGCATGTCAGCAGAATTATTTTCTTTCCTCTAAATGAGTCATACCGTATGTAAAGAATTCAAAAATGAACGTAACGACTTGATTTTATAGGAACTCCATGATTAAATATAGGATAATTTCCCCCAGCGTCTGTGGTTTATGGTGGCCATCTCACGGAAAAATTTGATTGATTATAGTACAACACCACACGAAACTGTAGCAGCTTTTAGCATAACCCCTTAGCTATAAATCTACCCATTTATTCCCCATTAATATTACACGTGTTTTTCCGATTTTCCGCCATTAAATAAACAATTCGACGGAGTGTAGGCCATGTCAGATCCTAAATTACATAGCCTGCAATTAACTCTATACAGCATCGAATCCAATTTATCAAGTTTGATTGCTCTTAGCTCGTGCATGTTTCATTCCTGTCAATTGTTAATGAACAATGAACGTATCGTAAATTCAGTACTAACGTATACAATGGCACCGCCCAGAATTTTACCGCCGAAGGACGCTAATACGTAAACAGCCGGAAAATTGGTAGATTTTATAAACTAAATTAGGGAAAAGATTTCAAACGTCCCTTTTTGCGAACATGCTGTAGGGTAATATTGCTTCCCAATGAACATCACATTACCACATTTGATCATTTAAATGCGCAGCTATCCTCTACCTGTTGCTTATCACCACAAGTCAGCTGTCTTACTGTCTTTAATCGTGGATTAACTGAATAGATTGTTTAATCGACCTCCAAAGTATCTTCTGGTACGTTTCCAATAAAGCTTAGGAGCTACCTTAAAGACCCAGTAGTAGTAGAGCTAAGATTTTAGAGAAGTAGAACAAGCAAGCAATTTCATTTAGGGACGGTTTAGGGTTAAACCGATGAATTGTTTAGGCGGTAGTTAGGGTCGCATCATTATCGGTTTTAATTAGGGAAAGATTATGGTTGACATATGGACGCATTTCGGCGACTCACACACAAACTAGTGGTTCAAATTAGGGTTAATCTAGGGACTAATTGACCCTAGGGATTAATTGTAGTCGCTACTCTAGGGAGTAAAATGGTCCGACTTTATCTAATACCTCGAAACTAGAAATAAAGTACTAGAAGAAGAATGTTCCAGATTTGTTAAAATGCAGCAAAGTGGATGAAAAATGCACTCGAACATCGGTGTAAACGGCCGAGCGCGCGCTATCACGCGAATAAAGAAACACAGAGGGGACGTGTATATACAGATATATAATCGCGCCTTTTCATTGGATTTCCTCAGCGACTACACTATCCTTGACTATTTCTTTTCGATTTTGTACTAGTTTGTGAGAAAATCCAGTGAAAAGATGCGCTTGTACATCCATCTGTGTACCCTTCCCCTTCGTCTCCCACCATTCTCGCGATAGTGCCCACTTGGCAGTTCACACCGATGTTCGAGTGCACTTTTCATCAATTTTGCTGCATTTTGACGAAAATCTGGAATATACATTTTTTAGTACATTCCTTGTAGTTTAGAACACTGGTATAAGAATTAAAATTGGACCATTTTTAAATTAAACAGGATCCCAACAAAAAATGCATAAAAATTTAAATTGCACCCCGATGGCGCTTGTCCTTAGCACGTTAAAAGATGATATAATTTTCTAATTCTGTATCAAGATTAAGTTCTTAATTTTCATAAATGGCGAAGTTATGAATTCTCGAAAAAAAGCGCCAAAAAATGTCAAATTTTCCGGTCTTCCCACATTTTCTCCGGTTGTCCCGATCTTTATCGTTTTATAAGCAAAAAGCTTAGAAATACGCGTTCTTTGCACTAAAATGTTTATAATAAATTAAATGATGAGAGTTATGAGTCGAAAACACATTGGAATGTATCTGCGGACTATCTTTTAAATGATGGCACGGGTGGTTTGCTAAAAATATTTTTGTGATACAAAAAAACCTATATTGATTGGTCTAATTCGGCAGCGAGTGACGAGCCAGCGCTTGGCCAAGGGCTGAATGGAGTAGGCGACTGATATAATTGTCGAAATTGGTCAAATATCAATCCACATATATCCTGAGAATTAGACACCCAACATCCTCAAAAGCTAAATGTGTGGACGGGAGTTTTCGGGAATCATATTACTGGACCTTTCTTTTACCTGGAAATCTAAATGGCGAAATGTATTTGGATTCGTTTGAAATTACATGTGTAGTGATACAAAATTGTTACAAAACATTTTGACCAAGTTTGTATTACTGCCAGAAGGTTAATGGTGGACATTTTCAACATTTAATGGACTAAAATTTGGTAATTACCTGAGCTATTTCGAAATTTCTGGGGTTAATCCTTTTAAACTAGTAATGCAAATTGGTGCCGTTGAAAAGAGAACTTCATGTCCTTTAAAATCTTGCGTTACTCACCCCTTTCCATTTAAATTTTCAGGATTGAAAGTTACCCCCGATTAGGGGTTGTACTCAAAGGGTTGAGAATACCAAACAATTATGTCCTCTGAACAAATAAAATTGACGGGTCCGGGTGTTTTCCATTTTTCCGAATATTCCGAAAAATATTCGAAAAGAAAAGCGCAATGCTATGTTTTCGATGAGCCACGTGGTATATATAAAGAGAAAAACTTGTTTTAGTATGATTTTTGAATGAAATGCAACAAGTGCAAAAACAATCTACAATTACAAAATTACTTTTATAACTTGCAAATTTATACGTATATATTAAAAATTCAAAGTCGGATAATTTTATCAAGAATAAGACTATCCTGTACCATTTTACTGGTTTTAGGAAACACAAGAAAAACTGAATTTCATTATTTACAAAAATAGTATTTTCAATAAAATTACAAAGATAAATGAAAAATTCATATAATTTAAGTGAAATTCTGTTTTCTTATCATACATTTGCAGCCTCCCTTAAACGATTTAGTCAGTTTACCCCTTTGTAAGATTCCAATTAGATTGGATTTCTCGATTACTTACATAAAAGATAAACTATCTTCAAAACATTTACTAATTTTCTAAGATCCTCGCCCCACGATCTAAATGTGTAAATCTACTCTTCGCCCTAACGTTTTGTATTTAAATCGAGGTTAACGTCCAACTGATCACATACAAGACTAATTTAACCAGCAGACGAAATACGAACAAACATTAAAATATTCGTGAATATATGTCGTGAGAAATAAACTTGTCGCGGTTCACAGGTCACTTAAAATAATCCCCTCAAATTTTGAGCGGCTCACAGGCGAAAATTCCTCAATTGACTACCTGCCCGGAAATAAATTGATAGCGGCACGCACCGTTTAATTGTCGTATTTACGAAAAGAGTGTCGGTTAGCCAGCGTTTAACAGCCCACACTAATAACACCGAAAAAGGCGAAAATTACTTTGAGCACGATTCCCGGATTAAAAGTAATCCGGCACGACAAAACCGAGAACGGCTCCTTTAACGAATCGTAATTGAAAATGAAATTATCTAAAAAAATGTATAATTAAAGAGGTTACAAACAGAAGCGCGACGTAACAGAGAAAATTCGCTTTTCCTCGTACGAAGAAGACCCTCGGTGGCGGTCACTCGACTTGACCTCTCAATGAAGTTGAACTTGCCGTGGAGGAGTCACATCTCAAACCAAATTAACTGAAGAGAAGGAGCATTTGTCGGTTTATTGTGATTAAATTACATATGTAATGGAGT
Source organism: Cryptocephalus primarius (assembly GCA_963576515.1). Classification (NCBI taxonomy): domain Eukaryota; kingdom Metazoa; phylum Arthropoda; class Insecta; order Coleoptera; family Chrysomelidae; genus Cryptocephalus; species Cryptocephalus primarius. Next base: position 13,043,000 of record OY754942.1, on the reverse strand, counting down.
ATCGCACCTACAATGTGTGAGTGTGAGAGAGCTGGGCAGATAAGAGTGGTGCCACGTACTTCTTCACGAGAAGAAAAGAATCGCATACAAATTTGTAAATTTGGTTTCTGGAACTCTACTTATTAAACTTTGGAATGTGTGACTATTTCTTGGGGTCGACGGCTTTCTTCTCGCTTTGACCCGCCGGTAGAGCCGATCCTTTGTCGAGCCCTAAGTAATCATTTCCCTCCAACTTTCCTTTGAAGTTAAAGGAATTTCCTTTTGCCATCATATCGACTATATCAAAAGTAGAAAGGACTTTAAAATGGATCCACCATTAACTTCAAATATTCATGCTGTACACTGGTTATTAATATTTAAGTTTACCCACCGGGCGACAGACTGCTATTAAAGTTTGTCGATTGATTTATTTAAACTCCCAAAGTCCGATGATCGATTTTTGAATGGACGATTGAGTCCGACCTCTTCGTGAAACCTTCATAACAACGTCAATTACATTCGAAACAATTTTTGTAATGTTTCACTGGTCTACACGCTAATAAGGTACAATTCCGCTAATAAGCAGGGAAAATAAACAGTACACACAAACCTCGAGAATAACTCATTCTTCGTGCGGTTCAACTGATGTTATCGCTTAAGTGACGGTTAGCCAGGAATGACTTAATTGTCATTAATCGACAATTAACGTGTGGAAATAATACATACGTTCGATTGAAGTTTACAGTGATATTTACAGATAGGAATGGACTAGATGTGCTTTAAAGTAGTTCAATAGTGAATGATTATTTTTGCAGTTAGTGATCGTGTAAATAAGTTTGATGGATTCAAATGAATCGTACATTAAAACAGGTAATGCATGTAATTTATTTTCACTAAACTCTCTAAACTAAATTTCAATCACGTAATGTTCCAATACGTGGCAGTGTTTTTAAATGAGTAAGGATTTGATAAACATTTGGTGCATACCTTCCCCAGTGATTACCTGTATTAACCCCAAGATTAAATTCAATTTCAAAGCACATATACTCTAATACAACAAATCTAATCAATCTAAGACTAATCTAATCAATTTCCCATAGGCTTGACGAGCAGTGATTACTTGGACGAATAAAAATAAGCTTAATTGACATAATTTGATAATCGCGACTTTACGAATTGTTGAGTTAATCGTTTTCTTTGTCGTGTATCCTAAGTGCTTAGGATTTTTAGTTGTTTTTAATCTCTATTGACGACGTCGGTACGAGGCCTCTAATTTTTTAATAAAACGCCACAAACGTTTTCGTGACAATGTTATAAAGGCGGTAAATTTACTCGGTCAAGTGAATTAAGCGTTCGATAACTTCGTCGACATTTTCACTAAATTATTTAACGGCATTACGTTCAGTCCTGTATAATTTTAAAATGTAAAAAGGCTATGATTTGCTAAATGATTGGAGATATGAATGGAGAATTGAGCACAGCTAAAGGGGACGTCATTGTTAGGATGGTTCGTATAACAATCTTTTTTACAAGGATTCCAAACGGACAATACACTCGTTTAAGTTAATTTGATACTTTTTGGAAATTAATTGAATCTTAAATAATACAAAGTTGTTGGGAATATTTACACATATTTACACAAACCATACAGACGTGAAAGTGAATGATAAAATCGAAGTCTCCTTCAAACTTAAGAAACACCAATGTTTTATGATGGTTGTACTCGTGATGATAATTATTACCTATCATGATTTTACAAATCATAACTTTGGAAAATGTAGATAAGTATGCTCCATTCTAAGCATGTACTGGAATATGGCTGGATGTCATAACGCCTAGTAAGACATGATATCATTGTAAAATAGGCAGAATAAAAAGGCAAATAGGCAAGAAAAACTGAATAAATTAGGCACTTATAATAAATAACACATTAGGTAGAAACAAACTGCAAAATTTTCTGTTACAGAAATTATAAATAATTAAAAGATTATAGAGAACAATACATATAAAAAAATATTTTTTTAAAAATATTGTTATTATATTCATTATTGTACTATTATTTATTTGTAAAAGAACAAACTAACATTTTTTCTATTGTTATTATTAACAAATTTTGTCTTCGGTCTGATAAAAGTAATTTTAGCTTAAAGAAAGATCTTTCAACATCGCCGGATGTCACAGGGGCGTACTTCAGTGAAGTTATTTTTTGTATAAAAATTTTCTTACAAAACTTATGCTAAATATGATTGAAGCAATAACTAATAACGATAAATGTGAAGGAGAAGAGTGTTGATTCACACATTCCAATGATTCCTACTGATTTACCCTTCACAATCAAATGACTACAGTTTCCTGTGCGTCTTGCGTTCGCGATGATAATCAACAAAACTCAAGGGCAGTCACTACGTGTTGCCGGATTAAATTTAGAAAATTTATGTTTTTCGCATGGTCAACTATATCAACTATATGTTGCTTGCTTCAGAATGGGAACCCCACAAACTCTATAGCAAATCAGAAAACCAAAAATAGTGCAAGAAAATGCATTGCTTTTGTTTGATACATAGATTGAATAAAGTGATTTAGTTAAATACTACGGGCACATTGTTTGATATTACTTTAATGTGACCTTGATTTGTCCTTTATGCCAACAAAATTGATAGAATTTCATCAGTATGAGTTATCCTTCATTTTTTCACAATTTTCTAAAACGAATTGTATATTCTAGATTAATACACTAGATTTTAATAACTCCTTTACTTTATCTAGAAATATCAAACAGTGTGATTCATTTATCATTATTGTTTCTTATTATCTTCTATACTCTATCACAAAGATTAACCTTCGTAATACCGGACATTAATTGCACTCCTAAAATCATAGGTTACTTGATCAAAAAGGCAAAAATGGAGCAACCCCTTTGGATATGTATACTTCTTATTTCTTAAATCAAGTATTAAATCAGTCACAGCCAATCCCCACAAAAATCTTCCACATTTTTACAGGACGGAAGAGTGTCGTACTAATGCCCTACCAGGTTGGATGATTGTACAGAAGAATGCATGCAGATAGGAATTGCAGTTTTAATCAGTGAAGATATATTATCCTTCTTCCTTTCCCAGATTCAACCTCCTTTTGAAGGCGCAGCGAAATTGTAGCCCTTAAGATATTACGAGTTTAATTAAACCAACTTAACGAAACCTGCCGATTAATTTCCCTTAATTGTCCCTTCAGCGGTTATCTATTGTGGTGAGGGCGTGTAGGTAATGATTACAATAAAGATATATTATTTTCCTCGTTCACTAAACCTAATTTGCTTTGGAAGGTTGGCCTAAATAGCTATGGTGACTGAGAATTTGTAGCCCTGAAGATTTTACTAAGCGTTTTACGAAACCAGCAGTTCTTCCACCTGCTAACCATTTCCTCTCACTTTTCGCTTTAGTGATTAACTAATAATAACATATTATTGTGAAACCCCAAAACTAATGATTGTAATATGCAATATTAAGTCAGCAGCAACGTAACATTATAATTTTTCCATTTTCGTAGGACCTAATTGCACCCCACCCGCCATAGACGACTTCCCCAGGGACTTCTTCACGGAGGAGCAACGTCGGAATGGCGCCGTGGTGGTACACACCCTCATTTCCCTCTACCTCTTCGTAGCACTGGCTGTAGTCTGTGATAAGTACTTCGTTCCGGCCGTTGAAAAAATATGTCACGGTAAATGTACCTCCCTCGCAATTCTTTTTAGGGCGCGGCTGTAAATTAACTTTCAGTGCAAAGTGCAACTGCAGTAGAGAGCAAAAGTGGCAGAAAATTTGAAAGATAGATTAGCAATTCATAAAGGTGATTAAACACTTTTTGCAAGATGATAAGTAGCTCTTAAAATGTGAATAAAAGATAATCCAAAGAGTGTTCGTCGAGAATCGATAGTGTCGTAGAAAATGCTGTATTAAGTTGTTGTGAACCATATACTGTACGAAGCAGTAACTCTCTTGTATGCGTTACAATAAACTTAGTAAAATCAGCTCAAATGTAGACAGCATAACTACTTATTCGTCCTTACTTTACTATAGACTTTTACATTTATGTAGAAATAAAATGAATTTCATACTGATTGTAAGGTTGATTAAGGTACTCTTCATAATTTATTTTGTTTTTATGATTACACCATGAACTAATTAGATAACTCTTGTCGAGTTTTTCCGCTATACAAACAATATGTCACACATTTGGAATTTTGTGAGGTTAAATGATTTACTTTAATTGTATCACTTCCACCTTCAACATTTTTAGTGCAGTTCACTCATGCGTACTGGAGCTGTAAATTTTTAGTATACCGAGATGAATGCTATAGTGACAAATGACTTTTATACAGTAGCTATTATGTTGGTCTAATACTGGAAGGGGTTCAGCTTATTGCTTAAATCCAATGAAGGTATAACGAGCAGTAAACAACTACCTGCAGGGGGCCGTACTTAAAGGGGAATGTTGATTTTAAAGTGTTAGAAACGGTAATTGCTCTTCAGATTTCTTCGTACAACACTTGTTAGTAACATCCATTCATGTTTTCGATTCGAAAACTCCACCATTGTATTTTCCTTAGCTAGTTTGAGCCTCCCTACTGAGAGGATGGATTTATTATTACGTAATTGGTACGTAGCACTTTACTGTTTACAACACGATCAACGTAAGTTCGAGTCAATTGTTGTTGTTAGTACTAAACCGCATTTACGCAAGTGAAAGTTAATCTACATCCACCCCATTAGCCTGAATTAGTAAGATTGCCTATAAATAGAATAAATTAACGATGGTACCCCATGTACCCTTTCTAGCATTAAATATGTCCGCGGACGTCGCGGGGGCGACTTTCATGGCGGCGGCGACGTCGGCGCCGGAGCTTTTCGTTAACGTTATCGGTACCTTCATTACGGAAGGAGACATCGGGGTCGGCACCATCGTCGGATCCGCTGTGTTCAACATACTAGCCGTGGCTGCATGCTGCGGGATCGTTGCAGGAATGGTAAGGGACAAAATAGCGATCAGACGTGCTAACTCGATGAAAATAGAGTAAAACTTGCCTATGGTAACCACCAAAGGGACTGCAGGTTTGAAAGTTCCATTGGGGGTTTTTATTGATGAAACTGATCACTCACTTTTCTTGTGACGAAATGATTTTGTGCCGGAGAAGACATTAGCAGGTTTTACTCTTGATATTACGCCCTTTGAACAATTTCTGTATTTAAGTCCGGTGCCAAGGTGGTACCGCTAGATTGGTGGCCGCTGACCAGAGACTGCATAGCTTATGGCATCACCGTCTCCATACTGATCTGCATCATACACGATGAAAGAGTGGAGTGGTACGAAGCCCTGTGCTTGGTGTTACTTTACACCGTTTACATTTTCATTATGTACTTTGACAAATCCATCCAGAAGTGTGTAAGAGGTAAGAGGCTGAAGTTTGGGCTCGGTAATTGCTTTTACACTGTGTGAATGCTTGTACTAAGCGAAATTTGTCTTAATGACATCATTTGCTGTTAGTTAAAATTGTTTGACGATACGATGTGTCCTAATATTTGACTCGCATACAAAAACAGCGGATTTTGGGGACAATTTTGTGCTGAAATGGCCACTGTACGAAAAATATTGTTCATTATCACATTCTTCATCGATCATTAAATGATAAATCTAACATTTTAAATATTGCTTCCCAAATTTTAGTCTTGAATGGTTCTGACTCGGATAGTATAAAATGGTGGACGCGGTTAATGGAAATCTCATAAAGATATGGTGGAAACACAGTTTTAAAATGGTGAATGCTATTTAAAGGTTGCCACTGTTGTTGTTGGAGTGGAGCTTTTGAACCCCCATATTTACTACAATTCACACACTGATAACCGCGACAGGTTATACGTGCACCTGGATAAGTGGCAATACTTTGATTATTAGTCACCTGAATAGCCTTTTTAATAGAATGATTAACTGCAACAGCATACTTGAACGAGATGTAATATGATATATAATAAATTTGCACATTGTAATTAAAGGAAACTCACTGAAGCACTTGAATTATTAGCCTAACCTATAAGCTAACTCAGCCTGGTTATTGTTGTATACATCACAACGCTTCACCACTCTTTAGTCTCTGGATTAGTTATTTTTTCTCTCAGTTATTTTTGTTCAAGCTTCTTTTTATTTTCTCTGCTACACTCGAGAAACATATGGCTCATCTACATGCTTATAACCTTGATTTTTCTTTTTCGCCTTAATAAGCACAGCAATATCTATATCATATGAGTGAACTTCTCTAAATATCTGATCTTCTTCTGTGTTTACTCCTTAAATGTTACAGCAGCCTATATTCATTTTCCTTTTACTTTGTCTGTGTCGCTTTTCATTTTAGCCTTCGTATTCCTGCTGTTTATAAAGTGTGTGACTGCTGTGTTTTTGGATTTATAGCAATAGGTTTTTTACACTGGCAGAAAGCTAGTCTAACGCTGCAACCCTCCTCCTTTATCCCAGCTTGGGATCGGCAGAGACAACTGAGGAGTTACTCAATCTACATCCCAAATGTGACGGGCGGAGTTAGTGTAAAAGTTGTGTAAATGATAGATATGGAATTAAAGGAAATTCAGTGGAAAGATTTCCCTGGTCTGCATTAGGATTAAATTTGAGAGCAAAGATCCTTAACATTATACAGTTTTTTGCATTCTGAATTTCAGAAAATATAAGTTATCCCCAAAACTTGCTGTTTACGGGCACATTATTATAGAATTTTTTAGAACTTTAAAAGGTAGTGCTAGTGTAACAAACACTCTTGTGTGAACCTTCACACACCATTTTCTCGGTTATGGTTTATTGGTACTTCTCTCACCCTTATCTCGCACTTAACTTCTCTCAGGTGGCATAGAGCACGTACGAAGGAATAGAAAATCCGCCATCGTAGTCAGTCCAGGTGAGTACCTCCTCCTCGTAGTCCATTGAAGAAAACATGCGCTACTTCCCATTTTCAGAAGTGGCAGACACTCATCTCTCGCTTCAGCTTCCGATAGAGAAGGAGCTGACCGAGAAGAAAACGGAGGGTTGTAAACCCGAAAAAGACGAGGACAATAACACCGAGGCGCTACCCATCGGAGACATCGCGCACACAATAAATCCCCCCAACCATCTGAACGGATCGGTGAAGATCTCAGAGGTCCAGGAAGAGGTGCAACAGCCAATCGAAGAAGGTAAAAGCGAGGAAGAACCGCACTCCCTGTGGAAATGGCCGGCAGAGGGAGGCACGTTTACTAAGGTAAAGGAAATACGTGAAAAGCTATTGATGTGAAGTAACATATAACTTTTAGATAACTTGGATTATCACCTGGCCGATTCATCTTGTGTTCATGTTCACCATTCCTGATTGCGAGAAGCCCAGGTTCAAAAAGTGGTTTCCTCTCACTTTCATAATGTGTATAGTGTGGATCGGTTCATTGTCCTACGTGGTGGCATGGATGATCACCATTATAGGTAAGAGTTAATATAATTAAATCCAATCAACAACAATTTATTAAAAAGTTCCAGTTGATCCAATGTCATTGAACAGTTATTAAGGTGAATTTTAAAAAATTTAAAATTTTAAAGTACCCAATGTGACAGTTACAGTAACAATTGTAACTAACTTGAATAATGTTATCAAGAGATTCCAAAATACAAAACACATAGGGTGTTTAGCTGAAAAATAGATAACTTCGAATTGGATATCTTTTCTTGAACGCCTTGTAGAATCAAGAAGATTTTTATAATCATGCTTCTGAAGATTCTGTATATAGGTTATGAACAAATATTTTGAAATTTCCTACTGGCTTTTGTATTGCACGTTGTAGTGCTTCACCCTGAATATCAATATACCCTTGTTCATATTTTGGTGTACTTTTCGTAAGTTTCGTAGATGATCTCGACTGTTTTTCTTCTTAAATACTTTGTAGATGTTGGACAGCATAAGAAAATCCAATTTGCAACTGTAAATATCTTTTTTCCAGGTGATACCCTGAAGATTCCAGATTCAGTTATGGGCATAACGTTCCTGGCAGCTGGCACTAGTGTACCGGAGGCGGTTTCGAGCGTCATAGTGGCAAAGCAAGGTATGTTTAAAGTGTTTCATATTTTGAACTGAAATCAGCTCACATACCTTTTAAAACATCATTTATTGGATTCGTTTTAGGCCACGGTTCAATGGGAATCAGCAACTCCATCGGTTCAAACACGTTCGATATCCTGCTATGTTTGGGGTTGCCTTGGTTCATTAAAGCTACTTTTATGCCCACGATCGCGGGAAAGCATTGGGTGAGTAAGAAAGAACTAAAGATGGAGGCAGTGGATTAATTTGAAATTTCCATCTTTCATATAACACATTTTTAAACCTTTCTTCTGGTCGCTTTCCCAGGTTGGAATCAACTCGGCCGGTATCGAATACAGCGCCATTTCCCTACTATCGACCCTGCTGATGTTATATGTGGCGTTCGCGTTGAACAAATTTCAACTAGACAAGAAAGTAGGCAGAGTATGCCTGCTGATGTACGCCGTTTTCCTAATCCTGGCCAGCCTGATAGAACTCAACGCGTTCTTCAGGGTGAACCTTCCGACGTGCGGTCGATGAGGAACGAAAAGCCGTTTTCTAGGAGAAAGAGGTGTAATTTTCCTCTGTCTATCATGTGCTTCATTTTAATCTCTATCTGTTAGTGCAAACGGGGTACTTGGTAGCTAGGTGTTAAGGTGTAGAGGTAGGCGTAGACGGATTTGATTTGAACGTTTATATTTATTTTATAGAGGGAAATGTATGGTAAATGCTTATTTTCATTCTTGTCGACACTGATGTACAGGGTGGGTATAAAACTGACCCTAACAATAATAATAGAGACTTTTTTAAATCATATCAATAACACTTTGTACATCAATTATGTCACATATTATTTTATAAAAAATATTTTCTTCACCATCCCTTAGATTAGCAGATGGTTTTTTAAAATTCTTCGCCTATATATAATGTTACCCTGACTCCTAATCTAGATTTCAACAGATTCGGATCTCAAGTGGTTAGTATATTCGTAAGGGTAGTTAGTGTAATAGTTTTACCTGTAACTTTTCGCACTAGTTAACTAACCAAAGATTACCAAAGAAAATATTGTATTGTTATTCAAATTATATTAAAAAGTTTGTTTGAGGTAGTGTTTACTAACATACTGTTATTGTTATGAAAACGTAGTCGAATTGAGAAGGTCAGGAACGAAACAAGTGAACATAAACTGGATAAAGTTCAGCAATAAACTCTAATTTTCTATCAGTATCACTGGCGAATATGTTTACCACTGATTCTTGGTTGAGTTGCGTAAGATGGTTTACATCAAAATTAATTAGTCAAGTTAAGTTAATTAATCTGTTACGGTTTTAACGACGGTGTTTTGTGGAGTTTAATTTAGATCCTTTCAGGAAGCTTTTCAATTTATATGAATAATATTAGTTGTCGTGGGAGATATTTTGACACACCCCTTATATTTTTATTAAATATTTTCATTTTCCATTATTCCGTAATTACTTGTATGGTATTTCAATAAGACTCATTAGCGTATGTCACCGTGTACATAACATGTTTAGGTGTTAAGTTCACTACTTCATAGAATTACTTCAACGTAGCATCTAAAAGTAGAAGTATTCCTAGGAAATGTGTAAATTATTATAGTATATATTTTTGTGTAAATCTAGAAAAATAAAATATCAACTAAATTTTACTAAGTTGTTTTTCTCCCAAAAATAATCCAATACAGTTATTTTGATTTAGGTGCCAACAGTGAATCCAAAGCATACAATATTAGAGACAGGACAGCAATATTCATATCATGTACTTTTCAAAGTTTGTTTTACTTTTAGATTTACTATTAATGCAATTCGTTCTCATCCTTATACGTATGTCTAAAATGATGTCGGAGGATAAAGGAATTACTCTATTATACGGTTTATTAGATTGGATTCTATCCACAGCTTGTCGTTACCTCCAAGATTGCTTCTCATTTAAATGCATTGAAATAGTGTTTGTCAGATGAGAGAATTAATTAGAAAATTCGGGTAGGAATGAAAATCAGAAGCAAGGTGGGACAATGCTATAGCGTATAATGAAATTTCATTAAACACAAAACGCTAACGATTACATTCTTCACACAGTCTAGATGTAACTTAACATTTTAGTTAGACAGTAGAATTTACTGTGGAAATGGATGATAAAATGTTATTTCTCTCTAAAATTATATTTGAACTCGTTGCCAGATTCTGCTGTATTTCAGTAGAGTATGTTTGAAGAATATTTACTATCTAACTATTAACTATTTTAATAAAATATGATTTTTACGTTAAAGGAGAAATATTTTTTATTAAGATATACTTCTGTATCTTTACCTCCTAAATGAAGGAATAAATTTACACAAAATATACATATTTTCTCTGTTTGCTCTGTATGGTTAAGTGTTAATAAGTTAACCCTATGAACAGATTCTTAATGTGAAAAAATAAATTATGTATATATGCTACAAAAGGAAAAAAAATCAAGCATGGGTGTTATACGCGGTTTCGTATTGGTCGCTGCCAGAAAGTTATCCTACCACACTGAACGCTAAGTAGAAAAACATGCCATGACTGATTAATTATATATTTTAAGGTGACAAAAATCTAATTGAGGATTTGATATAAGGATGTATTCAATGTAAGTATAAATGTATCATGAATTATCAATAAAATGTTATCCATAGGCAATTAATTAATTAAGGCATATGATACGAATATTTTCATCACTAAAGAACGTGACTGGAAAAATATGTTTCGTATGTTTTGTTTGCTTTTTTATACTTTTACTCCTTTTCTTTTTTTCACCTCTACGTATAACTTATCTGTATTTCACTGTTTGTAATGAGAGACCAATAATAATTTCACTTCCAATTGCACACATTTTCGAAAGTAATCGAGCCCTAAGCGCATTAACACAAATATAAGACGGATTACACAGCGCTTAATGTTATCATCGGTGCTCTTGTGTCGTTACGGATCATCAGTTTTAAATTATCGCCTCATACAAATATTGAAACGTGGAAAAATACCCGGCAGATACTTTTCATTGTAAAATGACAACAACAAATGCGAAATGTCCCTCGATGCTATCAAAGTTGTATTTTTAGTTTGACTAATTGGATAATTGTTGCTAATAATAACAATGATAACGGTCTTATTTTAATGTACTGTCGATGGAATTGTTGACCATTACATGCACACTTCTATATTGACAGCTAAGTAATGTTTGCTATAAACGTCGAAACTCTTTACAAGTTTATTTATTTGGAATCAGTTTTAAATATAACTGGTATTTATAAATGGTCTACTGATTAGCTGTAACGATGGTCTTGATATTGAATTATAAATGGGGCCAGTAATGTATATCATCACTTGTGACGTGATTATCATTAAGATAGGGATGATATCAGTGATTTTAAGTTTGATAATCGATTAATAGTGAGACGCAATACACCAATCAAATATAGCAACTTAAGTAGTACTCTAAGTTTCAGATCGCATATTAAATTGACTATTAACGGCAAACAATTGAAAAAAATTCTTCAAATTGACCTTAAATATCCAAGTGCGATAAGAAATGACGTCTTAGATTGCCATAACACATAGTATTATTGCGATTAGGGCTTTAGACACATATATATATACAAGACACAATATAAAAGTAACCAAAAAAAAATTCTTTCGCTTCATTCATTACATTTTTTAAAAAACGTCATTTACATTTTAATTTTACCAGTCTTTCTGTTAAAAAATGATTCCTGCTTAAACTCTAAATGTGGGAGGTTTTAACTGAAAATAAATCAATAAACTTCATTAGTGTGTTGTTACTTATTTAAATAATTTGTTGCAACCTTGCATCAAAACATCCTTGAAATCAAATGTTATTTACAAATATCCTCGCAGGATATTCCACTGCATTTCTTTTAAATTCAACTACAAATCTTATTTACTATTTTCTCAATTAGTAATCGATCTAGAAACACCACGCATTTACACTCATGGTTTTGCAACGAACCCCGTCACCAGATTTATCACAAGAGACGAGTTGATCTTTGATATCGACAAATGCGTAGTATTTTTTTCCTTCGAGCATCACATCTCTCAATAACATTTGACTAAACTTTTTCTTGAGTGTGTATTCGATAACGAAAAACCAACACTCACTGGCAATACAGAAACTTTCCATTACTGATAGGTAGATAACTTTGGACCTATATGTGTATAAAAGTCCTCGAGATGTTTCAAATGATTTTACTTCGTTTTCGTGCGTCTTACTAAGAACATTTTACCTATTTGTTAATTAAATAATATAGAATAGTCGCGACTTTCTTGTGGTTAGTGTAATAATTTTTATGCTCGTTTCGTGACGTAGAGTTCCTTCCTTAGTTCTTTACAAAGTATGGCAATGTTAATAAGGACTAGCAAAAGTAAAGTTGCATTAGCACTAAGGGTAATTTGCATACTGACAGTGACGTTAACTTATGTTATTATCGGTGTCGCGTCCAGAGGAAAGCTGACTCAGGAGATCCATAAGGAAACCAGAGGTAATATTGAACTTTTATTATTTATAATAATAACAACTTATACTTGTATTATATGGTATTACGTAAAGCAAATTTGAAACCACTGAAGCACTAAAAGAATTTATACACGTTGTTCATTGCGTTTCTTTAAAGTACATCAAAGTTGCACTTACTTCAAAAATGTTAATCATGTTTTCTTCTGCACTGAAAACAATTTAGTGTATTCCACTGTTTCTTAAGGGGGCGGTTGTCGGTTCAAATGACGTGTGATTGAAATTGTGTGGAAACCAAGTCGAATTTTCTTAATCGAGTTAACGGTAAAATGTACTTAGCGCCTGGAATCTCCTTCTAGTACCATTCTAATCCAGACTCCATTTCGGAGAGATAAAAAATTTTGCTTCTGATACTCACTAAATCTTGTTTTAGTGGAAATTCGATAAGCAGATGAGACTTGAACACGCGCAATCAAAGAACACAATGTAAATACTTGAGAGTTTATTATATAGCAAATAAAAAAATATTGGTATCGCCCGATAAGACAGCGCTTAAGGTGGCAATGAACTTTTTTTTGAGAACTATCCACATGTTTATTTGTTAATAACGAATTGTTTGCTTTGCATTGGACAACATTGTGCAACGAAAACACGACACGGGGAAGAAAATGTGATGTCGATGCACAAGTTAGGCACATAATAACGTTTTAATCAAATGAAATTTCATTTACAGGCTCGCATGACTAAAATTACCGTTGATTGAGTCACAATATTCTGAATAAGTCTGCTAATAGAGGCAAATTGCTAATAAACGATAAAAAAATATTTATTCAAGTACCAGTGGTTATATAATTTTTTATTAATTAACACGACGAAATAAACAAACAGTTTTTTTATCGTGAAATTAAAAATCATCTACCCGACGAGATTAGATGTTATATAAAGTTTAATTACCGACTTATTTAAGATAATGGATTGATTAAATTTACCTACTTAAATACTTGACAAATCGTGTGTTTATATTATATCATATTATCGTTATTAAAATTATGTTGCAAGTAATCACATGAGGATTTAAACGTAACATTTTCAAGCTTTATGTAATAGGTTCATTTTTCTCTTAAATATATTGGGGTTGATATATCGTGCACAAGCGACAAAGTACGCCCTAATGTGTTAAATATGTTTTGTGCTGTAAGTTTCACATTCCTTGTAATTTATTTTGAAAAATTTCTCATCGATTATCTGTCTTGAACACTTAATAGCTAACAGAATATATCCATATCATTTTTTTGTTCTATTCCAAAAGGCTGTGTTGTTAATGGCAGCTTAATGTGTTCTAGTTATATTTTCATTTACTGTTTCAAGTACTTATTTTCTTAAAATTTTGCCAGAAAAAGCATTATTATTAAATAAAATATTACTCAGATCTTGAATGTGCTGGAACCACTGCTATCAATTTGAATAGTACCGAACAAACTAAAGTATATGAGTTATTTTTCTGTTATGCTTGAAATCTTTATGCCACATGTTTAAACAACTCTACGAGTATGTTGCTTGCAATATGATTTTATAATTTCTCTAACAGTATGATAGATCATTCCATGAGAATAGGAGAATAGAATTTTCTTAGGAGAATACGGACAATTGTAACCAGAAGTAATAAGAAAATGGTCTCAAAAAACTTAGTCAAATCTAATGACCGAGTTAAGATATTTTCTGTATTATCTTCAGTAAAATTTGAGTAATTTGAAATTAAACTAGAAATTAAAAAAAGTTATATTTTTACGAGAAGGGGTAGTTTTGAGATATGAGGATACTTTTAAATAACCCCAAGTTACTCGATGCAATTAAATTTGTACCTAACCTAAATGTAAATGTACCTAAAATAATATCACATAAAAACCTTTTCATAGTCTTGCAATGTATGATACTTAACTTTTTACGTCGACTTTAATAGTCTTTACATACTACTTTCTACCATTTTACGATTAAAGCCTTATAGTCGTGTTTTGAAAAATCCATGTTTCATCGAAGAAAATAAATTGGAATATTACTTATTTTTTTAATGTAGACCTCGATTCATACCATCCATTTTTCCATTTAAAACTTATTTCTTTCAATAATCAGTACGACACATGGCTTCCATCAGACTCTTTAAATTTTATTGTCCCAATAAAATATTGTCCAGTGCTGTTAGTGGTAACTCCTTCAGTAGAATTGCTCTACCCAGAAGTTTGGAAAACTTGATTATTTCTCTCCTTTTTCGAAATAGTACTAACACTAAAATTGCTCAAGTTTAGAGCTGATGATTCATGCTAGCAGAAAGTTAAACCTGCAGCATGAAAAGGTATCTGCTAAATATTTTCAATGTTTTATGTACTACTCTAACAGAGTAAAAGGGTAGTAGTTGAACTAGATTTTTCCATTTCTCTTAAATAACACACTAAAGGCGCAATTAAGATTTGACACCGGTCGTTTAACCATTATATCATCTTGAAAATAGAAATGTGATTTATACGTATAATTCTATGAAAGTAATTATCCATTACAAGAATGGCATGCAACGTTCGTGTTTAAACGTTGGAATTGTTTTTAAAAACGTCCACAAGACTGCTGCGTTCTACTATATTTTGTTTTTTGGCTGTGGTATTCCTACTAACTGATGACATTATACGATGACGTGCCACGGTTTTTATTTGGTACAGACTAAACATTGTTACAAAACTATTAAACTTCTTACAAGATTAAAAAGTAGTGTAATATTTTCTTCTGGAAAATTACTAGTTGGGTAATAACGGACATACATTTAATAAAAAGTATATATACAGAACCTCTCTTATCTCCTTTGTGTAATTGTCACCATAATTAATTAGTATTGTTGATGGAGTGACCATATAATTGTGGCGAGTTAAATAAATTAACCTCTAACCTTTGTCGAGAATCGTCGATGAGGCTTAAAATCTGGCGATTATTATTGCTTTGGGCCAAAAATATTTGTTTATAAATAGTATAAACATTATCGAGACGTGTGATAATTCCAAAATGAATTTTTGTCCCGGTAGAGAGCAAGTGCTGGTTAATTCTTAAAAAAATTAGTTGATGTGCCTGATTTATTAAATCTTTCGATTTTACGTCTGTTCAAAAAGGGCCTTCTACGTTTCCCAGTGAATTAGTGTGTACCGAGTATATAATCGCGGATCCCTTTCCTAAAAGAGGACGAAGGGCTCACTTAATGTTCGAGGCGCGTATTCTGAAATCGGGTCATTTGACTTCTAAGCACGATGAATTCAATTATGCCCCCAAAACCCGAAACGCACGGTTTAATCAGCAATAATCCGTATAGAGCGAGATAGTTCACGAGGACGGTTGTAAAATACAAATTATCTCTATATTTATAATCCGACGGGTCTGACCAATGCCGCGGAATTTCGTTATGTTATGTGCATCACGTAAGATAATTAACGAATATTCGATGAAAATTCATGAGGATTTGTGGATGCGGCGAATTAAAAATTTAACTTTTCCCACATGGGATGGACGTATCGGTGATATATCTGCGTCGTAATTGGTTTTAAATTAGTGGTATCGTAAATTCCATATGAAACGGATTTTACACGGTTTTTCAGGAATTAATACCGGTAAGTGCCTCCATGGGCGGAAATTCAACGGAAGCTTGCTTGAAAAATGAGGATAAAATATTCATGAACAAATCTCGAGTAAAAATTCATCGGCGAATTGGCAAAAAAAGCAAATAGTGTATATTTGGTGTAGCTGAATTTACTCAGAAATTTGATCATGGGTATCCTCTACCTTATAAATTGGCAGCAGTCCAACAATGTCTCCCTTTTTAATGAGACCAGGCTGACTTCCCTTCTTCAGAGTTGCACACTTTTAATTCCTAAACTCATTCAGCCATATTTAAGCAAAATACTTTAATTTACTTTTATGAAACTCGGTATTATGAAAATATTTTACTTCAAGTAATCTACTCATTCATTACTCATTGGTTTTTTAATTAAAAGTTCATACTGGAGTAAATTTAATAAGTGGATTAAAAAACATGTTTCAGTACTTAAACTCTTAATATTTCTTGGAGCAAATTCGTAATGCAGAACGTTTAACTAGGTTGTACCTTTTTACTTGAAGATATTAGCAAATTAAGCCTAACTTTTCCGAGCAGCATTTTAATGGTATACACCAGAACCAGTCAACCAATGTTTTAATGATTAAAATAGAAATAATTTTTAATATAAAATACACTACCACCATCCCTAGAAATTTTTATTCGAGACAATTTTTAGCGTTTAAAATTAAAATGAACTTACTTGAAACACCTGCGAACCTTCTACATTTGATTTCGAAGCAATTGTTGTGGTTTAAGGTTCCAGATGAACTTGTAGGACGTTTACTTCATAAATTTAAAACTGTTTATCATTTAGAATTAACGTTAATTTAAAACGTCGTATAAATATGCTTATGGGTCATTTTTTGTGGTTGAAGGCTCTAGTAGAAGTTCTAGAATTTTTACTCTATATGTAGAAGCTTAACAAAATTTTAGACTACAGGACAGTTGCTGCGTTGTAACGCCACTGCCCGTAATTTTTATAAAGGATTGAAACGCTTTTACCAAAAAGTGTCATAGGTATAATAATTCTATTGAATTTGCATGAGAAAAGATAACAACGAACACGAGTTGTTGGTCAAAAGGAGAACATCCTTAGACAAAACCACTGAGCAATTTACAACGATTTACCAACCATGCCATAACAAAAAAGCTACTAGGGTGGATACGTGACTCGAAGTCGAAAAGTTGAATAACAACTTCAACGTCTCGTTCATCGATTATGCAACAAATCAAGAAGTATTCCCGAGAGCTCATTCGTAACAATGGAAAGGAATAACAAAACCATTGCTATTGAGAAGTTCCTAACTTTTCGTCTTTCCACAAGAGAGACTTTCGATTGTTTGGGTTTCGTAGACTGGAGTTATTGTTTTTGTTGCATTTACAACTCGGTTTACTGTAAATCTGCCGCAAACTTCGGGAAATCAGTCAAGGAATAATTTGGATCGGTAGAGATTTTCAATTAAAATTATAATTAAGAGGTGAAGGGTTCATTCAGTGACGTTTTAATTTTAAGTTTTCTCTGGTATCGCAAGAAATTAAATAAAAACTAGTTTGGTTATGTTACAACCTATTATTATTATCGAAATTCTACTTCATTGAAAGTTCTTTCAAAAGAGTAATAAAAGGCATACATAAAATGCAGATTGAATTAAGCTTCAGAAGGGGTACACAGATTTTGTAAATAAAACCAAGATTATTCCTTAGAGACGCAAGCTTCTAATCATACATTCAGAAAATACATGAATAAAGAGAACATCCAGTTGCCGGCATAATAAATCCGCCAATCCGCGTTAACATTACCGTTGCGATTGTGCATAGAACATCTGATTGCAACCGTCTCACGAGGATATGGAAGTTCACCACTTGTTAATAATTCATGTAGAGATCCAGCCAGATGCAAATTCGCTCCTGTTAGTAAGCCGGAGAAACGAAGTATGAGGCAAGTGCCAGCAATATAAGAATGATAAGCAGTATTGCAGTAATAGGTATGGGCTTAAATAATAGAGATTTCTCAAAGGCTTTTTATGAGCTTAATACATGAAAAAAAGCATTTATCTTTTGCGCTATCATCTCATCATTTGCTTACCACATAATGTTTCTGTTGTAATAAGAATGATAAAACTTTATACGTGAGAACCGGGAAAAATGTTTAAAAGAAGTATAATTTTGTAATTCTTCCCTTTAAATCTTTTCAAGACGTTTTATTTAGAGCTTAGCATGATCTGGGTACCTTTCATCAACACACACACTCAGTCTTTACAGTTCATTCAATTCATCAAACATTTTATTTTGAAATTAGACGGCATTTAACCTATTTTGGAGGTAGACCGTGATTTATTGTTAATAATTTCTTTGATTATCTTAAGCTACTTGCTCAACTAATCTCACAAGACACCAAGAGCAAATACGCTAGGTAATGACTATCTGTAACAAATTTTGCAGAACGTAGTTTTATATTTCGCTGAATTGTAAGCATTTACACGATTGCTTTAAACCCTTAAGTATACAGAATAGCATCAACATTACTATTTTCTTAAGTTTGGTTGATTTTACTTCACTTAATCTCTATTGAATACAATGCACGTGTACACTTTTGATTGCAATATTTTTGTTCAGCGTCCTATTGTTACGCCTGCACTAAAGGTTGTTATAATGTTATCAAATTTTTAAACTTGGTAGCTACAACTTTGCCAATTCTGCAGAGTACCAGGGACCAAACAGTATCATATTTCTTTGGGACGGTAAATATGTCAATTGTTTAATAACCCTTTTATTCCCTTTAACACTTTAATGTACTTGATATTAAGAGCAACTAGGACCATGTCCCCAGCCTAGAATATTTTTGATATTTTAATACACATCAGCTGAACACCCTAGAGTTTATCCTGCCTTATCAACTAGTATATCGATTTCTGTTCTTTAGATGAACACTGGAATTCCGGCCGTCATGTCTTGGGACTGAACATCACCAGTAATGACTCCCAGAATTGCACACCGGCAGCAATCCATGAGTTTCCACCTGACGGTTTCACTAGAGAACAACGACAAAGTGGATGGATCGCTGTACACATACTGCTGGCCTGTTATTTCTTTGGCCTCTTAGCTATAGTGTGCGATGACTACTTCGTGCCGGCTATCAAAAAGTTCTGTGATAGTAAGTCAAATTTTTTAGATATTTTGAAGCTTGTCACTAGGAGAATTTTGTTATTTTTTTATGACTCTTGTATCCAAATATCAGTCGAATTTTATTGATTGGTTTGGTAGTATTTGCGAGTTCTATTTTTGTAGTATTTACAGATCACTCCTACCGCTTTGGAATGTTTCTTTCTTTTAATTAACTATATTGTACCTTATAAATATCTTCGCACTTGAAATATTCCTCGATAGTGTTTCTAATTTGAAAGATGTATGCATCCGCAAACTATAAATCTCCCATCGACTAGTCTGGAGTATGTTCCTGTAAAAATAAAGTACCCTGTAATTTAAATGCTTCGATTTATTCGTAGCTATAAATTTTTTTTCGATAAGAAAATAAATAAAATCCGTATTTACTCGAGGTAAAAAATCCGTTCGAGCGTATACCTATCGACTTTAGGTTGTACATATTGACTAAGGTCTTGACAAAAATACCATGTTACGCTATCGCAGATCGTATTCACACTTTTCCCTTTTTTCAGATCTTCATATGAAGGAAGATGTCGCGGGCGCCACATTCATGGCGACCGCCAGTTCTAGTCCTGAATTATTTATTAACTGCGTTGGTACCTTCGTGACCGAAGGTGATATAGGCGTCGGTACAATAGTTGGATCAGCAGTGTTCAATATTTTAGCCGTACCGGCTTGCTGCGGATTGTTTGCTAATATGGTAAGTGTAAGATACCCACGAGAAATACCAATATGGACTAAAGAAGAAAAAATATTGTAGAGTATATTTCACGTATGCAGTAGCGTGATGGGAATTTTACTCTAACACCCATCGTAAGGGTTATTATCTCATTATTTCGCTTAATGAATGATAAAGCTTGGTTTTCTAACATAGTCGTCATGGATTAATAGGATTATTTTAATTAGTCTCAGATTTGAGCATCCCTTTGTTACGAAAAAATATTGCAAAGTTGCTGCAAGACCTACGGTAGTTAATTATTACTGAATACTTCAATACTCGATATACTAAACACTCGATATAATGGGATTATGACGTAGATTTTTATAATGAAATGACTGTTTTTCATTGCACTGTTCCTCTGACGTAACTTTTCCTAAAACTCGCATTAATAACCCATGACGACATACAACAGCAAGGTATTACTTCTGGGATACTTTGCCATTAAAATCTATAACATAATGTATAAGCCTGATGGCCTCATCGGAAGAAATTGCAATACCTTTCCTAATAAGCAACAGCTGAACATTTAAATGGCTATTTTTATATTTCAAACAAGTACTGAATAAAACTTCACTGCTAAGTAACTTCGGTCTTCCCAAAAAATAAAAATAAAATATTGTAATAGCACAAACGATGCTGTTATTTACGGCGCCCTTCATGCGTGGATTAATTGAACCCATGTCGATTACCACGAACGTTTCGCGTGAAACATCGGTTGCGGGCACTAAAGAGAATTATGGCCCGTAAAAATTTTTGTTAGTGTTTAATTGGAGGTGTCCTGGCGCATTATATGGCCGCGCTCGCCGTTCCTACGTTCGTTTTAATGCCTGTGCGTGATTAATTGCCAGTGAAAATAAACGTGGGCGATGTAGTTTAAAAAAAACTCTCTTAACATGTTTAAGTGTCCGCTTATAAATGTTTTTCTTTTCAGGTTTTGGATCTTGAATGGTGGCCAGTCAGTCGGGATAGCCTCATGTACGGGATCTCTGTGATACTGCTGATTACGGTCCTGGACGACGGGAGGGTGTACTTTTCTGAGGCACTGATGCTCGTTTTGGCGTACACTTTCTACGTTCTTTGTAAGTGAAGAGAAAAGTTCAAAATGTCTTAAGGAAGTTTTGGAGTTTCTTTAAAAATTCCGTGAATGCCGCGAGGGCTGAGGTAATGGACATCATCCTTGCCACCACGCGAGTAAATGTAGAGAGATGGAGAGTATCAGATGAACCGACTTTGTCGGACCATCGATACATTATCTTTAGACTAAAAGTAATACACGAGGGTTATGACCGCTGTGGCTTTCGCAACCCAAGGAAAACGGATTGGGAACAATACAGAATCACCCCAAGGGACAACTTGAAAAACGATGCCAAGGTCTGCAGAAGGACCCATGACATCGAATGCTATAGCAACGTAAAGAGACACGAAGCCTCTTTAACACAGCTATGTGGATAAAAGAAGCACACGACTGGGCAAAGCACAAATCGGCCCAGAAACTTTACAAGAGGCCCAGAAACTCTCATAAAGAGGGCGAAGAGAGGAGTTATCCTCGGGGGGCTGTGCTAGCAACCAGGAGCAAAATCTTAGGGAACTGCTCAATGTGCATTTCCCAGGGAATATCCACATTGAGCATCAGCAGGAGGATGGCTTCCGATTGGAAACCATTGTACCTGACTTGGAGGTCAGAAGGACTTCCAATACTCATGAAATTTTGAGTTCGCGGGAGTTCGTTGAAAGGCAGTGGAATACAATTGCTCGAAAGGAGACGAAACAATTTCCAATACACAAAATCACATAAAAGTACCGACAGTCAAAATGCAGAGTTACCAAGGTTACCTCGACAAATTTTGATAAAACACTTTTAAATCGTAGTCATCAGTCGTCAGTCAAATCATCTGACAGTATTATCAACAAAATTCAGTCATTTTATGCAACCTTAATGTACAACTGTTTCATTCTGAAGCACATTTACTTTCCAGTACAACTTTAACAAACCATGGCGGAAAACCGTTTGGAAATTATCAAGTGCCCCATTTTCCCGTTTACATTTTAACATTTTTCAAATAACTCTGGCATAAAAATGTTAGCTTTCCTTATTCTAACACCAACAACACAATTTCGCCGTGCTGACTAATTAACGACTCGAGATTTTCTATTCAAGCTCAATGTAGCGTAAATATTTACGTCTCTAAACAATTTCCTCTTAAAGCAAAACTAATTTTTTGCGTTTCTGGCGAGAAAACTTTGCTCTCCTTGAAGCTTTCCTCTTAATTAATGTGGGCGCATTATCTCGACGATTAAAATGAAACAAATGCAGCGTTTGGATTGTTAATGTCTTCAACTTTTCCGAAGGAATTCAACGACAAATGTCTACTTGCTATTAAAATTCTCCTAAGGTAAAGCTTTTAATAGCACGAGCCCACATTTAGAATACTAAGTGTTTTTGAATAAAGTAATTTTGTTTTCATGTAAATATTGTAATAAAATGGCTGGCTTTATGTCCACTTCATAGGAAAGGTAATTTATAAAAATAAGATGAAGCAACAAATATAACATGCCAGCTGATTATAAAAATTTCTTTTCCTCACTCATATAATATAAAAATATTTTTTAAATTTCCATTAGGTGTAAGAGTAAAGTGCATAAGGTTGTCAATTCCATAAATATGTGACATCGTTTTACTATGCATTACATACATTACACAAACTCAAAAAAAAATTTAAATGTGTACAGACTTCACCTACAATGAGAATTTGTAATTTATATTCAAAAGGTTGTGAAAGGCATATTATATGATCAAACAACGTGGCTATATTTTGTGCAGTAATAAGTACAAATGTCTAATATGCTGAAGTTTCTCGTCTGGGACAATGCACTGATATTCAAATTTGAAAATGTTATGAAAACCAAAATTTTCATTAACGTTGCTACGTCTATCAAATTAGATTTGTGCTAGATTTAAGACTAATGATATTAATAAATGAATGGCAAAAAATCTCAGTTGATATAAACAATATTCAACATTTTTTTAAATTGTATTCAAATGCCATAATTTTAAACAATTTTCTTCCATCAGCCATTTCAAAGATATTTTTACTATCTGAAGTAAAATTTAAGAAACATTCTGTTCTTACTGAAACGGCGGAGGCAAATTCAAGGTATCCAATAAGTGCTAGAAACAATAATAGTTTCAATTTTTTTAAAATTTAGTTCCAGTTTCTCCCTTCTACCATTGTTTGTTGATTATATCATAAACGTCTTCAAAGCGTGGGCCGTTTTTTTGATAAAATGTATTATTAAAACGAGTTAAAACTCTACCTCACCGCTTTTCTATTTAAAGTGACACTTTGTAGTTCCCTCAGTTCCCAGGAGTGTTTCTCTCATTCTACGACTTGTCGTATATGAATTACACCTAATATGAAGTACGACTGTATAATCCCTTTTGTATTAATATACATTATATTGTGAACAACGGAATACCACTTTACAATTTCGATAGAGGAACGAGAATAAGGCAAATGCTATCTGCGATTGCAAACAAGAAAGAGGCGGAGTGGAAGTCTAATGAATTGTCCCTCTCTAATGCATTACACGTGGACATTTTCTTTCTTACACTCTATATCGATCAGCGTATGATTCCTAAATTCCACTCATACGGAATGTCCAATCAATTTTCTCCTGTCTGCCAAATGACTACTTAATTAAAATTAGTACCAAAACAACCAAACAACAAAAAAAATTATTAATTATGTAGAAATTATTAAAATATCTTGAACGCTGGTAGAAGTTTAACTATGACATATTTATATAACAAGCACATAAGATATATTACATCTAGCGAAAATTGAAATGACTTATGCATGCTTAAAGATGTTTGCGTAAGTAAGTACCATAAAAGAGTTTACCGGTTTCGAATGGGACCTATTATCTGTTACCGGCCGTAGTCGATAGCTGGGGCTTGTGGGGATTTGCCGATATCCTTTGCGATCCCCTTATAACGAAATGGCCACTTAATCCTTCTTAGACTTTAGAAGTTATTTTATTTTTTTGCTAGAGAAGGTATGTCTTACTCTTAGTTCACAACTTGAATTATTGCCAATTAAAAATATAAGATTATTGAAATAATAATTAAAGCGGTTGTTTTGCGAGCTAGAATGTTAATTTCTAAACACAAAAAAATGACTTGTTTGACAGCTACAAGATCAAAATTTTGGATTTATTTTCTCACTTAGGATTACACCGTGTTTGCTTGATGATGGCTATGTACGTATTAGTCGAAATCGGTGGCAAATTTTTACAAATGTATGTATAGGCGATCAAGACTGAGTATTTGGCTTACTTAGCTCAAGGAAATGAGCAAGAAAACAGCCTGTTGGGAACTGCGGCTGCAATAGCGGTCTGACCGTATTTTTCTTGGTGCTTTTGATGTACAGTAACGGAAGTGCAGTACAAACATTTTTTGTAGTTTTCTAATTATAAACAATTAAAAGTTAAAGATGTCATTGCTAGTACACTTAAAATCTTTCCGTTTTAGTGATGTGCTACAACGACAGGCTCAACAAGTTCGCGCACAGGTGCATAGCGAAGTTCCGCAAGAAGAGCTACTACGTCGAAGTCTTGGGCGAGACCCACCCTTTGCTCTCGAGGAACGACGTGAAATCCAACGGCCACGTCCACGAGATCCTCGACACGGAATTGACGTTGAAAGACTGCGAGGAGTTAGGTGAGTGCGAGTGCGTGAGAGAGGAGGAAATAGGGGATAATGGAGGGCGAAAAGTGGAGCTAATTCGGGCTGCGGATTAAATTTGTGTCAATGTTTGCGGACCGGGGGCCGGGCTGTTATTTGAAATTGAGGAAATATACGGGAATTTTCATGTCCTCGCTTGCTTTCACCATATGTTTCGCATGTTGACTTATTATTAACCTCTTTAGCCTCTAAGCCTGTTTCATTATTTTGTGATGTTCGTAACTGGTTTACAGGAAATTACGGACATGATGTATGTTGCATTATTTGATTTGGATAAACCAGAAATGTAAAAATAAACCAATAAAAAATCTTTACAATGTGCGCTGCAGGCACAAACAGAAATGGATTTTGTCCTCTTTTATAGAAGTGATCACTGTGATCCATTTTTTCTTGTGTAACCCGATAAAATCTTTATTAATTGCACGACCCTGAGTGATTTTCTTCAGACTGTAAAGCCTCATGAGCTGAGCTACATGAGCACCTGAATACCTTACTACTGCAAACTCCAAGACCAATTATTTCAATTTGTAGAAATAAAATCTACAAATTTTTAGCCAAATAATAAATGTACAATACTTATAATCCAATTTACTTGAAACTGAAAGCAATAAAATTTGCAACTTTACCTGTTCGACCCTTGAAGGGCCATAAACAATAACCTTTCCCTTTCACTATAATATATTGTACTTTTAGAGCTCGCATTTAATAATGGAAATAATTGCAAACATGTTGAGTTGAATATTTATTTACTTGATTTATGTTCCAATATTGTAAAACATACCTACGAAAGAAAATAGAAATTGTTGAAAATTACGAACGTTGTGGGTGAATTCTGAAAATTATTTGCAGTAAATAAGTGCAAGGTGTTACCTATCTACCAAAATAATTCCTAAATTGACACCAACGTTCGTATTTAGCGAATTAATCTTTGATCGCGATTAGTGTGTGCTTTTTCTATGGAAAAAAATTGTGCAAACCGTCTTATACATATACTTTCTTTATTACGTCTTTATTGTTATTAGGGAGCCTTATAGTTTAAATCAAAATTATTTTTTGTGTTTGATGCTCTGCAGGTGAACTGCGCGCCGCATTGTAATAAAATATTAAGACGGAACAATGGGATAACAGCCATTAACTGTGTGTCGGTCAACGGCTCCTCAAGAAAAATATCTAATCTCGTCCTAGGGGGCCACTTTTAAATAAGTTGTTAAGTTGTATTAGGAATTATTACAAGTGAGATAAACAATTCTAAAATCTTTTACAAAGTATGCAATTTCGAACAACCTGGACGCTACTCAAGATAATGTGATGTAGAATCTAGCACTGAGACATTGAGTCTAACAAGGTACCAGAAAATATAGATGAATACTGGGAAATCTTATATAAATTTACTAATTGATGTACTGTACTAAATAAAATAAATAAAAAATTATACTTCAAATATTGCTGCTTCAACAATTAGCTCACTTACAATTTTTACTTACTGCTTTTTTAATTTTTAACTCCTACGTTTAGATTGAATAAATATTTACGATAGTTGTATGAACGACCCCATAAAAATCAAAAATAATGCCAGCAATACATTACATTTAATGTACATGTAACTCATTTTATTAACTGTACGATTTAGAATACTAACGATAAAAATTTACTTTTGTGTACACAGAATAAACTTGTAGATGTATTTTTTCCGGTGTCTTCGATTTTATGGCATTACAAAATATTTTGGTTCGTAAACATCTAAATTATTCTTTGTTTCTTACTCGAAGGGCAATCAATAATGTACGTAATCATGTTTAAATTTATATTATCACTTCTCATAGGAGGTAAACAGAATTAAATTTTAGTTATTTCACGAATTTTTTTGAACTTTTATTATCCGCCCTTAAACTTTCTTCCCTGCTTATATTATTGCTGTCATATACCAGTGTCAACATTGAAAGTTTCTAATTTACAACAGACATTAAAATGCATGCTGCGTTTGGAATGAAACTAATTCATTTATCTTTTGCAGTCAGTGTATCAGACAGTTTTAATTAATGCTTGTCATTGAAAATTACTCCTTTTTACGCTTTTCCTATCCAATTCAAAGACGATAAAAATAACTGAACGTAAAGGAAAATTCCTGCGAAGCTTTCACTGAATACAATTTTTCCTGAAGTAATCTTGGATAATGAAAATTTCTGAATTCAATGCTGGAGCGATATTTTTAGTATCACGTTACATTTCTATGCAAATCACACAATATTGAGGGAATCAACGATGATGCTTATCCGTTTCTTGATGGAAGCTTCTCGTGAAAAAAATACGTGTTCGAAATAATTGAAAATATTTCTTATTCCTTAAATAGCGAAGTACTTTTATATTTTTTTTTATTAATAACACCTTTTTTTTTCTAGAGGAATCTACGAAAATATGGGAATGGCCCAGCGAGGAATCGACCAAAGGTCAAATCTGGTGGGTGTTGACGTGGCCGATTTCCTTTGTCTTGTACATGACCACACCCGATTGCAGAAAATATCCGAAATTGTTCGTCGTTACGTTTATCATGTGCATTTTTTGGATAGGAACCACTTCTTATGCCGTGGGATGGCTCATAACGATAATAGGTAAGGGTGAGAGTTAAGGGTGTTGTAATATATACTATTCACTGAAAAACTTTCTCGACAGAGAAATTTTTCTGACTGGTTTTAGGTAATTTAAATGGTTGCAAAATCTTGTGTAAAGAATTGGAAGTAATTTAAAGCTGCTTTCAATTCTTGATCAACTCTTTAACAAATGTGTGTTTAGTTAAATCATTATTTCTTAAAGGAACGTTTTTGACAGAGGCTGAAATTAATGTACTCGAATTTCAATGGACAATCAAGCATTTCCCTTTATCATCATTCTTAAAGTTCAATGTATCCGTGTCTATAATGAACATAATGATAATCCATTCGAACAAAATTCTTTGGCCCTAAGCCTAAGTAAACAAAAGTATATTTTATCACCGAGGTAATCATGGATAACAAAATGGTTCCTGCAAAAATTAGGTAAAAATTTAGAATGTGGTTGTATTTATGATCTGAAATACAAAAGGAAACAATTTTCTCAGTCGTCGCATAATATTATATCCCTATACCAAAGTATTATATGCGCCCATAAAACTTTAATTCTCTGAAACTTTTATGTCATGAAAGGTATTTCATTACATGTACATCATCTCTTACTGTCTTGGAATTCCATCTCAGTTCTGGAATTCTAATATGAACGCACCACTTAAACCAACTATTGCTACGTTACTGTGCTCCTTCAATTAGAATTCCTCAGAATTTATAGCTCTATTTCATCCCAATTTTACAACTACACGTATTATTATAACTTTTAAGGAGACATTCAAATATTCCTTTGTGCACATGGAATTCAAAGAGACTGAAAATATGTAAAATGCACTCCTATAAAGTGGATATTTGATACTTGGCAGTTTTGGCAATAAGGCAAGACAACTTTCTGTTTAATATATTTTGTTACTTTTTTTTATAAAATTCGATATTACAGATTTTGTAGCTTATTACGACTCTTTAAAGAAGAAAACTAAATTGTCTGCGGTGAAAAGTACCTCAGAGGCAAGGCATACTTTACACCATTAAATAATTTGATTAATTTTAACCAGCAAACTGTTGACAGAAAGAAATCCCACGAAAATATAAATTTAGCACATATACAAACTGTATCAAATAAGCCTAGACAAAAATATCAAAAAAGGACATGTCATATTTCAAGCAAACTTAGAGGTAAATATTCTTACTTTAATTTAAAAAATTAGGGTATTAAATTGTCGTTCAGATTGTTTGACTTATTCCAGGCAGGATATATAGTGCCAGATGCATTGCACCAAGAATTCCAGACTGTATCATGCCTTTCTGGCCATTGCCAAAACTTTATATATTAGCTATGACATTGATATTAGCTTCATTATTGCTACATTTATAACTCAAGATGATCTTAGACAAGCAACGATCTATTAGAAAGTA
Organism: Cryptocephalus primarius; assembly: GCA_963576515.1. NCBI lineage: Eukaryota > Metazoa > Arthropoda > Insecta > Coleoptera > Chrysomelidae > Cryptocephalus > Cryptocephalus primarius. The sequence goes on along the minus strand of OY754942.1, from coordinate 13,014,140 downwards.
GAGTTTCTAAATAACAAATTATGCGCACACATATTAATAAAATACAAAACAACAAAATTTGGGGTGAATTATTTCCAGAACTATAAAAAATAGAGAAAATTTCAATAACGGGATATTCAAATAAATACCAAATGGAGCTAACTTCCTCGACTGCATTCAGTTTGAAAATATAAAGCATAAGCAAACTATTGGAAGCAGGCACTTCTAAGGATAATTTGCCGAGGCTACACTACACAATTTTAACTTGCTTCGAGCGAGATAAAGTGAGTTAGATTTTCCAAATAAACCGCGCGAAAAAATGCTCCCATTGTAAATCTGACGTCAACGTCAAACGCTTTCTGCTAAAACAAACACTCTCAATCATTCACTTAGGGTGTCTCGCGAACGCTTCACTAGTGCGAGAGAATTCGCTAATGTCGAAATTAGATTTTATTATATCGATCGGCTATTTTCGAATGGGCGCTTTAATTTTAGACCAACCTAGTGATTTAGATCGACTTCATGATGTAGTCTGCTAACGCGTAAAAAATACGTTAACGGAAAGATAGGACAACGTGTTTGGCTTAGGGGATTGATTTTATGATGAAAAATATTAGTGAGGCACGTGGGAAAGCGAAAGCCCGTCTCATATTCTGCCGAATCGAATTTTTATTCCATTATTAACACTTCCGACCAACTATCTTTCTCCCTTTTACTCACGAAGTACCAACACCAAAGAATTCGTGTTTAAATTTTGTTCGTGAAAGCTTCGTTTGACAGCTTGAGTGAGGCTTCGGAAGTAATTTTCAGTCTGCCTTACTCTAGTTTACCTGACACCCGAAAATAGCTTCCTTTTTTGCTGTATTAAGTTTTACCGAAAAAGAGCACAACCCGCATCCAATGAGTAGAAATCTCGAGAAAGATTATTAAATTTGACAAGTTAATGTTGACCCAGTGTTCCGCCAATAGAAATTAACCTGGATTATTTGAAGGAGACATTATTCGAAATGAATATTTTATTTACAGGCGATACTTTGGATATTCCTGATTCAGTTATGGGACTGACGTTTTTAGCGGCAGGAACTAGCGTCCCAGAGGCCGTCTCTAGTGTTATTGTAACCAAACAAGGTAGGAAAATTTATGTTTCATCTATTTTCTCGACCACAAACTTAAATCATTACTTTTCAAGTTGGTGCATCCTGCAAGTAAACATTGATTCCATTGTCACATGTTGTTATATACTACATTATAGGATGTTACATACTCATTAAAACTAATAAATAATTATTAACACAATTTGCCTGTAAATAATTAATTTCGATAATTGTGTATTTACTTTTAGGTCACGGTGCAATGGGTCTCAGCAGCTCAATAGGCTCTAACACATTCGATATCCTGCTATGCTTGGGTATACCTTGGTTGGTGAAATCTGCGTTTTACCCTAAGAACCCGGAAAATAATTGGATCCAGATAAATTCCAGCGGGATCACCTTCAGCGCTTTCGCACTCCTATCCACTCTCGTGTTATTGTACTTGAGCATCGCTCTAAATAAATACAGGTAATTATGGTTATCTCTAGAAAATAACATTTTAATGGTATTTACTGCATTTTCAAGTATAAGTCGTACGTATATCATGTATAAGTCATAAATGATTGGTTCAAAGGACGATACGAAATTGTAATCTAATTATCTTGAATTTGCAGTGCGTACGCAACAGGGGATTATTTGTCTTCAGATGACCTTTGTTGCATTTATTATCTCAAAAATTTAAAAAACTGAAGTTTTTGGGGAGCTACAATTTTTAATAACTAACAAAATTGATATTTACACAGATTATAAAGATAACAGACTAACAACTTCAACGAAGAGCGAATGAGACGCCTTCTCCATTCTCGATGAACCTAAAGTAGGCTACCCCGTTTATTTACATTTATAAACCACTTCCTTAGTTAAATTTGACATAGGGATTTGCACTGGCTGAAAAACAACAGTTTCGACATAGTTTTAACACTGCTTACAGATTCTATGTAACAGAAACTAGTGCGTGTTACCCTGCGCACTCCTTTTTTGGGCTAGAACCAATAAAATTACATAATGGTAATTGGCACTGGTAACAGTAATGTAGTTTCGTTTCCAAGATGGTTTCTCTTTTGTCAATATTAATGAAAGTAAAGGCAATTTTAGCCATGAGTGTCAATATACTAGCTTCAATATTTTTGCCTTATTATTGTTGAATGTTGTGTAGGGTGGCTTTTAAGTTAAGCACATGATAATGTTGACTTTACGGTATTCTTGACAAAGAACCACACTGGTCTATCACACACATTAGTCAAAACAAAATTGCTAGTAATAAATAAATTGTAACAAATGACAAAGATATTGTGTATTAATCCAAGTACGCTGAAAATGTCTGGTTCCTACTGAAATTCAAGTTTACCAATTTTCAGCTTCAATCGACATTTTGTACCTGTAGTATATTCAAGTAATATTGAGAAGCTGCAATTTCCTAAGGGAGCATTTTGATATTAAGGTATTGTTGGTTGAATTAGTCCCATTTAACATCTGGAAAATCTTGTCCTGCCCTATCTTCACATTAGGATTCCCCGTATATGCATTAAGTTAAGATTTGTTCCGACATGCAGTAAAGAGGAAGACTTATTTATGCCAAGAAGGGAGTAACATCTAGGAAAAAGACGCATTAGATGTCTCCTTCACATCAAATTTGGAAAAATCTGTTTTCAGCACCCTTTGTTACGTTTTATCAAGTTTTTGGCCTGCAACAACTTTCAATAACAATCCCCCTTTGGACGTAGCTTTAATTACTCCAACTTAAACGATACCACACGTCGAAATATATTTCGTATACGAAGATTTCTCAACTGTGAAAATACATTCACTGGAATTGAATTTGTGTTTCCGTCGCATGAGCCACCACATTTATGAAATTCCGCGATTCATCCCTGCATCTCGTAGATTAAATTCTTCCCGTACCGTTGCGTATGAGCGATAAATGCATCGTTAGGGTCGAAACGAGAATTCTCACGAATTCTCGTAACACCTTCGCTAGTCGGGTAGTCAATGCAAACGAAGATTTTCGTTAGGTTAGTCAGCTCCCGCACTCCCCGTGCTTGCTAATTGTACCATGAATCGCCATTTTCCCGATTTACATTCGAATAGAATTAATTACTCTTTTTATGTGTTTTTTTTTGCAGACTGGACTGGAAAGTCGGCCTGACGTGCTTGCTGATGTACGTCGGATTTTTGGTTTTTGCCTCATTAGTCGAATTGAATGTGTTTTTCACTGTAAATCTGCCCACATGTGGACGGTAACAACGCTGCGGAGTGACCAAAAATTTTCCGGGGCTTCGATGATTTGTATTAGAATGCGTTTGATGTGTTCCAGTATGGATTCGTATCTATTTTATCTGACTGATTTTTAGGAACTTTGTATGCTTAGGTTGTAGGAGTATTTTTATATTAGTAAGTTTAATTAAAAGAAAAAGAATCAAACCCGTTACTGTGTTTTATTGCCAATAAAAATTTACCACGTCGAAATATGACATAACTATTATATGCCATTATATAAATATGAAGTGTTTCTATGTTAAATTCCCCCTCGAATGGACAAATAAAAATGTTTTAATGTCACAGTATTGACTCGATCCTTCCAGAAAAGTCCTTTATTTTTAACTAAAAACATTGTTGAGGATATCATTGCTTCAATTTGTGTAAGAAGGCGAATGATGCAATTCATTTAGAATATTTAATTTTCTGCACTTATGAAGTGCATGTGATTAAAGCCATAATGCCTTCTGACAGGTTCACATACTACCCTTTTATGCAAACAACTTGCTCCTTATAAGGTATTGATGCAAAATTTAGAATTCTAGAAGTATTTTTTCTTATTCGGTCTATGTAAATTTAAATCTATAGTCGGGTCAGGTAAATTGGTAACTTAACTTATTCATAATCAGTGATATTAAATTATTCAGGCATATCATTTTTAAAACTAATATTTATATTGAAGGTGTGTCTAAAGTCTTAACGCTGCTGAAATTAAAAGAAAACATCATTTACAAACTCAAGTACTATTTAAATAAATTTATGTTTTTTTTATTTTATACTTTAATACGTTGTCAAGTGAAGTATTAAAAATACAAGTTAATAAATTATTTAATAAATACTTGCATTTGTATATGAATACATTTGAAAGGTATTTTTAACAACATTGCTTGTGGAATTAATAAAGGTTCATATTTAGAAAAACTAAATGCATTTCATTCAATCAGAAATAACTTGTAAAAATTATTAGTTAATATCAATTCTGTTCGTTTGTAGTAGTGTGGATAAATATTGTCATATTAACCCCAAAAATATCGACAATTCAAGGCTATTTTTATACATCCAGGTTTTCCAGGGCATGGTTTCTAACATCGATGTATTTGCCATAAATCGATCCCTGCATTGGTTGTTTATAAACATTCTTACGATGTTATTTTAAATGCTGTTTTCTTAAAATTCAATATTAACTTAGTTTTACCTATATTTAAACTTCCATTTATACCTTACTTTATGGTGTCTTAAAATAAAAATTTGAATGAACATGAGGAATATGCAAAGCAAGAAATGAAATCTTCAATTTTTCTCTCGCCATGCATTTATTTGATTTTGAATAATTTTGAATACGTATCAGTATTAATCCTAATGAATTTGACTGATTAACAGACGCATGCTTGCACGTACAGATATGGCACAAAATTTGTATACGTATCTCGTGTGACAAGATTATTCCTGCTACCTTGTGCTTCATTATCGGTGCACTTGAGTGGGAAACACTTTCATTGTCTTATACCTCCTCCTATAAAGTATGGTTATTAGTTATTATAAAATGGGAATTACACATTTCTCGTACTCAATGCAGAACATGTTCATTTTATTTCAATGGTATATTACCGCACAAATGCCCTTCATATTATACATAATAGTGTATACAGCTTATTCAAAACATATCTGATATGAGGTCATCGATGAGGAGGTTAACATCATTGCCAAGGTTTTCATAAAATAATAAGATCTCGATTGTAAATAATCCTAACCCCACTCAATTTATCAAAATACAAAATTAATTCATGTTGAATAGCTCTAAACAATGAATGCATATTTAAAACTTGTTAATATTGTTTGGTTAAAAACTAGTCATCTAAATACAATAATGCTTTATTCGTACCATTATAATTTTAGAGGTACCTTACACTAAGTATTATTGTTTTATGAAGACTTTCTGCCGATCTGCTCGACAACAGATTACCCCGGGTTTATCATCGTGGAGTTTGTCTATAAGTCACCCCTACAACGCGTAATCCTGGGTTAAGAAACCCTTAGGAAGTGCAAGTTTTCCGGGTCAGAATGCTCCTGGAATCTATGGGGGCAGGAATTGATACAATTATCTCAACGAGACTATTTGTTACGAAAGTTCCTATGAAAAGAATATTTCCTGATTTACTTAAGGGTCCCTTTTTGCCGGTTACATCATTTGAATTACACGATCTTTCACCATATTCTAAAATTGTCCAGAGATATTCAAGACCAACAATGAGTCGATAGCCGCGTCCATCCCTTTAACGGTCCGACTTTATCCTCATGAATTCACCAGGAAGTTTTACGACCCGTAAATTATGCATTGTGATTGCTTTTTCAAGTTCGAGGCAAAATTCCGTGTCGAAATTTGATCTATCGCAACACCGCATGAGAGAATTTAATAGCCGCTACTTTGAGTATGCCAAAGATGCGATATACTGTTACCTCGTAAATTTTATCCGGATGGAAAATGAAGGCTGAAGGTTCAAGGCGCGGGATGGTAATCGATTTTCGGAGTAAGAAAAGAGTTAATTAGAATTTTTAAGAGTCTTAAATTAAAAGCTAATATTATGTTTCGTAGTGCTTCTACTTTGGCTTATTTAAAAGAACTGTAGGCATTTAAATTTTGTTTTATTAGAAATTAGAAAACAAACACTATATTACAGCCACTATTGCACATCGTATAATTACGTTTCAGTTGTTGTTATTATTAGTTAATGTGTAGAAGCGTGAAACGCCTAGAGATAGATAAATTGATTTAAAAAAGTATTAAAACATCCGAGTGTTTTATTAGTATAAACATAATATACATAAGTAAAAGAAACGTATAAAGATAACATCGGTTACAATTATGGATTGGTTGTAATATTGTGGAGGACTAGATTAAATATTAAACAATATATGTTAAAAAGTTGTCGTGTCATAGCTATTTTTAGATTTCCTTCGTAAATAATACATAAAAATCTGATTTTTAATAGATCGTAGTGAGTACTTGAAATAAATTGTCCAAACTAATATCAGATTACATTTAGGATTGCTCGCGAAACGTACCTAAGGACATGTAGCCAAACACAACATGTGTATTTTTCATAAATTGCTAACTAAAAATTCTCAAAAATCTCCTTACAAGACAACCATTTCAAATTAGCATTAACATATGATTGTTGTTGTGTGCAATTAAAGACTAACACCCTCATAATGTGCGGGATTTTTGGACGATAGTGTAAATTTGAGTACCCATTATACTTTTAGATATCTCAATAGGTATCTTGAAAAAAATGTTAGCAATAATTAGCTACGATTGACGCAATCCGTTTACCAAGATGTGCAATCTACTAAAGATTAAATATTAAATGAATATAGGTACTTGAGGAGTTCAAGTAGGGAAGTTTTACGTATGAGAAAGTAGGTATTACATAAATATTAGACCTTTACTCTCATTGAGGTGATGTGAAACAATTTACAGGATGTGAATACGTCATAGCAAACCAAGAAAGGGTTTAACGGTTCAGCAAAATATCCCAAGAACCTGATTCTAAATTGGGAATTCGACGACGAAATAAATGAATTAAATTAAATTCGATAGGAGCGGAATTCCCTGCGCACTGTGCTCTATAATCTTAACGTTTAATCACAGGTCACGTTTATAGAAAACCCTTATATAACTCATTAAACGCGAAGAAAACGGGCGCCTAACAAATTTTAATGAGATTTATAAGGTTTTCGTCTTTCACCTAATTTAGATGTCCGTAATGAAATCCATGAAAAATTCCCGTCACATTCACTGTGAATAACAATCGTCCGATCGATCGCTGGTAATAAAGTTGATTTGATTTTACTTCGCCTAACATTAACTGTCATCAAAAAAACACGAGGGAAAATGCTGTAATAACCTATTAGAAATAAGATTTAAAAAAAACCGTTTTTGAGTAATTGAGTATTCGATATGATTCGTGTTTAGCTGTGGAAATGTACTACAAGTTACTGATGTAAAAGTGTTATTGAAAGGTAGAAAAATAGCAGCATTCATTTTGTTATAACAATATTATGGATATTTTGAGGCAACTTTCTCACTGCATGATTTATGTTATTTTTAGTGTCTCTCCCATTATTGGGTGGAGTAAAATAAGTGAAATGATTCCTATTTATTAACATACGATACAATTACTTAGATATAATCAGGATAGAACATATTTTATTTTTATTAGAAATTATAATTGCAAATAGTTTGTTATTAATATTCCTGTAACTAGTCAATGAATTTAAAGAAGGTGGTCAAAGAATAATCATGAGACAACAGAAGAATCGTTGGTTATTACATATTCATCAATTGGGCAACAAATACAGATCTCACAGATTGCAGCCTTTATATATTTTTATTTAAATTTTATGTTGGTCTATTTCACACAAAACAAAGACGAGAATCATCTGGAATTAATACACATAATGTGCAATTTCTTGATTTTCGAAATTTTCTATACTATAATTCACTATAACGCCTTAGCAACTCGTAATACGTAGTAAACTTTCCTCAAATCTTTGATATACGGTTTTCATGGAGTAACAGGCAACTTTGTTAGGCATGAGAATGTCTATTTCTTTAAAACATTTCATGGATGTAGTAATTGCAAATTAAGTTATGATATGAAATCGCTTAATAGTAGAATAAAATGTTTTAAATAATTAGTCAGAAAGTATATATTATTTGTTTTGTTCAACATTATTTTGACACACGCAAAATTCAAATCACTTAAGGAAACTTGAAGTACAGGCAAAAGTTAAAGAAAAAGTAAATGTAATGGTCGAAATCAAGTACTTATTATTTTACTTCGTCATTTTTATCATTTTTACTAAACATACTGAGGTAATAAACCTGCTATAGAATAGGGTGATTGATGATTAAGAGTTCCTACATAAACCAAGGAGCAGCAATGAAAGTAGGAAATGAAACTATACACCAATTCTCGATAAATAATGGTGTATGGCAAGGTTGTGTTTTAGCCGCCTCCTTAAAAGAAAAATTCTAAAGAAATGTTTGAAAGCGCATTAACTGATGCAGGAAGATATGTTGATAAGAACCTTCGCTGTGCATAATAGCCGATATTCAGGAAACACTACTACGACTTATAGACAGAATAACGAAGGAAAACAGTCATGGAACGAACGATGAAGTAATAAATCGAATAGGAAGAGAAAGAGATCTGCTACAAATGGTGAAAAGAAGAAAAGCTGTGTACTTATGACATTTTCGGGAATTATAAATCAATTCCTAAAGCTGTACGGCTTTATTCTATGATATTCATTAGAATATAGAGAAAATGTTAAACCTAGTACCATACAAACTTCTTTAAAAACATATAAATAAATAGTTTTCAATAGATTTTCAACAGCTTCACATTGCAGTGGATTTTTTAAAAGTTTGAACAGCTTTGGATGAAAATTAATTGCTTCTTGGATTGCTATTTTTGTGGCACTTCATTTTAATGTTGCATTACCTGTGAAAATATATTAGAGCCGTACAAAACCGTTTGGTCTAAAGTGCTGCGTATGGATGGTCATTTCCATGGGCCGCTGTGGTCAGTTGGACTGAGAAAAAGTGACAGCACTTGGAAAACAGTTATTCGATCATATAGTAAAATCGTTCCATATATAACTTGGCCTGACTCAGATGACCCCCTTTTTTAAGGTCCGCCTCCTGGACTATAATATGTTGTAAATAAACTTACGTTTTAATAAATTATTATACATTGGTTTCTTCTGGTGGTTTATTCATGAAAAAATACTTATCACATCATCGCTATTCGGTCGAAATTGGGTTTGTTCGAACCACACAACCCAAAATAATCGTGGTAATGTAAGACCGAAATTTGAACTATGTAACATGAACTAACAGGGTTTTCATATGACTCAGAAAGATAACCCGATCAAAAACCCTCCCGTGAACCACATACGCGAAACCTTGTCGCACCTGTCGCGCATTTCCTCCGTGACGCTCTTCATGCAGTCCATTAGGTTATTCGTGATCCTGATCGTCATGTTCTGGGAGGGCTGCCTCAGCTCCGTCGGGATTATCTGGCAGCCTGTCTGGTCGGCCGCTTGGACGATCAGAATTATCACTCCGATGGTGAAAGTCGCTGCCTTTCCGATCTTCGAGACGACGACTCCAGAGACGAAACCGAGGCATATCGGAAGCACGGCTTCTGATGTCATCTTACTGAGGAGGCATGACTGGGAATTTTGAAGTTACGCTCACGTCATGTCTGACGGGCGATGGTGACAGGTTGATCGGCAAAACAAATTGGCAATAAGTAACGTTACATGCGGGTAGCACTTCCATACGATTTGATAGAGTACATGCAAGTGTATGCTGAATCCTCCCTACGTTAGGTACTCACTTGTCTCATCTCATCCTCCTGAGAAAAATAGTCACCAAGTTCTGTTCTATTTTTACCTAATTTATTCCCATTTACCAACACGCATGGCCAGCGTAGTGAGTTATAACCAATAATATGCCCACCATGGAACAGCTTGAAGAGTACAAGCCCCCAGTCCCCAGCAGTACCAAAGTATCTGGTGTTGGTTCAGCAACGTACAGAGGGTGCGAAGAATCACTAAGATATACCAAGGTATCACGAAAAATAGCCCACGCGAAGTTTAGGGAAAATAATTTTTCCTCATCCGCTGTCGATACTGTAGATCAGAGAAAGCTGAATAACAAAAAATATACACAGACTAAAGGTTGTTAAAGGCAGCGTACAAACGCTGCCATCTGATGGAAGAATTCACGAACTAGTTGAAGAACTAACTCCAGATATAGGGACTTTATGGGATTACACGAAAAGGAGGAGGTTTAAAAAACTTAGTCAGGCCACGTGCTCTATTATTCTGCAGATGGAAATTCCTTGGTTGATGGTATATGTATCATCATAAACAAAAGAACATAAGGACTACCAAATTCTAATCATAGTGTTTGTCGATTTCAAAAAGACCTTCATCACTATAAATACTGTGAAAATAATGCTGCATTGTAAACTTTAGATAAGGGCAAAAATGCATATGTCATAACAACGAAATATGATAATAGGCATTTTGTTTCTAAAATACAAGTGCATTCAATCAAATTTTTTTTCTTTTACTAAGGCGTTGTTACTTCTTAAAGAAATACTGAAATATGTGCTAAATTTGGTGTGTTGAAATTTAAACGATTTTCGTGTTATCACATTGATAAATAATTTGGAGGAGGTAATCTGGGTGCATCTTAATGTTAATTTGTTGTTATCAATAATAAATTATCTGACTGAGTTTTTTTCCTACAAATTTTAATGTATAGGAAAAATTTTAATGAAACAGCCTACTTGATGTAGGTACATGCAATCGTGTGAGTAAGTACAGTGAAACCCAAAAAATTTGACAGAACGTACATTTGGTAGTAAAGTTAGCAAACGATTACTAACCTTAAATTATCATTGAAACATTTTTGTTCGCAATTCAAAGAGAATGGAGTGAATGAAAAATTTGTTTGAACTCATTTAAATGTATGAGGTCAACATGACGATTACACACAATCTTCTACTTGATAAATAAATAGTGTATGAGATGCCTAAATGTACATAAAAGAAAGTTTCTGGAATTTTTTGAGAGAGAGAGAGAGAAAACAAACAGTGTCAAACTGCTCAAGCTTGTAATTTTTTTTTGAAGCTAAATTATTAGTAACTTTTCACTTTTCACTCTGTAAATTTAATTTCACTATGTTTTAACTTCAACGGGTAATTTATGACTATTACCGCAAATTGATACTTTAATTTCAAATACCGGTACTGTAAATGAATTATGAATGGTTCGCATGTGATTTACCTGCCTATAGTTTTTACCATATAATTAGGTGTATTATAATTATCGAGTTCATTTCGTGGAAATACATTAGGACGTCTATTATTAACTAGTATTTCACTAAACACATATTTGGGTTAATTAAAATATGCACATATTAAGTTGTAATACAAATAAAGCCATGTTTTCTGCGAAATTCTGCATGGTTCGCTTTTGCAATTCTAATTCGCAAATTTACAGTTAAAACTATTTATAATAAAGCGTTTAATTAAATTTCGATCTACTTCAGTTGATTCCTACAGGATAGGACTTATTTTTAACTTCTCCAGAATTTACTCCCTACCCTATTTAACTTTGAAATGAAGAACACATTTGTCATCCGAAGGATGACAGGATATTTTTGTCTTAAAGGCACAACACCGAGTACACACAATGGTTATTGAGGAAAGACACTTAAACAGTTGTTAAAATACCTTGTATTGTAATACACAGTAAGATTTACGTTGAGTGTTAGATAAATTTGTAAGGGTTAAAAAAATCTCGTCAAGTGCCTATTGATTTTAAATCAATTTTGCAATCATGTGATGAAACTTTTTGATTAAATAGAATTTACGTCAATGCAACATATCCTTATCAATTGGTACCGACGTTGCAGATATCTAATCCGTAGTATAACTAAAATACGCAGGTATGAAAACGGTATTTTACAAATTTGAACATGTCAGTGACGTTAGGTTTTTCTGTGCAATCATCGATCTGCTTAATTTATGATAATTAGTGACCTCTTACAAAAAATAGTTTAGTAAGGACGTTATCAATGTAATTCGAGATATAAATTTTTAAAAATTTTCCATGTCATCTACTTCTAGATTACTGACGCAAATAGTGTAACGTTTAACAGATAAGTTGCTTAAGGGTTTGTTGACATCACGCTTAGATAAATGAGTGCATAACTAATTGTTTTTGCAACTTTTCTTCGCCAAATTAACAGGTGTTTATTGCGATGAAAAATACTATCGGCAAATGTTATACTCCAAGACGTACTTTACTATGTTTTGCGAAGAAAATCCAAAAATTCATACTAGCGATTTCTTAAAAAAATAGTTTGTGTGCATTATTGCCAGGGGTGCGCCCGTTTGACGAAAATATTGACACATTTCCTATTAGAAGCGTTATTTTATTCTCCTTTGATCACCGTATTTCTGTTTATAGTAGTTCTGATAAGTAACATTTTCGATACGAAACTTTCAGTTGTGAATTTCTTAAAGTATAGCACACGGATTCATTGAATCAATTTTTAATTCTTCTCGTTTTTGTTCATGTTAAATAAATCCGTAGCAACATGCTTCGCATTTTCCATTAAAACAATTGTACTTCGTCAAACTCATCAAAAAATTTCGATACGAAAAGTTATTCGATTTTAATAAAGGAAAAAAGAACGTGTTCATCAATACCAAATGTACTACATAAACTTCATTTGTATTCAGAGGAATTTTTACTGTAAATTTTTTATTAGCTGCGTGGTATTCACCCTTCCAATGTTATGGAATGAAAATTTATGAGAGATATTACGTTTAGAAGTAATGAAACATTTTGGTGAAATTTTGGTTAAAATAATAATCACATTTTCGGATTCCATGCTAGTCGAAGATTTTGTTTACTTATACCACAAAAACATTACTTATGTCGAGTGTTAATGTCCATAAATTACACCTCACGACGAAAACGTTGAATTATGCGCATTAATTACTATTAATTCATTCTACACATTATTGTAATATGAGTAATATGAGTACCGTCAATTTCGTAGTACACACCATAGAAAAATAATAGGTTATGAATTATTAACACTAATATGATGAACGGCATATTTCCTTAATGAATAAAATCAGCGAGTTGGAGTAAAATACAACTTGTAATGGATTAACAATGGATTCGAATTGAATTTGAAGTAAAAATGGACAAACCGGAATTATTATGTTATTACGGCTCTGGGTTCATTATAAAATTTTGGAAATTCTTACAACCACCTAAATGGTTTTATAATGAAATATTTCAACGTTACTTACGTTTAACAAGTATTCGAAGACATGTTTTACGAGCAGTGTGAGAGTTGTGTTAATTCATATGACGTAAGTTTATTTCCCTCTTTGTTTTTGAACTTGTTTCAATCATTCATTCATTCCTGTATTTTGTACTTTGTAATGGGAAAGTCAGCTTATAAATTCCAAAAGTTTACAGGTAGGGAAAACCACAGACTAAGTGACAATGGTGTTTATTATAAATAAAAGGATGATTTTGCAATTCCCTCCTAAACATTTTTACGGTTTTTTAATAACAGCGTGGTCGATTGCGACCGAGTTGTATTATGCAACATCATATTGTCTCTCCTGTGGCTTTAGACTATTAATATCTGAACGAATTGGACAATTATAAGGTTCCCAGAAAGTGATACGACTAGGAAGATACACAAGTTAGCTACGCGGTTTTCCCGAAGAAAGACAAATACGAATAATACTGTATTAGGTAAAGGTGTAATTAACCTTGAATCAAGTAAGTAGGGTGTGTAAATTTGTTTAAATACTAAGAAAATTTGAGGAATTATACAGCATAAAATAAAATTAACAATTATAAGTTATTCTATGCTTTTGTAAATTTTTTAAGCCACCGACTTTCAATCAGTATTAATATTGTGTATTTTCAAGAAATTGGATATGCGTGGAATTTGCGTGTCGTAAAATTCCCTTTAGAAAAGTACCATATACTACTAAATTTAGTTCTGCTAATTTAGATTCGATTTCAATACGTTAATAATTCACACTAAGAAGACATAGAAATATAAAGTAGGAGAAAAACGTTTTCAAGTTATTTCAAACAAAGTGTTTCGAACACACAGTTGTAGAAATTTAAAAAAAATTAAATTGTAACGGTTAAATTTGATTACTATTTTATACTGACTACTACTATTTTAGTAGGAAAGTGAATAAAAGACTCAAGCCATTAACATTTTATACTAAATTCAAAATAGCGCAAATCAGATTTTGGCAACCGGTTTCGGCCTTAAGCATCATTAGATCAATCACATCCAAGTACTCTTTAATAGCCGAATTTAAAATTTGATTTGCAAGTTTAAACACCTGCACATTCTAACACATAATCTAAAAGATTCTAACGTTAATCATAGAGCTAACGCAATCCATTGTTTCATGAAGGCTTGTTGAAGGTGTATTCTTTAGTATTCAAGACTGTCTAATTTACGTTACTATTCAAATTAATTCCTATTTTTGAAAGTAAAATAAAAGACAGCAGTTATTTCTTTCTATCTTTAAACTATTTCATTTCGATTTCTGTGATTGCCAATAATGCATTTTGTGTCATTTTTTCACATGTATTTTTATCTCTACGCGTGCATGTTAGTTTAAACATGTTGCCTCGAAGAAACATCTCTATTTTATATCGGCCTGTGTAAATACATTAATATGCTCACACTATTTTGAATTGGAAAAATTTGAATTTGAAATTTGAATTAACACATTTCATTTAAAATGGATTCCCATATTGTAAGGACGTAATAATGGACTTTTAAAATGAATGAAGGAGACAGCCGTATACTTATTGTCCGTTCCTTCCTCTCATGACGTCTAAGGGAGAGAAGAAAATAAAAAATTTCGGTGGCATGAGGCTTTTGTTTCACCTTTCCTCTTAACACGAGTAGCTTAGTTTGAAGATTATAGGATTTTCATCAATTACTTTCTTATTCCTTAGTCTTTCTTTAAGACACTGATTTGTTTAATTAAAACATAGTACTCTAATGAAGCTATTAAGGGCAATTGCTTCTCATAATAACTCCATTAGAAATGCTAAATAGAAAAATGTCGAATTCTTTAAACTAATTCCTTTGGCAATTAAAACACAATTAGTTTTTTAAATATGTTAATCAATTCGTAATAGCAATATATAAAATACGATTTTTTTTTTCAAATGTTTTTATTTGCTCCCTTCATGTTTTATCCTTAGATTCTATTAGAGATAAAAATTTTAGATCCCACGATAAGCACAGCTGTAAAAAACAAGCGTGACATTTACAAACCAAAGTAACATTTCCTAACTTATTTTTAAATTTATATTTGGAATAATATCACCAACTCAAATAACTGGAACGTGAATTTAAAACAAACTTCGATTTATGCAGAATAACTGTAAATTCAAAGTCAATATTTAAATAATGTTTGTTTCAATTAATTTTTTGAAGCAGTTGTTTATATGCCAGGTTAATTATACACTATACTTTTTATTTAGAGGTCGGAATGTCGGTATGTTCAGTTCTCAATAGTGGTGAACTATAAAAATTTTAATATATGTATATTGATGTTATAATTTAAATTGAAGCTAACACGGCATGGATACTTGTCAAGGTCCAAAATTACGAAATTATGATCGGTTGTATTCGGATGAAAAATTTTAATTCGACTGTAGTTAATTCGCCAAAACGGAAATTTTGAGGTGCTTTTATGCTTACTTTACCAAAATCTGCCTATAAGGAAACCGATTCACCTTTTCACTTTAATCATTTAATCATATCGCTCTCAATTATTTTTCACTCTTATCACTTTTGAGGATAACTTAACATACCTTACGTAAAACACGCGATTTGATGGATTTCATCAGATGTAATTTTCTTATTTTATATTTTGACTAAATTCAGATAGAATTTGAACCGTAAATTACTTTTCAGTGGTTAACCAAAGTGTCAATTTTAACTATTCCTTTCCCTAAACGATCTAACTGCTTTAAGGAGTACATAACATAACTCAATTAATAATAAACGCGATTTATTGGCTTAAAACAATACAGGTTTAATAGTTATGTACAAACACAGTACGATGAATATATTTTCGATAGGGGAGAAAGAGAGTTTCAAATACGCTTTCAAAAATGGGAATTCATTTGAGTTTCAATTGTAGTAAATAACATTTTGTGGCCTATACTTCTTAAATGCATAAATAATGAGGGAAGAACCTCATACAGATCTTATGAAAACAAATATGGCAGATAAATGACATTTTCCCTATGGAATAATAGGGCCACGGAATGTTTTCGTATTGTAAATCATTCTCGTCCTTTCGCATCTTATCTGAGAATTAATGCCACGTTACTTTTAAAAACAATAAAAATAAAAATGTGAAATTCGTAAGCCAAGAATAGTAAAATTATTTTTCTACATTAATAGTGTCAATTTTTGTATTAGCAACTATTTAAAAGCCCTAAATTTCTCTTACTGAGGGGTAGGAAAGGAAATTAATTTTGTTTAGAAGTACTTGGATATTTAGGGGTTTTAAACAGCGCACGGCTAAAATTTAGCCACTCCAAAATGATTCAGAAAAAGTTGCAACTCTGAATTGCCTTTTGCGAGAAAATAGAGAAAAATGTTGGTTTTTTTTGTTATTTTGGTAAAATCGACAAACATTAATCCTAGTAACTTTGGTTTACTTTGTCGGTATACTTGCTGGACACTTCGTGCATATGTGATGATCAAGGTAAATTTATTAAAAGATTTCCAGAATTATTACAAAACTAGTAATTTTTCACGGCTGCGGTCGATTTGAATTAAACTAATTCTGTTTATTCGCGGAGGTAGCCTTATTGCAAGTGTAATCCCTTATCACAATTGCAAATATGGACAAACACAAACCATATCCGACCACGTTCGGTAATGATAATTAAATAAAAAAAAACCCAACGCACCATAAATAAAACATCACCCGCTAATTATAAGTCTGAAACGCGAAACTGGAAATTGAAAAGATAACAAAAAATAATTCATAAGAGGGAGTGGGGGAGTTAATTGCAAAGTAAACGGTGTGATTTGAGAAAATCTGGTGGGGGATCAGATCACTATCGATACGATCAATTGAAAAAAATTACTCGGCGGGTTTTGTGAAATTTTAAAAGCGTAACGTCGAGATGATTTATGTTTATTTTGTGATTGAACAGTGGGTGTTACAGGTGCTGAAAGTCGACACTGACCTTCCTGCGTCTTGAACCGCGTAAGTATTTATCGTTTAGCGTTCAATATATTTACATAAACGAAAGTAGCTGCGTATAAATATTCTACCTGTATTGTGCAAACGGTAAGAATTCCATTATCGGCGAGATATTCCGAATTCGAGATCCTCGATCTGGATTTGTCGATTCCAGTGAAGTACGAGATCCGAAGGACCACATACCCATACATTTTTCGGGTTTCTTATTTACAAAGAGCGCTAAATACGCGTTTCAAGCATCCTCATTCAAGATTAATAATTCTGGAAAATTTACACGTTTAAGAAATTCATGGATTCCCCCGCCAATAACACCTATGACAAGCCTTAGTTATGACTGAATTTTTCGCGAGTAAATTATAACTGCCACTTATTTAAACAATTTCATTAATTAGAAACGACTGATTTAAAATGAAACCGTTTTGTTTTTATCTCACAAATAAACAACACACCTTATAATTTTAGGCAGCAAACTTTTAAACATAAATATATACATTTCGTATAACTGATGGGATATGATATAGGTTTTTCACACAAATGGTGGATTTCCATTTGCTGATTAAGTAGATGCAAGAAAATCTTTTGTCTCCTTGGAAAATCTAAGATTCTCGGGATTTTTCCTCTTGCGAAAGAAACGTGCAATAGTATAAATTATCAGAATGTAAACATCAATGCGTAAATATGTTCCATTAATTTTTTACTCCGACAGACTTCAATAGGCGCCCGAGACAATATTTGTCTTCAATCGAACCTCTTCACATTGTTACCAAGAAAATATTTTTCCTATAAATATTCTCGAAATACATGAACGAATCTGCATTCTTTTAAGTATTCATGGTTTAGAATTTCCTGCTACCGAATGAATAATTCATATTTGCAAATTCAATCGTGATATAAATCGTGGTCGATCGTTAAGTATTTAATTTGCTATAAATATGAATTTTTCCCTTTTCAATGCGCCGCCTGGCGTTTCAACTAACGACGATAGAAAACCTTGTTTTTACAATTAATAAATATTTAATTCCACGTATGTACCTTCTTTTTCTTCTTCGCTGTTGTACCTCGAGATCTTCAATCGATAAAAGCTGATAAGCGGGTAACATTGAACCAGTTGATAGTGGTAGGTGGTTATTAAAATAATAATAACAAGTGTAGGTAAACTACTTGAACTGATAAACGATAATATTTGCAGCGTTGTGTAAAAATACATTCAGTTTTATTTGGAGGTGTCGGTTCGGGTGTATTCTATAAAATATCTCCACGGGCTGGAATTTTAATAATACACACATGCAAGATAGATGGTCCAATTTATATGAGTTACAGTTAGTTGCACTACGAGTAACTTTCGACATCGACATACAGTCCCATTTGTGGTATGTAAATTTAAGAATTATAGTACAACAGGATATTATTTCTAAGCATGCTTCCTTTAAGTTTTACCGTATTTATGAATTCAATTAACTCCAGACTTTTAACACAACTGTTCGATAACTTAGTTTAATTGTAATAATTCCTTTTGTGGTAGGTTCACTGCTTTAATAGTTAGGATTAAATACAACTGAAACAATGTTTGTGGTGTAGAATTGCGACTGGTTAGGAATGCTTTAACTGAAACAAATGCAATACTTTGAAAATAAACAATGTGTCAAGAAAGTCTACCGAAAAAACAGAATCCCAAAATGTCAGAGGTGATTCATATGAAAATGTCTTTAAGGAAGATAACAGCTGTTGAAAATCGCATCGTTATTCCAATTTTATAACGTTATCTGCTTGTGGAATTTTGCATTCGATTCTAAATTAACCTCCTGATAAACTAGAGACTTGAAACTTTAAACATGACACAGAACTGGGTAACTATGCAATATCAACTCCTCAGTTAGAAGAGGATCTAGAGAGAAGAGAGGAAATGAGTCCAGTATACCACTCTAATAATATTTTATGATTTCAGAATTTCATCAAGACGCCTCGATTTTCATAAAATTTTGAAATTGAGCTGCACTTACCCTTTTCTTCAAATTCCACCATATGCCGTTATGTAGTAATTATTCTTAAGGAGGAAAACTACCCCTTATAAAATATAAAATAAATAAAATAAAATTATAAATTGCAGCATTCAATAAGTTGAAAAACATTTATAGGGTTCGAATGAAGTTTTTTGATGCTTTAGGACACTAATTATGACTTGTCAACCCTTATTTGATTTATTATTATATTATTAAAAATTCCAAAAATGCTTTTCCCACTGTAACCATATTATTTTCAAAATCAAGCATTCCAAACCGTTCAAACTTCTGGATCCATTACTAATGCTTAAATAAAGTGAATTGTAAATGGATTATGTTTAATTTCAATTAGGGGAGTAATGCCAAAGGCATTAAGGCACCAAGAGTTTAAAAAAGGTACTTTGCATTTTCTCTGCCAAACTGACCGTTATCCTGTTATTCAGTTTTAAAATTTAGAATTTTTCTTTCGATAAATAAGTCCCACCTTCAATAAGTCACAACTTGGTTTGTATTAGACCTACATAAAAACAATCTCTTTGTTTTTTATAAGTTATATTTTTGTTTCTTATAGTTTTTTTAAATAAAATATAAAGTTTTTGAGTTATTCGTCATAAACCGATTAACAACACGATCTTCTTAAAGAAAAACTGAAATTTTCAATCAGGAATAACTCAATATTGATTTTCAGCGAAAATTCTATAGAATATTTTTTGCTTAGAACGTGTTCCTCTAGGATTTCTGAGACTATATTCAATATAAAAATTCCAACCCACCGAATTGGGATGCTATCTACCCTTAGGGTAAAGTCCACATCGAAATGGGGTAGATTTTTCTGTTTAAGGTATTCCGCTAAAATTTTAAGCAAATAGATGCGTATTGATGGGATTTTGAGCTAAATACGGTCCTACACTGAACTATACATCCTATTAAAAACCTGTTATAATGATGTATAGGGTAATACAGTCACAATCTCATCAAGAAATTTAAAATCGATGGCAGACTTTCAGATAAAAAAGACCATAAAGTTGAAAACAATTTAAATATATTTTTTTAATATGCATCATTTATAAAACTCTCTAAAAGGTGTAAAATAATTTTTGCTAACCTAGTACAAATTTATAACCCCATACAAGTTCCCAATCCCATATAGTTCGCCCTGAAAAATTATAATCGTGAATTTCAGATAGCTTTGAAGGTACTTGTAAGATAAGAAAACGTCGGGTACTTGCTACAGATAGTGCAGTAATGAACTATTCATGAATCAGTTCATAAACATACACTCCATATCATCTATTGCATGTGCCACACGTTTTTCTTTTTAAATCTCACAAGTACTTTCACAGCTATCCAAAATTCACGATTATAATTTTTCATCATAATAAAATTTTTAAGTATATAATTTTATCAGGGCCTGTATTATTAGAGGTTACTGCTACTTCTCTAAATGTGCTGTAATTACCTGCAATAACAAGCACAATTTCAATTTTGGGGGATGTTGGTCAAATTTCCATACAATCCCTTCTAATATTTGCAGTTTTTATTTCTCGGGAAAATTTCTAAGAGATAACCTTCGTTTCCTATAACGATGCGATTAAAGAAACTTCTTGATTTTTGATAAAATTTAATCCACAGGTTTAACGATGATGATTCAATGAATATTTCCAACTCAAATTGAGTATATCACCAGAAATGTATGAGTTAATATTTTTCGACATTTTCCACGTTTCCGTCGGGAAATCCACCCGCTTGTAAACAAGCATGTTTGCATGTAGCTTAAAACTTTTACCAAAATTATAATGTAAATTACCTGCTTAGTAAGTTATTCATATACATATCTTATAAAACACATTTTTGTCAATATTAGTTAATATTTAAATTGAGATAAAAGTGATACATATCCAAGTACGTGTAGTACTATTAATGATGACTTCATCAATGAGAAATTCAAATTAGTCATTAATATTTTAACTGAATAATACAATAATGGATTAATATCAACTTGAGCATGTTTTTTAGGGGGCGATTTTTCGGTCAGAAGCAGTGCTGTCAACTATAAGTTTTCTAATTTCCCAACACCGTCAATTGAGGATTTTCCGTAGATTTTAGAAAGCAATATATATTAATTAGAAGGGATACGTCGTTTTTAATCGGTTTTTTAAGGAAAAACAGAAATAAAGTTCAATAAAATTATTTGTGGTAATAAAAATAAAAATGTCAGTGTTTCCTAAAACTAGTAGAAAACAAAAGAATACCAGCTTCTACCATCCTTTTACAACTAAAGAAGTTGCAGAGTTCCTACGGAGTTTCTGAAAATTTTAAAGAGTTGCAAAAGAAGTTGCAATTAGTTTAAGGAAATTGCGAAATTTATGACACTTTTAAAGAAGGTTATTAGACTAAGAAAAATTACAAATATTTTAGCAATAGCCATGATAATAACCTACAAAATAAGCGATAGTTTAGCAAGTTCTCACGTAATCTACACCTACACTCCAGCATCTTATCGTTTTTCAATAGTAACCGTATTACGTCTGCGGTTAGACGTAATACATTCTGGTAAAGACAATCAGTTGCAATCTGGACAGGTGGAACTGAATTATCTTTGGAGAGGATTAATGGAAGAATTTGCATCACCGCCTGTTCCGGACACTCTTTCCATTACAAACGATAAAGTTTACTTCTGAAGTCTGTGACGCTAACAAATTAGATTAAATCCGTGGGCCGCTCTGCCTCTTCTTTTCCTAGGAGCAGAAGAATAGAGATGGCAGTTGACGTCGGAGCTTAAAGCGAAATAAAACTAGTTCCAAGGCGTAAAAGGAGTGGTCTTTAAAATACGAAATAATGCGGATGTAAATGAAAGGAAAGAATGGAAGATAATTTGGTGACATCATCTCAACGGCTTAAAATTGAAAGTTCCGCTCATGTGACAATGACATAGAAACATTGATATTTAGTTGAGAAGGCAAGAAGGTAGATGCCAGGTGTACTTATATTTTTAATTCTTTTTGACTGTGTGCGGCACTCATTTCATTTTGTTTTTGGATGGCTGCAGTTACAGCAAAATCAACCCTGACCAACCATTTATACTGATGTCATTGTATGACAGAGTCTCACTAATCATTAAGCCCATTGGTAGTAGGTTGTCGATCATCGTGGCTGTCGATCATCGTCATTCTTTTATGGTTCTTATCCAAACATCCTCAAGGACCTTTGTATAATACATTAGCTTCCACTTTTATTACCTAAGGTACAAATATCGTATATATCGTTTGACAAAACTTTTCCCAGTATGATACCCAGTCAAAAGTGAAGTTAGGAACTATAGATGACCGACCTTACCACCGAGTATGGAAGTGATGGAAATGTTTCGAAAAGAACCTCTGGAAGGGATGAAACTGTCATATGTCAAAATAGGTCAATCCTAAGAGGATGTAAACTGCGTTTCTGCATCGTTCCTCTGTCCACTTGGCTTTCATCTAGTAGGTTTTATTGAAGAGTGTCTTAACTCAACGATACAACATTTATGCTTATATTATTACTTATTATGCTGATGCGGTTATCCACATGTCGTTATTCAGCGATGGGGAAGTGGAATTTTTTGTTTAATGCTAATGAAAATAATAACTAGTTTACAACAAATGACGGCCCAAAAATCCTCTCCATTTTTTTTTTCAATTTGACCCTATTATTAGAAAGATTAAAATTGTGCATGATTCTGTTATAAAAATATCACGGAAAAATTATTTTAAAGTGTACACACGATATCAATAAGTTGAACGAATTTGCGTCTTTTTCCATTAATCTTAGCAAACTCCTCCTCCACTTCACACTCGCCTTAGCTCACTAATAACCATTGACAATACCATCGATAAACATGATTGAAACATACTAAAAATAAATAATCTTCCAGGTACATACATAACTTGTGCGAAAATTATACATTAATACTCAATAACGAACGTATTCAAGAGTCGCTCGATCTGTATCGTTTTCGGATTAGATATGCAAGTTTTGATACGAGGTTCTTATCTCGCTCCTTTTGTTTCAGATGTTATATAAAATCAGAAAAATCATCGACACCGTTGAGTAGGCGTTCACTGGAGCTGCTAGGAAGGTTCAGTTTTTCAGTGAAGGAGACCATCTGCTATCGAACATGTTTCACAAGATGGATTTTGGGATCTTCGCGTTAGCTTGCGCTGCTGCGGTCCTCGCCACTGCCACAGCTTATCCAGGTAAGGAGTTTACTAAACAAGGCGAAACGATTGGAACTTGATGTACATGAACCTTGTTTGGAATTTGTACTTTTATTGGTGAAGATTTATACTATAACTGAAAGTATTTAAGTTCATGTGATTGGTACAGAATTTTTGCTTGTATCATAATTCAATTAATTTGATTAGTGAACTGTAATTAAATAAATTTATAAAATGAACCCATTTTATAGTGTCGTCTGGTTAACTGAAACATATTGCCCGTAGAAGTTTATTACTTTTTTAAGAAAGAAATTTAATTTTCAAATTCACGTAGAAGCGATTTAAATTACTAAGTCACAATTGACTACTAACTAACAGAACGTCTGAGAATTTTACATTTTATTCAATATAATTTAGGTGCCTTTCGTCCATCGATGAATCTAACAACTAAATGTTACAGTTTCAAAACAAATTTGTCATTACCAATCGGTTGTAAATCATTGTTACATGTATTTTTACTACCTTTTATCTCTCATTCAAAAACAATGTATCACATTAGCTTTCACTTTTAAGCCATACATGTCTTCTTTTATCACAATTCTAAAAATAAGACACTTCTTCCAACATCATCGAAAATGCTTGAGATGCTGTATCGTTTGACTGATAATTCGAAAAGCGATGTTCAACCGATCGAGTTACTCGATAAGTTTTACGAGAGTAATCGCGCGTTTTAAGATTTGGATATCATCAAATGTAGTAAAATCAATATTCATGGTAAGCAGTTCAAGATGATTTTAAGCATTTTCAGCTAATTTATTTAGAAGTAGGTATGTACTTGACGACTGAAAGCGAAGACGATTCATGAGGTTGTTTACGTTGTTTATGCTAATGATCGATAAGAATATTGCAAAATACCAACGATAATCATCAGTAGACCTGTTTTCGACTGAGACCTAGTTTGTCCTAATTTCGAATTTTATAGAGCAGTGAATCATTTGTTTTTGTAAAAATTTACAGAAACAGAAATAAATATTGTAATTATTTTCTTTGTGTAAACATTTACTCTGTCTGTTTTATTTCGTCAACTTTACTGCAACAATAAAGATATTTATCTACGGGTTTTCTAGACAGAACTTGGTTATTTTAAGCAAATCGTTAGACAAGTGCATGTCGATATGTATGTGTAATAAATATGATATGTGGAACGAATTTGCTTACAAAGTCTCCTAACTTCGATTCATGTAAATAAATTCACCCAAAAATCGACGCAATATACTCCGACCCCATTGCCGCCGGTTCTTCTATTTCGTCGATTTATCATAACAGCATTTAAATATTTCGCAAAATCCTCTAAAAAAGTTTGTTTTACTTTTTGGAACTCCGTCAAAAGTTTTATTAATTAAATTGTACTACGGATTTCAATTTAGCTCGTACATTTTCAGGGTCGCAATCCAACCCCCTGAATGTCTACCAGTATACCCTTTTGAATGAAAGCCGAGAAATAGAAATGGAGCCTCAGCGTAATCCAGTTATACATAAAAATCACAGGAGATTCATCCCCTTCGCGAAACCGCTCAAAGAGTAAGTACTCACGCATATCTTTAGTTACAACCGGAATTAAATCGATTTTGTGACAGACTTAGAAACATTTTACATAACAAAATTTATAATTTGGAAAGTAAAGAAAAGGTTCACGCAGTGAAGCTCATTTGTGGATATGAATATTTATAACCAAGAATGATCCCATCGAAAATTTTTTATGGGGCAACTCCTTTTTCTTGCAGGTTGTCAAAAAGACTTGTCTTGTACTGTTATATTGACACTAATTACATCAAATGTTGAATGCAAAATGTTCCCAAAATCACTTAAAACTGAATAGTTATAAAAAAAAAAAATACTTCTGAAAACAGATAAGTCAATAACATATTTATTGTTAGTTCAAACATATTCGATTTTTAAACTAAAAAGTTATTTGAAATATACAAAAATATTTCACCTCGGATTCATTCGAAGTTGTATTGCTTGTAGTTAAACTTTGAAGAATTGCCATGTCATTGTTATTATTAAAGGGTGAAAGAATGCAGTTTGCATTTTTTTGAATTAATTGCGTGTTGTTCTAGATTTTGAAAACATTTTTGAATTTTTTCTTCGTTTTCTTCAAAAATTTTAGGTAAAAGGCTGAGCAATGAAGAACATAGGTCGATTGGAAATTGAATCGACATATTACATAATACAAGTATGTATACTTAGTGATCACCCCAATTGATGACTAAATGATGATGATTTATTCATGAATTTAATGGGGACGAAACTGATATAAATATTTTACGCAAGTTGAAATAAGCTCCTGTTACTTTGGTGGAGTGTGCCCTTTCAATTTTAAAATATATGATTGTAGACTGAATTGTTTCTTCTTGATAAATTCGATAACACCTAATTATAAATGCTTCTTTTACCGAAAAATATTAAAATGCTTATTAATTATTGTAACTGAGCATGTGTTATTAATTATCGATATATTTTCTCACACCCTGTTTTTGAAAATTTTAATACAAGTGCATCATTGTGTAAATGTTTATCAATATTGGAGATAAATAATAAAAGTAGGTAAATATTATGTACAAAAATATTTTGAAATATTTAAAGATACATTTTTGTGTATCTTTGTAAAGCTACATTGCTTTAAAATTTTATTATAAAAGTGTTTTAAAACTTAATAAAACGGTAGCCCTAGGCAGTTTATCCACGAAAGATAGAAAAGACACAAAATTAATCAAAAACGTTTGCCTAAAATCCGGGCTTTCACATCTGACTCTTAAAAGTTGAAATTATAAAATCGCGTTAAGTTCATAATTTCTAAACCATACTTTTAAGTTTATTAAAATTTAATTTTTATGTTTAACGTACGTATATTTATATTTTTTGATAGTAAGGGGTCTTTAGTCTGTAATCTTTGTCGAAAATCAGGAGCAAGACCAAGACCATTAGTTAAACAGTCCTTTTTATAAATTTCAAAATCCAATTTGCTTGTAAAATGGCACTCTTGTTCGAATTTGATATACTTTGAATTTGTTCCGCACCCTCAGAATGAGCTCCTTCGCCATTTATTAGATCCGCCTTCGTAAAAGTGATTGTAGATTTTCTTCAACCAGTTAGAAAACGTATTTTGAGGTCAAATTGAGTCAAGTTTATGAAAACGTTTCAAAATCGCCTTAAAACACTGAAGATGTGCTAAGGTTTTGCCTATGTTCACCAAATAGTTGTTTTGATTGACGTAAAAAAATAGTGACCAATTTTTAATAAAAGTTTCTTTATAAGAATGTGCCTCCATTACTTCATTAAAGTTATTATACAGCATGTGTGTATAACGCTTTCCACAAAATTGACAACTGCGCATGAGCATTTTCTATTTTCTCCACCTACTGCTAATTCTCCAGACAGGCTTAATCCGTTACTGATTTTAGCAAAAAATAAGGGTTTAAAGGGTCCTTACACATATACACCAAATATCATCAAAATTAAATGTGTGGTTTAGGAATTATGAACAAAAAACAAATTTCAGCTTCGAAGGATTACGGACTAAAATTCAAAGACAATCCTAAAAGATTTGATACGAAACACTAGGGTTTATTTTGATACACCCTGTATAAAATTCAAGACACACAAACATAAGGGTTGTACAAAACTACCCTCAAGTGTCTGAATGATAACTGGAAAACTTTGAAACTATATTAAAAGAACTTTTTCCTTCTAGTCCAAAACCTGACGTGGATAACTGCAGCAGTTCCGAGGACGATTTCCCGACGTTCATACTGACGGACGAGCAGGTCAAGAATGGCGGAATCGTCCTTTGCATCGTGATAGGAATTTACTCCTTCACCCTTCTCGCTTGTGTGTGCGACGGGTATTTCATACCGTGCGTGGAAACAATATGTGAAATATTGAATCTTACCCCGGTAAGTGCTTATCGCTTCCCGGTTTTGCGCTTTTACAAGATGCCTCGGATTAAGTGGGGATTAAGTTTCATCTTTGCTACACGTCGGCGGAGGATTAAATTGCGCATTAACTGTAGATCGATTAAGGCGTCAGCGATACTTATGAGGTGTGCGTTTTGATAATTTCGGTTTTATTGATAGTAAAATCAGAACTTATCGAAGCTTAATAACACCACCTGTGAGTTAAAGCGGGATTAATAATACAAATTAGAGCTATAAATAAAAAAAGTGGAATTGTTTCAAAATGATTTAACTAATCACTGTATTTGTTCTATTTAGGATGTGGCTGCTGCGACTTTTATGTCTGTCGCCACGTCAACTCCGGAACTCTTCACGAACTTAATCGGAACTTTCATAACTCAATCCGATATTGGTATTGGTACCATAGTTGGTTCTTCGCTTTTCAACGGGTTAGGGGTCGCCGCAATCGGAGGTCTATGCGCGCCTTTCGTAAGTCTTTTTAAATTAATTTTTTAAGCACAGTCAGTATATCAAAGCAGACTCTACACTGAAACATATCGTAGATCCAGTATTGCGTGGCGGGTAAATGCAACTTTTTGAAAAAATGCATGAAAGTAAGCTTACCACGCTGATTACTCAATATTGAGTCGTTACGTTCGCTTATTTTCTTGTTTACCCTGTCTATGTAATGTGATATTATAAAACTGGGCTTGTATTTATTAACTTAGACGCTCAACTTCTTTTGTTCAAACAACACAATAGATAAACTTCATGAAATCGATGAAATATACGAATCCTTGGCAAGTATACATGAAAAAGTTTACCATGCGCCCCACGCGTTTAATAATGCACTATAAATTTTTTATAACAATCACAAGCATGTCATTTTTGTTATATCAAAGTGGAAATCAGATTTTTGTACAATGCGTCATATTACGAACTTACAATTGAGTCAAAATCAAATCACACTTAATCTGTCTAATCATGATTCAAAAATAGAGGTATTTAAAACAATCACCAGATAGTTTTGCCTGAGACATGAGAGATAGCTCCGGAATTTCGGTAGAATATTAACGAGATATATTGGAATTTTCAGTTTTTAATAATTTTAAAAGCTATACAACTCGTCATTTCTACTGGCCATGGACTTATATTATGTTCATTACTGTCCAGTAGATAATATGTACTTATGCAAATGAGATTAGTGGCAAAATTTGCTTATGACCTATTTTAAGACACTGAAAATACGTTGGATTACAAATTATTAGCTAGGCTAGCTAAAGCAATGAGCGCCCTTTGCTCTGACTTAAATAGGGGGTCGTGGTTGAAGAAAATAATAAAGCAATAACGTACTGCTACTAAAAAATAAATCCACTTTCCCTCAAAGAAACTTGGGGGTCGTAAAAATCCCATTAAATTTTGGCATAGTCAAAACGGCCCCCGTCAATGTAAGCTTCACCTTTTATCTCTTAAATTTCAAATTGATAGGATTGACGGATTTTATATCAAACTAACCCTTGTTCAAATTTGGCTTTGTGTGATTGGGTCGATCGGAAGTTATTACACATTTACTTAATTACCGATGTAAACAAAAGATGCTCTTCCATAGAGCTGTAGATCTAATAACCAATTTATTTTTGGCAATGTTTGACTACTTCAGCACACTAATTCACTTTTCCGATACTTTCAGGCGCTCCAGTTGGATTGGTGGCCGTTGACGCGCGACTGCAGCATCTACATATGCGCAGTCGGCATCCTGGTGACCATCACCTGGGACGGGATAATCTTCTGGTACGAGGCGCTGGTCTTGGTGATAATCTACTTCCTCTACTTCACGGTAATGTTCCAAAACGATCGCATCTCGAGATGGGTCAAGGGGAAGTTGAACAAGAACAACAAGAACCTTCAGAACGTCGTCCTCGAACCGCCATCCGAGAAGGAGGAGGTGCCGAGGATCTCCATCATTTCAGCCTACGGGACTTACTTGGCCACCGAGGAGGCGGAACGTAGGAAGACCATCGAGAAACTCCACGAACAGGAGAAAATTGGTAAGACGGGTGAGACGAGGGGATGTGTGAAAAGGGTGCTTATTTGAATTTTGGTTGCAGACGCAAGGAGGCCGCTGTTTAGGAAACCTGAAGGTTCTACGTTCTCGAAGTGCATTTTCTACTACACCTGGCCCCTACAGTTTCTTTTAAAGTATACCATACCTAATTCAGTGTTGTATCCCAAGATTTTCCCGCTGACCTTCTTGATGTGCATTATTTGGATTGGAGTCAACTCTTACATAGTTTCCTGGATGATAACTATTATTGGTAAGTGTCGATTTATGTTCCCATGTTGACACATATATTACCATTCGCGTTCAATATCTGCCCACAATCCGTAAAATATTAATGTATTAAATACATTTTCAGAAGTACTCTTTAAGTCACTGCAAGCAGTCATGATTATGGAATTACACTTAATTTTACCGTGTTATGGTTAACTCGGAAAGTAACCATCTGACCTAAGCCAACTTATATATTTTGTGCTTTCAGGAAACCTAGTGAACGTGTCTGATTCTGTTATGGGCATGACGCTTTTGGCAGCTGGTGGTTGTTTACCAGAATCTATCTCGATGACCATCATTGCCCGAAGAGGTAAGAAAGAAATTTCATCATTATATCAAATAAATGGTTTGGAAGTGGGAGGTGGCCTATTACAATATTGTGTAGTATGACATCTTTACTGTGTGATTTCTTGTGTCTGTGACTACTTGTCCAATGAAAACTGGAGTGAACCAGAGTTGCGTTTCTACAGCAAAGAAATTTCCTATTTTCCAGGTGAAGGTGCCTTCGGGGTCTCCAACTCCCTCGGCGCGAACACGATGAACATCCTCTTCTCCCTCGGGATGCCGTGGTTCTTCAAAAACATGGCGGACGGAGCGACGACCACCAAACCTGTGATCATCCAGTCCGGCTCGATTGAATACACGATCATGGCGCTGATCTTCGTCTCGATCTGCCTCTACAGCACGCTGGCGATCAACAAATTCCGGCTGTCGAAAATCGTCGGAGTCGTCCTGATCTGCGTGTACCTCACGATGGCAGCTCTCGCTATTCTGATGGAGACGACCTTCTTCGATAACGGGCCGTGCTGAGAGACCTCGGCGATCAGAAACTTTAATGAAAGGCTGTGATGCGTTTAGCAAGAGAAATTTCCGTATTACAATTTGCGACTTAACGCAGATTGTTCAGTTTGGATTCGCTAAAATCTGTCTGGAGGATGTTAGCGGAGCCGTTCGTGTCCAGGAATTGTACGCAGTATTATTTTCATTTGATAAGATTTGTCTTTATTTTGGACGGAGTGATAATGGCAAGTTAGGAGTAAATGTTAAACATGAGCGGATATCCCCATCAGAAGTAGACTTACTGTCTCTTGACGCCATGCACGCATCAAGTTATGCTGAAAATGAGGACGTGGAAACCTTGTAATAGTGGGCTGAAGTAGTCTTACTTTATAGTTTTAGCTTATACTTGAGCTACTTTTCACTTTTTTAAACCAAAAAAAAAACTGTTTCTGTTGTGTTTTCTGCTTTTGTTATTAGTTAGTTGTTATGTTCACGTTTTGCGTACTCATACGTTCTACGTAAGATT
The DNA here is from genome assembly GCA_963576515.1 of Cryptocephalus primarius. NCBI lineage: Eukaryota > Metazoa > Arthropoda > Insecta > Coleoptera > Chrysomelidae > Cryptocephalus > Cryptocephalus primarius. The sequence goes on along the minus strand of OY754942.1, from coordinate 12,983,144 downwards.
GAATACTTTAACGTTTACTTCACTTGCTAAAAATCTAGTCAAATATATAATGTACTGGGTACCCGTGCAAACATTCGTTTTTACGTGGAAACCGTTGATATTCGTAAAGTTTTATCTACTAATGATATAACGTATACCACTTTAGCTTTAAGGTTGCAATTCCTCCGTATTTTAAGCGTAATATGATTTAAAATGTTGCCTTATGTGTTTTACAAACTACTCAGACAATTGATTTATTATCAGTTCTTCGTTATGATATTGTTGATTATTGTATAGATAGATTAATTAATATTTATTTTAAATAAAATTAATAAATTCGTTTAATGAAGCACATAAAGTGTTGAAGACAAATAACCTTTAATATTAATAAGTCATGGTTGATCAATAATTTTGTTTACCGAAATCATCATGGCTATTGTCTATACTTTTAAGGTTGGTTTTATATTAAATCTTGATTCGTTGTTGTTAATATGATGTATTTTTGTACTAAAATTATAAAAAAATTTCTATTTATTTTGTCGCATTGGTCCATCATGGCATTATTATTATCACTATTTAATTATCTATCTAAGTTAAAGGCGCTATTATTTCTAATCTAAACCCAATATTGGTTTAGGTTATATGATGAGATGGTTAATCGATGCTCATAAGTTATTTCCTGGTGTTCACTAAGTTGTTTACCAGTTCTACTTTCTAGTTTAGCTCATCGAGTGTCGAACATGGTGCACAGCTAACCCATTTTATATCCTTAGAACACAGTTTCCTTAGCGTTCGCCTTAATTTCTTAGTTCAATAGTTCGCAGTGGACAAAGTAATATATCAAAAGCAGGCAGGTATGTGAACTAAGATAACTCAGCTTTGATAAGCTAAGATGAGCTAAGATGTGAACTAAGATAACTCAATTTTGGTCGACAACAGGCTATACTTTTGTTTAAAATTAAATGAGCACAAATAATAAATAGTCTATTACACACTAACAATAAATGATAGACGAAAATTGAGAAAATATCCCCTTCAAGAGTTTTGCTGGCATTATTTCAAACACTGTTACAAACTTTTATCTAAAATTGTAGACCTTTACAGATATTTTTAAATCTAATTATTAAGAGGGGCCGAAACACTGATGTAAATGTTTTTCAGGTAACTGGGGCCCAATTTTTCCCTTATTCGAATTATCAATTTTAAACTAGTTAAATATGCAAAACGCTTACATATAAGGTGGAAATGAGTGGAAACTTTTCGATAAAACTTTACGGAAATTTTACTTTCCAAAGGCATTTACATGGAAAAGCTTAGCTGGTTGGGTAATCTCAGCCTATCGGAAAATTGTTTCCAGGAGATACACCCAATAATCAGCCAGAGAAGTCAAATTGTTAAAAATTTTTCGTGTAACTAAGGCGTATACAAAATATAGATACCGTTTTTTTTTATGTAAAGTACACAGTGATTACAAGGTATTACTGGACGTTATTGATAATCCTGTATTGTGGTACTATAATATAAATCAAACGGACTGGAATTGCTAAACTCTGACCTGGAGGTTGACCACATAATCCCTGCAATTTGCAATTTCTCTATTCACGTAATAGATGGAGGTGACCATAACGAAACCGCTTATTGGCAAATTTTCCGAAATATTACTGGTGACAACTAAAAAACTTTCAATCAGGTGTAAATTTAGTCGATATTCAATGTTATGAAGATTTATGTCACTTTTGCAAAATCCTTGCAATCATACTTGTGCTAAGAAAGAATTCTATGAGGCATTCCTGAAAATGTAGTTAAATCGCAATTTTAGATCGCCCAGACTATCTCACTACCATTATTTTGCTTTGGTGCACCCAATTTGTAAAAAAATCTTGTTGGTCCTAGAGACCAATCCAAAATTTCCTTCCCGATCTTCTAGAAACCTCACCTCACCCCCAATCAAATCGCCCACTCTTACAATGGAATTTGGGCAGGACAATCAAAAATTTTTGCGAGCAAATTAATCGTAGGCGATGCATGCGCCGTTTATCGGGCGGTCGGGCGTCTCTGGAGCGGCAGTTTTGTATCAGACGCGCGCAAAATACCACCACGAGAGAATATAATAACGTAGAAAGTTTTCGGATAGATCGTGAACGGTCTTGGAGCGGGTTAAAGTCTGCGGAGTTCGCGCGCGAAGATTTCGTGATAGTTTCTCGTAGGAGATGCCGCACGGTGACAGTGGGAGAAATCTAAGATGTGAACTGTTATAGTTTTACATACGTCTAATTTTGTCGCTTTCTGAGACGAGTTTGTTTTGCCAAGTAAGTTCGAAAAGTGTAAATTTATTCATGAAAATGAATTTCGTTTTAATTTAATCGAAATGTCTCAGCACGGATCTAACACAACTTAAACAACTTTATCATTTTTATTTGTCATGTTATTAATATTCGATGTTTATATTTGAACGATGTGGATGGAATTTTAATCAATGAAAAAATATAAAATAATACAAAGTTGAAGAGTAAACGCTTTTGAATGCTTTCGTTTTGAAAGTCCCAAAGATAGAAACAACAAATCATGTTTTTTGACAAAGGCCGTGTAATTTACCATTACACACTGGATCAAATCATTTTTGTTATGATGTCGAAAAAAGCTTCAGGTCTTTCCATTTACCTATTATGCGAAAATTTCCACTTGACATGAGACGGATAACGAGCAAAAATTTAAAAAGAGTGTAGAGTCATATGTTGTTCCTTTGTGTGGCCGCGTCAAATTTTTCAAAGCTGATTCATTTTATATCGTAAAATGAAGTTCATATAAAAAGAAATGCCTGCAAGTGGCATTTTAATCGGTTTCACAATAAAACCTCAAGTGCTTTCACTAACGAGAAGGAGTTTGTTGGAAAAATACCAGGTCGTTTTATTCAGAAAAAGTTTTACGATATAAGTTAATAAGCAATGAACGAAAAAGTTTCAAATCATGAATTCTGAACTTTTGCTTTTTTTCTCCACAAACGATTAAGATAACTTTATACTTTGTACATTTTACATTTTTCAGACCTGAAATTTTCTTACAGTGAACAACGTTTTTTGGCATCTAGATTTTCCGCGCCATTCTTTTCAATCGAATGACTTTTTCCCCAAAAGCTAATATCATCCTATCGTTCCCAACAGCCTCCGCTTGCCTAACTTTTTACGACGCTGGAAAATTGTCCATCAAAATGGAAAGCTCTCGAACCTACACTTAACGCACTGGAAAAGCAACAGCAGCATCTCCTTGCCAAATTTCTGACGTAACCTCATTGACGGTGCGAGAAACCTTGGTTGTGTGGAATTAAAAATTACTTTCTCGCCTATGAAATCGCAATTTACGTCTGATGTATTTTCGTTTACTCATGTGCGTCGAGTTTCTTATGACTGGAGTTCGACTTGCTTAATACGAAAGAACACTTTGAATTCAATGGTATTGAATCGAAGGTTAATTTACATGTACATATATCTTTATTTTAATATCTGAAATATGAACGAAAAACGTTTTTCCTGATAAATTTGTATGCTAATAAACTGAGTTCTTGTAATTAAAGAAATTAACTACTAACTTGAGATTTTTCTGTAATATCGTAACTGTTACAACACAACAGGCTACGTAAATTTCAACCAACATGTAGAATTACCTTCTTCCAAACAAACTAAATAAAAGTATTTATTCATATTTTGGAAAAGATGCGGTATTGCAGCTGGGTGTTGTAACGTTATTTCTTTATCTGCTGCATGTATGTATTCAGCAGTTGGTTGTCGGTTTTCGTAACTAATTTCAGTTATTGGTTATGATGTGTGTATCAGTGTGTTATGATGTTTGTTAAATGATACACATTTAAGGTGCACCCTTTAAGAATAGCTATAAAAAATTAGTATTGCCATTTAAAAAAGTAGTCAATGACGTCACATCTCAAACTGTATAACATTTTCTTGCGTAAAAAAGAGCGCAATTCAAAATACTAATCGACATATCCGAGCAAATTTGTAACAAAAAACTGTCTTTGATTTACTGAATTTAATCCAACTTAAAGACTCGTACTGTATTTTTTAATTACGTCTGGTGGCCTGGCGTCTCTAGTAGGTTTATCAAAATGCAATATTAATTTACCATATCTTTTTAATAACAATAGATGTTCTATATGGAAATAAAATTTTAAAAATCGCCATTGTAATTTTTACATAAGAATCTATTTGAAAACTAATGAGAATGCAAAATTATGCCGATGACTAACAATGAAGCTACTACTGAATTTGCAATGAAATGAATCGCACGCATTTGTAGTAGATGTTAAACCGTGTCCTTCAGCTGCTAAAACTTTCGGAGGAAATTTAGCTTGTTCGATATCAACAAGGCAATCACAAAATCTGATTAACAATTTATGTCATGATTGATCCGCAGTGATTTCGTGCACAAAACAATCCCTAACTTTCTCGGGTCAAGAAGGGACAGTCCGAATAAATGAAATAACCACTTTCGTGGATCTGATTCCGAACTAAGGAATTTTTCTTAATTACGTTTGTCCCAGATGAAACCTTCAGATTTCGACCAAGAATTCGCAACGACTCTGTCGTCATGCTGATCACAGCAAAAACCACAACTTACTTTTCGTAATACTATATTAGCAATTATTTTCGAGACGTATTCTTGTATTATATTAAATTCCTTGTCCTTCAAATTCGTATAAAGGGGATATTTTACGGCTTTTACAGCTAAGGTAAAAGATCATTATTTCGCTCCTCAATATTTCATTCATTTATTGGAAGAAATGGGTGGTCATACAGTTCTTAGTTACACCTGACTGTTGCATTTTTAACACTATAGAAGAGGTTTGGTTTTCAGTCAAAAGGAGATTAAGATGAAGCTATTCTTCTCCTATGCTCTATAAATCGTGTAATAAAACACACGCGACGCATGTAACTATTCTAATACCGAATTATGGAAAAATTGCGCCGACCACGTCATCTCCACATGTTACACCACCCGATAATTCGCTAATTATTAATATAAACGGCGAGTGCGATCCCTCCTCGGATAGATCTGATACAGGGCATTAATTCATGATCTCCCTGAAATCATTTTAATTACTTGCCAATTTCTGATCTTAATCCTGCTTCCGTCGCTATCCCTGTCCTGACACAAAGCACCCACTCCTCCTCGTTGGTCTTTGCTGGGCGACTTAATCTATGGGGTACTAATAAATTTATAGGAGTAAAGTCATTTTCATAACTTTTCATGGACTAAGGATGTACATGATTTTTAGGAATAATTACTAATTAGCCTTAATAGCTTTCAACGGCACGCCTATGGATTCGGCTCCTTTGAAGCAAATGTAAAGCGAAGATTTACCGTTGCAAACTGACTGTGGATAGACTGTACCTAATCGATTCCCATTTCATCAAAAACTGTTACAGATAAAATCACAAATAAAACACACAGGACCAAACATTACCGACAAAAGAAATTCTGCAAGAATAAAATACCTTTTACGCAAAAAAAGAAATGTTTCTAAACAACCTGAAAGAATAGTTAGAGTAAATAATTTTTGGGTGACAAATCTACCTGTTAACATATAGTAGAGATTGAATAAGGGTGTGAAATGAGTACCGTCCCTTGATTTGATAATCTTTTTGTCGTGCACATCGTCCCTACCTTCTGAGCTGTAAAAATGACTAATGCAGTACACTAACAGCTTTAATTTCTTGTGAGTTAGTAAAAAATTCAAGCTAGTAATTTGTTCGATTACTTCGGAACTGTTAACACTTATTGGGACATTGGAAAAGTTACAATATTCACCCACATACATGAATCATTCTAAAAATACCGTGTGAAACATGACTTCTAAGTTGTTTTGACGTGTTGACACAAGGACAAATATCTGTTTGCAGCAAATATATTTAAAACATCCAGAAATATGTAAAAAAGGTTCATAAATATTTAAAATGATTTAACATGAGCAAAGTCGTGATTTATCCGTACATTTTGCAGTTACGTGACGGGATAGCTATTTGTGCTAAAAGCATTTTTGTGAAATTCAGTGAAAGTGATTGTTGGATTTTCGTTACATAGCCTGAAAGCTTCGTCAGTGCTAATATTATTTCGATACTCGTTTATTCAATACGGTCTCTGTTTCTGTCTTGCATAGAAACGGATCTTACGGTTTTTCATTATTTGACGTTATCGTACAATCTACTTTTGGTTTACATAGAAAGCTCTTTCTACCTCTCAGTGCACTTATATTTTGCCCCTATGCTCGCTTTCAATGTTTTGTTTCTAATCTCGCAACCACCCTACTCCCCTCTCCAAACATTATCCCGATTTACCGATTCGATTTCCCACGTTTGCGTGTATTTATAGAAACGTTTGCGCCCGATTAACTTCTCGTTCCTGCGAAAACTACTAGTGTGCAATTGCAAGATCGCCTCCAGATGGAAGCTTGTTTGGAAAAAAAGCGGTTGATATCGGACGAATATGTTTACGAAATTGATTCATAATTTTCAACACATTGTCGATAGGTGTTCGGTCGTAAAATCCGAAGATCGATCAAAAGAGTTTATGTTTCGGCGGCATCGGTGAAGTAAATGTAAAAATAGAGAAAAAAATCCGAGACCGTCCTCGGGTTGGTAAACACATCGGTAAGAGGAAAATGTGTTCGTAGCTGACATACGAAAACTTTTGGTTCCATTTTATTTTCACGAATAAGGGTAGTATTATACCTGCAAACTATAAGCTGGCTTAAATTACAGACTGATCAGGCAATTGTGCGTAATGTGATAGAAATTGTGCGAATTAACTAACTAGAAAAATAAGTATAAAAGTGGGTGTATCGACAGACAATGATGGAAGTACAACCATCATTTTCTGACTTATGGTTCTCAGAGTATTAAAAGTTAAATCAAAAATAAGTAGAAATTCTCTGTAAAGTATAAAGTTTCCATAGTGTCATCCTTGTGAAAATTGGTTTTTCCGCCACAATTATAAGTCGAAGAAACCTGTATAAAGACAGAGTTCATAAAAATTATTGACATAAGGGCGGATAAGGCTAAATGAAATTAGGCTGCGGAAAAGTTGCAGTTGCAAAATTAAGCGGAAAACATAATATTTTTAATATAAAGAGTTCATTAGTTTAAATGGCATAAGTAGCAGGTGGCATGCTGAAAAATATTAGAAAGGGGGTGGGGAAATGTCGATTATTTTCCCATTTATGCCATTTTGCATCTGGAGAGAAAAAGTTGTTGTGAACTTTAAAGATGGAGTGTCACAAAAGGCCTTACAGAAAATTATTTAAAAAGCTATACAAAATGGTTTAAAATGCTACAATTACATACAATTTCAGTTAAACACTTTATCATCACTGAAAGGTTATTATTAAGATTATTGTTAAATAAGTCAATAACTAAAAATTATGCAATATTTATTTTTTAAATAGTAATAGTATTATTTATTAAATAATATTTTTTTGAAGATCAGAATAAATCTAATCATGGATTCTTATCCTTTCATTTTTTTATAACATATTGATTAAATATACTCTATATTATTATTCATACAAATCGCTGCCAGAAACCTGGCATTTTGTAGAAAGAGGCAAGGCAGGTTTACCACTGTCAATTTTTCATTTTCCTTCAACGGAAATTTTAAATTGAAGCCTTACTTGGCTTCATTTGGCTCTTCATTGTTAATTGATTTTTAAATTGAAGAATTAAATTGAATTAAACATTTGAACCCTAAAAGCTGTCCTGATTAATAATTCCTTCAGTAGCCAAATGAATTTCGAAAAAATCGATAAGGTATATGGGTGTTTTCCTTACAAAAAGGCTTAATCTGTAGTGATCACAAAACAACAACCCTACTAATCTACATTACTTACATATTAATTCCGTGCAGCTCAGCAGTAACGCCATCCCCTCCAGGTACTGAAGTACCTCTACCTGCAAAAACGGAAAATTTCGTCAATACGAGAATCAAAATTGAATATATGTAATTATAAGATACGGTATATATGGTAACTATCGATATGTTGTGCATGTTTGTATCTGTATACATGATTGCCTGTGTGTTTGGAAAATTTTTACGGTCCTGTTAATAAAGGATATAAATGATATACGACAAAAATCGTTTTAATAAACTTTCGCTCTCTATTGCGTAAAAACGCTGAAATACCTTCATTATCATTAACTTCCTCCCTATAGCCAATATTTTATATTGGCATATATTATAGCGTTTAATGAAATCTACGAATACATAACAAGGATGTCCGCAATTAATACAGTTATCAACTCGATAAGGCGAGTTTTTTAATCTCAAACCAAACCGATGATGGCAATAAAGGACGCCAACACGCTACCTAAATCATCGAATAATCAGCTTTTTATCTTTGAGTAAATATTTTTTCGATTCTACCATTTGTTTATTGAAGATTTTACATTTTATTTTGTAAGAGGGTCCTGTTTGAGACTTTTATGCAAATGTTAATTGCTGAAACAATCGCACTCGGGCCTGTTAACGTTAAGTAAAGTAAATTTACAAACTAACTGAAAGAGAATAGATGTTCAATAGCGTAAAACGTTACACAGTTTTTTTTGCTGGAAACGTAAAGGAAAAGTTCTGAATTATGCAAATGGAGGAAGTTTTATTAATATTATACCAAACCGAAAGTCGTTGAAACATGTTAAAGTTTGAGAAACATCATTTACTGTTTTCGTGACTACACAATTCTAATTTATATTAAGTCTAGAAAATGTTGAATATAAACACCTTATCCAAATTGTTTACTGTGATCGTGACACTCAATTTACGAACACAAAATCAATATCTTTTTATCGATAGCTTTTACTAGACACTTTACATCATTACGTCGTTATTCTTTATCAGGTTTATTAAGGCGTATCTTTTACACGGTCGATTCGTTGGAAAGATCCCAAGGGAATCGCTACTATTTTTGGGAACTTCGTAGCTAAATTGCCCCTAATTCCGGCATTTGTTGCGAAGGGTTGCACCGTATTTATAGAACAGTAATCTGAGCGATTTACCCCAAAAATGTCACTTAAGTTTGAAAAGCCTAAGAAAATTATGGAGAAAGATAGATTAATATGAGACGATGTAAAATGTGTTGTGAATAATGAAAACATTATTGTTTCTTTACTGTTTATTTAACCATGACCACTGGTAATGGAAGTTATAACACAATATACTTAAACATACGTAGATACACCTGCATAGTTTGTATGTTATGGTACAGTGAGGTTATGAGAAAGTAAATCCTTTTCATGTCTTGTATGCTCATCACGGTATTAGTATATGTCTCATATACAATTATACACTGAATATCAAACGGACCATAAGCTAAAACTTTGTGGAAAATATTATGATTTTCATTTGGGATGAAAGAACCTATGCTTCTCTCGTGTATATATAATATACAACTCTTTTTTTCCTCTTTTAATTAAATTGGAGCAAATCCTATTTTCTGAACAAAAATTATAGTAAAAATTATATACTCAACTTCTTTGAACACGAAAATCTGAAAAATTGGTGAAAAATCGTTAGGAGAAAATTATCCCTTCATCGTTCTTAAAGGGACGCATTTAGAAAAAGAGCTGAGGGGCACATATTTTAGTTTGCTCGTTATTATTGATAAACTCATGTAGAAAAAATTTCAAAAGATATTTTCAAACTTCTAAAGGGCTTAAGTCACCTCCAAATGCACGTGAAATTCAAACTCCAGGAAAAAAATTTTTTCACCACCTCATCTTAATTTCGATTAAAGGGGGTTGGAACTTTAAATACAAACTAGCGTCGTTTTTACTTCAACGGCTTCTCACAAAAACTTTTGTGTCAATTGCAGTTCATAATTCAGGAAAGCTTTTGTTTTCATTATACTTTTTGTCAAATCTTTATTAATAGAACCCACGATAACGTCGGAAGGCATGGACGAGGGATACGACAAAATGGGAGGTTTTTTCGACGATCCTCGTAAAAAATTGCGTTAATTAGGGTACGACCTTCATCAGGCTCTGGTAAATAACAATCTGGATTTCTATATGCAGAAACCATCTGAGCCATTAATTCATGGTTTAAATTTAATTTCATTTGAATTGTCATTTAGATCTCACAGATTTTCAGATTACCGAGGGTTTTCCAGGTTTTATCCCTTTGGGGTCGTTTTGTAAATAGAACCGGACTCGTATAGCCGAGGAAAGTAAAAGCAAACACGCGAGAGTGCCACTTATTAAGACTAATCAGATTTAACTATTAAATAAATACGCCAAGCCGAAAAATGTTACATGCACTTTGCTTTTGTTGGGGTGAATGTACATAGTAGCTCATTTGTTACCAGCGACGATCTCCTGAATTACTTTTAGAAAAAACATTACGCTCTGTATTACCATTTTAAGTATTCATTGCTTTATTTTATATTCGATTAGTTGAACTTCCACTTCACATTCCAAAATTCTTGTTAGTAAGTGGAGTTCCGTCAACATGGAGGGGAAAAAAGCGCCACAGGAATGGATATAATTAAGTTTACTCAAAAGTAATTTCATGTGAATTTAATACAATCTCATACCTTAGCAATATTTTAAAACACAGCATGAAAACGCTTCAAAAGGAGAAGATGGTTGAAGAATTCGCCCAAGTAGACCTCCAGTCAGCTAAGAAAGTTGGAATGCGAAGACGAAAAGAAGTCGCATAAAAGATTCATGGGTAGGCTGATGAAGAGAAGGTTAAAACCCTTGCCTACCTTCTGTAAAAAATGATGACAGTACGCTAAAATCGTAAATTTTATATGAACGTTTATTAACAATTATGGTCTTTCTATATTTTGGCTAGGTAGTTATTTGTCAGGAATCCATGGCCATAGGTTTTTTAATGTTAACCAACAAAGGAAGAACCCTTCTGCGTGTCATAGACTTTGATGATACTGCCATTTATTATAGTCAGTTGGAAAATAACAGTCAATGTTTTTACACGAGGAAAAACCCTTCAGAAAGTATAATTCTTAAAATTTACCCATATTTAGGTATTTAGGTATGGAAATATACCTTAATATTTATAACAAAATAATCTTTATTTGAAGCTACAGCTTGTATATTAACCATAGCAATACAACCGGTGTGAAGTTAGCAAAAATTCAAGAGCAAATTTTTCAGTTATATTTCTAGCAGCCATTTAATACTCAGCAGCTATTTTACCAGTAGAGTACATTTTACCAGTAAACTTATACCAAATCAGGTCGATGGGCGCCTTATATGATGATTACTTTTTAATGACTTACATGTGCCTCTAATGTTTTTCTTTTTCTGAGGATTGGGCAAGTATAATTAATTTCTTTTAAACGAATCTAAGGAGTCCCGGATTTCTATTGGATTCCATTCTATATAAAATGACTGCATTATACACACAGTAAGCTTTAATAATTCAAAGTGTCATTCAACGAGCTTTCGAGGTAACATACAATTTTTTACCATAGAACTTGTTAACTTCTTTACATAATAGGCTAATATTTTCTTAGTTAGTCAAGTCTTTAAAGTGTTCTCCCATTATCCAGCCCTTTAATGAGGTTTCGTAGCTTTTCCTGGCTCAAACATCCACTAAGGTGAAATTTATCGCTCCCCGGGAATAAAAGTGAGCAAAACAACTCGTAAAGCTTTACTAAATGAATGTACTATAGGGGGATTTATAACTTTTTCATTGCGCTAATTAAGCGACCTTTGTTGCGTGAATTGAATAAAAATCAACTAAATCAAGTGTGAAAAAAGGTTACAAAAAAGCTGAGGATGAAATACGACGAGGCGATTTTTGTTGAAATTCTTAATTAGAATTGCAAAATCCTCTTTACATGTAGCATTGTTCTGTACCATTCCGCTTTAAACTAATCCCCGGTATTCTATTTTCTACGAAGGTAAGAGATACAATGTCCTATTATTTCGTTAATCAGGGGACATTACAGTGAACGAATTTACTGAAGTAAACTGGAACGCAACTCCAGAGGAAAGTTCTCATTTTGCGAAAGTTGGGAAACTTTTCTTAATCCTTTGTAGTAGTGCCATTTGTTACATGTACTACAGCACGAAATTCCATAAGAATAAGTCAACGTTATAATCCCATTTCACACAATAAAACTTCCGGAACTAATATGTCAGCAGAAAATTTGTCCTGTTGTATTGCTCTGCCGAAAAACTTCTCTATGCTCCGTTCTAACTGCCGCTATTTTTCTGCGTGCGTACGTCTCCCCCCTCAAATCTGATTTCTGATGGAGAGGTATTCGTTGTTCGAGTCTTCCATAGATAAAATATTCCATCCGGAACCACTATTAAGAGACAATCAGATTATCTTGAAGCGTCCCTGAAAGGAACCTGGCAATAATTTAAGACAACCTTATCCCGATTCTCGGATAAAATTAACACCGTAAAACTAATTTTACAAAAAGGTTTTTTATCTTCTGCGGGGGAGAGAAAAATCTCCCGAAGTGGAAGCATCACCCGAAAAAAATTAAGAAATGATACCTATATCTCCTGGAAAGTCAGATGTATTGACACTTTTCCTTGGACTTTTTTACAGTGAATTAAGGGTGCGTAGGGAATTTTCTGTGAAAAAAGTATCCCAGTATTAGGGAGTATTAAAGGAGCATATTCTATACAAAAAATATTGCCTATGACTCTTGTATATTTTACAAATAGCATGAAAAGAATTATCCCCACAATATCGAGGTTTTCAAAACAATGTTCTTGTGAAACATGACAGAAACAAGGAAAAATGTCTCTTGGAGATGCCTTAATACACCAATTAATCCGATTAAAACCGGCCATCTGTTTTCAGTTTCAGCACTTACACGTACTGTATCGCTACCGGAATGTGTCTGGATGCAATTTTGATTTAACAGCATTGCAATACAGACACATGCGTTTGGTTCCATGCCAACTTCGCTCAAAGAGAAATAACTAATAATTATCCGGTGTAGCCGTTGAGTTCACGTTTATGGACAAAGTGTATATCGGAGATTTATTGGGTAACGCGTCTGCATTACTGCCCTAACTATATTTACGAGATTGTCGATAAGTACAGCTCATGAGACCCTGGCTGTATTGGAAGTAACAAAATTTCTGTACGGAAGGGAAAGTGAAAATATACAAATGGTTTCCTTCTTAATATCAGACGGTTTCGACAGCAAAATCACTCATTGAAATTTGACAGTTTTTGTAGCATTACGGAAAAAACTGATATTCTCTACACTGTAGGGTAGACTTACTAAAGTTTGATAAGCTTTTATTGACGTCAACGAGCTATTTAGTCATAACATCCAAATTATTTGGATAGATGCCAAAACAACCCCCATTCAAAAGTTTATATATACATTGTATTATAATAATATAATCTATAATGTTATAGTATAACGTTCTTATAATACAATATAACTTTTTCTCCGGGAGGTAAAGAGAAAATCTTAAACTTGTCATGCCAAATCTGGACGGAGGCCAACTCGCCTTATAGTGTTTAAGTTTCAACAAAGAGGCGTCTATGAAAATTATTGGAAAATGGATTTAGATAAACAAATATATTTCCAGTACTTTCTGAGACTCCCAAAAAATACATTGTCGTTGTTTTTTAGTGATTTTCAACAGTTCACATAAAGTTGGAAGTAGGAAAAGTAGAAAAGTAGAAAGTAGGAAAACATTTTTGTCTTTTCACGCAAATTTGTACTCTAGCAACCAATCAATACGTTCTATCCCTAAACCTAAAATATGTGGGTACATCGTTTGGGGAATTTATATTCTGGCCATTTGTTCTTAAAGACAAGAGTCCTATTTAACACTTCTCTTCATCCCAGGATAATACCTCCCAGGATTTTCGCAAATTCAGGGAGTAGGTTCAGTAAACATTATAATAAAATGTAAAGTAGGGTAAAGCGCCTATAATGGTACACCAATGCACCCCTTATTTACACAGATAAATCCTCATCACATCATCGATATCCCCGAACATTTTGTCCCGAAACGTGTAAATCAATCCTCCCGAAAAATTTCTGCGGAAAAAGGGAACTCCAATAAATCCCCGAAACGCGTCCTCACGTCAAACATCCGGAATGCATTTCCCGGGACCACTCCGTACCTACGGGTCGTGGACTACGCTCTCGTTATCTCCGCTTATCCAGACTTTCTCCACTCCCTTTCGATATGAAAGACCCTCCCGTTTCACGATTCCAAACAAGAGTTTAATAGGATTCCAGCGTTCATGCAGACTGAGGACGTCGCCGCATAGTTGGGAAGTTTACTTCTCTCCGAAATTCGGGAAGAACTTAACGCGTGTTACGAGTGAGCCGCCTCCGGATTACTCCGGTGGATAATGGACGCCGTTTGGGACCCATGGAGTTTCATCGATTGTAAAGTGATGAAATGGAAACGTACATATTTAAATCAATTCCAGATATTACTCTTCCCCTCATAAATACACTTTCCTAACCATTTGAGATATTCGAATCACTAGATTTTAAAGTTATGACGCAATGTCACAGGTGAGACAGCTTTCCACTTCTAAAAGGGTTGGATTATAACAAACATAAATGAAGATACAGTTCGAACAATGCAATTAAATACAAGAAAAATGGAGAACAAAGTGACTTTAGAAAGCGAACATGTATTAGAAGAAAGTGTGAAACATATTTTCATTGTTTTATATGAAAAACCAAGCTGGAAACACACCAGCTGTATTCCCATGTGTTCACATTTGACATTATAACATAAACAATGTGGTAAGGCAATATGAGTCGGTATGCAACATCGGTGTAACCCAAAGTGGGTAGCAGTTAGAACATAAGACCAAGAACAATTCATGTTTCTACTTTATAGGCAACTGCTGTGTATGAACCCTTTAAATTATATTACAAACGTTGTTTTCAACGTGGAATTACTTGTTATAATCCGGCCATTTCAAATACATCTTTATTAAAATAGGGTTTTTCGTCTATTAATAGCACATCCGCACTGTTAAATTCGGAGGGTCCAAGTCGGGCGAAGAAATTATTTCATTATAATCTTACGTTGAGCGAGAATGCTCGGACCCATTTTACGATTACACCGAACCAAGAACGCTTGAAAATGATTCTAGTAGTCATTTTATAGCTTCCAGAGTGCCAATCTTATTTTGTACATATGGGAATTGATGATTTAGCGAGCCGTGATTAAAGTGACACCGTCGATTTTATTTTGCCCCATTAACTCTAATTTTCGCTCACTATTAGTTACAAGTTTCAATTTTCGACTTCGTTTTAATGCCGCGATTTAAATTTAACGCCGGCGTCATTTACGCAATATAGATTATAGAAATAATGGGGCATGGTAATGTGATTACTCAATTTGATGAAGTCGTTTTCTTACTATCCGGGTTTTATTTTAGATTTAATAATTTGTCTGACAAGCAAGCGTACGTTTACAATTCGGTTTTATGTCGAGTAATACGGGCGAGAAATACATTATGTTAATATTACGACGCTTTGTACAACAGTTGTAAAAATAATTTCGTAATCACCTGTGTAATGTATGCGTATGAGCTGGGTTTACAGATCAATAAAAATAAAAATAATTAACATGTGTAAATACACAATTACTTATATAAACAAAAATGTATTGATTTATCTAATTCTTTGAATAGAAGGGCCAGTAAACAAATTAACTTATGGAAAAATTCTATTTAATACAAATTACTTCACAAAAATGAAAGGCAAAGGCACAAAGTTATTCTTATGTTATATAAATAAAGTGTCAAAAGTGAACTAGATGTTCTAGAGTAAGACCAAAGAAATAAAATCGTCCTTCCTCACAGCAACTCATCTTCCCTGTCAGTTTAGAAGCTATTGAATGTATAGAGGTTTAGATAAAGAGGTTTTATAACCAACTAATTCAATTTCAATATGTCTCATTTAATACTGTCTCTATTTTCGTCAGGCTTGTGCAATGGGTATAAGAGAATAGCAGGCGAAATATTCACCAGACCTCAAACATTTGGGGTCAAGTGCACAATAGTACTATAACGTGCGAAGTACTACCCTAACTCCCAGGAAAAATGCAATATACTAGCAGCGAGCGTGCAATGGTACCAAGGGAAGGGTGTGCGCGAGGTACCGCTCCACCTACTAGTGGTAATTTTTCCATAAACGTGTAGTGTATCTCGACTTTGAGACAAAAGGTGGTACTGTGAACAGTGTCTTACTCTTGTTCGAATATATCAAAGACAGAAAACTGCGATTATTGCGCAGCTTTAACATCAACTTTTAATTTCTAATGAAATATTAATTATTTAATCAACAGTAGATGAATGAATAGCTTATTGACTTAAAGTTTGGTTATTTCTTCCAATTGTTCGTACAATATTGTAGTCTTTATAAACGAATCAAGCGCGTTACTATAACAGCGAAGTGCTCACGTAGATTGGTAATCCGAGAATAAAGCACAGGCGAAACTTGAGGCGGTTTCCTCTTCGTTCCCGAAAAGGTTCTGGAAATATGTTTATACAAAACTCTATTTTTAGAACGACGGACGGATCATTATCAACCTCATCAAGAAGGTATTGATGTATCGCGATTAAAATGACAAAAAGCGAAGAGTGGTATACGGGAACAGTTTAAAAATAGTCGATAAAGGAATAACTCTTACACATGCCTTTAGATGGTAAAATTTATGTTAAAGGAAAAAATTTAGATCGTAGCATGATGCAGTTCCGAATATTCTTTGGCATACAAACCGAGCGTAAATGAATATTTGGGGCTTTATTGATCAAGTTAATATCTTGCCATATTCTATTAGAGGTTTCTATCGCTTTGGTAGTCTTTTTAAAAACAATAAATCGTACCTCTCTCCATGATTAAAAAATTTAATTCTGTCCAAAAATCAAAATGTTTATGGAGGAAGATATGCCTTAACTGAAGAGGAGTATTTCATCGATATTTTCTTCATAGTTTTCTATAGTGAAACACGTTGAATCAAAATAGTTTTCTATTTTTTCGTCACTTCTTTTTCCTAAATTTTCCTAAAGACTAACTCGGCTTATGGCAAACAACCCCTTAAGACTTTTAATTTCTATCCCCTTCTTACATGCAATCGGTATATACCCTAATAGTCCCCTGAAAGTTCCAGTCACAAAAACTAACCGCGGCGCTTAAATGGTGAACACGGCCTACTTGTAATTAATGACTTGAATATTTTTTCTTCTCAAAGTTCGTTATGTTCTTAATTACTTAGGAATAAATAGGGATGCGATTAATGGTCAGTACGATTCAAATTATTTTCATGAAGTTCACTAAGGCTGTTACTCATCTCCAAAGTAGGTCTTTAGTTCAACAAAAAGAAAATACCAACTCTTGCACCAATCTTATCTCGATGTGCCTCATTTCTTTATTTACTAGAAATTTAAATAGACATTATTTTATGTAAACCGAAGTTGTCAAAATCAAAAATCGCATACGCAATTCGATTGATGATCAGTTGAAATATTCTTTTTTAATTTGCTTCTCTATTGCTACGTTCTACTGATATTTCTTAGGTTCAATAGTGTCAGTCCAATGTTCAGAATTCTGAAAAGCGTACGTGATTTGATCACACGCAAGACACCACCTCAAACAAACGGTTTAATATATACTACAATTCGTTTTTTGCGAACGTAGGGGAACCTGAAGCAATATTAAATATTTCTATATCATGCACACCAAGAATTTGATAACTGCAAATCAAAGGGGGAACGACGAATTAAAACTGATTTATTTTCCAGTTTCAGTCTGAAAAATATTTGCTTAAAGTTTCTAATTTAATTGAAAATATTAACGAATACAAATTAAACTTTAATAATTATGGACGATAATTATCAAGATTTTCCCGATTAAAGAAATCTCTCAGCTCACGTTTAGTGATATTTTTTTCGAAATCATAAAATTTCCTTTCTTAAGAAGAGGCAACTAACTTCCTAATTTCTTAATATTTCTATAAACTTTCGGTTTCTTTTCGCCAGGCAACGGAACCAAAAGTTCCTGTCACTACTGCTCCCATAAATATTTTGGATACGAAAGTATCAGCTAGATAACATACGTTCAAGCGTTTGTTTTCGTAGCTGTTTATCGAGGGAGCCGTTCTTTTGCCACTTTTGTACATAATTGGATGACAGGGGATGAAAAATGGAAGGACACGGGAAACAGCAGGTCACGACAGATAAGTTATTGCGGAAATATTAATTTGAGATATACTGCGCCTTCATGGTCTATTATTCAGTGTACATACCCAAGAAATGGTAAGCATGTAAATATATATAATCTCATAATTTTTTTCCATACATATGTATTCATTTTTGGTGACATCTGTTATAAACAAATCTTAGGAACACTGCCTATGAGTAGTGAAATTTCTCCCATTTTATCAAACTATGTCCTGGATGACCTTGTTACGAAAGCCTCAATGTTATGCCCATTTAATATATTTTTATCAATAGTATCAATAGTTGCACAGTAATCATCTCTTATATATATATATATACTGCTCCGTATTTAAGAAATTAAAACTTTGTACTGTTTTCATGGGTGAGATGCGAAATTTTTATTTGGCACATCAAGTGTTGACATTTTTCATTTCCAATGCAATACATTTTGTGAAGTGCGTGTTTGAAATTGTTAAGATTAACATTTTAAATCTACCCACTTTCAGGTAGTCTGTTTTAGGTTTCAGTTCTTGAAATAAATGCGTTCAGAGGATAATGAATTACAATTTTCTTGTTGTACTACAGTAAAAATATGTTTAAACGTAGTAATTCTTATATTTTTACGCTGACGTTTCGTATGTGATTATATAAACATTCATGGAATGAAAGTAGGTGCTGTTCTCTACCTGACAATTCATGGGCCCTACTTAGGAATAAAAGGTTTAAAGTTTCTTGTTGCAATTTTCACAAATCAAAATTTTTGAGATCTATAGTTCGAAAAAGTCACAATATTTTTAAGTAAAAAAATTAACAAGTTGAATCAACCTTTAATTACATTTTGAATTGTTATAAAAATTTGAATTCATAACGTAATTACCTCTATCAACTAAAAAAACGAACATTTTTGGGGATTATTTTCCATTCGCCAAGGAGTGCAGTCCTTATGATTTTTGCTGAATTTTCCGCAGGGTAACCTATTTTATTAAATGATTAAATGATAAAGAATAGCTTTTCCTGCTTTCCACGTAACTTTCTAGACCCACTACCCTTCCCTCCACCCCACCCCAATTGGATTCCAAGAATATTTTTGGATCCCATATTTAATTTCTTAACTACAGTGTTATTTTTTAAACCTACTCGATTTCGCCAAATTAATTGTTTAATAAAAAGTTCAGCACAGTTTTCCATTAATTAAATATGGATACAAGAAATGAGTCTTAAATATTTAGCAGATTCTTAGAGACTGACGAAATATAAAACGCCAATACCAAATCAAGTGTTGGTAAACACCTGATTACTGGATGGTATCCCTAGTTTTAAGAGAGGCAATGTAAACCAGATGTGCTCTTATTACTCTATAGTTGGAGTGTAGAGTTTTCTCCTAAGATTGATGTCATATTGTAACATTATTACTGCATATTTTTTAAAAACATTTGCATGATTAATAACTGTAAAGTGCTAACTGAACTATGTTGTTAAATCATTTATGACAACTCCCGTTTACTCTTGAACAAAAAACCGAATTGGTAATTACCGTCATAGAGAATAAGTACAAAACTGTTTTCGATTGGGACGAAACCCCTCCTAACATACATACTTAACACTCCGCTGACATAAAACAATAAATTTTTTCTTGAGTTTCTCCAATAATAATCTATTTTATTTACGTACATGTATTTGGGTTCTCTCTTGATTTCGGCTCGCGTTCAGACGTATAACGCAAAGAGGAAGGTCTTATCAAGCACTCCGATTTCCTTTTAGTGTCTCGTTTAAAAATTATCAGTCGCATCGTAAATAGAGGATGTAATAAAAGAAATCTAGCTGGTACCTCGGTTTGTCTTATCTCCCCATTAAATCAACACGTATCCTATTCACTGTTTGTAATTTTATTTTTCAACAGCAAACAATTTTTTAGACAGATATGGTACACGTGTTTTATGTTTTCGAGTATTGAGATGAATAATGTGCGTGAATTAATTCTTTAACGTTGAAATTCGTTGCAATAATTCTCTCTTTTGGTTTTCGGGTAATGTAAACAGATATTAATGACGATTCATTTGCAACTGCAAATATTTATGTGTTTTTTGAAGTTCTACAAAGAAACTGTTCAGAAACGCTCTTTGATCGAATAGAAAAACAATTAAGGGGCCATTTAGGTTTTCGTTTTCTTGGAAAAAAAAACCGAGGTACCCGCACATAAACATGCTTCTCTCGCTTAATTTACAGTCTTATAACTTAACATATTGCCAATATTTTTCAGATAAGATCCAAATACTCCGCATAGTAAATCAAGGGGCCGCGGCTTGTTTACTTACTGTGTTACTAGAAAATCTGCATATATTTATACAGGTGAAACCATTATTAACAGGTTAACTAGCACTTAAATATTTGGCGAAAGGCAGGTCGGCGCTCCGTTTGTTTTTCCTTCGTTTAATTTAGGTGCAGCTAAAATTATTAAGTTATAATAGACACGGTGACTACGTGGACCACAAAATCTCGGAGATTTAAATTCAGGGCATAACCTACACGACAATTTGGTGCAAACTATAATCATTTATTAGAAAATTGTAGTACACGACCAAAGTGAACACTTTGGAACTTGCATTTTGAATAGGTCTGCTGGAAAGATTCGCTTCTAAAAGTTTGGATTTTTATATAACTAAAATGCAAAAGCATCTACCCATGTCTGAAATCTATATTTTTTGGAAACTTTGGTGTATTTGGCATTATATCTATGGGTCTGACATTTTCTTTTGGGTCGTTTTAGTCAGTAAAATAATATATTGTCACGAGTGACGTTGTGGACATGTTTATATAGGCATGAGCCAATAAGCTAATAAGCCCATAAGTAAGCTAAATAAATAATTTATTATTAACACCCTATCCTTCGTTCATAGAATTCTTAAAAACTATATTAAAAAATAAAAAAGATCAAGCTACTCAATAGTCAAAATTATTCCGAAACGTGAAGCGTTGAAGGAATAATATTGGACGTGAACGTGAAAGACGTGCGTTTATTAGTAACTTGATAAGATTTTAACCCAAGTGAAACTAACCATCGAGCTAAGGGAAAAGAGTGTTTCGAATTAAGTGATTCCTGCTTATCTCGGCAATGCCGATTCCCCGGTCTTTTACAATAAGGAATTTTAACCCTTTCCAGATTGTAAATCGTTTAACGTAGCACATACATGATAAGAAAGTCCAGTAGCCTGCAGAAGGGGCAGGTGCAGAATTAATCTGGTATAAGGTAAAGCATTGGAGAGTCAAACAGCGAGGAATAAGAAAGTTTACCTTTTGAATGTACAATGAGTTACAATGAGAGACTTGCTAATGTTTCACAAAATGGAAACATGACCTAAGAAAACAGTAAAGCATGCAGTTATATACATTATGACTTTAGAAGAGAAGTAAGGTATATTTGATATATATCTTAAAAAATTTACATTGTAATCAAAACGTTTTTATCCATCAAAATGGAAGAATCCAATGTTTGATAATTCTTTAACACTCTATTACTTTCACATTAAATGGTTTGTTACTTTACTCTGTTTTGCATATTGTTTGATCCCACTTTATTTGGTTTATACAGAAGAACCATAAAGATATAGAGATGATATAACGAAATTTACAGATTCCTTATGAACGTTATATGTGATATAAAAGTGCTCATAAAAAGCTTCCATTTACAAGTTCCACTCCAAGTGGTTGTATCCTTATCTGCACTTTAAAAATATTAATACAGTGTGTCAAGATATTCCAAGGCATTCACCGACTTTCATCATTCTTCCTAATGTTTCACCTCTGATATATATTTATACGCTTACCACGGACTCCATCCTAGCAGGTATGAAATTCATATAAGCGAGTCAGCAAAGCACGTCGAAATAAATATGAACTGGTGCTTTACGAATCGTTTGCGGTTAAGGGTAAAGTACCTCCTTGTGATTGTAAATATACCATTTCAGCTCGATCCGCAAGTTACCGGTCCGGCAATCAGCCTGGACTTTCATTAGGGGATTCTGAATTTCTCAGAGGAATCGATGATAAATCCCTTATCAAACAGGGATGGAATAATGCCTTCGTCCAAGATGAAATATCGGCCGCTGCCTTAACATAAAAGACTGGTATTATTGGAAAGTTTTGCTGCACTTAATGTATGTGTGTGTGTGTCGGTTCAGGCGGACACAAAGGCGGATAAATCGCTAGAGAAAAATTAATGTTTAAGGACCTAAAGTTGCAATGACAAAGCTGAAAGGGCCACCAAATCGTCCAAAATTCTAATAGATTGATATTACAGGTAAGATGCTTAAAATTGGAGTAGGTACATCTCGTTCCCATAAGCTTTAGTATGTATAAAATATTAATCTAAGTGCTTGCAAATTTTTTAACCTTTTCACCTATTTCCAACAATCTGCAATAAGAATTTTAAAACGGTCAAACGCAATTGCTTTAGAAATCTATATATATCATAGATGTTAGCACAGATATTTTGTCCCGTACAAATTGTTTTCTAAAATACTCATGGAATACATGTAAAATGCACACTCTTTCCATTCCACGGATTCGTAGGCAAATACATTTAATTATTTTTCCCGATGGTAGTATCTACATTTCTTACGTGGTTAATAACGCAGCGCACATATGAGTATATAAATGCTCCGACGATTCCATTCATAGCAAACCTACGCGAAATCAGTTACATGAGAACTTTAGCTTTATTTATCTTAGGTAACTTCATTCTCAAATAAATTCCAATCTGCAACGACAATAATTTCTGTCCGTAGGAATACGAAGGAACGAAATTGTATTTATTTTCTTAATGCGGTAACATCGAAGCAAGATTGTTGAGCAAATATCTGAAAATTCTCATTATTTTTCTTGGGGGTTCGAAATAATTGCTCGAGGGTGAAGCTCGCTTTCTCTCCCATATCTTGTAGGGGGCCGCGACCAAATAAAATATTTCGAACGGAGGGGAATTACGTAAAGTGTATCGAAACGAGAACGAGGATTTGAGAATTCAGTTTGGTGAATGATGAATACACCCCATCGGGAAATTTTCGATGAAACGAAAGATACGTCACGCAAATGTAATAATGAGAAAATGGAATGGAGAAATGGTGGAAATCTCGGAACCCATAAACTGACTAATGTATAGTTAGTGACGAAAAGGAAAATTAGTTAATGACTTATATACCAATAAACTTTAAGGCGCTTTACAAGATACTCATTGTGTGGATGAGTCAAAGCGTCCCATTTAAATCGTGATAAATTATCTGCACAATATTCACCAATTTAAATGGCTTATTATAAGTGTAGTGATGTCTGTAGACTTACAACGATATTTCAGAGCCTCGCTTCTAACATTTCTCGATGCTTTTTTAGAGACATTATTAAATAAACTATTTTATTCCATTTACATTCATACCCTTTATTTTTACTGCGCTACCTAATGAAACTTATCCAAAAAATCCCGCTGGTACGGCTTATTTCGTGTGAAAAAAGCTTTAAAAACAATTGTACCACAACAGGAAGTTTACCAAACTATGCCATTCATCCGCCATATTTTAGTTCTGCCATATTATGTAGAAACATTTTGGTTATAGTAAGGAATATAAGGGAACAATTTATTTTCATTTTCCCCAACACCATTTAAAAACAAAAACCATCCATTTTCGCTAATTCTTTTTTAACTTCCGCCTATTTGCTGCTCTTCCTTTCCCTCGCTTTGATTCGTAGAACTTTTTTATTTTCGGCCAAGGTGATTCCAAGATAATACGCGTGCGATCGGTTTATTTACAGTGTAAACTGCAGAAATTAAAAATACAAAGAAATGTATAGAATCATAAAGGCAACTAACGATAACATTTACGCGATGTTTTCAATGAACTCTGATAATACGAGAAAGAATAATATTTACGCGGATTAAAGGTCGGAATTTCGAATTGATTAATGGACGCTAAAGGACACGATGACATCGTGTTTTAAGTACTTTGGAAAGCTTAAAGTTTATTGCGGGTTGAATAACGAACAATTTTTCTTCTCATTCTGTGTATATGTGAAAAACTGGCTCGGCGGGACGAATGAATATTCGTGGTGCTTTCCATCTAAATAATGTAAACAACACGCTTGGAACACTTTCAGCGTTTGTCTCGGTTATAATCCGCTTGTATTTGAAATTTCCATTTATTACTCGGTTTCATTATGGGTCCCGAAAGGCCGGAACTTTAAATTTCACTTTATTCCAGGCGCGTCTTGTGTCTCTATAAGCCTGTCAAAATAAAATATTATTGTTATTAATACACCGCAAGATTTACTCTCCCGGCTCAAAGGCGAACCATTAAAATTTTGAAAAAATAAATATGGCGCGAGGCGGAGGTTTTGTTTGTTCCAACAGAATTAATATTTAGTTAGAAGAAACGGCCCCTCAGAGACTTTCAAGAGGTTGCGCTCTTTACGAATAACACAAATAAAAATAATTTCTCAAGCCGTGTTTCTACACATCTGAAAGTTCAATACACAACAAACAACCCATACGATTTTAACGGAAGTACAAGTAATAAGAGACGATTAGAACAGTATCAGGCGTCGATTCGCTTTGCCGCCATTTCATCATCCCGCTCCAGCTATTACAGGCTTTGTAGGATAGAACGCCAAAATGCAATCTTATTTCCTGAGGGTTTATACGGTTCCTGTTTTATAACCCAACAGCAATGGGGAGTTTTTCCACGGGATGTGTAACAGTTTCATACCGCTGAACGTCGTAATCAACCTTGTAACTAATACATGTATGATATATATAAAATTGTTTAATAATGGAAACTGATTTAAATTGAATTTCATCATGGTCTTTCCACATTTCATTTTGTTCTTGTTGATTAAATATCAAAGCAACCTTCCCACCCTTTTCCTTCAGGAGTAACATCAGGAGTTATTCTATCATTTCAAAGTCGAAGTTACAAAGGGCAATAAAAGCAAAATTAACGTATAAAACTTCCTGCGTTGCCCTAAGTTAGGTAATGATTATTGGATTAGGCTTTTATTAAGGTGAGACGTATTTGAGACAATTAAAATTGAATTAACCCTTGCAATAACGCTTTTATGTATAGCAGACACTATTTTAAACCCAGGTAGTCACATAACGAGTTGGAAATCGCAAAATGATTAAAATTAGAAATGTGTTAACAAATCATTGTCTGATTGTGTAAATCAGCAGTTGATAATGAATATTTTGATAGTGAATTATGTTGTAGTACATACATTTTCTCAATGTAATAATTGATAAAACATTCCTTATAAAATTTTAAAGAAATCAACTAGTTCCTCTGCCTAGGGCCTCTGTCATTTTAAATTTACTTGTGAACACAAATACTTTTGCATTTTTGGTTCTGGCAGCCGACGTGCCAAAGCTAAAATGTATTTAACAGCTCTTTTTTTATTTTTATCTTTAAGCCTACATTGGTTTTAAAGTCAGAAGAGTGGTTGTCAAATTATGACTGTGTGTTGTTAATATTTTGGTTCGAGTTGTTCTTAAATTGTCTAAGGTGCTCGTTGTTTCTCATATGAAGAGATCTGCCTGTTTGGCATTACAGTATGCACTATAAACCCCTGATTCTTACCACTTATCTTTCCTATCGTTATTGTTTGCTAAATATTTGTTCAAGTTATTGGTAGTACGCAAAAGTTAATGCTATGTTCAGACATAATTTTTGCTAGTTGTAAGAAAACGTTACCATAGATGCCAAGTACCTCATACTTTGCCACACTATCTGAAGATTGGTAGAAGATTTTATAGAAAGGTTGTGTTCAAGAAAATGTTTGTGATAGAGGTTTGTATAATATTGTTAATGGATAGTTTTTATTAAAACCAACGCTACAAGTTAGATATTTTTCTTCACACCCACTTTTAATTTATAAATTTTAGGGCGTAAAGGGTTAAAATTATGAAAGTATAAAAAAACCTCAGTTCCATCACCATTACAAATATTTACCGCCGCAACATTTTTCTCTTCACAGTTTCTTTCACATTCTGTTCCATGAAAACATTTAAAATGATCGTGGTAATTGTATATCTTTTAGTATTCACAATATAATAACAGTGAAAACCATTTTCTCTCTGTTTCCCCTTCATCTGACTTGTTGCCTTCCACGCTTCTTAAGTTTCCAAGTTAAGTTCCACGTTTTGGTGTTGTTTGCTGCTGTTGTTTCTACAGTGTACTTAAATTTTGAGCAGGTTAATATCTTGTATATCGTCTTAATTTTTGTAATCACACATTAGTAAAGTCCGTAGAAATGATTTTTAATCGAGAAATGGAGCGTCCCCAATCATCAGCAACGTGATGAGTTTTAAACAAATACAACGACCCTATACATTTCAAGATGTCCCTCGATTCGAATAATAAAATGCAATGCATTCCTATATACCCTTTACAATAAGCTTCAATAACACTTTAGTATTAAAAATATCGTTTCAGGAAATAATATCGTGGAAAGAAACCTGCCTAGGTATGAAAGCAATGGACCTTTCCCCCTGACGTAAATTCCCCCTCGTGGTATTTCTTTCTCCGTCATGATTAATCTGACGAACAGTTTTTATAACGCACAAGAGACTATTTCTTGCGCCTGTTTCCTGGGTAAAAAAAATTCTGTCTACGCTCATCTCCTTAATGGATATCGCTCCTTTCCCGTGTTGATATTGCATGAAAAATGTCACGACATACTTTTGCTCGGACCGGACCGCTTCTTTCCCGGATCCGTTTAATTCTGATCGTTATTTCCTTAACGTCGTAATGAGGGTAGATATTTCCTCTTCCGTTCGAGAAAAATGCGGAAAGTTCGACTATTAAACGGAAAGACGAGAAGGTGGATGTACTTTTAACTTCTTAACAAAGGGAAGTTCGCTCAAATATGATTTGGGAAAAGAATTGTACTAAAATAAATTTGTATTGAGTGGCAATTGAACATATTAATACTAAATGCTTTCCATCAAGAGTGATTTCGAAATCCAAAGTCTGATAGTCCAAAGACCGATACGGAACCTATAAAAAAATAAACAAATATTTCCTAGACATCATACGTAATGTACGTAAAGGTAATGAAAGAGAGAGCTTACACTGGTTATAAAATTTTCATTGTATCACGAGTTGTTTGCTCACAAGATGACGTCAGAATACGTGATTTGCTATATAATTTGAATATTATCGAAAATCTTATATTTTAGGCTCTTTCTAAAAAAGTTTCTTATGTTTCCCTAAAATAAAAGCAATCTTTCTTAATGAAACTGTAAAAATTTGTGCCTAGAATACCGTATACATGGACTATCCTACCCATATTTGACAAGCGATTCAAGTGAATAAAGGAAGAAATTTCAAAATTAATATTTTTGGCGTTCATGCGTCGTCTAGGGATACAATTTATATAAAGTAGAAGAAAAGGGCACGAGAGTTATTTATTACGGAGTAATTGTCAAGAATTTCAAATTAACTAGATGTAGATCTTCAGTAAAATTTTAAGGAAAGCAGTATACAACGGATGCTGTCGGAATAATAACAAATATTTAAGGAATTTAAAGACGTCTATTCTTATAGTCACGAATTTTACATATACCAAGTAATTGCTTGGTAGGATTGTTCTTGTATTTTTTAAATAAACTCTATTCAGCAAGCTGCATAATCTTTAGTGTTAACTGATAAGTGATGTTTCTTGACGTTTACCCCGATATTTGTACAAAGGGTTTGACCGTAATTTTCTTTGATATTTTCACTGGGCGTTTATCAATTGTTCATATTCACATTCGGCATTTTATTGTCCAATAAATCTGTTTTATTCGATTTGAATATGGAACACGAATATTTTGTAAAAGTTTCTCACTTATTGTGTCATAAATCTGCTACTACCAATTTTAAAAATCTATCTATTCCTTTGGAAACGTTGCAAAACCTCTTTAGGCTCCGTCATATTTCTGAACTACAACAATTTCACATTCTCCTGCCGCCGAGTAAAAAGGCACTTAACTTTTTCGAACTTTCCTCCGATTCTTGGCCTATAAATAGTTCCCCCCTTAGAACGAGGCTAACTTATTACCTTAACAAATAAGCTGTCAGGAGGTTCCTCTCCCAAACCCATTTAGTAAACCCAAGAGGTGTCACATTATGCTCGAGAAGCATCTACGGCCATTAGTGAATTAATAATATTAATTAATACCGGACGAAGTGCTGCTATTGCATAATCCAAAGGCAGTAGCCGAAAGCTCGACAAATTAAGGAATGATTTAATCTTAATGAAGCAAATTGTGATTCATTTCTTATAGTAATTATCTCACGAGATTGTCGGTATACATTAGGAATTCCAACTGACAATGTAGTTATTTTGTCACGAAGGTGGAAGGAAATGTATTATCTTTGTCTAATTACAACAGAAACGAGTTTGCAGGGCCTTACAACCTCTTTCATAGGGAATTCATTACAATCCCTAAATAAAAAAACACAATTTCACCCCTCTTGGGATTAAAGCGGCGATTCTAGTGAATTTAAAAATTTAATTCCTAAACATTCAAAGAACGAAACTAGTGCTGAATAAATAAAGTTAATTATCCCCGTTACTGCCGATAAGGCAAATTAATTAAGTGGCTTCAACATAAAGTTCGCAACTGCTTAATTAGATGTAATTAATGCAATCTGGTATGCACTTTGCATAAGCGGAAGCTTCGTGGCGGATGGTAATCATGTCGAGATAAGAGTTAGAGATAACTTAATTGGCAGATTGTAACAACTCCCAATTTTGTATTAATTATTGACAAAAGCGCGTTTTCTCAAGTGAAAATATCACTGTGTGAAAAATGTGTGGTAACATTAAAACTAACGGCTTTTAAAGTGGTAGCGCTAATGCTGTCGTGTTCAAGCTACTAAATCATCAATCACAACTAATGTAATATCGAATTATGTATCAAATCCCATTTCCATACATTAAAGTTAAAACATAAAATTTACCTGGAACGACGTGATCGTAGTCGATTATATAGCAAAGAAACTATCGATCGCCGAGGTATAACTTTTTTAGGTAATCTATAATATAAAAATGAGTCGCTGAATGTGTTGCTAAGCGCAAAACTCGAGAACGGTTGGACCGATTTCGCTAATTCTTTTTTTAAAATATTCCTAGAAGTACGAGGATGGTTCTTACGGAGAAAAAAATTCAAAAAAAAATTTTTTTAAATTTCCTGAAAAAGTCTAAAAACAACACTTTTCTATACTCCCATACAAAAGATTTGTGATTATACTTAAAAGTCAATTTGAACTTTAATACCATACGATAAAGTTTGTGTTAGTGGAGAGGTTCCGGGAAGGCAAAACAATTGAGTGACGTTAGTATCGTATAAATATTAATGTCAATATTTGTCAATATTTATTTTTTTGTTGTCTATGGTAAAATGTAAATTGTCTGTGGTAAAATGTCAATTGAAATGTAAATATCTCTTTGCTGTGCATCTATAATATTACTAAACCTAAAAGTGTTGTGTGTTTGTGACTTACTAAAAATATGTCTCCTATAAGGCGGCGGGCAAATTTAGGCAGGAGAACCCGAAATGCAACAAATCAAATGCATTATCAATCTAATCGTACTGCCCTGAGGATACCGATGATCCCAAACGATATGCCGTTTGAATTTAAAAGACTTCAATTTCCGATACGTCTTGCATTTGCCATGACCATCAACAAATCACAAGGCCAATCCTTAAAAGTTTGTGGTTTAAATCTAGAACATTCATGTTTTTCCCATGGTCAATTATACGTGGCATGTTCACGGGTCGGAAGACCATCTGCGTTGTTTGTTTTTGCGCCTGATAATAAAACAAAAAATGTCGTGTATCACAAGGTACATAAATGAAGAGCAACCTATGCACTAAAATACAGAAATAATTATGAATGATTAATGTAGGTATTTAATTTTTTTGTATTTTTTCCAATTAAAAAACAAAAAAAAAATGCTTATTTATTGCAATTAAGGCGGAACAAAGTTCGCCGGGTCAGCTAGTTTAAGGATAATTTATGGATGTTCCAACGATATAATCGCCTTCGCTTAGGGACAAGCTTTAAGGGATCATTATTAAACTTAATTGTCAATCAATATTCCATTTTTAGACCCCCTGAATTTCAAACAATATCTCTCCAGTGTATGTTACTAACGTTTTCCGCTTGAAACACAGAAATATAATGTTACAAGTTGTTTAACTTTTCCCAAGTTCTAGAGCTCTGTTAACGATCATAAAGTTCCATTAATCACTTTATAAAACGCTTTATCATTCCAGATTTTAACCCAAATTTGACAACAAATTTCGGTTAAGTTCGCAACAGCCGGGAGACGAATTGCAACTTCGATTTACCCAGCATCCAATTTACGTAAAACAATAATGAAATATTCGAGAAGAAACTACTTGAATGGAAAGGAAAACCTGCAGTGACGTTATTTCAAATGGAGATCAAAGCTCTGAATTTGTAGGCAGAAGAAGCGTTGATGCAACGATGTTATAACATACTAAGAGAGTTTTGTTCCTTAACTCAAATGCCACTACGTTATGTTGTTTTCAGTGGTACCATTTTACCAGTAATAACTTTTTTAATATCTTCTCTTCAGGCTAAATAACATACATTTGAAATGTTTCATCCATCGATTATAAACGTACCAATAAATTGGTTTAACCGGAAAATATTCGTATGGAGATACATTTCTTTTGCGATTTTTATTTGTGTAGTATAAAGTTTATAACGTTCCTAAACTCTGACTATGGGGCATAAAATTTGATCCAAAGATCCTCGGCGGAGCTTAAACGAGCGCTCGAAAATCATCACTTCTGCTACTTTTGTATTGCGTTTAAAAGACTAGTTCGCTGATGCGCAAAGCCAGATCAGCACTTTCCCGAAAACATCTCTAACGAAGTCGTTTTCTTTTTATGTGTGCTTTTATTACTGACTGTCTTTAGGGAGCCAACATTATTCATGTTCCCCAGAAACTCCGGGATAATGGCCCTAAACTTCTTTGGTTGCAAGTTTGAATCGGAAAGTTTAACAGGCTCACTTTTGGGGGGCTACGAAATATTAGAAGGGGCCTATTTAATATTATATATCAATAGAAGAGGCATTATGAATTAAGCTACAAATGTACACGTATGTTACAAAAGTTGCATTAATCAAGAGCAATATACCAGAGAAGTTGTAAAAATTTTTCTACTTAACTATTTAGTAATGTGATGCACCAATGTGTTTTCGTATCGGGAAATATGAAATGATTTTCAGAAAACTTCAATGCTTCTAAGAGAAACTACAGAAACTTACCCACTGTACCCAAATCCACCCTAATTGTAATAAGTTTGGACTTCAAGTTTATAGTATAGTATTCTGAAGTTTATAGTATAGACCCTGAATAATATTGAAAAACTGTAAATTCTGGTATATCGTCGGTGTGCACGTAATTTTTAAACGGATATAAAATATAATGTACATGCAATGAAGTATTTATTTTACAATAAGTAAGGGTTCAATTTTGAAGAAATTCCTCTTCCCACTTTGTACCTCAGACATATTTTCCACATAACCTGTGTATAATCTCCAAAATAAATTTTAGGGTTTTACGAGTACATGCGAAATCGCTAATTCTAACGTGTTCGAGTTTCTTAATCTAAGCACATCTTAAACTTTTCCGGAAAGTCCATGGATAAACATTTTTAAGGAAAGTTCGTTATAATTCGAAATTTTGAAAGCGACTTCCGCCGCTGTGATGTTCATTGGAAAATAATTTTGAAGCAATTCTTTGACCACATTGGAAAAAAGATTCGTTTAACTTGATCACCTAAACCTAACCGAAGTAATGCTTTAATACTTTAAATAATTTAATAATTTTATATACAGGATGTCCAGCAAATCTATCAAAGTGTCTCACAAATACTACACGTGATTATATGCCAAATTGACCCAAATCACCTTATACCAATATGCCTTCTGAGGAAGGTAGCACCTTTTGAACATGGCGCCTTGAAATCAATTTTTTTCAAATATCCTTCTAAACACCTTACTTAAAAAACATGAAATATTACACATATACTAATTTTTCTTATTTTCAATCTTTACAACGATTTAATACATGATTTTTGTATATTTATACAATGATGTTTTTATTGGTAGACAATTTTTTCAAATGGAAAGCTTTTCAGGATATTTCAGAAAGCCTTTTATTGGGTTGTAATAAGTAGAAATGTTCGATTTTTAACCTTCGCCTATCGTATGAAGTATTGTTTAGTATACAAATTAGAATTAATTCGTCTTAAGAAATCCTACGAAACCGTCAATTGATCTTTTGTCAGCGATGCCCATCTTTGATTTCCAAAGACAAATTACCATACAGGATGTCTGATTTATGATTGGTGATACGATAGCGATCCGCTCATTTAAAAGTCTGCATGGGGGATTGTTAAATTAGTCATAGCAATATTTTCCGCGCACGTCTTCGCTTTTTGGCTCTTTTGCGAGGGGAATGTCGTAGCACAATAATAAAAATATGTAGAAATGTATTCAGATATTCAAATGCCGATATTGATCATCGCGAGTGTCACGCTTCGGGTGTTGAAATTAAATTCGTACATTAATTTCGACCGTCTGTATTCAAATGTGCCCAGCCGCACGGAACGAGGAATGGGGAGAACTTTGTTGAAAAAATCTGAGCTCTCATTCGTCTGCACAGGAAAACGGGAAATGGCATGTATTCCAAATTTTTGAAGCATTATTGTGTCATATTTTTACAGAACAGCACCTTTTACGCAAAGTGGCTAGTGCAAATTTTTGTGCAATTTGATTTTTAATTTTTTAGTAACCTAGTAGTATCAATAATAATAATAATAATAAATAAAATATCGATTAAATCTATTTACCGTATACATTAACTTGAGATTTATTGACATCTTTTGTACCTTTCCGAAGATAGTTTTTATTAGTTGATCAATAATTAAGATACACTGGTTTTCCTCACTTGATCGCAAATTTTGTATAATTTTATAATTCTTCATGTTTGTTTGTTGTTGGTTTTTTTTAGAATGAACTAAGAATTTAGTTTTCTTAAACTTAACTAAAGTAGCGTTCTATATGTTCTATATGCATTTTATATGTTTTCGGAAATACTTGGTTGCTTAAAATATCCATAATAAAATAGCGAGAGACATAGTTTGATATTTTCGAAAGCTCATAGATTGCCTTTGTGAATAATAAGAGCAACATTATGATATTACAGAATTTCAGTAAACTGCAGTAGGGAGAGACACGACATGTCACGTAAATTTACGATAGTCGCACTTTTATTCTCATATTTCAACGAATTTTAAAAGAATCATTAAATAGTTTGATATTTTCGAAAGCTCATAGATTGCCTTTGTTAATAATAAGAGCAACATTATGAAATTACAGAATTTCAGTAAACTGCAGTAGGGAGAGACACGACATGTCACGTAAATCTACGATAGTCGCACTTTTATTCTCATATTTCAACGAATTTTAAAAGAATCATTAAATAGTTTGATATTTTCGAAAGCTCATAGATTTCCTTTGTTAATAATAAGAGCAACATTATGATATTACAGAATTTCAGTAAACTGCAGTAGGGAGAGACACGACATGTCACGTAAATCTACGACATAGTCGCACTTTTATTCTCATATTTCAACGATTTTTAAAGGAATCATTAAATAGTTTGATATTTTCGAAAGCTCATAGATTGCCTTTGTTAATAATAAGAGCAACATTATGAAATTACAGAATTTCAGTAAACTGCAGTAGGGAGAGACACGACATGTCACGTAAATCTACGATAGTCGCACTTTTATTCTCATATTTCAACGAATTTTAAAAGAATCATTAAATAGTTTGATATTTTCGAAAGCTCATAGATTGCCTTTGTTAATAATAAGAGCAACATTATGAAATTACAGAATTTCAGTAAACTGCAGTAGGGAGAGACACGACATGTCACGTAAATCTACGATAGTCGCACTTTTATTCTCATATTTCAACGAATTTTAAAAGAATCATTAAATAGTTTGATATTTTCGAAAGCTCATAGATTTCCTTTGTTAATAATAAGAGCAACATTATGATATTACAGAATTTCAGTAAACTGCAGTAGGGAGAGACACGACATGTCACGTAAATCTACGACATAGTCGCACTTTTATTCTCATATTTCAACGATTTTTAAAGGAATCATTAAATAGTTTGATATTTTCGAAAGCTCATAGATTGCCTTTGTTAATAATAAGAGCAACATTATGAAATTACAGAATTTCAGTAAACTGCAGTAGGGAGAGACACGACATGTCACGTAAATCTACGATAGTCGCACTTTTATTCTCATATTTCAACGAATTTTAAAAGAATCATTAAATAGTTTGATATTTTCGAAAGCTCATAGATTGCCTTTGTTAATAATAAGAGCAACATTATGAAATTACAGAATTTCAGTAAACTGCAGTAGGGAGAGACACGACATGTCACGTAAATCTACGATAGTCGCACTTTTATTCTCATATTTCAACGAATTTTAAAAGAATCATTAAATAGTTTGATATTTTCGAAAGCTCATAGATTTCCTTTGTTAATAATAAGAGCAACATTATGATATTACAGAATTTCAGTAAACTGCAGTAGGGAGAGACACGACATGTCACGTAAATCTACGACATAGTCGCACTTTTATTCTCATATTTCAACGATTTTTAAAGGAATCATTAAATAGTTTGATATTTTCGAAAGCTCATAGATTGCCTTTGTTAATAATAAGAGCAACATTATGAAATTACAGAATTTCAGTAAACTGCAGTAGGGAGAGACACGACATGTCACGTAAATCTACGATAGTCGCACTTTTATTCTCATATTTCAACGAATTTTAAAAGAATCATTAAATAGTTTGATATTTTCGAAAGCTCATAGATTTCCTTTGTTAATAATAAGAGCAACATTATGATATTACAGAATTTCAGTAAACTGCAGTAGGGAGAGACACGACATGTCACGTAAATCTACGACATAGTCGCACTTTTATTCTCATATTTCAACGATTTTTAAAGGAATCATTAAATAGTTTGATATTTTCGAAAGCTCATAGATTGCCTTTGTTAATAATAAGAGCAACATTATGAAATTACAGAATTTCAGTAAACTGCAGTAGGGAGAGACACGACATGTCACGTAAATCTACGATAGTCGCACTTTTATTCTCATATTTCAACGAATTTTAAAAGAATCATTAAATAGTTTGATATTTTCGAAAGCTCATAGATTTCCTTTGTTAATAATAAGAGCAACATTATGATATTACAGAATTTCAGTAAACTGCAGTAGGGAGAGACACGACATGTCACGTAAATCTACGACATAGTCGCACTTTTATTCTCATATTTCAACGATTTTTAAAGGAATCATTAAATAGTTTGATATTTTCGAAAGCTCATAGATTGCCTTTGTTAATAATAAGAGCAACATTATGAAATTACAGAATTTCAGTAAACTGCAGTAGGGAGAGACACGACATGTCACGTAAATCTACGATAGTCGCACTTTTATTCTCATATTTCAACGAATTTTAAAAGAATCATTAAATAGTTTGATATTTTCGAAAGCTCATAGATTTCCTTTGTTAATAATAAGAGCAACATTATGATATTACAGAATTTCAGTAAACTGCAGTAGGGAGAGACACGACATGTCACGTAAATCTACGACATAGTCGCACTTTTATTCTCATATTTCAACGATTTTTAAAGGAATCATTAAATAGTTTGATATTTTCGAAAGCTCATAGATTGCCTTTGTTAATAATAAGAGCAACATTATGATATTACAGAATTTCAGTAAACTGCAGTAGGGAGAGACACGACATGTCACCAATATCATGCAAGAGACATGGAATTGAGGCAAACTGAAAATTATCGCATTGAAAATAGCTCTAAATCAGGATAAGTGTGTTACAAACGTATATTACTCGTATTGGTTAATTTAATTGCGCATTTGAAGGTGTTTGTATTTACGATTTTCCCTTTAAATTTCAGTATAATAATTCTTTTATTAGCTGAGCAAACAAAGACCCGTAAAACTTAATCGCTTGTTTGGAATTTTGTTAGCAAGCTATTTGCCTAAAATATTCCCGAATTTCAACTTTCTAGGTCCAGCTCCGGTCGAGAGTTATGCGTTATGGCACCATAAAGGCGGACGGACATTATGAGGCGCTTTCGATCGAACACACCCGTTGTAACAGTTTCGGTATAAACGGCCCATAAGAATAAATCTTCGAAACGTAAAAATTATGTAAAGATTTGGATGAATCCACCGACGATTTACCCGAAAACCTCTCCATGTCTTAACTTTATACCTCAATATACACGTAAACCCCCTAAATTACGAACTTCGGATTCGATTTTATTTACGCGCATAAATCTCCGCTCCGTGGTGAGAGCAAAAAAGGCGAAACAAGAAAATCACGAGGTTTACCTTTCTCTTTAGACAAATGAACCCATTTACATTTCTATTTTCATTAATAGCCCTGTCCCATTTCTTTCTGTTGCAGGACATGCCCCAAAGCATAGGCGACATCAACATCGAGGAAGTGAAATTTAATGTGTTGAACAAGAGCGACGTTTACAGGAGTTGCGGGAATAAATCCACCACAGCAGGTAAGGATCTTGTTAGTTGTGATGAATGCAGGAATATTTTAAAGAAATTCTATTTGCAAATTATACGTCTAGAGAATAATAGCAGAACACGAGACCCCGATTATTTTACATGCAACTCATCAGTGAAACGACTTTCTCACTAGAGACGTACTACACTCATTTTTCCTCACTAGTCGTAGTGTTTCAATGAGTACTAATAATTCAGATATTGAAAACAACATACAAGGGTTTTATTAAAAGTATATGGACAAATTAGAACGCTTAAACACAAATTAAGTGGCAATATTAGAGGAAAATACAGTCTGAAAGGGAGAATGGAGGGATTACCTCGAAAATTTTAATGAACATCAAGCAGTGATGATAATAAACGTTGCTTTCGTAAAGCTGTCGACAAATTACACCTGTCAATTTTTTTTTATTTATTATGACATTCATTCGAATATAATTCATACCTACATACAGCGCGATCCATTGTCTCTCTAGTAATCCTGAAAAATATTTATTCATTGCGCCACTTTCACCGGATTTTTTTAGATTGTAGAACCTGTAATTTTGCAAACTGTTTCATCTGAGCAATTCCTTATTCCCCTTGAATGCTTTTGTCTTAAATACAAGACCTACTGCTTCAATTTTCAGAAGTACAAATCCAAGAATTCATAATGGCGTTATTTTGAAATCCGAAAAGCGACATCTGTGTAATTATTTGAATTGCAATATGGTATTACTATTCTTATGCTTGTTTTAGACAAAATAATTAATGTGTAGAAATAACTAACAAATTTTAAACAGAGGGAAATCCGTTACAAACTATGCAATACTCTCGTCGCTTCTACCCTCTAGTCAATTCCCAAAAACTGAGATTTTAACTAAGCAAGTGATATAATATAAGACTCTCAAAATAAAATAATCTAAAGACCGCCACTTCAACCAAAATCGGGAAAGTACGTATATATTTCGACGATTTGGTGGAAGCAGTACGATAATAAAACGCCATTTTATACTCCACAGCTTCCTGAACCCTAGCAAGCGTTATTTAAGATATTGTAGTATAAGTTGTACAAATAAAGAAGTTATTTACTCAACTTTAAATAGTCTTAAGTATTCACGAATGGCTTTCCAGTGGTTTCAAAAATAATTCCTCATGAAACTGAACTACATCCACCATTTCATATATTGAACAAGGTATTTAAGCAATATGGATTAATATATGTTCTCTGCTTTTTTGATAATACTTGTTAGCGCCCAAATATCCAGGCACCCGTAAATCATAAATTATTCCACGTACTGTCCCATACTCTACTACATTTTAAGTCTTAGGAACCCTCACTTCCATGGCGACATGAACATCTCTAAAGTGAGGTTTGATTTTTCCAAGCACATAATTGGCTTCAAGCCATTTGAAATCACTAAAAAATTCTGATATCACTATAGCAAACTCCAAGTGAGACCACTTTTCGGATGGTTTCAATTCTTCTGCAGTCATTTTAAGTTTGAAATAACTGACTATAGAGCTTTTCACTATTTGTATATCACTATTGGATATATAGTGTATCCGATTTATTTCATGGTTCAACGCAGAAATAAATCTCCATAATAAAGCTTCTTGAGGATTTTGGGGGATGCCGATATATGACAAATAATTTGTGATCAGGTAGTATCTCTGCTCATCAAGCATGTTTATTTCTATGCTGAAGAGCATTTCTTAATGGTAACTATGGTGTGTATTTATTGTTAAACAAGATAAGATAAGTCGTTGAATAGAATCGTCAATTGATTTACCGACAGCAAGGAAAATAGAAAAGGCAGTCGTA
Source organism: Cryptocephalus primarius (assembly GCA_963576515.1). Taxonomy (NCBI): domain Eukaryota; kingdom Metazoa; phylum Arthropoda; class Insecta; order Coleoptera; family Chrysomelidae; genus Cryptocephalus; species Cryptocephalus primarius. The sequence goes on along the minus strand of OY754942.1, from coordinate 12,944,447 downwards.
GGTATAAGAAGTTATGATTGATCTGAACAGGGATGGAGAAAATTGCAAAACAGGCTACGATCGACAGAATGAAACGAAGTAGAATATGCAAGGAAACAGGGTTGAATTGGGAATGAGAGTTGCTCCACCTCGAGGGAATGAATACAGAAATCACTACGAGAGGTGTGGTAAATCATACATATCTACAATTTATTAAACAACGTAAAGCTCCAGGAAATGCTTAGAAGGTCTCAGTTCACTTTAAGTAGCATTAATTGAAATACCTTTAACAGGATACTTATTCCATACACTCAGTACCCTATTAGGATAGTAAAGTAATTATTATTATAAAAATAGTTGGAAATCTAGGGGTATGTATGTCTTAGGCTGATTATTGAGGGGTCTAATCCATTTGGCCGTAATACCTAAAATGAATTCCTCATTTGTTTCCAGGTTACTGTCCAGAGATATTCGACGAGCCCCTCTACCTGATCCTACAGGCGGAAATATGCTGGCCGGAAACACCTCCGGGGGAAACGGCGAACCAGTCATGCCCCAAGATACCCCTGTTGGGCTTCGATCCTTCCAGGACCGCCTACAAGGAGTGCTGGCCGAATGGTTCCTGGTTCAGGAACCACGAGAACAGGGTGTGGACCAACTACTCCGAGTGCGTGGACAAGGAGGAATTCGAGGTGAGAGAAACTGTTAGGAAAAACGGAACTAAATGAGAAAGTCGTTAAAATGTGGGATCTGAAATAGTTTGTATTTGCAAGCTGTGAACCTTGCAGAAGGTCTCTTCGATCAGGGAAAATCAAAATTTTACAAACGAACAAAAGGGCAAGGTACAGTTGCTGAGAAAGTAAAATTTTGTACAAAATATGAGAAGCAACCTTAGATATTTCATCCTTCTCAAGTTTATTCGACGTTTTGAATGTTCTGTTAAATTAAATAAATCAAGTCTCAATTTCAATCTCTATTTCGATCGATCACTGCTTTCTAAGGTAGCGATATACACATCTTGTCAGTTTTCCACTACAAAAATGTATATATCTTTGTTATTTTGAAAAAAATACTTGCTGACATTTTTTAATTTTCGTTATAAATACTAGTCAACTTTGAATCAAAATATTTTAATTTTCTAACTGCAAACTTAAATAGGAGGCCGTAGCTAAAGATACACCTTTATTAACCTCTATAATATAAAGCAGACATCTTGCAGTATACCTCATTTAGTAATTTTTTGGAATCAAAGCGTATTTTCGACGAACTGTATTCAAAAAATTGTCTTTCGATTGTTTATCAACTCAGTCCATTCCCAATGTATTTAAATAAAATATTTTTATTTACGAGGCATATATATATATATATATATATATATATATAAATTACCATTTATAGATAATTAATTACATCATTAACAATGGCTATATGAAAAAATTACTTTGTACTCACGGATGTGCTCAAGCTTAAACGGTAACCGCTTCAAAGACTGACTAATTCTCTCTTTTTATTACGAAACGCCGCTTTGCATTATTGCCGTTGGGAAAATTTGGCGAAAAAGAATTTCCTAATGAGTTGGGAGATTTTTCGTGAGAAATTTCGTTGAGCCTTTTTAAATTGGATTAAAAATTTGGTTAATAAAACGAGGTGAGCGGGACGAATTCCCGAATCCGGTGGCGCAGGCAATTTAATTTATTTTACGACGTATTTTATCTTAACAACGCGAAAATATTACTAGTCAAATAAATATCTTCATAGTTATTTCATTTCGATATTTCCTCTCGAGCACTCTCGCTATTTCAAAGGAGATTCCACATGTCCTTTTCGTAAAGTCAATTTACACCATTCAAACTGTAAACTTACTAATGTTATATCGTGGAAACTAATTCTATATTCACTACAAACGTCTTTATAACGCAGGATGGAAGAAAATTTAATTACTGTGGTATGCAGCGACGAAAATACCGGATCCCAAAGGTTAAAATCGAGAGGAAGGCAACTCTAATAGGGCATGGACTGGTGGTTTTGTACACAAGAAAATTAAGTCAAATTATTTGAATTCACCGTTTTACTACATGAAATCTAAATAACGCATAACTGATTTAGTAAATAACGAAACAAGAAGCGTGGATCTAAGAAACCATGGGGACTTGTTGGAAAGTGCAGGCGTGTATGTTTTGTGGTCGTTGTTATTGCGTGGTCTCAGCAGGGGCCAATGAAAAGTTTCTTACAAACTTCTTCGCAATGATATCGCTAGCGTAATGTGTGCCGAGCCAAAAGTAAATTTCTTCGAAATTGTTATATTCATATTTTACGGCTTAACTCTAATGTCGCGTGTACTTGCACCATTTAAACTTTTCTTATTCTTTTTTTGCAGTTTCTGATGTTCATTAACAAACTTCACGTCATTGGATATTCGATATCGCTAATGGCGCTGATCATATCGCTGTGGATTTTCGTCTCATTTAGGTAAGACAATTCTATACCTTAATTCATTCTACGTTGAACCTATAAATTATTCAAGTATACTTCGTTACGTCTTTACGGGTATTAGCGACGCAATTGTCTAAGTGTAGTAGAGAGGAAAAAAGATGTACCGAATTTCCTAAAGGATCTGATTACATCACGTTGCTAATGGAAATTTCGAGCGTAGGTTTACCAGATTGAAAATTAATAACCCATAAAACGCCTAAAAGGAGGTAGTCCCGAGTAAAATACGGAATTTCTACAAAATGAATAGTTTTTTATCCATTTTCTGGATTTCTGGATCCGTTTGATCCAGAAATCCAGATGGTTCCACCGAATAATAATGTACGAGTACAAATAAATATGTACATAAACCTTAGGAAGGGTGGTTGTTTGCTTATCTGTATGAAACGTTTCCAACACCGTAGAGTTTCAAGAGGTAAATTCGTTGTTCTAGCATTCTTGAAAAACCTTCATAAATAAATCGTTTAAATAACCTCGAAAATTAAGAGTACATGTACTGTGCTGAGGTTAAATTTTACATAAATCGTAAATTTAACCATTTCATACGAGTGGTCGTCATTTGGTGTAAACAACTGAATTGTGTAAGATGTCACTAGAGACAAAAATGTTGCAGAATAACAATTCTCTAGTCTATGACCAAAAGTTTTTTTACAAATACACACTCGTCATTAGCAATGATTTTATTTTCAAAAATGTTCTGTCGACGTTTCGCCCCTTATGGGGGGGTTTCATGACATCGATTGCTAGAAACAAAAGCAATCAAATATAGTAATGATATAAAAGTAATAACGTAAAATGATCTAATAAATTAAAAAAACTTACATTTTTTAGCACTAATGTGAGTTTTTGATTGAGTTTAATTGAGTACCTTTTTCTCTTTCATGGTGGGAAATAATAATATGAGAATAATCTGGGAATCTTATACAGAAGAAGAAGAATATGGGAATTTAATATGGGAAGAGTTATAATCTTCAATAGTCTCCTAGGTTAGATAGTCCTAAACTAGATAGTAATAAAGGATTGGCCCTTGATGATCATCTTAGTATGACGCCTCATACTTTCGAAAATTATTTAGAAGCTCAGAAAATAGAATCATTGTCTTAGATATTGCAAAATTATTACAGCAGAGTAATTAGGAATGTCCCAGTGGCATGGAGAAACTAAAATAGTATCTATTAAAACAATACTTATATTTTTGAAATTTTACAAAAAAGAAAATGAAATTTTCCAAAGATTGCTTTTAATTTTTTTCTAAATACTCTATCTAATTGATCAAATAGAGGAACAAATTGGACATAGTTTCAAGATTACCCTCATATCATTGTATTTCCGCCCAGTTCGAGTTAATGTGGGATAAATGAATAGAAAACAGTCTAAATCATATTATAAATGATATATTTTGAATTCCTTGTTTAGGTTTAATTAAATCTGACTGGGTGAGTAGTATTTAATATCTGCAACATATATTACTAACGTCAAACATACATATAGAACATCCTGCCACAATATTTATTCAATTATAGAAAATATAAATATCTTCAAGAGCAGTGGCTTCTACATCGAATAATATTATAACCGTATTTCGATTTGTATTTAATTATTTTGTATATTATGGATTCAATTCTGTGAATAATTCGTTAGTAATGCAAATAGGATAAATCATTACATTTTTACGTTCCCAAAATCATTTTGAAAATCTCGAAAAATGAGTACTTTAGATTCCAAAATACTAACGTATTAAAAGTTTCCGTCATAACATAATGTTACTGACCGAAGCTTTTTTCATTTCACCTTATAGCATCCCGAGGGACATGGGATTTCTTGACCTTTCCGATTGATGTTCATCCCCATCACGAAAAAAGAACGTTATTCCGTGAAAATTTATGTGCGATCTCACCTCAAACAAAATCCTTCCCTTAGAACGAAAATGCGAGCCAGCTTCTATAACCGTCAAAAAATGTTTGGGGGAAGCAAGCTTTTCTCCTCAGTTTTTAATTGAGAAAGTTGTTCGTCCGCCAACTGTTCCCAAAGTGAAACTTCATAAAAATTTCGCTCCGACGGTGTATTTACTGATGACGCCATGAGAACTTGTTTTCCCTGCGGCTTTTCAAATTGCCTAAAAAAAGTCAATTGTCTGTTAATTACTTATTTAACACGACTGATTAAACCATATTGAATAATCTATTATGTCTGGCATATTCGAAAGTTCTTTGACTTTAAGTATTTTATAAAATCGATGAAAGCACGGAAATTGCAATACTTCAAACTTTTAAAGAAATCACTACAAGGTTAATAACGAAAGAGAACATCTGAGGTAAACGAAGTATGGCAAAAGGGAACACGTCCTGCCTGCGCTATCTGATGAACTGATTTAATATATTCTCCAACCAACTGTTGCCATTTATATTGTGAAGATAGCCGTCAAAATTTCTAGCCTCCTCTATATTTCACCCTCACTTATCACTCTTTGAGGAATTTGCTATTTCACGCTCAAATGGTCATGACGGTGCAGTCATTTTTAGCCGAAAGCATTTCCTATGGAAAATAAAGGTGTTATGGAAGTAGTTCAAGAAGAAAACGACTCTTTACATACTTTACGACCACACAATGTAGAACATGTAGAGGTAAACGGAAGTTGAATGCGACGTTTTACTGGATCTGTGGAAACTCAAGCACACGCTGGTACAGTGTTCGAAAACAAAATCGTAAATTTTATTACGCAGTTTATCCTTACAAGGTAGAAATATCCGAGGAAATAAAGGCAGAAATATAATTAGGGGGTGATGTTTTGATGAGTGATTTTTCGAGATGACATATACTTGAGTGTACTTTTATCGAGAATTCGATAACATCCTTCAGCGTCGGTTCCGAAAAAGATTCAAAGCTCACCAGAGATTTGATACGTATCCCTTATTAAATTCCCAATATTCGCGATATTAGAATTCCGATGTTTTCACACTCTCTTGCAAATGTGATCGAGGATAATAAAAACAGATAAAACAGTACCTTTGAGATGGTAGAAAAAGCATGGAATTTGATGGCGTTCACTTTAGGTTTAGAGTTGTTCCTGTATTGTCTGCATAAGGTTTTTCTTAACACATAACGGTTTTAAAGGCACGTTGAAGGGCTTGGCTACTTTGGCTTCAAAAGAACTACAATTATTACAAAAGTACATGTCACCGAAACATTTGCGTTTAGATAGCTCATTTAAGTTGTCCTATGTGTAATTTTTGAAGGACTTGGCATTGAAATAGTAACTTTTTCCAGATCGTTACGTTGCACTAGGATAAGGATTCACACGCAGCTCTTCACCTCGTTCATCCTCAACAACATCATGTGGATAATCTGGTACGAGAAAGTCATCCCGGATCCAGTGGTGGCCGAAACCAATCCGGTAAGCTATTTCGAAATTTCAAATTTCCCTCGTATATACCAATAGTTTTAGGCAGACAGAACATAACCTTATCCCACTGATTTTACTGCACTAAGCAAATTTAATAACTTTGATGTTGAATTAAAAGAAAATTCCAGTTCTTCAGAGATAGAACATACTTCTGGTAAAATATCAACAGTTTTCACGTTTTCGGACATTGGCTCATGTAGCTATTGAATGTCTCATGCAATAACTCGACAAAGCAGTTTCTATCTTTTTCTTCACAAATTAATAAGCTGCCATTTATAATGCATTTTATAAAGCCATTCATTCATTGTCATTTCTTCATTTCTCATCATTTCTTTCTCATTTCGTCATTTCTTCATGTTCATTGTCAAACATTTCTCCTTCTCAAATATAGAAGAAAAAGAAGAAGAAATGAAGGAAGAAGATTATTATGATGTACCAACGAGAAAAGTTGAAGACTGTTTGAAATAATGTAGGATCTAAACAAAGAAGTAGAAATTGATGACAGGAACTGCTTGACCCTACAAGTCAATGCGCGTTGGTGTTTATAAATTAAATAAATATAATAAAAAATTTACAAACCTAAAAGCTATTTATATTTTTTCAAATAGAAATGGATACAGTTGGTTACTTGAATGTACTTTTCAGTTCTAATTAATTTTTTAATACACTTTTCGATTTCATCAATATTAATAGTGCGTTACTGATGAGCAAAATTTATATTTCTTCACGAACCTCGTATATGACTGCAAAAAATTGATATCCGATGGCTTATTTTGGATTTAAGTCATGGAGAACTGTATATCAACAATAAAATTTTTCATAAAACCAATAATATAAAAGTTTTCCATGTGGTTTCTACTTTGGTAGACACACTGTATATTCAGTCAACCTCTTATGGACCCCCGTACAGACTACAGAGTGAAGGCTTTTGTTCCGAAATGTATCTATAGTTACGTAATAATATATTGTTTTTTAAATTTTAACATCTACTCCCCTAAAAATATCTACAATATTCCAATTCTTTAAAGTTATGCCTCAATAATGAAGAGGCTTTTTTGAGTGCTTTATATTTTGATCGTGTGTTATTTCAAGTTAATAAATGTAAGGATATGACAATTTGACACACCATACTGATTTAAAAGTACAAAAATTCATATGGAAAACTCATGAAGGTAACTTAATATTAGCATTCCCATAGAAGGAAAAGGGATGGATCGTCCTAAAACCGTCTTTGGCTGAATCCTATTTTAAACAGTTCTAACTCTAACACAGAGATTTCCTTCATTCACGCCTAATTTACTTAACCAAATAGATCGGTCTGATTGTTCTCAAGTTTCAACGTTTCGACATACGTCCTCGCGCACATTCCCAAGAAAGTCATTTTTAACTATCGATCCATCCCGCTAACGTTAATTAGTTTTTCGAGTAGGTACGCCTCCGCGCCATACTCTATCACCGACTGAAAATGGAAGGGGCTTTTTAATGGAATTCGGTATCCTGGACCGAGTGGAGGAATTGCCAGCCGCAGACTTCGGAAAGAAATTGATCATTAAATTCCTTTTGCTGGGAAGCTTTATTCGACTTTGAACAGTCGCCAAATAGTTTACTTGCCCTGTACGCCCTTCGGCAACTACGATCTATCCAATCGAACTGTGAGAAAATATCTGGAAAGTTGTTGGCAAACTGCTGAAGTTATGGGGTAAGAGATTTAAACGAGCGTGTGTTCGAGGACATGAAACGTCACTTTTTCTCGTGGATTAATAGCTTCTCCGGGGATAAGTTTCAAAAAATACTTTTTTTACTTTGTTGATACTGCAAGCTACATCGTAAAATATTTTTTTCTTTGTGTATTCTCTATTGCCCATATTTTTTCAATCATATTTGTTTGAACAACGTATTCGTTAACGTACTAGAATTTTATTTGTTTGCACTCAAACCTAATCTGACTGACTGTTGGTTAGTTATAGCTGAAGGGAGGACTTTTAGGCAAAGAAATACATCAAAAATGCCGTCAAAAATTTAAAAAACCAATAAATTCATGAAAAAGACACGTAAAGGACAAACGTTGATTATACCATAAATATACAAAAACTTTAAACATCATTATTAGTATTTGTTTCTAGGTAGTGATTAATTGTTTGTCAATATTTTCTGATAACCGAGTTTGTCTGTTTTTGATAGAATATCTTTGTACCTTTGTCCTTTCAACTCTAAACAAAGTAACAGAATCATACTTTAAAACGTTAAAATTATAACGGAAAATAGAAATCTACAAAAGTGCATGTAAAAAGTATACTTTATATTATACTTTGTGTATATAATGTATAATGTATAATGTATATAGTATAATGTATACTTTATATTTATATGACTATTCTTGAAAATGATTTCTTATTAAAAATAGTGTGTATAGAATTATGTCAGCAATTGCAGGATAAAACTGTATGTCAATAAATAAAATTGCATCGTTTAACATTATTAAAAGTATGGATAACTAAAATATTAAATAATATAAATATTTGCATGTATAAGAGTTGAACAAAAACAACTGAAATTTAATAAAAATATACTTATATATACATTTATACATATATAATGGTAAATATAATATGGTTTTAGTGAAGACAATATTATGAACTTCAGTGCTATGCCTATTCCTTTCTCCTCCATATGTAAAATTTAATCATATTTTTGTTAACTGCATATTTTTGAACGTTCCTAACAATTTTTACTTACTATTCTATTTATCATGTCGTTTCTTCAGAGAATAATTTAATTAAAGATGTATTATTTTTCCTCTCTACTAGGAATAAAAACGATGAAGATCCGATCTTACTATTACTATTAATAGACAACTAACTGATAAACGCCGTAAATACTCTAATTGTCTCCTTTTCAATTCACCTTTGTGCCTTTGTATCGAATCTTCCAATATAATTATCCGCATTATACCCTTTTCACCTTGACACAAACGAAATGGAACTAGCTACCTGTCCACTTTCAGAACAATTAACATTATTTCATTGCAATCTCAAACATCTCTTAATCCCTTCAGAGCCAGGATTTGGCCTCACTCAAAACATTTTGCCCTCGTGAAATAATTAGCTATAATACAAATTTCGAAGTGTTCTCTTAGTGTTTTGAAAGGACAAGTTCTATTATAGGATATTACTATTATTAGGCTAATATTACCTATTATTAGGATAAGTTCTATTATAAGCAAAGACCAAAACCCAAACGTTTCGTAACGGCTATGGAATAACAAAATGGCGAGTCAAAGGTTTCCCAAAATTTTCCATGTGACCGTAGTGCAGTGGCGGACGCCTATTAATTTGGTATTTTTTGAGAACGTATTAGGAGGATGGGTATTTCCGTGAAATAACGTAAAATTTGCTGTGTTAATTTCACTGAGATAGCCGAGAAAAATTTGATTTTGAGGTGCCAAAGTAGGCCAAGGAAGAGAAAATAGCAGGTGAAGAATTTCGAAAGATACATTATTTTTGTTTGACATCCAAAAAGTAATATAATTTTAAAATCCACTGCAAAAATGATGTCATGCCATTTCCTACTCCATAGCTTCGTGAATCGTGGTATAGTACTATTATCTGAATTATTATTTCAAAAGGATAATAGAAAGGGTTCTTCTTTTTAGCAGCTTTACCTTATGATAACAAATTATAATTAGAACTGGTTAGCATATTTCAGGTGTGCTTAGTTCACACCAAAATTTATTAAAGAAATGCTTCTGTGCAATACAATATTTAACAATTTTCCCTTAATTTCAAAACATTCAATGGCACAGTACTCTTGAGTTAACGAGTTAATACGCAATCCTATTGATATCCACAACAATAGGATTGTTGGTTAATTTTGAAAAACTACCCCTTACTGTATCTCTACATGTACTGTAGCAATCTATATGTAAAATTTTAACACTACTTTAATAACATTTCTAAATATGATGAGCAACAGCGGTAAAAGGAACTAAAATGTTAGTGGAATTTTATTGTCCCATAAGTTCAATTGGGAGTGCAACCAAACTTAGGGGTGTAACTCAATATATCATTGAAAATCAACATTACATAGATACATAGACGCAGCCATTCATTTCTTTAAAAATTGTACGATAATAAATTACAACAAACACACCTGACTCTAGCTAAACACCCCATGACCAGATTGTAGAATAAATATTATATAGTATTTATTTTTACGAGATTATTTGAAGAAATTATCCCGTTACTTTTTTTCTAGATATGGTGCCAGATTTTCCACGTGGTTAAAGAGTATTTTATGGTGGCGAATTACATGTGGATGTTATGCGAAGGCCTCCATCTACACCTTGCGCTTGTGGTGGTCTTCGTAAGGGAAGAACGTACCATGAAGTGGTTCTACGGTATAGGTTGGGGCGTCCCGGTTCTCATCGTTATGGTGCACAGCTTGGTCAGGGTGTATTATACCAGGGATACCATGATGTGAGTGAAAAATTGTTTTTCGAGGGATTATAAGAAAAGAAGATAATTTAATCTCGGTGTTATTGCGATTTTGAGGAGGTTTCTTGTGACACTTAATGGATAAAAAAGATACGTTGGAAGCCATTCTTAAACGTTCTTTTGTAAGTAATTCAAGTTCGGATTTTTTCTCGAAACCGACTTCTTTAATAGCCTGATTTTCTCTGTGATACTACCAAAAAAATCCGTTTGCCACTCCATTTGCTCAGAAAAGAAGCATTCCTTTTGACTAATATTCCGAAACGGAATTTTATTTAAGTTCCTTCCCTCTCTCGCCAAACAAGTACAACAAGCGATGAGGACATTAGAAATTCCTCCATGAACTACCAAAAGAAACAATCTTTTGAATATTCAACGACCGAGGGAAATTCTCTATTCCGCGTGTTACCATGTCCGATTCTTCCCGCGAAAAATTCCAAACGCCGCGTTTCTATACACATACAAACTGTCGGTTCGTTTATTTCGTTAAAAAAAGTTACTGCTAATAAAGTTTCAAAATATCCACAACACTGATGATTCAAATTTGAACCGTAAACTTTGTACCTGCGAATCCTACCTAAAATTAATCGGATTTAAGTTAAGTGCGGGTGGTGAACAGGCCAATTTATCACGATTTTATGCAGGTTTATCTCACACGTTGCTCACCACACATGCTACCCAGTGTTTCGTGAATATTACAGGCGTTATTAATGATACCGATTACCCACCCCTATAATCCAACCCGTTCGGTAAATAACCGCCACTGCTACAGAGCTTACGACTACATCTTCAAATCGTGCTTCGTTCATTTCCAGAAATTGCTGGTATAACTTAGGGGAACATGTGATACATTGAAACTCATAAAAATCTCATCAGTTCGAATTTACCGTGGAAAAATAAACGTTTTGAGATGTCATTTTACGACAACGTTATTCACGTTTGTGCATTCATTACGAGGGGAAACAAGAGGCATGTGTATCGAAATAGCTTGGTTGTGTATGTTACATTTTTTCGGAATAAATTAATCATTCTGATTTGAAACTTTATTACTAAATGATTGAGTAAAATTTCAAATTACAAAACAAGTTAAAGTTGAAAGTTCCTGTTTTAATTTAATTTAAACTTATGGAAGCATGTGCCGGCTCAAGAACCATCATTAGGGATATATCAATATAAAGTGAAGAAAATTAGTTATAGTAAAGCCAAAAATTTGCAAAATGTGCGCATGTATGTGCAACAGGATTTTTTGCAATTGAGTGCAAAATATTCATAAGGATTTAGTAGACATCTAGGAAAAATATTGATACTTTTCTTGGAAAATGGTGCAACCTGTATCATTGACTTTTTCTCATTTGATTTGTTTACTTACTCTTTGATTCTTACCTAGCTGTAATTTAGATACTTGATAGATTTAGATACTTGTCGCGGGAACAGATTTCGAAAGCCATTGAGTTTAGAGCACATCTGACGCGCCATTTCGCGTTCCTGCCACGCTTATTAGGAAGAAAATGTAATATGTCCCTAAGCGGGGCTTTTGAAACGCAGATAATTTTGAAAAGTACCATAAACACACTTTGTCTAATTGCAAATAAATTGTTCGGCAACAGTGTGTGAATTAGAGTCATTGAGTGTCTATTGTAAGCCGACTTCAGCTTCCATTGCTTTAAGTTTCAAATTGTTTTTAGGGACTTTTCAGTGCTTAAAGAATCCTGGAAAAGTCAGGCTGTTTTAGAGCTTCATCTCTCAAATGAGCGAAAAAATTTTTTGGTGAAACGAGCCCCATTTCTTGTATAGAACGCACCCTGTATATGAAATTTTGAGAATATCGAATCATACGAAATCATACCAATTTAATATAAAACATTCCTTTTATATTTGTAATAATAAGCGAGATACGCAGTAGTCAAAACATAATGAAAACCCGGTAGATACAGTTAAGAGGGTTAGGGTTATTTCAGGCTCTCTGTGTATAACTCCAGACCCTAGTAACCACATAAAACAAATTGAGAGAACGTTTGTTTCGTTTTCCGTTTTAATAAACCGACAATTTTTAAGAATATTAATATACACTGAATATTCTTTATTCTCCTGTACAATTACTAATTATTTTGAATCCTGTTTTCAGGTGCTGGCTGGAAGAAGTCTCCTTCAGTTCGTGGTTCCTCAGTATTCCAATTCTCATCACTTTATCGTTATGCACAAGTAAGTCCCAACCATAAAAATAACGCCAAAATAGCTCCTTGTGTCGCTTTAAATATGAAACGATCGCCATTAAAAATAAACCTTTTCTTTCATAAAATATTCATGTAAATCCTTTTGTGTTCTTCTTTGTGTAGTCGAAAAAAATCTATTTTCAGTTTTTCTCATCAACGTGCTACGAGTGATCCTCACGATTATGCATCCGAACTCGCCGAATCCGGCACCTGTCGGTATGAGAAGGGCCGTTAGGGCAGCCCTGATCCTCATTCCACTTTTTGGGCTACAGTTCATCTTACTTCCTATGATACCGGCTCCGCAGCATCCTCTCTATCGTTTCTACATCTGGCTGTGTTTGATTATCGTTCCGCCACAGGTAACTGATGTTTTATGTTAAGGGAGGTTTCCCTTCATTTTAAAACCACGACGGGATAAGTATGGAGTGGATTGTCCCTTTCTTGTTGTACCCCAGTAATGAGAACACTTGTGACAGCACTTCTTACACAATACAATGAACTTTATAGATTATGTTAGGTCACAACTCTTTTAAGGACTAATTTTAAAAAAATGAACCAAGTTTTTGACATCTTAAGTGGCCCGATCTTGGAACCTTCTTACCCTAAATTTTTCCAGATAGTCTGGCAAAATAAGGAAATGTAACATATCTCTTATCTTTTTTATTCTCGTCACTCTTACAACAATGAATATGATTATATTCATTGATGATCCTATTTATTAATGACATTGAATATTTGTTCAGAATTAGGGTATGTACTGTACGATTCTTAATGCCTTGATGGAATTTTGTGATACTCAGATTATAACCTCTATAGCACATGCTTTTAATAGTGATAATCTTTTGGTTAATATTGTTGGCTTCATTCTTCAACAATTAGATCACTACATAATGCCATATATAGAGTGGATAGTTTAGTAAATTAATCATCGCTCAAACATATTTGCATGGCTAGAGTTATTAAAAGCATGTGCTATAAAGGCGAATTTAATCTGAATCTGAGCACAAAGTTGCATCAAGACATTGAGAGTAGCACAGTATATACGCTAACTGTCAACAAGTATACAAGGTTATTGATAAATAGGATAATCAATGAACAACTTATAGTCGCGAGATTTATCATCAAAGGGGAAAAAATCAAAGAATTATAATCCTTTTACAACGGCTTCGAAGCAAATTCGAAGCAAAATTTATTTTTAATTTTAAGGCAAGACGACGTTTCGCCTATAAGCATAGCATATTCATGGTCGAAATCTGTGTAAAGTTTTAGATGTAGAACAGATTCTCCATATCCACTGTGACGATTTGTGCCAGTCCATGAATATGGCTATGATCATAGACAAAATGTCAGCGAGGTATGTATAAAAATTACTACGATTAAACAATGATGTTATTGCAAGGAAATTACAATCCATTTCAAGATTTTTCCCCGAAAACTTCAATCCCCCATGGAGGGTTATACGTAGGCATGGATCATCAGTTCCGCCACGAATATTATTCTAAGAACCGGATTGAAAATGAAATGTGAAAGCAAACTTCGGCATATCTAAGTGACGTAAGTGTATTTTATATTGTGCTTAAAAGGCTGAAAAAATCAAGTCTGTGATGAAACTTGACGCGTGCTATTCCGACTTTATATAAAAGTTCTCGCTGGAACTCGAGACATTTTAACTGCGCTACTATAACGAATCTATAAAATGGCGAAAGCGCTTAAAATTGTTTTCGTTGAAAAATCGTCTAATTAATTCCATTCCTGAAATTTAAGAAGTCTCGCTGGCCTGTACTTAATGAGTTCTAAAATTAATTTAAAAAGTAATATTACTTTCTTTATATTAATGAGCTTTTATCGGATAGTTCGTAAGCTTTCACCATTCAATTCGGCGCACATTAATAGATCATATCTCTTAAGGGCTTCAGATTTCGCTATTTAATTTTAATACCGAAATAACCAAACTTGGGATAAATTAAACACGTAATACGATAATCTCGAGTAATACATCAAGTGCTTCAGAGTTTCGGATGTTTAATTTTTGAACAATTTTCCACTTTATAAGCAAATCGTAAGACTTTACCCTTAAACTTTGTTCCATTGTACTTTAATTCCCTTTCCGAGAGATTTGATAGCGCAACACGTTAAAGTTTCGCTTCAGATTTCGTCGAGTATACGTGAACCACTCATTGTTTATATCATAAAAGTTTGGAAACTTGCGGAGCTGCTACCTAACGCGAAGTACGTATTAAAAGTTATTCTGGTAAAAATTTTGCAAGTGCTATAAAATTTATCTTCGTTTGTTAGAACAGTGGACTACCTTAAAGGTATATGCTTATAGTCGCTTAAGCCTAAAATATATTTGTATGTTGCAAAAAAAGCTTTCGTGCGAACCTTCTAAACTGGTCCAACCAGGCGCTTTAATTAAATAATAACTGAAGCACACAGGTTCAAACAAGGATTCATCCAAAAATTCTGAATTTTTCGTCCTCTTTCATCCCGACGGTATCTGCATATTTTCATCGTTAACGCGACAGCCGCATTTAGTTAACAGAATGTTTACTAAACGTTGCAGGACATTTTTCGCATTTAGAATCGCAACGAAGACGGGTTTGAAGTCCCTTGTTTACAAACTATGCTCGGAGGGCTGGGAGAAATTTTCCGAGCAATTTGGAAATTTCCATTTTCGCCGGTACAGGTGGGATCAGGGCTTGCATCGACAAACATTGAGAATAATTTTTCCCATGGACACTAACTTCGAAAATTTTATTTTCTTCTACATAAACCAATTTCAAAGTTTGAAGATGAACGCACATGTACGAAACATGTTTCAATAAACAATAGATTTTTAAATGTTACCCCTTGTGTAATTAGGCGGTGTGATTCAGAGTAACGTAAGAGAAAGCTTTCTTTGAATAATTGTGACAACGTAGTAACGTGCCCGTGTTCGAAAATTTTGACGAGCCATTTCCTCCATTAAAGAAATTCAGAGGAACGAGATGGAGGGGTTATACAAGGATAATTCGAAGGAATATTACTTACATCTTCACCTACTTGTGTTTTTTGAAATAATTTTGAAGATTAGAATTACATATTTTCGAAGAAAATTAAAATTAATCTTTCCAATCAAACTTGAATTATAGTAAATATACATATTATAGTATAGCAACACTACACTATTATACAGTAATGAAGCTTTCGGCCGGTCTCTTTAATGTTTCTCAACACATTCTAGTCACCTTGAATGGTAGAATATTATTGTTTAAGAGTACTTAACCGGACACTTCCAATTTTCCAATTGAATTTCCAAACAGATCTTGATAGGAATTTTCATAAGCTTCATAGTAGAAATGTAGAAAATTTCATAACATTTTGCATAACGTTTACAAACGACACAACTATGTATATTTAAAGTATTTTCATTAAATAGCGACAAATATATCTGGTAAAATTTTATATAAAATTGTCAGTTCGATAAGCCTTATCTACTGCCCCTATTTACTAAGATGCTTGGAGAATTCTGGATTAACACATTTCTCTGTGGCCATATATTCAATTTACCGAGTGTCATATACTTAACATTAACCAACATGGGCAGATTTTTCCAGCACTTGATTTGGAAACATCAAACAAATCTCCAAGATTTTCATAATTAAAACCTCGCATTAATCTAAACATTGTTAATAGAAACAACATTACGAACGTTAACGTTCTTACAATAGCTACTGTAACTTCATATTTTTCAAAATTAATTTTTTCGCCATATTCCAACTTTTTAAAAGAATAAAGCAGTTTCGAATCCTTATGATTTTGATGACTCAAGTATTGAACTTCCCATTTTAAAATTTTAACCTGTAATTTTAAATTATCAATATTTTCATACCTGGGTTTTAGTTTCCTCTGCAATATTTCCATCTCCACAAGTTGTTTTCCTCCTACGTAATCCTTCCAATGGCTGAAATTTTCCTCTTCTTTGCGTTTGAAGGTATAGCGAGCATTGTTGGGTCAGCAATAGTTATTTCTCAATATGAAAAGGATTATAGTACTTGTACTGCTTTTACATTGGGTCTGCAAACTTTCTTACTAGTTGCATTTATGTATCAGTTCAAACTGAGACTTCAGCATTATTCCACATAAGTTAAGAAGGCACAGCAGCTAATATTAACCGTTTTAGATCCTCAATCCCTTTGGAAAAAGTGCTTTGAACAAACCTACAATAATTGTTATTAATATCAATACATTTAATAGCATACTCTAGTTACATTAAAATATACCCGTAATTCTTTGCTTTCATTCCACGTTTTATGCAGCGACCCACTTACTATGACGCTTTTCATCTTTCGGAACAGCGTGAAAACTGACTTCATACTTTTTGTTAGCTTCCACTTACACAATGTTAACACCATATCGATAAATCGCGCAATATAAACAATAGTAAACTTAGGCCCAAGCCGAAATATTACCAGATGAGATTGTTTGTCAGCAGAAAATGCTGCTTGGCAAATTCTCAAAAAGCGAATACTTAATTAAAAATGTCAAAAATATACCTGAGCCACAGTTTGCGCGCGAAGTTCATGTGGTGATGAGACACCTCGACAGAAAATGTAAGAAAAATGTTGGGAGGTAGTTGAGAGACTGAAAGGTTACATTTTAAACACATAATTGTATTTTGGGTTTTTAAATATTTCGACGAATTAAAAATTCAAAAGGTCACTACAATTCTTACAAATCCTTTTCAACTCCCTTTGAAACATCGATTCATTAGAAAGATATTTAGATGTACATTTTAAAACATTTGCAATTACTTCAAAAGTGTCATCACCAAACGTTTCTCAGAAAGTATTTGATCAAAAGTCCATTAAAAACGTATTAAAGTAACATTTCTAATGTAATATTTATTAAGATATTGGCAACTTCTTTAAAAATGTATTAAAAACAATACGATTATACAAGTAGTTTAGAAATTCCCTAACTTTCTTTAAAGCATCATATTTCTTATTTCAACTGTTAAGTTTTTCCTAAAACAAGTGCAACTCCGCAACTTATTTAATTGTGCAAGAAAAAGAAGAAGTTATATGTTAAACTAAATTGTAAATACTTAAAAACGCCATTGTTACAATTTTCTTACAAACTTTTTAAAAACGAATCACAGTAATTTGAAATAAATGCTCTTTCAAAAATAAAACAAAATGAACTGACCTTGCAAGCACTCTTACTGCCCTTATATGAAGTTCTATGCCATTGTCGAGTCAATACTCACCTGAAAAATATTTTTATTGATGTTAACCGTTACTAACATAAGAAATATATTAAAACCATTGGTCCTTTAGAATTAAATAACAAAAGTACTAACCGTTTGACAATGACATATAGGCATGAAACCCTCTGCTACTGCTCCTCTACCAATGTTCACATCACTGTCACTAGAATGTTCACCACACTACCTGCAACAGTAATAACATTAAATCAGTTTAATAAATTATCACACAAGTGATTCAAGTAAAAATAAAAATTGTGCCTCTTAATAAATGTATTAACAAAACATTCAAATTCTACCCGAAAACCTTTGCTAATTTTGTTATTTGCATGGTATGTGAAGTTAGTGATTTTAATAGACTCAAAAATGTAAAATATCTCAGTGATATAATCGTTAACACATATGGCAATATATATACACATAACACAATATAATAGGCAATAACAATACAATAGGCAATGGCAATATATATACATATAAGACAAGGGCGTCGCCAGCCGATGGCGCAGGGGGGGGCAAGTTGACTTTACATACTACAATTCATACTTTTCTCATTCTCTATGAATGAGAAAAGTAGGTATGAATTGTAGGTAAAGTAGGTATGAATTGTAGGTATTCTGTGACAGTACAGAGTCCAATGTGTAAAGCTACACGAGCACGAGCTCTTGACTATGCAATAAAAAACTTGTAAACGATAGAGTAGAGCAGAACGCAGCGTAGTACGGAATATTAAGAGTGGAATTGGTGACTTCATTCGAGTTTCGACGCACGGGAATGATTGTTCAAGGCTTGAACTTCAAGCAAATCAACTCAAATACTTAGGACTTTGGTTGCATTATATTTGGCAACTTTTTTAGAATCTCTAGGGGGGGGGCAGCTGCCCCTCCCCGCCCCCCTTGGCGACGCCCTTGATATAAGATATAACACACATGGCAATATATCACCACAAGTTAAAGAAAACTCGTTGAATGAAGGAGTTAGGAGGCTAATGACAAATTAAATCCCGTGAAATACTGTCGATTAATAACTCTCTTCAAGAAGGTGAAATAGATGTACATAACCTATAAGCGATAAGTACTAAAAATTTACAATTACTACTACCAAATTTGAGTAAAGAGGATTCTGACCTATCCAAAAACGGAAAAATTGATTTAAGGAACATAAATGTTGAGGCACTATTTAATAAAATCCAAAATCGTATTAAAAGAACCAGTAGAAAACAAGAAATAGAGGAAAATGTCCCTTAAAAATACTGTGTAGTTCAGGGTTTATTAAAATCAATTTGAAATAAAAATGAATTATATAAAGCCTGAAAAAATTCCCACAACAATGTAGATTATAAATCTGAATATACTATATGTTGTGTATAAATTACTAAAATTGTTGTAAAATTACTGAAAAGTGAAATATCACTTCCTAGGGAAAAATATCCATCAAAGTTGTAGATAATAAAAATATCTAAAGTTTTTGCAAACCTTCCCTATTTAAATTTTAGGGGTGGAACTCACCCTGGCTAGAGGGTTGAAAATATGCGCAAAATGGTTGACAGCTTTTAAATTGTCACCCAGTATGTACCCCTTGAACGAAGACACCTCAACGGTGACAATCAGCCTATGACAAATATGAAAATCGAGAACAACCATGGAAAATTGGAGTGTTCTGTACGGAAAATACTAATATCTCGAAAACTACCGGTTTTCCAATTTTTCAGGGAAAGCAGGCTTATGGGATGTCAAAAAATTCAAAAAACTTCACGTAACTCGTAACTCTGCGCGAGATAAAAGTAAGTAAAAAACCTAAAAATAGGTTGTCCACTGTTTACTCGGAAAATTAAAGGTTAACTTGAAAAACTACTCATAAGAAAATTTTATAGTTTTTCATTGTTTACAACTCTACTACTGGACATTTTCCGGTAGGAAGTCTCGTTCTAAAATCATAAAAAATAACTTTCAACCCTTAAACACCAACACCATTTCATTATTTTGCATAATGTGAGTTTAATCTTAGTTTTCCATCTTTACTATAGCCCCCACTACATTTTCCCGCTGACCTTTGCCTGTTATTATTGTTTTTTATATTGGTCTAACATCCACATGACAAAACTATATAAAATTCGTAGAATAATATAGTATAGTTTATTTTTCAAAACCGTATATGAGGGCGCTGGCGACATATTTGGCCATATTTGTCATTAGCAATAAGTTAATAGGAATATTAATAGCTTTACAAGTGCGTAGAATAAGCTATCCTTCTCCGTTTTTGTAATCGATTTCTATTATTAATATCTGTTGAAGGCGACTAGTATAAAATTTAATTTTTATTTTACAAAATTGTAGATAATTATTTCAAAATTTTATTGTATTCGATTCTCCGATTTGTTATATTGTGGGGAGGGGGCATGGAGGTGGAATAGCTCACTATTTCATTCACACTTTAGATTGTATCGATTTTACTTCATTATCTATAGCTAGTTTCTTATATATACTGTATTTAATCATTCATCCATTTACTCATGGAAGGCTTGTATACCTCTTACAGGTTTATCAGAGTGATGTACCTAGTATCAAATAAATAAATTGAGAAAAAATCATTTCCGCGGAACGTTAATTTCAAATAGCACAATCAGCGGATTCAAAAAAGTTACTAACGTAAAATCCCTCATTTAATTACTCGATTAATTATTAATAGACGCATTACCATGTTAGCATTAAAGAGACAATTACAAAAGTACCAAGTCGAATAGTTTAGTCAAATATTTATGAATATTGCAATTAATAAACCGAAAAAATAAAATAATTACCGATAAACTCGGCCAGAAAACTTCCCCAGGCGCGAACATATGAGGAACCGTCTCTTCCCGTGCACGGAAGACACTTATTTTTCCAAAATATCCTGAAATTTTAAAGAAATTACGAGTAAAACACCTGCGGTAATTAAAAGCGAACCGATTACTTACCCGTTAACTGCACGACTAAATTCCTTGCGAGCGAACGATCCAGCAGTTGTTTGTCCGAAAAACAAGGAAAAAATCTCACAAAAAACTGTCCGACGTTAGTCACGTGTGATAACACGGCGACGAGCGGCGAAAATCGCTGTGATTTTAAGACGGAATTGAAGCAAAATAATTTAAACGTTTTCGTTTCATTCACACTGGGTTAACTGAATTTTAAATGCAATTATGGATACTAATAACCATTATTAATAATAAATAATAGAAGGAAGCGTGGTTTAAAATTAATGTAATTAATTCTAGTAGTTTAATGAAAATAAAAGGCGTGTTATTGACGATACACTAAAAAAATGCGCATCACTATTTAAACAAAAGGTAAAATTTGTGCTCAAAAAGACATTACATACATATACCGGTGCGTACGAAAAATGCATTTTTATATATGCACCTCGCATTGTTGATTAAAAAAAATTATAGCTGAGTAAATGACTTCAGATTTGTTACTAGGAGGGTTTTTGGATTCGCTGAACTCCTCCAGAGTACCTGGTGCCGAGGACGGCTGATTCCTACGCCGCCTTCCGGGAGTTTCCCGGGAATTTATTACACGATTAGCCGGAAATCGTTACCCCGAGGTAACGGGGTACTCTTGTATTGGTAATCTGTGCCCAAAGTGTGTTAAAAGAGGATCAAGGAGGTTCCTGGACGTTTCAAATTGTGTTCGCAGTCTCACAGGACTAGAGGAAATAATATAGATTTTGCTAAATGGTCTCCGATAGGTTCTAGAAAATTTCTCGTTATAATTTCAAATAATAGAAGGTATGAATAGTGCTAGAAAAAACTCTAGAGGTTCCTTTAGAATTTTGGAAGGCCAAAATAGGTTCAAAATAAGCGTATATGAGAATTTCAATCGGTTTTGTTTGGATTCTAATAGCTTTTATGTTTAAATTTCAATAATTCAAAGCGAAGAATCCAGAATTTCTTCTGGAACTTTCAACATGCAATCTACCTTTAAAAAAATCGAGATTATTTACGGAAATTCCAAATGATTTAATTTTAATTTCACACGTTAGAAAGAGTTTAGAATTAAGTCCAGAACCTTAATTTACCAAAAGTGCCCCTAAAATCGAGTATAGAAATTTTACCAAAATTTCTTCCAATTCTCCGAGGATCATGGAAAATTCCTAAAAGGAGTCAACATATACACTTATAGATACAATCTATATGTTATACCACTTATAGGATAGGACTAAATAATACGTGGTATTTAGTGACTTAATATTATTTTCAATAAATAGCTTAATTTACTTATTTTCCTAATATAATATATTAATTTCCGTAGCATTTTTAACTTCATTTGAAAACCAAATTTTAGGTTGCATTGAAATTCGAAAGAGGGCCAAATAAGGTTGGATTTCAAGGTCATTTGAAACCTTTTAGGGACATTATTTAAATATTTAGGAAATAGTAAAACCCTTATTTATATAGTTTAGTCTCTATTACATTTCTCCTGTATTTAATTCACTTTTATCGTAATTATTGAGAATTACTATGCCCTTGTTATACTTACTACCTAAGATTTAACTTATCAATTATTTTTTTACTAAGAGCCTCATGATTAGGATTTTATTGTACTATATTAGCTGGGTGGTCTTCCAATTCTAATTATTCCTTATTAGAAAATTTACGAGCTGATGCCCAAACTATGAAGTAAAGTACCTCTTATGAAGTAAGGCTGTATTTAATTTTTTATAATTTGTATCCAAAATCTTAAGTCAGGGGTTAGTAGATTTTTTTAAGTTTCAAGAAAATATTTGGTTTATATTTATTATATTACTATGTATAGCATAATTTAATACTTCTTTAGCTGTTCGAACTCCTTTCGATTTAGCCAAGGAAGAATTAAAATTAGTTCCAGGATAAAACATTAAATATAAAAGAGGGATAAATATAATAGAAGGATTATTTTTATGAGAATAATTTGCTCGGTATTATTTTAAGGTGGTAAATATGGTTGTTTTATTTTTTATTCTAATTATCATTTTTATGAGTCTGAGTGTTAACGCCGAATCGGCGCCTCGTTGGCGGCTGTTTTCCCCTCTCCCTCTGTCGCTTCTTATTCCCGTCGAGGCGGACGGAGGTCGGCACTCGCTCAGTAACAAAGTCGCACGATTCTAGAGCTGACTGTCGAACGAGCGCTATCGCCCCGCTAAGGCCGCCAGTTATTTGTAATCAACAACAATACAGTCCACTCTCATACAATTAAGCAGTTTTTGTTTCCCAGTAACATCCAAAACACGTAAAAGTGCTCGCGTGTGTGCACATTGTTGGTCCTATCGAGCCGGATTGTTGGTCCTATCGAGACGGATAAGCTCTCTGGGACACGGGAAGAAAACACAGTTTCGCAACTCAACGTAAACCACCAGCAACGCGTGGACCGGAATCGAGGAGCGAGACGTCGAAGGCGACGAACCGGCGGCGACGCGGCGAGATAAACAAGCGCAGTCAGTAAGGTATTTCCGATCTCATTCATTCATTTATCCTTAATCTCCCTTGCATCTCCCTGTAACCTGTCATATTTTCGATCTGAGCTCTTACTATAAGTAATCTTAAAATGGAAACGCAAGACACTATAAATTTGCATAGAAAACGTGGCAATATTAAAGCCGCTTTAACCAGATTCGCGACCTTTTTGAACGGATTGGAAGCATCGCCAAACGAGGAAACTCTTGCGCAACTGGAATTGCGCTTAGCAGCAATGGAACCGCGTTTATCAGAATTTGAATCCATTCACTCTTTAATTGAACAACTTGAACAACAGGTAGATGTTGATCAAACAGAAGCATTTGAATTGCAATATTTTACCTTAATAGCTCAAGCAAAATCTATTTTAAATAAACACAAAGCAACTACGTTTCGCGAGGCTACCACTCCAGATACGGGAAAGCTTAGCCCCGATCAAATAAATCTAAACGAGTTTAGTACTCTTAATCAGAATGTTAGGTTGCCGACAATTGAACTGCCAAAATTCGATGGAGCTTATGAACGTTGGGGGGAATTTCGTGACCTTTTTAAATCACTTATTCATGATAACGAAAACATCAAACCTATTGCTAAATTTCATTATCTTCGAGCATCTTTACACGGAATAGCCGCTAAATGTATCGAATCAATTTCACCTACAAACGATAACTATAGTTTAGCTTGGAATATGGTAACAGATAGGTTCGAGAATAAACGGTTGACCGTACATAATCATTTAAAATCGATCTTTAATATACCAGAGGTCAAGGCGGAATCTTCGGTTAGTCTTAGAAACTTGGTGGATACTTTAGCAAAAAACTTAAATTCTTTAAAATCATTAGGACTTCCTACGGATCAGTGGGACGCGCTAATCGTATTCATTGCAGTTGGTAAGCTTGACCCCACAACAGTTCGTGACTGGGAAGAGTCTAGCGTTAACAAAGACATTCCCTCACTAGAGGCGTTCACTACCTTTTTAAAGGATCGAGCAAATTTTCTTGAAAAGGTGGACATGCATAAATCTAAATCTAAATCTAAAGAAAATCAAAAGGCATTTCTGACAACTTCTAAAACGACATCATGTCCTCACTGCAAGGGGAATCATTTAATCTATAACTGCCCAGAGTTTCTGAAATTAACAGCTACTGCTAGATTCGATCGTGTAAAACTATTAAATCTCTGTGGAAACTGCCTACGTAGCAACCATCAAGTTCGCGATTGTAGAGCAGGCACTTGTCGAAAATGTAAGGCTAGTCATCATACCCTTTTGCATTTCGAGCGGCCTACCTTCAGATCAGAGCAACCAAACGCACAGGTTCGTCCATCGTCAAGCCAACCCACTCAACCAGTGAGAGGGTCGCAAACCACAACTGGAACATATAATTCTTGTGCCTCGGATAGGCAAATCTTATTATCTACTGCCTTGGTAGACGTGGTCGACTCGCGCGGCAATAGACATTCTTGCCGGGCCTTGCTCGATAACGGATCCATGAGCAACTACATTTCAGAAGATCTTTTTCATAAATTAGGTATAAATTCTGTCAATGTCGATTGCGATGTAACGGGCATAGGTCAAATTAAATGCACCTTAGGCTCTGCCTGTGACGTAAAAATCCGTGCTAGTCACGGCCCATTTCAAACTAAATTACGATGCTTCATCATTTCAAAGATAACTGACACCTTGCCCAATTATTATTTCGACCGCTCCTATGTTGATGTTCCTGAGAACTTGCGTTTAGCCGATCCTCTGTTTAATGAACCAGGAAAAATAGATTTGCTTATCGGCGCTAGTGTTTTTTGGGGAATTTTGCGTGAAGGACGGATAACTTTAGACAGCGGCCCTATTGTATGCAACACCGAGTTTGGATGGGTAATATCTGGCCCACTGAACTTATACGAGCCTAGATGTCGAACAACTTCTTGTAATCTTAACATTCTCGATTCCGATCTTCATAAGCAGGTCTCCAAATTCTGGGAATTAGAAGAGGTGCCCTTTGAACGCCATCACTCAGACGAAGAGCTTGAGGCTGAAACGCACTTCGTTAATACATTCAAGCGCGATTCATGTGGTAGATTCATCGTGTCTATACCTCTTAAGCGACCTATTTCCGATTTAGGCAACTCGAAAAATCTCGCGTTAAAGAGATTCTCTAATCTGGAACGTAAATTCGAAACGAATCCTAAACTTAAACAAATGTACGTTAATTTCATGAAGGAATACGAGGAACTCGGTCACATGACCAAATTTAACTTAACTAACGATCAGATAACATATTTCTCTCCTCATCATGGCGTACTGAGAGAGGATAGTCTCAGCACCAAACTCAGGGTTGTTTTTAACAGCTCAGCCTTGTCATCTACTAAGGTCTCTTACAATGACTTACAAATAGTCGGTCCAACTATCCAGGAAGATTTGTTTTCCATCTTACTTCGTTTCAGGCAGCATCGTTTCGTCGTCACTAGTGACATCGCGAAAATGTATCGTCAAATCCTAGTCGCAGACGAGTTTAAGCCCCTTCAACTGATCCTTTGGCGTTCAGATCCCACATCAGAATTATCAACGTACTGCTTAAACACAGTAACTTATGGGACCGCCTCAGCTTCCTTTCTAGCTACCCGCTGTTTAAAGCAATTGGCACTGGAAAGCCAGGACCAATTCCCACTAGCATCATCCGCAATCTTGCGCGATTTCTACATGGATGACCTTCTCACTGGAGCTTCCACGCTGGAAGAAGCTAGTCTTCTTTGTCAAGAGGTGTCATCGATACTGACCTCTGGATGTTTCGATTTAAGGAAATGGAGGTCAAACAGTCAAGAAGTGTTGAGCAAAATTCAAGCTTCAATTCCGTCCTCGGATCCACTATTGTTATGCTCTCAAGATAGCGGCAAAACTTTAGGGTTGATCTGGTCTTCTGTTAAAGACACCTTCAACTTTCAAATCAACAAGTCTCGAAATATGACTCCTATTACGAAACGTACCATCCTGTCTGAAACGGCGCAGGTATTCGATCCCTTAGGGTTAGTTGGTCCTTGCGTAGTAGTAGGTAAAATCTTGCTGCAAAAATTATGGTCATCCAAGCTGTCATGGGATGAAGATGTCCCGCTCGAACTTGCGAATCGTTGGGTTGTGTTTCGTAAAGAACTCACCGATCTCATAAGGCTCAAAATACCTAGGCACGTCCTGTGTCTCAGTCCAGAACGCATTGAGCTTCATGGCTTTGCAGACGCGTCGCAAGACGCTTATGGTTGCTGCATATATATCCGAAGTAGCGATACTACTAAGTCACCTATTGTCAGGCTGTTGTGCGCTAAATCACGAGTCGCCCCTCTCAAAACCTTGACAATCCCTCGTCTCGAGCTATGTAGCGCTCAACTACTAGCCAAACTTTACGATAGCCTTAAGTCTTCTATCAATTTTCGCGTTGACAAATGTTTTTACTGGAGCGATTCCACAGTTGTCTTAGCGTGGATCCGCACCTCTCCTCATTTGTTACAGACCTTCGTGGCGAATCGTGTCGCCAATATTCAAAATGTCACAGACGTAGCTGCCTGGCGATATGTCCCTACTAAAGAAAATCCAGCTGACTGGTTGTCACGAGGCTGCAGTCCTCTCAGCCTGGCAGACTCCTTCTGGTTCAACGGTCCCGATTTCTTGCAGAGAAACCCTGCAGAATGGCCTCAGGATTTATCTCGATCTAAGCCTCCTTGCTTAAGCGAACTTCCTGAAGTGCGAAGGAATGCGCAAACCTTCGTCCAGACCGAGCCAGTGACTCATCATAGCTTGTTGTACCCATTTAACAGAGCCTCGTCCTTGTCTCGTTTGAAACGTAGTGCTGCTTACGTGCTACGGTTCATATCTAACCTTCGCAAACCTATAGCGGAGCGTCTAACTTGTAACCTCAAGCTTTCAGAGGTCGAAGGAGCTTATCTGAAACTGATTCAGCTAGCGCAACAGGAGAGCTTCCCTTCAGAAATCAGCACGCTAAGGAATGGCCAGTTCCTTAGCAAGTCAAGTGGTCTTCTACCCTTGAACCCTTTTTTAGATGAGGAAGGCGTGTTGCGAGTGGGTGGAAGGCTAAAAAATGCATCCTTTGATTTCAACAAGAAACATCCCGCAATCTTACTGGCAACTCATAGGTTGACTAGGCTTGTCTTAGAGCACGAGCACATCCGATTATGCCATGGTGGTCCTCAATTGATACTCGCTTCCGTGCGTGACAAGGTCTGGCCTGTCGCCGGGAGAAATTTAGCCAAGCGCGTAGTCCGAGAATGCGTGATTTGTAGACGCCATGCTCCGCAATTCTGCAATCCTTTAATGGGCAACTTACCTAAATTTCGCGTCACACCAAGCCCACCGTTTCATAATACCGGAGTTGATTACGCCGGGCCCTTCCTTATTAAAGATCGTAAGGGACGCGGCAGCAAGACGAGTAAGTCGTATCTTTGTTTGTTTATATGTTTGACTACAAAAGCCGTTCATCTTGAACTTGTTACCGATCTTAGCACATCGTCATTTTTAGAAACATTACACAGATTCGTTTCTCGTCGAGGTCTTCCCTCCCACGTGTACAGTGACAATGGATCTAACTTTGTCGGTGCTAAAACGCAGCTAAATGAGCTTTATCGATTTATGGCAAGTCAAGCCGACTCTATATCTGCTTTAATCGAACAAAAACTAAACATTAATTGGCATTTTATTCCTGCTTACTCCCCTCATATGGGTGGCATTTGGGAAGCGGGAGTTAAATCTGCAAAGCATCATATTCGTCGGGTTTTGGGTAACGTTATATTAACTTACGAAAGCTTTTATACTATTCTGACTCAGATCGAAAGTATTCTAAATTCTCGCCCATTAACTCCAATAAGCACCAATCCTAGTGATCTCGACGTCCTCACTCCTGCTCATTTCCTGATTGGACGTCCTTATACTTCCATCCCTGAACCTGACTTGCGCTCGATTCCTGCCGGCCGTCTATCTCACTACCAGCACCTGCAACAAATCAAGCAACACTTCTGGTCTCGCTGGTCCACCGAGTACGTCTCGCAGCTCCAAGCCCGGATCAAGTGGAGAAGTCAGCTGCCCAACCTAGCGGTAGACGCCATCGTCCTGGTGAAGGATGAAAATCGACCTCCTTCCAATTGGTGCATCGGTCGTGTTCTAGAGCTACATCCTGGAAACGACGGTGTAGTCCGAGTAGTGTCGGTGCGAACCGCCAGTGGTGTTATAAAACGAAGTGTCGCCAAGCTTTGCGTGTTGCCTGTTGATTCGGTTGAGCAAAGCGAGTAGTGGTTATTATATCACTTCTCAGTACTTTTTGTAGTATTAAGATTAAGATTAAGATATACGTTTGTTACTTTTAGTTTGTATAATTGATGGCTGTTGAGAGCATCCTCTCAACGCGGGGGGGCATGTTAACGCCGAATCGGCGCCTCGTTGGCGGCTGTTTTCCCCTCTCCCTCTGTCGCTTCTTATTCCCGTCGAGGCGGACGGAGGTCGGCACTCGCTCAGTAACAAAGTCGCACGATTCTAGAGCTGACTGTCGAACGAGCGCTATCGCCCCGCTAAGGCCGCCAGTTATTTGTAATCAACAACAATACAGTCCACTCTCATACAATTAAGCAGTTTTTGTTTCCCAGTAACATCCAAAACACGTAAAAGTGCTCGCGTGTGTGCACACTGAGTTCGAGGTACATTTCCTCATTATTATGTTATACTTATGTATTTAGCTTAAAAGAAAACTCATTCATACTATTGACTTATATAGGGCTCAAATAATTTATTTCGATCCTTTATATTCAATTAATCCTATTGATCCTAGTGATAGCGGTACATAGATACTGTAGGACCCCCAGAGAAAATAGCAAAAATTTAATTTTACATTATATTATTGAATACAGTTGAAAAAAACAAAAATCCGATATTCGAAGCAAAAAAAAAATGGGCAGATTTAATCAGATACTATTTGCGAGAAGTTAGAAACAGGCTTTTTTGGTAAAATTTGATACAAAAATGTATTGATCAGATTTCTTTTCAAAATTCAATCGATTTCTGGGAAATACATTGAATTTTTCGGTCATGAGTAAACTACTGATTTTTTTGTGAATTTTTCTGGATAGCTCACTGCATTTTATCGGGCTGTAAAAAATAATAATGAAATCTTCTTAAAAAATTAATATATCGATCAGTTGCTTGGTTAATACCTAATCAATTAAGGTTAGTGTTTGGTTTAACTTCTGGAAAATTCACGGAGGATTAGTTTAAAGGAAAAAGTTTAAAGAAAAAGTTAAAGGAGCATTTCTAAAATAGAGAAAATAAAATACAATGTTATTCATTAAAACTATGTCATTATACACCGCACTCTCATACAAAATTATTTCCAAGCGCCATTAACAGTTACAGTTTATTTCTGCAACAGTTCACAATTTCAATTCGAAGGACTTTAATGATCAAAAGCAAGAAAGTTCAACTTAACATATATTCAGACTACAAATAGTTACCGAAAGAGACCGCCACTAAGCTACACCAAGAACGTCATTAATTGCTTTGAAACCTTCGCCTTGAAACGATTTTACATCTCGTTAGGTCGTGCCTCTAGGCTAGCTTATTACGGTGTAATTAAATGAAGATGAAACTGCCCCTTGTAATATCAAGTAAGTTTTATCCCCTCGAGAAAAAATAATAATTGGAAATATGAAGGAATGCAATGTAAGCAGATCGCAAAGCGCCTCGGATCCTTAAAAAAAAGTTTATTATCTTGGTTTTTTAACGAAGATGTTTTCGCTTGCGCAGTTAAAACAGTGGAAAGTACCTAATAAAATAATATCATTGGGGGAAAACCACCCAGACATTTTTATTGCGGTCGGTCCTTTATCGTTGAAAAGTTGAACACTTATTAAATTATGAAAGAAAGTGTTACAAACACGCATAGTCACAAAATTCTACCTCGAAAATGTATAGTGTTTCTCGGCTCGTCATCTTGCCGACTCAGTACTTATAGCCTTATCTCCTTAATTCTAATGGCCATTTACGTACATAATTTTGTCCGCACACCTCGCCCAGCTGTGTACATAGCATGGGTATATATAGCGACCCTGGCGAGTCATCTCCAGATGACTCACCCCAAGATTAAAATTAAACCAGACCCGCAAGAAACATCGAAACTTTTTCCGTTAACATAGAGAAAACTTTCCTAATTAATTTTCCAAACGCCCAGGGACACGTCAGGTCGAAATATATAAGGTTCGCTGCTCTCTTTTCGCGCATTTGCGATTCTTGCGGCTTATACCCGAAACGTGTAAACGTCAAACATTCATCTTCATCGAAAATTAAAAGAACGAAGGAACGTTGGCCGTTTTCTGATCTCGTAGAGAAACTCTAACTGGAATAAACTTTGTCGCTGCTAACTTTGTTTCAGATGTGAAAGTACAACAAGTGGCACGTCAGGGGCACGTTGTATCAGCTCAATCCGAGAGATAGGTTGCCTGCCCTATCTTCTAGTTAGGCGCTGTAGTAAACTATTAAGAAGCTAAACTTTGATTAACAATATTTAGGGAAACACTCGTTAATCTGTCTTCCAAATTTCATGAGCATCTTGTGATAAATCGTTTTCTTTCATATATTTCGTCTATAGCCTTTTGTACAGAAGAGGTGTTAGCGAGCATCATTGCCTGACATCTTTATTTATCTTTATACTTACTAGATTAATTTCGTAAATTATTCTTGGAAGCATTTTGAAAGTGTTATTAGGCTTGTTGTTCGATGGTCTTGGCATTTATGTGAGCTTCCTTTTGTGGAAAATGGAAAAATTGTATTTATTGTTTGTTACACCTAGTATGTATTGCTTTAGACAATGTGGTTTTTTTCATCCAATTCTGTATCATTTCAAAGGGTATCTGGTCTACACCTGGTGTTTATTTTGAAATCATTAACTGCTTAGTGATACTCTATCCATATTATCGCCTCTCTCTCTTGTCATCTTCTTCTACCCCATGTGTAGTTCCTAGGTTTATTTCCGTTTTATCACCATCTTCATAAAATTTCTCCATAAGGATTATCCATCTATCGGCTATTTCCATTTGGTCAAAACCTATGTTTCCTTCTTCATATTTAACACTTATTGCCCTTTCCTGTTTTCACAAATTAATATTAACGTGGTTTTATTGAAACGATAACAAGAGGTATTACATCAGTAGTAAAAGAAAATGACAGATCTACTATTTATATTAAAAACAAATCAATAGTAATTCGCGACAACACTATACGAAAATTAGAATGAATATTTTTATTTCCAACATAAACTAAATGTCTCACATTTACTATCCATTTGCTCTAATGCATTCCCCGTTAATTGTATTCCTTAGTTCTCCGTATCTTTTGATATTTTCTTTTACCTTTACGTTTTTATATTTTTTATTATTACTATTATTTATATTATTATTATTTTTGTCGTCTCTCCTCGATTTGTGACTAGAATTCTGTTGATTGCAGTTGCTCTGCTCTTCTTCAAATTAGTCCAACTCTCTTCTATATTGTGTTCTTTGTAGTGCTTTTTTCTATTTTTGAAGCACTTTTATTATTAAGTGTTTCTTTGAATTCATCTTGTTCCAATAACTTCGACTGTAATCAAATTCGTATATTTTTATTTAGTTTCTTAAATTACAGGTTGCTTGTCATCATTTCCAGATTAAGCTCACTATCCACTCAGTTCCTGGATAGCGTCTATTGTTCCTTGCTTGATTTATATATATCTTTGTGTGTATGTATCTTTTTTCACATGTAATCAATACATATCGATACATGTCTTCCTGCATCTTCCACCTGTATCCCAACTGGGAGTTATTATGGTTGTTATAATTAAATTCTACTTGGCACAAAATTAAATTAAGCGTTCTCTCTTTCATTCGTCGTATCTTATCTTTATCTGCTGACTATATTTGATACCTTCTCATCGTTACAATCTATTTCACTTTGGAGCATGTGTCCTTTAACATTTTCTGCTACTATTCTCTTCTCCATTATAACCCTTACCCCAACTTGGCCATTTACTGCAGCTGGGTTTATTATGGGGTAGTTTCCACTCCATATATCCACTTATCGTGGCCGCTTTAATTCACATTTCCAGCAGATCCAGTTTATTTTCCTTCATTTCATATTTTATACTCTCCAACCTCAACAAAGGGTGCGGATATTCCATGTCGCAACTCTGTTTATTTTACCTTCGTACATATCTGCTTTAGCTATAAAACATTATGCAATATGTGTCGAGATGTTTGATATATTAAGGCATGGCCTGGTCTCTTGCCTTCTAAAGGCATTTGCTTACTTGTATCTTTGACTAAAAACTCACAATTAAGGTTATACCGCGCATAATCATCGGAGCCTGTGAAAACAGAGTATACGAACTGTGTATAATAAGGCTGGGGGTATGTTGTGCATATGCAAAATATAGGGCTCTAAACTATTATACATACAATGATAACAATTTGTGTATTATTTGAAATAATACACAGTATATACTTATACTAGGATAATTGCTTAGGATAATGCTAGATAATAATGTGCTTGCATGTTGCATTTACAAAAAATAAAACCTTTAATTTTTATGAATGTAGTGATAAGAAATTTGAAACCATATACGATATATACTGAGGCTACGATAATTTTGTGTTTCGCATGTTGCATATGTGCATATGCAAAAAATAAAGCTTTGAGCATTTTTGAATACAATGAAAAAATTGGAGTACTACGAGGTACACTACTAAGACTAGTGTAATATGTTTACAAGATACATATGCAAAATATAGGATTTTGAACTTTTGTGGTGACAATGATAAAAATTCTACGGCATATATAAAACAATATGGAGTAAAGCTACATGCTGTACATAAAAATTTATCTACGTCACGTCTTCTCCTCGCAATCATAAATTTAACTGGATTTAACATCTATCAAATTTCTGTCTCAGGTTTCCAGATTTTCTCAATTTACTTATGTCACACCAGGTCTTGGGAAATTTTCGAAACTTATTATCATTTAGCGTGTATGCCGTTCTAAAATCTAGTGCGAGCGATTAGACCCGCAAATCTAATTCATGATGGCAAGTTAGGTCACGAAACAAAAAGGAAATTACCTACGACGCGGTTTTAAGGTTCCCTACTTATCGGCCGCTTTCTTAGCATGAATAATATTCGTCACGTAGATCGAAAATGAGAGGTTAATGGAACGTTATTTGGACATTATGTAGGAGTCATTTCCGTCCGGGCGTCCCTTGAAGGGATACGAGCAGCATTTCCCAAAAAATTTGTACTATTGACTTTTTCTCATTTTCCTAGGGAAAATTGGAGCATAAATTTCCGGAATCCCCAACGGTTGCGAATCATGCGAGTCCTTTAAAAATGTCCGAAAGGACTGATCCATCATTGGAACCGCCACGCTGCGATCAGACACCCTCAACGGTCGGAAGGTGATTAAATTTTCATTCGCCAGGCAATTATGGCGCAATTATTTCTTGCAGCTTCCAGCTGCGAGGGAAGTTTAAAAGGGTGGACGAAACCACTCTACAAAACGATCCTCTTCCCCAGCATAAACAGAAGTTTAATAAGCTTTAATTTCCACAGCTTACGCCAGCTAAACTACACACCATTGCGAAAGATGTAAAGATATGTGCATTTTATTTCGTGGTGTAACTTTGATGTTACGATGACGCAAACAGAATTAACTTTGTGTTAACAACAAAGGGGAAGTGAGAAAAGTGATATCCAAAATTTGTTCTTGGGGTAGTTTACTCGTAGATGGAACGTTTGATGTTGGGAATGAATGTGTCATGCAAAAATTGAATTCAAACTGCAATCTTCTAAATTTATTGGACACAAAGCTTATTCAGAAGATTTCTGATTTTAAAAAGCAATGTTCATAGGATTTGTTTTTCTCTATACTTATATAAAGTAAAATTCAGTACCTGCCAAAAATTATGTAAAATATTTTTCCTGTATCTACAGAGGCATATTTTAATAGCGATTTGCATTCTCTAAGCATATTCTTGGATCAGTTGCCTACTTAAAATATCACTTTCTGGAAACTGACTAGAATATTTGTTTCTTGAACAAAAGCCTTGTGATCTTTTCTGGATAATTAATTTCAATTGGTCTGATTTGTAGATAAAATACTTGGATTGGTTTAAACTCGAATTGTCCGAATCAGGTGCTTTGCTAAAAGTACTATTTCTAGAAAAGTTTCTGGAAGAATAATTAATTGGAAGAAAGCAAAAATTCAAATGAATTTCAACGTGTGTGCAGATGTTTTCAATGTGTGTGCAGACATAAACACAATCTATAAGACGAAGACTTATTTTATGAACTGGTTTGATGCAACTTAAATATGTCAAAGTGTAATAAAATCAGAAATAAATAAAAATTATCATCATCGACTTTTGCCAACTCATTACATTTAACATCAACCTTTGAAACAGAAAATTCAATATTCAAATAACAGAGCCCGGTGTGTAATTCTGACTTAGGATTGTACCATCCCATTTGATAATCTGCCTTTAATGAAATTTTAAATCACTGTATGGATTTAGCCAGGGGACGGTATAGATCAGCTTTAATATCTTAATGGATTGAAACTTATCTTCCTCCCTAAGAACTTTAATCCCAACTTTAATTAGGGAAAGCACAGATGGGTCTTCCAACTTCTCAACTTTACTTGATCCAAAAATAATTTTTAATTGTACTTATGGGCATCTACTTACCGAGAAAATCATTACGTTTAAATGCCCCATTTTTATTTCTCAAATCTGGTTGCATCGACAAACTATTAATTAATACTCAGACATTCTTTCAAATGTTCATAGCCTTCCAATAATATATCATTGTGAGTGGTCCATGTGCTTCAAAAATTAATAAAGTATAACTCTCTTAACCACCTTCGTTTAAATTAAAAATGAAATAAAACCCTTTCCTGATAAATCGCGATAATATAAATTCTCATTGCCTGTTCTCTTTTCAGGGTTTCTGCTGCGCCTGCCTGTTCTGCTTCGCGAACCAGGACGTGCACCAGGCGCTGCGGAACTACGTCCACCGCCTGGCCCACAGGAACTCCCGCTGGAGCAATTACCATTACACGGGAGCAGCGGACAGCGCAGGCGTGTACGTCGTGAACGGGAACTGTCACAGTCACAGGAAGAGCACGGACACGACGCGGCTTTAAAGAGGCGGAGAAGGGAGCACAATGATTTCTATGAGTTTCTACTAGAAGAGGTAGAAAAGCTGATATTTTCGAGGTAATGGAAGTTTTAGAAAATTTAGGGAATGAGAAATCGCTTCTCTTTAGGGCTCGGTCCACCCATGAAATTTTAGCCGGCCGAATGGATGATTTCTTTCCACAGAAGGTACATCTATAGGATAACGAAATTAATTACCCATGGTAAAGCAAGGGAAGCCTTCTCAAGCCTCTAAACTGACAAAATGGAAGTGAGCTTCTTACATTAGTAAAACTTGTTGTAAGGGGGAAAAGGTTCGTGTCAGGAAATCTTCTTAGTCATAACTAAAGCTCGGATGTATATAGGCTAAAATTTCTTATAAATTGCGCGTATATGTACAGGAATCGTTGAGGGAACTTGGAATATTATAGGTATACATATGCTACACCTACACCTATTTTACGTACATACATCTTACATACGTACATCTTTATTCTTCAATTACTTTCATTTATACTATCACATGCTTCACTAAGTTTGCTCGATTGTAAACGACTGTCTCCGGTCCCTTAAAGTATGCTGGTAAATAGAAAACGACTCTAGGTCGACGAACGTTACCAGAGCATATATTTAAAACGAGCATTTTTAAAACTATCGCAGAAAGATCGCTTCATTTGAACATAATTGAACCGTTTCAAATCATGAAATAACACAAAACAAAATTACTAAACATTACAGTTGCTGTACAAATAGACACACACTTCCATAAGAGTACTACTTCATGTTTAAATTAGTAATACTTTAGTCAGAATATATTTTTTAATACAAAATTTCACAGGAAACTGCAAAGAAATAATAAAATAGTAATTATTAATAAATAGAAAAAGTGTAGTGTAAAAATCGCAAATCTCTAGCAGAAATCCCAATTGTTACGTGGTAGGCTGTATTTTGGTGAAGGCGCATGGTGAATGCGCATAGATTCCTAAAATTGACTTAACATTAAATTCGATTATGAAAGATTTTTCGTGAAATTCTGTCTGATGATCAAGAAATAACTGAGCTAGAGTTAAAGGGGTTTGATTTCCAAGGGCTAGAAATGAAATTTCGATGCAAATGAAAAATCATCGTTACAAGATACTTCATTAAATTATTTATATTTTTTATCGCATGTTACTAGGAATGCAGACCACTTCAGCCATAGGGACAAAGAACCCAGTTACTAAAGATTCAATAATAATTACTTTTCTAATCATGTAACACAATATATTCGTGTTTCATTAATGTTTCTAAAGTAATTCTGTTCCTTTTGTTGTAAACAGGTTAGAGTATGAAAACGCTGACGTGTAATTCATTGTAATTTGTTTTAAGAATTATATGGAGTTATCAAATAATGGCCAATTAATCCGAATAGCTCAATGTGCAATTATAATTAATGCGGAATAGTAATTATTAAGACATATTATTTTCCAGATTTATCGTCCCTGTTACACATTAATTTTCTCGTTTTTGTTACAGATTTACATTCAAGTTAGAAGTTAGTGGAATACATTTTGTGTTAATTTAATTTATTGTAAATATGGTAACCGTATTTTTTTATACGCAGATCTTGGAGAGTTAATTTTTTATTAGTTTTTTATATCAAACATATTTATTATAACAATATCGTATCTGTTAATATTACGAGAGCTGTAAAGTAAATGTCCTCAGTATTATTTATTTGATGCAAAGGCAGTCTATTATATAGATGTCGGTGTAAATACATTATCGTATTACATGTAGAGGAGAGTAGCACTTAGAAAACTATTTATTTTATTTATTGTGACTTATGTGTCTAATAGACTACATCTGAACAAATTAAAACGATTCGAAATGGGAGACTAAAGACGCTTAAAACTCCTCATCAGATCTGATGAACAGTTATGATAAAGTATAATATATCTGTAGATCTGTGTAATACCAAATAAATGTAATAAATGTGTTCACAAGTCTTTTATTACTTTCGCTATGATATTTATAGCTTTGTCCCAGATTGATGAATGAATGTAGTCATTGTCTTATTAAATTTCCAATGTTCCAGTCACAAATGTTTTCCCTCGTTAATATTTTCCCCCACAGAATGACAGCCAGGATGTCTCTTGACGGTTCGACGTAAAATTGATGGGAGAATATTGTCCGACGGTATTTTATCATGTCGGTGCCGAATTCCCCGCAATTCATCAACGTGGAAGGCGATCTTTAACCCCCATCATGCGTGAGCGATCTGTCAGGAACAAAACAAATTTTTGTAAAGTGTAGTTCACAACAGAGAAGGACGAAAGGAATACATTCACGTTTGGAGGTGATATACTGGTTATTAGGAAAAACTGGTAATCGACCCTTAGGAGGCAACAGAGTTGATGTGTTTATGTAAAAATATGCCAATTTGCAATCTACTGCATGAAATGTAGTACACGAAAATGTACACTTTGCTTATGTGCTACAGGAACGTTATAAGTGAAAAATATTGAAACTGAAACTGAAAATGATCTTCATTAGTGACAGACAAACCCTTTTCTATTATTAACGCAATAAAACCTACAAATATTTACACAATTGTTACCTAATAGAACACAAATTAGAAATTTTACTTTAGGACATCATGAGGTGATGGGTTTATAGATAGAGGGAGCTGGTTGCAATTTTTATAACAATAAATCAAGAAGTTCTGAATATTTTATCACTCGTGATGTTACATTTCAATTAATCACTCTCGTCGCCCTAATCGCTAATTGATTGTGCCTAACAGACAAGTCAGGAATTATCATCTAAATGATTAATTAGTTTGGGAGAGATGTTAGACCGCATTGTTAGAGAGGAGTCTATGATTTGCTGGAGTGGACGAGCCTCCCGGTTCTAAGTTAGGATTTATGCCCGGGATCCGAACCCATTTATGGCCTGAATTTTTAAAAATCCTCTTGCAAGTTAAACTTATGTTCTAGTTTCAATTATAGTTATTAACATTTGGTCATAAACCATCGTTTTAGATCAATTTAAACTTTTTTCAAATTTTACATATTTTGGTCAAATATTTTTTTATCAAGTCTGGCAATTCAAACACTTTTTTTGATATAGACATTCATTGCAAAAAACTATAACATTAATACAGTGAACCAATCGGCTCACGTTTACCTTATGATATTCTTCACGAATTAATTGAACGGAATCTGAAACTTGTAAAGCAGATTTCATATTTTAAGTAAATTTAAATGATTTCTGCGACATTTTTTGAAAGAAAAAAAAATCCGAAAAACTTAAGCTGCAAAAAATTTCAAATCTAGAATCAGGGAACCTGCAGTTTAGGTGCGAAATTTTTAGATGTTATGCTTAATTTTGCGCTTATAATTATATATTGAATTTCTAAAAACGAAATAAGATTTTTCTAAATTTATTCTGCTTTTTCCAAATCTAAAATATCAATCCTAAAATTTTTACAGGATAGAAATATTTAGTTATATGTGAGTATAATTTGCACCGCATGAAATTATCAAATGCTCCAATTTGGTTTTATTTTTCTTGCAATGTAAAATGGGTAAAAACCAATTGAATCGTCTAGAAAGTAAAAGTTTCATATTTTTTTGTAATTAGTTACAAAAGTATATTTTCAAGCGACATTCGTCCTCTTATTCAAACTATCGAAATTTACAAAACAAATTTAAAACCTGATTTTTTTCAGCCAATTATTTTGGGGAAAATGTCAAATTGTAGGCGACAAAAATCAACTTATAAAACGAACAAAAATTTCTTCCGAGCACAGGAAGTGGAAATATTGTCTCGAAAGTCAGAAGACAGAAGTAGATTTACTTTGCAATTTTTAAAGGATATAATTAATTCTAATTATATTTAGCTTGATGGAAAGATATACGACGCGAACACATTTGACACACGTTTGGCTATACTAATGGGCTAGCCTCTTTTATATATCCATTAAAAATGTAATAAGGATTGTAATGATGAATGTAAGAACACCTTGCTACGACTTAGTGCACGCTTGACAGCTTAATATGAACAAATTAAAAATTTTCCATTCGACTAACAGAACAAAAACCCAAGGCGTGTCAAAACAAACTTATTTTCTCGAAATTTGTTCCCTGTATTTTTTCCACATGGATAATAACGAATCAACCTCAAGGCTTCGATATCGCAAATGATACGTTTGCTTCGATGGCTCCGAATAACAATTAATTAGTGTAATTGGCGTTTCCTTATGGCTCTACATTGTCGTGTCTAACATTTCAATTAGTTTTGAAAATTACCCGGTGATTATCCTCTACTCGCATTAATGAATCTGTTCGGTTAATTCATAAAGTGCCTAAGCGAATGTTGAACGAAATAAATTCCTTTAAGTTAAATGATTTTCCGAGGGGTGGTATTACCCCAGTTGTGATGTGCAGTCGTATGCCATTTGTTCTCTGACTCTTGCGGTAAATTTCAATTTAGGAACGTTTCCCAAACTCAGCGCTTTCCACATTCTAATTAGTCCAGCTCTGAAACTAATCTATTCTCCTAAAGCGACGCGACGCACTGTAAACTTTCAATTTCCAAACGCAAGTGTTCCAAAAATTAGCCGCTTATTATGAATCTAACTTATACATCAGGAACTACTCCTCTCCATGGATTATTAACATCGCCCCGGGAAATTCCGACTCGAACTTACTTCGTGTAAAAGTCCAAAACAAGTTTCCGTAAACATTTTCTCTTACAGCTCCACTGAGGGATAGTCTCATAAATATCCGACGATATTGAGATCCAGGAATTGTGACAGCGAACGTGAAATATTAATTCACTTGTACGGGAACGTCCTGGACACATGCCGGGACGGCGTCATCTTGCAAAGGAATAGAACTTTGAATAACCGCTGCAACGTGAGAGAAAATCACAGGAATAGGAATAAATCCCGCGAGGAAAGGAGGAGCGAAAATCCGAAATTATTCGTTCTAAATATTTTTACACTATACAGTGGGATTGGGCCCAGTGGTGCCGGTCCCCTCGTTTGCATAAATTTACATTCAAAAATTATAGGGAATCGAAACAGGTATCGGCCATAGTAAAGTTGGTAACAGAATTGGACCACAGGGCATGGAGTTTTATTGGCGTTTAAAAGATGTTACAACCGGCCGATTACAAATTAGCCCAGTCCATTATAGCCCAAAGGGAAGTTGTAGGGTGTCTTGGTTTCAGGAATTTGTTCAAAATAGTTAGTCAAAGGTATTCATACTAAAAGTCCTCTGATCTATAGAATCTTATAGGGAAACAATATTCGCAACAAAATTAAAGACAATAAAATTTTTTACTAGTATGTACCTTAATTCTTATGATATCCTAATAGTTTTTCAGATATCTTCCTGCAAAATAGCAAATGTTTGGGAAAAAATTTCACCGGATGTTTTTCGTCGAAGTTTGCAACTTAGCTTCTTGTTTTACAGCAAAAATCCACAGAAAAGGAGCAATAGAGCATCAAATTGGTTTTAAATTAATTTGTAATTTGTATATTGCATCCACAACGAAAAATACAACAGTTTTTTGAGATTTAAAGATTCCTTAAGAAAACTATATTCCATTTTTCCTGTTTTCACTCATTTTGTTGTTTACTTTATTGTTACTGTATGGATTACTATACCATATTTAAATACACAATAAAACACCATTATGTGTCTACTATGAAAATCCTTGTAAGTAAGGTGATAGCAAGAATTTATTTAAACGTTATTTAAATATATAATAGATAGATTTAACATTACATATGCACATATTTTTTACATATTTACGTATTATGTATTTATGTATATGTAATATGTATTTTACATATTAACGATAAGTTGAAGTTATATTAAAATTGTTTTTATATGTATTTTCAAATATTTTATATATTTTCATTAGTTTTATAAATTTCAAAACGTACATATTTAAAATTTGATTATTTTAGATAATTTTTTATATATATTATTATATTACTATTCTAATAATTTAGTAGTACAAATTTACTAGTACAAATAAGTACTAATCTAGTACTTATTTGTACTTTCTTATTCGTAATACATACATACATATGATCATACAATGGAGTTTTACTACTCATATCAAATCCGAAACATAATTTCTTTTTAATTCGCCAATGCTTTCTTTAATTTTATTTGAAAATAATGCAAACCAGTTTTATAAATCAAAAAATTAAAATTTTCTGTCACAAAAAGCAGATTTGATGAGAAGAAAAGTAAAGGCAGAAAAAAGGTGGAAAGTGGAATATTCCATTACGCTCGACGATGCATGAAACATCTTCAATCCTGCCGTTTCCTTATCAAAAGAAGTAGGGTATGGATTATTTGGAATCTTTTAAATTAATTTAAAAAATTCAGGTCAATCTAAACTGCTGCAATGATCGGTTTGTTTGGATTAAAAAGCAAGTGACTCATTAATAAGGAATGTAAAATTTGGATTATTACGTTTGCTATGTCTTAGTAATAAATAATTAACTCTTATAAATACAGACGTTATTATTATAACCCTTAATGCAAATGGATACAGTTATTCAAATAAATTAGCTTTCTAAGCACACTTGTACTTTATTTTTATTGTTATCTGCCACAGAAGTAGTGACATTCAGCTTCTTCAACAATTATCGTAAATCCCTTAATACATAGAAATAACCACATTAAGGATAATTCAATATTTTTATTAATCTGGCGAATTCCCAAACTACTCTCTCGGTTTTCAAGTCAGGCACTCTCCAATATTACCTATAAATTTTTCGCTGAGATAAGTTTTGACAAACGTAATTTTCTCAATATATTTAACGTTATGACAAGGCACTGCTTAATGAAAAACTTTCATGACTAGATAGGCGTCTCCGTCATTAATAATCAAATTTATAATGACTATGATATTGTGGGAGAGACAAGAGATACGGAGGAGCAACAGGTTTTATTAGAAAATGTTTCATTCGTTTTAATTAACTGAATTAAAATCCCAAAGATATATTTTGACAATGTAATGGGTTTTGTTTAATTAAGCTGTTAAATATATTATATTTTTTTCAGTTTCGTAATTATGGATTCATTTTATGGTGGAAGAATCCCCTGGTTTTTTCCATAATTTCGCCGCTTGTGAAATGGAAAATACTGTTTTAAAGCCGACGACTGATGAACGCTATTCTGCGCTGACAGTTCTGTTTGCCATGCTGAAAAATTATGGGCGTAAATAACACCCTTAAAGCATTTCATCTGCAGTTCATACGTACTATTTACCCGCCGCCATTTAATATCTGTAAATTTTAGGATAATTTTCACTAGCAGCAACCCATCCAATAAAACGGAATCTTATTTCCTATCAAATTACACTAATCCAATGGAATAATTACCGGCAATTCCCCGAGATGAAATTAGTAACCATTAAAAATGTTCTATTAACTACTCGTTACATCAACATTTTTTTACGTGACGAATAATGCTGAATGGAAGGTGGGATTGAAATTTAAAGGTATTTATGGGGTACTTACGTTAGCCGATCGATAGAATCGTCGTCAAAATGTATCCAACCGCGTTCGTTTTTGTGACACTAGTTTTAAATTTGCTGGTATCGGTAAGTGCGCATCTGTCTTCTTACCCTCTAAAAGCTAAATAATTGTTCGACGTGCTATCGTAAAACTGAAAATTAAATCTCTTCGCTCTATTCTCTCGCAGACAATAGAGGAAGAGTAAGGAGCTATAAAATTCGAAATAAAATCATAATAGGAATTCCTCGTTTCACGACATAACTTCCTAAGAAGGGAGGAAGAATTCTACGATCGAGTTAATACCACGAACCAAGTGCACTCCTTATTCTCGCTAAGAAGATTCCGAGCATTTTCAAAGATGTTCTTTTAATGGAAAATGTGCCAAATGCTGGACAATTCTATAAAAACATAATATCGATGCACCACTTCAAATCTTATTGAAATTATTACGTTAAAATGTACTCCAACAAGACATAAATGACAATGTCACGCGCTTGTAACTTTAGTCGAAAGTGAGAATCAATACTTCTTTCAGAAATCCTCCTTCAGAACTGGCTCGGATATAAATTCCTGAGCTTTATTGGTCTGCAGTGGCCATCCAATAACCACCATAGGGAACTAACAAATTTATTACTAAAACGACCGACGCACATTGGAAAAACAGCTAAAGAACAAGTTTTATCGGGCTGGATTTTGTTTTAGCGCCGTAGATTCAAACCACTAACCCTTGTAATAGGGATTATAAATATTTTTACGAGTCAGATACGAAGTGAACGGTACATTTTCTCTCCCCGATAATAGTATGCATTGAAATCAGTGGACCTAACGACTTAAAACAGGTTATAACTCCTTGAATGAACTAAATAAACATACCTAATTGGTTATAACCGCAAAAAGTTGGCAAATTCAGTAAGATTTCAATATTTATCATTATTATTGTTTCGTTTTGTATTCAGTTCATTTTATTTCTTTTACAATCTGCCATTGTATTCATCCAACATCTTTGCTGTAAATGCTCGACCTATGCAGATTTTTCTAGGTCGCCGTTTCACCCTTTTCCCTTCATCTTTTTCGGCT
Source organism: Cryptocephalus primarius (assembly GCA_963576515.1). Taxonomy (NCBI): domain Eukaryota; kingdom Metazoa; phylum Arthropoda; class Insecta; order Coleoptera; family Chrysomelidae; genus Cryptocephalus; species Cryptocephalus primarius. The sequence continues at coordinate 12,900,352 of OY754942.1, read as the reverse complement.
TCTACTTTTGTTTACTGATTATTCATCCTCCATTCGAGCAACAACATTTCATACGAGCCAACTAAGTTGCGCTCGCTGTACTTAGGTTTCTATCGGGACAATATCTGATTTGCATCGAAATATTTAATTTTTTGTCTTTCCTTCAAGGAAAGTTTTTTTGATGTTATTGAGTAATCTACCGGCTTTCGCTATTCTCTCGATTATTTCGTCCTCTACGCTTCCTTTACTGTTAATCATTAATATTGGATATTTATAACTTTTACTTGTTCTAATTATTTTCTGTCAGTTTCTGTATTGTGTGTTTCTTCTTATTGTAATCTGTACTAAACTTTTTACTGTTAATACATTAATAATGTCCTGTTATTTTTTCCTGGGTCTCTAATTTATTATTAGGAGACACGCATTACACAATTTCGATGTGGTTAGTACCCTAAAGTTCCCAAATACTATTCCTTATATATTTCCTTTCACATTTTTTGACTACGTCATTGATCCCCAAGTCAAAATAGAATGGACTATAGTACATAACACGACGTCAGCCGTATTTTCTGGTCAAAGAAAAATATATCATTGTACTCCCTGTTTCATTACTGAAGATTGACTGTAAATCTGGCACTGATTATTAACGCCTAATTATATGTAAGATAAAATCAAGACCTAACGCATACTAATTTATTTAAATTTATCTACATGAAAATGTGCATGGGAAGGGGCCACACATTCTTATACCCTAAATATAAAATTAAAGATATGTTTCAAAGGTTTCCTCGAATTCAAACCTGGTCATCTCCCAGTCTTCATGTGTTAGTCTCCAAGATTCTGAATGATGTGAGTGGGGGTGGCTATCAATTTCCTGCATGGTGATTGGTAAATTGATTCACCCCTATCACCACATAATTCTTGAAAAATGGGAAAACCTACGAGTTCCTGACTCGACCTAGGGGCTGATTTTTAGAAAGCAACACTTCCAGAGCGTTTTTCCTGGTGTAATCGTCACCTTAAAATGTCTTTATAGTTGTGAATGCGATGGGAATACTTAACGGAGATTAGAAATGTATGACACAAGGGTTATAGAAATATATACAAAATAAACGAGGAACCTGAATTATAACATATGACAAAATTGACACGAATATTAACTGGGAAACACCTGTAACGATAATACAACTTCATTAAAACGAAATAGAGAGAAATATTTACAATGGTGACTGTACGTTAAACGCTCCCATATGGAATTCCCACATACACGTTTTATACACTTAACAACTTAAATGGCACATACGCTTTTCCACTGTATCGAATCAAATGTTTTCTTCTTGTTAATGAAGCACAAACATATTTATTCTTTTGGCTATTTAATCTACGGACCCTATGGATTTCTTTCATGGTATGTTTCTCTTGATTTTTTAATGTGTTTTCTGAAAACCACAAATTGTCTCTATATCTGTAGTAATACATATTTGCCATTCTTCTATAATTATTATATAATTCATTGCTTGAATTTCTTCTTTCACTTGTATGTATTTGATAGATTTACCTCTATTTCATCATATCCCAGGCAAAACACCATTTCTGGTTTCATTTTTATTATTGTTTTAATAAATTTTTCTTGTTTATTTTCTTCCCTTGTGTTTGATTCACATCCTGCACATTGTGATTTCCTTCTTCCTTTTCTTTTAATCCAATTTCTTCTACTAATAATTCTTGGAAGTATTACCTCCATATCCTACTATTTTCTGTACAAAACTTGCCTTTTTTCATCTACCTTATTTCCAAAACAATTATAAATCCAAAGCATTTATGTACCAAAGCTGGCCAGAAATTGTCAGAATATTTATCTACGCCATCCGTCTAAGAACCACTTTTGTTCGTATCAATTTCCTTTCTAACCTTGTATTTTTATTTTGTTTAGCTCCTACCGCCCCTGCGTTCAGTCTTAATACAAAGTATCAGGTTTCTTAAGGAATTATGTCGGTCGTGGCGCCCTTTGGATCGGAGGGTCCAGGAAACTTATTGAATTTTATTAGACAGATATTACAGAAAAGTTTGGTATTATGGGGACTTTGTCAATTTTTATCTTTCACTTGATAATTTTAAAAAATGAAAGTCTGTTTTCCCAATCTTAGGAATTTTACCACTCCGACGATCAAAAAACTTTTTTTGCCTCGGCTTTGAGGAAATATTTGCGACCTTTTTATTTCGACGTTTTCATTTTCTCTTCGCTGTAGTTTCCACGTTTTTTCATAGGCCGATTTCACCGAGGAACAGCTCGAATTAATGAACAATCTCCACGCTGAGTGCGTCGGACAAACCGGAGTATCAGAAGGTGAGTGCCTAAGCTTTGTCCAATCAATTTGTAACTGTTTGTCAACTCGTTAAATGAATCAACGTTTTGAAGTGTTCGTAAATCGAGCCGAAAATGTGTACGAAGTATGTAAATCAGTTTTCGGGACATTATTCAAAAGGTCCCGGCAATTTAGCCATGTTTGCTTTCTACATGGCATCTTACCTTACCAGCAATTTGCGAGATGTTGACTTTGCACGACAAGTGATTTTCCGTTAGGGAAAACTGTGAAGAGCAAAAACGTATTAAACGCGAAATTCACTCCTATACAGATTTTTGCGGAATTATTTCTTAGGATTACATTTGAAGGTTCTCGAATGTTAGGCAATCTACCAGTTTCTCAAGTCTGGCATTAAATATGGGATCTGATTTTTCTATGGGAAACTGTATGAACAGAAAATTCCCTTAGGTGTTTCTTCGCACTGCTGCAAATTAACAATGCAAACACAATGCAATGCACAATGCGAATAACATCTACTAATTCGAAAAATTTCTAAACTTAACTATAACAAACACACCTCTTTTTAAACCCATTAACATGTCTTTAGTTTCCTTCCCCTTGGTGTTCTCTTTTGTCCGTTCTACGTGTTTTAAGGTGTCTTAAACCTTAAATCAAATTGTGTTCAAAAGTTTTCCTGAGTTCTCCTTTCACCTCTTAGCAAACTTTAAGCTTTAATCACGAGGTCCCTCCCTAAACATTGGCAAATTATTCGGAACCCATGGTTAGAAATTTTAATTCCGTATTTTACAGATCTCATATTGAAAGCTCGAAACGGCGATTTCGCCGACGATCAGAACCTGAAATGTTACATCAAATGCATTTTCGATGAAATTGGAGTGGTAAGATTTCAAGCGATTACCGCTTTAACAAATTATTTAAAGTTAATTTTGTAGATTGATGACGACGGTAAGCTGGACACCGAGGGCGTTATAGTGATGTTACCGGACGAAATGAAAGCCGACGCCGGTGATGCGTTTAGAAAATGCGGCACTCAAAGTAGGAATATTTTTTGATTTTATAGAAGTTTGGTATAATTTCCCTTTTGTTTTGTAGCCGGAGCGGACATATGCGAATCCATTTGGCTGACTCACAAATGCTACTTTGCTGAGGCCCCAGGAGTAAGATTTGCTTTTGATATCTTAAAATACCTATGCTAGAATTCACCAAGTAACGGGGTACCAAATGGGGTGACACCATTGTTTCTCCTCCCTGTGGCTCCTCCCTATATACGGACTTTTCTACTTAATTACAGTGTCAGACGTCTAATTACTTCGTGTTTTTTGTTTTATATAATTACTTTAATTGTAATGTCGTACAGTTGAAGTACTTTATGCGTACGTGATACAGCTGGCGGCATGAACAAAGCGTCGGCAAACTTTGTACAGAAGACCATTCGATGCCCCTATTCTCGTTTTTTGCAAGGAGCATAAATTTAATCGCTATATTTCATTAGGTTCTCAGTATGCAATGCTTTCTGAATAGTCACGTATAACATGCTACCTAAAAATAATAATAAGGCGTCCGCCACTGGAACACAGGCACAATTTCAAACCTTTGGCGAATGTCAATAAATTTCGCCATTTCTTTATTCCATGGCTTCGTGAATTTTTGTATAATGATATTATATTTGTTTCAGTCTTATTTCCTACCATGATCACGAGGAAAATCTTTTAAAGGAGACTAGGCACGGAGAGATATACGGGTTTAAGACGCCATTATTAACTGTAACTAGAGTAATGTAATATATCTGACTACAATTCAGCAATAAGCTTTATTTCTTAAACCCTTCTAGGGTGTAGAATGCATTGTCAATCCCGTTTACAATTATATATTTAGAACAAGTCAAAAAAACACAATATATCAGAATACGAATTACATTAGAAGGCTAATTAGAAGAAATTGTGAGATAAAAGTTCCGCAACAGTGTAATAATCCTGATCAAAAAATAGTTTTTTTAATAAATACAAAAACGAGAGGCACAGCTTCTGATACCGTGCTCGTTACCCCTACAGACGTATCCAAAACTTTTTTTGAACCCATTACGCATTAATTAACTTCAAAAAAATGTTTCAAGTAACTTTACAATGTGAAGTTAGTTGCAAAACGAATAAAATTACTATTTTTAATTTTATTTTTCAAATCAAAGTTTATTAAAATTGAGAATTTTTTTAAAAATTATACCTGGTATCTCATATGCATTTCTAACCGGTATGTAATTCCCAAAGAATAATATATCGAATAATAATCAGAATTTGTTAACATATTTTTGAAAAATTGTTTCTAAATTTATATCACCTAGTATTGAATAAATATTGGGTTCAAGACCTTTAATCGCTTTTCCTTTACAAAGTTTAACATAGTTTCTACTCATTTTAATTATTGTTTAAGTAAACAATGCTTAAATAATACACATGCACATATTTCTTAACTATTACAAACACTAATTATTAACCTGATTAAAAGGTAAACTCAAGACATCCGGGGACAGATTTGTTGTTAATTAGTGACATCCTATAGTGTACGTAATTAAATCCGATACCTGCATATATATAGGTTCAGAAAAAATTCAAACAGCTACAGTCGGTGATAACAATTAAGTGACTGAATAGTGATAATGTTATTGATAGTGACGGTACTTCTTATTGGGATAATTTACTCTAATTGCGTAGAGGTGAGTAATAAAATTTTCATCCATATAAAATAATTCATCATCCGCCAATACAGTTCACAAATGCAGTATTTACATTCCAAAGAAATTAGAAAAGATATAATGATAATTCATGTGATCAGTTTTCACAACACAATATGATCAATGATTTCAATTTTTTCCAAATGTTGAACTATTAATGCAATACATTACTTCCTGCAAAATATTTAATTGGATGATTTCAACACAACAGAGAGAAATGAAAACAGTATTTATCATACGTAATTTAACGTAATGACACCGCCCTCGCACATAATGAGCTCCAATGGAATTTTCGCAGAAAAAAAACTAATTAGTATAAAACTAAGAAATGTATGGAGCTGCTAGTCTCAAACAAACTTCGTATGTGTTAAGAGATGCTTCGTAAATTAGGTCTGGTTTTTATTGGGACGGTTTTGATGTACTTACAGTGTGCAAGGGTGAGTACAAAATGACTTTATCTACTGGATTTAATACAATAAATTGTACATAAGTTCAAGTATTCAAGTAAGTGAACATGGTAAAATTGATCATCTTATGGTACGTCTTTCATTTAGAAAGGTACATTTGGTATATTCGTTAAAAATGTGAACATTTGTCCATCAATGTGAGATAAAAATTTTCTTCCATGGCGACGTTAAAAAAGAAATTTTCTTTTCATTATCAAATTATTACTGCTGATTATTATTACCAATTACATTACAAAATGAATGAATGAACGAGACTTCACGTTTGAGGTAAATGAGTGCATATTGCTCGTGAAATGCATACTATGCACTCATGCTTTAGTGGTGTTATTATGCGCAAATTCAATATTCGTGTTATTAAATTTGATTTTAGGGTTTAAGCGAAGAAATGCAGGAGATGGCGAATATGCTACATTCGACTTGCCTGGAAGAAACAGGCGCTAAAGAAGGTAAGAGAACCTCGCAATGAAATGAATTTTTCTGCTACCGTGTTATATTCTTTTATGCCTGTTCACTAGGGCCGAAAGTGCCATTTTCTCGGTTCTATCGTCCGAAATAACGGTAGAAATAATAACAAGATAGCAAATTCTGTGGAAATAAAAAAAAAATGGAGTTTCAGATTGTTCACGCTTCGAAGCACGTAAAGTCGAAAGCTAAATAACTGTTGTGCTAACTTGAAATTTGTAGGAATGGATGATATGGAGATGGAGAACTATTTATTCTTAGTTTTTAACATAGTTCTTACTATCTGTCTCCAACAGGCCCGAAGTTAGTTATTTTGGTTTCAGAGATCCATTATTATTCAACAAACTGAATAGAAATTTGCATAATTTGACTATTTCAGACGAGATCGTCGCCGCAAGGAAAGGAGTCTTCGCAGATAACGAAAACTTCAAGTGCTATATCAAATGTCTTATGGCGCAAATGGCGTGCGTAAGTAGACTTATCAATTATCGTTTAATAATGGAAAAATCCATTATTCTGCTCTAAAAACAAAGAGTATATTAAAAAATGCCTACGAAAAAATTGGCTATTTACAGTTAAAGAGGTTAACAGCTCCCCATTTTTCCATGAAATTCGTTATTCTCGTCAGTTTCCATTAAGAAACTTATCTCGAATCAAATCTGAACTATTTCACCGCAGAATTTGTTTCAATTAAGATTCAAACGCCTTCGTTTGTTAAAACTCATCTAAAGTTTATTGCAGAATATATTAAAATGTTTCTAAATGCATTAATAAAGTTCAGACAGAAGTATTCATAAAGTTTTTATTTCATTGGCACATTTCAGATAGACGACGATGGAATAATCGATGAGGATGCAACGGTAGCAGTCTTACCTGAAGAGTACAGAGATCAAGGAGAGAAAGTTATCAAAAAATGCGGAACAAAAAGTAATTGTCACAGGAATGATACATAAAAATTTATACAAATCTTTTAACGGTTTCTGGTAAAATAAACAACGAATTCCGTAAGTGGTAAAATAGTAATTAAAATTTAACAACTTATTGTTGAAACGTTCGTGGTAGTAACGGTGATACAATAAGCACTAAGAATTGTCCTTTTACTAAGTCTCAATTGTGATTATTAATTGCAGAAGGCGCAAATCCCTGCGAAAACGCCTGGCTGACCCACAAGTGTTACCAAGCTGAAGCACCAGATGTAAGTGAATATTCATGACAAAATTTATTGGGTCATTGCATTTCAAAACTTTAAGACTAATTGATATGGAAATATTAATTTAAAATGACGCCCATGATGGCCTCTCTATAACATCCCCAAACGTTTATATTATTCAGTAGTTATTTTTCTTAATTTTTGTATATTTCTTCACAAAGCGAAAAGCATAATCATTCATTTAGATTCTATGCACTGCATAATATTGATTTTATTAGTAATAACTCTACAAAAGTAAGTTCATAGGTTTACTAGATATTGAAATGTTATCACCTATGCCAAATTTGATTCTTAAGTAAGTCTGAAAGTCTAAGTATTGAAATGGGACGTACCCAAATTCATTCATTGAAATATATTACTTTATGACATTATCAATGTGGCACCATTCTTTTAGGATTACTTCTTGGTGTAGAACATCACGTATTCAACTGGAAGAAAGCTGAGTTAGATTTTTTTAAGATTGTGACTAATTCTTAAATGTTATAATTCAAATACTTACTGTTTATAATAGAAAGTGACATTAAAACATTTTTGTTACTATTCATTGATTTTATTGAAATTGAGTTTTATTTGAAATGAAAATTGGTTTCAATGCTCTTTCAGTAAAATAGTAACTCTCTTTGTGTAATTAAAGTCATGCATGATGCGGATAATTCGAAAATGGGTAAATGGGAACCAGTGATTCAACGGGGCAATGGAATAATTTTGCCAACGAAAGCGAAAAGTTGCTTCATTCCAATTATTCTAATATTAACCAATGCCACTATTCTAGTTTGTTTGAAAAATGGATGTTGGAAATTTTGAAATAATTTATTGTATTTAATATACGGTATTTTTCAATGTTCAATCTTCAATCTAGGATTTACATAGAAAACATCACAGCAAATATGTCTAACAAAGCCAATAATCATTTAGATAAAGTAATTTTCTGTAATAATGAAATATTAATAAAACGCTGAACAATTAACAGTTACTTTATAATTATTATTAATAATTCTTTAGTGGACAAGCCTACCCAAAATTATAGTGAAATACATAACAAAATAAATGTAGTTGGTGAAAACATGAAAGAATTACGTGATACCATTAATAAACTAAAAGAAGATGTAAGCAGCTGTGATGACATTTCGACAGAAATAGTGTCATTTAAAAATTAATTGTTACAAATTATTTCCCAATCATACTATGACCTATGTATATGGTAATACTCATGTTGACAATATTAAACAATTAATTGGTAATTTAAATACAATCTTTGTACATTTAAATAAAAATTTATTTGAAAATTTTAACAAAACGAAATATGTAATATTCAGTAATGAATATAGTATAAATGAGACACGATAAGGTAATGAAGGGAATAAAAATACAAAGGGTGAAAGAGGTAAAATACCTTGGATTTTATTATGCTGGGGATTTAAATCGTAAGTATAATGAATTTCACTACACATAAGTAAAATATACTGCAATTACTACTACTGATCAATTCTACAAATTCTATTAGAAGCATTTATTCGAAAACAATTAGCTATATTTAATAGTTCTACCTAAAAATTGTTTTAATCTGAACTCTTTTTTAACAAAAGGGCACTCCAAATTTTAGTTTTTCTTAAGCATAATATATGGGATACTTTTAGTTAATGTTTAGGAATAAATATGTTCAGTTGCGTTAATTAAACACTAGTTAATTTGGAGAAAGTTGAAGTATTGTAGAAATGTATCGTTTTTGTACCATTTATAGAAAACTATTTTTACACAATTCTGTTGGTTTCTGGTGATCTAGCTTCACATCTAGTCTACCCTTCAATATTTTATAAGCTTATTTTACCTAAATTTAAGAAACCTTTTTAAGAATGCCCCTACCTGATGTTTGTATTTTGTGTAATGTAAATAAAGGAACATTTAAAATCCTTTACACTATTAGAAAATTTAGCGATCTAATTTTGTAGTTAAAATTTAGTTAAAGCCAGCTTTTTCATAATTTTTACTAGACAAAACTTAGAAATTATACAAAACGTTTAGAATGATTTCTAACAGGGAATAACAACTTTTACTGTTTTTTTTTTGGAAAAACATTAAACAGTTTTTTGGGACTGTGTTTTTTGGAAATATCTGTAACAGGTTTTCTGTAAGTAATGTGCTAGGACCCATGTGTCATGAGTGAGCTCATAATTAAATATTTAAATGTTGCTGGATATATCTCAGTTTAAGAGTAGCATAGTTTATTTCTAATATCTTCATAGTTGTACTTTCTTAAATATATTTGTTCTGGGATTTTATTCTTGCTTTTGATCGGTAAAGTTGTGTCCTACGATTATCTTTCTTTCTTATTAGATGGGTACACTTGGGTCCTATTCAGCTGTAATCTAAAGTTTGAGGTCTGTTTGCAATTTGTAAAGGTAAGGATTCCAGTAATTTTGAAAGAGAATTATTAAAAATTTACCGCAATTGCAGTTCTCTGTTAGGATGTACTTCTTTGCGCACTTAGTGTATATCAGCGAATTTTGTTGTAGAACTCATTCAAGTTGTTTGTTAATTGTGTATAGAATGTCGAATCGAATTTTTCGGTCAGTACGATATTTGCGGTATGAGTAGTAAACAAAAGCAAAAACCGCCACATTTTGGTAAACAATTATAACCTGCAAGGACGTTTTCAATAAATATTTCGAAACAGCTCGGAATTTTTCATTGACTATCGTAATCGAAACCTAATTTTTTTCCCAAATCGACATGCCTACTTCGGTTCCACATCCTAGATACGATTTTTTCCAGCGTAAAATCAGGTGATCGACCCGAATTCAAAAAATTAATACAAAAGGTCATTTCGCAACGAACGAGAGAGATTTCGAAACGCGTTTTCGAGCGATTTTTTTCGATCCCTACAGAACAAAACTGCCGACCGATTATTTCTCCACCGCTATTTTAGAAAAGCGTAAAATTCGTGTCGACATGGGTGTTATGATTGTTTTTGTGGATCGACGTAAACTGTTGGTCAGATACTGATTCGATCGTGTCGAGTACTGGCGATTTTCACTTTACACCTAACTAGACGTTAGTTAAGACGTGAACCTCGACAATTACATTAGTTAATCCGTCGCCGATGTGCAGCGGCTTGGGTGTTCTGGATTTTTGATCAACTGTGATTTTGTACTCTCGTACGAACTCGTTTTAGCGTAAGTACTCTTTCTGGACTTTTTTCTGTGGATACAAAAATTACTTATCAACTTGTCCGTACAGCTCGACGACAAACCCACATTTAACACGTTTCGAAACGAATAATTTTGAAATTATACTGTGCACACTCCTCAAACCAACACTTCCCTCTACGAATTTCATTACGCGAATAAAAACTGTGCTATACTGTTCTGCTATCCCTATTACATGTTTCACTAGTGATTCATATCATTACGCACTACAAACCATACCAGGACTTGCTTAAAGTCGAATAGTTATCATTTGTCGACTCAAATATTATACCTATTACAGAAATTGTTATCAACTGAATATTTTTTAGTCACATTGAAATATTCGTTGTGACGCTTTAGTAGAAAGAAATTTGTATTATCAATTATTTAAAATAGCTATTCATTTATTTACATGTACAGTATAGGTTAGATAGGTTCGTTAGTACCTGATGGTACCGAAAAATTCATTGTGTTCAGTGCCAAGGTCGTTAAAGGAATATGTTTGTCGAACTTGATAGGGTAAAGGTAATTTCACTATCATAAATAGGGCTATTTAAAATTATTATGCAAGAAACCACACGCTGGAGCTACGAGTTTCCCATTTTCAAAACATTTCCCTGTTTTCATATTTCCTCATAATATTGCAGTATTGTTTGTTATTTAAATCGATACTGGTTCTGTCCTCCATTAGTTTCTTCAATTTTAAGCCAAGCATTTTTCTTGCTGCCCTTTCATTTCTCATCCACCCTATTGGTCGGATTTAATTCAGTTCAGTAATTGGGCTTCGTTTAGACAGTGAATTTCTTATTAACAAATCCGAGCAAATTACGTATTAAACGGAAGTTTCCCACATCCTCTTGGTTTTTCGAATCCTAGCCCTAATTACTTTGGAATTTGACTGTTTTCCAAGTTAATTTTCATGTAACATTAGCAATTATCTCATAATTTACTACAAGATGCAGATAGAATTTCCGCTAAAAACGTTACGTCAATTGTTTGTTCGCCGTACTTGTCACATATTTATTATTTGTGTTACTTGAGATTCCTCGGTGTCACTTATCAAAACGATAATGTAAACTTACGATGTGTATTGTTATAACATCCGACACGTACGAAATAAGGTATTTCTTTAAGACTGGTACGTCGAATTTTACGTAGTCGATATCAGATATCGTTACAAGTGAGTTAAGAAAATACTACAAATATTGGTTCAAGTTTTCGCACACATCGTGGACGCCGATACGCGGATTTCTATAACAAACGTGATGTAATTAAAAATAAAATAGATTTGTAATAACCACTAAACAAATTCACGGATGCATTGAACCCGAAAATCAATTACAGTAAAAAACGACGTTATTCAATCGTATTGGTCGATGAAGAGTTGGAGATTTCTTAAGACTTTTACAAAATTAATCTAAACAATTGCCTATTACTTCGCTTTCATCGCAAGTCAATACACATCGGTTATTATTATAATCATTTTTTGTGTCTATGAACGTAATGAGATTTTATAACCAGAAATTTATACGCAGTACATGTATTATTGCGAATTCCTGCTTGCTTGAATATTATATAAAGATTCATCTAAACAAATGCTAATTCCAGTAGATCATTATATATTACTCATATTTTAATCGCTACTTGAAATAAATGAATAATTGGAAAGTGATAAGTGGAATGTTTTCCCTGATAAAGTTTTACCTTCTTATTCAGAAACGCATTTTAACATTAAAATGGATTTTTGCATAAAATACGTTTAGAATGTGTTTCACAGATGTAACTACAGTGTTTTGTTTCATGTATTCTTAACATGGAGGTAACTATAGCTACCTCATCGAAACACATTCTAAGCGCATTTTAAGCTAAAATCCAGTTGAACGTAAAAATGCGCTTATGAATAAAAGGGTTAGTTAATAAAGTAACGTATCTTCTTGCCCGAGCACTCACTGTATCCATAAATCATTTTTAGTAAAATAAATAAAGTGTCTTAGATATTAACACATTTCTATTAGAATTTTTTCATTAATTATTTAACGTTACTATAATCGATCATTTGTTTTGTTTCTGAACCAATCAAGAAGAATTAATTGTTTAAAACATTTGCAAAGCAATTTAAATCAATTTTTCCCACTGACCATAAGCAAGACAACTAATAATCAATTAGATTAATGTCAAAAGTTGAAAGAAATAGAAAAATCCGATGGCACGGCCACTCGTGCAATTCGTGTGCTACGCGCTTCTTAAAATCAAAACTTTATAATTATAAATATAAAGAAATTTTGTGATAAGATGTAAAAGTTGTATATCTTAATATAACGTTTATCCATTATGCCACTTGACCCGATTGCAAGTATACCTTTTATAGAATTTTTGAATGATATAGAATGATGTGGAATTTTTAATTTTTCACATATAACTTTTCTGCGTAAGTTGTATAAAAAAAATGTTAATAAAATGCGATAGAACATTTCAAGCTTTACAACAAACTTTTTTAACATTTCTGCATCAGATCGAAAACAAAAGAATTTTTATTTAATTTGACAGGCAGCCATTGAATTCTTACTGGACCGGTTCGGCTCTTTGACATAACTTATCCGAAACATTTACCCACTGGTTTTGTGCCAAGTTTCCATTGGTTTAGTTAAAAAATAAGCCCTCTTAGAGCCCCCTTTAAAGCCTAAAGGTTGTCTTGGCATTTAGAGAACCCAAAACCAAAAGTCTCTTCATGCTACTCCTCACAATAGCCTCTATTTCTGTTGAAATAATCCTAATAAAACCTTTGTGATCAAAAATGTCGGTATGTACCCACAAATAAATAGATTACGGTGGTCACAGAAAAACCACATTGGCGCTGCTTCCCATAGCATCAAGGTGATTTTGACTAAATCGGCATGAAATCATCTCTGGCATGTTTTTTCTCAGTTTATTTTTGGACACATTGTATATGTATTTGAACTTCAAAAATTCGACGATGAATTCCTTTTACATATTGATATCTTTAAAATACCTTTGTTCCAATTAGCAGTAGTATAATCCACAACCTGATCGATTAGATTTCAAAGTATTTTAATTGTACCTTCTTGCTTTATCAACTTTTGTCTTCAAAAACACATTTTTAATTCGTACTTTAAAATATTTCCTTTACGTCAGGACGATGGGAAAATGACCGTTCAACCATTCAACGCCACGTTTCATTTTATTCAATTACATTAATCAAACGTATATCCTGTTCGAGGACTGTGTGTATGTCTAGAAACCTGTCAACGCTTCGTATATACAAATAATTATTACCTTTTATTGCAATTCGAAGCTTCAAGCCATTTATTTTGAACGCGGTATGATTTGAGGCAGTAAAATAAAAGAGAAAGTTAATGTTAAACAACAAATTCAAAGCCAATAAAGTATCTTTAATACTTACTACAACAATCGTATTTGTCAACATTCCGTTAGACTTCAAGGTACTCGTGAGAATCATTCTTTTATTAGATTAATGCTAGTTGAGGAAACTGTTGTTGAATTAGTCCAGTCTTAACATTGAAATCACTTTGGCTTTAGCATATTTTAGGTATAGGTTTTAGGTAATTTTAAACGAAAGACGTTGAGTAAGAAGTCAGTTTAAAAGAGTATCCTCTTGTTTTACATTTCAGGTAGAACAAAAACACCAACTCCGTCGCGTTCATGATAATATGGATGATAGCAACTTCGATGAGTTGAAAAATAAAAACGTACATCCGCAACTGAAATCGAGCTTCCTCTGCAACTTGTTCTTCTGGTAAGAATCACCCCTTACTAAATTCTCCCCTCGATCAACACTTATCTCTTTACACAGTTGGGGTCTGCCGATATTCTACAAAGGCTGCAGGAAAGATCTCGACGAAGATGACCTCTACAGACCTTTCCAAGAGCACGAGTCCCACAGGCTGGGTGACCAGCTGGAGGAGCTGTGGAAACTCGAGAAGATCGAGCAAAAGGACCCGGCGCTTTGGAGGGCGCTGTGGAAGATGTTCAAGACCGACATCATCAAGCATATCTTTGTCATCATTTTCCTGGAATTCGGGTTAAGGTAAGAGGATGTGAAATCACAGTAGAGGAATTCGACGTAGAAACTTACGAAATATTGGTTGGAATGTGGAAATGGCACCATTATTTTACAAAATAAGTTCTGTAAACGTTCTTAATACACTTAACACAAAGAATTGTTGTTTGGGACGTTTACATGAGCATTACAAATTCCATGATATGTCAACGTTCACTTTGTTAGAGCGTGCCACAATCCACAATTCTTCTTCTTAATCAGTCATGATTTCGTTCCCAGAACAACCCAACCGTTACTATTGGGTAAACTAATGGATTACTACGCACCGCACCAGACCACAGTCACCATACGGGAAGCCTACATATGCGCCGGCCTCATAGTCCTGTCTTCCTTCCTCTACGTCCTGATCAATCACTCCTACCTCCTCTCGCGCCAGCACTTAGGCATGAAGATACGCGTCGCCTGCTGCTCCCTCATCTACAGGAAGACTCTCAGGCTGAGCAAGAAGGCGCTGGTGAAGACCACCATTGGCCAGATGATCAACCTGCTCTCGAACGACGTGAACAGGTTCGACACTTGCTTCAATCAGTTCCATTACCTGTGGGTAGCTCCATTGGAGACGGTAGTGGTGATGTACCTTTTGTTTAGAGTCGTCGGTATTACCGGGCTGACCGGGTTTTCCCTCTTGCTGTTTCTCATCCCGTTCCAGAGTAAGTAACTCGATGTATACATATGCAGTTTAAAGCTGACTTCTCTCTAACGACATTTGTGTGCTTAACTCTGATCATTACATTTATTCGTGCAATAATTTTTTCAGTGGTTCTTGGTAAATTGATCACAATCTTCCGGCTGAAAACCGCCGAGAAAACCGACGAAAGGGTGCGAATGATGAACGAAATCGTGTCAGGAATGCAAGTGATCAAGATGTACGCGTGGGAGAAACCTTTCAGCGTACTAGTGAATCAGATTAGAAAGTAAGTCCACCACTCTTGGAAAACTCCATACCTTCAAGACGTTCATATTAACTTTAGTCCACTCTTCCTTTGGTTAACTTTCCCGCAGATCAGAGGTGAAGCAAATCAGTTACACCAGCTACGTGAAAGCCTTGCACATGTCCTTCAGCAAAGTAATCACGAGGACGTCGGTCTTCCTGTGCATCCTCACCTACACCTTCATGGGACATCGACCCGACGCCAAGTACGTTTACGTGATAAGCTCCTTCTACAACATCCTCAAGTCGGCCATGAACACCGAGTTCCCGCAGGCGGTGACGCAGTTGGCCGAGACCTCCGTCTCGATCCGCAGGATTCAGGAGTTCCTCCTCTTCGACGAGATCCACCTGGGGGACGCGAACAAGTTCTACTGGATAGGCGCCGGCAACAACGTGTACACGTCCACGCCTATCAAGCACGCGAAGAAGGTCGGGATCAGCCTGCAGGACGTCTACGCCAAGTGGCACCAGCAGGAGGAGACGCTGCGGAACGTCAGCTTCTACGTGAAGCCCGGGCAGCTCGTCGCCGTCGTCGGAGCCATCGGCTCAGGTAAAGCAAGAGGAATTGTTTCATTGAGTTCGTTTGGTTAGGTTCTTGGTGGAAGCCCAAAAGGTGCGTCGTTTGAGAAAATTTCAGTGGTGAAACTGATAGCAATTAAATATAACTATTCCTTTGACATCGAAATCTAACGTTGTTTTATACAACTAAATGTACACTGAAAGGTATTCTTGGTTAATCAATGGATAAGAGTTCGTTGGAGATGTAACCAGCACTTTTTAGAATTTCCCAGGAATCAAAAGAGCAACTCGTTGTCAATAATTGAGGATGCATGCCAAGCATACGTGCAAAACAAACATTGCTACGACTTCCTCTAGCTTAGTTTTCCTGACAAGGCTTATAGAAATGTATTTCAGTTTGTTTACCATGAATACTATAGAGAAGTCTACTTGACTATGCGTTGTAAAAGTCTCACGTTTTTCTGACAAGAAATAGACGTAACAGACATGGGCGTTAGTAGCGCCCTCGCGCTTGGTGGTAACCATCTACTTATTAAGATATAGAAATGATGCAGCTTTCTAATGGGTGGCACTTAGCCATTACGTGATCTCTCCTCAGGGGTAGCAAGTCTCGCCCATTAGAAAGAGAGGCTAACACTTACTACATCATCCCTCTCTCGCACAGGGGCAGCGGGGAAGGTTGCTGACAAGTAGTCTACCATATAATAAGTCTATTATTGTCACTCTAATCTACAATAATTGTTTAATATGATGAAGTACTCCATTAAATGTTTATATATGAAGAAATGTGACATGCTTGTGATTAAAGGCATTTTTGCCATTAAAGTAGTTACCTCCATAATAGACATAGTTAAAGTACCCACAAACAACACTTTATCAGAGTGAAATACACTACAAGTTTCAGTGGCTCCTACATAGTTATTAAATTCTTCTAATGATGACGGATTAACTTATAGCTAGCGAACAACTGCTACATAAAGTAATTTCAAAGATACAAAAACTGATTATCGCAAAAATCATCAATAGTTTCAACCATTGCTCTCCTTTTGATATTTGCATTTACCATGCTATCAGTAGACTCGTTTTCTACTGATCCCAGTACATAAATTCTTATACAAGCAACCACTTTCGTTTTTTTAAAGGAAAAAGTTCCCTGCTGCACGTTATCATGCGAGAGCTGCCGTTAACCAAAGGCTTCAAAGACATAACCGGCAGGATATCCTACGCGTCGCAGGACTCGTGGTTGTTCGCCGGTACTATCAAACAAAACATCCTCTTCGGTGAAGAATGGGACAGCGATAAGTACGAGAAAGTGATAAAAGTGTGCGCCCTGGAACGGGACCTGACGCTCCTACCTCACGGTGATAAGAGCATGGTCGGTGACAGAGGAATCTCTCTCAGTGGAGGCCAAAAAGCTAGAATAAACCTAGCTAGGGCCGTTTACAAGGACGCCGACATATACCTGTTGGACGATCCGTTGTCCGCCGTGGACACTCATGTCGGAAAACAGTTATTCGATGACTGCATATGCGGTTACCTGAGGGGAAAGTGTATCGTTTTGGTGACACACCAATTGCAGTATTTAAGAAACGTGGACAAGATTTACCTGATGGAGGCTGGAACTGTGGTCTCCAGCGGGACCTACGAAGAAATCAGAAACTCCAAGGAGGAATTCGCCAAGCTCTTCAAAGATTCACCTTCAGAAGAAAAAGAGTGCGACGATACGATCGACCAGGAACGTTCAAAGATAAAGTATTTTCGTAACATCTGCGATGATGAGCCTTCGGAAGTCAAGGAGTTTAGGAAAGTGGGAGGTATTTCTTCAAAAGTATACAAAAGTTACGTTAAAGCTGGTAACGGTTGGTGTTGCTTCTCTTTTGTATTCCTCCTGTTCGTCTTGAGTCAATTTACCGCCAGTGGAGCGGATTACTTTGCAAAATTTTGGTACGTATTAACTAATTTTGAATCAATAGGCAAGACTCTTTGGTATTTTTAGGGTAAATCTAGAACAAACTGAATCCGAAAGGGAACTCTCGACCAACAACAGTTTCTACCGAAGCATTTACAACCACTCCGCTATTGAAGAACCTTATGGAGTTTCAGTGAAGGCCATAGACGAAAGGCAACTAACTATCGAACGATTTTTCACCGTAGATAACTGCATCTACGTCTACACAACGATCATAGCTTTCGTCATAGTCATCACCATCGCGAGGTCCATAGCTTTCTACAAGTTCTGCATGGTAGCCTCCATCAAACTTTACCGTGCTATGTTTACGAGTGTGTGTAACGCTACTATGTTATTTTTTCACTCGAATTGCTCTGGGAGGATCTTAAACAGGTTTTCTAAAGACACAGGGGCTATCGATGAAGTGCTGCCACAGGTTCTTGTAGACACCATACAGGTAAAAAGTATTATACAATAATTTAGTTTGAAACATGTTTGGTAAGAGTTACAACTGAACAATAAAACAATAATTGTCAGTTGCTCACAACTTTTCACTTTTTCCAGATCGGTCTAAACGTATTAGCTGTCAACATCCTTATCGCTACCATCAATCCGTGGATCCTCATTCCAACTTTCATCATCTTGCTCATATTTTACACCTTCAAAGTCGTCTACATCTCTTCGAGCAGAAACATAAAACGCATGGAAGCCACGAGTAAGGACATAACCTCACGTTCCTCTTCAGCCACTACTTTTGTTTCTATTTTCCAGCAAGAAGTCCTGTTTTCTCCCACATTTCCGCCTCGTTACAGGGACTGACGACCATCCGAGCTTTCGGAGCGCAGGAGATCCTGAGGCAGGAGTTCGATAGGCACCAAGACCTGCACAGTTCCGCCTTTTATATGTTCCTGGGGTGTAACAGGGCTTTCGGCTTTTGGTTGGACATGCTATGCGTCGCGTACATAGGATTCGTGACGCTCAGCTTTTTCTTCTTCGGGGGTGGTGAGTGTAGTTCATCGATAGCACAGAGTGAAGAAAGCGAAAGAAATCGGTACTGTTTAATCGTATGAAAACCCAAACAGCTCATTAGCTGCAATGCTAATTATTGAACTAATCGCATCAATGTTTGATTATAACCTATCGCTTTCTTTTGTTCGTTTGATGACTAAGCGAGCATTGTACCAACTTCACATTTACTATTTCGTTTGCTCTTGGCAATTCAACGATTTGAATTTTGCTAATTTGACCATTGCCCATGTTGAGTTATCCGCTGAAGAATTTATTTCTTCGTCCATTGCATGTGCCCAATTATCTTTCTCTTTGGATTGGATTGGACTGTAAACACGGGGGCTAATATCTTCAGGATCTCAATATGACTGACATAGAGTTATAAACAGCACTACAACCTAATTCAAAAGTAGAACCAATTTGACCCAGAGCACCAGAGCAAATTCTTTAAAGTCATCCCCACTTGGGCTTCTAGTTTTCTTCCCACTTGGGCTTCTAGTTTTCTTCTTTATTTAATAGCATTAAATCTTCTTTTTGCTTATTTACTCGATTTTCGATTTTAGAGCAGTTCGGTGGCAGTGTCGGTCTAGCGATCTCCCAGGCGATGAGCTTGACCGGAATGTTCCAGCACGGCATGCAGCAGTGGAGCGAGCTGGACAACACAATGACCTCAGTAGAGAGAGTGGTGGAGTACACGGACCTCAAACAGGAATCGGTCGAAGAGAAGAAGGAGCCGCCTAAGACCTGGCCCGAGACCGGCATGGTAGAGTTCCAATCTGTCTATCTGAGATACGCCACCAACGAACCTTACGTCCTCAACAACCTGACGTTTAAGATCAGACCGAAGGAGAAAGTTGGTATCGTCGGCAGGACGGGCGCCGGCAAATCGTCACTTATATCAGCGCTCTTCCGCCTGGCGGATATAGAAGGGAAGATCTTGATAGACGGGATTTGCACGAGCGACATTCCTCTGAAGACGTTAAGATCGAAAATCGCTATTATACCTCAGGAACCCATTCTGTTCTCTGGGACTGTTAGGTCCAACCTGGATCCCCTCAACGAGTTTGACGATCGGCAGCTTTGGAATGCTTTGGATGATGTCGAACTGAAAGGTAGAGCCTCAAGATTACCATACCAATCATCCCTAAGTTGTGTTCTTTCGTTTGTTTCAGGAGTAATTTCTGATCTAAACCTCGGGCTGGACTCGAAGATTTCGGAGGGTGGCTCCAATATGAGTGTTGGGCAAAGACAGTTGATCTGCTTAGCCAGGGCGATAGTTAAGAACAACAAGATACTGGTGCTAGATGAGGCGACCGCAAATGTAGATCCCAAAACCGATGCCTTGATCCAGACCACCATACGAAAGAAATTCGCAGATTGCACTGTACTAACAATAGCTCACAGGTAAGGAATAGTTTGTAAATATGAATCGAAAGGATGGTAAGTCATGAAGGTTTTTCTCAGACTGCACACAGTAATGGATTCGGATAAGGTACTGGTCATGGATGCTGGGTCTGCAGTGGAGTTCAATCATCCACACACCCTTCTGCAGGATACGGAAAGCATGTTCTATGCGTTAGTGAAAGAAACTGGCAAAGCTATGGCGGAACATTTGGCGGAAATAGCGAAAAAGGTAAAGAATACCCTGTTTTATTTAATTCATTAATACTGATTATTAATTTTCCAGAGATATAATGATACATGTAGCACTACGAGATAGAAGTATTTGAAGAAGAATTCACAAACAACCTTTTAATGTGATATTTTTATTTATTTTTATTGTTAAGTACCTATTAATTGTTTTAAGATAATCAGTTTTTTATTGTTATTGTATATATACATTTTTACTTGCACTGGAGATTAATTGAATAACCCGCCCTTTGCACACAACAATCATATTATTGATTTAAAAACAAATGCAATTTTTTTTTTTCGTGTTGGTTGCCTACATCTGTCCCCGACATAAATCTGCATCACTTGTTATTGTGTCAGTGCCACCCAAAACATAACCTAGAAACACTTCTAGTCAAGTTAATTTCCCTACTTACCTCCTCTAATGCACCCTTGTCATTAAATTAAGCCATAGAATGAATTAACTATTCGACATACGATTTGAAGAGAATCCCTCGCAAGATGTTCCCCAGAAGCTTGTTTATATATCTCACTCTCTTTGTTCCCATAGTTTTAACTCAAAAACAGGAAAAATTTACTGAAGAGTTGCTGATAAAACCCCTTTATAGTGAACAGGTGTACGCTCACTTTCAATTTACTACCAAATGGGACACCGATCCAGCCAAGGAATCATGTAAGTCATTTCCTCCTTCGTTTTTTTCATGCATGTAATAAATATTACCTTATAGTTAATCATACCAGACTGTTCCCAAGAGCGTTGGGAGAACTGATCAAAAGGCATAACGTTAAGGAACTCCATGTGAGCCTAACCAGCGGCTTATGGAGATATGAGAAATGGGGATATCCTATCTTAGATGCGGCTCCTGGAGCAGAAGTGTGGGCATGGTTCAACCCTAACACGGTCGATGTGGATAAAAAATGGAAACTCTTGGCAAATTCCTTATCTGGTTTATTATGCGCATCTATCAATTTCATCGATGCATCAAACACCATCAGCCCGCAGTTTACCTTCAAACCAAGAGGTGTTGCGAGCCCCCAAAATGTAGATAGTTCTTTTGTAAGGTAAGATAAAAAATATTTTTCAGAATTTTTCAACATCTCTTTCAATTACAGTCTGTCTATTGTTTGCTTTTTTAAATTTACAGGTATGCAACTTTGCCACGTGAGATAGTTTGCACAGAGAACTTAACGCCTTGGAAGAAATTATTACCATGCAACTTGAAGACCGGCCTTGTATCCTTGCTTAATTCAGGTTACATTCACAATACTCGTTACCATTCTATTGCGTTGCATGTACGTCCAATTTGCTCAGACAAAAATTGCGAAAGTTTATCCTACGAGCTTCAGCAGACAGTATCATTAGTTTATGATTATAAAATACTTGGAACTGAAAATTGGTCATTTAACAAATTATTTGGTCAAGGTGTGAACGGACATTGTGCCTTAGCTGATAAAAGCGAGATTTATGTAGATATCACCAGTTCTGATGATAAGAAATTCGAATTGGAACCTGCCCCTGAGGAAATAGTGACTTCCTTCAGGGGCGGTCAAGTCAATACATTTGCTAGATATGAAGTTCCTGCTTACTTATTTGGTTTAAGCGCCAAGTACAGTGATGCTGAGACCGTGTCTTTAAACTTTCCCCCTTCGCTTCATGCCAATCAATATTTAACAGGATATGGTCAGGAAAGAGGTGGAATCACTACAAAAATTTTTAACAACCACTGGACTTCATTGGATGTGGTTCTTTTACAAAACATTCCTTGGTATGTTCCTGTATACCTGCACACATTGAAAATTACTTCAGGAGGAAAGGAAATAAAGCCATTGATTGTTAAGTACATTCCCGGAAAGCAACGAGAACGCCCCTACTATGTAGAGATTCTTATAACTGTTCCGCCTCGTTCGATCACATCTGTATCTTTGGATTTCAATTATATTTTCCTCAAGTGGCAGGAATACCCTCCTGATGCTAATCATGGATTTTACATTGGTTCTGCTATTGTCTCTTGCAACTTACCATTGGCTAGAAACTTCACTGGTCTACCTCAAGACGGATCTATGATCTCGGATAGTTTCAATGCGTCCAGAAGCGGATACTTAGTGCAGATTAGAACGGAGACTATTTTAATAACTTTGCCCACCCCTGATTTCAGCATGCCATATAATGTTATATGTCTTGCTTGTACTGTTGTAGCGCTGGCGTTCGGTCCATTGCACAATATCACTACAAGACGATTGGTGTTAAAACCCAAAAAAAATGAAACCCTTTTAGCCCGACTTAAGAGATATATTGATAAGCTAAAAGGAAAATTGAAACGAACAAGAGGTAGTGAGTAATTTTATTTGTTGTTAGCTTTTATGGTACCTAAAATGTTTTTGAAATGTGTACCAAAGACTGTTTTTCTTTTTTAAATAAATTGGAATCGTGCATTTCGCTGTTTTCTTAGGTTATAGTATCTACCTTATATCTAAAAGATCACAGTTAATTAGTATAAATGTACATGAGTTGGTTAATAATCAAAAGTGACTAATGATACCGAGGTATTGAACATAGGGTTCAAATAATTTGGAATTTATTTAATAGATCCAGACATTGCAAATCTCTGCACCTAAGGGCCATACCAGACTAAATTATATTCTTGACTCTTCAGTACTGGATTATTCTCATGGTTCTTCCAACTCTTTTAAACTATTTACAGTTGTTAATAAAGTTTGTTATGTGTATAAGTGTATTCATGGGGAGTGCATTCAACAAAACATGGTAAAAGCTGACAAAAGCAAAACCAGCAGTGAAACAGTGAAAGTACTTGCACCGTCATCATCGTCACTCCTTTTCAAAGGTTTGCTTTCGGTGACGCAAATATCGCCACAGTCTTCATCTTCGCAGATATCACACAAAGTGGCGCTGAGGCCTCTGTAAAACACTCTCGCTCTTCTTGCTATAAAACAATAAAACATTATTCAGACCAAAAATTCCAATAGAAACTTACAGCTGTCGTAATAATCATACACCACCACAGGCACTGGCTTCTGCTTGGCTACTTTATGAGTTCTAAACGCCGATATCGTAGGACAGTACTCTAGTCTTGTGATATTGTTGAAGTAAAGGATAACTTTTGTAAGGCCGTTACTAGTTTCGACTTTCTGTACGTTTTGAGACACCTCCAGACTTGGTAAGGAGTCGATATCGGCCGTGAAACCCGAAGGAAGGCTCACCTCCATGACCGCCATGTTACTTTCGGGGTTAGTGGATAAATTCTGGCTCACAAATCTAAAATTAAAATTAAAATAATAATAGGGGATATTTCAGTCTGAATGGATTTTTGGACGATTAGTTATATGAAAGAATACAATGCAATCTGAATGCATCTCACATGGTTACTTGGTAGTAGAACTTTATAATCACTTTTAAATGGTGTTTAAATTTGTAACTTACGCCGTGCATATTGATATTTGCAGGTGATTTCTGTTGGTATTTTTATCAACTTGTGGATCCAAAGTGAACATTGGCCAGGGACCAGTTACGTTCATGTTATATTTGTAAGATACTCTGAAGACAGCTAATCCAGTACCTTGCGCAGTGACGTTCACCATTCGGGCCTCTTTTCCAATCTAAAAACGTACACGGTTAACGTTGCAGACAAGTGAAAAGAAATCTTTAAATTTCATGGGGTAAGTTTCCTTACTTGTGTAGTTTGAAGTATCATAATATTATTTCTATTTATGCTGTACTTCCCAACATCCTGCCTATCATCCTCGAATTCGACCTGCATGTTGGTCACGCCTCCCAATCTAGTAACCAATTTGTACAAAGCGTACAATCCCACGACAGTATCATGAGACGAAGTGAATCCTCCGAAATTGTTCTGCTGATTTTCTAACCAGTCTAAGATGGGAACGCTGTCTTCCAACAAACCCGCTTCGGTGAACGATAAAAGGGCATATGAAGTAGTCTCTATGTCTATGGACCTTGGTAACTTCTTCCAGGGATTCTTAGATTCATCTGGCCAATCTTCCGACCACCATTTGAGGTTGCCAGTCGTCCTAGATTTGGCATCGAGAAGGTTGAAAGCGCTTTGTTTCGAAGGGTGTTTGGCTAATTGTAGGGCGTAACTACAGAGGGATAGAGTGTAAGAGGTTTCGTTCTCGTCGATGTTCTTAGCTATGTAATCTAAAGCTTTGTTGATGGCGTTGGAGACTGGAGGATTGTTTCTCTGTAGGAAAAAATGTTTTATTTCGAAAAGTTGGAAATGTTGCGTTTTACCTGGTTGCTTTCTAAGAAAGCCATAGTAACGAATGCAGTAAGAGCTAAACTCTTGCCATTCCTTCCTTGTAAGTTGTAATGAATGATGTTCCCAGTTTCGTAAAAACTGCCGTTGTTACCTTGCACTTCACCTAACCAATCCAAACTTTTGTCTATTATAGCATTATCGATGTAGATAAACGACTTCGCCCATCTTAGAGCCAAAGCAGAATACGCTGTCAACCTAATGCACCAAATGTTATTAAGATCATTTCAGTTTAACTTATTCCTCACCAAACGCTGCCGACCTCGTCCCTGGATCCAAATGGACTGAATGAACCGTCATCTCTCTTATAAGTAAGCTGCTTTTGGTAACTCGTCTCCAAATTGGATATCGCCTCATTCTCGATTGTGGGCGTGGACTGAGCCGTGACTCTCAGATACTGAAGTATGATCAAGTCAGGCATGAACTTTACCAAGTTTTGCTCTCCGCAGCCCGTGGGTAGCTTCATTAGGTCATCCAGGTGGACCATGGCCGGACCCAGGAAACTCCCCACGACGGACACTTCTATTTTCTCAGAATCTGGCACCGCGTTTTTAGGTATGCTGAAGTTGATCGATTTTTGCAGGTTGGATCCCGTCCTTAGGTCCAACAGGACGGATTTTGTATAGTATTCCGTTTCCCCTCCAGGCTAAAGGGGGTTAGAATAAATTAAGGTTTTCTATTGGTATGATGTGATTGCGCTTACAGTGACTAGTAGTTGTTTGGATATAATGTCTTGACTTCGTGGACTGTTGGCGGTGACTTTAATTTCTACGCTTCCAACTTTCACCGTGGTGATCATAAAAGATACGGAGGCACCGGTGTTCTTTTTGATGTTCAGCTTTTTTCTTCGGTAGAATTCGACTTCTGGAAAGCAATTTGATTTAACTTCACGCTTAGGAACCTTCTTCGATTTGTACATTAAATCTCGACTAAGGCTTACTTTTGGTTTCGTTCCCGTTGATTTCGTTGGAAACTTCAGCAAATTCAAACTTTTGATCAGCATTGTGCAATGTTACGTCTACAGTGACGTCTTGATTCATGTTACGAACCACGATCGGCACTGCGAGTATTTCCCCTCTCTGCACTGAAAACGGCAGGTCCAACGTGACCACAAGCGACTTCGACACTTTCAGCTTCTTCGGTGAATTCACCAGACCCAGACCGTACAGCGGATCCAGCGAGAACCCACTTATGGACCATGTCGTAAGGGACCCTGGAAGCTTTCTCCTCAGGGAAGTCTTCCCGTCATATCCGGTGGAGAAGTTGTTGAACAGCCAAGTGGGGGATACGTCATTGGTTAGGTATACTTTCGGCTTGTTCCAGACTGGTCGGGGTATTCTGCTGAAAGCGTATGGGCCAGCCAACGGTGGTCTGGTGACGGAATGGGCGGGTAAGGCCAGGCCTCTATCGGGTTTGATGGTGGAGGGACCGTTGAAGACTGGTCGAAGGTAGATATCTTCCACTAAAACCAATAAAGCGGACATAAACAGCCAAATCTGCATATTAGAATTAATTTCTTCAATTGTGTTTAGTAACTTCGAATAGGTTATATCGAAAAATGTGTGCTTTGATTGTAATTGTATCAATTTTGTGGATTTGTAGGGTTCTTTTATTATACAGATACTTACATGTTGGGTTATGTCTATCGATACGAGCATTTGTTAATAGATCTGCTCCAGATTCCTGCAAATGAAACTGCGTGTGAATTATATATCCTTCTAAAAGTACCTAAACTAAACGGGACTCTAAAAGCGCATTTTCTTCGAAGTCTCAGCCTCTCAAATCAAACACTTTCTGAGGCACATTTTATGAAACCATTCCATTTTTAAAAGTATTTGTATCCGGAAAATTTTCAAGTTATCTCCTTTTTGAAATAAACTTACGTATGCCCCTGCGTGAGGATTACTCGCGCCGGGACTCCAGGTGAACCGCGATAAATCGTCCTCCGAAAACCTGGGATAAGGAGACCCCATCGCTGGGTCGTACCTCTTCAGTTCCTCCATTACATCGTCCTCCGTTAAATCGAAACCGTTCCGTAACTTGGCGACGTTATCGTCGACGGTTAAGAGTCCAATGTAAGAGTTCGGCTTGGACGTTATGAGGAATTCCACGTCGAGGTCCGGTTCGCTTTCCAGGGTGTTCACCTGAATGTCGATCTGGAAGATTGGCGGTTGTAAATTGTAGATAATGGCAGTTGAAAGTTTTCACTCACGGTATTTTGCAGTGTTCCCCCTACGTCAATGTCTAAAGCATCTCCGATCAATTCCCCGCTTCTCGTGGTGTAGTAGACGTACAAGTGGCACAGCGGTGCCATGGCATGTAACATTCGAAAACTGAATCGATATTCCTTTAAGTTATCTATCTGGAAGGTGTTAGAAATAACAACGTCTCCTCTACCTAGCAGTACATAGTTGATGTATCTCATAGGTTCGGTACAGTTTACCAAAACTTCAATGGTATCACCCACAGATTCGAGGTACAATTTCAGGAAAATGTTGCTATAACTAACTGCTGCAGGTATCGGAGACAGACGTTCTTTCATATCGCGGAACTCTGCCTACAAGAAAAATCGTAATGGCATGATTACTTTTGTGTTTTAGTCCCTACCTCTATTCGTAACGCCGTATTATTCGTTACGTTTACAGGCGTTACATACTCCAATTTTACAACGCCCTTCTTATCTAACTGATATTTCGTTTCTTCGTACACTTCGTCTGTTCTAGAGTAGCCATGTCTGACCGTCACCTCTGATCTGTCGAACTGAACTGGATTCCCATCATGATCAGTTATTTTTACCTACAACAAAAAAAGTCAACAACACATCATTTTGTTGATTAACTTTCCACTCACGTATGCCAGGTAAGGCAACCCAGGCTTGAAATAATCGGCGGTCTTGATCAAATTCATGTGGTAATCGTACTTGTGGATGTGGACTTCCACGCTGTTGTTCTGCCTTCGACCAGTCGGTTGTTCTTCGACCGTCACGTCCACTACTACTGTTCTTTCGTATTCGTCGTTCAATCCCAGGTCCTTCTCTATGTCGAAATCCACGCTGGCTGCGCCGTCGATTTGGATAACTTTCCTGATTGGGTTCTGGAATATTGGCTGTATCACTCCTGAGTAGATCGTTGGGTAGACCGTCACTGTTGCTTCTCCATGCAGCTTCTTACCGTAGCTGTATCTGGAAAAATTATGGGAACAATTAGATATGTCTCGATTCGATTTTACTCTAATGATATCTACGAAGTCTACGAAGGTGATCTCCAAAGTGGAATAACTGCGGTTTGTCAAAATATAACAAGCAGAATGTTAAACATGTGTTACAGTAACATATGATTAAAATGTAACACTGCATATTTTTACCCATTTATCTGACTTGTATGGCTAATATTAACAAAGATAGCCATACTAACACCACATGCAAAAAAACACCTCATATATCTCATAATCTACTCCCATTAGATCTATATTATAACATGCAGTAATTACTTTTCCATTATTACCTTGTGTTAATGTTCACTGGGATGATGTTCTTCTTAAACGTGACGTGTTTAGGTGTATCTATATCTACTACGAATTTTGGATAGATGTACTCAGCTACTTCCACTGTTTTATCGTAGGTTTGGTCGTGAATTGTGACGGAGATGTTCCATTTTCCCAAAATTGGACTCGTACTAAGTTTCAATTCTCCAGTAAACACTCCTCTGGGCGCATGGACGTTCTTCCATTCTTTCACTTGATTCCCGGAACCATCCTAGAAATATTTGCTGTCGTCAATAGATAACATGGCGATTAAACGATTTTATAACATTGAATTCAATACCATATCAATTTCTACAGTTTGTTGATGACAGATTTTCTTACCGAAATGCTGACGTACAAAGGCTCGTCCCGAACCTCGGCAGCTGGTTTCAGAGCAGAATTCAGCGCTATAACCCTGAAGAGGATCTTCGAACCTGGTTGGTATACCTGCCTGTCGGTCTGAATGAACACAGAGTAACTCTTCTTCACGAACATCAACGGGAACCCAGTGACGAAATCTACCCCGCCAGTCCCGCGCACCTCCAGCTTGTAATCTCCATCTTCCAAGTCACCAACCTACCAAGTATAATTCGACAAGAAAAATGACTATACGGACGTTTGTTCGAATGTTTACCTTTAACGTGCACATCTTAGAACTGTGCGGAAGTATGACCAACTGGTCCTGCGTGAACAACCCTGATCCATTGTAGGACGTACCCTGTAGGATCGCAGTGATGCTAGTAGGTTCAGATGTTCCTTGTATACTTATGGAACAGTGGTACTCACTGTTAGGTCGAATCGTTCTTGGACCAATCACGTTGTAATATCTGAAGATGGAAGGAAACCTGCCTTTGGACAATTGCTTGCGGTACGTAACATTTCATACAAATAAACAATTGAAGCAGAGCCGGAAGTATCGTATATGTTTAGTAACACATTCTGCTTTAAATCTACCGGCATGAATGTTTTGGGCACCTAAAGTGCCATAACATACTGTATGATATATCTTGTAAGCAAGGGTAAAGGTCAAAATTAGTTGCATATCTATTTAAATCAAAGGTTGTCAAGCAATAATCGAGCATTGCAATTATAGACATATGGATATAAAAAGATGAAACGCCAACTTTAATTTCCAGTGATATCTTTGATAGTTTTGAAGCTCGGTTGATATAGATTCTAGAAACTTATAGTTTCTTGGTGCCTTTGATGCTTTTGAAGCTTTAGAATCAAATAAGCGTGGTAAGCTTTGGGGCTGTATAGATTTAGATTACAGATGGTTGGGTACCATGGAATTTACGTGACATCCATAGAATATTTGGAGCTGAATAAATATAGGTTCTATAAAGTACCTTTAATGGTCGTAGAACTTTAGAATTAAATGAATGTGATATCCTTGGAAGTTTTCGACGTTTGGAAGTTTTTCAAATAGAAGTTCTGTAAAACATCAAAGTTGGTTTTCTTGAAGCTTTTGGTACAACTGAGTGTCATTTTATTAGAATGACTTCAATGAAAGTTACAAAATACACCCTACCATACACGAGATGACATCAATTTAGGTACCTAAGACATTCATACCGGCAGATTTGAGACAGGATGCGTCGTTAAATATATACAGTCTTGCCGGCATGATATGCCGGCATTCTTTTATTCGTTGGCATGTAACTGCGCCAGCAAAACGGCATTTACTTAAACCCAGCCACGCGCGTAATCTGGTACGAAAAGTGATCCATTCTTTTGTTTTCGCTCAACATTTACATATCACTCTGTGTTATGTTTCCTGTGTGTTATTATTATTATTTAACACTTTCGCAACACCTGTACCGGTAAATATTCAGTGACGTAGCAAATGGCCGGTAAATAAGTACGTGCCTAAGTAGTATTTGCGCGTAGGCGTGAATTTATGATTCTGGGAACGTCACCGTTTTTGGAAACAGGGGCCATGAATCGATCCTTAACGTTTTCGCGTGAGCGAGATTAAAAATGTGAAGGATTTTCGTAATTTCGCGGGATAGTTTGATTTTTATTTGAAGAAAGTTTTATTTACTTAAAATTTCTCTCTCATGCTTTAATTCGATGGTGTTTGCTGTTGCAAAGGTTCTGTTTCTTTTTCCTTTTTTCTCTTATACTAATACACAACTTAAGAAAATGCCAAAACCACCATTACCATGAAATGGCACAACACATTTTTTTTTATGTATATATTTGCTTATGGCACACAGAATCCAAAAAATTTCTGCGACGATCATAAATCTAATCGGTGTCCTTTTAAAAGGTTAAGCAGAAACCACATATCTCTAATAGCTTCTGTTTTAATTACAAGTATATTAATTCGTATAACAGCCGCTTTAAATGATTTTAATTAGTAAGAGTACTTCTGCTCGACGCACAGCAGCTTAAGAGAGACCGAAGGTTTCTTAATTTAATAAAGCGGTTGCCCTTTAGAGCACGAATCGAGGTTTAGTTTCTTTTACTACGCTATATTTTTTAAGAGAAAGTTGTGGCATCATCTGACGACATCTGATTTTTAATTAGAATCATATCACGTAACACAGGCAAATGTTAATTTGATTTCTGATGAAACGTCGCCAGAATTTTGAAGATGTCATTTAAATAATAACTACTAATTACTGTAACTCATTACGGTGAACTTCATTAGTGTTTCGGTTAGTTCACAATAGTTCAAAACTTTCACCTTAAAAATCTCAATAAGACGAAAAGGTTTATTAAGGAAATATATTCCATCTGCCTATATCGTCCAATATATTCCAAGTATCAATATTATATAGAAAGCCTGGCCACTTCCATATATGAAATTTATTTTACCAACTTTCGATAACAGTTTTGCTGCAGGCTACTTTTCTCTCGGGTCTCTTTAGTGTAGATATCCCATTGGAACAAATTGCATATTTTACAAATGTTACCTAGGGACCTAAGGATCAGATGTCCTTAGGGATGTTTGGGTAAGTAATCACCATAAAAGAATGTACCTGCTTCGAACGCTACTTAGCCAAGAGGAGTGTAGGGATTTGCTGACATATTTTATGACCCGTCTATGATGAGTGACCACTATTCCTTTTTAACTTTAGAACTACTTTTTCACTATAGAAGGTAGAGAAGCTATAGTCGTGCATAGCACTTAGCTCGCCTGGTCTGTTTATCTCTTTTGAAGCTTCGGTGTAAAAAAAATCGTTTTTCGTTAATTCTAATTCCTATTCCTCATTGTAGGAAAAATACCTTTTTTCCAGTAGTTTTTCCAGTAATAGTTTTTTTCCAGTATTGGTCGTTGGACAATATTCTTAAATACCTCAACCAAATCTCATCACATTTATAAAAGGTTATTTGTATTATTACTACGATTTGTAATTCAAAAGGTATACCTCCCCACATATAAATCCATTTTCTAAGAAACAAAAGTAATACTTCTCTGATCAAGTTTTCAAACTGTAATACCTACTCCATCTTAATCGTCAATAATGAAAGTTTGTCATTATCTCGGAGTGAAATTAACCGAATAACTTTCATTTTTCATTGTTAACCTGTCACCTGTAGAACCGGTATAATATGTACTTATTTACGGTCTAACGAACTGTATCTTAAGATCGTGAGAAGAGATCTGAAAAATCATTTTTATCCGACAATTAGATGTGTGGTAATTTATAAACTCGATAATATTCAACAACTATAATTATTGTTATTAGGTACGTAATGGGCTATCGAATTAGCCTTTGGATTTCGATCAAATATAAAATTATTTTGGTTTTTTTAGTATTACAAAACTGTTTGTATTATTAGCGATTATCGGAGCGTAATAATGCGGTTAATTTAGTCCCATATTTATTGGGGAGTTGAAAATTTGGTACACCTTTCCCAAAAAGGTTAAAAAAGTACTCTGGGCGCTTTAAAAGTAAAATACACTTATTACCTATTGGCCTACCCACCCTATGAATCAATAATATATGAAGATTAAATTTTTTGAATTACCAAACTTACCCCACTGTTTCCACGTATCTCATTACGTCACCTTTTACTTTCAATGTGATAATTGGTTTTTTAAACTATTCCTAGTTTTCTTTCATTCCAAGTACACGTTCAGTGTTAAATTTTTTACTCTTTGAAACTCATTGAAATATTTAATAGTAATATTGATACAATCGAGATAAAATTTTATTAACGGGATAATCGAGTCCTGGCATGACGTGCCTAGACAAAAAAAAATGTTAATATATTTCTTGTGAATTTAATTCAACGCCCGTTGAAATATTTCTCGTACAGGATAAACCAGTAAGGTTAAAGAATTAACGGGATAGACAAGTCAAGTGTGGGCACTAAACACATATTAAATTAAAGTATCGGTCGTTAGGTATTTGTAGTTTTATCACCTATTGTGAATCGTCATGGTCGAGGATAAAACTCAAGACATAGCTGACAATGACACGAATTAACTTGGAAATATAAACACATGTTTAATACTGTATGAACCTTAGTTGCCTTTTTTGGAACCCAAGGAATATCCTCAAGTGAATATGCGTTCAGAGGAACTTAGACATATTTATTTTTTGTGGGAAAAGTAAATTATGCCAACAATTCATTTGAGTCACCTGCACTTAAAAATAATCATATTAATTCTATAAAAACTATTGAAATATTGAAGTTGTTGTAAGACGAATCGGCAAAATTCTAATTATTTAATCCATAACGATTAATATTGAATATTTTTGCTTAATTATTATATATACCTACGTGTAACAATTAAAACGTGGTTTCTGTAGTTGTCTGGACGTTTGATATTATCCTAACCTTGACCAAACCTACAGATGAGAACTTTTGCACCTATGACATCATGCTTATTTTGTTGTACTTACTTATTAAACAAAATCAGGAAAAGTGATACTTTCCCAATTAAAAACAAGTAACTAAATACATTATTGGCGGTATATAGTGAGCTTTTATATTTACCTTTGCACGTTTCAATTACTCTGAGCCTGACAGTCAAAAAAAGACAAAGTTTATTCTAAGAGATATCTCCCTTAACTCACCCTTGTCCTAAGATCGTCGAGATGTAACACAAAAACACTAAGAAACTCCCCCACATGATTATGATGAAAACTATTGATTCATTTTGCTTTCACAAATAAAAAATTGATCCTTCCGATTCCAACGTTTCGAAATGTTCACTGTTTTTTTCTGAGATTTATTATTTTTGCCGAAAGATCCTTACTGAATTTAGATTTTCGAACAATTCTACTCCCGCGAATAGCAGGCGGTGAACTGAACTGCATTCAAGTGTTCGTTTTGGTTGACTCACTTCTCGTCCTACCTTGTTCCACCATACCATACCATACTCGTTTGTTGATTTTACTCTTAAGGACTTTTCCGTGAAATTCGTGAAACGTCAGCTCATTGTTCCGACCGTGCGAGGAAAGAAAGCATTACGAATTCACAAATTTATAGTATTATTACTTTGTTTCCAGAAAATAGCAATAATTACTTTATTTGTTGTGTTACGATGGGAAAATGTGTAATGAAAAAGAAAGTTCGCGTGATTCTCGACAAATAAGGCTGCAGATGTGTTTTGAATGGGACAATGCAAGCGTTTTCTCTGGCGAAAATCTCACGAAATGACTTTAAACATATTTAAAAGCCGATTCAAATCTGGAAGCTTTCCATTCGCCCTCATTATATTCAAAATGTGCTTATCAAGAATTTTGTTGCTATACACCTATTGAAATCTCTACATTTTCTTTAGAAAAAATGCCTAAAATAACATCTAACAGTTCCCCTAAAGAACTAAAAATAAAATATAGGCCATTGCACATCAAACAGCACACTTACTACCTACTTTTAAATGGTGAATTGTGAAGAAATAAAACAGACAAATGCATGCTATCCTTTATTATTATGGAATGTGCAAATAATAGTTCCCATAATATGCATACTATGCAAAGAGTTGTGTTAAAGCCTTTCAGAGCATAAAAAGTCTACAAACGTTACAGTACTACAAAGTACATTTAAATAATATCACAATATCTGTTGAAAGTTACAGAAACATAAGTTACCGATGACATCACTACAGCTGCAATTCAAACCCATACTGACATTACAAATTTCATTATATATTACTCACAGCTTAAAATCATCTAATTTTCCGCGATACTAAGCGCATAAGAACTCATATACATTATAATACCTATCAATATTATGTTGGTCTAGCTTAGTTTCGTAACCTAGGAAATGTTTCAACGGTAGAATTTCACTTCGGTCTCGACGCAATCCTTGAGCAACTCGTCGAATTCAGACAAATCTTCACCGACGGTCTCCATGACTGCTTCGATTTCCTCGACGCACTCCGCTTCCATGTTTCTCAGCAATTCCTGGACCTGGTTCCCCTTCGTCGACGCAGAGGAATGAAGAGAATATAAAGTGTGAGGCTCCTAAAAATTATTACACTTATTTTCTGATTTTCAATTACGATTAGCATCACATCACACATATTATGAGGGGAAGGGATATTTGGAACTTATCATAAAGCGAATGAAGTGGTACTTTGTAGATATCTACCTGACCTCGCCACATTTAACAATAGTTTATGGTTGAGGATAAAAATTATATAACTTTAATAGCGACATCGAGCCTTTAATTAAATGATGTATAGGAGACAGTTGCCTCCAAAGAGGGGTAAAACCCTTGTAAAAAATTAGATTTTTCATAAGTCAATCTCAAATATCCCTTCCTGTTACAATATCAGGATGATTTTTGAATATAAATCATCGTTCTGTTATTGAAAGCTATAGAGATACTATTCATTCAGATTCATTTTGTGTGACTTGACCTACAGGTGGTCAATAGTAATTTTGAAGTTTCTGTAATTATATTTACCTCAGGACTTGGACTTTTCGTATGTTTGGAAATCACTGCGTTACTCGTGAAAATAAATGGTTTAAAAACAGATTTAGAAGGATCAGGTGTGCCTGTGAACCAGTGAACGCTCGGTCTAGACTTTGACAGCACAGAAACCTAAAACAGTAAATATTTCTTAACACTATTGGCCGTATATTGAATAGTGTCAATACCTGACTACCCTGGGTAGGAAAAGGTGCATCGCACGATCTGCAGATCCCTGATTCTTCATCTCTTAAAATTTTAAACATATCGGTTTCCCTAAAATTGTTGGAAGAGGTAAATTTAGCGAGGAGCTTCTCACCGGCGATGTAACGGGCATCACCGGGTTTCTTTTCGCCACTGAAAGCTTCGCAAAAATTGAATTCGCCCTGAAAAATGTGGTAATTTCAACAAACGTTAACAGTTAGGGTTAGCTCACTAACCTGTCCATCCCAGAAACCTTTGGACTTGGCATAATCTTCTAAACCATCAGATTTTTTGTCTATTTTGGTTGTAATAGTTAGCACGTTAGATATATTTCTATATCCACCTAGATAAAAAAAGGCATGTTCAAAATGATATGATATAGCAGAGCACAGTTTCACTTTCAGCAAGAGCAAAATTGATTTTCACTTAATAATTTATTCTTTTCACTTTATTCAATAGCACGGTTTTATTCACTGAATCATATTTTGGACTTCTGGTAAAAACCAAGTGTCCAGTATTCCAGTAATAAAAATCCAGTATTGGATTAATATTAAGCTTCAACATCAGCATTAATTTTTATAATCAGTTTGTTCTATGTTTAAATTCTTATAACTTACTAGTAACTTGTATAGCGGCCCAATGTTTCCCCGAGGTTTCCAGAACCCAAGCTGTAGTGGGATCGGCGATTAAAAATGAGTTATGGTAAGCAAATCCTGAATCATTTTTTGAACAAGGTCCTCCTTGGCCATATTTTTCTAACAACTGGGTTATCACTTCTAATGCTTCATTAGCAGTGGAACTCCTCTCTAGACCCAATCTATTAAGATATTAGTAACTGTAGTAGGTTTCTTATAAATGTTTAGTCAATAGTGAAAGCACTGACAAGATTTATTTCATAAAAACATTAGCTAAGCATTAAATCAATCTTAGCAGGATTGTTTGTAAGCGTTTACCTCACCAGATCCATCCCCAGCAGTCTCTTCACAGTGGGATCGTGATCCCCATCGTTATCATTGCCAAATATTGCTTCATTTCCTATAACAACTCCACATTCATTTGCTCCCATTTCTGCGCCCCACATCCAGTTAGGTTTACTTAGGATAACAGCTTTGGTGGGTTCTGACGGCTCCACCTCAATGTAAGTACACTGGAAATATTACACATGAATTTATATAAAATTAAAAAAATGCTTGTGATTACCTTTATGGGATCCGTATGCTCAATTGACGGGAAGTAGACAATCTCCTGGACTTCTCCCTGAGGCCGGTCCGAGTTTTTCCCGAAGACGACCCCATGTTTCGTCAGTGGGGGTAGGACGACGAAGGTGTCACAAGAGTTTGGTAGAGTCATCTGAAAATCAAATAAACAAAATTCGTCTCTTTTTATTTAATTTTTGAAAACAGCTTCAGTAATAAAAATGTTAAACTGTAGACCAATTAACTGCACCATTGTAAATTATTTATTTCAGTTATGACAGAAGAACATTTATTAAATAGAAGATTCTAAACTTACAAAACTAGATAGATAATTTATTTTAAACAGTTCAAACATTATTCTTTAAATTATCCTCTGAATAGTCGTTTAACAATGTGAAATACCAGTGTTACTGTAGTATTATGATTTTTGAGGAATACTAAGTGTTTAATGTATATTTCAACTAATTGTTGTACTCCAACTATACCTATTACTAGATGTATGTTAATTAGTAGGGAGTAGTTTTTAATTTAATAATGGTCAACACAGTGTATAGTTACATATACAGTATGGGTACAACTCAATATATTAGATTCATTATTAGGACCAGTTCCACCAATGCCAAGGATATATTTAGCCAATGATTAAAATGTTTCACGAGCATTGGTTACTTTCAATGAATTAAGAAGATTATTGTTTAGTTTAACTAGAAATCCAAGTATCAGATACATGATCCAGCTGGCCATGTATGACACAGATACCCACTGTAATAGACACCAGTCCATTCTATACCTTTCTAATTTCTATGTAGTTTTATCTGGATATATTTACATTACTAGTAAAAAATAAAATTGTACCTTATAACTAATGCAAAAAAAAAATAAGTAAAGCAGACAATAACTCGAACCTAGACTTGAAAGCGCCTGTGCCTGTATATCCTGCATTTCTATCATTTGATTGTACAAAGGGTCTTTAAAATCGTCATCTTTCACAACTTCAAAATTTCTCGTCCACAAACGCCACTTTAATAAAAATAATTTAACTGCACCTAAAATATAGACCTGGTCCAGATGAGTAGAACCCCAAATTCTTGTTCACGTGTCAACAGATGCATCATCCACAACATCCAACCTGAACTATTCCCGGAAATATATTTACATCAAACTATCCGACACCTTGTATTACTTACGTCTACAATACTCAGGAATCCCTCAGATTTCTCGGAAAACACCTTCGTCGATATTTTTCTCGGAAAGACTGACTCACCGAGAACTGTCAAAGTGTGTACGCCGATCGATAACCTTCTCTGTCTTCCTCTAGTATATTTAAATTAATCCCACATTGAGACAGACGTATGTCTGTGAACTTGAAGTGGGGAGTTAAGAGGGGAGCCGGTGATGCAGTGAACAATGAGATGAAGGTTGCAGAACAATGCACCTCGATTACAGTACTTAAGTATAATTACAGTACTTAACAAAAAATGTAACACACATAATAGTTTCATATATCTTATGAATTTATAATAAACATATAGGAGAAACTACAGTTTCTCGTGCATAAGTGGAAACAAACAAGTAGTTCACCAGACTGAGTTGTTATTTTAACTTATTTTGTTCTTAGTTTTAGATCAGTTCAAACACCATAATCGAATATATAGTAATGCAATAATAAGCAACATTAAATTCCTTTTTATCTATAATTCTGTAAGTATAAATTACCTATAGAATACCTATACACCCCTGTAGATATAGCAGGTGAACAAATGTAAAGTAAAGTATTACAATTACACATAACAATCATTGATAAACCATTCAGATACTTTAACAAGTGAATATGTATTCTTATTGTTCCTACTCTCGACATATGGGCTATCGGAAAAATGAAACCGAAATATTGACAGTTGATTGGTGATATTTGACCCTTGGTTGGTTTACACACCGATAAATTGTTCTCATTGCAGTTGCCACTGTTTTTCGAAGCATACTGATAATATGTGAGTCATCTGTTAACTATCTAAGTGATAAATTCAAGTTACCCGCCAAAGCAATTTTAGTTCGTAGGTCTGGGTGGGAGGGCGCAAGTGTCTAATTTTAATGGCAGTAAGTTGCTTGTTCTTATTCCTTTTTTCTATATTATACATATAGATACATAACATATATTTGTTGGTCCCTTGTCTGATGTCCTTTGTTATATGTTTCACTTTCGCTTGTTCCAAACCCTCCCGAGCAGGCTGCACCGTACTGATGAAGACCAAAAGTCAAAAACACGTGTCTACGGTTGCCTCTTTTTACACTTTTGCTGTCATATTACCCACTATTTTCATTGGTTTATATACATTTCCATATTACTCTCTATTCACTCGGACGTTTTGTTCAAATTTGTCCAACGACAGAGGTACACAGATTTTTCTCCCTCGTTTTAAA
The DNA here is from genome assembly GCA_963576515.1 of Cryptocephalus primarius. Lineage (NCBI taxonomy): Eukaryota > Metazoa > Arthropoda > Insecta > Coleoptera > Chrysomelidae > Cryptocephalus > Cryptocephalus primarius. Next base: position 12,861,340 of record OY754942.1, on the reverse strand, counting down.
GTTGACACCACAGATTACCCACTATAATAAATCTCGCTGACTATTTAAAAACATAAGCTATTTATGCAGTAAATAATTAGGGTTGCATATTAATCAGTGAACACAAATCGTCAAGTTAGTTTCTCAATACTATGTTTAACGTTTCCTACGTTTTATACTATTAAAATACTACGTTAAATGCTACATTTTTCGTTTAAAATTACGTTAACATAACGATTTTCCATGATTTTTTCCGAGCGATATCACGAAATCGGCATCGTTTCATCTGGCACCGGTGCTGACAGTTGACAGAAGTCAAACCGATGAAACTGGCGCCTCTTTCTTTCCCATTCCGTATTTTGCGCCGTTCCTAAGGTAATGTCGGTTTGATAATTCTTTTGCGATAGGCTGTTGCGACGATCGGCAAGATGTCGAACATCGTCTTCGACAAGGAGACCTTTTGGCGCCGCCTGAAGAGATTGTACAGCACATGGCAGGAGAACGAGGACGGGAACGGCCTCTCGAAGATGGACGCGCTGGTAACCGCGGTCGGCAAAGACGAGGAAATCACCTATTGCAAGTCGTCGGCGCTGCAGACATGGCTGCTGGGTTACGAGCTCACTGACACGATCATGGTGCTCGCCGAGAAGAAGGCGTACTTCCTCACGAGCAAGAAGAAGATCGACTTCCTCCGCCAAGGCGACTCAAAGGACGACGTTGTCCAGCTCGTCCTACTCGCTCGAGACAAGGACAACGACCAGGCGAACTTCAAGACGCTCTTCAGCGCGATTAAGGAGAGCCGCAAGGGCAAGACCATCGGAGTGTTCTCAAAAGACAACTACCCGGGACAGCTGATGGACCTATGGCGTAGCGCCTTAAAGAAGGAGGACTTCCAAACGATCGACATCAGCACTCAGATTGGCTACCTGATGAGTCCCAAGGAGGACTCCGAAGTCACTATGATCAAGAAAGCTTGCATGGTAACCGTAGACGTTTTCACCAAATACTTGAAAGATCAGATCATGGAGATCATCGATTCGGAGAAGAAGGTCAGACACAGCAAGCTTGCTGACGGTGTGGAAGCCGCTGTCACTGATAAAAAGTATGTCTCCGGGGTCGATGTTAATCAGGTAGATATATGTTACCCTGCCATCATTCAGTCTGGTGGGAATTACTCCCTAAAGTTCAGTGTGGTCAGTGACAAGAATAATCTCCATTTTGGTGCAATTATCTGCTCTTTGGGTGCGAGGTACAAGTCGTATTGTTCTAATATCGTCAGAACACTGCTTGTCAATCCGACTGCAGAAATTCAGAGTAACTATAACTTCTTACTTAACGCTGAAGAGGAAATACTTAAGAAACTTCAAAGTGGTGTCAAATTGTCTGAAGTGTATGAAGCAGGCTATGAATACATTAAAAAAGAGAAGCCAGAGCTACTAGATCATCTTACTAAGAACTTTGGGTTCGCCATGGGTATTGAATTTAAAGAAAGCTCATTACTAATAAGCCCAAAAACTACCACCGTCGCCAAAAAAGGCATGGTTTTTAACGTCAACATCGGCTTCAGTAATTTACAGAATAAAGATGCTTCAGACAAGGAAGGAAAGATTTACGCTCTGTTCATTGGTGATACCGTTTTGGTAAATGAAGGACAACCAGCTACTGCTTTAACTGTTTCAAAGAAGAAAATTAAGAACATTGGTATCTTCCTGAAAGACGATAGTGAAGAAGAAGAGGATGATGAAGAAAAAGAAAACACTCCTAAATCTAGCGAAGTTCTTGGAAGAGGCAAGAGATCTGCAGTATTAGATTCTAAATTAAGAACTGAGCACAGCACCGAAGAGAAAAGGAAGGAACATCAAAAGGAACTTGCTTCAATGTTAAACGAGAAGGCCAAAGAGCGTCTAGCAAAGCAGTCTGGAGCAAAGGATAAAGAGAAAGTTCGGAAAAACACAGTCTCATATAAAAATATCAATCAAATGCCAAGAGATTCTGAAGTTAAAGAGTTGAAGCTTTATGTAGATCAGAAGTATGAAACTGTCATTTTGCCTGTTTATGGTATACCTGTACCTTTCCACATTTCCACCATTAAAAACATCTCACAGTCCGTTGAAGGGGATTACACATACCTACGTATTAACTTCTTCCATCCTGGCGCTTCAGTTGGTAGGAACGAAGGTAATTAACTACTTTTGAATTTTTTAAAAAATAAGAGGATTCTGATTCCAAAGATTAGATATATAGTTTCTGTTTCTTTAGCCGTTGTAGTCTATGGATCTACCTCTCTTTAGGTAACTACCCTCAACCAGAAGCAACATTCGTGAAGGAGCTCACCTACAGAAGTACGAATACCAAAGAACCGGGAGAAATCTCTCCACCCTCCTCTAATCTGAACACGGCCTTCCGGTTGATCAAGGAGGTCCAAAGGAAGTTCAAGACTCGAGAAGCCGAGGAGAAAGAGAAGGAAGACCTGGTCAAGCAAGACACGCTGGTCCTATCCCAGAACAAGGGAAATCCTAAGCTCAAAGATCTGTATATTAGACCTAATATCGTCACTAAACGTATGACTGGGTCCCTCGAGGCGCACACCAATGGGTTCAGGTACACTTCGGTAAGAACTATATGATAAAATTTGTTTAAATTTCAAGGGTATTGTAAGAACTTTGCTAAAGATTTATTCACCAACCAAAGTAGAGCCTTGAAATAGTGTATGTAAATCAGGTAATGAAATCAGATGAATCTATAAGTGTGACAGAGAGAGGTCATGCTACTGCTTGTCAAAACTATATAAACATGTCCTTTTCTAGGCACTTTGTTTACATGAGTGGCATTAGCATTTTTATTGCTGATTTAGTGTCCATGAATTTCCGAGATTTATGGTATTTAATTATTTAGTGAGGTGAACAATTTATGACACAACAAGCAGAGAGTTTAGATTCCAATTTGTAGCAAAACTTCCCAAAAATATTGTTTAAATAAATTTCAAAAACAATGACAAAAGCAGGATTTATATAAAAATATAGTTTCATCTAAAAGTGGTAAAGATTTATTCTAACATGTGAATGCAGAACAAAACAGTACAACACTTTATCAAAATGCTTCAATGACTTTTGATGACTATAGTTTCTTTGTGAGTTATTCCGTTAGCATATTTTTAAAACGAAAAAGTAACTTATACTAATACAAGATGTTATCCACCAGGTTCGTGGAGATAAGGTCGACATCCTCTACAACAACATCAAGAATGCCTTCTTTCAACCGTGCGACGGTGAGATGATAATACTGCTGCATTTCCACTTGAAACATGCCATCATGTTCGGTAAGAAGAAGCACGTTGACGTGCAATTCTACACAGAAGTAGGCGAGATCACTACAGATCTCGGCAAGCACCAGCACATGCATGACAGGGATGATCTAGCTGCTGAGCAGTCCGAGAGAGAACTCAGACACAAACTGAAGACAGCATTTAAAAGTTTCTGTGAGAAGGTAACTGGATAATTTCGAAATATACATGCAATGTTAAGTGTACACATATAATATGGTGTTCATATAGGTACAAATATGGATATGCTGAACTCGATACAATTTTTAAGCTCGATACTTTAAGCTTAAGCTTTTGACTAGATTAAACTAGGACTACCAATACAAAGAGAAAAAACAAAATGGAACTAAAACTTATGCAAAGATAGCATCAGGAATTCAGTACAGAAACTCCACTAAAAAAGGTTGCTATTTAAAATCAGTCTTAATATGCGCTACTATAGTACTATAGAGATCAATATCACATTTTTGTATAAAATTGTTACATACAGTCATCGTTCGGTCTATAGAGAAACAGCTTAAAGGTAGACATTGAAAAAGTTTACACTTACACTTAATTTTACCATTTTAAATTTAGTTAACATATTATTATACATAACCAAATAAGGAAAAGTGTTGTGCATTTTTGAATACAAGTATCTTAGGAATCTTTTTTGTACCCTTTCGATCATATCCACATGTGCTCTTGTCTGTGGTGCTCAGATAATCGAATAATAATCCGATTTCTAAAAGATTTCTTTTATCGCATTCAGGTCGAAGCTATGACGAAACAAGAGATAGAGTTTGACACTCCGTTCCGCGAGCTCGGCTTTCCCGGCGCCCCATTCCGTTCGACAGTGCTCCTGCAGCCGACCTCTGGTTGCCTTGTCAATCTTACGGAATGGCCTCCGTTTGTCATAACGCTCGAAGACGTTGAGCTGGTCCACTTCGAACGTGTGCAGTTCCACCTGAAGAACTTTGATATGGTCTTTGTTTTTAAAGATTACCATAAGAAAACTGCTATGGTGAATGCAATCCCCATGAATATGCTTGACCATGTCAAAGAATGGCTCAATTCATGCGATATCAGGTAATGATCTATAATTCTCACTAATTACCGAATGAATTCATAGTGTCACTGTTAAACGAGACTAATAAGTATGCATCTATTAATTCTATGTTCTTCTCCTCAGGTATTCCGAGGGTGTTCAGTCATTGAATTGGGCGAAGATCATGAAGACCATAACAGATGACCCGGAAGCCTTCTTCGATACTGGAGGATGGACGTTCTTAGATCCTGAATCGGAAGAGGAACAGGTCGAAGAGGATGACAGTGAAGATGAAGATGAGGTATATCAACCTTCCGATCTGGACGAGGAAGGCTCCGAGTGGAGCGAAGAGGATTCAGAGTACTCTGAGGGGGATACTGAAGATGATGATGATGCTTCTGAGGAATTAGGTAAAAGTCTATTTACTCTAAATTTTATTTTGTTTGCGAATAGAGTACTTCGGCAGTTACGTCGAAATACTTAATAATTAGTGAAACAAAAAAATATGTAACGAACTAAAATGGAAAGAAAACAACGTAAAACACACCAGGTTCGTTTCTAATTGAGTTACACCCAGCAATTATCCGATTTCGCAAGTTTTTCAAATTTTCCACTGGAGTAGCGTAAACTAATAACTTTGGATATCTCCATAAAAAATAATCTGGAGGGTTTAAATCCAGAGACGAGCAGGGCATGCGCGTGGCTAGAAACAATGTGATAAATGAATTATATCGATATATTGCATACATCAATAGAAATTAAAAAAAAAAACTGTATGAAAGAGTGGTGGTTAGGCTGTAAAACCCTTAAGAGTATATACTGATATTTTACAACCCCCTTGAGTCTTCCTTAACAATATTCTCCGATATATATTTTAAAAAAAATCCTCAAAAACTATACTTTTTATAACACCCTGTTAAAATTCAACATTTTATTTTAGGCTCCGATGAGGAGTCTGGCAAAGACTGGTCCGACCTGGAGCGCGAGGCGATGGAGGAGGACAGGGAGCACCGATATGACGGCGATGACGGCATTCTCGCAAAGTCGAAAACTCTGGACAAGAGCAAGTCCAGTCATCAATCATCCAAGGTGAAAGATAAAAAGCACAGCAGCAGCAATCACGGCAGACATTCCTCCTCGTCCAGCAAACATTCGAGTTCCAAAGATAAAGATAAACGTCATCATAGCAACAGGGACAAGGATAGGCACAACAGTAGTCGTGACAAAGATAAACATAACAGTAGCCGAGATAAAAGTAGACACTCCTCGTCTTCTTCGAAGCATAAATCCTCTTCTTCATCCAAGAGTCACAGCTCCAATGACAAGAAGAGGAGTAGAGAGGACAGTCTTGATAAGTATAAGTCCAAAAAATCTAAACGTTAAGTGTTCTTATTAAGTTGTGTTAATTTAGTATTTTTTCTAGGGTAGTAATCTTATTATTATTGAACACACTTCATTTCTTTTCAATATAAACAGGATGTATGTGTACAGTTACGTTTTTCTATAAGTTTTGTATGATTCAACTGTTATTTTATTTCTGAAGTAAGTTTTGCTATAAATACATTTTCGTATATGAAATGTTATTTGATTATAACCAAATATGAAACGATACGAATTACACGTTCGAAAAAATGAAAAACATTTACATTAAGCTAAAAAATATATTTCAAAACAAAAGTAACTTCTCACATTGACAACCTAAACTTTAGAAATCAAAAACATGTTATGAATAACATTAAGAACTAATTAACAAAAATACATTTTCAAATTCCATAATCTACATTGAGATAAAAAGGTTTACATTACAGCCAAACTAATAAATTGTTCTACCGCAGAACAGCCTAGATTATATTATTGGATACAATTGGGTTTTTAAATGTAGCTATATTCGTATGAAAAATTCTTAATATCAGAACGTGAATAAGATAAAAACAATCTACAATGCTAAAACAAACTGAACCAAGACATAGTTTTAATGTTGCTCTAATAGTTGTTCTATCATTTTAGAGATGATATATTATTCTAATATAGACATGTTATGAGTCTTGATTCAGTACAATGAATAATTTAGTAGTTCATTATGAACTTTCGTATCAAACTTCTTACATCACTGTCAAATTAAGTGAACTTAAATTTCTGAAACAATTGAGAAACTACTTTTACTGTATTAAGCAATATTACACACCAAAATGATTCCTAACTTATTTTGACAGCAAAAATTGTAAATATGTAATAATTAAATTATTTCTATATTGGTCAAGAGGTTTAATAAATCTACGTTAGAGGTATTGAAATATAAAATGGACCATCTAATTATGCTAAACATGAAACGGAATACAGCCCTGGACAAGTGCAGCAATAATCTTGAAGATTCATCACATTAACAAATAGTAATAATGTGTCGAAATTTAAACTGTAAGGTAAATTTTGCGTCCGGAAGTTTAATTAATAAGATTTTAAACTTTGTGGTGGTACTTGGTCGTTTCTCCACTTGCTTTTCAAATACTCTTATTTACAATTTCACAAACCTCTCCAAGTTCATTCGAAAAAGACGTTATTTAATAAGTTAACCGGTATAAATTCCAGTCAAAAAATTCAACTTTTGTACTTTTCCCAAAATGGCAAGATTATTAAAAGGAAAACAGCTGCAAGAACGTAACCTTGAGCTGAGGTCAAGAATCATATAGAAGGCGTTGATAGTGTGGGTACATCTCCCACGTGGGGATGTGCAGACCGAACTCCAGAGCGACCAGGACGGCGAACTCAGATGCCATCAGTTCCTTCCGGTTCAACCTGAAAGTCGTCTCGGTCTTCTCTATCAGAAGCTTCAGGGCCTCGCCTTTCACATCGTTCAGCTTGGCAGACAATAACAGGCTGGCACCGGCACAGAGCTTCCTGTTCTGTTTGTTGATCAGGCCACGCAGGATTAACTTTTCAAAATACACATACGCCTGGGCCACAGTCAAAAGATCTATGTTGCACTCTTGTTTCGCGATCTTTTTCATTTCTTTCTTGATGCTGAAACCAAAGGAGTATGAGGAAACATTTACGACCGAATGCAGAGGCTCCATTAACCTCTAGTTCAAATGGACACAACTCACACAAAATTATTCACTCATTTGAGACCATGGTCTAAAAAGAGTACTGATTTTTTAACGGTTTTTCTTTTGAGCACCGGAAAGGTCCTAAAAAACTTTGAAATAATGGGAGATGCTTGTAAATCAGATGCTTTGCCGAACGATTTATCAATAATTAAATGCTCCATGTTTATCAAAATTATCTGCATCTCTTTATGCATACAAATATAACATACAATCAGAGAACTCCCTTTGTTAATCGAGCATGTCAAACATTCACATTTTAATTTTTTTAGTAACAGACACATAAATAAAGGGAGTTAGGGGATCCAGACACCCCCCTTAGCCTATGCAAAATTGATAATATTGATAATTTGGATAATAATAATGGAATTCACCCTGTATATCTGTATTACAAGTCATTTAAACATTTTCGATTAAACACAAAAAATGATATAGTGACACACTAACCTAATTTATCTGTTCAACAATCTACTAATCATATGACCATGAAACCAGGCAAATATTGTTTGCAAGTGATAACACGATCATGATATGAGAATGGCCTCAATTTAACACCATCATGATCACATATCAACTGAGTATGAACAACACCATTTAGATTCTGATACGAACATGTCCGTCCCAATCAATTAAATGGCGAGCTGCTCAGGACACTTGCACGTCACTGAATTAACCCTTACTACTAATCAACAGTCGGCAAATCAAAGCATCTATGAAAATGTAAAATAGCACACCTCTTATAATACAACTTAATCTACTTCTTTCGTTAATATTTTTTTTACCTCCTTAGTTTGCTCAGCGTCAATTGTATATGAGGGAACTTCGCCCTGAATTTGTCATTTATCTCCTTCTTCAGATCAGAAGGCTTAACATAATCGATTATCGATGTCATATAAGACGTGAATGTTAACAGAGTTCTGTGTTTCCCAGCTATAAGCTCTGGATCATCCAGAAGATCCGGATGGTATAAGTACGCTGTGGATGCGTCATCTTTACCATCCATTGTGCTAGCTACAACGTGAGCTGTCGCTCTCTGAGCGCCTTGATCGTAAGAAAAACACCTAAAAAGAAACATAGCATATTAGGGATGGTTAAGATGTTATCATTCGCTCATTCACACGGTTGTCACAAACGCTATAGCATTTTGTTAGTTAAGCTACGCAGTTAGTTGTAATGAAGCACCTTTTACTAAAGCGATGTAGTGTAATACAACTTATGTGAATTTGGCGACAGCTTAAAAAGATCTAATTAACTCATTAACTGATGAATGCAAATCACATAAATCAGATTACACACTTACTGTTGTTAATATTCTATCTACTGTATTACTGTATTACCATTTATATTCTGGTTGCCAAGTTAAGACTTTTGTCCTGCAAATCAAACAAAAACGGATACAGTAAAAATTAAAAACAAGCTGCTGCAATAGCGATTATTCAAAAACATCAGCCCTATATCGTGAATTTTTTGTTAAACACAAAGGCATAGGGTGACAAAACATTGACTAAAGCTTCTAAGTGGAACAAACTGATTTTGTATTGAATTCTAGAACCCACAATGTCAACAGTTGTAACTGTTCAACTCCAATGGTTTCATAAAGATCAAATTATCATTTAACTTCTCTTTCAGTGTGGAATCAACCTAATGTTACCAGATTATTTAAATAAGACGTGAACAATTAAATCCTCCTATTTAAAAAAAAAGGATTATTTACCTTGCAACAACGTGACGATTATTTTTCTTTTGGCTATCATGATCTGTTGGATCATCGATCGTATTCCGTTTCGTCATTTCTCTATGACACTTCGACGGTATTAATAGGTAGCCGTAGGAATGTTCCTAAACAAACATATATGTAATTTGCTACAAACAGTTAAAATCGCTAGTAACAATGTACCTGTCCATCATGTCCCCTTTCAATACCGAGCGAATCAAACGGATCTAGCCCATCTCCGATGGCTGACAAAGGCCTATTGCTTGTAGAAGTCGTACGCTTCCTATGAGTTTCGCGTTTCGAATCCGATCTATAACAAAAACATATTTTTTAAATAAATATATTAGATGCTTATTTGTACCGAAGAGAAGAAAAGTCCCTGAAAATTTGTTTTTAAACAATAAAATACATAAACCAATCAACCAACCGGAAAATCGGAAAAGTTGGTGATATATCCATAAAGCAAAACAACATTTAATTAAAGCACAATATTATTTTATTTAGCATATGACATTCCAAGTGCACGTAATATGAGACATACACACTAAATAGGTCTCCATTTCACCATTAAAAACCATTTTGGGTTGCTAATAGGAACTCGGCATATCCACCATCCTAAGCATTAGTACATTTAGTACTTTAGAATGTGCATTCCTCCCATATATTTTGAACACTTTGTGTTGGATGTTGAAGTGTTACTAGCTAGATGAGTCATCAATTGTAAGTTATTATTCGGTTCCTTTGTGTAAGGTATAGTGGGTAGGTACCAAAAAAATAGAGTATAAGATACTTTTGTATGAAGTACCATGAACCAGAAATAGTTAAACAAATATTAAAACTTAAAGATTAATTTGACTTGGCGATTATTTCAGGAATTCAGTCTTTAATAGGTTTTAATTTCAAGGTATTCATAGCAGGTATAGCGGTGACTCGTTATCTTTATTTTTATTGCATATAAAAGTACTATATTTAGCTTTAGAGTACCAATTTACCATAATTTCGTGAAGAAAATTATATTTTATAATTGCACTTATCAAGTCATAAGGCGGGACGATAAATTCAATCTGTAAATTTACCTTATTATTGCAAGATTCATTACACTTCCGAACAAATTGTTTATCTTAAAACCTGAGTACATACTGAATTTTCTAACTTACACTTGCTTTGATAAAAATTGATAAAAAAAGCAATAAAGCAATAAAACTTAATTACAAATGAATAAAATCCCATACTAACCTGTTATTTTTCGCATATGGTATGAAAGAACATACGAAGAACGGCGTGTATTTCGATGCCACCATGACGATTCTTTCGTTCTTGAATTTGTGATTCTTTGTAGGTTTCAGCACCTTCACCTCCCTCGTTCTTGGCTTCTCTGTCAAGATGATGGGTTTGTGTTTTGCGACGATAGGTCCCAAACTTTCTGAACTGCTGCCATGATTATGTCTATCAGATTCAGCCAAGGGGGTCTGCTGGGGTAGTTTCTTCAATAGTTTCGGGATCAATTTTTTCTCATAGTCAACAGACCTGCTTATCAAAGAAAATAAACAAGTTAGACATGATACAATTAAAACTTTGAAATAGAGTTGTAATTAGGATTTCTATGTAATAAAATAAAATGGTTCTGATAACTACTATCTCAGCAATGTGGGTTTTTTTATCGTTAGTTAAAATTCTAAAGATCTAAGTAAGTAATTATAAGGCACGATTGGAGGCGAAACGATAAACACCATGTGTTTTACCGACCACAAGGTAATTTTAACCAAATCAATGGTGGACCTACAAATATTGATCAACCCTGTGAATGAAGAAAGTAGAAATATAGGACTTAGATAAACCAGTAAAATAGTAAATTATTCTATAGTAGAAATTTGTAATTGTCGGAAATCAATAATTTATTTGCAATAATTTTCAAACAAAAAGAATTGTGCTGTTATAATTAATCAAGGATCACGTCACAATTAACTAATCAATGATCAAGTGTTTAGTCAATATTAGTACACTTGAGCAAAAATGATGATAGGGTTTTAATGGTGTTGATTGTTATGGATATAACTGGTTGGCAATTACTGAATGTATCATTTATAGTTATCATGATTTATCCTACTATGTAATAATGCAAGTTAATATATTTTTGAACCTTGCGTCATCAATGTAATTCAACCAACTTTATTTTAGGTACTAATATAAAGAGCAGAGAGTTAATTCCATAAACTTTTGTGCTGACAATGTCAATAATGTATTTTTATACTACAACTTTAAACTGTAACATATGTTACATACATACACTGTTCCATACAATGATAATTACATACAATGTTCGACAAACAAAGCATGTACATACCGTTCCCTAGCAGACTTGCTCCGGAAGGACAAATCATCTTTCACCTTAATGGGCGTGATAACGCTCTCCGAATCCGAACTCAAGGAACACCCATCGCTGTTACTGATGAACCTCTGGACTTGCTTGTTACTCGACGCGGATCTTTGAAATTTTCTTTTCAGTACGCGCTGTTGTTGCTGTGGTTCCTGTTCCTCGAAACAACCCTCGGGCCCGTCGGACTCTTCTGTGAGGACCTCGTCTGTGTAGAGATAGGGCGTCTTTGTGATCGCCCCGTTACGCGGCAGCAAGGACAGCCTTGTGTCCCTGTGGCTGCCATCTAAGGATATGTTCGATAAGAATGTCAGAGCGGCGATTCTACGCCGCGACCTGTTTCGTTTTAATGAAGTTGCCATTTACTGGAGGTGTAGGTTTCTTAGAGTAGGTGTTTCCTAGTGGAAAGTGATAGTTTTGAGACTAATCCCTCTCATGGGGAGGAATTCGTATAAAAGAAAGTATCCGTTTTGTAGAGGTAACAGTTAGCTCTACATGTTTCTTATTGTCTCATTGAGGCATTTCACACATATCATGCTAAAACCCATTTTAACATTAAAATGCGTTTATGAATAAGAGGGCTACTGATTACCACAAAAATACAATAATATGCCTTGCAGATGTCTAATAGCTGGAAAGCTATAATCCACTTGTACTTTCTAACAAAATTGAAAAATAATAGGTATAATTCTTGGTATTAGGATTATTGCATAAAACACTGTTGGACTTGCAAGATGAATTGTGCTGAGTTACAAAATAATAAAAATAAAACAGATTTTTAAAGAAAAGGTATGTCAGGCCCATTTGAAAGCTATAATGAAAATCCTTGAGGAACAAGAATGATAGTTTTTATTTCATCTTAGGAGAACCTCTGATTAATCCATTTTCTTTGGTTCAAAAAAGGAGAGAAACAGACTAATTGCATAGAATGAAATGCAAGTGAAATAATTCTCTATGAATAAAGTAATTAAATTATGAGAAAATAAACCAATACATTTTTAAAGCATCATGAGCTTATTGGACACATTTTGAAATCAATTTCCCAAGGAAGATCCCTATGTTTGGTAAGAAAATGAGGCACTTAATATACAGCCTTGCAAAGACAGGAAAATAATGCCGATGAATGTGAAGTCTGACTGTCCATAAATTTTTCAATACATAAATTCAAATTACACAATGCATACAAACAAAAAATTTCTTTTGATAAAATTGGTATTCACCATCAAAATTAAAAAACAACAGTAGTCTTCTTATTAAAAATAGACACTCTGAATTCCCTTGCTATATAACATGACACTTCTATTAATACAGATCATAAATATCATATTCAAATCTCAATATTGTCGAAAAAGAAATCGCACGTCAGAGGGACATGAAATTTATTTTTAAAACGTTTACGTTAGCAGCACTGTGGATTATATATTTCATTTCTGGATTATTGAAGGATTTACGAATTGTAATTTATTTAAACCGACTCAATGTCAAAAGGTAAAAATTACAGAAATGTGAAGGCTTTCACACTTAATAGTTCAAGAATTCCGCACCAAGAAAAATTATAACTTTTCACTTGTGAAGCAAATATCATGTGATACTCAACAACTGCGATGATTAAAAACTATGCAGTATCTTATAGGCTTGTGAAATAAAAATTTAAATAGCACCCACACAAATGTATGTATAAGTATTAAATGCTTTAAAGTACTTTATGTAGATGCAACCTTTTTTTAGACGCATTTCCTTGCTAAACAGAGTTGCGGCTTATGGTAACGCCATTTCCATTTATACACATTATTATATATTTAACTGTAAAAAAACAAATGATTGCACCTATTACAAGGCACTTTGAACCTGATAAACTGATGAAATTATCGCTTTTTTGAACAATACAAACGGCTTGACCAAACAGGTGAGTAATTCAACACAAAGAATCTGGGGTTATGGTTACTTCCTTCGTTACGAATTCTATTCGCTTATCAATAAGAGCCGCGTAAAAGATGATTTACCAAATATATTGCTGTGTTTGTACTTCTTTTATCAGGGGATTATGTCACTGGAAAAACATAGTTCTTGCTTGTTGACACTTTAACAATTTACTAGTCTCTAAGGAGGCACCGACACCATTCGCTTGGAGCGATATCGCTTCTGCGAACATCTCGACGGTTCACACTTTATCGTTCGATCGCTGTTTTATGTTGTTTTTCTAAACACCTATTGTTTAAAACACAACCGACCACCCTCGCCGATGTCGCAAGATGACTGACATTTGACGACTACAAAACGATTGATGTCGAGATTCGCCGCGTTGTTGACGGTATGCCACGTGACCGTCCACGACCAATCGGTTCTCGAAACCACGTGGCCGCTCATTGGTCGTAAAAGAACACGTGGATCGCAATCACGGCATTCAAAAATTTAGCGGGAATTTGGTTGCAGAGACAAAACGTAGAATCGATCATTACTCAACACGTTTGAAACGTGTTCTAATAGCCATTTAATTTAAATGAAATATTCAACTTGCTTACCTCAATTTCCATTTTAATAATCGATCTGTTTTATTTACATTTCTTTACTTAAACCAGACTCTTTACGTAAACTTAATTGTAGAGACAAAAATCAATCACTCTTACAATCGTCTATTAGTAGGTTTGATGTTAATTTCTCAGGGAGCCATTCATTGCATTGCAGCTACAAAGAATCAACCAGGAATTTATTCACGAATAATTTTTCAAAATCTATTCCTATTTGTAACAGAAATAGAAATGATATTGTTGCCAATAAGTATTTAAAGGACACTTAATGGGACATAATAAATCCCATGTTCTTAATGAAGCCGAATCATTACTCCACCTGCAGGTATTCAAGTAACTATAACTAGGTGCTATAACATAGCACCTACTCTAAACAAGGGAAGAAATATGTGAGGTGAAAAAAGATCATAAAAAAATTGAATCGATGTTTATTTGTTATAAAGTTGCTTCAACTTACAAATTTGTATTGTCTCAATGTAACACGATCCTGGTACACTTCATGATAAAACTAAGTACAACTATTAAACACTGAGCTCCTGTACAGAATCTACATACCTAGAAAACAATTCGGATTAGAAAATAAATATCCGAGGTTAAAACACTGATGCAAAAGAACCAGGAATAAAAAGTGGAAGAAAAGTTTGCTCTTGATCAAGTAGAAATTGAAAAGATAATTTTGGAGACATCAGCACCAACCTTTAAAATTTTTAGTTACATAAAAGGTAACTTTAAAATAAAATGTACATCTTTTAAAAATACTGTACAACTAATTAAAATAAATATCCAAAAATTTACAAACAATACATCTTAAGTGGGTGAATCATGATTAGCCTGATATTACTATATAGAAGGGAGCAAAGACAACCTAGGTGAAGTGCAAACAAAAACCTTCAGACTTTCTCTAATATCCGGAAATGTATTCAAAATGGTTCTAGAAAAGAAAGTTGGAAGAGTAAAGTGCTAGAGGTGCAACGGATTCTTTTAGAAAGAGATGTTTACTTGGCTTTGAGCGCTTTCATGAGACCATCCGTAGACATCGATTTTGGCCTTTCAATCGGCAGACCAAGAGCGCGATCCCAGACCAGCGATGGCAGCACTCCCAATGCTCTTGACACGCCGAAGAGAACAGTGTAGTAGTTCATTTCTGTCATACCATAATACTAAAACGATAACAAAAAGTTTTTTACTACCGGAATATTTTTTTAAAAAACATTATTAGTCTTTGTAGAGATTTTTTGCGCAAATATGCGCACCTATCCCATCATATTTGCGTTTTCAATTCCGGGCTCTAATTGTCATACTGATTCTAACTGTAGAAATATATCACATACTATTAATGGTTTAGCAGTAGTTTTTGAAAATATGAGTTTTAGAAACTTTCAATTTTTAAATTCATATGCCAGTGTCCATATTTTCTTTTTTTAAAACTCAAAATTATCTATTTGGGCTCAGAAATAAAACCTATCCAGTTACCTGCAAAAGGACCCCAGAATGAGCATCTACATTAGGCCATGGGTTCTTAACTTTTCCCAATTCGGTCAGGATTGGTGGGACGACTTTGTAAACCTTCGACACCAACTGTAAAAACAGAAAATGTTATTGTAGTCGAATTCCATCACAATTCTTACACATATTCAAAAAAGAGTTAGTTCCATCAACTGTTCTAAATATGCACAGCCTATACAATCTAGGCATTCAGCCACAAACACTTGGAACAGTAGTACATCTGAGAAACAACCCATATACGCGAATACAATGTAAAAATCACTATTTATTAATTCTAACATCAGTTTTATATCCTTCTAACTTGCCTGGAAGAGAGGATCATCAGGCAGATGCTTCAAGGCAAACTCCCTTTGACAAGTGTAACGTGGGTCAGTTTTCCTCAATACAGCATGTCCATAACCCGGCACGACTTGACCACTCTTGAGGGTCTTCCAGATAAAATCTTTCAGTTGCTCCTCTGTGGCCTTATCACCGACTTGTTGACGAAGTTTTTGCAACCAGATTAATACCTAAAAGAAAGGAAAAAGAGGAAATTAAACAAATAAATATATATTTTCTTAATTTGTAAATAGACCATCAGATCCATTATTTTACTTATGAACTAATGAGATTGAAGTCGCTCTCAGAAAATTTTACATATCACAAGCTGATCTGAGAACTTTTAAATGTTTAACTATTTGTCATCTGAAGGGCTACAATACCAAGACCAGTCTCAGCAGAGTATTACATTTAAGAACATTTTTGTTCTACATACCCAACATACAACATACCCAATTTTCCAATGATTTCCACAAAAACAACTTTTCACCTTTCTATGTTTCTCTTCAACTTACCTCCTGGTTGGCTAACCCGTGGAGCGGTCCAGCCAGACCGTTCATACCGGCAGCGAAGGCCAAATAGGGATCGCTCAAAGCAGATCCGACTAGATGTACGGTGTGGGCCGACACGTTACCGCCCTCGTGATCAGAATGGATCGTCAGGTACAACCTGAGGAGTTCTATGAACTCCGTGTTATCGTAGCCCAACATCTGTGAGAAGTTGTAACCCCAATCTTTCGAGGTATCGATGGCGCCGATACCAGAACCCTCCTTATAGGTGTTGCGGTATATTGTGGCGGCGATCACTGGAAGTTTCGCGATTAGATCCATGGAGTCTTCATATACATACTGAAAAATAAGTATTACATCAATATTGTATTTTGTTTTTGTGCAATTTCTTGATAGTGGTTTAATTTGTTAGTATTAGATGAATCGGTAATAAATTTGTTGTGTAACTGGTAACCCTAACTTTTGAATTATTGCTGAATAAGGGGAAATTTGTTACTTAGTAGTTTACAAAAATGTTTGGTGTCCATAGTGATCGTTTTGCAACAGTTTTTGCAAAAATCGTAAATGACACTGTTTGGTCAGCAAAAACCAAATGTACAACATGGAGCCGATGTGAGATAAAATTTTTACATTCTACATTTATTGTTCTATTTACAAAAATTTGTTTGGAAAAAGGAGCAAATCAGAACCATTTTGGATCAGACGACATTTGTAATTTAGAAGACAGAATTTGTTCAGTTTTTCATAATTTGTTCCCTAATGTATTCCATACTTCATATCCCCATAATATTATAAGACCCTATTGAGAGTATACAACTGAATACCAATGAACAAATAACTGATGCACTGGTTAACATATCTGCAATGCTTATTGCAGTTTGTTCTAGAAGGTAAAATGTAAACCTTAATTAAGGAGCTCATGATCGAATACATAAAATTTTCGGACCACACTGTATATTAATAGGAAATACTGATCCACGATTTGAAACAAATTTCAACCTTCATGACGAAAAAAATACTGGATAATGTATCATTAACACATTTACCTCCCAATATTTTGATTTATGAACACCACTTTGATAAGCTTTGGCAAATTTGCTCTCTGTATTCAGTACGGTGATCGCTGCGCTGAACTGCGTCATGGGATGTGTCTTAGTGGGTAGATTATTGAGCAGTTGAACGACATGCGGCGGCAATTCCGCCCTTTCCGCCCATTCTTTTGACACCGCTTTCACTTGAGCGTCCGTCGGTACATCGCCGGTTATAAGTAACCAGAACAAACCTACAAATATGAAAAAAGATATATATTTATTTGGCTTTTCAGTTAAAATTTACCTTCTGGGAGGGGTTCATTACCGCCGGGTGCTTTAGGGAGTACTTTTTGGCATTCCGGGATTGACAGACCGCGAAATCTTATGCCTTCGTCTGGGTCGAGTACTGAAGTTTCACATACTAAGCCTTTAATACCTCGCATACCACCATACATCTAAAAAGAACAGGAATTAGATATTTTTTCTTTGGTTGACACATTCAAGCTTTCAATTATGATGGGTTACGAGCCTCTCAAAAATCGTGCCAGTAAAAAGCTTAATAAGACAAAATTAGTATGGCAAATAGTTCAATCTGTTAATGAAGGTTTATTTTAAGAAATTACCAACCAGGCCTTTAACGCAAAAAACGTTTTCATTGACGTTACACTCACATGAAACTTACATAACTTCTGAATTACCAATCCACAATTTACATAATTATTTCTAATGTATACCAATCAAAACCATAGACATTCTCCTCTGTATAAAGAGAAGGAGGCAATGAGTTAAACACATACATATTTACTTATTTAATAAAATAAGCATACAATTTTATTTATAGATTTATACTTTATAAAGGTATTTTCTTTTAAATGTTTTCATAATGAATAAATACTAGACAAAAGAAATACCACGGTGTGACTAAATGTAATTAGTAATCACATTATATCAGTTGGTACAAATGAAGAACATTTTATGAGATTTGAATGACCTGTGACATTTGACTGATTAAAATCATGCGGATAATGTTCACGCCAAATCCTACTGGAGTTCTGACATTATTGAAGATAATACTTATGCAATAAACCAAAGTTCCTATCATATGACTCTGAAGGAAGACTTAATTTTGTAATTTAAAGGTACAGTATTTTAATGAGTTGTATAACATGGTAGTAAATTGCGGATGGCACGAAAACAGTCATGCTAATTTAAGTTATCTACATAATAATAACAAGTAATGTGTAAAACTTATCGTACGCTTGACATTTTACCATTTTCAATAAATCCATTATCAGGACCGAACATTCAGCTGTAGGTCATTTAAAAAACTGCGTTTTTTCTTGTTAACTTACCATGTCGACAGTAACTTCTCCGACTTTGGTATTGCCGTACTGTTTACGGAAATTCTTAACCCGTTCCTGTTCTTTGGGGATTTTAGCAGCAAGCACTGCCTTGAGGTCCGTAGAAGCATCACTGAGTGTTCTTAGGATTAATGACAGTTGTGGAGCCAATTTCTAAAGGAAAAACACAAATGTTTAAAAACTGAAATTTATGTATTAAAGATCTAAAACCAATATTGTAAAAGTAAAAGCATGGAGTTATTTACTCTTGGGCTTATTCAGTTGACGCGATAGTTCGATTTAAACCTAATTTCTACATTACGTGAATCCCACTCAAATTCATCTTCAAAAACTCATTGTATTTTTTCCCATTAATCTTAATAAATAGGTACACATTTCTATTTACAAGCGATCTCATTATTAACCATTTATTAACGTCACACAGGTGAGTTTAAAATCATATGACGGTGATGGAGGTGTGATAATGTGATAAAAATAGATAAGACTGTTTGTTTTTTACTGTTATTCGCCAGCTAGTAATGAGCCGTTAAGATCTATCGGTAATTTATGAAATATAATGAATATCTCTGTCATCGCTGAAATAATCTCGGATGTATCGTCAAAAGGGATTTGATTACATGATAGCTAAATAAGTGGAGTAAATAGAATGTCTAAGTGTGTAGAACTAATAATGAGTCAGATTACCTAATTGATTTTTTGACATAAAAACTCAGATACATATGTATGACAGACGTAAAATTCCACAATATTAAAATTACATTAAAACTTAGAACGTTTCCAAAGTTATTAAATGGTTAGTAAGTTTCCCAATATACCTTACACTACATTTACTATTTTCTTTAGGTTTAAATGACTGAAAAGTCTGATAAGCAGCAGTTTGCATAATATTTTCCTGGAAATATTTTTAACTACAAAACTGGAACACATCCTTTGGCCAGGTTTATTTTTAAAAGGCGTCCGAATACCTTGCCATGACCTTGACAATTGTTCAAAACGCCGCTTGTTACAAATCGAATTAAAACTAATTAATATCACACAGTTTCGAAACGTTGAATGGGTAATACCTGTATTAATCCCTTATGGAGTTTACATAACATGCACAACTGATAAAATGAAATTGGGCCAATAAATATTTCAGTCATTTTTGCCACATTTATCGAGATACATTAGGTAAGCACACATTTTCAAAGTGTCTAAATTATACGATCTATTTTAAAATCGTTATAAACAAAATTGCAGCACACGAAAACAAGCTCTCGAAACTTTGGAACTTATCATTTTTTTTTTTAAATAGACCGATCGGAGATTAATCCACGAATCATGATTTATGCATAACAGAATTAAAAATATTTGAAATTTTTGAATAAATTATTACTATTATCGATTACAATCAGTTGGCGCCAAATTAGGATCAATGAATTCGCATATTTAAACATGCTTTATGTTCAGTTCAAATGTCAACTAGACGTCTCATTGGCCGGTACAAATGACCTTAATAATTATACAACCCGTACTACACATATTCTAATTAGGGCTTAACAGAGCCGGGTTAGGAGAATTCTATAGTAGAAAGGGCTAAACGATTTACAGCTTTGGGTTAAAAAATTGTGGTATCGCTAAAACGCAGTAACTGTGGCAATGGTACATAAAAAAAAACCGGTAACAATTAAGGTGCGTAAATTACTCGAAGGTAAAATCCGCTGACCTCAGACAGGTTAAAAAATCGGACAAATCATCATCATCATAACCTCGAGTGGACGAATCTGGGAAAACATCTGAAGGAAAAAAGACGTGGAAAATGACAGAAAATCACCGACGAAAAGGTCGTATAGAAGTCATGCGCTATGCACGGAGTTTGCAAAACATGAACTTGGAAAAATCGTGAATGCACGCCACTCATTATGTAATCGGATTGAACCCACGAAATTTTCCGCGGTCTCGTCACCGAACAGGACATCCAACAATTTGTTCGATCAGACAATGCCAACGGGGAATTCCCAAAGATTTTCCGCGAACCCTGTGGGGGTTTCTGCATAACCTCCAGATCTCACCTTTCTGTTGCCGCCAATTTTACGAATTCCTACCAATTCGGAGCTACCATATTACGAAGCTTTTGGGAATAAACCACTCCAGCCCCACGTATTTCATTATACACGACCTGTACCCCCATGGGGTTGAATGGGTAAAGTCCTAACAAGGGGGCGACTCCACTCACCTGCGTCTCCGCTATTCTGGTAGGATTTATGCGACGGAACAGAGCCATTTCTCCTGAAGGATTATCGAATTAGTTCGATTGATTCACCCACTGTTACCCCCGACTAAAACCGGCTGCACTTCCACTACCGTCCAACTTCGAATGACGAAAATGAGAGAGATTAGAAGAAGCGGTTCGAATGTCGTCTGACACGCGCGATAAGAAGGCACTCACCGGCGACATCTCTTGATCGATGGAAAATACTAGAAACTTCTCATATATGGTGTTTTTGACATTTAATCGGGAAACTTATAGTCAGGGCTAAGAAAGTCTTACGGGAGGATCGGAGACAGCTAATTATAGATAACACCATTAAAAACACAAGTTACAAGAGACAAGGTAAACCACTTTACTCAAAGTGAGTTCGGTGTCCATTTTTAGGGAATTGTGTTGAGGAAATCAAATGCAAAGCAAACTTCTTTGGAAATAACACTCCCAAATAACTTGCGTATTAATTTAATTTCCATCAGTGTGGACATGAACCATTGACTAAAAACAAAGAATTTTATTATTTGTGCTATTCCGAGATGAACAACAACAAAGGACAAGCTATGAACATATTTTTTATTGTTCTTAATTATTAAATTTTTCACACTAATTTTCGTCTAGATATAAAAAAAGAAATAAACTCGAAACTGTTTTTAGAAAAACTTATTCCAGTTAAAATATTTGTGCTTATAAAATAGAGTAGTTAAATGTTTAATACAAATATAACAACTAATAAATTATACCGCCACTCCCCTCCCCTTGAAACATTGAATCTAATCTCAAATAACAATTTCAACAACACCACAATTACATTTAGCAACTATTATTATATGACATCAATCAAATTTACATTCAACCTTTAGATACTCTGTTAAAATTAAATCTTGAACATATACACAGAAAATATAGTTGTAATAAAATGCATCATATGCTAATAAGTCCCATCAGAAGTTAGGTACACTTAACAATTTGTATTAAACTGATCTAACTGGATTGAACATACATTAAATGTAGTCAATTTAGTGTTCACTAAGATATTCATCTAAAAAAATATTAGAATACGCCTAATTTGGTTGACAACTTAGTGTGGATCCATAAAGTATGAAACAATGGATTATATTAATACATTATTAAATGATTGTCAGAAAATTGCATTAACAGGCCAATTCAACATCTCCATATGAATTTACTTTTAAACAACTATTTCGGCAATCAATGAAGTACTTCTATGTAGATCTTCTAAATATAATTGGCGTAGTAGTTTTCGAGATGACTGAGGGGACACTAACTTTATGTCCTTTACCGCGATATAACTCAGTTAATAGAAGTATATAAAGCGTGTTCTGTCAATTATATTCCAAATTATAGCTAAATGAATCACTATAACATTCATATTAGGAAATTATGGAGCTAATATAATGGTAACAGTGATTATTATTACTTGTATTAACACTAGAACAAAATCGAAGGGTGAATTTAGACTTTCGGGTCTGTTTTGCAGTTGCAGTAGGAGCTCACATTCCAAAATACAAAAGTACAATTATATTCCAAATTATAGCTAAATAAATCACCATAACATTCATATTAGGAAATTATGGAGCTAATATAATGGTAATAGTGATTATAATTACTTGTATTAACACTAGAACAAAATCTACAAGTGAATTTAAACTTTCGGGTCTGTTTTGCAGTTGCAGTAGGAGCTCACATTGCAAAATACAAAAGTACAATTATATGCCAAATGATAGCTAAATGAATCACTATAGCATTAAACTTAGTAATTACAATTGAAATTCCCTGAATAAAAGAATAATCTGATGTACTCCGATTTTCTGGCATCTTCCTGGATCCCATTGACGACTGCAGCTCCTCCTGTGTAGTTCCAGGCGCGGCTAAACTTCCGTACTGCATACACGTCTGTTCTGCACTGGACTTCTGTGTCAGGTCATGAAAGGGCCGATTGCTAAAAATTAAACAAATACTCATGTAAAAATTTGGATAAACAATTTTAAAACGTTTTACATTTTCTCAAATAGTCCATCTCAATAACCAAAGACTACTTAACTACTAGTTATAAAAAAAATAGAGTTATAACATTTAAGGTTGTGGTTTAGTTGAAGTTACCAACATTAAACACAGGGATTCGCAGTTCAATAGAGGTTTAGTTACAGTTAGCAAAGTTTGAATTTTTAGTGAGGAACCTTTAGCCAATAAACCTGTGAATCTTTACAAAACATGATGCTTTCAATATAAATTTACCTATAATGAAATCCCTGAAGACAAAATTTCTTTAGGCAACTTTTCAAAATCTAATTACTATCATACTAAATACTACTATGAAATACTGAAAAATACTATAAATCACGTATAAATGCTAGAACCAACAGGGATCTAAAAGGTTTTACAAAATCTGAACAGAATATCGTCGAATCAAAACCATATGATCTAAACACAAATTTAGTTCTATTTAAATTTCTGGAAAGCCAAAAAATTTCTTTGGGCGACTTTTCAAAATTCTAGAATTTAAAGCAACCGGAAACACCTAACAAAACCTTATATAGAATCTTACTGAACCCAAACTATACGTCCGTTATATAAAATTAGCTCTAGTAAAGTCTAAACTATCTCCAAGTGACTTATCTAATCTCCAGAATCTAAAGCGACTTGAAACGTTGCACAAAATCTAATTATAACTATGTGAAATCCAAACCATATGTTCAGAGCATAAAATTAGCTCTACCGAAGATTATAGAAGTATAAAAATCTTTTAAGGGACCTTTTCAAAACCTTACTTTCTCATCCACAAACGCATTTTAAAGTTAAAATGAATTTTAGCTTAAAATGCGTTTAGAATGTGTTTCAATAAGGTACCTCCATGTTAAGAATACACGAAACACTAGTTACATCTGTGAAACACATTCTAAACGTATTTCAGGCTAAAATGCGTATATGAATAAGTGGGTAAGCAATTTAAAGGACACCATAAAACCTTAATAGAATCTTATTATATCAAATCATGTCCATGGAAACTTACAAATTTCTTTAATTAAATATTCGAAATTCTAGAATCTAATGTAACCTGGTGGGCTTTATACAATTTTTAATGAATCGAAACTATATGTTCTATTAAAGTTCCTAAGACCTTAAAATTCATTTTAAGCAACTTGGCCAAGTGTTATAATGTAACAGAATTTGAAATGTTTTACAAAACCCTAATAGAACCTTGAACCCAAATAACCTATTATGAACCTTTCAAATCCTAAAACCTAAAAAGCTTTATAAAACCTTAATAATAATAACCCTATTACCCTATAATTAATAACCCTATTACATCCAAACCATATGTCCTATGTATAAAGTTAGCAGAAGGTTCTCCACGTCATTTCAGGCCAAATCTAGGTTGAAATTCCAGAATTCCTTTGTCGTTTCATTTATTCCTGCTCCCACTAGTCGATATCATATCCATTCTGAAACTCTATGACTGTCCTGTCCATTTCCTACAATTACAAAACAAATAATCAAAACTTTTGTCGTAACATAAACAATTTTATCTGCAAAATATCTCAAGATGGAACCAATAATGGATGCACATAACATACAAAAATCGCCTTAAAGACAAGTTTCTAACATAGGTTCCAAATAGAGATTCGAAAATAACCTGGAAAGGAAACCTACAAAGATCATTATGAACTCGTAGGTTCCTTTGTAAATGCAATTGTCATATTAAAAGATTAATTAAGCCTTAACAAAAAGAAAATTATTACAAGCATAAGCCTGATTTCCTTGAAAAATATAATAATTACAAGATGTGTTCATGTACTACATAAATTATTTTTAGTATTTCTTATTAAAAAACTACTACTTCGTACTTTAGTATATTCTAAAATGGAATTAGTGAGATTACATCAACCATAATTTATCTCGGCAAGCAATCGATACATACCATACCATACATACATACATACATACCATACCATACAAGAATAAAAATATTTCTTACCATCTAAAATTCAGCTTTCATTTAAAGGCGTCCCAAGTAGTGATGTACTGGAACGCCTGGTCAGATATCACGTCGATTATGGGTCTTTCTGCTTTCCTCGATCCTCACTAGTAGCGGCTCGAGTCAGCCTCCTGTGTACTCATAGTGCGTGTCCAGAAAAATGATCACCTGCTCCGTGACGTGTTCCGCTCTCAAGACTTGGTACGGATCAGCCTGGACCGCTTCGTCCTCCTCATGGGGAATATGGGTATGGGCAGAGTCCTTTCGTAGTTTGCCAATTGTTTACCCAAGTGCTCTAAAATTAAAACAGAGTCAAATTTTTGTAAACAAAGAATAATGGAGGAAATCGAATTGAAAACAACACAACATCTGATCCAGTAACGATAGCAGATTCATTTAACTCTTTGCCAACACTGGACATAGGTTGTGAATTAAATTGTATTTCCTGCAAGAGTAAATGTATTGTATGTAGTGAAAAAACTAACCCAAATGATAAACCTACTTTCTTAACACCGGTTCTACACAATTCTAGGGTTTGTTTGGAACCATTCTGTAAGAAAAATGGTGTACATACTGCGATTATAATAAACTGAAAATTCTAAATACAATACAAGCATTGAGAATGAAAAAAAAAATTTCTGCATGTAAAAGAAAATACCTTGCAAACAAGGAGATACACTAATAAACAGCACAATTAATGTACTAGGCGTTGTATTATAATGCAACTTTTTGTAGTTAAGAATTAAATGTAAGTAACTCTTTGTTGATAGTTTTAAGTAACCAATGAACTTTACATAATATAATTTTCACTAATACCTGTGCATTGAGAGTTACGCTTTCCTTATACGCCATTTTCTCAATCTCCTCTGGAGTACTAAAGATGTAAACTGCTGGTTTTAAATAAGTAAACCATGGGGAATCTCTCTAGCTGGCATCGTGGACTAGTATGGTCTCCTTCAGGAGAGGTATCGGTGTCCTGTTTATCGCACTTCATATGGTCCTGAGTAATGTCGACCAGACCTCGTAGTGGAAAACTATGGCGATTGAGGTCCTCGGGAGCAACTTTGGTACTTCTTGGATTTGTAGCTGCAAAATTGAAAGAGAATTTTAATTTTCATTCTAGTAAAAGGCGACCTATAACAACATTCAGTTGGACACAGGTCTTGCATTCAATTTGTACTTTGACGCTTTGGAAAAAACAGTCAAAAGTACAAAAAGTTGTTTCCGTTTCCACTTTGTTGTCTCTGTTAAAAACTTCTAACATGGAATGAAGCAAATATAGAAACGTGTGAGATTGGCAGCATATCACTAATGACTTGGGTGGATAAGTAAGTACCATACAAGAATTTACCTGTTTCAAAACATAAACCTTTTTAACCTGAGAGGCATTTTATTTCTAACTAGAGGAGGTATATAAGTTGCTTTTGTTCTATAATCTAGCAGTTACATACATGATCAAATTAACTCTCCTAGAAAAACTTAGTTTAGAAGTAAATATATTATGAATTCTCAATTTTTCAATAATATAAAATGGTCGATATTTGGTTAATACAAGAGAAATTAGATCATAGGCCAACAACTAGAGGTAGTAAATATTCCAACCTGAGTAAATCAGAGGTTGCATCCGATCACTGGCGAGTGGCTCCTGGTCTGCCTTGCTCATCTCTTAGACTCGACCGAGGCCCTGCGTGACAGTCGGTGTCTGCCTCCAGCACTGGAGCGCATTCTGGCTGTATATCAGGTGGGCTCTCGTGCCAAAATCGAATCGGAAAGCAACAAAACAGAAGTTAATGGGGGTGTCTTGAGAGAGGTTTAACTGTAGATTTGAAAATATAAGGATATTTTCCCAAAATGATCAACTCAATTCATCACATCTTCACATTTGTAAATTAGAATTAGTTCTAATTGTTAAATTTGAAGTTTGATTACTGCATATACTACATAGGTTGACTCACCTGTTTCGCACATCGAACATGTACTCCCTCTTATAGTCGAATGTGTGTATCCACTGCTTATCCTACAGCATCTCTGCTCCTTTTTCGGCCGTGGGGACAGTCGAAAGCAGCCAGAGAAGAAGTGTATGCACGTGTGTTAGCGTAGGACGTGCGAGCCTCATTCTCATCTCGTACCGCACGACGGTCCCTCAGCGGCTCTCGCGTCTCTCCAAAGCACAGAACATATAGGTTAGGTTAGGTTAGGTTAGGTTAGGTTAAAAACAAACACGACACGAGAATTAAGCGTCAGTGCTCCCGCGGGCTCTCTCACTTACTATTCTGGGTTCGCGATCGTTGGTTGGAGAGTTACGAAAAAGAAGTAGGGAAAAGCGACGCCCAACTTTCGACTCGTATTTGATTGGTGCATGAACTGTCATTGTCAAATCGGTTCACAAATGGCACCTAATTTGAATGCAGTGGAATTTCCCGTTCGAAGTGAATCAAATTTTTTACCGTCGTGCACAACTAATCATGTATCTTTTTGTACCAGAAATAAACTATACATTTCAAAGTTTACTGCTGTTTACAGTCTACAGTTAAGAGGTTTTGCTTACGAAGAGAACCAGCTGCTTGAAAATGTACCCCATTTAACTTCCCATAAGGAAACGAATTGTGTAGTTACCATAGTTACCTCTCCAAAACACTACGTCAAAGCCGAATGACAATTATATACTAACGTGCGTATCATATATAGAAACGGACGAGAACAAGTAATTCGTTATCTTATGAATAGTATGTGTCATAATTACTCACTTCGTCGGTGAAATTTGACGTTCTCATTATCGTTACCGTCGATATAAAGGGTGCGACAAACTCGACAGCGTATTATTAGAAGTATCAAGTTAAAGTTAAAGTTTAATTAACACTAGAATTAAAAGTTTTCATTTTTTAAGCCATCGAGTTCGATCGATCCTGTATAGAGAAGTAAAATTCCACCGTCCAGCAAAGACCACGAGGAGGTGTGAGTATCCTTTGCCTGGAAGGGAACAAGGTAGGGTATATTAGTTTGGTTGGTATATTAGTATCGGAGGATTGACTCTTCTCTTGTGAATAAATTAGAACAAATGTTGGCGTACAACATCTTTAGAACCCTTGAAAACCCTACAATTCTGAATCTTAAAGGCTATAGAGCTTAGCAAACGGTGTGTTGTATAAAATCCTTATTTTAGTTGACATGTTTAGTTCTGCTTCTTTTACAAATACGTTATATACCAACTGGATATTATCGAATTAATTATAATAAGTTATTTGTGCAATAGGAGTTTTCCCTTGGGCTCGAAACTCTTTCTTAATATTTTTCCCATTTGAGCAACCTAATTTATATATCTCTTCACCCATTACTAGAGAAGATAATTTAACTTAAATGCTATTAATTTATTAGCAAATGGATTCACCATTTGCCACCAAACATTCACCAATAATTAGAAAGAGAAACCTTTTCTTGTACCTAGTGTAACTGTCGTTTCTGATAGATAAATGACAATCAAATAGAGTGTGACGTTTTCGTCGGTAATTCGTTTCGAAACCCGGAAGGTAATCCACAGGTAATCCACCCAAAGGCGTCCTCACCATTCAGGAATCCCGGCTGTATGAAGGCGCTCGACCGAAAACAAGGAAAATAATGCATGTTATATCTTGAACACGTGACATAACGTTAATATACATAACACATAACGTGACGTGACATAATAAATAGATTTAATAGACAATCGGCAATAGAAAAGAAACCGTGACGTTCCCAGGTGGTTTTTTACAAGTACGTCACAGTATAATGGTAAAAAAAATCGGTATCTGAAGCGTTGATTACTGTTTACATTTTATGAATTACTAATAAGAAGGAAAATACTACTAAGAACAATAGAAGACCAATGAACTAACCGTTTGTCATAAGAAAACCCAGTGGTAATCAACAGGTAATCCAAGATAAGGTAATCCAATGGCCACATTTCACTTTTCCGCACCCACACGCGCTCGCGTACACGCGTAAACGCGCTCGACCGAAAACTTACGAGACCCGAAAACTTCGCTCATACTTTAAATGCAAAATACCTAGAGTGCCTAGGTGTCGCTTTCGATACTTTTGATTCGCGAAATCGCGGAAAAGCCCACGTTAATTCGTTCTCAAACCGAAATCGCACTTTATGAGAACGGCGAGACGGAAATCGCGAAGGGAACGACACGTGTGGGCAAATTAAATAGTCGCGATTGGACCGCGTGAGCGAAGTCGTACGACGGTAGAAGAATTCTTGAAGATCTCCACTGTAAGGTAATCTATCCAAAGTTGAAGTAGAAGAATTCTTGAAGGTCTCCGATGCAAGGAAATCCATGCAGAGCAGAGCAGAGCAGAGCAGAGCAGAGCAGAGCAGAGCAGAGCAGAGCAGAGCAGAGCAGAGCAGAGCAGAGCAGAGGAACAGATCCAGATTTGTTCAGCTTTCAGGAACCACGATGGCGTGAAGGCGATCGACCCAAAACAAGAAAAAGAATGCACGTTATATCTTGAACACGTGACATAACGTCAATATACATAACATGACTTATATAACAAATTGATTTAATAGAGAATCGGCAATAGAAAAGAAACCGTGACGTTCCCAGGTGGTTTTTTACAAGTACGTCACAGTATAATGGTAAAAATAATCGGCATCTGAACCGTTAATTACTGATTACATTTCATGAATTACCAATAAGAAGGAAAATACTACTAAGAACAATATAAGACCAATGAACTAACCGTTTCTCATGAAAAGAACCAAGAGGTAGTCAAAATGTAATCCAATATAGGGTAATCCAATATAAGGTAATCCAAAGGCTACACTTCACTTCACTTTTCCGCACCCACACGCGCTCACGTACAAGCGTAAACGCGTAAACGCGCTCGACCGAAAACTTACGAGACCCGAAAACTTCGCTCATACTGTAAATGTAAAATACCTAGAGTGCCTAGGTTAGGTTTTCGATACTTTTGATTCGCGAAATCGCGGAAAAGCCCACGTTAATTCGTTCCCAAACCGAAATCGCACTTTATGAAACGGCGAGACGGAAATCGCGAAGGGAACGACACGTGTGGGCAAATTAAATAGTCGCGATTGGACCGCGTGAGCGAAGTCGTACGACGGTAGAAGAATTCTTGAAGATCTCCACTGTAAGGTAATCTATCCAAAGTTGAAGTAGAAGAATTCTTGAAGGTCTCCGATGCAAGGAAATCCATGCAGAGCAGAGCAGAGCAGAGCAGAGCAGAGCAGAGCAGAGCAGAGCAGAGCAGAGCAGAGCAGAGCAGAGCAGAGCAGAGCAGAGCAGAGCAGAGCAGAGGAACAGATCCAGATTTGTTCAGCTTTCAGGAACCACGATGGCGTGAAGGCGATCGACCCAAAACAAGAAAAAGAATGCACGTTATATCTTGAACACGTGACATAACGTCAATATACATAACATGACTTATATAACAAATTGATTTAATAGAGAATCGGCAATAGAAAAGAAACCGTGACGTTCCCAGGTGGTTTTTTACAAGTACGTCACAGTATAATGGTAAATAAAAATCGGCATCTGAAGCGTTAATTAGTGTTTACATTTTATGAAATACCAATAGGAAGTAGAATACAACTAAAAACAATATAAGACCAATGAACTAACCGTTTCTCATGAAAAGAACCAAGAGGTAGTCAAAATGTAATCCAATATAGGGTAATCCAATATAAGGTAATCCAAAGGCTACACTTCACTTCACTTTTCCGCACCCACACGCGCTCACGTACACGCGTAAACGCGTAAACGCGCTCGACCGAAAACTTACGAGACCCGAAAACTTCGCTCATACTGTAAATGTAAAATACCTAGAGTGCCTAGGTGTCGCTTTCGATACTTTTGATTCGCGAAATCGCGGAAAAGCCCACGTTAATTCGTTCCCAAACCGAAATCGCACTTTATGAAACGGCGAGACGGAAATCGCGAAGGGAACGACACGTGTGGGCAAATTAAATAGTCGCGATTGGACCGCGTGAGCGAAGTCGTACGACGGTAGAATTCTTGAAGTTCTTCGATGCAAGGAAATCCATGCAGAGCAGAGCAGAGCAGAGCAGCGCTTTTAATACACGGCAATAGTGACCCCACTATTACTCCATTTCACCGGGCTGAAGGCCTCGGCGCGGCCCCCCACTCAGTAGGTTGGAGGAGCCTCCTGATGGGGACCTCCCCTCAACTCATTAAATAACTCCCGAGAAAACGTCGGGGAAATTTGCTCATGTAACAAGTTTAAAACCTTTCTTCCGTGTGAGCTTCGAGAATTGGTCAGAAAATTCTCGAAGACTTACGATTTTTGCCTTGTGTAAAACTTCCGAAATTTGGTCATGTAACAAGTTTAAAACCTTTTTTCCATGTGAGCTTCGAGAATTGGTCAGAAAATTCTCGAACACTTACGATTTTTGCCTTGTGTAAAACTTCCGAAATTTGCTCATGTAACAAGTTTAAAACCTTTTTTCCATGTGAGCTTCGAGAATTGGTCAGAAAATTCTCGAAGACTTACGATTTTTGTCTTGTGTAAAACTTCCTAAATTTGCTCATGTAACAAGTTTAAAACCTTTTTTCCATGTGAGCTTCGAGAATTGGTCAGAAAATTCTCGAAGACTTACGATTTTTGCCTTGCGTAAAACTTCCGAAATTTGCTCATGTAACAAGTTCAAAACCTTTTTTCCATGTGAGCTTCGAGAATTGGTCAGAAAATTCTCGAAGACTTACGATTTTTGCCTTGTGTAAAACTTCCGAAATTTGCTCATGTAACAAGTTTAAAACCTTTTTTCCATGTGAGCTTCGAGAATTGGTCAGAAAATTCTCGAAGACTTACGATTTTTGCCTTGTGTAAAACTACCGCTATAAAGGGGAGGTCATCGCTTTTAATACACGGCAATAGTGACCCCACTATTACTCCACTTCACCGGGCTGAAGGCCTCGGCGCGGCCCCCCACTCAGTAGGTTGGAGGAGCCTCCTGATGGGGACCTCCCCTCAACTCATTAAATAACTCCCGAGAAAACGTCGGGGAAATTTGCTCATGTAACAAGTTTAAAACCGTTTTTCCATGTGAGCTTCGAGAATTGGTCAGAAAATTCTCGAAGACTTACGATTTTTGCCTTGTGTAAAACTTCCGAAATTTGCTCATGTAACAAGTTTAAAACCTTTTTTCCATGTGAGCTTCGAGAATTGGTCAGAAAATTCTCGAAGACACGATTTTTGCCTTGTGTAAAACTTCCGAAATTTGCTCATGTAACAAGTTTAAAACCTTTTTTCCATGTGAGCTTCGAGAATTGGTCAGAAAATTCTCGAAGACTTACGATTTTTGCCTTGTGTAAAACTTCCGAAATTTGCTCATGTAACAAGTTTAAAACCGTTTTTCCATGTGAGCTTCGAGAATTGGTCAGAAAATTCTCGAAGACTTACGATTTTTGCCTTGTGTAAAACTTCCGAAATTTGCTCATGTAACAAGTTCAAAACCTTTTTTCCATGTGAGCTTCGAGAATTGGTCAGAAAATTCTCGAAGACTTACGATTTTTGCCTTGTGTAAAACTTCCGAAATTTGCTCATGTAACAAGTTTAAAACCTTTTTTCCATGTGAGCTTCGAGAATTGGTCAGAAAATTCTCGAAGACTTACGATTTTTGTCTTGTGTAAAACTTCCTAAATTTGCTCATGTAACAAGTTTAAAACCTTTTTTCCATGTGAGCTTCGAGAATTGGTCAGAAAATTCTCGAAGACACGATTTTTGCCTTGCGTAAAACTTCCGAAATTTGCTCATGTAACAAGTTCAAAACCTTTTTTCCATGTGAGCTTCGAGAATTGGTCAGAAAATTCTCGAAGACTTACGATTTTTGCCTTGTGTAAAACTTCCGAAATTTGCTCATGTAACAAGTTTAAAACCTTTTTTCCATGTGAGCTTCGAGAATTGGTCAGAAAATTCTCGAAGACTTACGATTTTTGCCTTGTGTAAAACTACCGCTATAAAGGGGAGGTCATCGCTTTTAATACACGGCAATAGTGACCCCACTATTACTCCACTTCACCGGGCTGAAGGCCTCGGCGCGGCCCCCCACTCAGTAGGTTGGAGGAGCCTCCTGATGGGGACCTCCCCTCAACTCATTAAATAACTCCCGAGAAAACGTCGGGGAAATTTGCTCATGTAACAAGTTTAAAACCTTTCTTCCGTGTGAGCTTCGAGAATTGGTCAGAAAATTCTCGAAGACTTACGATTTTTGCCTTGTGTAAAACTTCCGAAATTTGCTCATGTAACAAGTTTAAAACCTTTTTTCCATGTGAGCTTCGAGAATTGGTCAGAAAATTCTCGAAGACTTACGATTTTTGCCTTGTGTAAAACTTCCGAAATTTGCTCATGTAACAAGTTTAAAACCTTTTTTCCATGTGAGCTTCGAGAATTGGTCAGAAAATTCTCGAAGACTTACGATTTTTGTCTTGTGTAAAACTTCCTAAATTTGCTCATGTAACAAGTTTAAAACCTTTTTTCCATGTGAGCTTCGAGAATTGGTCAGAAAATTCTCGAAGACTTACGATTTTTGCCTTGCGTAAAACTTCCGAAATTTGCTCATGTAACAAGTTCAAAACCTTTTTTCCATGTGAGCTTCGAGAATTGGTCAGAAAATTCTCGAAGACTTACGATTTTTGCCTTGTGTAAAACTTCCGAAATTTGCTCATGTAACAAGTTTAAAACCTTTTTTCCATGTGAGCTTCGAGAATTGGTCAGAAAATTCTCGAAGACTTACGATTTTTGCCTTGTGTAAAACTACCGCTATAAAGGGGAGGTCATCGCTTTTAATACACGGCAATAGTGACCCCACTATTACTCCACTTCACCGGGCTGAAGGCCTCGGCGCGGCCCCCCACTCAGTAGGTTGGAGGAGCCTCCTGATGGGGACCTCCCCTCAACTCATTAAATAACTCCCGAGAAAACGTCGGGGAAATTTGCTCATGTAACAAGTTTAAAACCGTTTTTCCATGTGAGCTTCGAGAATTGGTCAGAAAATTCTCGAAGACTTACGATTTTTGCCTTGTGTAAAACTTCCGAAATTTGCTCATGTAACAAGTTTAAAACCTTTTTTCCATGTGAGCTTCGAGAATTGGTCAGAAAATTCTCGAAGACTTACGATTTTTGCCTTGTGTAAAACTTCCGAAATTTGCTCATGTAACAAGTTTAAAACCTTTTTTCCATGTGAGCTTCGAGAATTGGTCAGAAAATTCTCGAAGACTTACGATTTTTGCCTTGTGTAAAACTTCCGAAATTTGCTCATGTAACAAGTTTAAAACCGTTTTTCCATGTGAGCTTCGAGAATTGGTCAGAAAATTCTCGAAGACTTACGATTTTTGCCTTGTGTAAAACTTCCGAAATTTGCTCATGTAACAAGTTTAAAACCTTTTTTCCATGTGAGCTTCGAGAATTGGTCAGAAAATTCTCGAAGACTTACGATTTTTGCCTTGTGTAAAACTACCGCTATAAAGGGGAGGTCATCGCTTTTAATACACGGCAATAGTGACCCCACTATTACTCCACTTCACCGGGCTGAAGGCCTCGGCGCGGCCCCCCACTCAGTAGGTTGGAGGAGCCTCCTGATGGGGACCTCCCCTCAACTCATTAAATAACTCCCGAGAAAACGTCGGGGAAATTTGCTCATGTAACAAGTTTAAAACCTTTCTTCCGTGTGAGCTTCGAGAATTGGTCAGAAAATTCTCGAAGACTTACGATTTTTGCCTTGTGTAAAACTTCCGAAATTTGCTCATGTAACAAGTTTAAAACCTTTTTTCCATGTGAGCTTCGAGAATTGGTCAGAAAATTCTCGAAGACTTACGATTTTTGCCTTGTGTAAAACTTCCGAAATTTGCTCATGTAACAAGTTTAAAACCTTTTTTCCATGTGAGCTTCGAGAATTGGTCAGAAAATTCTCGAAGACTTACGATTTTTGCCTTGTGTAAAACTTCCGAAATTTGCTCATGTAACAAGTTTAAAACCGTTTTTCCATGTGAGCTTCGAGAATTGGTCAGAAAATTCTCGAAGACACGATTTTTGCCTTGTGTAAAACTTCCGAAATTTGCTCATGTAACAAGTTTAAAACCTTTTTTCCATGTGAGCTTCGAGAATTGGTCAGAAAATTCTCCAAGACTTACGATTTTTGCCTTGTGTAAAACTACCGCTATGAAGGGGAGGTCATCGCTTTTAATACACGGCAATAGTGACCCCACTATTACTCCACTTCACCGGGCTGAAGGCCTCGGCGCGGCCCCCCACTCAGTAGGTTGGAGGAGCCTCCTGATGGGGACCTCCCCTCGACTCATTAAATAACTCCCGAGAAAACGTCGGGGAAATTTGCTCATGTAACAAGTTTAAAACCTTTTTTCCATGTGAGCTTCGAGAATTGGTCAGAAAATTCTCGAAGACTTACGATTTTTGCCTTGTGTAAAACTTCCGAAATTTGCTCATGTAACAAGTTTAAAACCTTTTTTCCATGTGAGCTTCGAGAATTGGTCAGAAAATTCTCGAAGACTTACGATTTTTGCCTTGTGTAAAACTTCCGAAATTTGGTCATGTAACAAGTTGAAAACCTTTTTTCCATGTGAGCTTCGAGAATTGGTCAGAAAATTCTCCAAGACTTACGATTTTTGCCTTGTGTAAAACTTCCGAAATTTGCTCATGTAACAAGTTTAAAACCTTTTTTCCATGTGAGCTTCGAGAATTGGTCAGAAAATTCTCGAAGACTTACAATTTTTGCCTTGTGTAAAACTACCGCTATGAAGGGGAGGTCATCGCTTTTAATACACGGCAATAGTGACCCCATTATTACTCCACTTCACCGGGCTGAAGGCCTCGGCGCGGCCCCCCACTCAGTAGGTTGGAGGAGCCTCCTGATGGGGACCTCCCCTCAACTCATTAAATAACTCCCGAGAAAACGTCGGGGAAATTTGCTCATGTAACAAGTTTAAAACCTTTTTTCCATGTGAGCTTCGAGAATTGGTCAGAAAATTCTCGAAGAGTTACGATTTTTGCCTTGTGTAAAACTTCCGAAATTTGCGCATGTAACAAGTTTAAAACTTTTTTCCATGTGAGCTTCGAGAATTGGTCAGAAAATTCTCCAAGACTTACGATTTTTGCCTTGTGTAAAACTACCGCTATGAAGGGGAGGTCATCGCTTTTAATACACGGCAATAGTGACCCCACTATTACTCCACTTCACCGGGCTGAAGGCCTCGGCGCGGCCCCCCACTCAGTAGGTTGGAGGAGCCTCCTGATGGGGACCTCCCCTCAACTCCCTAAATAATTCCAGAGAACGTAGCCAACCGAGAAATATTGAAAGTTCTTATCATTCAGAGAGTGAAAACGACGGGAAAACATGAGAATTGTGCCCCAGTGACAGTAAAAGTTTGCAGGTGTATGCTTTTAAATGATGATTCAAAATTAAAACCCCTATCAGCTAAAAGAATATCTTCAGACAGGATAAATTTTCACTAACCTTTCTTTTAAAACTTTTCACGAATCCATTTTGCTGAGAGAGTAGTATATAATAGCGACACATAAATTATAGCATTTTTACGATCACTCGTTAATAAAGCATTTATAGATGCAGCACCTTTATAATGAGAATAACACTGACTATGTTTTACAAGTGAGGACTGTGCTTGGAGAATTCCGAGTCAACACATTTGTTGTTCAAAATGTTCAAAACCTCCCTTAATCTGAAGATTGTTAATGAAAACTATCATTCGGCAAAAATATTAAAATTTTAAATTTGATTGTTCGGTAATGAATTAGTTAAGGTCATAACTGCTACTATCTAAAAACAGCTGCTATAATTTCTGATCTTTCAAAACCTATATATTAGTCTTTTTGCAATCACATTCCATCTTTTTGAAAGAATAAAATAGTTTCGAATCCTTTGCAGCCTCTTTCACTATTTTATGTTCATGACAAGTATTGAACATCACATTTTAAAATGATTACTTGCTATTCAAACTTCTTAATTTCCTCATACCTGCGTTTTAGTTTCCTCTGCAATATGTCCATCTCCCCAAGTTCAATGTTCTTCCCCTTGGACATCTTTCCTATGGCAGAAATTTTCCTCTGCTTTGTCTATGCACTTGTGGCGAGCGTCGTTGCGTGAGTAATAGTTATTTCTAAATATGAAAAGGATTATATAGTATTTGTACTACTTTTATAATGAGTCTACAAACCTCCTCCATGTCTTCTTACTGGTTGCACTTTTGCATTTGTGTATCAGTAAAACTTGCGACTTAAATATTGTTCCTTGGAAGTGAAGAAGGCACAGCAGCTAATTTTAACTTTTATATTCTCAATCCTTTTGGGAAAAATGGCTGGAAAAAACCTAGTGATCGTCATTAATACCATTACATTTTATAGCAAACTCTACTTACATTGAAACATACCAGTAAGTCTGTGCTTTCAATCCATGACTTATGGGTTACGTTTAATGTACTTCTTATGACGCTTTCCATCTGTCGGAATAATGTGAAAACAGACACCACACTTTTTGTCACCTTCCACTTACGCACTGTTAACACCGTATCGATAAATCGCGCAATATAAATAATAGTAAACCGAGGCCCAAGCCGAAATGTAAAGAAATGAGATTGTTTAACAGCACCAAATGCTGCTTGGTCTATTCTCTCTTAATTAAAAATATCAAAAATATACCGGAGCCACAGTTTGCGCGCGCAGCCCAGATGTGGTAACACACATCGACGGAAAGGTTACGTTTTAAACAGATGATTATATCTCTGTTCTTTTAAATATCTCCATGAATTACAAATGTATGGTTTCAAAGGCTCACTAAAATTCTTAGATTCTTTAGAAACTTTTCAAGTTCCTTTGAGACATCGGTTCTTGTTAAAATATATTTTGATCGCATTACAAAATAATTGTAATTACTTTAAAAGTGTCATCACTAAAAATTTCTAAGAAAATAGTGCCAAAAAAACCATTAAAAATGTATTAAAGAAACGTTTCCAATATAATATCTTCTTTAAGGCGGTGGCAACATGTTTAAAAATATGTTAAAAACTATACGATTGCAACAAGTAGCTTAGAAATTTGAAATAATTGCAAGTGCAACTCCCCAACTTCTTTCGTTATGCAAGAACTTCTTTAAAAAAAGTTTAAGTTACATTTTGAACACAACTCTACTTTAAAAATATCAGTTATAATTTTTTTACAAACTCCTGAACTCTAATCAGTATTAAAACTAGTTTAAAAACTTTATGGGTTACTTCTTATACTTCATATTATTAGAAATCAACTGCAGTTCATTAAAATCTACATAAATTCTTCAGAAACTCAAAATTTTTTGAAATTCCAAATCAAGTTAGGATAACTGTAACAAAATTCTTTAAATTTGTAACTTAATGATTAGGATAAATTATTCAAATTAAATGCATTATTTCTAAATTTGTTAAATATGCAAATGTGCATTTCGCATATGTTCCAAGCACTAATAAAAAGATAGAAGGAAAATTAAATCTCAAACAACTTAATGAAAAAACACTGATCATTAAAAAATAGTTGTCAATTGGATTTTACCTTTTTGTTCTTGTTCGAAGTTGTTCGCCATTGCACCATTAATGGGCAGGCCCTTTCGCCTTAATACGAAGATGTCGCCACCACCTCGCCAAAGACTTACCTAAAAAGAAGTAAAAACATGTATTAACAACAACGAATCACAGTAATTTGGAAATAATCAGGTTTTTCAAAAAAATCCAAATGAACTAACCTTACAAACAGCTACATCGGTCTTACTGCCCTTATATGAAGTTCTATGCCATTGTCGACGATAATACTCACCTGGAAAATATTTATATTGTTATATATTGAAATACACTAACATAATTAGTACATGAAAAACATTGGCCGTTTAGAATTAAGTGACAAAAATACTAACCATTTGACAATGGCATTTAGGCATGAAACCCACTGCTACAGCTCCTCATCAAATAGGCACATCACTTTCACCAAAATGTTCACCACACACTGAAAACACCTGAAACAACAATGATATTAAAACATGAGCAGTTTATAAAATTGTCATGCAAGTGAATCAAGTGATATTAAAAATATTGCTTCTTGAACAAATTACTAAATCAAATGTGGTAACATATATAATTATTCAATAAATAATTATATATTCCAATTATTTTATTCAATTATGATATCATTTATCCTTGTACTATTTATCTACTTTAGCTGACTAAGTACGGTGACGATAAGTACGGTACAGTGCAATAATGTGACTATAAATAAGTTATTCCATTTTTTTTTATAAGCGAAAAAGCGACTCCTTTTTAATCGATGTTTTTTGCAGCAAATTCTTAAAAAAATACCGCTTTACTAAATTTTCTAGATGCATCGCTGGGGCAAGTACAATTGTTGAAATAAATGATCCCTGGGATAAATATATAGGATTTTTCATAAACTATTCAACCGATCTGTTACCTTCCTCCTACCTATAAGTAGAAGGAAGTACGTCACAGTATAATGGTAAAAAAAATCGGCATCTGAAGCGTTAATTACTGTTTACATTTTATGAATTACCAATAAGAAGGAAAATACTACTAAGAACAATAGAAGACCAATGAACTAACCGTTTGTCATAAGAAAACCCAGTGGTAATCAACAGGTAATCCAAGATAAGGTAATCCAATGGCCACATTTCACTTTTCCGCACCCACACGCGCTCGCGTACACGCGTAAACGCGCTCGACCGAAAACTTACGAGACCCGAAAACTTCGCTCATACTGTAAATGTAAAATACCTAGAGTGCCTAGGTTAGGTTTTCGATACTTTTGATTCGCGAAATCGCGGAAAAGCCCACGTTAATTCGTTCCCAAACCGAAATCGCACTTTATGAAACGGCGAGACGGAAATCGCGAAGGGAACGACACGTGTGGGCAAATTAAATAGTCGCGATTGGACCGCGTGAGCGAAGTCGTACGACGGTAGAAGAATTCTTGAAGATCTCCACTGTAAGGTAATCTATCCAAAGTTGAAGTAGAAGAATTCTTGAAGGTCTCCGATGCAAGGAAATCCATGCAGAGCAGAGCAGAGCAGAGCAGAGCAGAGCAGAGCAGAGCAGAGCAGAGCAGAGCAGAGCAGAGCAGAGCAGAGCAGAGCAGAGCAGAGCAGAGCAGAGGAACAGATCCAGATTTGTTCAGCTTTCAGGAACCACGATGGCGTGAAGGCGATCGACCCAAAACAAGAAAAAGAATGCACGTTATATCTTGAACACGTGACATAACGTCAATATACATAACATGACTTATATAACAAATTGATTTAATAGACAATCGGCAATAGAAAAGAAACCGTGACGTTCCCAGGTGGTTTTTTACAAGTACGTCACAGTATAATGGTAAATAAAAATCGGCATCTGAAGCGTTAATTAGTGTTTACATTTTATGAAATACCAATAGGAAGTAGAATACAACTAAAAACAATATAAGACCAATGAACTAACCGTTTCTCATGAAAAGAACCAAGAGGTAGTCAAAATGTAATCCAATATAGGGTAATCCAATATAAGGTAATCCAAAGGCTACACTTCACTTCACTTTTCCGCACCCACACGCGCTCACGTACACGCGTAAACGCGTAAACGCGCTCGACCGAAAACTTACGAGACCCGAAAACTTCGCTCATACTGTAAATGTAAAATACCTAGAGTGCCTAGGTGTCGCTTTCGATACTTTTGATTCGCGAAATCGCGGAAAAGCCCACGTTAATTCGTTCCCAAACCGAAATCGCACTTTATGAAACGGCGAGACGGAAATCGCGAAGGGAACGACACGTGTGGGCAAATTAAATAGTCGCGATTGGACCGCGTGAGCGAAGTCGTACGACGGTAGAATTCTTGAAGTTCTTCGATGCAAGGAAATCCATGCAGAGCAGAGCAGAGCAGAGCAGCGCTTTTAATACACGGCAATAGTGACCCCACTATTACTCCATTTCACCGGGCTGAAGGCCTCGGCGCGGCCCCCCACTCAGTAGGTTGGAGGAGCCTCCTGATGGGGACCTCCCCTCAACTCATTAAATAACTCCCGAGAAAACGTCGGGGAAATTTGCTCATGTAACAAGTTTAAAACCTTTCTTCCGTGTGAGCTTCGAGAATTGGTCAGAAAATTCTCGAAGACTTACGATTTTTGCCTTGTGTAAAACTTCCGAAATTTGCTCATGTAACAAGTTTAAAACCTTTTTTCCATGTGAGCTTCGAGAATTGGTCAGAAAATTCTCGAACACTTACGATTTTTGCCTTGTGTAAAACTTCCGAAATTTGCTCATGTAACAAGTTTAAAACCTTTTTTCCATGTGAGCTTCGAGAATTGGTCAGAAAATTCTCGAAGACTTACGATTTTTGTCTTGTGTAAAACTTCCTAAATTTGCTCATGTAACAAGTTTAAAACCTTTTTTCCATGTGAGCTTCGAGAATTGGTCAGAAAATTCTCGAAGACTTACGATTTTTGCCTTGCGTAAAACTTCCGAAATTTGCTCATGTAACAAGTTCAAAACCTTTTTTCCATGTGAGCTTCGAGAATTGGTCAGAAAATTCTCGAAGACTTACGATTTTTGCCTTGTGTAAAACTTCCGAAATTTGCTCATGTAACAAGTTTAAAACCTTTTTTCCATGTGAGCTTCGAGAATTGGTCAGAAAATTCTCGAAGACTTACGATTTTTGCCTTGTGTAAAACTACCGCTATAAAGGGGAGGTCATCGCTTTTAATACACGGCAATAGTGACCCCACTATTACTCCACTTCACCGGGCTGAAGGCCTCGGCGCGGCCCCCCACTCAGTAGGTTGGAGGAGCCTCCTGATGGGGACCTCCCCTCAACTCATTAAATAACTCCCGAGAAAACGTCGGGGAAATTTGCTCATGTAACAAGTTTAAAACCGTTTTTCCATGTGAGCTTCGAGAATTGGTCAGAAAATTCTCGATGACTTACGATTTTTGCCTTGTGTAAAACTTCCGAAATTTGCTCATGTAACAAGTTTAAAACTTTTTTCCATGTGAGCTTCGAGAATTGGTCAGAAAATTCTCGAAGACTTACGATTTTTGCCTTGTGTAAAACTTCCGAAATTTGCTCATGTAACAAGTTTAAAACCTTTTTTCCATGTGAGCTTCGAGAATTGGTCAGAAAATTCTCGAAGACTTACGATTTTTGCCTTGTGTAAAACTTCCGAAATTTGGTCATGTAACAAGTTTAAAACCGTTTTTCCATGTGAGCTTCGAGAATTGGTCAGAAAATTCTCGAAGACTTACGATTTTTGCCTTGTGTAAAACTTCCGAAATTTGCTCATGTAACAAGTTTAAAACCTTTTTTCCATGTGAGCTTCGAGAATTGGTCAGAAAATTCTCGAAGACTTACGATTTTTGCCTTGTGTAAAACTTCCGAAATTTGCTCATGTAACAAGTTTAAAACCTTTTTTCCATGTGAGCTTCGAGAATTGGTCAGAAAATTCTCGAAGACTTACGATTTTTGCCTTGTGTAAAACTTCCGAAAT
Organism: Cryptocephalus primarius; assembly: GCA_963576515.1. Classification (NCBI taxonomy): domain Eukaryota; kingdom Metazoa; phylum Arthropoda; class Insecta; order Coleoptera; family Chrysomelidae; genus Cryptocephalus; species Cryptocephalus primarius. Next base: position 12,818,781 of record OY754942.1, on the reverse strand, counting down.
TTGCTCATGTAACAAGTTTAAAACCGTTTTTCCATGTGAGCTTCGAGAATTGGTCAGAAAATTCTCGAAGACTTACGATTTTTGCCTTGTGTAAAACTTCCGAAATTTGCTCATGTAACAAGTTTAAAACCTTTTTTCCATGTGAGCTTCGAGAATTGGTCAGAAAATTCTCGAAGACTTACGATTTTTGCCTTGTGTAAAACTACCGCTATAAAGGGGAGGTCATCGCTTTTAATACACGGCAATAGTGACCCCACTATTACTCCACTTCACCGGGCTGAAGGCCTCGGCGCGGCCCCCCACTCAGTAGGTTGGAGGAGCCTCCTGATGGGGACCTCCCCTCAACTCATTAAATAACTCCCGAGAAAACGTCGGGGAAATTTGCTCATGTAACAAGTTTAAAACCTTTCTTCCGTGTGAACTTCGAGAATTGGTCAGAAAATTCTCGAAGACTTACGATTTTTGCCTTGTGTAAAACTTCCGAAATTTGCTCATGTAACAAGTTTAAAACCTTTTTTCCATGTGAGCTTCGAGAATTGGTCAGAAAATTCTCGAAGACACGATTTTTGCCTTGTGTAAAACTTCCGAAATTTGCTCATGTAACAAGTTTAAAACCTTTTTTCCATGTGAGCTTCGAGAATTGGTCAGAAAATTCTCCAAGACTTACGATTTTTGCCTTGTGTAAAACTACCGCTATGAAGGGGAGGTCATCGCTTTTAATACACGGCAATAGTGACCCCACTATTACTCCACTTCACCGGGCTGAAGGCCTCGGCGCGGCCCCCCACTCAGTAGGTTGGAGGAGCCTCCTGATGGGGACCTCCCCTCGACTCATTAAATAACTCCCGAGAAAACGTCGGGGAAATTTGCTCATGTAACAAGTTTAAAACCTTTTTTCCATGTGAGCTTCGAGAATTGGTCAGAAAATTCTCGAAGACTTACGATTTTTGCCTTGTGTAAAACTTCCGAAATTTGCTCATGTAACAAGTTTAAAACCTTTTTTCCATGTGAGCTTCGAGAATTGGTCAGAAAATTCTCGAAGACTTACGATTTTTGCCTTGTGTAAAACTTCCGAAATTTGGTCATGTAACAAGTTTAAAACCTTTTTTCCATGTGAGCTTCGAGAATTGGTCAGAAAATTCTCCAAGACTTACGATTTTTGCCTTGTGTAAAACTTCCGAAATTTGCTCATGTAACAAGTTTAAAACCTTTTTTCCATGTGAGCTTCGAGAATTGGTCAGAAAATTCTCGAAGACTTACGATTTTTGCCTTGTGTAAAACTACCGCTATGAAGGGGAGGTCATCGCTTTTAATACACGGCAATAGTGACCCCACTATTACTCCACTTCACCGGGCTGAAGGCCTCGGCGCGGCCCCCCACTCAGTAGGTTGGAGGAGCATCCTGATGGGGACCTCCCCTCAACTCATTAAATAACTCCCGAGAAAACGTCGGGGAAATTTGCTCATGTAACAAGTTTAAAACCTTTCTTCCGTGTGAGCTTCGAGAATTGGTCAGAAAATTCTCGAAGACTTACGATTTTTGCCTTGTGTAAAACTTCCGAAATTTGCTCATGTAACAAGTTTAAAACCTTTTTTCCATGTGAGCTTCGAGAATTGGTCAGAAAATTCTCGAAGACTTACGATTTTTGTCTTGTGTAAAACTTCCTAAATTTGCTCATGTAACAAGTTTAAAACCTTTTTTCCATGTGAGCTTCGAGAATTGGTCAGAAAATTCTCGAAGACTTACGATTTTTGCCTTGCGTAAAACTTCCGAAATTTGCTCATGTAACAAGTTCAAAACCTTTTTTCCATGTGAGCTTCGAGAATTGGTCAGAAAATTCTCGAAGACTTACGATTTTTGCCTTGTGTAAAACTTCCGAAATTTGCTCATGTAACAAGTTTAAAACCTTTTTTCCATGTGAGCTTCGAGAATTGGTCAGAAAATTCTCCAAGACTTACGATTTTTGCCTTGTGTAAAACTACCGCTATGAAGGGGAGGTCATCGCTTTTAATACACGGCAATAGTGACCCCACTATTACTCCACTTCACCGGGCTGAAGGCCTCGGCGCGGCCCCCCACTCAGTAGGTTGGAGGAGCCTCCTGATGGGGACCTCCCCTCGACTCATTAAATAACTCCCGAGAAAACGTCGGGGAAATTTGCTCATGTAACAAGTTTAAAACCTTTTTTCCATGTGAGCTTCGAGAATTGGTCAGAAAATTCTCGAAGACTTACGATTTTTGCCTTGTGTAAAACTTCCGAAATTTGCTCATGTTAACAAGTTTAAAACCTTTTTTCCATGTGAGCTTCGAGAATTGGTCAGAAAATTCTCGAAGACTTACGATTTTTGCCTTGTGTAAAACTTCCGAAATTTGGTCATGTAACAAGTTTAAAACCTTTTTTCCATGTGAGCTTCGAGAATTGGTCAGAAAATTCTCCAAGACTTACGATTTTTGCCTTGTGTAAAACTTCCGAAATTTGCGCATGTAACAAGTTTAAAACTTTTTTCCATGTGAGCTTCGAGAATTGGTCAGAAAATTCTCCAAGACTTACGATTTTTGCCTTGTGTAAAACTACCGCTATGAAGGGGAGGTCATCGCTTTTAATACACGGCAATAGTGACCCCACTATTACTCCACTTCACCGGGCTGAAGGCCTCGGCGCGGCCCCCCACTCAGTAGGTTGGAGGAGCCTCCTGATGGGGACCTCCCCTCAACTCCCTAAATAATTCCAGAGAACGTAGCCAACCGAGAAATATTGAAAGTTCTTATCATTCAGAGAGTGAAAACGACGGGAAAACATGAGAATTGTGCCCCAGTGACAGTAAAAGTTTGCAGGTGTATGTTTTTAAATGATGATTCAAAATTAAAACCCCTATCAGCTAAAAGAATATCTTCAGACAGGATAAATTTTCACTAACCTTTCTTTTAAAACTTTTCACGAATCCATTTTGCTGAGAGAGTAGTATATAATAGCGACACATAAATTATAGCATTTTTACGATCACTCGTTAATAAAGCATTTATAGATGCAGCACCTTTATAATGAGAATAACACTGACTATGTTTTACAAGTGAGGACTGTGCTTGGAGAATTCCGAGTCAACACATTTGTTGTTCAAAATGTTCAAAACCTCCCTTAATCTGAAGATTGTTAATGAAAACTATCATTCGGCAAAAATATTAAAATTTTAAATTTGATTGTTCGGTAATGAATTAGTTAAGGTCATAACTGCTACTATCTAAAAACAGCTGCTATAATTTCTGATCTTTCAAAACCTATATATTAGTCTTTTTGCAATCACATTCCATCTTTTTGAAAGAATAAAATAGTTTCGAATCCTTTGCAGCCTCTTTCACTATTTTATGTTCATGACAAGTATTGAACATCACATTTTAAAATGATTACTTGCTATTCAAACTTCTTAATTTCCTCATACCTGCGTTTTAGTTTCCTCTGCAATATGTCCATCTCCCCAAGTTCAATGTTCTTCCCCTTGGACATCTTTCCTATGGCAGAAATTTTCCTCTGCTTTGTCTATGCACTTGTGGCGAGCGTCGTTGCGTGAGTAATAGTTATTTCTAAATATGAAAAGGATTATATAGTATTTGTACTACTTTTATAATGAGTCTACAAACCTCCTCCATGTCTTCTTACTGGTTGCACTTTTGCATTTGTGTATCAGTAAAACTTGCGACTTAAATATTGTTCCTTGGAAGTGAAGAAGGCACAGCAGCTAATTTTAACTTTTATATTCTCAATCCTTTTGGGAAAAATGGCTGGAAAAAACCTAGTGATCGTCATTAATACCATTACATTTTATAGCAAACTCTACTTACATTGAAACATACCAGTAAGTCTGTGCTTTCAATCCATGACTTATGGGTTACGTTTAATGTACTTCTTATGACGCTTTCCATCTGTCGGAATAATGTGAAAACAGACACCACACTTTTTGTCACCTTCCACTTACGCACTGTTAACACCGTATCGATAAATCGCGCAATATAAATAATAGTAAACCGAGGCCCAAGCCGAAATGTAAAGAAATGAGATTGTTTAACAGCACCAAATGCTGCTTGGTCTATTCTCTCTTAATTAAAAATATCAAAAATATACCGGAGCCACAGTTTGCGCGCGCAGCCCAGATGTGGTAACACACATCGACGGAAAGGTTACGTTTTAAACAGATGATTATATCTCTGTTCTTTTAAATATCTCCATGAATTACAAATGTATGGTTTCAAAGGCTCACTAAAATTCTTAGATTCTTTAGAAACTTTTCAAGTTCCTTTGAGACATCGGTTCTTGTTAAAATATATTTTGATCGCATTACAAAATAATTGTAATTACTTTAAAAGTGTCATCACTAAAAATTTCTAAGAAAATAGTGCCAAAAAAACCATTAAAAATGTATTAAAGAAACGTTTCCAATATAATATCTTCTTTAAGGCGGTGGCAACATGTTTAAAAATATGTTAAAAACTATACGATTGCAACAAGTAGCTTAGAAATTTGAAATAATTGCAAGTGCAACTCCCCAACTTCTTTCGTTATGCAAGAACTTCTTTAAAAAAAGTTTAAGTTACATTTTGAACACAACTCTACTTTAAAAATATCAGTTATAATTTTTTTACAAACTCCTGAACTCTAATCAGTATTAAAACTAGTTTAAAAACTTTATGGGTTACTTCTTATACTTCATATTATTAGAAATCAACTGCAGTTCATTAAAATCTACATAAATTCTTCAGAAACTCAAAATTTTTTGAAATTCCAAATCAAGTTAGGATAACTGTAACAAAATTCTTTAAATTTGTAACTTAATGATTAGGATAAATTATTCAAATTAAATGCATTATTTCTAAATTTGTTAAATATGCAAATGTGCATTTCGCATATGTTCCAAGCACTAATAAAAAGATAGAAGGAAAATTAAATCTCAAACAACTTAATGAAAAAACACTGATCATTAAAAAATAGTTGTCAATTGGATTTTACCTTTTTGTTCTTGTTCGAAGTTGTTCGCCATTGCACCATTAATGGGCAGGCCCTTTCGCCTTAATACGAAGATGTCGCCACCACCTCGCCAAAGACTTACCTAAAAAGAAGTAAAAACATGTATTAACAACAACGAATCACAGTAATTTGGAAATAATCAGGTTTTTCAAAAAAATCCAAATGAACTAACCTTACAAACAGCTACATCGGTCTTACTGCCCTTATATGAAGTTCTATGCCATTGTCGACGATAATACTCACCTGGAAAATATTTATATTGTTATATATTGAAATACACTAACATAATTAGTACATGAAAAACATTGGCCGTTTAGAATTAAGTGACAAAAATACTAACCATTTGACAATGGCATTTAGGCATGAAACCCACTGCTACAGCTCCTCATCAAATAGGCACATCACTTTCACCAAAATGTTCACCACACACTGAAAACACCTGAAACAACAATGATATTAAAACATGAGCAGTTTATAAAATTGTCATGCAAGTGAATCAAGTGATATTAAAAATATTGCTTCTTGAACAAATTACTAAATCAAATGTGGTAACATATATAATTATTCAATAAATAATTATATATTCCAATTATTTTATTCAATTATGATATCATTTATCCTTGTACTATTTATCTACTTTAGCTGACTAAGTACGGTGACGATAAGTACGGTACAGTGCAATAATGTGACTATAAATAAGTTATTCCATTTTTTTTTATAAGCGAAAAAGCGACTCCTTTTTAATCGATGTTTTTTGCAGCAAATTCTTAAAAAAATACCGCTTTACTAAATTTTCTAGATGCATCGCTGGGGCAAGTACAATTGTTGAAATAAATGATCCCTGGGATAAATATATAGGATTTTTCATAAACTATTCAACCGATCTGTTACCTTCCTCCTACCTATAAGTAGAAGGAAGTACGTCACAGTATAATGGTAAAAAAAATCGGCATCTGAAGCGTTAATTACTGTTTACATTTTATGAATTACCAATAAGAAGGAAAATACTACTAAGAACAATAGAAGACCAATGAACTAACCGTTTGTCATAAGAAAACCCAGTGGTAATCAACAGGTAATCCAAGATAAGGTAATCCAATGGCCACATTTCACTTTTCCGCACCCACACGCGCTCGCGTACACGCGTAAACGCGCTCGACCGAAAACTTACGAGACCCGAAAACTTCGCTCATACTGTAAATGTAAAATACCTAGAGTGCCTAGGTTAGGTTTTCGATACTTTTGATTCGCGAAATCGCGGAAAAGCCCACGTTAATTCGTTCCCAAACCGAAATCGCACTTTATGAAACGGCGAGACGGAAATCGCGAAGGGAACGACACGTGTGGGCAAATTAAATAGTCGCGATTGGACCGCGTGAGCGAAGTCGTACGACGGTAGAAGAATTCTTGAAGATCTCCACTGTAAGGTAATCTATCCAAAGTTGAAGTAGAAGAATTCTTGAAGGTCTCCGATGCAAGGAAATCCATGCAGAGCAGAGCAGAGCAGAGCAGAGCAGAGCAGAGCAGAGCAGAGCAGAGCAGAGCAGAGCAGAGCAGAGCAGAGCAGAGCAGAGCAGAGGAACAGATCCAGATTTGTTCAGCTTTCAGGAACCACGATGGCGTGAAGGCGATCGACCCAAAACAAGAAAAAGAATGCACGTTATATCTTGAACACGTGACATAACGTCAATATACATAACATGACTTATATAACAAATTGATTTAATAGACAATCGGCAATAGAAAAGAAACCGTGACGTTCCCAGGTGGTTTTTTACAAGTACGTCACAGTATAATGGTAAATAAAAATCGGCATCTGAAGCGTTAATTAGTGTTTACATTTTATGAAATACCAATAGGAAGTAGAATACAACTAAAAACAATATAAGACCAATGAACTAACCGTTTCTCATGAAAAGAACCAAGAGGTAGTCAAAATGTAATCCAATATAGGGTAATCCAATATAAGGTAATCCAAAGGCTACACTTCACTTCACTTTTCCGCACCCACACGCGCTCACGTACACGCGTAAACGCGTAAACGCGCTCGACCGAAAACTTACGAGACCCGAAAACTTCGCTCATACTGTAAATGTAAAATACCTAGAGTGCCTAGGTGTCGCTTTCGATACTTTTGATTCGCGAAATCGCGGAAAAGCCCACGTTAATTCGTTCCCAAACCGAAATCGCACTTTATGAAACGGCGAGACGGAAATCGCGAAGGGAACGACACGTGTGGGCAAATTAAATAGTCGCGATTGGACCGCGTGAGCGAAGTCGTACGACGGTAGAATTCTTGAAGTTCTTCGATGCAAGGAAATCCATGCAGAGCAGAGCAGAGCAGAGCAGCGCTTTTAATACACGGCAATAGTGACCCCACTATTACTCCATTTCACCGGGCTGAAGGCCTCGGCGCGGCCCCCCACTCAGTAGGTTGGAGGAGCCTCCTGATGGGGACCTCCCCTCAACTCATTAAATAACTCCCGAGAAAACGTCGGGGAAATTTGCTCATGTAACAAGTTTAAAACCTTTCTTCCGTGTGAGCTTCGAGAATTGGTCAGAAAATTCTCGAAGACTTACGATTTTTGCCTTGTGTAAAACTTCCGAAATTTGCTCATGTAACAAGTTTAAAACCTTTTTTCCATGTGAGCTTCGAGAATTGGTCAGAAAATTCTCGAACACTTACGATTTTTGCCTTGTGTAAAACTTCCGAAATTTGCTCATGTAACAAGTTTAAAACCTTTTTTCCATGTGAGCTTCGAGAATTGGTCAGAAAATTCTCGAAGACTTACGATTTTTGTCTTGTGTAAAACTTCCTAAATTTGCTCATGTAACAAGTTTAAAACCTTTTTTCCATGTGAGCTTCGAGAATTGGTCAGAAAATTCTCGAAGACTTACGATTTTTGCCTTGCGTAAAACTTCCGAAATTTGCTCATGTAACAAGTTCAAAACCTTTTTTCCATGTGAGCTTCGAGAATTGGTCAGAAAATTCTCGAAGACTTACGATTTTTGCCTTGTGTAAAACTTCCGAAATTTGCTCATGTAACAAGTTTAAAACCTTTTTTCCATGTGAGCTTCGAGAATTGGTCAGAAAATTCTCGAAGACTTACGATTTTTGCCTTGTGTAAAACTACCGCTATAAAGGGGAGGTCATCGCTTTTAATACACGGCAATAGTGACCCCACTATTACTCCACTTCACCGGGCTGAAGGCCTCGGCGCGGCCCCCCACTCAGTAGGTTGGAGGAGCCTCCTGATGGGGACCTCCCCTCAACTCATTAAATAACTCCCGAGAAAACGTCGGGGAAATTTGCTCATGTAACAAGTTTAAAACCGTTTTTCCATGTGAGCTTCGAGAATTGGTCAGAAAATTCTCGAAGACTTACGATTTTTGCCTTGTGTAAAACTTCCGAAATTTGCTCATGTAACAAGTTTAAAACCTTTTTTCCATGTGAGCTTCGAGAATTGGTCAGAAAATTCTCGAAGACACGATTTTTGCCTTGTGTAAAACTTCCGAAATTTGCTCATGTAACAAGTTTAAAACCTTTTTTCCATGTGAGCTTCGAGAATTGGTCAGAAAATTCTCGAAGACTTACGATTTTTGCCTTGTGTAAAACTTCCGAAATTTGCTCATGTAACAAGTTTAAAACCGTTTTTCCATGTGAGCTTCGAGAATTGGTCAGAAAATTCTCGAAGACTTACGATTTTTGCCTTGTGTAAAACTTCCGAAATTTGCTCATGTAACAAGTTCAAAACCTTTTTTCCATGTGAGCTTCGAGAATTGGTCAGAAAATTCTCGAAGACTTACGATTTTTGCCTTGTGTAAAACTTCCGAAATTTGCTCATGTAACAAGTTTAAAACCTTTTTTCCATGTGAGCTTCGAGAATTGGTCAGAAAATTCTCGAAGACTTACGATTTTTGTCTTGTGTAAAACTTCCTAAATTTGCTCATGTAACAAGTTTAAAACCTTTTTTCCATGTGAGCTTCGAGAATTGGTCAGAAAATTCTCGAAGACACGATTTTTGCCTTGCGTAAAACTTCCGAAATTTGCTCATGTAACAAGTTCAAAACCTTTTTTCCATGTGAGCTTCGAGAATTGGTCAGAAAATTCTCGAAGACACGATTTTTGCCTTGTGTAAAACTTCCGAAATTTGGTCATGTAACAAGTTTAAAACCTTTTTTCCATGTGAGCTTCGAGAATTGGTCAGAAAATTCTCCAAGACTTACGATTTTTGCCTTGTGTAAAACTTCCGAAATTTGCTCATGTAACAAGTTTAAAACCTTTTTTCCATGTGAGCTTCGAGAATTGGTCAGAAAATTCTCGAAGACTTACGATTTTTGCCTTGTGTAAAACTTCCGAAATTTGCTCATGTAACAAGTTTAAAACCTTTTTTCCATGTGAGCTTCGAGAATTGGTCAGAAAATTCTCGAAGACACAATTTTTGCCTTGTGTAAAACTTCCGAAATTTGGTCATGTAACAAGTTTAAAACTTTTTTCCATGTGAGCTTCGAGAATTGGTCAGAAAATTCTCGAAGACTTACGATTTTTTTCTTGTGTAAAACTACCGCTATGAAGGGGAGGTCATCGCTTTTAATACACGGCAATAGTGACCCCACTATTACTCCACTTCACCGGGCTGAAGGCCTCGGCGCGGCCCCCCACTCAGTAGGTTGGAGGAGCCTCCTGATGGGGACCTCCCCTCAACTCATTAAATAACTCCCGAGAAAACGTCGGGGAAATTTGCTCATGTAACAAGTTTAAAACCTTTTTTCCATGTGAGCTTCGAGAATTGGTCAGAAAATTCTCGAAGACTTACGATTTTTGCCTTGTGTAAAACTTCCGAAATTTGCTCATGTAACAAGTTTAAAACCGTTTTTCCATGTGAGCTTCGAGAATTGGTCAGAAAATTCTCCAAGACTTACGATTTTTGCCTTGTGTAAAACTTCCGAAATTTGCTCATGTAACAAGTTTAAAACCTTTTTTCCATGTGAGTTTCGAGAATTGGTCAGAAAATTCTCCAAGACTTGCGATTTTTGCCTTGTGTAAAACTTCCGAAATTTGCTCATGTAACAAGTTTAAAACCTTTTTTCCATGTGAGCTTCGAGAATTGGTCAGAAAATTCTCCAAGACTTACGATTTTTGCCTTGTGTAAAACTTCCGAAATTTGCTCATGTAACAAGTTTAAAACCTTTTTTCCATGTGAGCTTCGAGAATTGGTCAGAAAATTCTCGAAGACTTACGATTTTTGCCTTGTGTAAAACTTCCGAAATTTGCTCATGTAACAAGTTTAAAACCTTTTTTCCATGTGAGCTTCGAGAATTGGTCAGAAAATTCTCGAAGACTTACGATTTTTGCCTTGTGTAAAACTACCGCTATGAAGGGGAGGTCATCGCTTTTAATACACGGCAATAGTGACCCCACTATTACTCCACTTCACCGGGCTGAAGGCCTCGGCGCGGCCCCCCACTCAGTAGGTTGGAGGAGCCTCCTGATGGGGACCTCCCCTCGACTCATTAAATAACTCCCGAGAAAACGTCGGGGAAATTTGCTCATGTAACAAGTTTAAAACCTTTTTTCCATGTGAGCTTCGAGAATTGGTCAGAAAATTCTCGAAGACTTACGATTTTTGCCTTGTGTAAAACTTCCGAAATTTGCTCATGTAACAAGTTTAAAACCTTTTTTCCATGTGAGCTTCGAGAATTGGTCAGAAAATTCTCGAAGACTTACGATTTTTGCCTTGTGTAAAACTTCCGAAATTTGCTCATGTAACAAGTTTAAAACCTTTTTTCCATGTGAGCTTCGAGAATTGGTCAGAAAATTCTCCAAGACTTACGATTTTTGCCTTGTGTAAAACTACCGCTATGAAGGGGAGGTCATCGCTTTTAATACACGGCAATAGTGACCCCACTATTACTCCACTTCACCGGGCTGAAGGCCTCGCGCGGCCCCCCACTCAGTAGGTTGGAGGAGCCTCCTGATGGGGACCTCACCTCAACTCATTAAATAACTCCCGAGAAAACGTCGGGGAAATTTGCTCATGTAGCAAGTTTAATACCTTTTTTCCATGTGAGCTTCGAGAATTGGTCAGAATATTCTCGAAGACTTACGATTTTTGCCTTGTGTAAAACTTCCGAAATTTGCTCATGTAACAAGTTTAAAACCTTTTTTCCATGTGAGCTTCGAGAATTGGTCAGAAAATTCTGGAAGACTTACGATTTTTGCCTTGTGTAAAACTTCCGAAATTTGCTCATGTAACAAGTTTAAAACCTTTTTTCCATGTGAGCTTCGAGAATTGGTCAGAAAATTCTCCAAGACTTACGATTTTTGCCTTGTGTAAAACTACCGCTATGAAGGGGAGGTCGTCGCTTTTAATACACGGCAATAGTGACCCCACTATTACTCCACTTTACCGGGCTGAAGGCCTCGGCGCGGCCCCCCACTCAGTAGGTTGGAGGAGCCTCCTGATGGGGACCTCCCCTCAACTCATTAAATAACTCCCGAGAAAACTTCGGGGAAATTTGCTCATGTAACAAGTTTAAAACCTTTTTTCCATGTGAGCTTCCAGAATTGGTCAGAAAATTCTCGAAGACACGATTTTTGCCTTGTGTAAAACTTCCGAAATTTGCTCATGTAACAAGTTTAAAACCTTTTTTCCATGTGAGCTTCGAGAATTGGTCAGAAAATTCTCGAAGACTTACGATTTTTGCCTTGTGTAAAACTTCCGAAATTTGCTCATGTAACAAGTTTAAAACCTTTTTTCCATGTGAGCTTCGAGAATTGGTCAGAAAATTCTCGAAGACTTACGATTTTTGCCTTGTGTAAAACTACCGCTATGAAGGGGAGGTCATCGCTTTTAATACACGGCAATAGTGACCCCACTATTACTCAACTTCACCGGGCTGAAGGCCTCGGCGCGGCCCCCCACTCAGTAGGTTGGAGGAGCCTCCTGATGGGGACCTCCCCTCAACTCATTAAATAACTCCCGAGAAAACGTCGGGGAAATTTGCTCATGTAACAAGTTTAAAACCTTTTTTCCATGTGAGCTTCGAGAATTGGTCAGAAAATTCTCGAAGACTTACGATTTTTGCCTTGTGTAAAACTTCCGAAATTTGCTCATGTAACAAGTTTAAAACCTTTTTTCCATGTGAGCTTCGAGAATTGGTCAGAAAAGTCTCGAAGACACGATTTTTGCCTTGTGTAAAACTTCCGAAATTTGCTCATGTAACAAGTTTAAAACCTTTTTTCCATGTGAGCTTCGAGAATTGGTCAGAAAATTCTCGAAGACTTACGATTTTTGCCTTGTGTAAAACTTCCGAAATTTGCTCATGTAACAAGTTTAAAACCTTTTTTCCATGTGAGCTTCGAGAATTGGTCAGAAAATTCTCGAAGACACGATTTTTGCCTTGTGTAAAACTTCCGAAATTTGGTCATGTAACAAGTTTAAAACCTTTTTTCCATGTGAGCTTCGAGAATTGGTCAGAAAATTCTCCAAGACACGATTTTTGCCTTGTGTAAAACTACCGCTATGAAGGGGAGGTCGTCGCTTTTAATACACGGCAATAGTGACCCCACTATTACTCCACTTCACCGGGCTGAAGGCCTCGGCGCGGCCCCCCACTCAGTAGGTTGGAGGAGCCTCCTGATGGGGACCTCCCCTCAACTCATTAAATAACTCCCGAGAAAACGTCGGGGAAATTTGCTCATGTAACAAGTTTATAACCTTTTTTCCATGTGAGCTTCGAGAATTGGTCAGAAAATTCTCGAAGACTTACGATTTTTGCCTTGTGTAAAACTTCCGAAATTTGCTCATGTAACAAGTTTAAAACTTTTTTCCATGTGAGCTTCGAGAATTGGTCAGAAAATTCTCGAAGACTTACGAATTTTGCCTTGTGTAAAACTTCCGAAATTTGCTCATGTAACAAGTTTAAAACCTTTTTTCCATGTGAGCTTCGAGAATTGGTCAGAAAATTCTCCAAGACTTGCGATTTTTGCCTTGTGTAAAACTTCCGAAATTTGCTCATGTAACAAGTTTAAAACCTTTTTTCCATGTGAGCTTCGAGAATTGGTCAGAAAATTCTCGAAGACTTACGAATTTTGCCTTGTGTAAAACTTCCGAAATTTGCTCATGTAACAAGTTTAAAACCTTTTTTCCATGTGAGCTTCGAGAATTGGTCAGAAAATTCTCGAAGACTTACGATTTTTGCCTTGTGTAAAACTTCCGAAATTTGCTCATGTAACAAGTTTAAAACCTTTTTTCCATGTGAACTTCGAGAATTGGTCAGAAAATTCTCCAAGACTTGCGATTTTTGCCTTGTGTAAAACTTCCGAAATTTGCTCATGTAACAAGTTTAAAACCTTTTTTCCATGTGAGCTTCGAGAATTGGTCAGAAAATTCTCGAAGACACGATTTTTGCCTTGTGTAAAACTTCCGAAATTTGCTCATGTAACAAGTTTAAAACCTTTTTTCCATGTGAGCTTCGAGAATTGGTCAGAAAATTCTCGAAGACTTACGATTTTTGCCTTGTGTAAAACTTCCGAAATTTGGTCATGTAACAAGTTTAAAACCTTTTTTCCATGTGAGCTTCGAGAATTGGTCAGAAAATTCTCCAAGACTTACGATTTTTGCCTTGTGTAAAACTTCCGAAATTTGCGCATGTAACAAGTTTAAAACTTTTTTCCATGTGAGCTTCGAGAATTGGTCAGAAAATTCTCGAAGACTTACGATTTTTGCCTTGTGTAAAACTTCCGAAATTTGCTCATGTAACAAGTTTAAAACCTTTTTTCCATGTGAGCTTCGAGAATTGGTCAGAAAATTCTCGAAGACTTACGATTTTTGCCTTGTGTAAAACTTCCGAAATTTGCTCATGTAACAAGTTTAAAACCTTTTTTCCATGTGAGCTTCGAGAATTGGTCAGAAAATTCTCGAAGACACGATTTTTGCCTTGTGTACAACTTCCGAAATTTGCTCATGCAACAAGTTTAAAACCTTTTTTCCATGTGAGCTTCGAGAATTGGTCAGAAAATTCTCGAAGACTTACGATTTTTGCCTTGTGTAAAACTTCCCCTATGAAGGGGAGGTCATCGCTTTTAATACACGGCAATAGTGACCCCACGTGCGGACGGTTAAAATTACATTAAATAGCGGACTTAAAAAGTAGAAGAAGGGACCGAGAGTGGGGAAATTTCAAGCTTCAAATTATAGAGAATTAGAAAAAAATGAAATGAATTGGGCCTGTATTGCGTTAAAAATTTGAAAGTCCGGAATTCCTAATTTCTACGTGAGTAAGAATATTTTTATTTCGACGGCATTTCTTGGAAAATACGGGAAAATTAGGGACACCTTCCAGAATCTAAAAGAAGTTGAAACTCGAATGAACTTAATTTGTGAAAATAATTTTTATAAAGAAATAATTTCATTACTCCTCACTAAAGTGATGCAACTTAATCACAATTCACTCATATTACGTGAGAATGGAGAATTGCTCAGAAAATTCTCCAAAGCATGAGGGTAATGTTTCCTTGCTTTTGCGAAAACCTAATACCACAGGGAACCTATACAACAAATTTCATGCTACGTGAGAATGAAGAATTGCCCAGACAATTCTCCTAAGCATGAGATTGAACTATTTCCTTGCTTTTCGAAAATCTAATGAGACACTTAACCTATTCAACAAATTTCATAAATTGCCCAGAAAATTCTCCTAAGCTTGAGGCTAATATTTCGTTTCTTTCCAAAATACTAATACGACAGGGAACCTATTCAAAACCTACTCGACACCTATTCAACAAATTTCATGCTAGGTGGGAGTGGAGAATTGCACAGAAAATTCTCCTACGTACAAGTCTAATGTTTTCTTCCTTCTCGAAAAGCTAATACGCTTATACAACAAATGCAAAGTGAGAATGGAGAATGCCCAAAAAATTAAGGTGAGAATGATTTTAGTTAAATGGGCATTAAATAAATACCAGTATTTTTTTGTAGGTCGACTTCCCGGATGGATTGATTAAATGGAGCATGTAATATTACCCTCATTAATATTTTTTCTCGAATATTCATGAAAACGATTCTACAAAATTTCATAAAAGGTATGGAGTTTGAATAATTTTGTTTGAGATGACAATGTAAGCGAATGTTTGTGCTCGCATTACCCCAAGCAGGCGCCAGCTTACTTGGTGCCCTTGAGGCCTATACACCTACAACGACTAGTAGCCGAAATGCGAAATAGACTAGAAACTAAACACACTAAAACACATAGTAAAATATGTTGTTGCTATGTGGATATGTGGAGTGCGATAACGAAAGCTTCGGCCGATTCCAGACATTCAGGTCAATATTTCTACCCGCTATTCCGAGAAGCTCGCTTTATTATCTTTCCGGCGAAAAGCTTTAACGGCCAAACAGAATTTCTGTTCAGTCCACGCTGGATCGCTCGATATTTTTAAAAATAAAGCATATTTTAATTCTCAACCAATTCGGCTGGCCCTTATCGGTTGCTAATTTCATTCCCTTAGACCCTCGGCAAGTCAAACAATTTTTCGCGCAGTTTACGGTCTGCTGTCAAATTAATGTTAATGCAAAAAGGCATCCTGGCTTTTTTTTCAATCAACTTGAGAGAAAATACGGTTTAGTATTGCGCAAATGAGTTCCCATGCAAATTTCACCCCATTAGACACTGCGTCAATCACCATTTTTCTTCTTTATTAATGTGTATCTGACTAGAACAAGTTGTTGGCAAAAATCAGTGTTACGAGAAAAATTGGCGTATATTAGGATGGACATGTTTTTATAATTCAGTTGAAATTGGTGATTATGCTGTGCAAGGAAGTGTTTTGGTACCTACTAAAAAGTATTTTTAAAATTGCCATATTACACATTTTAATTGAGACACTACTAGTAAAATTGACTTCTGAATTTTTGGCTGCTAACTTCACACCGATTTGAGCTTTTAGATGTAAATATCTTTAGAGAAATTATCTAAATACGTGGAACGGTTGGTTATCTGCTGAAATACAATAACAAACATTTCCGAGAGGCCTTTTCCCCTTATGAGTGCCAGGTTCAAAATCTTCTACTCCCGAACTCGAAACCCGATAGCAATCAATTTCCCATTGGTAAGTCGTAAAACTTTTCGTATGATTCCTGGATGCCGGAGTTCTTGAATCTCTCGACGGAGTCTCGAAAGTTAAATTCAATATTCAATTTCTAAATCACACACACGCACACGCACGCACTCACATTTTCGTGAATACGTCCGTGAACGACGCGATGGGGAAATTGATAAATTGACACGGTTATTATTCCCCGTTTTGTCGGCGAAACGGAGAAGTTTGATAACTTTTGTTCGCCCCCCCCCCCCCGGAAATAGAGAAAGCTCAATTTGCCTCTCCTCTCCTTTCGCGGGAGTGGAGTTCGAAGGGAGCAGAGCGGAGGCGATGATGCGACTGTTACTTAAACCGTAAAACTCCAGGAGTTAATTGAAAAAAAAAAGAGAGGGTGGCCGGTAAATCAATTCGAGAAAAATTTATATCTCGCCGATAGGATCTTACGAGCAGAGTTTCAATTCCACCGTTTTGTTATGTTTATGATTCTACGGGGCGCGATCGATCAAACGCTTTTAATTGCATTTTTTACAACGTTATTGTGATTGAGACGCCTGACGTTTCACGATTTTAATTTAAAAACATTTCATTCATTAAATTCAGGTTTAATTGAATGCTTTTGCATCAGACAGTCGCAAGGGATTTGAAATTTACACATCGTACACATTTTTCCATTTCGAATAAATTGATCAACTCAACATGTTTGCAGTAAAGGATCACAAGGTGCCCAGTATTGACTCAAATTAGATGATAATTGTATTTTTACCAATTGCATAAATGTAATCGCGATTTATTCAATTATTTTTGACTGCTTATGCAAACCTAAAACCAACTGTTGATTTTCGTGTTACTCGATTGCACTGATATAACATTGATTTTTTTTTAAAAAGCTTGACTTATCGAATAAATAATCTCTGAAATCAAATTCACCAAAATGAACGTTAATCGATATTGATTATTTTATCCCTCAGGCAACAACTGACACATGAGAAATTACTGGACATCTCGAATTTACAATAAGAAAACTAACCTTTTAACGGTCAAGTTTGCAGTGATGGCGGCTCCATCCCTGAAAGCGGCTTCCTGCCTGGTGGCGGCTTCCTACCTGGTGGCGGCATCCTCCATGATGGCGGCTCCCTCGCACAAAATCTCTCGTCGCTTTGGAAAAGTCGTCTGAAATTTGAAAATTTTATGGTCAAACCGATGTACGCATTCCATATTGAACTTCCCTTACTTCTCATTAGACAAGGCCCGAAAAATCCCAGGGAAATCAGAGGTAAAAGGGAACTTCAAACAATGGCGTCACCTTTACGTTCGAGAAGAATGACCGGTC
Source organism: Cryptocephalus primarius (assembly GCA_963576515.1). NCBI lineage: Eukaryota > Metazoa > Arthropoda > Insecta > Coleoptera > Chrysomelidae > Cryptocephalus > Cryptocephalus primarius. The sequence goes on along the minus strand of OY754942.1, from coordinate 12,801,329 downwards.
AGAGACGCTACAAGTGCACGAATAAAAGCCGTTAGGGGTGCCGAGCGCTGATTGGTCGGCCGTGATGACACCACCGGAAACTACATGCGTTATTCAAAAATGGCTCTAAAGGCGAAGAAATAATTGTTCTTAAAACAGAGAATGAAGTACTTTAAAGGATTAAGTGAAGTTTCAAAAAAATTAACATATGGACTTTTGGAGCTTTCAGCCTAGGTAATTCTGACGCGAAAAAATGAAGTAATGAGCGAAACCGATAGAACCAAACATTAAAATAATTAATATAATTAAGCTCCCACAACTACTAAATTAATGGATTAGCGTTAAATGAAATGAAGCTTGACTTATCGAATAAAAAATCTCTGAAATCAAATTCACCATGAACAGTTAATCGATATTAATATCGATAATCGATATTGATTTCACCCGTTAAGCGAAAATTATTTTAACAAATAATTAAGAAATTAGTAGACATCTCGAATTCACAATAAGAAAACTTACCTTTTAACCGTCGAGTTTGCGGCAATGGCGGCTGCCTCGCTGATAGTGGCTTCCTCCCTCATGGCGGTTTCATCGCTGAAGGCGACTTCCTGCCTGGTGGCGGCTTCCTCTCCGATGGCCGCTTCCTCCCTGATGGCGACTTCATCCCTGAAGGCGACTTCTTGCCTGGTGGCGGCTACCTCCCCGATGGACGCTTCCTTCCTGGTGGCGGCTTCCTCGGTGATGGCGGCTCCCTCGCACAAAATCTCTCGTCGCTTCGGAAAAGTAGTCTGAAATTTGAAAATTTTATGGTCAAATCGATGTACGCAATCCATACTGAACTTCCCTTACTTCTCACTAGCGAAGTCCCGAAAAATCTCAGGGAAATCAGAGGTAAAAGAGAGCTTCGAACAATGGCGTCACCCTTACGTTTGAGAAGAGAGACCGGTCAGAGACGCGACAAGTTCGAGAATAAAAGCCGTTGAGGACGATGAGCGCTGATTGGTCGGCCGTGATCCCCTCCACCCGAATGTAGTTGCATTATTCAAAAATGGTCCTAAAGGCGAAGACGAGAATAACGAGACGAGAAGGTGAAATACGGAGAAATCGAAATACCGAGAAATCGAGATAGGGAGAAGTCGAAATACGGAGAAGAAATATTTGTACTAAAAGCAGTTAACGTGAAAGTCGTATTTTAACGGTTAAGTAAAATTTCAATAGAAATAAATAACCAATAATTACTTTATGGATTTTGGGCCTTTTGTTTCAAAATGAAGTGATAGGCGAAATTCAGATATAACCAAAGGATTAAAAAATTTACATAATCAAGTTCTAATAATTATTAAATTAATGAGTTAGTGTTGAATTAATCCCTGATTTTTACGTATAATGAGTACATTGAAGGGCCCTTTTAATCAAGTTTAAATGTGTATCGTACAGAAACCTGCAATGATGTAATATCGATTTTTTTAGAAACTTAGCTTATCGGATAAAAAATCTCTGATATCAAATTCACCATGAACAGTTAATCGATATTAATTGATTTCACACCTTAAACGACAATTAGTTTAACAGATAAATGAGAAATTACAGGACATCTCGAATTTGCAATAAGAAAACTTACCTTATAACCGTCGAGTTTGCGATGATGGCGGCTGCCTCGCTGATGGTGGCTTCCTCCCTGATGGCGGCTTCATCCCTAAAGGCGACTTCCTCCCTGAAGGCGGTTTCCTCCCTGATCGCGGTTTCATCCCTGAAGGCGGCTTCCTCCCCGATGGCCGCTTCCTCCCTGATGGCCGCTTCCTCCTTGATGGCGGTTCCCTCGCACAAAATCTCTCGTCGCTTTGGAAAAGTAGTCTGAAATTTGAAAATTTTATGGTCAAACCGATGTACGCATTCCATATTGAACTTCCCTTACTTAGAAACTGAACTTACTTAGAACTTCCCTTACTGAGAAACAATTTTCTCAAGTAAGAAGTTTAAAACCTTTTTGCTATGTGAGATTCGAGAATCGTCAGTAAATTCTCGAAAACAGGAGACACGATTTTTTGCCTTCTGGAAAATTCTGCTATGAAGGGGAGGTCGTCGCTTTTAATGCACGACAACAGTGACCCCACCATTGCTCTATTTCACCGGGCTGAAGGCCTCGGCGCGGCCCCCCACTCAGTAGATTGGAAGAGCCTCCTGGTGGGGACCTCCCCTTAAATCCCTAAATAATTCCAGAGAACGTAGCCAACCGAGAAATATTGAAAGTTCTTATCATTCAGAGAGTGAAAACGACGGGAAAACATGAGAATTGTGCCCCAGTGACAGTAAAAGTTTGCAGGTGTATGTTTTTAAATGATGATTCAAAATTAAAACCCCTATCAGCTAAAAGAATATCTTCAGAGAAGATAAATTTTCACTAACCTTTCCTTTAAAACTTTCCACGAATCCATTTTGTTAAGAGAGTTACAATATATAATAGCGACATATAAATTATAGCATTTTTGCGATCACTCGTTAATAAAGCATTTATAGATGCAGCACCTTTATAATGAGAATAACACTGACTATGTTTTACAAGTGAGGACTGTGCTTGGAGAATTCCGAGTCAACACATTTGTTGTTCAAAATGTTCAAAACCTCCCTTAATCTGAAGATTGTTAATGAAAACTATCATTCGGCAAAAATATTAAAATTTTAAATTTGATTGTTCGGTAATGAATTAGTTAAGGTCATAACTGCTACTATCTAAAAACAGCTGCTATAATTTCTGATCTTTCAAAACCTATATATTAGTCTTTTTGCAATCACATTCCATCTTTTTGAAAGAATAAAATAGTTTCGAATCCTTTGCAGCCTCTTTCACTATTTTATGTTCATGACAAGTATTGAACATCACATTTTAAAATGATTACTTGCTATTCAAACTTCTTAATTTCCTCATACCTGCGTTTTAGTTTCCTCTGCAATATGTCCATCTCCCCAAGTTCAATGTTCTTCCCCTTGGACATCTTTCCTATGGCAGAAATTTTCCTCTGCTTTGTCTATGCACTTGTGGCGAGCGTCGTTGCGTGAGTAATAGTTATTTCTAAATATGAAAAGGATTATATAGTATTTGTACTACTTTTATAATGAGTCTACAAACCTCCTCCATGTCTTCTTACTGGTTGCACTTTTGCATTTGTGTATCAGTAAAACTTGCGACTTAAATATTGTTCCTTGGAAGTGAAGAAGGCACAGCAGCTAATTTTAACTTTTATATTCTCAATCCTTTTGGGAAAAATGGCTGGAAAAAACCTAGTGATCGTCATTAATACCATTACATTTTATAGCAAACTCTACTTACATTGAAACATACCAGTAAGTCTGTGCTTTCAATCCATGACTTATGGGTTACGTTTAATGTACTTCTTATGACGCTTTCCATCTGTCGGAATAATGTGAAAACAGACACCACACTTTTTGTCACCTTCCACTTACGCACTGTTAACACCGTATCGATAAATCGCGCAATATAAATAATAGTAAACCGAGGCCCAAGCCGAAATGTAAAGAAATGAGATTGTTTAACAGCACCAAATGCTGCTTGGTCTATTCTCTCTTAATTAAAAATATCAAAAATATACCGGAGCCACAGTTTGCGCGCGCAGCCCAGATGTGGTAACACACATCGACGGAAAGGTTACGTTTTAAACAGATGATTATATCTCTGTTCTTTTAAATATCTCCATGAATTACAAATGTATGGTTTCAAAGGCTCACTAAAATTCTTAGATTCTTTAGAAACTTTTCAAGTTCCTTTGAGACATCGGTTCTTGTTAAAATATATTTTGATCGCATTACAAAATAATTGTAATTACTTTAAAAGTGTCGTCACTAAAAATTTCTAAGAAAATAGTGCCAAAAAAACCATTAAAAATGTATTAAAGAAACGTTTCCAATATAATATCTTCTTTAAGGCGGTGGCAACATGTTTAAAAATATGTTAAAAACTATACGATTGCAACAAGTAGCTTAGAAATTTGAAATAATTGCAAGTGCAACTCCCCAACTTCTTTCGTTATGCAAGAACTTCTTTAAAAAAAGTTTAAGTTACATTTTGAACACAACTCTACTTTAAAAATATCAGTTATAATTTTTTTACAAACTCCTGAACTCTAATCAGTATTAAAACTAGTTTAAAAACTTTATGGGTTACTTCTTATACTTCATATTATTAGAAATCAACTGCAGTTCATTAAAATCTACATAAATTCTTCAGAAACTCAAAATTTTTTGAAATTCCAAATCAAGTTAGGATAACTGTAACAAAATTCTTTAAATTTGTAACTTAATGATTAGGATAAATTATTCAAATTAAATGCATTATTTCTAAATTTGTTAAATATGCAAATGTGCATTTCGCATATGTTCCAAGCACTAATAAAAAGATAGAAGGAAAATTAAATCTCAAACAACTTAACGAAAAAACTTAAAAAATAGTTGTCAATTGGATTTTACCTTTTTGTTCTTGTTCGAAGTTGTTCGCCATTGCACCATTAATGGGCAGTCCCTTTCGCCTTAATACGAAGATGTCGCCACCACCTCGCCAAAAACTTACCTAAAAAGAAGTAAAAACATGTATTAACAACAACGAATCACAGTAATTTGGAAATAATCAAGTTTTTCAAAAAAATCCAAATGAACTAACCTTACAAACAGCTACATCGGTCTTACTGCCCTTATATGAAGTTCTATGCCATTGTCGATGATAATACTCACCTGAAAAATATTTATATTGTTATATATCAAGAGTAACTAACATAATAAGTACATAAAAAACATCGGTCCTTTAGAATTAAGCGACAAAAATACTAACCGTTTGACAATGACATTTCGGCATGAAACCCTCTGCTACAACGCCTCTGCCATGGTACACTCCACTAGCACAAAAATGTCCACCACGCACGACCTGAAACAATAATGATATTAAATCATGAGCAGGTTCAGGTTTAAAGGGCTTGGATGAGCTATTACCCCAAGAGCCCACGACGGCCAGACCTTCATTATTTTATAAAAGTTGAAAGTTTCTCTGTACATGTCTCCTATACAGGTAAGAACGACCAGCGACTATAGAGTTTGGGTTGTGGTTACCTGGGCAGGTAACAGGTAGTAAAGGTGTATAAAATAGTACTTAAAATTTGTTAAAGTATAAAGCTCAATTTTTTAATATTCCCTTCGGAATAACTTTAGAAATCTCGTCATCCATTGCCGGACACTTATGACAGTCGCTACCCCCTGCCAGACACCCCTAAACTTTAATAAATTACAATTATACTTTCGTTAGAGTATAAAAGCTAAATTTTATATATGTTACTTGGGGACCTATAAAAAGATGTTACCTCAATAGCCGGACAGTTTTCGTGGTTTTTACATCATGCCAGACACATCGAAAGTCCACTGTAGATGCGAGTGTGAGGTAACAACTGTTCAAGCGGGTGCGAGTGAGATAGAGCGCTTAGTCGAGTGCGTTCTTTTACTGCGTACCATCTGTTATTTAGTGATATATTGAACTATTATGTGTAGATGCAAACAACTTTTTATAATTGATATTTGTGCAGTTTTTTGTGAAATAAAAGTATAAGTTTAGTGAAAAGTGTTATCATGGGAGATACATTAATTTGTTTCGTTTGTAATAAAAGTGATGGTAAAATAATATTGTTCTCGGAAGAAACATTAAAAAAATGTCAAACTGTTTTGAAAGTCAGAAAAAAATATAACCTTGAATATAAAGACATTATTTTACCTGATGAGTATACAGAAAATGGATATCATCGGGAATGTTATAAAGCATTTACAGGACTTATGAAAAAATATTTAATTTCTGAACCTGAAAAATCTACAAAAAACAGTGAAAAACAAAAATCAGCTAGTGTACCTACAAACAGTAGCTCAACAACCTCGTCATTGACACCTAAGTTAACCACAGAACCATCTCATTTACAGTCTTCCTCTACAGAATCTTCAATAGAACCTCAAGCTACAACTTCTCAAGAAAATATTGAAATTTGTGAACCAGATGTTAGTGAAAATAATGATTCAACTCAGGATGCAAATATTTTAACTGAAAAGGAAGCTAATAATATCAACTATGAAAATATTTGTGTATTTTGTGACAGGAAAAGTAAAAAAAAAACTCAAAAATGCTTCCACTCCACAAAACAGATACTAACCAATTTAAATCTAGTGTACTACACAACATTGAAGGTCAAGAGGAGTTTACAGAATTATTAAATAAATTAGCAAAAATTTCTGGTCCAAAAATATCGTACCACACAGAATGTAGAGTCAGTTTCAATAATAAATTATCCTCTTCTAAAAAACCATCCAGTAAAAGTGATTGGCATTTTCATCGAGAATATCACCAATTAGCTTTTAATAAGTGGCATCATAGAGGAAGACGTAATTAAAAAAGGGCGCTGTTATTTATTAGTATATTTACATGGAGTGTACACCGATGAATTGGAAAAGATATTTAAAGAAAATTCTACTGAAATAAATTCCGTTTTTACTGCGCACCACTTAGAAGAAAGAATTTTGAAAATTTTTTCAAAAGATATTAAATTTTTTACTATTCTCAATAAAAAAATAATAGCACCCAATTACTTGCAAGCTATGATAACACTTTTCACTAAACTTATACTTTTATTTCACAAAAAACTGCACAAATATCAATTATAAAAAGTTGTTTGCATCTACACATAATAGTTCAATATATCACTAAATAACAGATGGTACGCAGTAAAAGAACGCACTCGACTAAGCGCTCTATCTCACTCGCACCCGCTTGAACAGTTGTTACCTCACACTCGCATCTACAGTGGACTTTCGATGTGTCTGGCATGATGTAAAAACCACGAAAACTGTCCGGCTATTGAGGTAACATCTTTTTATAGGTCCCCAAGTAACATATATAAAATTTAGCTTTTATACTCTAACGAAAGTATAATTGTAATTTATTAAAGTTTAGGGGTGTCTGGCAGGGGGTAGCGACTGTCATAAGTGTCCGGCAATGGATGACGAGATTTCTAAAGTTATTCCGAAGGGAATATTAAAAAATTGAGCTTTATACTTTAACAAATTTTAAGTACTATTTTATACACCTTTACTACCTGTTACCTGCCCAGGTAACCACAACCCAAACTCTATAGTCGCTGGTCGTTCTTACCTGTATAGGAGACATGTACAGAGAAACTTTCAACTTTTATAAAATAATGAAGGTCTGGCCGTCGTGGGCTCTTGCTCTATATAATTATTAGTAGGCGAATGCAAACTTCGAACCGCCATATCTCCTTCAATTTTTATGATACAAAGATAAACAAAAAATCGAATAGTTCAGTGAGGCAAACTCTACAATTAACATTTTAAACATTTTTTCATATCTAGAATAGTTTGTGATTTATTCAAGAAAAATGTATTTTTTTCAAATTTGGGAAATTCGATTTGCATTTTAAACAATTATTTTTTTTCTAAAATAAGCATTCTAAACCTGTTAAACCACATAGATCATGTCAACAATACCTACATAAAGTTAATTGCAAGTAGGTTACCTAAGCTTGACGAGGTACCTGGCTAATGACGAGGGTGTAATTTTTAAATTAAAAAAAAGAAAGGTGTTACTTTATTTTTGATATAAATCAGTCAATTCTTATGCAAAAGACCTTTGTGAGTACTCATTTTAAAGGTTTTTTTTATTTACTTTAAAAAAGATCTATCGAGTTTTCCCCAAAATTTCACCATTTTCAAGTTATTGAAGGTTGAAGATTTTCAATTTCGGGGTTCTCGAAAAATAACCATCCTTCAACGAGCAATAACTCGGCCCTTATTGGGTTTACAGAGGTCATTCAAAAACGAATCTGTTTTTTTATTATCTACAGTTTTGTTCTGAATGTTTTTTCCGATGAAATGAAAACTTTTCAAGTTATTCGCGAAAAACGGTTAAAAAACATTAGTTTTTTGCAATGAAAATTGTGTAGTTTCAATCGTGAATAACTTGAAAAATATCCAAGAAAAACTTTATAGAACCAAAGTTGCTTAGAATTAATAAATCTATCGGTTTGCTGGTTTACTATGATTTAAAAAATTCCACCCCTAGGGAAAAACCACATTTCGGCACAAGTTCAACTTTGAAGAAGGTTATAAATACTACCTAAATCCCAATTTTCAAAGAAATTGACCACGATTCCCAAAATTCCACGAGAAAATGGCTGACGACTGGATTAATAGTGTGACGACAAATGAGTTATTCAATTTTTTTATAAGCAAAAAAGTGACTCCTTTTTAATCGATGTTTTTAACAACAAATTCTTAAGAAATACAGCTTTATTAAATTTCTCTAGATGCATCGCTGGGGCAAGTCCAAGTGCTCAAATAAATGGTCCCTGGGATAAATATATAGCATTTCTCATAAACTATTCAACAAATCTGTTACCTTATAGCAGAGATACATTCAACCTATAGCAAAAATAATGAATTTTCCAACTTTGGGCGGTGTTTATAACAAAAAAGGACCGAATTTGGAGTATATCTTTATACAATCGTTATTCAATAAGCCCTTTCTACCATATAAAACCTTCAAAAGCCCGTAATATAAAAATTCAACGTTTATTTTTTGTCTAGACCGAGCTAATAGTAAAATACGTTTCTGTGTAGAGTGCGGTACGAAGATTTCGGCGAATCCTTTACTTTGTAGCGTTATCAGTTCGTAAATAAGCTTTTAAACGTGTCTCGCATATGAAATTAAAGAGACCGAGGCATTAAGCAGTGAATTTAGATCGGAGAAAAAATTTTATGTTCACTTTGACAAAATTATCCAAATGGGTGGAGTGGAAGAATAAAGGCTTCCGAGAATTCGGTCCGCTTTTGAGCGTCAGGTGTTCTTAGATCTCTTTCCCGAAATTGTTTTGTCGGAAAGTGTTCATGTATTTTAAATAGATTTGATAAAAATTAAGCAATTACTGGGATGAGCTTTAGAAACTTCTAGAATAGAAAAGACGCGATGACGTCACACTCTAATCATCAAAATCAAATTCACCCTTGAAAGTACTAACCCGTTTTAATTGATTTTGCCCCTTCTGCGCTAATTAGAGTACAAGATGATCGAGATAAAACAGTACGCTTTGAAAATAAAAGAACTAACCTTTTGATTTCGCAATGGCGTCTCCTTCACAACGCGCCGTTCCCGTCCCTTCGTACGAACCGGCAGAAATTTGCCAAATTTACACTCAAAACGATGTACGTACGATACACGTTCAGTTCCACCACTTTCCTCCCGTGAAAACCCGAAAAATCCCCGAAAACTTGAGTGAACGAACCGACACTTGTAACGGCTTTCGCGTCGACAGGGAGAAAGATGGCGGAGAGGAAAGATCGACGATACAACGGTCCGTTGCTACTGCGCATCTACTTTCAAACATTGACAAAGCTCGCATGGATTGCCCAACGAATTCGCCGAACCGGATAACGGCGTCATTCCAGGAATAAAAGAGCCGTAAAAGTTTCAAACGATGAAATATTCATAGTTAAACCCTTAAAAATATCGATTGTCTATTAGATTCGATCACCTGATCGATCAGATGGTCAAATCGATGAAATCAAATTCACCTTTAATTATTAACGTTAATTAATTTCGCCCCTCAAGCGATAATCAGTTTAAAAGGATGAAAGAAAGTTGAAAGAAATTACTGGGCAACTTGAATTTTCATTAGGAACAGAACTAACCTGAGGTTGATCGCGATGGCGTCTCTCCCTCATGGCGGCCGCCCCTAGCACACGGCGTCTATCACGTAACTTCGAAAAACCCGATTGAAATTTAAAAAAATTACACTCAAAGTGACGGTCGCATAATGAACGATAGGTTCCACCACTTTGCTCCCGTGAAAACCCGGAAAATCCGCGAAAAATCAAAATTAAAAGAGGAACGAACAACAAGTGACACGACTTCGTCGCTAGTCGAAGCGGACAGCACCGAATTCTAGAAAGGAGGAACGTCCCAAGGCGATGATGAGCTCTGATTGGTCGATTATCATCACGTTGTACCTCGAAGTGGGTACGAAAGTGGTCAAAACGGCATCTAATTACAAGGAGGAAAAATTGTACTAAAATCAGTAAATACATTCATTATTGTAGACTGTCCTATGTTTAATAAATTCGATAATTAATTTTACTGAGATGAGTTTCCCATTCAGGGGAATACATGAGTATTATGAATTAGAATTATTAAACTGCCACTCAGCCGTGTGACGTAGTAACATAAGGACTATTTTTTGAAATGCTCCAGAGAACTTTTGAAATTCTGCCGTTGGTAAAAGATCTGTCGAACGGTTAAATATAATTGAATAACTAATAATTTATGGATTTTTGGAAATATCAACGGCATGAACTCTAACGTGCTGGCGATGTGACAAAATGAAGTGATACGAGGTAGAACCAAAGGATTACTTAGTTAGTTGTGATTAAGTTCTTATAATTTTGAAATCGAAAGTATTATTTTTCATTAATCTACTGTTTTCATGTATACCTGACGAATTCTTGAGATGCCCTTTTAATAAAGATCAAATATGCATCGTACAAACATAAGTACATGGTGCAATAAAAGGAAGAAGTCAAATTTTTTCTAAAAACAGTTCTTAAAGCCCCATATTGACTATTCTGTGTTTAATACATTTGTTAATCATTAAGGGTGTGGCATATTTCTTAAATTGATTCATGAAATAACGGATTTTCTGCTCAGCTTTTAAGACACTGTTTCAACCACAAGTGAAATTCAAAAACATTTGGAAGACCAGTAACTGTGTTTTGAATTTTTAAAACTAGCCAGGAAGTCTAAGAGAATTATATAAGTTCATGAAACTGCGCTCACCTATTAAAAAATTCCTACTCAACAATTGAGTAGTTTCAACATTATTGAATAACAATTGCCTAAAACTCAGTGTTTGAATTTTGAAATTTTTCTGATAGTCGTTTCTAACTGAATTGTTGCTACACTGCTAAAACTCTTCTGACATTGTACTGTAATTGGTCAGTTTCTCGAAGGAGGCGTTGACAAAAATCAGGTGCAGGTATATCTTCTTCTGTTAGGATTTCTCTTTTGTCATGTCAGTAATTAGAAAGTGAGGTCTACTCAGGTTAAACCCTAAAATTTATCATTACTGGTTGTAAATTATAGTGCCCAATGACAATTTGACATCTTGTGTTATCGAAGTGGCTAACCATACATAGAAAGGTAAATTATAGACTAACTTTACAAGTGCATGTAGGTAACAGAGGTTAATTAAAGTTTAAACAAAATATGCGACATAGCCACTCAAATTATTGAAACTATATCAAGTTACTTAGGATACTTCGTTGAATACGTAAGTAGTTTCAATATATTTGAAGCAGGAGTAGTGTTCTTATGATTTTTTGAAACTGTCATCAGTTTCCACTATGAATTACGTCCCAGTAATTGACCATTCTAAATCCTTGTAACATTACGAAGTGTTGACATAATTACAAGAAACTTAGCAACCAAATGACTTATTGGTAACATTTTAAATAATTAACATGTTCTATTCTAACAGCTATTTATTAATTTGAGCTCACAGGGACACGTACAGGTAAAACCCATCGAGGTACCCACGATTTCACTTGCAAACCTATACAACTGCTATCAATGGAATAGAGCATACTAAAATTAAAAATTACAACAACCACAACAATAATACTAACAATTAAATTGAATACAATATTGTATCTAGTTATTACAGCATTTTTCTTAAAATATTTAACAGAAATCCTTAATACTACATTATTAAAGGAACTCTATTGAACTATTGAGGAACGTTTCATTTAACGAAACAGTAACGTTGATTTTTGAAGCTATAGACAGTTTTTACTCCGACCTGTGCCACGGTAATCATAGTATATTTCTTGAAATACTATACAAACCTTTTTGCAACTCTGCTTAGTAATTAAGGAAACTCTACTGACCATTTATATAAATTTTGAACAAACTCGAAGTAACACTAAGTGTTTTATGAATTCGTGAAAGTGTGAACACTTCCAATTCTGATGCACATCCAAATAAAACTGTCCAAATGCTTAAAACTGTTCATCTGTTAAGAAAATTCTATCAAACTGTTGATAATCGTTACAATAAAGTTGAAAGGCAAACAGCTTAGTGGTATTATCAATTTTTACAGCTTCCGCGCAGTCATTTGTCTGGATGACATATACTAAGATACTTTACATAACTTTTTAAAACTCTGCACAGTTGTTTAGGAAACTTTACTAAACAATTGAGTAAAGTTTCACTAAATTCGACCAATCAGTTAATCTTTTATGAAGAAGTTTTAGTGGAATCAATTTTAAAATTATTATGTATATTTTTACAAGTAAATGCACCTAGATGAGCAAATAGCCGTGTATACATTAAACGATATGAACATTTCGAAAATAAATTTCAGAGATTATCAACAGCGTGTATTCAAGTAATAATTCATATGGCTTCTTAAAACTACGACCGTGATGAGTCACTGACTATGGCCACATAGTCTCGAAACTATTATCCTTGAAACTTCATGAATCATTAAGCAAACTGTATCAAAAGAGATTACATAAATTGGCATTTCGCAAGAAACAAGTGTTTGGCACTAAAGAATGCTACACTATTCTCAATTTAATAATGACTTATTATTTACTAACTCTACAATCTAAATAACTATTTGCCAACAAAGCCAGCCTTACAAGCGAATTTTGCATTAACACTTGTCCAATGAAGCGAAAACTGCCTCAATTTACCTTGAAACATGAAAAATACATCAACGCTTTGGTTCCTCCACCCTTGATTACATATTTTTCCAGAGAGACTGAATATGGCTGGTGACAGAGCAGCTGAAGACACACGACAAGACCGTCGTGGAGTCCTGAAAGGCAGATGGCATCCTGAACTCCTCCAGTCCTCATTGAACCTTCCGGGAGGATTTGTTCGATTTCATCGAGCTTCTCATGGGGCAGTAGGTGAGAAATACTTGTAACCTAAACAAAATGAGCATATTTAATAACAATTCTCTAAAACTTTGTGGACATTTGAAAGATCCTCAATTGTCACTTTTTAAACAATTTCGCAGAGCAGAGAGATGGAAAGACAGAGGGTGTATTATATTAAATCCGCCTCTTGTGAAATTTTCGTTTAGACTTGTTATCAACAATGAAACATGCTTCGGCTTTTAGAAAACGTCCGAACTTGAAAGAAATTTTGGATTGCTTTATTCTACAAGGTAACGCCGTAGGAATGTTATAACAACTACTACTCAGCTTTAGCTTACACTTTATAGTTATTGGAAACTTTACATAAAAATCATTCAAATAAATAAATACTTCCACTACATATATGTATATCCATAAATACATTAGCATTTCTAAATTACACTTGCAACTTTATTAGCTGATAACTCTATCATTTGATAGCATTACTCCTTTATATTTGAATCTATTTGTAGCATTATTTGATAGTGTCTTATTGTCTGAGCCCCATTTTAACATGGTAACTTTTACTATCCATTATTTTATCCTGAACAGAGCCGATCGTTACAGTAGGAGTGGCTTGTAGGGATCAGAAGGGCGTAAATCGGCCAATCAGAGTAGGTCATGTACAATGCAGACCCTCCTATTGAGCAACCTCGCTCCCTATTAATGATAAAAGGGCTTACTGGAGGGTCAAAATAACATCGCCTTCATAGTAGGGAATATATTAGGTACATTCATTCATTCAATGAATTTTGATGCTTTTATACGAAGTTTTCTGCTGATTGTTATTAGAAAATACATTCGTCTATGAACTGTCCAAACTTTGGCGCACGAATTTTCTCACAAAATATTTAACTGAATGTTTATCTACTGTATTTAGAGGGTTAGCAAGAGAAATGATGATTAATTAAAATGAACCTAAGTTGGTACTTCTGGATGGATGTCTCCTTACAGGTTTGGTGAACGTTATTTGAAACAAAACGCTTATTAAATTTACATGAAGTTTCACTGAGCTAATTAAATTGTCGATAAAAAAACATTAATTGCAGAATAAATGAACAAGAGTATCTCAATTACTTAGTAGACTGATTCAGTTAAAGTTGCCCTGATTGAAATAACGATTGGCATTAAATTAACTTAGGTCCCATAATTCAATGACTGATCAGTATTAAAATAATAAAATGGTCCATGAATAATGCTGAATGAGCTTCAACATATTCAGACCTTCTCTCGTAATTGCGAGGTAACTATTATGTTATCGGTCTAAGGTATGCATAATTTGAGCTCTCCTTGTTCCTAAAGTGACATATTCATGTTTTTAACCATATATCAACGCTACCCTGATATTACTCCCTTATTTACCTTTAGCTTTTCTATTTGTCCTTTTGATGTTATTACACTTTCTTAGATTTCCCATTATCTGTATTAATCTTTCTAATTTGCCTTGAGTTCCCACTTTCTGCTGTGCTTTTGTAAGTTCCTTTCTTTTCAATAAGTCAAAGGCTTGTTAGAAGTTACGAATACTAATTCTAGTCCTATTTTATAATTCTGTGTTTTTTCTAGTTTACACCTCACTAACAGATGATATAAATATTTTCTTTAGAACATCTTGATTGTGTTATGAAAATCACATATACCAATGTAATATGCAACTGATTGTACGAGGTAACTTTAATACTGAAACTTGTGGTTTAACATTGGATTTTACATAGTTTTTAGATGTTCCATTGATTTATAGTATAAGAAACAGTCTTGTAAAATGGCCAAGAGTTGGATGGATTAGTATCACAACCATAGATAATGTTTTTGTGAATGTTACCAATACTTGTTTAACACGTGTTTTTGACAATGTAATATCAGATCATCCCACAATATTTGTAAAACTTGATTTTAAAACGACTACTGCACGAATAATTGTCACGTGTAGTAATTACAGCGAATATTGATTTAGAAAAACTCACCAACGATCTTATAAATGAAAATTGGTATCAAATATATGGCTTACAGAAAAAAAGACAAAGTTGTTTCAGTCTTCAAAGGTGGTAATCGAAAGAAAGTGACTAATTATTATCGATTTGTAACTGCGCCCTCATTGTTCTATAAAATATTTGAATGTGCTCATCTTGAAAGGTTTGAAAGGGGCTGAAAAGTTATAGTAATCAACGTTTTAGTAATCTATATAAATGATCTTGCATTCTCTTCATTTTAATGTCAAAAAAACTAATTTTTTTTTCGTTTTCACAGTAGATCACAGAAATATCTCATTTAATTTATCCTATAATGATGTCTAATTAGAAAATATCACATAGCATTTAATAAGATTTACACAATTGTTAAGAATAATTCAGTCAGTTGCCTGAAAAACACACCATTTTCTTAGGTTCAATTTCATAGCACAAAACAATGTCTGCCCTAATCCACTATTTACTTTCAAATTCCCTTATTCATCTCTCTATCTCTTACTTATCGGAACCTCCGGTCTCTTAGTTGGTTGCAGTAGATCCCTGGATCTTCTGCACCTGAATCCCTGAGTCACAGCGGTGTCAGTCGGCAGCTACACTCGGTTCTAGCTACGAAATGGGGCTGTAGGTTCCTTAATATTCGGTTCTTCCTGACACAATGAATGTCCTTACTCGTCCAAGGTATTAACTAAAAATTAACCATTTTGAGTGTGAGATGCAAGTAAACACCAAGGTTTACTGGAATTACTACTGAAATTAAATAAAACTAACTGGTTAGAATCATCAGGCACAACTTATCTAAGACAATAAAAACAACATGCTTGGCCAAGTATAAAAATAGAGTAAGAGCGATTTTGTGGAAATATAAAAATAAGTATTAGGGTACCTAGATTGTACATATACAGCAATCTACGACACATCGCCCTGGGACTTATGCCATTCTATATCAGCTCCTCCACGACTCTGAATGGATTCTGCCACTTTGTTCGCACCTTCTGACTTGCCCCTTGAGCTGGCGTACTGATAATTTTGATGAGCACCAGGTAGCAGACGTTATAAGGTCGGACGCCTCTTTTGATTCGCCTGATGTTCTCCAAAATACTTCTTCATTCTCTCACTAACTTCAGTCATATCAACTTCTCCTCGATCTTTCAAATGAAATCGTCCCTGTGAAACAACATAATACCCTATTAGTGCCTCACTTTAATTGTACCAATAAGACACAATTCATAACCTTTTCATCCCACCAAGCGTCATTAATAGTTACTGACATTGTTGAGAGAGAGAGAGTCTATGATTGTGCGATTATAACGTTCGACTTGCCTGTTGCCCCATGGAATTTCCACCACGTAAATAGCTTTACTGAAAGTCAAAATTTAAATGACACCCTGATTCTTACAAATGGAACACAAATATAAGCCTCATCATTTTCATTACAAACAACAAAAGTAAAAGTTTCATTTTCATTTAGATAAATATATGTTCTTTGCTCTTAAACTTCTTACTTTAAATATACCTTAAGGACAATTTCTCTAGATTAATTGTAATAGTCCGTCTTGAATAAATAGAATCACATTTTAATTTAGAAATGCAACCGCCAAAAATTCTTCTATTTCATAATCACAATATACCATTTTCAGTATTGAAGCAAGAATTAATTCTCTCAATAGAATGCTGACTTGTGAATAATTTAACAATTCTACTTTTCTTCTATACTGCCCTCTATTAATTGATTTTGGACTTGTTTTGGAAATATCTATCTTGTAACAAGAATGTTTCAAGGAAATATGTTTAGACTTTTTAAGTGTTACTAAAAATAAATAAGGATAGCAGTTTAAGTAAGGTTAGTTAAACTAACATTTTTATTTTGGTCTAAAAATTTTCAAAAGGAAAGGTGAAAAACAAAGTTAAAATGAAATTATTTCATGCTCTCATAAACCATCCTCTCATTTGAAAAGCTTTATATGTTGAAAGTTATATAACAACTAGGAACGATGGATACTTTCAGAAAATTTTATAATTCAAATTTTCTACCTTTGAAATTATAAAAAGAAAGCTTACAGAACCTATCTAAGGCCATTTACGAAAATCTATATTTTTCAGTCGCCCTTGAAGAATGAAACAACTTGAAACTTGCATAAACCTTCTGAATTCGACTTGAAACCACTTTCAGTAGCTTGAAATTCTAGAAAAACGTATGGAACAATTTTAAATTTCAATTGTTTACCTTTAAAATCTTCGTTCTAGATTTCTAAAATAGTTATAATTAAAACTGAAACGTTTAACAGTTCAAACTGATTCTGGCCTTCCAAACTTTTCAAGGTACCACAAAATCTCTTCGTTTGCATAATTCAGGCTTTCTATTGTTTAAAACACTTCCTAAAAAAAAACCATAGATTCGATTTTCTTCAAAAATATAAAATTACTTCAATAAAACGTTTACTTTCATAATGATGGATATGAATTTAGGAAAAATGATATTTAACTTTTAGATATTCACTAGATTTTGACATTTCATGCTTAAAAGAAGGAGAAAAATCCCTAAAACTAAAAGTACACGAATAGACCCAAAAAACATATCCCTATTTTTGAGATGTGGATTTTTCAAAAATCATTTTTAACAAAGCAGTGCAATTAATCTAACAAATCTACTTAAACCTGTATGAGTAATTTCTAAAAGATGACAACAAAAATTAGTAGTTGGCCTACGGGGTGGGGTTTTCATGTATAGTACTACTATTTTATAACGATTTATCAGCCATAGGTACATTCTTAGAAGACCAATATTAAACAGTTCGTAAGGGAGTTTGTAATAACACCTACTAACAAAGTCAACAAAAAATGTTACTAGGGTAGTTAATGCTGTAAAACAAATGGTTTTATCATCCCCGCCACCCATGAATAAAATTCATAAAGAGCACTCAGCCAATCTGTAACATTTCTGATTTTGATGAGTAGGATTGAACTTGTCGATTGATCGTGTACTTACCTTCATTTTATTTTACTACTCCCATCCCCGTTGAGAAATCGTCATTCGTATTTCTGTTACCGGTGAAACCTCGACGATTAGGTACTTCTTCGCCCCCGGAAATCGGACGACTGCCGCTATTTACTTCTTATTTTCAGATCACAACAACGCCAGATTCTTACTTCCGATCTTTACGTCGAAAAACGCACTTCACTTCTTTAGGTTTTTCGAATTGTCTCGTTCCACGGTGTGATTCCCCGAATTCCGATGGGACACCTGCTAACCAGGGCCGGCTCTAATAATGAAATCGTTATTGGGACTATTTCCTATCTATCTCCTACTGGGGTTGGGTTTTTTCCGACCTATTATGTCTTTTTTTTTTTTTCATGAAGAGATGGTGGGTGAAACATTGAAACCGCGCTCCAAACTTTGAATCGGATGACTTATTCGGTTATTTCACTAAAATCTTTGATTTTGTGCAAAATTCGATTAAGTGTACGTTGATGTGATAGAACCATGGACGTATTAAATGCATTTATGGCTCTTAGAAGATGAGACTTTCTAATCCAAAGGTGATATCAGTTTGCACTGTTGTCGATATAAGAAATTAATCAAAACATGACCTATTTTCTGTGACCATTTTTTCGGGAAAAAATACAGCAAATAAACAATAATAAAATATTTCATAAACAGTATTGAAGTGAACTTCGACATATCCACCCACACCTTGTCTTATAATTTATTTAAGGATTGTTTGTTATTTTTTTTGCTGTCGAGATAATTACTATGTTATCATTTTAAGCTATACATATTTAAATCCTTCCTTGTATCACAAAGTGACCTCTATTTATGCTTCTAACTACATTTTAGCGCTATACTTATCTTCATTTGCTGTTACTGTTATATTTCCCATTGTCATCTGTATTAATCTTCCTAACTTACCTTGAATTCTTACTTTCTGCTATGCTTTCGGAAGTTTCTTTTTTTCAACGAACCAAAGACTTGATCTACGAATATCAATTATATTGTTATTTTATACCTGTATGTCTTTTCAAGTTTACATATATACAGTGTCGTCCCTTCACGAATCCACATTTAATGTTCAATTAACTTTCTTCTCTTGTTAGCTAATGCTTAACAATCCATAATTCCAAAAACTCTAGCAGCAATCTTACACATTAACTACATTAATGTAGTACTTCCCTTTTAAATTGCTCAACACAATTTTAACACGTAACATTGTGACCTGCTCGTACCACCTCGAGCAACAGCAGCAGCAGCAGCAGGGAACTCCGAATGACAAGAGATGCCGAAGAAGGCCGTCGTGGCCATGGTGACGACGAATCGCATGAGGAGCTGATGCAGGTAGATGCCGCCTGTGGCGCTGATCCGCGATTATCGTAGGCGTAACTCCTCAGTGGTGGGGATATTTCCGACGTCGGAATTGGACGGGTTGGACTTGTTGTCCGGTTTTCCACTTTTTTTTTTAAGTCATGGTGTAGGCTACTTTTGTTTTCATACAGCCGTTTTAACCTTGTCATATGCATTACGAAAGGCTGAAACTTTGTAATTAAACTTTTGTTATCTGAAAACTTGAATCTAGGCGTTTTTGATTAAAATCGGTCAAAGACGAATGACATTACTTATGTCATTGTTGTACTATCTCGAAAGTGTCTTTACCTTCGTATATTTAATCGATATTGATTACTAGAAAGCAGCGATATATCAGTCGAATATCGTGTAAGTAATAAAATAGTAATTGCACTATGTTGCAAAACCAGCAACAAACATAAGCAAAGAAGAAACACAAGCACCCTTTTAATTAAAAACTGTCCCAAATATCAAGATTCTTTCAGCAGATGAGGAAAATGCAACAGTGATACTTTATGCACCGGATTACTACAACAAAATCCACTAACACGAGAAAGATCCAAATGAAAAAATCAAAAAAAAAAAGTAACAAAATATACATAAAAGATCTAATAAAAGAAAGGTATTTACTAACACATCACTGGAACAATAGGCTCACCATGTCAAAATGTAACTTTTATGCATTTTTTAAGCTTATGTTTTAATGCATGACTTAGCTATTTAATGTTAACTTTCGTTTGAAACATTTTCCTAAAGGGCACTTTCTTGCTTTTGACAATTTCGTTCTTTAAATAAATTTACATTTCTAACAGAAAATTAATTAATACCCAAGTTTTTTCTTGTTTTATTTTAAGCTGCTTAAAATAACGTGTTACTTTTTTCATTCATTACAATTTCACTTAGCTTTTTACTTAATACCAACAACTTTTATTTAACACACTTTTAACAAATCAAAAAGTAGTATAAGTGTAATTGATGAGAGCTTGTAAATTTATGGAGAACGTGTAAACCTTCTCTGGTAAAAGATGAAATGATCATTTAATCTCAGGTCAAAAGGGCTTAGTGGCCGTTGTCACCATAAGTGGTCGTGAAAGATATCAATGGCAAATTTCCACAACTCCCAGCTACCGACCATGGTTCGTAATAAGTAACAGGCCCCTCTCAAAACAGAGGGAAACTATTTTATGGTACTTACCCAAACATCCACATGAATATTTGCATAAGTCCTTCACTTTTCGCTAAATAAAGTATGCCTCATATCAGAGTTATACGATGGACACATCACCAATTTTTATCTAAATCGACCTTTATTCTGTCTTCCATGTGGTTGGTTATTCTACACTGTCAGGTGACTCTATAGGTTCCCATTCTTTAGATTATGGCATTTTTTCCTCCTTATTTATGTGGATGTGTTTATAAATAAATGTATTTTCATTTTTAACACCCCGAGCTTACTAGCGACCTAACTTGCATGCTGTGCACCTCATGTACCCTCTGTACGCGATGAGCCGGCCCTGTTAAAGTTGACCGTTACAGTTCCCATTTCCATTCTTCATGGGAATTAACATTTTCAAGCGGGTGGTACCCTATGTAATCCAATTCTCTTAATTGCAGGCTGTGTGCAGCAGTAAACTTTGAAATATGCAGTTTATTTCTGATACAAAAAAATATATGATTAGTTGTGCACGATGGTACAAATTTGATTTATTTTGGATGTAGGCACTGTATATGCAACCTACAATACGTCCAAAACGTTTTCGTTCATCCAGGGCCAAGAAAGTCTTATGGGAGGATCGTAGACACGATAGTAGTTTGTACCATTTCGAAAGGATGGCGCTGCCACACAACTTTTTAGGCTAAGTGCAAACGAAATTGCGGGTTGCAGCGCTCGAAGACTGCGAAGTGACATGACGGGTGGGGCACATAGGACGGGGGGCACGAGAAGCCCTCTGTCGCAGCGCCATGCATCTCACGACGCATACGTGGCGGCGTGTCGTCAGTATACGCAAAATCATTCATTTCTGTATGTTCCAAAAATATGCACTCTGTCACGGCGCCTTAAACACAGCGTGGCGTAGCTTGGGCTTAAGGAACCGACGTCACGCGTTCCGTGTTTACAAACTGTAGCGTCCATTTCCCTATGCTTATGGTATATACGTTTTGTGGGGTGGCGGTCAGGCGGTATAGCCTAAAAAGTTTTCAGTTGTGTTGAATCCTCAAATAAAAGGAAGGCTTGTAAAGTATAAGTATTCAAAATGCTGCAGTTAGGATACCAATTTCCAGACTTTTTGGCGAAGTCCACCATCGGGGATATAATGTTTCACGATTGGTTGGGAGACTCGTAAGTATTAACTAGTGATAAGATTGCATGGTTCCCTACTTCCGGAATGTTGTCTCTATTCATAGACAGTCTAATTCTATTCTCAAATTTCTAAGTGAGAACTCGACAATTCATACTGAATAAGCAAAACCTTTTTATAGCAGTCTTTCAGTCGCTTATTTATATACATTACTCTTATCTATAAGTGTATAGCATGCTTGGTAACACGCTTATGTATAGCTTGTGAACCATTACTTGGTACGCATCACTGCTTGGGTAGACTTGTCTTTAAACGCAACTGACATTTATGCATCATTTGCAGTGTATTTGGTGACATCTTCGAGTCACACCACAAATGCTTGTTTCGAAAGCTTCAAATGAAAAATCAAATATTTACTTTACCACTTTGGGTAAGGAGTTTTCTACCCAGAAAAACTCGTATTTATGTGGCCAAACTCTGAATTTTCATGATTGTCACAAACAGATTGTTGTTGAGCTGTAATTATGGCAAAATATAAAAAAATCTACCATTAATGAAAGTAACTATAAGTAAAACTCGGGTGAAACTGATGCCTACCTGAGAACCTGAATGTGTGACTTCTAATCAACAGTCACAGGTTCACTTATATGAGATTTATTCCAACCACCACGAAGATTATTGGAAAATGGTTATTTACAATTAGTCAAATGAAATTTGTCATTTATCTCGTCAATGCCCAAAGGACAGAAGAATCATTGATTGGAAATAACCAAACTTTAATTCTTATTGATGGGTTGGAACAAATCTATGTACTACAGAGATGTTAATTTAGGAGACGAGCTATCCAGAATTAGGTTTAACCTTAATGCCTATAAAGTGATCATGCTCAAGAAGTCCTACCAGTTACTATACTATAATGAAAGGAAAACATTATTGAGTTGATAAAATAAATCCTAAAAGTTGCACTGTATTTCAAAAAATCGTTATTGAAATAGTATTTTAGTGGTTTCTCAAGGTTTAACAAGGTAAATACTGTTTAAGTTCTAACCAAATTTTGTTTTAAACTTTTAATAAAGCTAACAAAAAAATAAAGTAAATAATTTGTAATTTAACATATTTATTTTCTATTTTTCTTAGATGGGGCATCTTGTTTTCCCACCCTGCCGATTTCACCCCAGTCTGCACTACTGAATTGGTACGCTTAGTTAAGCTTCAACCTGAGTTCTCAAAGAGAAACACAAAGGTGATCGCCTTATCCTGTGATCCAGTAGATACACACAAGAAATGGAGCGAAGACATCAAGGTAATCTACTTCTATCTATCTTTTATATCTACTTCTGGCACATATTTACTCCCGTTAAACTAGGTATTTGTATTGGGAAATATTTTCTGTTTTTAGGTTTTGGCAGGATATACTGGTGATCAGTTCCCTTATCCGATTATTGCCGATGAGGACCGTGAGCTCGCCACTTTATTGGGAATGATCGACCCAGATGAGAAAACTGCAGATGGCATTCCTTTGACAGCTCGGGCTGTTTTTATCATTGATCCAAAGAAGAAGTTGCGACTGATGATCATATATCCTGCTTTAACCGGCAGAAATTTTGAGTAAGAAACTATAATACTAAAAAGGCACTACGGAATTGATCATTTTGATTTCTATTTTGTTTCATATATTTATAGGTACCAACATATACAAATGTGTATTTTTGTTTTCAGTGAAATATTGCGTGTTTTGGATTCGCTTCAGCTTTGCACTAAGCACCAGGTTGCAACACCTGCGGATTGGAAAGTAATATTATTTCCTACAATTGTATTTTAGTTTGTTCAATTTTATTCATATTTTTAGCCCGGTGAGGATGTGATGGTACAACCAAGCGTTTCTAGTGAGGACGTCAAGAACTTATTCCCGGTCTTGACGTTGGTCGCTGTGCCATCCGGAAAGAATTATATCCGTAAGACACCACAACCGTGAGTGAATATTTTCTTAACGTTTTTGTATAATTTCAAATAAAAGAATTGCATATAGGATCCATCTTTATTAAAAAAAAAAGACTTGTTCATAAACGCATTTTTATTTTAAAATGAATTTTAACCTAAAATATGTTTAGAATGTGTTTTACATATGTAACTAGTGTTTTGTTTCGTGTATTTTTAACACGGAAGTAACTATAGCTACCTTATTGAAACACATTCTAAACGTATTTTAAGCTAAAATGTGTTTATGAATAGGACTGCTACCCCCTTATTCATAAACGCATTTTAACTTTAAAATGGATTTAAACTTAAAATATGTTTAGAATGTGTTCACAGATGTAACTAGTGTTTTGTTCCATGTATTCTTAACATGGATATAACCATAGTTACCATATTGAAACACATTCTAAACGCATTTTAAACAAATCCATTTTAACGTTAAAATGCGTTTATGAATAAGAGGGTAATCTTTACACGCCTAATAAAAATTTAGGGCGTTATATAGTACAGTGGTAGTTTATACAGATCTATAGTTGTCTGTGGTATATTGAATTTAAAAATGTACAATACTTTTTATAGTAGACCTTTTTAAATATTTAACATAAACGATGAATCAAATGAGGGATCAAATCGCAGATAGTTAACTATACCATTATAATTAACAAACCAAATAAGTCTGACATAAATTATAAATCACAAAGTAATTTTATTACATTACAAAATATAGATCCTACATACACATTTAAGTGAAGACAAGTTAAAATAATCTCTAGCAAGAGTAAAATAAAAGGAAACATTCAGTTGCTAAAGCTGCACAAGTTTCTTAGATGAGTTTCAATTTGTATATTTATATACTTTCCCCCGTTTTAATTACTATTACTGTTATCATCTTTACTAATAGAGTTCAGAATTTGAAAAAAATAATTGCAGTAGTCCTTGCAAATACTATGTACTACACTACAAAAAATATTCTGAAGTTATTTTATGGAGTATGTTTTTGTGAGATTCAGAAGATTCACTAAAATGTAAAAAGTTCCTCAAAATTGTCTAGTGAGACACAAAAGTGTCTCACTTTAAGTAGATCAGAGAATAGCGTGTATCTATAAAGAGGTAGTCTACGTTTTTATCATTCAGAAATAGATTCGGATGACTATTAAAGAGGGCACCAAGTTTTATGGGGAATTTAAGTAATTGTTAAATTAGGTTTCAATGGACCGCTGAGCATAAATTTGTGATCAAATCAAATGAACAAAGAACGATTATATCAACTATAAAGGTATATATGAATTTGAATCAGGTAATGAGTATTTTTAAATTGAGAACTAAAAGATTCAGGCGGCTTCATATGATTCCTAGAAAAAATATTTTATGAGATTTAAAATATTCTGTAAAGTATAAAGTATTTCTATAAATCTAGATCATTTGAGTAGGATTCTAGAAAGCTTTGAAGATGCCAACAAGAGATTCAGTTTTTGGGGTATATAAAGGTTTATAAAGACATTACCGTTAACTCCCACTTCAGTGCAAATTAATTTGGTCACATAAAAATCTTCCATATATCACAACAAATTTGTACCAGCAAAAAATATATGCCCATTGGAAGTACAAATTCAAAACTTATTGTAAAATATTGATCAATCGATATCTTTGGCGGCATAAAAACCAAAATCATTTCACACCCTCACGGCAGTAACAATACTTCCTCAACTGCGGAAGGTCATATTCGACACATCTTGCCTGACTCCTATACATATTAATCCGACTTATATCGCTAATTTTTAGAATGAATTTATTGCTATTCAATTCATGAACGATGCTGGCTTCAAACAGAGAGTTTCCTGGTTTAAGCAATGCTTTTATCTGATATGTGTCTTGTTTTAACTTCATGTCGGCGGATAGATCGGCGACGAAACCATCGAAGTCGGCGTTCTTATTGAACTTAAGGAGATTCTCGTTTGGGGACATTTTCGTTACCCATTGTATTTCCAATATGGACAGCATCTCGCATAGATGACGGTAATTCCTTGTGTAGTTATTCAGTGTCGATACGAGAGTGTCTCCAAGTCTTTCCACTATCGGATCATTCAGAGAGACCTGCCTCCAGTCTAGACACGCGCACCAGTGAGGCTCTATGTAAGCTTGGGCACAGCTTCTATCAGCGGGGATCTAAAAATATTAAAAGGAAAGTCTAGTAACAAAACGCAAATTACTATTAAAGTACTAACAATGTTAAATAAAAATTTAGGTATATTATGAAATGTATTTGTTAGTTAATAACTTGTTCTTTGGTATTTGCAGGCAAAAGCCTAGTAAAATTCCCCAGAACATGAACAAATGTGGAAAAACGTGATGTAGGTACTTTTTGTTGTTCGGAATAGTTTTAAAATGATATTAATTCTATATAAAATCCATACTTTTGAAAATAGCGACACAGATCTTTTTCTTGTGTCAGCGTCTCCTGTTTCTTTCATATCCAGGACTTCTTTCAGAGTGTGATATATATCAAAAGGAGTCGTCAGCTTGTCCAAGTTACTTTTAAAATTACTGTAGGCCTTTTTGTGCTTGATTTTGAACCATTCAGGGAATCTGAATGAGAAAAATGGCAGTCGTTCCTCTTGCTTCCCTTGGATAGTATTTCTGACTTCTGCAAACCTAAATAAATACAACAAACTATAAAAACAGTTGTTCCCCAGATGGCCATCGATGATAAAAGTGTGTTGCATACTTGAATATATCCTCTCATGTTTTACAAGTCTTATCAACCACTAGAGTAACTTAATACTTGGTTTACTGGATGCAAAGTATATCTCGTTACATTGATTCTGTTTATTTTAATCAAAAATTGTGTGTTTTATCTTCGTTAATATGAAATATGGCCTTACCTGTGCCCATGATCAGCCATCAAAATTAGTATGGTATTACTTAGGGCCTCAGATTCATTCAGATCTGTAAGTAGTTCAAGTAAATCATCATCCGCTACACCCACAAGATTATAATCATCATGTGAAAGTTCACCGTGGAAGGCAAATAAGAACTTCGGTTTGGTTTTGTAAACAGTAAAAAACTGCAAAAGAAGAAATGCTTACAAAATTAAAAAACAAGTCAGTATTAAGCATATACATCTTTCACTGCATTTAACATAACTTTGTGCCTGGGAATTTCCCCAGTACAAAGTTTCGGCCATTTGTATCTTTCATTTAAACTGGCCAGATAGTACGGCCTCATGTAATGATCTGTTGGAGTGGTCTAAAATTGTACGAATTAATAAAAAATCTGCAATTCCATGTCGAATTTACTTTGAAGCCGTTGAGTCTATAAGTGAAGGTGCTTAATTCGGGAACGTCTTCAAAAAACCCAGTAACGTACCCGGACTGTTTGTAATCATTCCATATGAAAGGGTAGACGTCTACAAAATCGGAATTTTTTTTCCGTTTTCTGGTATCTGGAAGTTCTAATTCGGTCTGACCAGTTAATATGGGTATCAGAGCTTGAGGTGTACCATCGCCGACGATATTATACCTTTAAAAGATATTACATAGACTATAAATCAATATAAACTAGTAAGTAGAACTTAGATTACATGCAATGAAAACTGCAAGATGAGTGTATATAATAGAATTTCCAATGTATGTGAAAGATGCTGTATTTAAATACATAGCATAATACATAATTTAAAAATGAAGACTGGTGATATTGATAATATTAATACCAAAACGTTTTGTTTCTTTAAAATTACATCATTGAACTTGTACATAATATTAATCATGGTCAGATGCTCTAAAGTTTGTTGAAGTGATACCCTGTCACAAGGCCAATGATAAATCGATTATCTTTAAATATTGATAAAATGGTTCTAAGGACTTTGGTAGCCGTTGCCATAGTGTGCCTCAAAACTTTGAGATATTTATGGATAGTAAATTACTAAAAAAGTGGAATATTGTAAATATCTTTGTATATAATTGATTATAAAATAATATGGGATAATACTAGATTAAGTGATGAACAAAACTAAATATTTAATTTTAATTTCAAAATACTTTTATTAATCATGCAAATTGAAATATTGACATGAAGTCAAAATTGAAGAAGTGGGTTGCAAGTAATGATGAAATGTCGAAATAAATATATAGAGAAAATATATCATTTCCAGTAAAATAATTTATTACAGCCTTTGATGACTACTCATAAAAGGAGTAAAGTAACAAATCCATTTTATCTTGGTTTTTAAGTTTTAATATCCAAGTTTACCAATCCTACAAACAGGTTATCTCTGCAGGGATTTTACAAATGTAAATCTTTATTGGTGCATAAATAAATAACTAAATAAATAATTTGAATAAAAACTTTCTTATGAAGAAATCTTACCCTAGTAATACATCGGTTTTCAGTTGCTTTGTCAGATATTCATAACTCTTAGGTAATTTCCGGATAAATGCATTCCTGGACAAGGAATCAAAGCCTAACATTAGAATGTTCATTTTTAAAGCCTTCTCTGGTAAAGAGTTCCAGTTTGAACGATCCCAGATCTCTGTGTCAAACCTCACTCCAGTGAGGGTAGCAGACCATTTCCTATCTGGAGAGAAACAAGACACCCGTACCTTAAATATATTTAACACAGATTTATAGATCGTACTTTAAAGTATTTCAGCAGACTGTATAATTGCCAAAACATTATTGTGCTGAGTTAGTACTTACTACGTCTGATGTTTTGAGTTTGTAGATGGTCGTAGTGGTCGTTTTTCCATTCATGTTCTTGTAATCATCCACTCTGATTATGTCGGTGAATGAGCATTTAACTGGACCATACTTTATTGAAACATTATCGTCGATTGCGCATTCAGAACCCTGCCAATGCGAATGTGATTAAAAGTGTTGGTATTTATAATGTTGTGTTTACCACGCATTTCACCCAATCTTCCCCAGCTTTTGTACAATCGATTTTAGGAACAGAATGCACGAATTTCATGATTTCAGGAGAATTAACAGGTAAATTTGGTTGTTTGCAGGCCTGACTAGCTTGTGACTTAATCAAATCGTCTATATGTTTCCTAAATTAGTTAGAATTATAATGAGCGGAAAAATCGTAGGGTACTTACAGTTTTATTTCCCGGTCTTCATCATTGTAGTAGGACTTGCTTGAAATAATCACTAATGTGACTAGACTAAGTACCAAGATAGTTAGGAAAAGGGTTAGTTTTCGGACCTGCGGCATTCTACCCAAATGAGATACGAAAAAAACCCGTTTATTGAGATTCCTCATGATTGTCCATATCCGGCGACCTCCGAATAAATAAACACAACGTTTATAACAATTAACCTCGAAGCATTTTTGGTATGATTGACAGAACTATATACAAAATACAGAACGTATAATGGACACAACGTTAAACGTTTTCATTGGTCGAAACCTCGAATACTGTTGACAATATGAAGGGTTATGTTTTCCTAACCTCACTTTCTTCATTAGCGTTTACAAATGTTTTAAATCTGATTTAAAAACATCCATATCTAGTTTGAAAATGAGTGTAGTGCCCGATGAACATTTCTACACCGCTGCCGCCAATTACTGGTCGGAGGTACCAGCTACGATCGACGGTATGCTCGGGGGTTTCGGTCACATATCCCAAACCGATATCAAAGATTCCAAAACACTGCTGAAGCAACTGTTCAACTCTAAGAATCCTCCAGGCAGAGAGTACGCCTTGGACTGCGGCGCCGGTATCGGCAGAGTTACCAAATTTCTACTGACTGAGCTGTTCGACAAAGTCGATATGGTGGAACAGAACCCAGCCTTCCTAGAGAAGGCGAAGATCTATCTGGGGAATAAAAAGGATAAGGTCGGCTGTTACTTTTCGACGGGGTTACAGAATTTTCAACCAGAGCTTGGGAAGTATGACGTCATTTGGGTACAGTGGGTGTCTGGACATTTAACAGATCTGGATTTCATTAAATTTTTGGAAAATTGCCGGTAAGTTAAAAGACAAATTAGTGATGATAAGTTTGTGTAATATTACTTTGTTATTTTTCTTTCAGAAATGGATTAAAATCTAATGGTGTCATTATCCTCAAGGAGAACGTTACATCTACGGATGAAATCGAATTAGATAAGAATGATTCCTCAATTACCAGACCTTTAAAACTCTTTCATGTGCTGTTTCCCAAAGCTAATTTAGATTGTAAAAGGGTTGTAAAGCAACATAATTTTCCAAAGGGTTTGTTTTCTGTATATATGTTCGTACTGAGACCAAAAACAATTAAAATCGAGAAAAGCCATAGTGATGATGTCAGTAATCTAGTCTAAACTGGAAGATGTTAGTGATGTAACTCTTTTTTGAATGGTTCTTTCACCATTTTTAATAAACCTTGCGGTTTTTTAAAATTTTTCCGTGCCGTATTCTCTTTCCAGGCATAATTGGAGCAGCTATAAAAATCTGTAATAGCTTTGAACTTACAAATGTGCCATCGTTGGCGGGTTCAGGCAAATGATTGTAAAATTTGAATAATCAGAGTATTTCCATTGTGACACAATACAGATGTGCACTTTCTACATCTTATGCTCCATCTGTACGTCAGTTATATAAAAATCCATTTTAAGAAGTATTGTAAATAAACGCTGTATTTTGGTATATGGTGTCAATTCTGACTGGAAGGAGAATAGATACTGTAAATTGTTTTTGAAATCCTCTAAGTCAAATATAGCCAATGGAGTTTAATAGTAAAATATCTACCAAAAGGTTATGTTTGATTACAAAGTAGTATCCAAAATATATGGAAAACAGACCAGAGAAAATTTCAATGGGTAATATTTCAACTGATTTCAGTCAGTTGAAGTGTTAATGTTTCAAATTTTATCTACCAATTTTTCCCCTTAATTTTGGTGAACACGTGTTTTACAAGACAAACTGTCAGTGTTAGCAATTTTGGACTCCAAGAATGCACCGAAGAAATATACTGAAATTTAAAAAATTCCATAATATGGCCAATTTTACATATGCATGTCATAAAGAACTATTTTTGGAAAATATATATTGTGTTCTCAAATCCATCAGTGTGTTATAAATCTTGGCTCACTAGTTACAAGGGTTTATTTTTGTAATCACCCTTTAAAACGATTTTAATACCATTTCTTTTTTGTCCTGGAGGATTATGATGCATTAAACTGCAGCAGATGTCGTCCCTCGTATAGTACCTAGCAATTCGCATCAATTTCCTCTCATTACAAACACCTTTCCTTCGCAGAACTCGCCCAGTAACACTGAAAATCTCGTATCTGCTTTAATCACCTCTCGATGAAATTATCATTACTGGTATCACTGTTATTATCAGCGCAAGCGAAGTCATCAGTGCAGTCATTAAAATTTCAATCTGGAAGGGTATAGTTAATAAAATATGACTACGGCCTGTTAACAAAAACAATTTAATAAGCGATTATCCCTTAAACTATGAACTCGGATCCCCGCATCTGCAATTTTTTAACAGAGATTGGTGGTGAAGATAACGAGTACCTACTACATGTATTTATTCTTTAATGTCGCCAGGAAAATATAATTGCGTTTATATGATCAGTATGTACCATGAATACTATAGAAGATACTGCCTCTTACAGGTCACTATGTATTTGGTATGAGTACATACGGTATGTACTCATCAGATCAACAATTTACATTTTAAGAAAATTCGTACAGCAACAATCATTAAAAAATACCAGTTTGGGTAGTTCAGGTGGCTCATATCACATGATCAAGTATAACTAAAGTTTCAATATAAAAAGATTGTAGTGATGAGCTCTGTGATAAAGTTAGATCATTTGTATTGGTCAGTTATGAAGAGTGAATGTTCCAATCGCAATAACTTATCACGTTTTATATTGTAAGATACAACTTCCCCGTCCACAAAACATCTCACAAATCCATTCGTAATCAGTTAATGAAAATACCGTCGAAGAATCTGATAAGACGGGAACCCCTAATGGCATTAAACACAGAAATGAATATTACAACAAACAATTCACCGTCATTATCTCGTTCGAAGGACATGCGATGTTGGTAAGTATTCCCCGAAGTATTTGGACTTAATTTATATCACGAATTAAAAGACTGCCCCATTTGTTGATTTATCAGGATTTTTTTCACGTTATTGGAAACTCACGTGCTTACAAAAAAAAATTGCCCGGGAGATAAGATCAGAATAGTACTTACATGCGATGATAAAACGAAGCTATGAGGGGAGTTTTGATGATTTTGTCAAACGTGTAAGGTTTTTCTTTATAGCTATCAATACGACTAGATTGGTTAAAGTTAAGAAGTGTATGTTATTGTATTATAGTCTAACATTATAATTGAAGAGGCAGTTTAACAACAGACAGTTTTTGTATGTCATGTTCTCTGTTATCTGTTGGAGTTTATTTTTACAAAATAGGCTAAATGGGAGTACATTGTACATAATATGGGCCATTCATTGGGAATCTGGAGTTCAGACATGAAGTAAATAGTATAAGAATCCAAAGGGTGAAAGAGATGCCTGAGATTTTAGTTTCTTGACGATTTAAATTTTAGGTATAATTGTTAACTAAACTGAGGTTATTTATAGTCCTAATATTACTGCATATAAATGTTTGTTCAGTCATAGTATGCCAGAATTTATGATAAAAAGGTTTCAAATTATAGAAAAATGAGGCATTACGTATTATATTACATTGTAAATGTCTTACATCCACAGATTATAACATATGTGGTAGAGGTGAGGATTTTCTTGAACAGAGAGGAGTACATTCATTTTGACATCTTCATTGAGGGCACTCTGAGAGTGATCACTTGTCTTTCTTAAATGCCCATTTTCCTGAAACTTCTTTTTCAGTTTTGCTTATGGACTCTGCAATATGAGTGGTAAATCAGGATATTTCTCTCTGAATAAATGAATAACTTCATTTTGTGATTTTGCCCTAGCTTCTTAGCCAATCATCATTAAAATTTCAATCTTGTGGGTTTCAGTTAAGTACAGCATTTTGTTCCATTTTTCAACAAACGTTGTTTCTTACAAAACGACAAACTAGTAAATATCTTCACTCCATACGATGCTACTGCCCTTACTTGTTTTCATTTAACTTCTTTGTTCAACATTGTCAGCATCAACCCAGGTTGACAAAAAATGATAAACAAATACCTTTTGAAATTCCATTTTTGAACTGCCTGAATTATTTCATTGAGATGAATCAGATTCCTTCATTTTTCGAATTAGTTGATGCTTGTTAAATATCTTTTAAACGATAGGAGTAAAATTTGAAATTTGGTACGCATGTGTGACTTGATATACCCTTTAAGAATAGTCTTAAAAAAATTAGTATTGCCATTTCAAAAAATAGTCGATGACGTCATATCTCAAACTTTGTACACGCTGCATAACATTTTCTTACATCAAGAAGAGCGCAATTCAAAATACTAATCAACCTGTTCGAGCATATTTTCAAAAAAAAAACTGTTTTTGATTTATTGAATTTATGCCAAGTTAGAGACTGGCACTGTGGTGATATTTATTAATACACAAGACATATAAATGATCTTGTGCCTTTTACTGAATCAAATAGGAAGCTCAAGTGCATATCGAATAGGGACTAAATTTGTAATGGAATGTTGTTAAGTTTGATCATTGTGACATTTACAGCCAATAATACAATTGTTTTCATCTCTTTAAATCGATGTTGTTTAGTTTCTTCTTATTGGAAGTTGTTTTTTTTTTTAAATTTTATTAAAAACATCTCGACCCATACTAAATTCAAGTATCGTTTTCTCGATGATTATCTTCTTAATTTTTTTATTTCTCATAAAATCTGTTTTTCTTCTTGATCTCCCGTACTAAACTGGTCGAATTCAGGCACGAGCTGGGCAGGGATTGATATTATTCTGGGATAAGCTATAGTCGGCCGTATGTGTGTGTATATCGTGAACACACCTGTACCTGTATGAATG
The DNA here is from genome assembly GCA_963576515.1 of Cryptocephalus primarius. Lineage (NCBI taxonomy): Eukaryota > Metazoa > Arthropoda > Insecta > Coleoptera > Chrysomelidae > Cryptocephalus > Cryptocephalus primarius. The sequence goes on along the minus strand of OY754942.1, from coordinate 12,767,779 downwards.
TGAATACATACCGGCAGGTGCAAACGGTAGGATATAGTGAAGAGGACCAGAAGAATACGAGATGGTTAATATACTCAGCTCGTGTGTATGTGTACTTATCCGTTCGGGCCTTCTCCTTTTTTTCCAAAAGCCGTATAACTGATTTTTTTTAATTGGGGTATAAAGTACCGGTCATCGTTTTACGGCCGAAAAACACATGAAACATGTGTCCGCGGTAATGGGGTGCATCGACGTGAAATTTGGAGGAACAAAAAAGGGACACGTTACCTAAATTTGAAGCTCAGTAGCTGACTAAAAATATTTTCAAAATATTTGTTAACTAGTTTTGGAAAATATGCTCTTAGTTATCGTTCGAGCTATTTAAAAATGGAAATCAAACATATTGTTCACCATGTCGACCAGATGTATGTTTTATTAATGGCGATAAAATTTAATAGTGACGCCACTACGGTTTGGGGGAATATGTGCGCCATTTAAAAATGGGAATTCAACTTGATATTTCAGTGACCATTTTGATGATCATTTTAGTGACTTTTCAGGTAACACCACCAATGTTTGTACTGCCATCCAACTACGTGTAAGGTGATTCAGAAAAATCTGATATTCCCAAGTTTCACTTGAGGGGGTGGAAAAAAGAGCTGAGGTGAGATTGGCCCCTCAGCGTATTCGAAAGTATCTGGTAAACGTTAAACACAGTTGATCCTCGTTTCGTTTTAATGTGGCTAGACTTTGAGAACTTTTCATTTTATCTTCGAGCCAACGACTTCTTTGGTAAAAATTGTGTTGTGGAGTACTGGGAGATTTCTTTTTAAATGAGAAGTTCTACCTCTTCAGGTTTCAAATACTTGCTTCTATTTCATCATCTTCGGCGTTGCTACACAAAGTTATTTCACACCTGACCCTTATATGTTATCGCGACGTTGATTTTTTTAACGTCATGTACACTTCCATGCTAAATTTTTAAAAGTAAGGAAAGGTGTTTTCCTCTCCGCCCGGTTGCAAAACGTGATTCGCAGTTTTACTATCGTTAAAATCTTCACGCGGGACCGACGATTGCAGTCTCATGTGGGCTCGCAAGATCAATGAAGAAACGTCGATCAACTCGTACTTTGGTGATTTTAATAACTGTAAAGTTTAAATCGGTGCGAATGAAAAGACCGTCAAGCGCGCGACTTCGTTAAATTTCCACATATTTACAATAATTATCGGATATTGCTGTCGTTCATGCCGATGTAATAATCGAAATAAACATCTGCCTCATTAATTTCATTAATTTATCGTTCGAAGAAGAGGTGAGTGAAAATCAGAAGCTCAAGCGAGGTAATTGTTGTTTTTCGTATATAATCGGTGAACATTGTTTTATGCTCTACGCAGTGCGTACGGTGATATTATACGAAGTCATTTCCGACTAATTAGAGAGCGGTCGATGGTGATACATTATGATTTACCATGAAACAGGTGAGAAAACAAATAAAGGCCGATATAAGTATGTACATACGTGAATAATAATATGATATTTGATTTTTTAACATTATTTTGTTCAACTACTATAATATAAAAAAAATTATATATCCATTAATTATAGCAAATGACGGAACAACGTCAAAGTGGTCAATGGTTGATGTTCAAATTGGCAATTTCGTTAGTAGTCAAGGTGATTTAACTTTGGCTGTGAAAAAATGGCGCAGCGGCTGGTTTTTTATAAACGTATTTTAAATAATTTTCTTAATCACAATATTAGCCCAGTTTATAAAGCAAAAAAGAAACTGTTTTGGTAGACCAAATTTAACAGCAGACGGACCAAAAAACCCTTGTTGAAAATGGATCAAAGATGATAAAAACCCAAAATCTAGACAAATCTGAGCATTTCCTTCTTTTTTTAAACAATAAAAATTTAAAAAATTACATCGTGTTTTCGTTTTTTCACCATAGTTCAAGAGTTATGTTGAAAATTTAAATTTTAAACAAGGGCTAACGGTTTTATTAAACATTTTAAAAGTTAGGTACAAAAGTAAAAAGTTATTACATAATTTCAATCATCTCGACACCTAATAATTATTATCTAAACGATGATTTTATTTTAACCAGCGATTTTAATTTTTTGCTTATTAATTGTTCTCGAAATTTTCTTAATTTTTTCTTCCAATATTACATAATTATATGAAGGTAATTGTGTAAAGGCAGAACTGTTACCTATTTATTAATAACAATAATGGCCATGTGTGCAAAGCACACATTTGGGGCCCAAGAAAAATTTACAAAAAAAGAAGCGATATATGCATGAAGATATTCAAAAAATGCTCATATTATAATGTACAATTATCGGTCGCTGTTGACCATCGATCTAAATTTGTTTTTATACAGAAGGGTTGTTAATTCATGCTCATACAAAAAAAATGATTTTTTGTTACATAAACATCATAGTTTTATTTTAATATATTAAAAGTTTAAGATGAAAATTTACTTATTTAAATAGTGTCTATAAGTTAAAGGAAATGAATGATTCTTATTTTATCTTTATTTTCTAGTAAATTTCCAGTATTTCCAATAACGGAGTAATTCCAGAAATATTCAAATGGTTCCCCTTAAAACGGCGGGAATTCCAAGAAAAGTATTTCCTGCATAATTTAAAATATAGGTCAAAACAAATCCCCAGGAATTATTTTTACAATTCTCCTTAAACGTAAGAGAATTCCAAGAGAAAGAAATCCTCTTTAAAAGCTTGAAATTCGTAGAATCCGTCTCCCGCTATCCCAAGTTCGTTTTAATGGTGTTCTCCTTAAATATGTTAGAATTCCAGTTAAATTTTGATGCTGGAGGGTACCCGGAAAAGATTTTTACGACTTTTAATTCCTAGAAGGCCTCAGTTGATCTCTAGTTGGATGTTCCCATTAAACTTAACCCGAATTCTGGGAAAAAAAGGGTAATTTTGGTGAAAGCAGGTTTCTGAGAAAATTTATTTATTTCAGAGAAAAATGCACACATGAAATGTGCGCATAAAATTATTCAAGAAATGAGAATTGGTGAATTCAAATAGGATAAACAATAAAAAAGTTATTACAGGAATACATTAAAATTAGGTATTTCTTGTTATTGCTGTAACTTTGCAAAAATTCATTTAAAATTAATGAAACCCAATTGTGAAATGACTTTTCTCATGTTTAAAAATCATGCGCTGTAGGTGCAATAATTCTTGCGCTTTTCTGCAAACGTATATGAAAATCCAAGATGGCCAAATTGTAGGTTTTGACGTTCTCTTTCAAAAACTGTTTGAAATATTAAAATCTCAGTTAATACGCCGAATTTCGGTGTATATTGTCAATAACGTAATCGTGCAAAAACTATTCATCCGTCAGCTTCCAACTTTTGCATGCTTAAAATAGACATAACAACCTAACATTTCACGCAAAATTAGCGCTTTAGCTTTAAACTGGGCAAAGCTGTGAATTTTTGAAAAAGAGCCCATTTTAACGGCTTTTCCAAGTTTTCTCGGTGAAAAATGCTCCTATTACTTTTTAGAAACTCTAATTTTGCAGGTCTTTTAATTCTCTACAAATCGTCTATGCAACATGTTGCATTTCCATCAATAATTTTCACGCTATGGTGAAAAAACAAATTTTTTAAAATTTTTATTGTTAAAAAAAAAGCAAAAGCTCAGATTTGTCTAGATTTTGAATTTTTATCATCCTTGATCTACTTTCAACAAAGTTTTTGGGTCCGTCTTTTGTTAAATTATTGTCTACCACAAAATACATTATAAACTGTGCTAATAGTTACCTCCATATTTACCCTCTTATTCATAAACGCATTTTAACGTTAAAATGGATTTTAGCTTAAAATGCGTTTAGAATGTGTTCCAATAAGGTAACCACAGTTACATTCACGTTATGAATATACGGAGCAAAATGCTGGAATTGCATCTGTGAAACGCATTCTAAACGCAATTTAAGCTAAAATCCATTTTAACAATAATATGCTTTTATGTATAAGACCGTTAGATTTTAATACCTTTGTCGTTATTTAATTCTTCATCATTCTTCGTAATCGTTTTATGAATCAATTTTTGATATGAAACCACCGATTTTGAAAATTCTGAGTTAAAGATTAATAACCGACGATGAACAAAAGGCTGGGGTTCCCGGAACCGTCACACGGGTGCGCTCGGCTTTCAAGAGACGAAAAACATCTGCATAATTTGCCGAAGAAATTGCGATCTTATCGGCGCAAATAAATTATTGCGACTGCTCCTCGTCGTGATAAATAAACCGGAAACCGTCGAGCAGACTTCCTATATGATTATGACATAACTACAAGATTAAGGGGAGGTTTATAGGCGACCTTCGAGCGACGGCGAATAAGGTTGTGTTAAATTTACAAAGTTCAGTTGTTAGGCTGGATGGTAATAAAAATTAGAAGGAAAGTGGAAGTTTGTTACGTACTTTAACCCAAGTTTTCAGAAGATTAATCGTCAAAATTTTGTAAAATACAAGTCGATGTACTCAGGCTCGCTCAGAGGTCGGCCTAATTCCCTTTTTTCTCATCCCTACAGAAATTTAAATTTGGATTTTTTCTTGAAAATATGAATTTTCTGAATCATCTAAGAGCGTAAGCTATAACCACACCAAGTTTACAGTGTTTTAGTAACTGTATGCATAAGCTTCATCCATTTTCACCGCTAAATGAGCAAAATTTGTAGGTTTTGCATATTTTTCGAGCCACTAAACCCTAAACTAGAGCCCTAATACTAAAAAGGAGCTCTAAAATGCAGAGTTAAAGCTTTATAATTACTCGACATTAGCCTTGCTCTAATTACCCCCTTGTAATCCCTTGATTTCGATATTATAAGCTTGCAAAATTTAAAATGTGCAGATAATGAATTATTAATGCTTAAACTTAAACACCCTTTATATATTTCATCTTTGCTATCAAATGCTGCAGGAGTTGAAGACAACAAAATGATAAAATGGCGTCTGTTAATTTTTCAACGCTTTTAAACGGGAAAAGTTTATAACTAATAGAAAGGCATCGTCTGGACCAATTATAATACGTTTCGGTTTTTCTTTACTTCGGTGACTGCGTACGGTGGTATCCAAAAAGAAAGCAGGAAGGTCCGATTTTTTATAAAAATAAACATCGTTAAAGAATTAAAAGTAAACTGGTTTCGAAGCGAACTGGGCAATTTCGTTCGTATACCAAACCGACAATTACAATATTATTTCCAATTTTATGCGCGACTTTTGACGCGAAAAAATGACAGACCGTCCGTAATTGGAAGTGACCCGATCGATGAAAAGCAGGGCAAAACGCGTAAGGATTCAATAATAAGCATATTTACCTTTGGAGATCGCAAAAATACTGCAATCATGGACCACGCATGGAAGGAAATTTATATGGAGCAGATTGTAAGTAGTTTTTTCTTCAGGTTTCGCTCGACTTTCCTTTTTCACTCAAAAGTGAAAAGATGCAGCATTAAAATGTGGTGACTCGGACTAAATTCTACTGCACCAAAAATTATAATCGCCCCTAAAACGAAGAACTTTCGGATCAAATTCATATTTTTCTAGAGAAAATCAATTGCAAGATTATTTCATCTTCTGACAAGTAACGAGACTTGACAGTTTTTTCAAGTAGGAAGATCATATCTATCATACATTCAAACGAATTGTTAAAAATGGTATGATTTACGATTTCAAAAATAACGCGTTTCATCCCTTGGTATAAGTCAATGGTCTTGTTTGAAAAGACGTCAAAAATACCTCAAAGATATATGTTTTGTATGAGGGGAAGGTAACTGTGAAAGTTGTCTTGTGGTGTTGTCCATCAGAGGATGTTGAAGACCCAGTTAGGTACATAACTTAGTTACTGCCATTACTATTATTATTAGTTTTCTTCATTTTTAAGTGCCTTGTCTTTTTCTGTTGAAAATCATCCAAAGAAGATATGTCAAAAAGTCTTCAATGTACTCTACTTTTATAAATTTGTTTTTGTCCACGTGTATCTACCCCATGCCATTCAAGAGGCGTTGATTGTAATTCCTCACCGGGCATCTGATGTAGAATTTCTTAACCAACTCCATTACATCAAGGCAATCATGACATTTAAATGACTTGACCCTTTAAAGCCCTGTCCAGAGGTCGCCTTTTATAAGTTCAGTGTGGAAACAACTGTAATGTGATTTGTCGCAGGGAAGTCAATGATATCAGTGTTTTGGGCATGGCTATGATGACCAAAATTAGGATGACAGGTTTGTTGTCTATGTACTTGATGAACTCTATAAAATGTTCAAATCACTTGGTAAGTATATTAGGCTGAATTCAACCTGAGGGGTGCACTGCAAAGATTTTTTCCTGATGTAATAGGAACCTTTCTAATTAGATGTTCATATCCTTTCTTGGAAACACTACCAAAGTCAAATGAATCTGCAGCATTCATACACACACAACAATTGTAATCAGTGCTTCAGATTCAGTAATCAGATGTCAATGGCATTATTTACTTTTTACCATAACACCAATTACTTTTGAACTTTTTGACTGGACAATCCTGATCCCACTTTCATCTAAATTGTAAATTCTTTCTGAAATACACTTTTCTTTTTATCTCTAATACTTGAAGAATTTTTTTATTATTGTTCTTACTAAACCTCAGGGCTCTAGAATAGGATGTGCCAGTTTTCAGTTACTAGATTCAAATTTCCCGCTATAACATTTTTAGTTTGTAGGCCTGAGTTGGAGAGCGCATGTATCGAATTTTTGAAAGCATTGAGTTGTCCCTCTTGTACTTATTTGTCAATGATGAGTTCCACTACACCGCTCATGGTCTTATGACGTCAGTGTCACTCTAGGTGATTTCAGAGGTAGTCAATAATAGAAATCTCAGGCCCTCGAGGTGGCCGAGTTTTATTTCATTTTATTATAACGAATAATCGTGGCAGATCGCGATGCTTTAACTTTGCATGTAGCTTGATAGCCTTTACTTCCTCCCGTCGCATCGATGAAGCCATTAGCACCCACGTCACGTGCCGTTATCAATACCTATATAGGATTCCTGTCGATCTTATGAGAATTCCATCGACGTGTCGTATAATATCACCAGAAAATCAATCAACTAATCGATCGAGCTAAAAACCCATCGACATTCCGCGGAGTCGAGACAAAAAGCGGCCGAGTGAACTCCTTCAAACGTCAATTCATGGCTCACTTCTTCGTATTAAGAGATGAGCGGAGAGAAAGAGAAAAATCAGAACGAGAAATGGGGAAAAAAGTGGAAAAATCGACCACCAGTGACGACGCCTCGCCTTTAAAATGATGTACCCGGCGAAACGGAATCTATCCTCCGTGATAAGAGGGTTACGGTGAAAAAGCGGTCTGGGAACGCGCATGTACGGCTCGGGACCGGCGTCGAATACATATCGACCTTAAATCGTCGCATGATAATATGAATTTGTTGAGAGCGCTGCGCTGAAATCTTTGTTTCCACTCTCTGATTTATAGATAATCGATTATGATATATATTTCTGTTTTTTCATCCGTGAGACCGGTCCGGTGTCTTGTGCGCCGCTTACCAATCGATTCGCATTTTTATCCAGACCGTAATAAGGAAGCTTTGGTCGATAACAAGGTTTTAAAGTCGGAAAAAGTGCAATCTCTCCAGATATGGTCCGTAATCTCTTGTTATCTAAGAATTATATTTAATGCCACTTTTCTCCCTTCAAGTTTTTTGCGTATGAAGTTGAGAACGCAAAACTATGAATCAAGTATTTTTATGTTACTTTCTTTCGGAATTCGTGTAGGTTACAAATTAACGCCCCCCCCCCCCAAGTGCTAAACCAGCAGAAAAATATATTTGATAGTGTCAAACAGCATGTTATCTTTCCAGGCAGACTTAGGACTGCTAAAAAACCCTTTTAAAACACACTTTAGCTGTCAAACACGCCGCCAAGCACGAGCCCAAAGCAAACGGTCGTAAAATTTTAATGACCATAGTGTTCCCAATTTGACAAGTGCAATTTCTATTCCTTAGGCTCCAGCTGCACAAGGTATTGTAAATAAAAGTTGTTGCTTTAGCATAAGGCAACAAGCCACTTTTTAAATGAGCTGGGTGCATTGAAAGTGTGCTTGTTAGTTCAGAATTGGAAGAGAATACATAAATAACTAGATTCCTTGCAAATTTGATGTAGCTAACTTGACGTGGCTGTATTTAGTCCTATCAAAAAGTGCTGGAGAACACTTCTAGGCACTTGAAATAGCGAAAGACGATATCCAGTAAATTTTCCTAAGGAATAATTTTGTCATTTGCTCTCTGGATTATGGAACAGCGTATCTGAGACTGTAAGTTAAAATCTGGGGTTTCCTAACGAGGTTCTAAAGAAGATTCTAGCGTTAAGAGGATCAAGGCATTGGCATATCTCTTGATAATTCATGAACTAATCTTTTCAGAGAAAACAGAGGAATTGGCCGTGAAGAAAGATCAAGGGATTGAACCTGGTAAAAATTGCAATAGATGAAGCTAATGAAGTTGTTTCTGCCGACGTTACAAACGAGGCTATTGAAACTAATCCTGTAGACCGTAATGTGACAGTTGAGATCGGATGTTTTCAAATCCAGATAACAGGTCAACTATTTTGAAAAGTTACCGTTATTATGCTGAAACAACTTGTAAAGCTTGTACCTGGAAAAGCAATACAACTTTTGCCAAACATTTTACTGATTGCTAGAATTCTTAAAAGCACCAATAGTTTGCTTCAACATTGTCAAGTTTGAGCAGCCGCATCTATAGTTTTACAACACTTGAGCCTTTGCCTTGGTTCTAACCACGACTTTTTGACTTAAATATGATTTTTGGAAATTTCGTGGTTTTAGAGTATTACCAAGGCGCGTCCAATTTTTAAAACGCTCTTTTGATGGGGAACTGATAACAAAACCGAAAATAGTGCAGCAAAAGCAGTATACACCAATATACACAGTTTTTTAAACCGAATACACTAGCTAATCTCTAGGAACTTGCTTTCCATTGCTTAATATTTATTCTATAGAAATTTGAGATAAATTGTCTGCGGGTGTCATCAGAAGAAAAATTATAAATGTACTTTGGTTTAGTTAGACCTTGCCTTATCGAAAAGCTTCTTTCAGCTTCTCCTAAAATTGTTGGCCACGACGCAGGATATGTGGTTAAAGTTTATAGAGGGCCTTCGTCGATTTCCCTAAGTGCCAGGTTGGTGATCGCGCTTGGATCTACGCCCAGGGCACGTGGGTTTTTGTGGGCGAACTCGGTTCATTCATCTTTTCTTTTTAACTAAATCATCACTTGATGTACCAAAGTTGTACTTTGAATCTAGAGTGTTTTCTCTGATTTCATCTCATTTAATCTCATTATTGATATTATTGTTTAGTTTAGTGTAATTTGGATTATATTTACAAGGTGTCTGATTTTGAAAATGATTTTTTGAAATACCGTTTCAAACTAACTTTTGTTTTCATAATTTCACTAATCATATTTTCTAAGAGTAAAATTTAATTGGTGCATAATTATTGGATGACGTGAAAATATGTTTCTTTACTATTTTCTATTTTTTGTTTATAAGAAACGAAATGGAGTCCCGTTTTCAGCACTTTCCTTTAATATAATGAGGGTAATGAGGTAATACAAAGGTCGGCAATCCAAGCGAAAAATATTTAAAGAGCTCATGTGTGAAGTATCATGTGTATAACATGATTTTTGTCTGTATTATGTAGAAGACGAGAAGTTTCGAAAAGAAAATTTTGACTTCCTATTCGCTTGACTCGGAGGGACATAATATTTACAGTTCGTACAGTTTATGAGTGTTTGTGAGACTCAAAATGTATAATTTTTTAGCTCCCAGATACGCGGCAAATCACGAAAAATCTTTACTTAAAAATGTACATTCCAACCAAAATGTTTCATCGCCTGATACCTCAATTACATATTCAAATCACTGCTTATCTGATGCGGTTAAAATTTCGTACCAGCCTCAGTGGCTTAACGTTCAATTAACAGCGCCCGTTCTGTCCTACCAAAAACCGGTACTTTTCAAATTTTTCCCTTACTAAAAAATTTCGTTTTTTCTGTCGTAATCATTTTATTAAACGATCATTTTACCTGCATCGGATCGGCACACGGTGCTCGTCTGTATATCCGCTCCTTCTGCCGGTGCTGCGAATATCGAATTCTCCGTGTCCCGTTAGGTCCTCTCGAGGTTGAACAACCCTTTGAATCCGGCACGTGATCGCGACCTTTTTTCCTTCGCTTTTTTTCGTATCGGGTCTTCCGGGGTGATTTTCCTTATGGGGGCCCTAATGGCTTCGTCTCGGACGTGCGGACTCGAAGACCCCCGCAGATGGTCCTTTAATTAATAACGAGACATAAAAAGAGTATAATAAGAAGCGTGCGAAGGGAAAGGGACAGTAAATTGAAGGGTTATCTAAGGGCGATCTGACCCTTAGAAAGTGAAGCGAAGACAGCGGAGTATGTATACCTAACTCCATGGGATCGATCTGCTGAAGTTTGTGATTCGTAACGGGAAAGGAAGAGGCAGGTGCTTCTTTTAGTAACGTATATTAACTGATGTATAAGATTGTTGATTTCTTTCTTGCTGATCTGCGGTGGCCCGGCCCGAATGTGTCGCAAGGTGGGCTATTTGTATCAATTAATTGATGATTTAGTGTAACCGGTGAAAAATTATTATCCTCATGCTCGGTCACGAATCGAAGGATGAAATATCCATGAAAAATAATTGCTAAATAAATTTATTTTAAAATCTTTCAAATGCCACTATTTTCATTGCTCTCTTAACGCAACTCGTTTTAGGTACACGTACATAAGAAAGATCCTACATACTAAAGTTGGAAGATTTCATCTCAATCTATTTCGTAATACTTATTATGAGTTTCTGCATCGTTAAAGTTGCTGTTAGAACATTTATTAGTTCTATCCATTGGCTTATACTTTGGGTGTTTACGAGGGTTCTTAAATATCGTTTTTTTTCCGAATTTTTGGCACAAAATCCTTGGCACATTTTTTTTTAAAAATAGCCTATAATAAGAACAATACCTTTGTATATACTTTACGATACTTTACTCGAACTCCCATACTTTAAATTTGTCACCAAGAGAGAACGAAATTAAATCGTAGTTTCATGAACTCCCTTAAGAGGCGTTGCAGTTAGGGCCTATTGTCACTTGTCATTATTGACAAGTCTGAAGTCTATTGAAACTCCGTTTCGAGGTGTTGTCAGATATTTACTGATGACTTTAAAGATGACTAAGGATTGGAGAGGTCCCTCAGTTGTTTTTTGGTTATCTTGTGATTAACATAATTAGTTGAAACTTACATAAGTCATTAGCGAAACAAACTGTTATACTTAACTGTATAATTCCCTGCCTGAGTCGTTTAAATAATAAACGAGAATTGTCTAACTTCTATTATATTAATCCCGAAGAGTCACTTCCCACGTCGGCTGTATTATTAAACGCGGAATTAAAGATTTAAACGAGATTGTTGTCCCAACGTCTTACCACAATTATTAAACCGATCGATCGGTAATAATTAAAACGGTTCACAAACAAAAACAATACTTGTTTGATTAGTTATTATGACTACTTAGTGACGCCGATTATTTCCTATCACACGGTGTGTGTGATGGTAGGAAGATGGTGTCAAAGGTAGGAAGAAAGAAGACGCATATCTTCTTGGGGGCCCTGCGGGTATAAAAGCGTCGTCGTCGTCGTCATCGTATTGTCGTCCTGAATATTTTCCGCATTCGAAGGATAATTGTCATTATCAGTCTTCTTTTACTGCCGTATACGAGAGCAGGTGCGACTGGAAAGACTTCAAAATTACTACCGTTAAAAGAAGTTCATCCCGCGCCATTTGGTGCCGACCTACATTCACGCGAAATATACATAAACGTTTCTTCTTTTTGTAATTTCACACTTTTATCGCGACGCTCTTCGTCGTCGTCCTCAGTGAGAGAGGGAGAAGGAGAGGAGCGATTTGAATTCCTCGATTAATAAATCGGTCCTCATTCTTATTAAATGTTTCCGGACGCGCGAATCACCAACTACGTCGGCTTACGTCGATAAACATCTGATGGTTATCGTCGAATAATTATGGTATTAAAGTGCAGAACACCCTGTGTACAGCTGAGGAGCATGACCTACATCACGCGGAACGCACGCGACGACACACGCCGAAAAATCAGCCGACCCGAGATCACGGGGAGAAGGAGGTTGTAAAATCGAAATTATTTCTCAAAATCACCATAAAATCTCAACGAAATACTCCGAGTCCGTAAAATATTGTGATCAATTTTTACACAGGGTGTCCGTAAATGGTCTGTACAAAAGCCTATTATCCCTTCATAATAGCACGAATTTTCCTCGAATACCCATATTACCAATAAACCATAGGCGCAGCATTTCTCATTATGCAAATATGCCAAATTATAGAAACGTCGTAAACACCTCTAATTTCAATACTTAGGTACTATTTTTTTGAAAAAAATTAACAATGCCAATTAATATCGTCATCCATATAATATGCATTCCTTTAACAGCCATAATTTATTTCACAGGTACCCGGTGCACCTATATAAGTAATTAAGTAGGTTTTTCTATTAACTTCTTTTCCCTATTTCAAATAAAATGCAGATAGGGTATGTTTAAAATGAAGGCGCCAACAATACTGTGAACTCTTTAGAATCCCTAGAGACTTTCAGACTCCAGGGTTGGCCACCGTTCCCCCAAGAAGGATTCTCGTAGAATATAAACGCCATCACATTCACAAAGTGCTGCACTTTTTGGTCTTCATATTCCCACGCTCTGCGCAGAGTTGTATGGCTTAGTCTCACTGGAAATGTTTTCTTAGTCGGCAATGTCCAGTCAAAACCGTCAAAGGGAGTCGAGGCTTGCTTCTGATCATGGGCAAATACTTCTTAGCTGTTTCCTTGTTAGGGTGGAAAAGAAGTTTCTTGATGAGTTTGCAGCTTGTTGTCAAGGTCCGTGATAGTACCTTTTGCTGCCTTTCTAGCCAGCTTGGCTGCTTTGTTGTTGCCTGCACACTCAGCATGCCCTTAAAGTGGGTTTTAAATAATTATAAAATTGAAGGCAGGAACTAAAAAGTTGTTAGCTTTGTCTGAATAGGAAGTTCTATCCTGTATAATTAGGTAATTACCGTTGTCTGCTTTTAAAGTAATTAATTCTTCATAATTGTTTTTTGGATACAATAGACATGATCATTGGCAAATGAATATTAAATTATATCCGTAATTGATTAACTAATAACTTGTGTAAAACAAGAGTGGATACAATTTTAGTGTTTAATAAATGTTCACACTTCACAGCTAAAAATTCTGTTCCATGATTTGAAACAGAGAAGATTTTACACCTCCCTGTTGATTACTTTGATGCAATTCTTCCAGTTTTAAAAACTACCGAGATAACTTTTAATATTGAATTGTTATGAAGTCATGTTCCATAATAGTGTGAGGCTTCACTCAAGCAATGGCCCCATTACAATGATATTACAAGTAAAACTTGATCAAGAAGAATGTTTGAATACCAAAAAATAGTGTACCTGAACGGATTGAAAATTAATTAGTACGCCCACAAAAAAGATTTAAACATGTTCTATCAATCTCAATGAATAACATTTTAATCCAGTTTTGTTGATACTTATAACTTTTAGACTATTAACCTGGTAAATTCAATAGTGACCTAATTAATGTTCAATAGTGACCTTTGCGACTGATTAGAAAAATCTCAAAGTACCTCAAACTTCACTGAATTTCAAAACATCCCTTTTTATTGGTGTTTAGTAAATCAATTTTTGCTGGATGATTTGGTGATAACAAAGAACAACACCACCAGAAAGTCTTCCACCAAAATTTTTGTATTGAAAGGAATCAAAGCAACCAATTTTGATCAACAGATCATCTTCAGACCTAAACAGTACGAAGCTAATAACAAAGCATACAACACATGAGCTCCGGATCGCATAAAAATCAGTTACATTGTGAAAAGACGAGCGAGCAAACATCTTGTAGCGTTTGTATTTTTAGCCTGAAGATGATCTCTTGATCGAAACCTTTGATTTCATTTAATGCACAAATTTTGGTGGAAGACTTTGTGACTGTATTTGATGACAATTTGTCACTAAGTATTCAAATTCATAACGACAGTTTTATTAATAGTAGAAATTGTAACGCATATTAATGCTTGATATCGTTTAGACTTTAATAAAAGCGATAACATATGTTGCGCTTGTTTGGAGAAGTGCAAAAATTCCATTTTTCCTTTTTTATTGTAGCATCATTAACCGAAACCAGTTTAATTTGGGAGAAAACGTAGAACCTCCCACTTATAATTCAATTTTTATCGTTTTGGTTAATTATAGCACCTGTGTTAATTAGTCTGTAGTATTTCCTGTTATCCGACTTCGCCCCCTTTTAAACCTCGAACGTATTGAAAGTAATAATTTTTGGAAATCCCTCGATCACCGTCGATTAAAAAATCGATCGTTTGGCAATAAATCAAGCGAAGGCACGTGTCTCGCATATGCTTCATGCATATATACAAAGGGCCTCGTTTTTGCACGTTACCATATCGAGTAGCTGCCAAATCAGTGAGTTTTCGACATCGGCTCTCGATTCATGCGGTTCTATTAATTAAATCGGAAGCAAAAAAGTCCGCACATTTATTAAACGCAGCTCGTTAAGATAGCTGAACTGCGATTTTTTGCCTTAGCCATTTTGCAACTTTGTCGTCCTGCTTCGCTCCGCCGTATGTACTAATTGGTATTTTATAAATATATTATTTATTATTGTGAGACCGTTACAGCTCTTGCAAATAAAGGATGAAAGGTACGCGCGGCAGGTGCTCTTCTCTGGTGAATGCACCGGTTTTTTCGCCAGCGGAAAAAATCTAATATCGATTTCAATTTTCACGGTTCCAACTGAAACAATTACAATTCGACTTTCAGCTGCCACTGATAATCGATTCTGAATCTGCAAATCATAACTTTTCCATTACGATTGATGAAAAATCTACTCAAATTTAGATCATACATCCTGTCCATGCATTCAGATTTTCATCACTTGAACTTTACCTACTCATTACTTATGATGATTTTATCACTATTGTGTTTGGTTTATATTTTGATATAACGTAAGGGAAACTATTGCAATGTTTCGAGCAATATCTAGAAGAGCAGAAGGCAAGTAAAATTCTGAACATCACTTTTATACATTCATGTCCACACATCAAAATGCTCATTGTACATGCATACAAATTTCGATCTCCTTGTGCCCTTAAGATGTCAATACAAGTTTCTTCTTCTATTTCTGTCCCATTTTTTCCTTCGATAAGGCTCTTTTAACTACCTGTCTTCTGTCACTTATTTTCTTTCTTAGAGCTCTCCAGTGTAACATTCACGACACTATTACATTACTTATTCTTGGCCTTTCTCTTTTGATTCCACTTGCTAATGTTAATATTCATAATTGCTTTATCTTCCTTCATCCTTAACAGCTATCCAAAATAATTGTCATGTTTAATGTTAATTCCCATTTTTCACAGGGTTACGACCGTTACAATGATAACCTCGCATGGTTAAAATTTTGCCAAACATGTCATTCGTCAATAATAATAATTATATACACTGTCATAAAATGGAATAATTAAAAAGAGGGCGGTGAAATCAATTTCAAATGAAATTCATCGAATATGATGTACATAGGTAGGTAAGTTATTACTAATATTTAATTTTTTAGTAGATACTTACAAATACTAGTTACATTACTGCTGCTAATCAGCTCCCCAAAACTGCTTTTAAAGTTAACAGAATTACAGTTGCTGGATTAAATTTCGATTTGCAACAATTTATAAATTCTTAAATATGTTCAATTTCAGATTTTAGCAAAACTCACAAAAGTTGTTGATTGAAGTGTCCTGAAGAGTTATGGTAAGTTTCACCAGAAGTTTTGAACTTATGACTGTGTATTTAATAACCTGACACTGGTTGGAGGAAGCTGCAATTTGCAACAAGCTAAACAATTCCTAAAAATTCATTGAATCACAGATTTTGATAAAACTCACTAAAGTTATTACTTGAAGTGTCCTTAATAGTTTTGGTGAGTTTTGTCTCTTTTCACGAGGGAGTTGTGAAGTTGTTGGAGTTTATTTTACAGCCTGACTGCGGCTGAATGAAGTTTTAGAATTTTCAAAATTTCAGAATTTTCAGTAAAACTCACTAAACTCGTTGATTTAATTATTCTGTGAGAAGTTGCGACTTGCAACATTTTCAGGATCACATAAGGAATTACTTGGAGTAATCCTATTGGGGTATTTATTAAATTTTATCTACAACAGGTTCAGTTCCACTAGCGCGCTATACAGATTTGGAACCTGCAAACTTACATGGTGTCACCACATATTTTTCTTCAGAAAATTTAAGAACAACACACTAACAAACGTCCTGAAAACGTGTAGCTACACGAAGAGGCTAAAACCTCTGAATACGGAGGAATTAAGAACTAAACAAGGAGAGAGAAGTTAATTAATGAAAGGAAAAAATTAGTGAACCTTTCCCCAACTCTTTTCAAAAGAAAAATGGCTGCCATGCACCAGCACCGAATACATACTACAAAAGTTGTTTATTATGGTCCCCATTTTTAGCTTGATTTTTTAGTTTGTCTGCATACTGCTTACATAAATTCTTGACTTCTTTCTCTTGAATATTCCATATCTTGTCCCCTCTTATACTGCCTAAATCTTTTGCCTATCAAGGATGTACTTCTACGTATATGATTTATGATAATCCTTGAGTTTGTGCAATTTTTTCCCTGTTACCTGTCGTATTGTGAACGGTCTTAAATGCTATGGTTTAGCTGAAATCCGCTCTGTATATTATCAAACAGTGGTTACATTCCACATTATATTTTCTAATATCCTTTTTTGATTCCGGTTCATGAAATTTTAGTATTTCAGTAGTTACTGTAGTCTTTTATGTGGGGAGTACTATACTGTACTAAATATCCCTATTTGCATGGGAAGCTTTGCAATATTTAATTACTCCTTCAATTCTATGATTAGATATGAATATGGCAGCCCAAATCGACCAATATCCGAGCATAAAAACTGTCTGACCGAAGTGCATCGTAACCGTTCGTCTTCGCTAGTAAAAAAACCACGCGTAGTATTTTTTTTAACACATGGTATGAGGGAACGTGCCTGATCTCAAGAGGGGTGTGCCTGTCCACGTATGTCGGATATAAAAGGATTACTTTTACCTGAACGGGTGGCGCACACGGCTTCCAAATGGTGTTTCGTCGCCGTCTACCTTTGCAACCCTAATAAACTTTCGATCTCGACGTTTTACTTTCGGATATATGCTCGTATGGATTTTTTCTCGTTTGTCCGAAAATTTCGAGATTTTAATTTAGATTAGGATTAGCATATGCGCCAAAAACTGGACGATTCCTTCGGAGGGACAACGGTTGAGGGCGTCGGTGATCTTGGTTTTGTTTGATGATCGCAGGTTTTAAGAACATCTGTTCTTTCAGCATTTAAATATGATCGAGAACGAGTTGGGCCGCAAAGGGAACAAATGGACACTGTGGACGTAATTCAGCTTCGACTTTTAAGAACCAGCCCGGGACAAACTCAATTTTGTTCTAATAGAAACAGGTGCTTTCTTGGCCCTCGAAAGTACAAAATAAAATAAATACTACTCATTTATACACTAAATTAACTCTTTGCCTTGTTTTTGAGTAGCTTTCACCATTGTGATAGCCAAAAATAATTAGACTTAACTCGACACTTTGCTGCTTGATAGTAACAATTATTTAACACAAACATTTCTATGTCACTTATACTTAAGTTTTCACTTCAAATTCTCTTATTTCGTTAAGGAAACTTACAGGTGGATTAATTCGTTCAATATCAGTTACCAAATTTGAACCCCATTTAGTTAGGGGTTCAAAACTTTTAGGAAAACTAAATTAAGCGCTGAACATATTATATATTTACGGGGGATATTATTAATACATCAATAATAAATATATTAATATATTTTGGAAATGATAGATCACTGTTTCCCTTAACAAATTTCATAAATTTTCATGAAACAACATGTGATTACACGATTTTACGTCAACCAAAAATATGACGTTTGTATGTAGTTTAATTGTTTGCAGAAAAATGTAAGTGTATTCTTGTCGCTCGATACAAGAGTCCACAAAAGTTTTGTCTTATTAACAAACATTCGAGTCAATTTTCCAAATACTAAGCTCTTAACCAATCAACAAATGAAGAGAGCCCAAAATTTTCACCAATTATTTAGTCCCAAAAAGAAATGTAACTGCAGTTTCAACTAGCTAGTATTCATGATTACCATGATTACTATCTAAATTTTTAAAAATTCTTTGCCAGTGGAACCTTTCTGGAGAATTTCCAAGCGAAACTACGAAAATAATGAAATCCCATAATCTTCGGCTTTCTCTGATAACCTATCCTAACCTTTGGCCCAAAATTCATGGTGTTTTCTACTGATCGTACATTTTTTATGTTCGGATATCCTAGCTTAATAGACGTCAAAAATTACATGGAGTGGAATCAGTTTTCTAGAAAAATTCACCTAAACTTTTTGAAGAAACTGATATTTTCAGTTCCCCAGAAACTAAGAATTTAACTAAGCAGATGTTTTATGAATCTAGGTTTAAACTAAATTCAGCACTTAGTTTTCGGGGAAGTCTGACTGATTCTCGTCGATTTTTCAGGGATCCACTAACTTCAACGATCTCATCCAGAAATCTATCTTTTCTACTTAATTCAATACATTGAATATCTGTCCGTCAAATTTGCTTTTGCCTAAAAAAATAATCTACTCATTTGTCTAGAAATCTAAATTTTAATCAAGCACCTTATCCATAAATCTGGATTTATACCAATTTTATTAGTTATGGCCTAATCGATTCTATAGAAAAATTCACATAGTTCGTTTCCGAAAAACTAATGTTCTTGTTAATCAGCGGAGAACTGGCATTTTTACTAAGTAACTAATCCATAGATCTGGACTTTGAACATACTCAGTAGTTTTTCAAACTTTCGATGAACTCTAGTCAATTTTCCAGAAAACTACTTAACCTTTGACCAAATCCCTTATTTTTTTCTATCTGAATCAATAGTTTCCCTAGACAAGACTTTTTCATTGAAATTAGAAACTCGTAAAATGTTTTTGTTTCAATTGTCATTATACGCTCGTATTCTGTCTTGGCTCGTATTCCATAAATACTATTTTACTCCTCTCAGAATCGAAGAGCATCTCTCTGGTACTGCTCTAGTGGTGTTATTATTTAAGCCAATTTTCTTTTACTAAAATCACTTTTCACTTTCACTAAAATCAATAGCCAAGTTTTCCGTACAAAATATATCTTATGAAAACGGCCTTTAAAGATATGGAATTCTCTTCAGTAGTAAAATAGTTGTAATACTGTTTCTAATATGTCTAACTAATTATCACAAATTTGTTCTACTTCTCGTGTCGCTAATTCCCTGTGGAAGGATTCAAAATTTTCCTGATAAAGAATTTGTTGACTATAAGATGTATCATAAATACAAAAATACAAGTAATTTTTGTTGTTACCTACTTTGGTCGTGCAGCGTTTATGTAGCAGCCGCTACTGTTGTGTATAATTATTGATATTTCATTAGTACAGATTCATTTTTTGGGTATTTTCTTTCTCCTATCACATAAAATATTTTTTAAAAACAGTGAAGAACTTTTAAATGAATGTTTTAAAACTTTACACCGCACCATTAAAATGTGGTGATATATTTCGCTAACGACGGATGGCAATCCAGAAACCTGTCGAATAGTGTATGTTCGAAAAAAGGTATGTTTGTTTTTGCAAAGTAGTATAAGTATTTTAATCAGCTTAGACTTTTTCGTTTTAATTAGCCGTGACCGGCTCCGTTTTCCCAAGCCGAAGTAAGTCTTCGCCGTCTTGGATCGTATGGCGGAAAAAAAGGTGTTTTTCTCCGGCGGCGATCTTCCTACGAGATGGAAGATCAAAGGAGGAGAACATCAGAGGAGACGCACAGTGGCAGCGCTCATTAATGACATAACGCGAATCGAGAGAAGAACAATTACACTATCCTTAGATGTAATAACTACATTTCAAGAAAAGAGTAGAGCTAGCACACCTAATTGTCGATGTTGTTTATAGCGAAAAGTAAAATAGAGAGAGGAGAGAGAACAGTGATTGGACGTGCTCTCTTCGCAATGGTTCCATGAAATCATGTCCTTTAGCTGCTAATGGGGCTAATTAGTCGTATCTGAGATTGTCGCAATGGGCGCGCTGTTTACCATATATACCTGGCCCGCGTGTCTTCACGCACCAATTAAACGATATATTCCTGATTAGGACCGATGATGGACTTTTGATATCGTCACTGTAGCCGGCTTTACCGCAGCACCGGAGTAAGGTTGGATCTTTTCTATTAATAGTTTTTTTTAACATAGAAGATAGAATAATACTGCACTAAGCTGCGACGTTACATGTAATGGAAAGCCAATTTTTAGATCATTTTGTTTTAGTTTAGTTTGATGATGATTTAGTTTAGATCATTCTGCATTTAAGTACTTACTTTTTATTATGTTGGAATAATAATATACCTTCACAAAATAAAAGCTTTGTTGAGTTGAAAACCACGAATGAACTGCCGATTTTGCATACATTCAGAGTTCAAAAAGTCTTGAGGGTACTTCACATTACATGTGTTTTCATAAGAAAAAATAATGTGCGCTCTCCTATGTAACGTGATTTCAGAAAGATTTATGTGCAGAGTTTCGAGTGTGAATCATATACGATATTGAAATGGCGCTGTATGGCACCACAATTGCAATTTTGCTCAACAGTTTTGTTTGGTCCAACAAAATGAAAAATTTAGGTGTCGTGAAAAGAAAGTATCTATGAATTATCATGTTTGGTGATTGGATACAGATTTCTGCTTTTTTGTGTGCTTTAAAAAATCCGAAAAAAATCATGTACATAAGTTTCCAATTAATTATCCCAATTAAAATTGGCGAAAAGAAAAATATTTCAATTCTTTAATATTTTAAGTTATGAAGGTCCTATTTCGCTAACTTCTGAATAACAGTTTTTGATGTATTTTCCTCAATATTTCGGTGATTTCTTACATTTTTCTCTTGTTTTCGGGACTTAAGCTCAAAATTAAATAATTTAATGGATGCTAGAATGCCCCAAAATACTCTAGGAATTTTCGCTGAGTCCGAAAAGCTTCTAAAATTGAGTATTACTTCGCTGTCCCTTCTTCAAAGGGCCAGATTCAGCCAGATTCATCTGTAGTGAATATTTATATTATATAATTATTTACTAAAGACATGTAAATATTTTTACAACTGCACATCAATAAAAAATATTACAAATCAGTATGGATATACTCTGATTGTTATAGAGTATGTAAGTATCTATAATTGTGCTTAATGAGGGAGCACGTTACTATTTCTATTCCTACTCCTGTCATAACTGTTCCCAAGAACTGTTATACTATTATAATTTAACAACTCAGATAATAAGTGCGTTAAATAGTTTGAAATTTAAATATCAGTGTTATGTGGGTACAAAAAGAATTCAAGAATCTATTATACGCACACTGTGTATTACAAACACCTTTTGTATAACGAACGGCAATAAATGCAGGTAAACAATACTCGTCATAATTACCGATATGTAACTAAAGGTGATTTTATCCCAAATCATGGTTTAAACTATGGTTTTCCCAGCATATTACATATGTCTAAATTGCTAGAAATTGATCAAAAACCGAGGATAACGACTGCAACATTAAAGGAATATTTAAAAATTTTAAAATTTATAAGAAGAAAGTTTAAAGATAAAATTAGCTAAGCGCAAATTTTCCGTGAACAAGTAATAGAACAGTAAAGCTAAATATTTGAAATTAATACATTAATTTGAGTCAAACTTAGAAAATAAGATTCTATCTGAAGTGACTCTTTGAAATTAGTACATGATTTTAAATCATATTTGAAAAAGAGTTTTCGTTCGAAAAAACAAAATTTCGGAGCGTTTTGGTACATAAATTGTAGAATTATTACCCTTTATTAGATTAGAACCCTGATTTCTGTACTTATATACTTCACATTTGAAAATCAATACTAAAATAAACTATTAATCAAAAACAATTACATCTACATGCATGTGCTTAATACAGGTTTTCAATGAAGAACCTCTTCCTAATAAAGGCAAAGATTTTGACCTCACAAGTGTCCGATTTTGAGAAGTTTCACTGTATAATTCAAATCTAAATATATATGTTCTTTATTATTTTGTTATCACTATTGGAATTTATAATAACTTTCTAAAAGCAATCAAATTATTTATATGGGATTCATATTACCTTCATATTATTTGCGTGTGCCTGTGTGACGTAAATACATTTAATTTCGTTGAATACTGTCCTGCTTCTTGCTACGTCTTGGGTAGATCTTCCTCGTTTGTGCCGCTTCTTCAGAAGCCATCAAACGTGATGACTGTCGGAAGCCTTTTTGGTGGCCACTTTTACTCGGAAAAGTCGAAAAACCAACCAAAAATGCTCCACTACCATTATTTCGTGCTATCATGCACTTACGTACCTGTAAAACAATGGTTTGGTGATATTAAAACGATTCAAAGAAACGTCACCCGATGCAAAAACGTCGCTGGTGGAAAGTAGGTATTTAACGTTTTTTAGTTTCGGTATTGCGACAGACAATTTTTTCCGTTGGTCTCATTATCATGTCGTGGCGCCTTGGAGGTGGTAATTAATTAATGGTGCCTATCTAGATTTGGGTAATGCCTAGAAATTATTCTGGAACATGATTAAGTGTTGCGATTAGCATAAAATTGTAATTACTAAGTACGGCAGAAAAAACAACTTGGGTATGATAATATTCAGCTACTGAATTACACAAAGGAATGAAACGAGCACACATCTGAATGTTCGTAAAAAATGAATTACTTTTATGTTAATTTCAAATGTGTCGACGTGTATGAGAAGAAAAAATAGGTAAAAATTAGTTTGGCGTGACACTGTTGGTAGAAAAAAACAAAATATTCTTAGATAGAAGTGTTAAGTCTACTAAATATTTTACGCAATCATTATTCCTAAGTATGTGTAAACGTATGTACATAAAATTTAAAAGTTCGATATACATTCGTAACGAATCGAACCTCGTACGTAAGCTATTTCAAGTCAGAGAATCTCTATTAACAACAATTAGAATTCTTAAACTACCCACTAAACATAATAAATAAAGTGGATGTCCGAGTGTGCGTGAAAAAATTGTAATAAATAAATATATTTACATTCATCTGATGATTTTTTAAACCCCGAGGAACTATTTATTAACGTCAAAATCTTCTAACCCTAGTACTTAACAATACACACTTAATATTAGATTAACATGTCGATGTGGTTGAAGATTCGGAGGCAACAACCTGGAAAGAAAGAAGAAAATAATGGATGGTGATCGTCTTCACCGTTTTTTTCTTCTTCTTCCTAGCCTGACACAATGGCCACTATACGCACTTGATTTGCATCGCAGGCGCGACTGGCGGACATCTTTCTATTAATATTTTTCACATCCGTTACTTCTAATTATTAATTTAAATAGAAACGGCTAAAAACGAATGTGAAGAAGAAAGAGTGGATTATAATATCATCGAATCTTCGATCGCGCTATAAATCATACGAGCAATAACGTGACATGTAAATGCCGCATTGTTGTTACATAAGTTTATGTTAATATGGGGAATTAAATGCAAAGTACAATCGAAAACGGCATTCAAAGAGACCATTTGTCATTATTTGTGTTTTTTTCTTATTATTCGAAACGCGTTATAGGCTAGAAACCATTTAGAAAGCACGTCGTCGTTATTGATAGTGGTTCATATTTCAAAGCGGGTTTAATTATTATTCCATCTGTAATTATCAACAAGTAAACGGTGTGCATGATATGTGTAAGATGGTAGCTATGTTATTGTCAACGCGCATTTGAATAAGTCTTGAATTGTTCTTTAATACCTTTTCTATGGTAATTACCGTAATTAATAATCGTGGTAAGTGCCTATTAATCTATTTAGAAAAAAAGTAAGCCTAATAGTGCGGCTATTTCCTAACAAAACATCCTAGAAACAATCATTAGTAAAACCGAGTGAATCATCGAGCAATAACACTTAAGTATTAAAAACGGTGCCAATGTTTAAAGCACGACATTCATCGATTTAAGTAGATTTCTAGACCAACAATTGGTTATGTACTTAGGAAAAGTTAGAGTTGGTACCTTTTGTAGGGTAGGGCTGGGTAGTTCGCAACAATATTTGTCTGCGCATATTCCATTTCGAAGGAGTACCAAGTGCTTGCTGATTTGTACTACTGTTAACCAGCCAATTTGAACATGACTACAATTGTTAAAATTATCGATAAAAAGAAAACTCCACCTTCATTTTCCTTTCATCGCTTTCCATAGCTCGGTTTGAAAAATTAGCATTTGATTATTGTTTTTCATGCCATTAGAAACATTGAAGTGTTTTGTTCGTTCAAGGTGAGATATTATATGCAATAATTCATCATATGCAACAGTCGTTATTATACTGCTGTATACTGTTTCATCCAGATAAGTTTCGATTTTTGGTTTGGGTTTCCTAAGTAGATTCAATAGAGACGAGAGCTGAAAACAGTAAATTCAAATCAATTCTAAGAACTATTCTCCTAATGTCGACGTTGACATTCACTGATTTTCTCATAAGCAACTACAAATCGCATGGAAACTATAATAATACAGGTCGATCGTCACACTATCCTCTCCCTTTTCAGTGTCGTCCTCGACCCTCGGATCATCTTCTTCGACAGCACACCGTGTCAGCGAGGGACGCGTCTTCTGAAGTAGTCATTCGTTGGAGGAAGTGCATTGAAGGGTATGTGTCACAATGATAACTTAATGATAAATTCCATGACCTTCCCTGCCTCCATATTCGCTCAAACCCAAAGGAAACTATGGTAAAACTTGTGTAAAGGTAGTATTACATCCCCTCTTTAATTCCATTATGCTCATCTTCGGAAATCCCGTCAGAACTTGTCCACCGAAAGTCAGTTATCTAAAATCAAACAAAACACGCCAGTACGCTTACCAGATCCATTTGCAAAAGTGAATGTGAAAAAATGTGCATGTGTATATGTGTGATTAACTCCATTGAGCAGGTTGGGCTGCAAATCCTGTACAAAATTTCATGAGCAACAAATCGACACCAAGCAGGCCAATCCTCCTTCTGACCAACAAAGGCCCCAGGGGTGATCAACCCCAACCAATGCTCCATATTTATTACAGTCTTTATTGCCTTACCTCCTTAGTCCCTATTTTCGAAATAAAATTCATGTGATTGAGGCTAGCAACAGAATTTTTTTTCCTGCATTATCTGTTTAATGGGGAATTATTAGAAAACGAAAAGGATTTAGTGTTTCCTTGTGAATAGTTTGCAATTTTTCTTCGAAAGTTCAGTTATTACTTTGTAAATATTTAAATTGCATTGTTTGTCCATGAAATTAATAACACATTTATTTCTATACAGTGTTGAAGGAGTTTGGTAAATTCCTGTGCCATCTAAAATTATTTCAGAAATGTCTCGGGCTTCTCCTTAATGGTCGGCATGTTTGGCGACTACTTTGTCGAAATTCGGAATATTTCCGTAACGTTCGGCGTTGGATGTGTGAGTAAATGTTAATGAAGTAATCAGTATTCAAACGGCAATCGAATAAAATAAAAGTGATTTACCGACTAATCCAACGCAGAATTTAGTAATTGTTGAAAAATTTTTTCCCGTGGAAATTAAAATGGTTCGAACGTCCCGAGCAAAAAGCCCCTTAAAGCACGCCCAAAAACGCGAACAACGCCATAAAATGTTCTACATTTCAGGTTTCAGCGGAACCGAGGTCCTTAAGTGGCGTGCCTCAAATGTTGTCCGTCTTCAGAAATTCGCGCGGATCTCTTTTGCTCATTGATTTTTGTTCTATAAAAATTACGTCGAGGCATTTACACTCGGAGCGCTTTTACTGGAAGTGCCTTACAAACAAGGCATCCTTTTGTATTTTTTTCGGGTACAAATAAATAAAATAGCTACGGCTCACCACGATAAAACCGACGACATTAACGACCAACATGGAGAATTTTATCGGCTACGAGACGTTATTGTTATTTTATTCGTAGAGGTGTTAGCGGGAGCAGAAGGAAAAAATGCTACCACCGCACACAAGGCTACGAAACTCCTTTTTTAGATTTACGGACCCTCATATCAAACCGCTGGAGATTTAATTAGATTTATGTACATCTTCATCCACTCAACCACCCCCAGAGGCCATATTAGGCATCTATTGTACGTCCGATTACATGAAAGACAATAGTACACTCAAGTAGGTACATTACATCACACATCCTGACTTGGATATTTGTTGAAAACCACCTAAAGAAACATTGAATAGCTACGGTATCCATAAAAGTTTTGAACGTAGTGTATATAAATAAATCCACCAATGAAACTAAAAACAGTTTTTAAATCTTTTGGCAGGTACAGTCCACTTAAACGTAAGAGAAAATAAATACGAGGTTAAATGAAAAACAACATTTTAAAGTCTAAAGTTGATTTCGGCTATCAAATGAAGTTAACCTAGCCGATGTTCGTTACTTGTGATCAAGTTGTCATTATAAGAAGCGCTGACGTACATAATGGAAAACTACTACAACTTTATGTGGGAAACTGGATTTTAAAGCATAGAACAATATTCGCTTCCGTTGCCTTAATTCTGTTTTCAACTTTAGCTTATTCCATAGTCAGTTCTACAGATTAATATATGGGAAAAGAAAGAACGATGGTAAAAGAGAGCAATGTGGAAACTGACAGTTTTATAAAAGCGGTAACAAGTAACAGCAATGCCCTTTAGTGGATACAGCGAGAAGGTTAACGAAATTGAACACACCGATTGTAGAATGGCTCATGTTCGATATAAGGGAAACCTTCAAGCACTTGTGTCTAAAGAAGTCACTCAAGTCAAGCACTAAGTACTTTTCATCTGTTAGAATTTCCAACTTCTTTTTGATCAACCTTCATCCATAACTCTCATAGAGTTAGTTCCTCGTCATATTTCAACGAATCCCTCTAACCCAGCCACGTTCTATGCTACCAGTGTAAAGTAATTAGCAAGCAGGAATCTTTTACTACAACTGGGTTGAGACGATTTGTGCTTAAGTAGTACACTTTTTATGGTTTCATTTTCTCCTCGTTATTTCAGCCATTACTGTGATAGCTATCTCAGCTTATCTAAGTTCTCATTGGTTGTAAAAGTTTATTGCGTGGCCGTTTTCAATTTTGATTAAGTTGTTCGTTTTTGAACGCAGCTTAACTGCACTTAGAAATCGGTGTGGATTACTTTTCGAGTTTCATAGCGTCAAATGGCTTTTTCAAATCTAAAGTACATATAGAATTTTTGAATTCCACTAATTATTCCTCGAGATATTTGACGAAGGAAGAACGCTTTGTGTGTTGCGCTCTTTCCACTGCGTTTGTATCCTGCTTGCTTTTAACCGTTTTCCAGTAATATTTCATAGATTTTTTACTACTACAGATAGAGGTAAGTTTTTACCTTATTATTACTATACAATGCTTTTCTTCTATGTACAGGAACAGTTGCTGCTGACTTCCAATCGTCGGGTACATTTTCGGTTGGACAAACCATACTTGCAATCTTCAGTAATATTAAATCTTTCTTTTACCATTTTTTAAGGAATTCTGGTTTACTAAGGGCCCCTGTTACCTCATTTAGTTGTATCTGGTGTTATATTTGTTCAGCTGTGTCATTTTTTCTCTTCTGTACCCTTTTATGTAACCGTAATTATCACTTACTATTGTGACTCTTTGCCACTTCTCAAAATATACCTACGATTCCAACTTTGCGCAAAAGCCAAATATTCCATGTTCGTCGTAACAATCGTAAACTCTTCAGGCGAATTTGTCTCACAATTAATTACTCGCCTTTCCTCGAGGACGTTAACGACCCCTCGTAAATTTACACCTTTCCCTCGAAAGTAACAACAGCTATTATTCAGAATTGCGCTTGCAGCAGCGTGCAGTTAAAAAGCGCGCCTCGCCGGGGGCGATGCAATCATCCTCTTCTTTTCTCTTAATTAATTAATCAATATCTGGCACTAATAAAATCGAGCAGTTCGACCAATGAGAGCAGGTGCAACAGTTGTGTCTCCTTCGCGTGAGCGTCTACGTATTTTACATATACATACAAATTTTTGAGATATCGCAACGAGGCGGAAAAAGAGTGCTTCCTGCGGTTGCAACAAATTACGCGATTACTTAATTGGGGCGATTTTACTGGCGTTTCAATTAGCGACCTTAGCCAGGATCGTATGAAATCAAAATATATACAAACGTTTTGATTTTGTTAACACTCGAAGGTCTCTAACATCACATGTAATGTAATTGATGTAAGCCTTACTTAATTACATAATGAGCATCGTAATGACATATTAATATTCTATATGGTCATTTGTCTTAATAAATCACAAACTGTGATGAGTCCTGAATAGAAATCGCTTCGTTATTATTTCAATCGTTAACGATTTAGACAAACAGATCCCAATAAGGTCGTTGCAGATGTTAAAGAAAATTGTTTGACAAATTGGTCCAAAGATAAATTCCGGCACGTGAGTGATTGGGTAACAGAACTGCAACTCTTATAAATCATAGAAGACGGTAATTAGGGAGTAATGCAAACAATTCAGTAAATAAAAATCAACATTTATTGAAATCCATACAGACAAATTTAAAAAATGTACAACGTACTAAATTAAAGGATAATTATCAACAACGAATCGAAGGCACTCTTTAATTACAATCTTAACTAATATGTACATACAAAAATGAATCTTATAAATAATAATTATATTATGGTACAGATAATCTTTGGTTGTCTCAAGCTGTATGAAGTTTTACTAAAAACTTTCCAACCATCTATCATCGCTGAAATTTTCCTAGTAAAACTAATCAAAAGTGCATTATAAAACAAAAGTGCTGTTTTCTTTTTGTACAAAACACTGAAAAATGAAATAAAATTTAGTCGTCTGCACTTTTTCGAACGGTAACAGTTCAGCAAAACGAAGGTTTGTAGTCTTACAGACTAGACTGGTCGTTGTCCCAAGTATAACATATTTACAATAGCCATAGAAAAATACAGGAAATTTTACAGTTAATAGCTTCGATCAACATTTAATTTAGAACAATGGAAACTAAGCGTAACACTTTACTTTGGTCGACTTCATGGATGGACTCAAGATCGGATAATTAGCAGTTTAACCCCACAGGATAATCGATGAAAACGTGACAGCGTCAAAAATAGCACAATTTAAGGTTCTTTGGCGCTTACTACAACTTTTCATGACGTTAGACAGTGTGGTTGAAATTCATACTTTTAAACTCGCTTTTGGAAAAAATCACTATGAGCATGAACGTGGTTTAAATAAAATAACTTCACATTTCTAAACTTACTCTTGGAATACACGACGAGTACAAACACAGTTAAACTAAAATAACTTCGTACTTCTAAAACCACTTTTGGTAAAAAACACAATGAAAATAAACGTGGTTAAACTTAAATAATCCATTTCTGAATGATAAATGCCCTGACTAATTATCCGACCTTTCTAACATTACACACATGTAAATTGCCAATCGTTTTATCGAAGTTTTATTGACTTCAGGGTTGGTCCCGCATTTACACTTTAAATACTGGCCGAACACTCACTTGAACAGTAATAACAATTCTTATTTTGATTACCTTTAAGGCAACGGTTACACAGGTATATAAAAATGTCAGACACTATCATTCTTTTAACACAGGTAAATAAAAATAATTTCATAACACTTGAGTCAAGAAGAAGGTTTTAATTCAAAAGTGTATAATTGTAAACTGTTCATAACTTAATTGGATTTATTGCACTTGGGTGAAGGCATTGAGGAATATATTAGTAGTGTGTGCATATATGAACGTCGTGCATCTTGACGTGAGTGAATATTCAATACCTAAATGATTGATTTATGGAGTTATAACTCGAGAAAGAAAGTTATTTTTAGATCATAACGTGCTTTCCTGGATAACAATCTCTACTCACTAAATTAATTATAATTTCAGATGTTATTTTAATCCTTTGGTATTACTTAATAAAACCGTATGCATAAATTATCCTTCTTAATAACACCTGCTAAGGAGGAATCTCCAAACACCGTTGGGTAACGACGTTATAACGTGTTATTATAGATAATTTGCTTTTACGATAATAAACTGTGAAATTAGTGGTATTTACTGATCTTATTGGATAGAAAATTGCTTCATTTTGCTGCAATTTGCAATAAAAAACCTCCATGCGCTGAAGATAAAAAGGATGAACAATGACGTTAAAACACGTATTATTAAAATAAAATACAAATCGACAAAAAAAGTATATTTTCCTTTGAATTCTAAGAGTTTTAATTTGATGGTAAAATGATGTCTCTAACCTTAACCATCCGGTTTAGTCAAATAGACTTGAAAGAACAATTTCCAATGAACATTAGAACATGTTCGTAGCATACACAGATGCACAAGGAAGGAAGATGGGTTCATTGGTATCATGGGACTGATTCACCAAGAAGGAATCAGAAGAGAACTATTAAGGAAATTGGACTCCAATGAATCTATCTACAATGTTACAAGGAAATTAAAACGACAGGCAAAATAGCTGGATTATTGGTAGCTACTAGAGTGCAAAGATGTTTATAGTTTTTGGACAATGATTCACATAGACGTAAATCCAATAGTCAAGCCGTTTGAGGACAATTGAACTGTCTTGAAATCTACCTAAGGAACGACTGGACAATTTGACTAGAGATAGATTTTCAGATTCAACATCTAGAACATATTGGAGAAATTGTATAGAGCAAATGTTCGCTGTGTATGTGGAGAAAGGCAAACTGTCATTTTCGTTTAGAAACTGTACTTAAAAGATGAATTTATTTGAAATGAATCGTAAAAATGGGTTGTCTACATTTAACCTTTAAAAGAAATAAGTCATTACAGTGAAGCAATTTTCTGTTATACTAGAGAGAAGCGATACTCTCTCGTTTATTATATGCAAGCGTTGTAATGAAATGTTACCAAGACAAATTAGAAGTGAAAGAGAACAATTAAAAACTAAACAAAACCTTTAGAGATTCAATTTTTGCACGACCCAAATGATAGAATAAAATAATGCCAACACATCAAGTGCCTAAAACAATAATTTAACTTGCGAGACTCAAGTGTTACCAAAACTCTATCTCCACACCTTTTAGCTGCTGCTGGTCACCTCGTGCTTAACCTCGATCCTGTCGACCTCCTGCCTGTAGACGTTCCCGGCCAAGATGGCGGCCTCCGGGACCGCCGGATGCTGGCTCTCCCTGTGCCTCCTGAGGTCGACTTTCCTCTGGAATGCCTTCTCGCAGAGGCCGCAGGAAAACGGCTTGTATCCGGTGTGTTTGCGCATGTGGGTGATCAGATTAGAAGATTGGCTGAAGGCTTTGGAGCAGACGACGCACTTGTGTGGTTTCTCGCCTGGAAGAAGAGAATAAAAAAGCGGGATTAGGCGAGGGCGTCCCAAGGGTTTCGCACCCTCTCGCAGGGCGTGGAAGAGAGGGCTCGGTTTAGGGTGTAAGGGGCGGCGCAAGACGGGGTGGAGGATTACGTTTAATAGGGATTGCTTCCCGCGGTTGTAAAATGATCGAGTTACTTCTCCCGGCTAAAATTCTCGTTGGAGATGGTTCTACTAGCAAGCAGATTGGCGAATTTTTTTAAATATTTTGAAATAAATTAAATTTCAGAAAAATGTGGTTGTTCACAAGTACAACTGCACCAATTTACATGTAAGCTGGGAACGCTTAACATTTAAGGAAAGAATTAATGGAAGAACTACTCGAAATCGGCCACTAAATGAAACAAAGTAGAACACAAAAATCAAAATCACAACATAAAATTGTTACAATATTACACAGTTACACAGGCTTTTTGGGGAAACGCGTTAAAGATGAGAAATAAGTTGAAACAGTATGGAAAAATGAGAAGAAATTTAGTCACACATGAAATTTGATTTTTCATATTTATTCTTTTTTATTTACGCTCCTCATTAGCTCTATTAACTGCAGAATCAAGGATTACGTGCCAACTTCTATTGGTTGGTCTAACATACATTTTTTTCTTTGTTTCGATCAAATTATACATAAATTATACACTGATGGAACCTTTTGTCCTCAGTACAAAAACGGACACATTTCCATATTAAAACGTTGATTTGTTGATTTTTCGGAGCAATAATCACAGGCAGTCGACCAGAAAGGCGACAATAAGTACCGCATAAAAGGGAATTAAACGGTAGAATCAAACGACCGCGACCGACGACAGGAAAAAGTTTTTGGTCGATTTGCGGCTTTTACAGTTTGTTAATTCATGAAGATATTTCCAAACGTCGAAGATAAGTATGTGTTGGGGGTGGTGCCGGCGTACGTTCGATTAAAGTAATTGATAGTGATGATGCGGTGGAAAAATATAATCAAATTGCTTTTCAATAACAAAAGGTGAAATAACATATTTGATGGGACTTAGCAAAACAATATCCGGACGATTAATAAATACTGGATGATTGTAGGCATCGTGACAATTTTAAAATCAATTTTTCATAATCTATAAACCAACACTACCTTGAGAATACATACACGTTTCTTTTCCACCTGCAGCATTCATTAAATATCTTTATTTAAAAATATGTTAAAAGCGAATATCATCGAAGTCGCATTTCCCCGACTTACTGAGAACCATCGATCGATATGAAAGTTTAAACAGACAAGTCTCGTATACCCGCTTTATGTCTTGAGATTCCCCACTTTGCCAATATGTAATTTTGTGTTAAATAATTCACGAGCAATTGATTTGATGACAAGGTTCTTATAATGAAATCAAAGAACGTATCTCGCAGCGAGTAACGTCGTGGAGCATATTAAATGGGATATTGTTTAAAACTTACATAACTTTGGTTGTATATGTACGTGTATCTACATGTATGCCTACGCAGGAAAAAATATGTCAGTATTATCAGAAGTCTTCGATTTGTTACGGGAACATTTCGAAATAATAATTTATTATTATTGATAACGACTTTCAACCTTTTCAAAACCGATGATTACCAGAGCTTTTTTCAGTTTCGTTATCTTTCCTTAATCGTAATTACACGCGCGTATACCGGCTAATTGTGCTGTGTTCCATTTTAGAGGTTATGGTAGATAAATGTCTATTGTTGCGGATATGTGCGACGAATCAGATAAAGGGAAAGCAGAGAGATAACGTTTTCAAAGCAGCAATTAAGAAGAAGAAAAATTAACTACCAACTAAATTCCAAACCCTTCCACTACGACACTATAGAATACAGCGTATTATTTATAATAATTAAGAGAGGGAAGATGAGGAAAGGCAGGAAAAGTCGAAAGAGGACAAGGAATAGAAAGGGAGGGGGGACGAGGAGGTGAAGTAGAAGCGGGTTTGAGGAGGTTTAGGAACATGAGGAGGAGGAGGAGAAAGTTCTAGAAGGAGAAGGAGGAAGAAGAGCAGGAATGAGGAAAAAGAAGGGTAACAAAATGGAGGAAGAAGCTGAGAAGAGAAAGGAGATGAGGACAAGCCGGGATTATGAGAAAGACGAGGTAGAGGTATGAGGAGGAGAATACAAAAAGGAGGAGGATGAGGGAATACAAAGAGGTGGAAGAGATGGAGGAGCAAGACAAGGAAATACAAGGAAGGTAGTGATTTGAGGGAGGCCATGAGGAAAAAGAAGGTTAGCAGAAGGAGGAAGAGGATAAGGAGAAAGGAGATGAGGACGTGCCGTAATTATGAGGGAGACGGGGTAGAGCAGGATACAAAAAGGAGGTGGTTGGAGGAGAAGGAAGAGGAAGTAGAAGGACTCTGAAGAGGTGGAGCAGATGGAAGTGCAAGAGGTGGAAATACGAAGAAGGTAGGTGTTTGAGGGAGAGGAAGAGGAGGATGAAGAAGAGAAGCTTTGAGTAGATGAAACAGAAGAAGGAAGTGGTATTTTCTAATAACTGCCGCTGCTGAACTTTCACTTCGATTACAGTACTCTCCCGCCAGAGCAAGCATATTCCACGTATATATGAATTCTATCATCTATTGTCTACACTCTACTGCTGCACTACTCTAGACCAACAGATTCTAACCTTAGTATCTAGTAAGCTAGTATCTTACACGTTCGTTCAGTCAAAGGTCCATCCCAGTATATTCTAGATGCGAGTGTACTATACATACTAGCATATTCTAGTATAGAGCCGATTAATCCTACATATGCATTATTATAACGAATACTATAAGAGAAGGGTAAGCGACTCAGATGTTAAATTATTCGCATATTACGTTTGTTCAAAAATAAAATTCGGTTGGATATGGTCGAAAACAATTGATCTATATAATGGTGGTCTATATATGTATAATGATGGTCTATATAAAGCGTCTATTCTTTCGTTCATCAGATTTTTGTCCCTTTTAACGGTCCGTTCAATGTTTATATTAATCATTTAACCCACTAACGTAAACATTTTGGTATTTTTGTACACAAACATGGCGTTAGCGAACACGAGAGAACTGAGGGTTGAGTACACAAAAGCATTGTCAACTTTTTTCCAGAAGTTTTAATCGCGTTTTTTAGGTTTTTATTACGAACTGTTATGAATTGTAGTGTTACTGTCCTAATCGGAAAAAATCTCATACCTTCAACAATAAAGTTCAAAAAGTGGATGTTTCTCTCCCCCTAATAACGAAGAACCCAAACATATGGTGTCCGAGCTCCGAAACACGCGATCCTATCCATTACCGTGGTGTGTGTGTCTCCCTATACACAATACAGCGTACGGGTATCGTAAATTTTTAATGTTTCTAGATGATTAGTAGTATAAATGACCGTTCGTTCAGATTTATGACTAGTTCATCGGTCATCTATCGATCAATCTCTTCGCTTTAACAATTTACAATCTCCGATTGGCGTCTAGTGCCGTGATTGATACCGGCAGCAGTCGAAGGATCCGAATGGTAAAAAATAATCCTAATATGTACTATAATAAATAAACATACAATAAGATTTCCTTTCCGATTGATGTACTCCGTACGTAGAGAGACAACATTTCGCGAAACGTTATTTTGCATTATTGAAGTTGTAATGGGCATGTGACGTACAAACAATGGACATGGGGATCGGATTTTTCGATGTCGTACGAGAAATCTTATAAAACGACGACAATCGTTGAAGATGATTTATTGGTCGGAATGCGGTCGTAAATAAATAAATATTTCATGAAACTCGATGGTCGGATGAGAGATACGTTGCTGATTGCCTTTTTAAAAACCCTTGCCAGAGTAAACTACAATAAAAATAATGGCACGTCCCATTTTCAAAGGGAAAAGGCCGAATTATGGATTTTTAGAGCCTATTATGTTGAATATGTATGTATACATACGTTGTAAAAGCCTCATCACGGTTTCGCTTCGAATAGACACTTATACATTGCTGAAAAATACAAATCGAATCAGAAAGTCAATCAGGTAAAAACAACATGCGAACTGGTTTCTTCATTCCATAGAATTTACATTTTAGATGATTGAAATTCAAAAAGTCTGGCGGTTTTCTCAAAAAAGCCCCATTTCGGATATTCAAAACTTGGATCGAACATTAAAAGGAACGATTTTCTACTGCCAACAGTAAAAGAGTTTAATAAAGAAAGACGTCTATTTCCAGAGATAGCAAGAAGCAAAAGCAAGAATTCCTTCATTATCTTCAAACACAACGATGCTTGGATAGAGCCTATTAACGAAAGCAAAACGTTTTACTGATTACCGATAGAGTCTTTCCCAAATAAACTCTGGTTTTCCTTCTTATCTTTCCATAATATAAAAATAGTTAGTCTCCTGAACAGGATTTCCTGACGTCACGTCCCTTCCTCCTATCAATCCTCTAGAATAGGGATTGTAGACAATCCATACTGCTAGTGTGGGAAAGGTGGAACAGCCATCCATACCTGTGTTTTATTTGAATGTTCCTTACATGAAAATCCAAATATAAACTAGTTGTATGGTGACTTTTCGTCTATAACATGGGCAATCTCTACTGTTTAGCTCTATTGTGGATGTCTATTGTTGCAGTAAAGATTCTGATCTTGAACTTAAGCTAGAAAAAGCACAGACTGCAGTATCTGGATGATCTCATTTAAATCAGACGATACTCTTTCCAGTTACATACTAGTAGAAGTAGGAGGTTCCAGTAGGCCTCTTGGGATATGGGTAAGTGGCCCAACTGTCAAGCCCAACAACGAAAACAAAGAAGAAAGAGGAGAAGAAGAAGAAGGATTATTTATATTTTTAAATTGTTTTGGAGCTGCCTTGAGTAACAGATTATTTAACTGCTCATGAATCAGTAAATAAATAGCAAATCGTTTTCTCGTTTCGAAGTAGACGTTACCCACCAAATGCAAAAAAATTCATCGAAATATCCGTGTTGGCACAGCGAAACCGTTGCGCATCGTCGTGGTTAGAAAAATCAAAGAGTTACGTCTAATGAATAATTAACAATTTCAACCACCATATTCGGAATAAATTATTGAAATGTACTCCGAGCGAGGCGAGCCAGTAAATTTAATCAGAAGTTTACCCGCTTCGAAGGTGACACCCGCATAGTGCGCGATGTAATAGAGGACGAACCTTGCGATAAATTTTCCGCATTGAAAATTTCAAACTGGCCAGAAGGTAACAAGAGATTTGACACGAGTTCGTTTAGGTAATGCGGCGCATTGTCCTTGCTGAGGAATCTTCCGTGGGTTGGAACTACACGTCGATTTTAATCTTGTATTTCCATAGACCTGAAGTGATAGAAAACGTTCGATTGATTTTGTCCATTATAAAAATTGGATACCTACTTCATTACTTCTCTGCAGCCGTAGAAATTCTAAAAATATATCACTATTGATATATGATGTTATTTTCGACCTCTGGTGGTTTTCTGTTGTTTTTCCTCCATCCGTAGGATAATCAAGTAATTGCCCGGTTACCCCGCGACTGAATTATTGAATAATTCAAAACACCGTTAGCCGTTATTACGCTAAATGGTCTCCTAATCTATTATAACAAAACAATGGAGTCTTCCGATATGCAATTAGGATGTATTTTCTGTTTGTGACCCGATATTATGACATTATAATAAATTATTGATATTAACATGTTGAAGTCGGATAGATTTGTGTGATTAAGTATCAATCTATTAGAAGTATATGTACGTATCGGCTGTAATAAAGAGGAAATGTTTGTAATTATTTATTGTGATGTATCGTAATCTGGACGAGAAGTTAATTGAATTGTAGGCGGTACGTACGTGAAAATAAATTATTTCAATTGGAATTTTTCTGTTATTAAACGATTAATAAAACAAGATGTTATAAAAATGTCCGCATAAATTAAAAATGACAACAACGCAGTTTATTATATTCACAATGAATACGTTATTATTAATACTGTATTCTTGTTTGAAGTTCTTGCTGCAACTGAGAAAACTCGTTATCATAATCATCATCACCATTGTTTCATAAAGTAAAATTGTTTTCCTTTTCTCCAAAATAAAAATTCATGTAGCTTGTCAAAATGTTCGAATATCAAGTTCATATTCTCTTGATTAAAATTTGAATATAATGAGCGAGTTATTTTAAGTTATTTTTAGTGTATGAAGTTTAAGGACAATCTTTTGAATGTGGCAGTTGAATTGTGTATTTCTGTTGTGTTGTGTTTGCCTAAAAAGTTAATAAATCAATGGTGCCATAATCTAGAGATTCTAAGGCTACCTAATCCAAGTAGGAACAAAAACTTCTAAACAAAGAAATGGTCAAATGGTTTATTGTCCAGAATATTTGATCATATCGATTGATAGAAGAAACCGGTCCAAGTTTTCAAAATTGCAAGTCGCAGAATTTTACACCATCTTTTGTACAACAGGAAAAATCCACCTATCATATTTTTTGAATTTTTAATAGAGCCTGACTGACCAGACGTTTGCACAACGTATGGCATTTCAGAAAAAAACGGAAAAAAACAACCATTTTTTTCAATTTTTATTATTTAAAAAATACGCGAAACCTCAGATTTGTCTAGATTTTGGGTTTTTATCTGTTAAATTTTATCTACCAAAATAGCTTTTCTTTTGCTCTATAAACTGAACTATACCTTAAAAGACGATTGCAAACGTGGAGTAACTTCAACGAAATTAAATCAAGTATATCGATTATTCCTTCTAAATTATATTAAATAACAATCCATTATCAGTATAATCAGTAGACTACTTGACTGTAGATGGAAATGTAACCTGATTTTTATGAATAAAAATCAGTTTATGAGACAATTTGTCTTTCGATTAATATAATTCCCAAATTAATTAGTGTAACGTGTAACACGAAAGAATCCTTATTCACCCCTTCGCTCGTCGGCCCCATAATCATCATCATCATCATCATCGTTCTCATTAGAAGCCTCAGAAAGTCCGAAACGTCGGCCGCGCTGCCCTATGATGAGGTCCTGGTTGCCGTCGATGTTTAACGTACCGGTAATAATAACGTTTATAATAACGACGATGTCGATGATGATGATGATGACGACGACGGCATAATGAAAATGCACACGAACGGCGCGAGAACGGAAGTCCACTAAGCGGCTGACGGTCTGTTAGGGTGGCAACACTGATTCCTTCGCCAGAATTTCCGGTGCGACACGCGCCCACGTCACACGTACACGATTTTATCGTTTTTTGAATGCTAAATTACAATATATGCGATGGAAATTACGAGGAAGACGTAATTAACATATCGCGACGGTCTGATTTTTAATCGCTTGTCGTGCCGCGATTTGTTACAATATACTGTATGTAGTTTTACGTTTGGAATAAATTCAATTAACGAGATTTATACTAAATTGTCTTAAGCACTTATAAAAATAATTCCGTTCGGAATAAACAGCACACTGAAAAAGGCCAGAGGTCAAAAAGTAACCATCTTCATACAGAGGATATATGACAGTATCAGAATATTATATGTTAAGAAGGCAGGGGTTGAGATTTAATACGACTTTGTACATTAAACTATACAGTCATCATATGCGAATAACAGAAATTACTATTCCAAAGGCATCCAAAAAATGGATGTTCCACCAATATTACAACTTTCAAAATATACCAAAGATTTCACCTTAATCATTAGCTATAATAGCACTTTGGGATCGTTCGTGACTGCTCGTTTTCCACTATAAGCGTTCAATATTGTAAAGGGGAGATACTTTGCGCCACTTTTTGTGACGAAAATTTTATAAATGTTCTCCACATGATATTAATGATTGCATACGCCGCAATTTTTTGACAGAAAACAGGTAAATCTTTCTTATATCACATCTTTAGTGCATTATTTAGAAACTAACAATACATTATGTTTAAAACAAGCTGTAAGGCACCAAAAAATTTTTAGTGTATTAAACAAAGCCGTAATTGATTGTATTACTTTGTATACTGATTGTATTACTGTACTGTACTGATTTGTATTGATTGTATTACTTACTTAATACCTTGACTCCTAAGATTTTAAGCGAAGAAATACTGTGGCGTGTAAATGCTAAACAAAATTTATCCAACGCGTCCTCACATCAGATAAAGCGCGTTTTCTTATGAACAGATATTTAAACAAGCAAAAGAATCGATACTGGACTGATGAAAACAAAAGTGAGGTGCATTAAAAGCCCATACCAAATCGGAAAGTTATGGTGCAATTTCACTATCCAGCATTACTGGTGGTCACAACTGTCAACTGTCACACGGTGAGAACAATTTTAATGCAAAACTTCCTTGATTTTATGAAATTATTCTTTTCCAGCAGAATGTCGCGATCCTCTTGTGTTTATGGCTGATTTAAGGGGACTCTTCCTAGATGGAGACAACCACATATGACGACATTTCATGGTATGCAAGACTCCCAATATTGGTATGGTTGTATACCTTATCTGAGCTTATCCAAGCAAAAGATGAAATCACTTATGCACACGTCCTTAAGGATGTATGGATAGGTAAGTACCATAGAAGAATTTTCCTCTTTCTAACGCTAGGATACGCACAGCTATCCATGACACAGATATTTTAGGGTGACAATGGGTGTCAGGATTGGACAAATGTTTACAAAAAAATGGCAAAAATACTTTCGTATTTTGGCAAAACGGAAATGACAAAAATACTTTAGTTAAATCTGTAAAAAATTCGGATAACAAATTTTAATTTTTCCCGCTTCATATTTCCCGTATAATCGCAACGCTCGGTATAGTCGCAGCTCAGTGACTCATTTCGAAAAATTACCCACCCTGCTCCGTAAATCTGAATAACAAATCAATTGGAACGTGACATTTAAAGAGGAACAGCATTACGAATTTAAAAGTTTTTAGTAAACCCACCGCCTGCACCCAGAAAAGGTAATAAACGCATTTAGAATCGACCATGTTTTGAGTAAATAAATAATATGTTTAAGTATCGTAAATCTATTCGTAAAATGAATTACGACCGGTCGATCCACTGAATGTATGGTTCTTTTGTATGGTCGGTGGATAATATGATGGATGTTGCGACATTACAAGAGAGACGTTTAGAAACGAACATAGTTAAATTTTGAAATATCAAGGAAATGATTTACGTTAATTGTTAGTGATAATTGAAAATGTTCTTGGAGTAATAAAAACGCAGTTGTCGTAACATATTCTCTTTCACTAATGCGATTTGAATAAATTAACTGTTCATTAATATAGGCGCATTCCAAACTTCATTACGAATACAAAAACATTTGCAAATGCCAGAACCAAACATACAGTTTTAAAATTGGTTGAAATAAAAGTTACATCAAACAAGAGGTTCTGCAGGAATAATTTCTAATTTATACGTCATTTTATTTGGACCGGAGTTGGAGTAGATTTACGAACTGGACTTGAGTACAGAATACAAAAATAATATTTCTGAAATGTTTAGTTTTGCTTGAACTTTGACATGTAGATGAATCTTTCATCGATAATTTAATGTGTATTCAGCCAAGTGACGCGATTTGAGTCCTTAAATTTTCCTCCTTGGATTTAGGCCGACTTTTCTCCATCAATTTTACAAACCAGCAATTATAAAATTTTATTCTACGGATCCCAACGTATTTCTGTTTTATGTAGCTTCACTTGATGTTTGGGGGGAAATGTAATGTATTAAAATGAGGAGTACACAAAGAGTTTTCCAGGACTTTATGCAAGAATTTCAGTTTTTCAATTTTAAATTTCAGAAATTCAAAAAGTTCAGCAACGAATTTTGTTAACAATGGCTTCAAAAAAATTTTTCCCATTTATAGCTGCCGTAGGGCTGCTGACCTCATGGATGATAGGTACTATTCATGAGTTCTTTAAATATTTTCTTAGTTTTAGAATTGACCTGATGTGAACATTTTTAGCATATGAGTCAGTTTTTATTCATAGTATTTTTGTAGATTATTTTTATTTAATCTTAAAACTGCCTTATTTAAAGACATTTTAAAATACTTCCTTAAACAAAGTTCTAGGAGCCTGTAAACAATTTGTCTACCAAAAATGTGGAAAATGTAATACATTACAACTTGTACAACCCATGCAGAGTTTGGTTGAAGTTCTTGAAAATGTTGGCCCCCATATTTTTAATAGACGAGTTCACGTTTAATACAGTTTAAATTCAAAACTCTTCAGTGTACTTCGTACCTTTAATTAAAATTTTGTTTCTATTATCTATTTACGCCATTTAATTTGAAACACGTGTGCCGTTTGCGTAGCGTAGGTGAGAACGAGGAGCCTGGTGTATTGCCACCCGACGAACCATTTGTAGTTGTCACCTTCAGACAATTTCTCTTAATTTGATTTCTATCGATTGTGCTCGGTAATGTTCTGTGGGAAAGGAGGAATCACTTCCGGCAGACATTAAAATTATATATTTGAACTGTTACTCGTGAGTCATACAGTCACTCCTTAGTCAATTTCAGGGCTCGCTTTGATTATATTATTAAGTGTAACTATTGGTACAGTGCCAGTCTCTAACTTGGAATAAATTCAGTAAGTCAAAGAAAGTTTTTTTGTTGGAAATATGCTCGGACAGGTCGATTAGTATTTTGAATTGCGCTCTTTTTCATGTAAGAAAATTTTATACAGCATGTACCAAATATGAGATATGGCGTCATCGACTATTTTTTGAAATGGCAATACTAATTTTTTTTAAGACTATCCTTAAAGGGTATATCAACTTACACATGCGTATCAAATTTCAAATTTTTATTCCTTGTCGTTTAAAAGAATTGATCTATCTGATATCAACTCAAATAATATGCTTATTCAATAAATGCTCAAAATGTTGTCCATAACTGACAGTATCCTAATCGGAACTGAAACTCGTTTTGAACATTTCTAATTACTTCGGTGCAAATTACCCTGCACTCATATCTTATTCGTTGTTGTAACTGCTCAATATTTCCCGATTTGGCCCTAAAAACTTTGCTTTTCAAGTATCCCTAGAAGAAATAGTCCGTTGGTGTTAAATCCGGAGACCTGGGAGACCATTCTAAAGGTCCTCTTCTACCACTGCATCTGCTTACTGTGCAGATACTCTTGCAAAAGAGGGTAGCGCACCGTTTTGTTGGAAGCACCGCTTTAAATACATTATGATTTGTAAATCAGCCTTTTCTTTACTTTAACTAATAAGTATCGATCCGATCGGAAAATTGATATGAGTTTGGAAAATGTATTCAAGGTTGATTAAAAAATATTGATGCATGTGAAGAGAGTGTCCTGATGTTAAACAAAAGTAATCTAGCCATTTCGTGTTCATTACACTAATTATACGTCTATAATTTATGTATAACTCGTTCACCAATGACGTCAGCCCCCAACTTATAACGTCCATTACGCTAGAATATCCATTTTAGAGTTCCTCTATCCATCTGTGTTCCATGAAAAATGCTACAAGCAACAGAGTGATTTCAAAATAGAAGCACCATCACAGAATTTGTTGGTAACTCGTTGATCAGTAAGGTTATGAAAATGTATGCTATTTAAAAGGAAAAAAAGTAAAAATACTGATCGAATCATGGCAATTAGCGCATCGCGTTCAGGAAATACAGCAGGAGTGGATATTCTAGCATAATTGACGTGCAACAATAGCCACATGAATGAGGATAGGAACCCTTATGTCAGCATTATAGAAGACTGCTTTTGCTACAGAATTTGTTGGTAACTCGTTGATCAGTAGGGTTATGAAAATGTGTGGTATTTAAAAAGGAAAAAAGTAAAAATAGTGATCGTATCATGGCAATAGCGCATTATGTCAGCATTATAGAAGACTGCTTGAGAGAAGACATCGGAACATCAATCTTTTTCATATCATTTAAAATTTTGTAATTTAGTAGTAGTAATATTGTGGAAATAGAAACAACGAAATAAAAATAACGAAAGTTACGTCTCCACTTTTTAAAAATTGGGTTCTGCACATCGAACATTAACGTTTCGTAAAGAATCATTTAAATGGTAATATTTCCTACAATAACGCACTACATTTAACGCATTTTATACAATACTTTTCCAAATTAATTTACCGACCTGAAGACACCCAAGTTAGTTTATAAAACTCTTCGATAATACACGTAGTTTTTTGTGTAGGTGTTTCCCTTCTACGACCTTTACCCCCTAATCAATCAAGGACGAACTGTCACTGAATTCTTAATTGCACTACAAAATTACAGTATTAAGCGTTTTTAGCAGCCAGTTGGGCTTTTTTACCCAATTTACCATTCCTCCCCCGGCAGATCAAGTCGTCGCTCCTGACAGTTGTGATTGCCTCGAAATCTGTCACGTATAATTTTTCCACTTTCCATTGTACTTAATCATACTTTTGAAAGTCTCAATCGACTCGTCGAAAGGAAATTACTACTCCGTACAACAAACTTTAAATTTCTATGAAAAATTAATGGCGTAACGAACAGTGCCCCTCTCCTTCGCCCTCAATGAAACTTGTTAGCGTATGAAATATTGAAACATGTAAATGCTGAAACTGTCATGAATACCTTAAATTATACAATAATATATTCCGCTTACATGTGAAGTTTAGGACGTGTTAAAGTTTAATGGGATATGGATTTTCGAA
The DNA here is from genome assembly GCA_963576515.1 of Cryptocephalus primarius. Lineage (NCBI taxonomy): Eukaryota > Metazoa > Arthropoda > Insecta > Coleoptera > Chrysomelidae > Cryptocephalus > Cryptocephalus primarius. The sequence continues at coordinate 12,723,370 of OY754942.1, read as the reverse complement.
AGTTAAAAGAGCTCTTTCGAATAATTCGACAGATATGATGATTGCGGTAATGTAGAAATTGAGACAATAAGAGTCGCGGTAATCAGGAATTGGATATGTTTAAATATTCAATGGGACTGCAGCTTTCTTTTACGTTTGTTGCAAGAATATTCAACGTGTATAATTTTTTAACTTACCGGTATGAATGTAGGTATGCTTCTTCATGTCGGACTTCTGATGGAACCTTTTGCCGCAGTATTGGCAAGGATAAGGTCTCGTGTCAGAATGTATCAAAAGATGCGTCGATAACGTCGACGATCTCTTGAAGGATTTCCCACATTGTTGACACTGAGGAGAGAAAAATCATGAAATTAACATACAATACGCTGAAACGCATCAATATTTCACAAAATTTCCCTTCAAGTATACCGTAACTATCCTTAACACACTTTCCATTCTGCGACATATGAAATATCTATTTTGGAAGATTAATCCTCTAAACTAGTTCATACAGCAGCCGTTATTAAAATAAAACCAATATACATACACGGTTTGACCGGCTTACATATCACTCGACTTACTATATTATCTCAATCGTTCTTAATGATCGTTTCGTGGTGATTTCACAATAGCCGACCGTTGTTTTATCGTATTGTTTGTTTCTTTGTCGTTGTCGTCGATACACGGCAATTACTGTCGAGATAATTGATTCACCGTAAGCGATATAAAGTAGCTTTATGAAATATAGGCAATGCTAAAAGAGAGGAAATATATGCTTGAGTTTAATGAGCAACGTTTCCGATTAAATCCCGATGCATTATTTATTAAAGCGCGCGTTCGACGCAAGAGGGAGCGACAGAGACAGGAGGGAAAGCTACACAAATTTGGAACGAGTAGCTACTGAAATTTTCTTTAAAACGGTTTAGGGTGTCCAATAATAGTTTTAAAATTCTTAATTTTGATCAAATAGTATACACGATATACGAGAAATCTTCTACCTAATGTTTAGTAATAGTTTAGTTTCATTTAATAACGTTTCATAAAGCCCAGGCGTGACTTTTGTGGTTGCTCTGGGCAGAACAAATAAAAATTTTCCAATACATATCCAAAATACGGAAAAACACCTCAAGCCATATTTACATTCTACGATCAGCGATTTTTGATTTAGGCTTCCAAGTTCACCTTTGGATTTATTGTAAAAACCAATTACTTTTGGCTAGTAAAATATTTTGATGGAGCTGGAGGGCAATGCACTGACAATACGAGTAATATAGCATTTTTTAATGCTAGTTCTTTAAAAATCCAAAGATGGAGTTTCCAACCACTCGTGTATTACCAGCCAAAACTTCTTGGAATTTTTGGTAATATAGGTAGGCTTTTTGGTTTTCAAAATTATTGCCAATTCTATACAAGTTAACTAGTTTTCTGATGTTATATTTCTGTTGGTGTCTGATCAAGACTAACAATTATGTACTTGGTCGCTATCCTCTTGTTCCTCTCTTTGTAAGCCTTGCCTATTTGGTCTTCAGAAAAATACGTGACGTGCTTACTATTGCCGCTATGCTTACTCCAATTTGATTCGATATCACTCATATTCACTGATTTTCAAAGCGTACTGACCAAAAATCTACTTGGAGGTACGAGGCAATAACAAGTAAGTAAAAATGGCGCTAATACAGTAACCATGATATTACTTTCTCGCGTGCTTGTATTAAAGAGTTAAATATAATCGCAATCCAATAACGATACCTACGAATAAATTCAAATTGAACTATGGGTTCAAATTTTGCATTTCTATCTTACTACAATTTATATCTCCACTCTCTATAATAAATAAAATTCCTAGTAACGTCTCCATGAGTATCATATCGATTGATATGATTGATTTAATGTTTTCAGCAACAGTTACCGAAAGTTTTAAACTCCTGATGCAATCTGAATGTCAACGTTACGCAGATACTATGTTGCTTTAATTCTTTTTCTATTTAATCTGTCCTTTAAAGTTTCTAAAATAGAGCAAATCGTTCCCACATCCAGAAGTCTTTCGAACAAAGAAAGTAGTCTGTAAATTTTTTAGTGAGCCAAGGTATGTCGTGACGATTGTTTTTCTCTCGTTCTCCCTTTTCCTTTTGTCGCTCTATTCGAAAAATAAAAAAGGAAGCATTCAGCAATTACAAAACAATTAAATCGACGACTCCAATCCCTAAGAATCGCATTGTCGCGTCTCCCCTTAAATAATTCCACAGGCACAATTAAAAACCCTCGCTATTACTTCGATTTCATCACGGCACATCTTTAATTTAACGCTTGTTTCTCATTTTACGGCATAATTACGCCTCGGGAAAAATATACAAAATATAATCGGTTTTATGAATTTTTTAACACTTAACGTGGTAGTTATTGGCGATGGATTTTGAATGAAAAGCGTTCTTTTTTTTGTTACTGTCTAGTTGGAGGTATGTAATTGACGGCTGGGTAATAATTACGGAATGGGTATATAATTAACAACTGCTTAGTTATTTTCACAAATTATCACACCAAAGATATTTTCCAATCCCTTTTACAGGGAAACGCTTTCATAGACCACGTTAAGGTGACATTTTCTGTAGCACTAGAAAAAGGAAAATAATGTAATTTCCTTAATCTTCTTAATAAAATGAAATCATGGCTTCTAGCACTTGAAAAAGATTACGATGGATAGATTGATTTTGATGATTGTTGTATCCAGATCCTGCTCTCCCTTGGATCCCCCTAATGTCGATAATATAATTATCCCGACATGAACACGACACGAAACCTTACTATGTGCATACACCTTAGGGTTTCCTCTCGTCTTATATAATTTCCAATCGGAAAATGATTCGTTTTGTAAAAGGATTTTCCTTCCAGGTGGCGGTAAATATTTGATTAAATCTCCTTAATGATTTCCAAACACGTTGAGTTTTCAAAGTAATGGAAGAGGAAAAAAGGTCGACTCGATGAATAATTCGTTAATGGTTTGAAAAGTAATCGATTAAACCGCTATAAAAAGAACAAGAGGAGCAGATTGAAAGATAACGATAATCGTCGCGGTCCAAACAAAGGCGTTCCACGCGTTTATTTATTCAAAGTGGTAAATTTCACTTACGGTGAACTGCTTCTCCCCCGTCGGTCCGATCGTGGAGGCTTTGTGGTGCATTTCCCTCTCGTTGTCCCACTTCCATCGGTTGTCCATGGCGTTGACGGGGCCGATGATGGTCGTGCTGAGACTAGAATCGGGTTTTATCTCCGAGGATTTCATCTCCTGCTCGCACAAGCTCCCCGGGGACCAGATCCCGTGCGTCCTCGACCTGCCTTTTAGGGACAGGTTCAGGGGAGCGTCTTCTTCTGGAAGAAACGAGAGAACGGACCAATTAATGGTTGAAGTCGACCGACCAGTTGTTACAGAATTCGCAGATTGTCGGTAACGGTAGCAAAAGACTGATATTATAAGGTTAAAACTTTGTCCCCTGCAATTTTTAAAAATAGGAAGGTCCAGTGTTTGTGGCAGTTTTTCTTAAAGGCTCGCCGGTTGTTTGTATCTACCGACGTTATCTCTTTAAGCACTCTCATAAAATAGTAATGGTATATAAATAGAATTCATGGCCCAGCCAGCTTTCGTTTGTAACTGTATTTTCTGTTTCAAACATTAACATCTGGAAATGGCATTTTTCTTAATTCTTTTAGAGACGATTTGACATGTAGATTAATATAAGTGTTTTCAGCAGTTCCATAAAAATATTGGTGATTCTGGAAAATCCAAAGGCAAACGCTGTAATTTCTGACAGTTTCCTCGAATTTTTTTCTAAATCCGATATTTTTATTCGACATGTGATTTTTACATAGTAATACGTTGTAAAACCAATGGAGCTCCTAAGGATTTCCGCACCCAGGACCTTTTCTTCGCGCGTTATCCTTAGAGATGCATATAGGAAAAAACACCATGAATTTCACCATGAATGTTGAAAAATATCCCTATACACAGTGCACTTAAGTACAATAATTTGTTTCAAAGCAAAACTCGTAGAAAATGCACGTAGAATTTCTACATGACTGCTAAAAAGGGAATGAAATGCTTTCAGTGGTGCTGTATATACGTACTCACTTCCCAATATGATTTGACACGATGACGGAAGTCATAATATACCGAGGGCATTTAAAACATGCCTTGTTGCTCTGTACTACAACCCAGTATTTATTTATGATACCTCATGCAAATGAACCTCGTATAGCTGGCCTAGTCGGCCTTTAAAGATAGGAAATTGGAATTCACATTCACATAGATCAAATGGGACTCTATGGCCCCTAAAATTAAAATAGCACCGTTCCGCTTTGAGGATCAACCCTAATGGCTTCACCGATTTTGATACACACTGGATCGTTACACTGTTTACTTTATCGGAAATGTCATAAGTCACATATCACTAAAAGTTCATTTTTAGTTCTGAGCGAAAATGAATGAAGCAAGGGATTGACTCTACGGATTTTGATGTACTACGGTTCGTTGAACTATTTACTTCATTAGAAATGTCATTAGTTAAATATGACCGAAAGTCCGGTTCTTAATGGAAATGAATATAAAAAACTAAGGGCTCTACCGATTTCGATGTACAGTAGCTTGTTGGATTGCTTACTTCATCAAAAGTGCTTTGTTTTCGTGCTTGTTTCAAAAGTTTTTATAATTTTTTCTTGATGCGCATTCTTCTCATCTCCCACCGTTTTTGTAAAGTATTTCCATGGAAAGATAAAATAAATAAGAAATAGCATTACGTACAAACAGTGACAGCTTTTTAAAAAGCAGAGTTACAGTGAGTTTAAGAAAGAAGGTACAGAGGTATCCATTTTCGTTGATAAACCTGACTGTTTTGATCTGTCTTTACCTTGGTGAGCCTTTTACCTTGTGACAAAATTACTGCCCTTTTTGTTAATACTTTTTATGCAGAAAGGAAAAGTTTTATATCAATAATTACACCTACATCTTTTATACGAAATCAAACCAAAATTAAAGCTATCGATACTAAATATGTAGATTGATATTCAGAGGTGTTCAGATTCAACTACCATTTGATATACTATAAGGCCTGATTAAGTATGATAAAGCTTTCGACAAACATAAGGCATGGAAGATTTTTTGAAACAGTGCAATTACTAAAAGCAGTTAATTGCGGTGTACATATCTACGTCAAAAGCTCGTTAGGCAAACGTTTATCAAATATCGTAATAACATTGATAAACAAAGCAATATTTCAAATAGCGTCAAATTGTTTTCACCATTAGCTAGACATAAAAGCCCTAACTCCTTTTTAGCCACCAAAATGAATTCAAATATTTACCTATTTTCGCTTTTTCCGGGACGCATCCCTGATCGGAGTTCGTCGCTCGGTCCGGACTCAGGGATTCCGGTCGATGTGCGGGCGAATAGGGGAGGAATAGTCCGGGTAAGGGATGCCACATATAAGGGGGATAGGGTGACGGGACGAGAGGGGAGATGGGACTGCCGTACATCAGTGCGCTCATCCCTAAAAATGAGAAATAAATCATTTGAAAATAAATCTGGGAAATTTTGGGAAATTGAAAATGCAAAAATAGTTAGTAGTAATCCAGTTTTCCTAAGATATTTTCGTTAATAAGAACCTTAATTAAAGATAATTATTAAAATATTTTACAAATCTGTTAGATATAATTTTTTTACTTCACTACCAAGATGCAGTGCTAAAGAGGAAGCATATCCTTTTGAAGGTTTGGTTTTTAAAGCGATGTCTACTCAACAAGTTTACGCGTAATTCGGTAGCATTAATATCAAATATTACCTAATTTACCTTTTTCATAATACTTTACAAGGGGAAAATTACTTGGTTGATATTAGAAGTTGGAGATTCTATTATCTTCCTGGTATCTCCTCGTGATGACTTTATAGAATTTACTAAAATTGTTCACATTCAATGTTCTTTTTTATTACCACTTTTTTGTTTAACTATGAGTTTTTTTCGCTGACATCAATGGTTTTTGTGCTATTTGTAAAAAATTCGGAAAATATGCATAAAGGTTTACAAATTTTACATGCCAGTGTTGCAATGGCAGACGACTAATTATTTTGAATTTTTTGATAACGTACTCCTATTACAAGTAACTATTTTATTCCATGGTATTATTGTATAACGAGAAAGCAACAAAATAAAGTCATTAAATTTAATCTCCTAGCGAAAAAATGCTAAACCAGGCATCTCACGATTTCCTGTTAATAAAACTGGTAGTGCCGGGCGACACAAAGGGTACCGAAAGTTGCCACCTGTTATATAATAATATAAGTAATGGAATTTCTGATTTTTTACATATATTACATCGGTTACCTAAAATTCATCAAGAAAATTGCCATATTAGATCAGTTGCAGTTCACCACTCTCCAGTATATTTATTATCATCGATCTTGAATAGCATGTTAAGGTAATTAACTAATTTCAATAACCCCTACACTATTAAAAATTCAGTAGATTTACCTAGGAAGATACAAAGCCTTTACAATCCAATAGACGTTATTAACCATCCCTAGTGTTTCTAAATAACGTTTGACAATAATAGTGCCACATACGTAGTTTTAAATTTAGGAAGTGCTTGACTTAGTTTTACAACAAAATTTATTCCCAAGACTCTCAGGTCTTCCTATGTGTAGTTTTCTCACTTAAATTTGTAGACAAATTTTATTCACGATACTTTTATAAATATTCATTTGAATTACAGAAGCTTTTCGTACAGTTTCCTATCTTCAAAAATTTGATATCCATATTTCCTTTGAAGATTGATAATAATTCTTATATAGTAAACACTGAAGATCCTATTTCTCCCGTTTTAAATCGGGAGTCTAAAAGATATTTGTTTGTTTCCCCTTTGTTAAAATAGCCTGAACATTGTTAAAATAATCTCTGTAATTTTCTTTTTCCTTTTTGCTGATATTTGAAAAAATGTTACTTAATTATTTGTGATTTAAATGGAGATTATTGTAATTTATTATTCGGCAGTACACATTAGTACGTGCCTTATCTGTCATTTTATAGCTTTGTGTTCCGGCCTTCGTACATTTGCGAATTATTTCCGCCTAGTATGACGTGAAGAGCACAAGTTTTCAGTCCAGTCAGTTTTATTCTCCACATTTTGCAACTTAATATTTTAATGTTAGACGTGATGTTTTCCCACAAGCCAGCAAGAATTAATTGCCTTCGGTTTGACAGTCTGAAAGACATACAGGCGATAATAAATAATTTTAAATGTTTTTATTGCTGTGAGAGTGATAAGAGTTTTATGATTTTTCATTGTTGTGTTGTACTATTTTAATATTGTTTGTTAGGTCTGAAGATGGTTTTAAAGCCGAAACCCGTTATACTGATTCTCTCCCAACTCCCACTGGTACTACTGTGTTTGCAGATATTTTAAAATTAGGCTTAAATACACGATGATTTTCGTGAAATCACACAGGAATCGTTATTTTTACCTGATAATCCTATATTTAATTAAGTATGTCGGTATTTCTAAGGGAAATAAATAATGCAAAATTCAAGTTTTCTAACGTAATGTCCATGATCTGTAATCAATTGGGTTGCCTTTTACACGGCATCCACCTGGTGCTTTAATAGGTCGAATTAGGTAAATTATATTTTAAATATACCAACACCTCCCTACGCTTGTGGGAAACCCCATTTTTCTCTTGTGTTTCTTGTGTCGTGTGTCTCATGTAAGAATATCAGTAATTGAAGTAGGTACTTGTCAGAGACATGACAAGTACTTACGAGCATAGTCAAGTCCCGCCAACGAAAGTACGTTTATGGTCAACCGCTCGATTCACCATCACCACTACCTGGCAATATTACCAAAAATTCTGTTCTCAACTTACCATTAACCGCCAGGTAATTCTTATTCCTAAGATCCTTAGGGTAGACTAGAGTAAAGGCGCTCTGCCGCGCCTGCGATCGCGGCGAGGAAGGGCTGACGCTCCTGGAAGAGGGGAGTCCCGCCGTGGGGCTGCTGGAAGGGCTGCACGGGGACCGAGGCGGCGTCTCGACCGGGAAGGTGGACAACGAGGCGAGGCGAGGCATTCTGGAACGAAGAGAATCGGAGGTACATTCGGAGGAAATGTTGGAAAAATTGGGAAAGCTTCTAGTTTGTTTTGTGCCCTGTAATTATAATTACACACGTCAGATATACTGAGTAAAAATCAGCACAATATAAACGTATCAGATATGTCCCAACACTTAACGATATTTCCATTATATCACAATGGTTGTTTTCATGAATTCATCCACTGAATAGGAAGCTTTTTCATTAGAAACTGTTTAATTTTACTTTTGAATTTGTTAAGCGGTGGACATTTGATGTCCTCGTAGAGCCAATTTAATAAATTTGTCGCCACAAATGACAGGCCATTCTAGGATATTTTCAGGCCATAGATCGTCACAATATAATGTTTGTGTGAATGTTATAGTCGTGGAGTTCCGAGTTAGTTTTATACATTTATGCGTTTTACTTCACAACAGACTAGTTTCTTAGTGCGTTTCCCTCAATTTTTACTAATTTTCACCTGCTTTTTTTAGGGTTAAGGAGAAATGGTGATGTGATAGCTCAGTTATATCACAGTATTCGTGAACAGGAGGCAAAAATACTACAGGTAAGACATATTACATGTGAGTGATAGACAGAACACATATTACCCCAGCAAAGTTTGCATGAGTGGTCCACGCGGCCAGGTTTTCAGGTTCCTGAAAAGATCGTCGATTTCCTTTTTGGTTAAATTTTAGTTTTCCGAAATTCACTGCTGCGGTTTTAATACTCCTTGTCCACCGTCCGATACTCTGAAAAAATTGATCCACATACCAATCAAATGGTATTAAAAACCATATCGTCGATTTACGTGTACCTTTTTCATTTCAATTTTCCCGCGGTAATTACATACAATCATTTTCCAGTTTGCTTTGTGTATAACGTACAATTCGAAAACATGCACATAAACATACACACATGCCCGTCGATTCTGTCTTTATTTTTTAAATAAATAAAAGCTCATTTACAAAATGACAAAATTGCTGTTTGTTTTGATTTCGTCGATACGGACGGGACATAATGTTCTATTAACATGATTGATTTGGAGGGAACATCGAGGTGAAATGCTCGCCTGCATTACGCCGAATGTATCATTCATTCAAGGTACAACAAAACTGCGGTCGTGACTTTGTATTTGTTTCTCCATGTAGAAGAAATATTGAAGTGCTGGATGTAAATAATTTGATTAATAACAGTTGATGTTGCCACTTTCATAAATTGTGTTGCTTCGGAAATATTAACACATATCTAATTGAATTGTACATAGTGGCTGTAATTGGTATTTTTCCATAATTCAGTTAAGTAGGGACATTTCTGGGGTTGATAACAATAAATTTAATTTGTGAACTTTTGTCGACTATAACTTCATTATTGGATAAATTTTCAAAGTTGTGTTAGTTTTCTGCTGGTTTTTTAAGATATTTAAGTTGCTTTTTTAGTGGAACACCCTTTAAAATTTAATGAACGTTAGAAGGGTCAGTTAGAAGGGTGAATGGCCAAATGTCACTTGTTTAAATTTTATTATTTAAACAAAATGAATGTGCTTCTGTGAACTATTTGAAATTATAGCTACAATTATCCTCGGAAAATGAAATAATTTGAATCTTGCATAAACCTGCCAGATAATTTAAAATTCAATAAAAACCCTGGAGTTTTTAATTTTGGTTCTTTCCAACGTTTGAGATTAAATTTTTAAAAATAGATTTTTTAATCTATTTTTAAAATTTTTTTAACTGGAGTTTTTTAACTCCAAACGGATCATACACGTATGCATGTGTGAGTTTATGGGTTTGACACTACAGAAAAGACAGACAAAACATCGTATGACGATTGTCCTGCGGGTTCTACACTCTTTCTAACCGGTAATTGTGGGTAATTCTCCCCGCTGACGACACCGAAAGCAATTACGGCGACAATCTCGGTGATCAATAGACGAAATCATCGCCGATCGCGTGATCGCCACCGCACAAAACCTAAACAGCATTAACAACCGTTGACCGGTCGGCCATTGATTTATTTCTATGTCCGACGCTTTCGTTCTTATCTTTTGTGTATAGGGGTCGAGTTTCCCTCGGAATACGTCCCAGGTGTCGTCCGTGTACTGGGACGAAGAGATAATTGTAGATCGCATAGGTAGTACATTATACATGTCGGTAAAAATATAGGGATGATTACGAGGGAAACGGCGCGGCATAACATTTCACTGTATTAAGTAGTAATGTGACTAATACGAGGAGAATACCGTGCAGACAAGAAATCCCATTTATATATGTTTTAATAATACGGACGCTATATAACTTGAAAAGGAACACAGCAAGCTGCGACGTACAATTTGCACATGGCTGTAGACTATATTGCATTGCTAATAAGTGGTGTTAGATTGTTCCATTCTCTTCTTTCTAAAAATTATATAATTTACGGCCCTTTACGGCATTTATAATCTCAATCTTCGAATGGTAATTTATGTAAACCAACTTTACATAACAGTTTTGACAAATCTTCCCTTGAAGGGCGTTTGCTACAGGGTCGTCATATGTTGAACGATTTTTAATGTGATCAACTAATCTCTGGTAAAAATAATGTGTGAATTACCATTTTCATGGTAGTGGAAATTGATACCTACACGCTTTTGTATTTAGAATTATTTTAAGACATTTATATTATAGAAATTTTATATAAAACGTTGAGTTACCACATTTTTACTCGCTCTACCCCTCTGCTTACAATATCGTAATATTTTTGGATGTAAAATTTGGGAAATGTTTAAGAACTTGCATCAAGTTTGAAATCTTAACTGGCTGATTTAAAAGAATAAATTATAACTCGTTTGAACTGAAATCGAAGGACCAGTTTAAATTTTTTTCAGTTTAAATTCAAAACAAAAAATCCTAGCCATACACGTCCTCCATCTCCAATCCTTTCATCAATAGAAGAGTCCGACCTTGTAAAGTAAAATTAGTTTAACTACCTAAGAGTTGTTATTGTTACTTGCACAATTATTAAAAATAACAAGTTTACCAACAATTTAACTGTTTTGGTAGGTGGATTGAACACCATGAGTGAAAAGGAGTTCCTACATTTTAAACAATGTTCATGGAAACAATTCACAGCTTAATTAATTTTAGAACAGACCCAGTGACTATCGCTTCAATGCAGTACATATAAAGAATATTTAGAATGTAGGGGATTATTAAAATTATATTCCATGTTTTAGGCTTTTTTAAAAAGACACCTAACAATCGTTCAGAGACCAAGTTAAGATCAGAGATCAGTAACTGCTGCCAGTACTTGTGTCTTAGGGTCTGATATAAGAAAATAGTTAAAGATATAAAGTTATCTATTTTCCAAAAATTTAACAATGATAAATCTTCGAGAATTTACAATGGGGGAACACAACAGTTTCTGCTTCTGGATTAATTTGGTCGCCAACGATAATTTATAAGACAATTTCGAAAAAATAAGTAGGACTATTAATCCTGATTGAAAAATTGGAGGATGTGATAATGGATGGATTACTTTGGAGAGTTTTTGGTTATATGAACAATATATTACAACTATTCTTGGGTCAAAATAATCTACAGTTTTCTGTGATGATATTTCTGGATGGCCATAATTCCCATGAAACATATGAGCTGAGTCTACTTTGCAATGAACTAAATACCGAAGTCATCGCCTTAGCAACCAGAATTTGTCAGCCCTTTGGTCTAGGAGTATGTGGTAACAAAATGAAGGAAATTTTTTAGGCAAAATGACATTTGCTCCATTCTTCGAAACGGTAGTTAATAATAAATATAAAGCAGAGACCTTGATTAATGGATTTCGTGCGTGTGGTTTATTTCACTTTAATCCAAATATTGCTGACTATACAAAGTAGTTAGGAAAGAAAATAAACCTACTGAGATGGGAAATTCGTCATAACACCTACTAATCATTTTGGTTTTTAGGTAAAACTGCGCCCCCATTATGGATCACAATACCTTGGCAAGTTTGGCTGGAGAAGATTTAATAAAAAAATTCGAATTATTTCATGAGTTGCTGGTGAGTAAGGGTAGTACCAGAAGTATTTTGACTTTGTACACAATATGGAATTACTTTAAAAAACCAGATTCGTTACCATAAGCGAAAAATATGACTTGGACATATCAGAACTGATAGTATCATGTAATAACCAATTGAACTCGGCTTGAGATAATGAATTAACAACATCCACCTCAAAAAGAACCAACTATTAAAATCACAGAATATTTTCCTACGACAACTAAATATAGTTTGTGTCTACTAGTACAAGCATTGATTTCCAAGTATCAAGAAAATCAGCATAAGCGTGGCATCCTTAAAGTTTCATTTGCTGTCACGTGAAGACATTATTAAGAGTTTTGAAGAGAAGCATCCCTTGAAGACAGAAACAGAAAATAAAAAATTGAAGGGAAAACGAAAGAGGGAAGAGAATTCGCAGCAAAAGTTTTAACAAAGACTGTGCGATCTCCTGACAATAATAATTCGTACATTACGTGTAAAGTAAACTAAAGTAAAGTAAAATTCACTCGATGAGTTCTGAAAATGCATATATGTGATACTGATGAAGGAAGTAAATTCAGAAATATTGAAACAGACAGCTAAATTGGTGGAAGTGAAATGATGGGAAAAGTTCAAAATTCTAAAATTACAGACAATAGAGCAGTACTTTAAAAAATACTCCAACAGCATATATTTTAAATTGAAAAAAATGCTGTATTGGCAAATTTACATAAGAATTTTCAATTATTTTGAAGATTTCAACGCAAGGGTGTAATTTTTGCGATTCAACTAAGAAGTTCCGATATTAATAAAAAGTGACGGTATCGACACTGTAACAATAAAGCCAGTATATTCCTATTTTTCATTTTACGAGTTTAAATGAGGTTTTCACTAGGTAATATAAAAAAATCTCAAGAAAGCTATGGGATCATTTTCCCTTAAATGTTAAAATTTTGATTTTTGCCCTGTTACCAAAGTAAATTTTAAAAAAATCGCAGCATAGCGCTTTACATAACCGAAATCTGGAAAAGTTGTACAAATTTCAAACAAAAAGTAAAACGATTTTCCATAAATTCACAGAGAAAATGTTGCATCTGTTTATGTATCTAACACGTGCGTTTGATGGGCTCTTTCGTGGATCTACCGTGTGAGGCGCTCCGAACTCACTTTAATCTCGTTTCCGAATTGCAAGCCGCAACGTTTCGGCCCTTTTAATCTCCTTCCAGAACCTCAAACCTTATATCTTTAAGAGGTACTAAAAAGTTTCACGCCTGGATCGATAAGGCCGAAACTAGCAAAACGATATCAACGCGGACAGCGGCATTACCGCAAAAGAATTACTAAACTCAAAGTAAAACTTTACATTATCTCGTAAAAGGGCGGCCTGTTTGCATGTAGGGTGTGTATTTTAAAGGATGACGGCGTCGCGGCTCGCAACTTGAAAAGGGGATAAAGAAAATCCGCAATTCTGGTGCACCTCGTGCGAGACCGACCAGTTATTTCCTCACCTGATTTCGGATCACGTGTCCCGAGGAACCAAGTCCGTCACACCGGAATCACCCTCGGAGACATAATCACCACCATCACCACCGCCACCGCGTGCCGTTCGCTTCCCTCAGGAGTGAACCAAAAAAGAATGAAATGAAATCACCGGATTCTCTCGCGTGAATCACCGACACGCATGCCACTCGCACCACCTTACTGACTGAATCAGTACTCCACCGTTTTCCAGGTATAAGTTTCACTCCTCGCCAGTCCCCACCAGAAACTCCGGGCAGCACGTGCCCCCTGCGACCGCCCTGCCGCCCTCCCGATTGGTCGGTAGGCGCGACACCCCGACTCCGGGCGCGCTCTGATTCGTCGCGGTCCGGCGTCTTAATTCTCGGTTATATCTTGATGAGTTGGTTAATTGCAAATTGGATTTTTTTTTCTGTTTGCCGCCTGTTGTTTGAGGTCAATATTGATTCAATTAGCGACGTTATCAATTGGAGTGTATAATGTTGTGATGTTTCGGGTTTTCAATTTGCTTTATTGTTGGTAAATTGATTAGTTTTTTTTTGATTCGTTATCTCTCTCGTCTCCTGGACTCGGACTGTGTTTACCGGCGGAGTAAATGGAATTGAACGTAACTAAATACGTAAATGGAGATTTCGATAATTGTCCGGGAAATTATTGTTTATGCGTACATGGTTCGTTTCTGGAATTTAATGTGACAATGAGCTTTCATTTTAATAAATATACTGGAAATATTTTGATTGTATACACTAATTACAGGGGGGGGTTAATGATTACAATATTCCGGAAAGGGTTTTGAACTTGAAGTCACCGAATTATAAAAATCATTCAGAAACTAATTTTTTCTTAATAATATCCGAACAGCAAAAGAGATGTTTAGGATATTTCGTAGATCCGCTATTGCCTTTAAGCAGGCAGTTGTTATAAAAATGGGCATCAATGAAACGTCGTTTTGGCATCCTTTTGGACATTATGATGTCTATTTTTCACATTGGGATGGGGCATTCTCCTGTTTCCAGAAGTGACGTTGTTTCTTTCCTTCTACTTTTCGAGTTATAACTGAGAGAAAAAATGGCAAATTCTCATTTTGGAGAAATCCCTATATTCCCAGGAGTAATCGAGCTGAAATTTACACCGTAGGCTTAGCATCCTCTAAGACACATATCCTGCTAGTTTCATACCGAAATCACAAAGTTCCCATGGTGAAAAAACAAGAAGAGATTTCAATAACTCTATTTTCGCCAAAATGGACACCATGTTAGATTTTCAAAATACTGGTTTAAAATCAAAGGGGACATTCTCCTGGTGCCAGAAATGACTTTGCTTCTTTCCTAAGACCACTACTTTTCGAGTTATAGTCCAGAGAAAAATGGCAAATTCACATTTTGGAGAAATCCCTATATTTCCAAAACCGTTGGAGTAATCGGGCTGAAATTTACACCGTGGACTTAAAACCTTCTAAGGCACATATCTTATTAGTTTCATACCGAAATTACAAAGTTCCCATGTTGAAAAAACAAGACGAGATTTCGATAACTCTATTTTCGCCAAAATGGACACCATGTTAGATTTTCAAAATTCTGGTTTAAAATCAAAGGGGACATTTTCCTGATGCCAGAAATGACATTGTTTCTCTTCTACGACCTCTACTTTTCGAGTTATAACCGAGAGAAAATTGGTAAATTCTCATTTTGGAGAAATCCCTATATTTCCAAAACCTTTGGAGTAATCAAGCTGAAATTTACAAATCCTGCTTGTTTCATAACGATACTACAAAGTGCCCATGTTGAAAAACCAAGAAGGGCTCTCAATCTAAACTAAAATAGGACGGGAACACGTTGTACTGACTTGCGTTGTGACGCATTATGATGTGATGTATCATGAATACATTGTCCTGATGCATTATGCCGAAAACATGTGTATTTATGGTTTTCATACTTTTGTGCAGTGTTCGATCTGCCATGACTTCAAAGTTTTCAGGAGAATTTCAGGAATAAATTTAAAAATATGTTGCGGCTATTGTGTGTTCTAAAGCACACAGGAAAAGAAATGAACCGGAGGTAATTGAAAATAAGGAATCGTTTGTTGTGTGTGTTTAAACAATTTCATATGTTTAAACAAAATATACGTTAAATTCTATAAGTTAAAACAGTTTTTCATAAAAATAACGTACAATATAAGTCAAAGTATGTGATTTTTTAATGTGATATTTGGGCTTTTCTGTTCGAGTTACATTAGTTAAAAATGAAGAAAATCGTTCAACTAGAAGACGACAAAATGATTATTATACGACTACCTATTCTGAATATTGGAATCCAATTTTTACTCACAAAAATTTTTGATTTATTCGGTCAAATTTGAGCGCTTGTATCTCAGCAACTAATGAAGATAACTTTTTTTACCAGAGGCGTTATTTAGAGTACTTTCACAGCATATTTTTTTACTTTTTTATTGTATGATTCGCTGAGATATTTAATTTGTTTATTAGGCCAAAAATTTTTACATAACTTTAAAAAATGAAGCCTTCCAAATCCGATTTGAATTTTTCAAATTGCGTTCCAAAGGTGGAAGGCCCTTTTGTAAGTCGAAACAATTTCAAACCTCTTTGCCCTTTAATTTTGACTGTGAATAAATTTGAAAATTCGCTATTTGTAAAAAAATCCTGGATTCCAAAACTATTCACCCGATTTGGAAGAAATTTGATATATTGTTTTAGTACATCATAAATATTTTTTTGGCGAATTATAATAGTCCTAAGTGCACTTTAGCTGGCTGAAATAAGTTAAATGAAGTATATCAGTTTTTGTCCTTTTTTTAATAACTAATATTTAATTACGAAACTTTTATTTCTTTGCAACTTTCAAGTTATTCTTAAAGAACCGGGGATTTTGGTACGAAAGTATTGTGCTCTAAATTATGTAATCCTAAATAAAGTAGATAGTAGGCCTCCTGCCCATTTACGTCAAGAAAAAGTGAAAGAAGGGTAACTATATTAGCGTTGATACCTTCTAAACTGGATACACGGTGAACACCTCGTATAAGGTACATGTATATTCAGCGAGATCCTCAGCATCAAAATCTGCACAGCTGAACCGATGAGACCCGTGGAAGTAATCAAGTTCCGTGTATTTAAACACCGCGGCTGTCGGTGTAATGAAGCCGAAGCTTTTTCTCCCGAGTTAATAAGTAACGAAAATATGAGTATTCCGCCACCATCTGCTCGATCTTTAATATCCAATTCCCGAATTACACCATCGGGCAATCTATTGTAAGTAATGAGGATTAATTGGGTTCTTCGCAATGGAAATTGGCCCCGGTACTGGTTTTTGTTTGGATTATGGAGTGAGCGATGTCGACGTTTTAATTTAGTGATGAGATGTTTTCGGTGGTTAATTTGTTGGAACGAAACTATAAAATATGGTACTTAACTTTTTTCTCTCAAGTGTCTGTGTAATTGTCGAAGAAGCGTCTTTCTTGTGTGTTACTTTGATCGCTTATAATTATAAAACTGGGTTGGCTGAGCATTATTATACCTGTGAAGTAATTATTTACTCGAGTCAAAAATTTGACACACGAGAGAGGTAATTTGCCATTACTTTTAAGCAGATTTTGTTTTTGTACGATTATTCCAACAAATTATGAAAGCACTTGCGCTTCTTTCTTTAAGGGTTATTAAGTTTACGCTGCATTTTCAATCTTGTCCGTTGTCAAGCCAGAACAGTTTTCTCCTGGTATAACGAGTAACTTCGAGGAGCTATTCAAAGGGAATTTTACGGTTACTAAACAATTCGAATTTGAAGAAGAGATAAAGGGAAACAAAGTTATGAATGAAATGTTGGTTGGCATTGGTTATTTCAAATAGTATCCTAACATGTTAACGACTGTAATTAAAAAGCGGAATTTAAGCATTACCCAATATAAATACTAACAGCAACATTATAGGCAAAGGGGAAAGGCTCTTTTAAGAGTACCAGGACCGCTGCTTGAGCTTTGTTTAAGCAAACCTCTTTATCCACGGTCACAGTTTGAATGTTTTTATTGCTATCCTAAGGTAGTACCTGCGGGATCGGGCGTAAATTCTGCACTACTTATTATTTCTAACCTGTACAACTGGAAGGGTACGATAATCCTACAGGTAAATTCCTCATCGCCTCGCCCTACTCATACCTAAGTAAATCTATTAACTCACCACGCTGAAGATAATGAGAATAGTAAGTTGCTACATAGTTTACCAGAAATTTAATAAATGCTTAAAGAATTAGACAGATTTGAGTTGTCAAAGACTATAGAGCGTTAGTAATGTCGAAGATGGTTCAATTTATCAAAGATGTCGAAGCGACTTAAGTACGAATGTACTTCGATATGTCGCCGTATTTCATTAAAAGCGTGAGAGATGAAAGCCCATGGTTTTGGAAAACTATATATTTAACAAAATTAAGCTTTTTAAAGGCAAAAAGTTTTTTTGAGTTGTACTTAAACCGAAAACAGGAAAGCCTATGAAAGCGAGTCCGTACACACACGCGTGCGCGTACGCAAACATATCCGTCTTATAGTTGCTTGTGAGTAGGTAATACAAGTATTGATGCACGTGCGCGTGGCTCTCCCCACTTTAACATATCAGACCAAAGGCGCAGTTATACCGCGCACACGTTGTACACACACACACGCTCGTACTCCTAACTTTGAATTTTTATTGTTTACATGAATTTCTACTGGACAAATAATTACACAGATGACATTAGCAATATTTTGTTAGGTTTTATTACTTGTTGTTCGTTAAATTTTGTTAATTTTGTTATTTCAAGTAAGTCGTGAATAATCTAGTGCTCCGTTGAATAAATGTGAGTCTTTTCCAAGGTATAAATTCTTTGTTGATTTCTTTTATCTTTTATTTCTTGTCTCATCCTATTTTTTGATTTCTTTTTTCTATATCTTTTGATTGAGAGTTATTTCCGTAATAAGAAAAAATTAAAAGTCAAACGAACGAACAATGTATTACATAACGGGGATTAAAACGTTATGAGAATGCTATCGCACGTGTAAGCGTACGTCAAAAAGGTATGTCAAAAGACAACACTACTTATTAAGCGTTAATTTAGGGTAATTTTAATGAATTTTGATGGATGTCAGTACTTAGCAGAACTAAACCGACGTTCAGAATTTATAATTGTTTCGTTTAATTTTGGTCAGTTTTAACTTCATGCATTTGAGTTGCCATTTAATTACCGATTTTAAAAAAAAATTCTGTAAATGAACTTGCTTCTTACTTAACTTTCCATGAAATTCTTAATTACCGGTGGCAATAGTCGTGAAGAGCTGCAGGTGCCTCTTTGAAAAATCAAGAGACATAATACATGGCACGTGCCTATTTATATCTTTAATTGCCAACCTGGCAAGGGGAGTTCTCTATACATTTTCTCAATAATTTTTTTTTCACAGAAAATCCGTAATCAAAAATCACTATTATCATTTCGTCTACCCTGCAAGATTGTTGATTGTTTCTCTTTTCTTGTTCGTTTAGGCAACATTACCCCGAGGGCTGCGCGGGGTGCATATATGGTAATGAGGAAGACCGTTGGAGGAAGAAGCCCCTGTGGTAACAAAGTTGCACATGGCGCGTGTATCGTGCTCACCTACTGTGACATTTTGTACGTGTGTGTGTAACGTCTTCAACACTTTCCCCCATATACTTTTTCGCTATCACGGGTTTCGATTTTTCGAACCCTCCCCCTGCCTCGGGTTTTAATCAAGCCGAATACGATTGTATAAAAAATGGTCTGATATCTGGACAGGCAGAAGATAGCAGTGATAAATTACAGCTTTAGGTGGTGGAAAGAAATTCAAGCGTAGTGTAGGAGATAATCTTTGAAGTCGGGAGTTTTCAAAAATAATTTCATATTTTGTGATTATTGATCAAGCATTAGAAAAATAAACGAAATATTCTAATCGAAATATTGTAGCAAATGTTATAGTTATTACTTACCAATATAATTATTGGATAACATCTCATAAATATACATGCAAACGCTGACCAGGTGGTGGCCGTCTGTAGAAGCGTAGGCGAAAAATAAAATAATTGTATGTGGACTTACCATGCTTGAATTCATGGATTTTAAAAATATTCAATATAACTATTACATCAACTAAATTTCAATGATATTGATTACATATTTCCTGGGTAAAAGCATTTGAGACTTGAATTACCCTGCATTTATAGCTAGATATCTGAAAAGAGGAAAAATCTCTAGAAGAATTAAAGAGGACTTTCTAAGACCCTAAAAATTCTAGAAAACTTCAATAAGAAGCAAACCATAGTCTGTAGTAACTAAAAGTTTTTTGGAATTCTGCTAGAACTGAAAGTGTTGTAAATTCCTTACAAGCCCTAGAAAAGCTTTAAGTATTTTTGGAGTGAAAAAGTTTTTTTAGCGTGTATTTAATGGAACTACATGGGATTTAAAATATTTCACAAGTGATTGGACAAAATTCCAGAGGATCTCGAAGAAATTTTATAGAATTCTAACATATATAGTTTAAATCTCTTGAGACTTCCATACCGTCCTGCAGAGGATTTAGACTATTGAAGATCCTACGAAATAAGCAAATTACAAACAGCTCTAGAGTTCTAAAAAGCTTCAGAATTGGTTGAAATAGGAACTATAAATATGGGAAGTAGAGGAATTTCTACTGTTACTCAATGTTTTGAATATTCTGATGGAAGTTCATAACGCAAGGATGATGGGAGAATAGGTTAAGGAAAAACTCTGTTTGAAAAGAGAAAAATATATAATAGTACTTTTGGTACATTAATGCGCCAACTATGAGTGTTGTGTAATCTGCCGCTAATACATAGTTTCATTATGATTTAAAAATCTTGTGAATGTCCTTCCTAGTTAAGGCAATTTTGCGCAAATCACGAATGTTTAATTTGGTGTAGATGCATTGGGTTTTACTTCAATTCAAAAAGCTGCAGATTTCCCCTCAAGTTTACAGGAAATTATAAATGTATAAAATATATGGTGATACAGTGATCAAGCTGGTTTCTAGGGAATCTTCATCAACAGCAATTAATTCAGTTGTCTAACTGTTTTATTGGACAACAAATTTAAATGAATAAAATATTTTCCACTTCTGAATACTGTTACTTTAATTTTTATTCATTTTATCGTGAATCTTAGGAATCTTACCTTGCGTCAACTAAATGGTTTATAGTCTTCGTTCAGGTAATGTAATAAACTATTTCCTGGTTCTGATGGAATCTCGTAAAGATCACGTTCATTCCAATTACAAAGACAGATGTAAATGTGTGTATGTGCGTTGTTATAGTTTCTTAGTAGACGTGTATTTTATAAACGGGGAAAGTAAAATTGTCGATTCCAGGTCAGATTGATGTCATTTCACCGCGCCAAATTAAAGACCATCAATTCCACATAACTATAGGTTTCACGTTAAATCCAGTAAAATACCTGATATTGAGACGTATTAAGGCAGAAAACGACGCATAAAAACATCTTTTCGTTGAAATTACACACTACCGAAAGTTTTAATACGAGGCGGTTAAATGGAATTAATTTCGGAAATTTTACGAAAAATACGTGTAATTTAAAGTCTTCTTGGCGTTGATGTACTCGATTCTGAGTATACGAGCTTCTCGTAACACGCGTTTATTAATTTTCCGAAAACGATGTTACAGCCTATTTGCATAATGATCCAAGAAAGTGAATACAATTTAATGGTACTGCGAAGATGCTATTTGCTTCACTTTCCTTTTGAGAACGACAAAGGAAAGCACAAAACGCAATTTCGACATTAAGTTTTAAATAAAATAATTAGGGCTAATGCACAGGCGCAGAATAATAAAGAAAGAGAATCTTCGGCTATTATAGTTTGTCCAGAGTGTGTCTATTCACAAAAAACATAATACTGGCGGTCATTTTATGCCTATTTACCCAAAATTGCATTATACAAAAGTGGATACAGGAAAATGAACAACACGTTGATAAAATCTCCCTCTTGAGTTCCACCAACCTCACCTGTACCCTTTCAGTGCTTTAAAAGTGTCTTCGCCTAATTCGAAATTTTCATTATGTTGTAATTAAACAGTTTAAATTCTGATTGAAACTTGGATACTCGATTTTCCTCGTATTTTTTAAAATTACAATTGTTAGCGTCACGTACTTGTTATTGTTTGCTGTTTATTTCAAGGAATATAACAGGCCAACAACATTTGAGTAGATTGGATCTGGGGAAATATCCATTAAATTCATCGTGGAATTTCAACAGTAATCCATTAGTCAGAATAAAAACAATTTGTTGGATTATTTAGCTCATCGATAAGCTAACTGGTGAGATAATAACGCAACCGTATTTTATCGCATATATAATTTTTTTACGGTAAGCGCAGTTTTTTCTTTTGACGACACCTACCAACATTTCAGATCCGAAAAGATTAGTATTTAGTACTGTTCAGTATTTGTTATAAGGTAGGTGTTTACCTCACGAGTGCTATAATCCTACTGACTGCGCCAGTTATTGATACGATACCTGAAACTTCGTTTTTAAAAACATTATTTGGTACAAGATAGGTGTTTACATCACGAGTGCTACAATATTACCACTACTTATTAAGTGGGGAACCCTATATATCATAAAAGCATACGTGTCTGGAACATTAGCACTTTATATCTAGGAAGCTGATGTAGCTTACGCGATAAATAGTGCCTAATTTTCTGTTGATAATAATCCTATCACTGACGTAGCTATAGCATGAGGGAGTTCAACAATTTCTAGTGGCGAACTACAACCTGCCAAACATTCCATCCAAGGAAAATTATTCAAATATGTTTCAAGCAATTTATGCTTATCTCCAGTCTCTTGTGCTTCTTTGTCAATTTATAAAACTAGTTGACACACCTCAAATAGAACAGAATCAGTGAAGGTTTTTCAAAGGTTAGGATCAGTTTGGCAAACACCCAAATTATTAAAATTTACATGAAAATCCTTAAATAAACGATACATAACACATATAGGGGCGATGGAGAATTATACTAATTAGGCCGTTTGCATTTCATTATTGGATTTATTGTATTTTATGTGTTCAATAGTTGTATACATCGACAAATAAGCAAAGGAGATTTAAGATGGGCATAACTTGTTTGAAACATGTCTTTCTGAATAAATTTCCTGAACAGCATGTTATTTGCTTGGTTGTGATGGTTAGTTTCAAGTTTGTCGTTTGTACACCCTCTCCCATCTTTGAGTATGGACTTCTACAGGAAAACGTAACTAGATTTGCCCATGACTTCACGCCATAAAACGCAGAGTTCCAACAAAGCAACAACCACCGAAATATTTGGCAAAAACGGCATTTAGTTATCGCAAATTGAACATGTTTCAAGCGAAATAGCAGTCATCATTAGCAATTAATCTGTGTAAAAAGAAAATAATCTGTGGTAAAGATGTACATAATACTAAACAAATTCACCTCATAACACATACTTTTAACAGAGGTTTGTGCATTTGTGGTAACTTATTTATAATTTCTTCAGAATTTAGCTGCCACGCTAGATAACAATAGCAGTAAGTCTTTCATCTCCCATTTTGTTGTTGATATAGGTTTTCAACCGCATTAGTGTGGAGAAACATCTTTCAGGAGTTGTTATTGGCACTGAGGGTGTGAGACTCATTGGAAAACTGAAAAACTGTAAGTATCAATGTCAAACTTTTTATTCACGTACTTATTGCAATTAATATTATACGCCATGGTTACGTGTAGTGCGCTAAGAAATATATGCTTCCCTTCTCAGTCATTTCCTGAATGCCTAATTTCATTTTTTTTTTTTTCGTTGGCATACTTTGTACATCTTCTAAGATAACACATCAAATTTTCCCTCAAACTCTTCATAATATTACAAACTATCATTTTTAACGCTTGGTTATTAGTTTCCAGCATCTTTATACCTGCATATCTGCGGGTTATTTCAGGTGGAAAACGTAATGACTGTCAACTTTTTCCTATTTGAAATAGATGCAGGTTTTTTGCGATTTCCTAGACGGCAGATGTACCTGAATAATAACGTTCGTCTGAAAAAGTGAATTTGTGTAAAAAAAGTAGATATATGTTAGATACGGCTGGAAAAACCTTGTTACCGACTCACCTGCCCGATAAAATGATTTTTGACAATTTACCATCAGATTATTCGCGCTACGTGCAAAGTGCAAGTAATGTAATTTAACGTTAGGTAGGTACAAGCTGAAGTTATAAGACAGCTGCAGTACGTGATATAATATTTATAAAAATTCAGTTAAATGCTGAACATGAACGTTCGTTATAAATATTGTCAGACGCATGGATTGTACGTACGAGTACTTTACAGTTATTTCAATAGATTCAATATTCAAATACTTGTTTCCTATTAGGTGTCTTCCTTTACCTTGGTTAAAGGATTGTTGTTCCAAGAAGGTTGGAAGGTCCCTTTCTCCTCATTTTTAAAAGTATAAGAAATCTGTCATCGAACTCTCAACTGTCATACTTTCACTGCCAGTAATGATAATAATGATCGAGAATTAATCGTGTGACGAGGGGGCTCTTCGGGGGGGAGGGAGTGTTCGGTACCTTTCGATGCGTAACAACCCCCTCGAACTTTCGGAGGATGGCACACGCCAACCAGATGGCGTATAAACACACATAAACACACGCGTGCGTACGTCTTTTCCCTTTTTCCACAAATAGGCGCACACTTGCAATTTTACGCCTCGGGTGGCGAGGGAAGGAATTCGAAAATAAAAACGGAAATATCGAATTCACGTGTATGAAAATTTTTTGATTTATTTCTTTTAAGCAGATTACTAACCAGGTGTCCAACATGGAGAAGTTATGTAGTTTGGTATTGCTGTAGTGAACTTTGATTTAGCTTTGTTAAACGGTGGAAGCACGTAAAGAACTGGGGAAAATGGGGACTGTAATAATGTCCAAAGTATGTAATGCAATCTGGAACATAGGAAAATGATCGTATGACAGGTGCAAGCTCATTTTTATTGATCACCAACAGACTGTATTAACTACTGAAAGATGGTTCTAATTTCCAATACAAATATTGTTCTCCATAATATCATTAATGAGAGATTAAATCAATACTCTTGCCACAGATCCCCAGGAATATTTCGGATTTGTGCCTGTAAGAGGTACACGAGACCACAATCTCAACCTTAGGCAAATAATAAAGAATTCTAGAGAATTTACTATAGAAACATATCCGAGCTTCGTGGACTGTTCAGTTGGCTGTATTAATGGAAATGGGCACCCCTGAACGTCTAATATAGCTACTGAAGAAACTATATGCCATGAACACAGCAAACGTAAGAATTAACAACACGTACTCCGATAACTCCCTAAAGCCTCATTGTACAATGCAGCCTCAGTTTAACTTCAACAACTCAGTTGTTACTCCAGTAACGGACGATTGAAACCAACCAATCTCCAAAATTACTGAACCGAGTTTTACTTGCTGCGTACGTACATTCAATTATTTTTTACTTATTCCAAAACATTTCCAGATAACGGTTGTTTAAGGATTCCATTTTCCACTCCCTCCGCCCCTGCCAGGATTACCTGATGGCCCGTCGACAGATCATTTAATGGGTCAACGGTGGAACTAACGGATTGCAGAAAAAGGGCCGAAATTCTCGTGCGGAATTCAGGTTAGAGAGGATGATCGCGATTCGACAAGCATATGCTTCCCCTAATTAAAAAAAATTCTACCAGTCACAGTCCCGTTATTATGTGAGCCCATTGTCTGGGGTTCGGGACGTGGTAGATTTCGCGGGGAGAGTTAATAGATTCGGTACCTGTAGGGGGATTTAGAGTGGATTGGTAGGGAAGGTGTCGATTTGTCGTATGGTTAGGTTCTGACTTGTCTCAGGGAATGTCGACACAACTTTGAATTGCTGGCAGAAGTGTAGAAAATTATTATTTGGAAACGTACTTAAGGAAATGGTTATATTAACTGTAATTGATTTTACCCTTGTTCTTGTTTTAATCATGAATGAACCATCGTTTCGCCAGCTGGTCGATCCCTCGTAAAAAGCATTTGACACGTTCCTAATCCATTACTCTGTCTTCCCCAAATATCATCATCCGTCTATTTTAATTATCGACTTCCACACACTCTCTCTGTCCCTAACGGTACCCCTAGACGAAAACTATCAATCAATTGTTCCAAAATTCACTTTTATTCAAAACCACCACACACACTCGCACAAACCCACATGCTTAATAAGGATAACAGTACCTTTTTTGAATGGCAGCACGAGTCCAGTGCCCTCTCCCATTGCCCAGTGTGTTGTGCAAGGTGATGCCAGGTCAGTAGCGTGGGGAACGTAGGGGGTGTTAGACAGAAAAGGGAATTACAATAATTTTCTCACAATCGGAAATATAGGTATTACACGAGTGATGTAAAACAACCCTTGAAATAATCTATCAACCTACGACTACATCTTCTTTACGTTTTGAGATAAGCGCAGAAGTGGCCCATTATTTCGTCCCTCTAACCAACTGTGTCTGTGGTGATGCTTCTGGTCTACCCCTTTACAGATTATTAATGAAATTTTTCATTTTTTCCCCAGGAGAAGCGCACCGAGGACCAGTTCCGCCGTTGACACCGATTGAGCTCTTCTCGTCTTCGCCTTTTTCCTTCCGATCCGTTCCCATTTTTCCATACGATTCTGCCGCCGTCTGCTGGTGTCCGTCTTCTTCGTGGTGTTCTGCACACGCATGCACAATACACACGCGCGCGCGTATAGGAATAAAAAAAGAGCGAAGCGGGGGAGAGAGTTCGCGAGAGACCACCGAAGGCCAGGTGAACACATATAGATTGATGCACATGGCACTATTAATTATATTGATATAGGGGCCGTTGCATGCCCACACGACTCGTCGATAACGATTTGTTCTTCTGATTCCCTCCACTTTTGTGTGCTTTAATGAGATTTCGAGTTAATTAGTCGAAGTGATTGCTGCTTTCGATTTGTAGGTACCGTGGAATCTGCTACAGCAATTTCATCTAGATTTCGCAATGTGCGAATCGTAGATAATACATTTACTCTGGAAGTATTGTACTTAGTAATGAGCAACGAAACATTTTACCAGCGTTTGTACCTGCGTCAACACGCAAAATTTCATCTGGATAATACAGAGGTAAGATTGGTTCATGGTACATATAAACGGTAAACCATGTAGTTACTAGTTTCTGCTTCCAAACATTTCCTATGACCATATGGAATACGCACCACTTTCCACAAATTTCTTCCATTTTGTTGTAAACCTCTTTAACCTCTTCATCAGCAAAAACTGATGTTGGTATGTAAATCTGTATAATATGCACATTAACTGGGTCCTCTGTGGGAGTTATCATAATCTACTAATCATATATGGGCTGGCTTCAGATTCAGGCTTATAGCGTGTGATTTTCCCATTATTCAAGCAATGAGAATTTTTACACTCTTATACACCTTTCAACTCAATATTTTGCTAGTATACTATATGTGTCAAATTAAATCTACATTTGTATGTTTATGTTATTTGATCGGTGCCATGAGACAGGAGGGCAAAGCGTATCCTGAACCGCCTACTAATCAACTCCACTCATTTACATCTAAAGTTTTCATGTACTCATTAAAGCCTGCATACGAAAGAGTCAAGAGTGGATTCACCATGATTTAGAAATACTTTTCTTATTTTGAATTAAGGACCACCAGTAATTTTGAGAATTAATATAACGGAATCTTTGGTACTTATTTAAGTAGGGATTGGAATAGTGATCTGAGTTCCATCCATGACATCAGTGGTTCACGAAAACAATGGTTTCAGAAATAATCCCAATTTGATGCCATCCCTCTCCCTTTCTGCCTGAGGAAACGTGATTTTCTCTAATGTTACTAACAATTTGTTTAATATTTCAACTACCAAGTGAATATATTTATGACTTGTAGTTTGAGCTTTTCCAAAACTGTATTTTTCCCTAACACACCTTTGCTAACTCTAGCTAACTGTAGCAACTTTTGTAGAATGTTGACTATAAAATGTTCTTCCTCGGGTAATACTAGATCGTCTGTGAATGGAAACTATCATAATTAATCAATAATCCAGTTAATCGTAAATTATGAAGTATGATCCAACTACGTTAATGCAGTTATAATCCATCGACTGAAATATTTTTATGAAAGGGTTATTTCTGTGTATTCACTTCACTTGAGTAAAGGGTTGTTAGAACAGTAACATGGTTGGATCACGAAAAATGCTGATTCTAACACCTAGCCCCTTTCAGGTCCAGTGAAGCCTTTGGGTTTTTCTAGTATGGATGGTTTTACGTAGCCTGTGACGTTTCAGTGTGTTTCATTCAGGTTGATATTGAACTGTTTTGCCTGGGCTACTGGACTATACTGAGCAAGTATATTTAACTGCTAAATTAATCAAAGAATTTCTACCTTCCATTTTTCAGTGTTACTGAAAAATCTCTCCGAGACTTTTTAAACGTTACTTTAATTTTTATATCATTATATTAGATAATTAGATAACTAGAATTAGATAATTCTAAGCACGCGGTACGGCCGTTACGAATTCCCAGTCATATTTCCAAAATTGCTGAATTTCAGCTATACCATGTAAAACATACCAAGTTTTCAAAAAATATATTTCGTGTCTAAACTGGGTAAGTAGGACAATATATTCTAACAGCTGGTTAGAGGGTAAACTTTTCCTTCGTTGATTAAATTCATCACCAGGTAGAATATTTCAAGGGAAAGTACATATTTAAGAACAGATTTTCGACTTTTATAACCTTATAAATATTATAATTTGGATCCCAATTAAGGACTTTTATAGGTGTTTGTTAAATTGAAGGTGAAGTCGAAATTTAAAATTTTAAACTTGAGCATTTAGTGCAACCGTCAAATTGAGATTAAAAAAGTAAAGTTTGGTCATTATATAATTATTTTTAATTAAGTACCTTGCATATGAAATGTTAAATTTTATTTTGTGAGAAACGTTTATAAAACTTAATTGCAATCAATTAGAAAACGTTATGTATGTTTGAATTAAAATTCGCCATATTAATCAACAAGAAAACCCCTAAGGGCGATAAGACCTATCTAACGTAAGATCTCTGTATTATTCCTTTTCGACAATCGTTATATCCCGACGTTTCGATAATTTTCGTTGAGAATTACCATTTCAATTATGTAACCCCGTGAGTCCTATAAAACAAACGTCGAAAGAATAATTCGACAAAATTTATAGCACCCTCACGGAATGCTAATTTCTTAATTAAGCACACCTGGAAATTCGGAATTTCGTGAGAACGAAAAAGTATCCACATAATATACTTGTCCGGGAAAGAAAAAGAACAACCGCATTCGTTACCAATAACATCCTCTTTTTGTAAAAAGTGTCATCATCAATTTCCGCTTGGCACACGTGGTACCCCCGCCGATCGTGGATAGATAAAAATAGGGGTAGTCCTCTATGTATGTGTGTGGGTTAACGATATACCGCCATATTTCCAATAAATTGTAATTGTTTTATCGTGAGAAATACTTCCTATTGCGTTAGCGGCGATTAAATGGGGATTAAAAACGTTTGCGGAAGTGGGTTGTGGAATCGGTTAAATTTATTGTGGGAATGTTTTTAAGTGTTAATAAAATCGTCAGCAGACTGGACGAAAGAAACGTACAAAAGGATGAAGATGAACGCGGTAGTAAAACCACAGACAAGAGATCGACTTAAGAATGAGCTGGAAGTAACTGGACAGGAAAACATGGAAAACACTAGAATGATCTGATTAGTGCAAATTTATTTACTTGAGTTGAGCACGGAGTGTAAACTGGATTGGTTAGCCGATAAGAAGGGAATGTGTAATTTCTCAAGGATGTCTCTAAAAGCTTGTTCACATTATGCTAGTAATTTAGTCGAGTGGGAAGTAATTTAGTTACTAAAATAAGAAAAATTGGTCGGAAAGTGTTCACATTAGACAAGTACAGTGAGTTTGTGGTATGTCAAAATGAAGAGGCTTCAACGCAATAAAGTAAATGCGATTATAAAGGTCGTTGCAATGGGTATTTTAGAAGAGGTGGAAGAAGAAATTACCAAGATGAAAGTGAAAAAGCTGTGGATACGAAAATGGATCAGTAGAAATTCTCTGATCAAGGAAATTGCTTTGGAACATCCCAAAGAAATCTTCGCAACGTTGAAAATAATTGAAAGGTGCTTTATTATTCTGTTATTGTAAACGCTGTCATAAATTCAACGCAAGGATACAAAATTGAGAAGTGCAATCCCCACAAAAACAAAATGTACACATATTTTCCACTAAGAAAAGCAACCATTTTCGAATTCATTGAAGTAGTTTTTCATGCTACCTATGAATCGTTGAAGGAATATTATCCAGGTAAATCATACACATCATATAACTTTTTCTCATTAATAAAATAAAAGTACAAAGAACATTGGCACGTTCCATTGCTCTAGAGATTTGGTTACGTTGGATATTTATGATGGGAACAGTATTTCTTGCATAGACTGCTCTTGAAAACGATGGTTGCCATTACAATGTAATGAATTATTGCTGCATTAAAAGAGTCCTACGATACAGAAGCAGAGGCTCTGGTGTTTGTGTTTTGTTGGTCAACGGTTTCTGTTCATGCATAGTTGAGTCTGTTCTAGTGCTCCTAGTGCTAATAATTCGAGCATACCTTCAAACTGAAGAGCCACGTGTTTGCTGAAAACAGCAAAACCCTTGTTTTCAAAACTTCTGTTGCTGAAAACACTCGTTGTCTTCTGCGCCATTGGCATTAGTAGTGTCAGCTGTTTCCTTCAACTGACTACCCATACTGGTGAGATGGGAAAGTTTTTTCTTTGTTGTATAAGGGGTCTTGGATTTTGGTTCGAATTGACGATAATTAAAATCCTCTTTAGACCGGTTTTCCTCATTATTCTATTTTCTTCTTCCACTCTTTTATCAGCACTAGTGACTGTGCCAGCGTGTGCTATCTATTCGCTAGGCTGAAAATAAATTTGACTTTTGTTGATACTACAGGAAAATACGAATGATGAGTTTCTTTTAAATAATCCTGCCATTGATATTTGCAAAATGATTGAAAATGGATTTCCAAGAGAATGGAATGTTCCAGGATGCTGCGGAGCAATCGTGGTCACTGACGCTCCTGAATCAGGAAGTTTGTATTACAATTACAAAGTGTCAAGCTTCAATTAATTTTATAGACATAGGATGTAATGGAAGGTTTTGGAAGAAGGCGTTTTTCGTAATTGCAGTTTATATCGAGCATGAGAAGGGGCTGTACTACCAGAAGGCCATACTTCAGCTGCTGACAATATATTTTCCCTGAAAAAAATATTTTAAATATCGATGGTCACGGGTTAGAAAAATAATGGAAAATGGTTTTGGTATATTAAGTGCAGTCCTGAGAAAGTTGTTAGCATCGTAAGGGCATGTTGCATTTTGCATAATCGGTTAAGACAATTTACATTGTAGAATAGACAGTTGAAATATACAGTAGATAAAGAAAATACTTTTTCAGGGACGTCATCCTTGGTAATCGGAGAGACGAGCCAGAGCCTCAAGGGTTAAAATCACTACCAGGATGTCTTTACATACAAATTACTTTGTAGGAGATGGATCGGCTTCATGGTTTTATCCACATTTATGATTTAATCAATTTATTGAAGGAATTACTAACTAAACTACCCTACTAAATTTTCATAGTTCGTGCATGTTTAGTTACTAAATTATTCGCCACTCGACTAAATTAATAGCCTAGGTCTACGGTTAAGGTCCTACTGCTGTAGGCATGGTTCCAAAAGAGACTAAGTATCCTTAGTACCTAGTTTACATGCAATATTGCAATATTTATTGAGCGAAAAATATCGTAAACGATAGACGCTCAAATGTTCTATTGAACATTGAACTCTTTGTAACAAGACTTATTGGACTCTAGTGATTTGCTCTTGTTTTAGTGGTGAACTCCAATGTGGTTCACAAGTGGGTTCTTCACGCATTAGTTGAGAAATCATATTTCCAAACACAAATTTCTTCTGTCTTCCCATAAGGCTTCACCAACCTTTTCATCCCTCTTGTATTGGAATAGACCCAATGATGGCGTTCTTGGGCTCATTTGAATGATCATAAGTAACCGACCGAAGCGCGATTAGAGCAATTACCTTGTTTCTCCTGATATCAATCGGCTTCTGCCATCTGCCAAATTTTCGACAAAAACAACAACGGGGATTCACTTTCGTCGTCATTTTCTTTTCACGCTCCGGCCGCTCCCGAATTATGCAGCAGCTATTATGGGACAATTAAAAGATTGTGAAGGGACACGGATGAAGAACCTCGACGTCGGTTGGAAAACACGCGCACAAAGAGGAGAGGAGAGCACGTGCTTGTCTCGCGCCCCCGTTTACCATCTGACGCCTTTTTACCGGAATAATGTTGAAAGGAGAGTGGAAGGAGGCGGAGGGTTACAATCACGTAGGGAATCGGAGAACGCGTTGGTAAAGCTTACCGAGAGGGCCATAGAGACGGAAATCGAGAGTTTTGATCGAAAATGTGGAGTCAGGGTTAAGCTTCATTACCAGACTTCATGTTGTTGATGCCACGAAGAAAAGTTAATTTGCATGAATGATTAATTAATTGCATCTGGTAACTAATCCGTGAGCATATTAATGAAGGCTCAGTGCATTTTCTTAGCATTTTATAGACTTTAACAAATCTAAAAGCAGCCATTTTACATTTCATTATTGGCTAAACATTTTACTCTAAGAAAAACAATTAATACTAGATTTTCCAAATTTTGGACATATTCCGGTCTGAAAATGTTAATTCTAACACCGGCAATATCCAAATTTGAAATTTTTCCAATTTTTATAAAAAAAATTTAAAAAGAAATTCAGGGCGCTTTTACACCTCAAAAGCTCGCGTCCATGAATTTTAGCCCAACCTAGGGAGCTGAAAATTTTGCAGAAGGGATTGTCAAATATGTCCTTTCGACTGGCCAGTTCGAAATAAAAATCCAGGAGGGGACAATTTAAATTATTATTAAGTCTCTCTTAGATTCATAGTTTCGTTCCTAAATTTTTGACAAAACTTTCGGTCTTCTTGAGGTGGTTTTGTCGAAATAACCATTTTTCAATTCTCTACTTTCCTCCTATACATCCTTTACATTGTTCCTTTTGTTCTTACGGCGGTGAGGAAGGAAACCTCCATTATGTGACATCTGCTCTTACGTTTACATACAGACATACATACAATGTCGATATTTATAAATATGTAGATTCTGCTTGACCACACCGAACCAGAAAGAATAATTAATATCGATGAACGTTACACCTTTAACGGTAATCACGAATCGCCACTAATAATCGGAGGGAATGAGGAATTTCACGTGCGTATTAAGTGCTGGCGTGACGAGATGACAATTTTTATCATATTCGGTTTATCGGACTTAATCTTCGACGCGTGCCGAACACGCGCAGCTTGCACATTCATAATTTACCATTTGTAATGGTTATATGCGATGTGTGTTACATTTGATAACTGGATTATCGCCGTTCCATTAGCATTTAACTTATTAAAGCGGGGTTTGTTAATTTACAACTATTTCCGGATTCTTATCCCAATCTAATTGTCTTTATTAAAATGGTAAGAATTTCTTCTTCACACCTTGTAATTTTTAGAAAAGCGGCGTTTATTAATCTGCCTAGTATTTCATAGGCCTTTCGATTCTACCGACACCCGATGAAGTGTGTTTCTAGTAAAATAAATAAGAAAATGTAAATGAACTACCACAGAAATGCAGGTGCTTAAGGTAGTAGCTTAAGGGGAGAAGAAAATTCCCACATGCTCCTAACAATTATCAAACACTTTCGTTTCCTTCGCTACAGAAATTTAGAGTTTAAAGTTATATCTTTTGCTGTTATCTTCTTTTCTCCTTACATGGATATCTTGTTAACCAGCTTCCTTATGGAAATTTATGCGTAACGGTTGAATTTGTTTCCAATTCTAACCAATGGATTCCTTTCTGCTTTCGTAGATCCATACATTGATTAACGGGGTATATCTTAACCTTGTCCTGCAGGATAGTTTTGTCACGCGAACATAAGAACTGATGACAGGAGAAGATTGTGGTACATTCCCTTTATTTCAGCAGTGTCGTTCTGCCAACGGTGCCAAAGGTTAAACAACTTGGTTATTGCATTTTTGGTTACAAATTTTAATAATAACACCTAATAAACCACTTAAAAGAATATATAACTGTGACCATAAGGCTAAGAATAGTTAGACAGACTGTTTTATTCTTTTTCATAGTGGCTAGGACATTCATTTTTCAGAGTTTTTCATGCTTAATTTTGTAAAGTCTAGTTCACGTCGTGACCTTAATTTTTGCGTGAAACTTCGAACAAACTTCAGCCTTCAGAATTTTGACCTGTGTTTAATATTTTTAACTAACTACTATTGTACATTTTTGTATCTAGATGTAAAATCTGTCTCAAGTACGGGCATTAGACAGAACATTTAATTCGAAAATCTGTAGCTGAAATTTCAAGGTTTCACTTCGTGAATAATGCAGTACATCTTTATTCTAATAATAAGGAATGAAGTTGTGAACACTTTTAGGAACTAAATTTAAAAAAGGGTTTAATGTATGTATTAGAGCTTGGTTGGTGCTCTAGTTCATTACACTTATAGGTACACTAGGTTACACTAGATCTTATAGGTTACAGTAGTTCATTACAGGTACACATTTTAGTGTACCTATAAAATCATTAATTTAACATTGATGAGCTTATATATTATTGTCATTAAACATAATTTTTATTATTTTTTAAAAACACTTTTTGAGTTTGTTTGTGATGTACATTATTCATTAATGAAATAAAAAATTCCACTTAGATAATTTTTAGGCATAGGTAACTAGTGTCAGTTCCGACTACCTTATGCAGGTGGAGCTACCATAGTAAGGATTTCAAAATGCTTTGAAGTTATTAGTTCGAATCCAGTAGAATCCAATAGATCAAGTCCAATAGAACTCAGAGGAAATTTCAACTCTTAGTGGAAAGTATTAAATCAGTCAATATCCATGGATCATATTACCTTCATCAGAGTTTTTTAGCAACTACCAAACATTAACAAGATTTTTTAAGAATTATAACACCAGTTTAGTAAAAATTATTGCAAATTATTGGATTTCTGTGAAAATCTCAGCAATTAAAGAGAAAAGCATTTAATGCTCATCTGAAAATCAGCAGAAAAAGAAGAAAAAATATTCTGTCGTACATATTACTCTTCATCTAGTCTTTTTGTCCTCTCTTTGTGCTAGTAAAAAGATGTAATATGCAATAATGACGTTTCTATTAGTCAGTATTCTGTCGTCGGTTCGATAAAACGGATGGAGATGAAGAGCGAGAACCTAGGATGTATGTGTCTGTGTGTTGGTTGTGTGAAAGTGTAAGTATGTAAGTGTACGTATAGGGTGCAGGTGTGTCGATCACCTGCTGGCTGATGATCGGTCGTCGGAGCACAGGTGCCACCCTCATCGCGAGCGAGAGCGCGCGCCAAACTATCTTTTCAACCGCCCTAACGGCCACCAGTGCTTCTTTTAATACCGAACGGGGATAGCAGACAACACAAGAAGTAAGAAGTTTATTAAGTCGATACTCGCTAGAAGAGAAATGATATGTAAATATAATTTTTGAGATGATGTGCTACCGGAAGAAGGCTTCAGTTAGTTTGGAGGAATGTTGAGTTGACTTACGAGAGGAATGAAACTGCTGGTAACGGAAACAGTTGACTAGACTGATTTGCTCAATCAAGAGATTCCTTGAGCCTTGAACACAAAGTCTGCTGCGATCGTTGGTATAGACGCTATAATGACAGCAAAACTACGCTACCAACCAGCATGGAAATACTGAGATGCTGGTCACTGATCCTGAGAAGCTTAGGGAAATAAATCGTAACTTGCAAGAACTTACAGGGAAGTTTTTGCTTGCTTCTGTATATAACGTTGATTCCAGTCCAATTCCACAATAGTTTTCCACATTAGGAAAGAAGACCTCATCACAAGGAATCCAAGGATGAAAGATCGCAATAAGTGTTTAGTGACAAATTGGAACTATCAGCAATATTGAAAAGATTCCTTGTATACAAGATGCCTAGTTAGCCTTAGTAGCTAAGCTAAGTAACTAAGACGTTATGCAGCTATAGCTGTCTTGCATTTCTTACGTTCTTATTGATGACACTTTTTTCTTCTGTGCTGGGTTATCTATGGGTCACAAGTCTAGTAAATTTGTTCATGTGAAAGATTACATCAACAAGATAAACTGATGTGTTTAAGCTTGGTGAAAAAGAAAGAAACCTCACCTTCCATCAACCACCATCACCATATATCAACTTGCCTAATCATAAATTCTTCTTCTTCTTCTTATGAAATTTAGCAACTGTTCATAATTTTTTTATTAAAGTATCATTATTTTTCTTGCATCTTATACATATATTTCGAAAGGTTCGGTTTAAAATCTCCTGTCGCGTCGTCAGCACATCTTTCCTTATGAATTTTCTTGTGATAATCAAAAATTTCTCAAATTGTTTACTTGCGCAATAGAGGATAGAACATGTCATATAAGCAACTGAAATTATTTTTGTATTATGGTGTCAGTCTCCCACACAATAATTGATAGGTTAATTCAAATGATTTTTAGGGATATAACTTTTACGTAACATATAAATGTATAACTGATCGTTGACCGTTTTAATTAATTAACTGGAAGTTCCACAAATGGTGGTAATAATTCCTTTTTCAACTTTGTTGATGCCAACACATTTTATTTTATTTACATATTGCAGATGAAATGATAGAACAGGCGAAATGCAAATGATAAGAAACATAAGCAGAGTTTGCAGACTTCAAAGGGCATGTAATATTGGTAATTAATTAAGTAATCAATTAGCGGTATATATGTTCAAGATTGTTATTATGTCGGCAGAGCCCGTATTTCAGTGACCCGAATTGCATTTAATTGGGGAAGAATAATCACTTTTGATTAACATACAAATTTCGATTTATGCAAGAACTCGTTAGTACGAATATCATAAACCATTGCCTTTCTGCGAGCACCAACATGAAATGAAGGTAGATTTCTTCGGCGTACTGCTATCCCTCGGTACTCGTTTGTTCTTCAAAAGAGAGGAGGAAATAAAGTCGCTCGCGGTCTCCACGAATGCGGTGTAGGATACAGTTAAATGTTTTTTTGTTGTATTTCTGGCGTTGTTATAGGGCGTAGACCTTTCTCCTCTTTGACAAAAAAAATTAACCGAATTGCCTCTTTCAATAATCGCAGCACTCGACGCGCGAAGAACAGGGATTTAGTTAAAACTTTGCGTCTAATTTATTTATTTTTTGATTGGGTACTGGGCATTGGATAGAGCTCGCGTGTTTTGCGATGTATTGCCAATTTGTCCGGTTCTTTCCCGTTCGAGGGAGAAATTTCAGAAAAAATAACGACTCCATTACCACATGCTACAATATCATTTGCCACATGCTGGCAACTTTAAAGATAGTCTAGAAATCTGCATAAACTCGTTCACCGACGACTATTACGTCTGAGGTTTCGGTGGTTTAAAACAATTATATTAGTACAACACGTCGGCCTTATGTCGTTCGTTGCAAAAAATATAAGTGGAAATCACTTTCAACGGTTACATATGTGAAATTATATGATCTTTCTCCTTCAGTCGATACAGTAGGTGTCGGGAAGGTGGTTTCTCAACCGCTTATTAGTCTGTGAGAGAACTCACTTCTTTAGAGTACTCTTAAAAATTTCTCAATCCATTTGTTTATCCAAAAATAATGACATTTAATATTATGAATTCATTCACTCATTACTGTTTAACTCATTGGTATATTTGCATAATTTTTGAATATAATTGCATATTGACATCTTTTTACAAATTTGCCACTTTTTGCGTGTATTCCTGCCTTGCGCACAGTAAATGTATCAATACTACTTTCATACAATATCACCTAAAATTCCCTTTTTTCCTCTATAAAGTTACTACCAACCAATCTGAGGATCAACCATTATTAACTGGTGGTTACAAAACCATGAGCCAAATAAAATATCAATCAGAAGAAATAGTTCCAATTAACACGGTTCTTCCTTTCTTTCTTCGTCGTTCTGTTGGGATCTATTTCCATACTCTTTGGGGCCATCGGTTTGTTTGCATGATCTGTTCTTTTGTAAGTCCTCTATAATGGTTTGTGCATGTTGGTTTTTCTTCGAAACTCTTCATTTCTAGATACCCTACAGCTTCTGCGCAATGTATCCATTTCAATGGCCTTCAGTCTCTCTGTATTTCATTCTGTGATTTCCCTCATCTCAGATCCATATGTTGTAATACTCTTGATGTAGTGACAGAAACAGTCTGATTGTTAAGGGAGAAATAATATTTCATGTAATCAAATAATTCTGCACTGCCTACTCCTAAAATGATAAAATCCTCTTCTTCATCAGTTATAATTTCAATATTTCCAAAATCCATGGTCCATGGTCTGTAACGAAGAAATGCTGACAGAAAAGTGGCAGTTATTTCTTTGACCGGAGCTTCCAAGCGTTGGTTACAATAGCCTGGAGTTTAGCCTGCTATTAGCATTAAATAAACACTTTGACAGGTATGGAGTTGAGCTACACATAATCGTGCACTGATAGACTGGCCTTCAAAGGCTCTAAATGACTACTTGATACAGGGTATCAACTTAACTTTCTTTTATTATTTCAAAAACTCGTCCAAATCTGCACCAGCGACTTCACACGTCACCTTTAAACACTGTTATTTGAAAATGCCCCAGTTTTGTATGATCGTAACTCGGCTATATTCTTACTTTTTGTGTTGTTTCGAAGAGAAAGCGTTTAATGCCGGGGTGTCTGGGATATAATTTTTCGGGCGCTTTTTGTGGTATCGGTAATTACATGGATTTGGAGATCTATTTACGGAATATGGGACGTGAGATTTTTAACAGATTTGTTTTTTATCAAAGAGGAGAGGAGCGAAGCGCCGAGGGCCGCACTCGACCCAGTTTTGTCGTGTGAAGGGTGAAATTCACTTAAACTGACGTTTGTGGGAAACGAGAGTTTTCAATTGTGAAACTGATAGTGATACAAAAGCTACGTTTCTTAGTGGGAGAAATGTAAAAAACTATATGTAATGATGATTACTATTGCATGCCATAGAGCACACGTTTAGCTTTTCTGAAGGTGTGTTCTTCTCGAAAAATGTAT
Organism: Cryptocephalus primarius; assembly: GCA_963576515.1. Classification (NCBI taxonomy): domain Eukaryota; kingdom Metazoa; phylum Arthropoda; class Insecta; order Coleoptera; family Chrysomelidae; genus Cryptocephalus; species Cryptocephalus primarius. The sequence goes on along the minus strand of OY754942.1, from coordinate 12,684,411 downwards.
GGGTTGCTATCTGACCAGTACCGACAGTTTTGTTGGTTGACTACGCTATTTAAAAAAGAAAGGACTTTCGTCCTGATCCCGTTTCATTAAATGTGGCAATCAAATCACATGTACAATTGTGTTTACCTGGATATCTTTCATTGAATAATCTAGTTGCAGCTCGGGGGCTATCACTATTTTTGAACAAAAGATACACAGTTTCAGTTTGCTCTGCAATGGTGTACGGCTTTTTAACAATCAAAACGATACATTTGTTTAAAGCATCAAACTCGAAAATTCTGTTTATCTATTGGCAAAATTTGCTTTTACAATTTATTTTCGGAATGTAAGTAAAAACTGTACTAAAGTATTATTCACTGGAGGTCAGGGTCGATATTTCAATATTTAATAGTCGTTCACTACTATTAAAGTAATAATTTAAATTTGAAAAAGTAGGTGTCGTTGAAAAGAGAATTTAACCCCTTTTAAAATAATGTGCTAGTCAATACCCCTTTCCAATTAAAAATTCAGGGTTAACTGTTATTCCTTGTTAGGGGTTGTAGTTTAAGGGTTGATGATACCAAAAAACTGTCCCCCCTAAACAAATAAAATCGATCGAGCGTTTTCCACTTTATTGCCCAAAAAACGGGGTGGTAAGTTTTCGGTGGGCCACCTTGTATATACCCTGTTAGTTTTATTTTTACTTCTTAAAAAATAAATATTCTTTTTTAAAATTTATTCGAGATTCCAATAATCGTAGGTATATTTTATAATTCTGTACACCCCGACGATCAATACCTATGGAAAAATCTTCCCATATTGCTTGATGAACCATAGTTGTTGCATAGATATTGATTTGAATATATTTGGACCTTTATAGTTATACTGATTCCAAAGGTATTTCAGTTAATCTGTAAGTTAGATCTTATCCTCTACCACGGGTGGTTGCTGTGCCGCTATTAGTGTTAATAGTGTTTCCCTGTTCGAATCAAAATAACTAATGAGATTGAAAGTACCGCGCCGTCGACAAATGGTCGGCTACAACTTCCGGATGGTCTAGCCCATGTTTAATTCTGATGAGTCGAAACGTTAAAAATCCACAAAATTTCGTCGTTAACCTCATAAACACCATAAAGGCCTACACGTCTCAATTCGACAATGATCGTGGGATCATGAATGGGACAATATCGGTATCGGATTTTTCTCATCGGAGACGATCGATCATTGGACGCCATTGAATAACGATACCTATAGTGATTGATAATTCAGATTTAAATATGTGACTAGTTAATTCGCATGATTCGCCGTTTCGCGGAGAAGTTTGCTCAAAAGGAGTTAACGAGGAGCGATCCCGATGTATATAAATCATAAATCCTTCGACTGACGTCGGCCACCTATTGCGAAGTTCGAAAGTCGCCGTCTGAAGATACGAGAAATGCGGTATTATTAAGATTTTGATTTTCAATCAGCGACCATTAGCACAACTGCAAGGGGTTGTTTTAACAAATCCATTCCTCTTGAGTTATTTGTTCCGTTGTTTACATTTATACCTAAGACGTTATAAAACCCATTAGCACCTATTTTTTTATACGCGCAGGCAGGTGTAAAAGAAACTTTGCCATCCTATCTCCTATTAATAGCTACCGGTTTATTCCTAGACACGTAAAAGCAGTAAAAGATTACCCGCCATTCGCAAATAATCTGGCGCCTTTTTAAACCTTTCAGGAACGGAGTACGAGAGTACCTGACGAGCAATTTTTCTGGTCATTAAAAAGCCAATTTAGACTAAAACGACAATTAACAGGTAACAAGTATTACTGGCGTAAAACGAAGCACGCGGAAAGAGAGGTCGCATTACTTAAAATCGATTTTTAGGTGCTATAAAAGTAAACGAGAGCTGTAAAATAACGGCGATGTTACTGCCGGTTGAAAGATCTTTTTTGCCTGAACGATAATTTGAGAAAACAGTGGTGGCGTTCAAATGATTCATTTGTTAAAATTACTTCTAAAGTCCGTCCGTTTGCGGCTGACAGCTCAAATTATGGGTCTCAACAGTAACACGATAATAAACCATAGGCGTACATAACTTACCAAAGTATAAAGTGGAAATTCAATGGTATTATGAATTATTACACACAGATTTACTACTTTCAAGTTATGAGTATATATGTTGCATAGGCATATGATTATTTTTATAAGTAGGTACTTAGTTATGGTATAAAGATATTTCCCTGTTTATAAACAATCTGTCATCGAATGCAATTCTTCTACTTAATGCTTTAATTTTATTTCATTATTAAATAGATTAACTCACCACTTTCTGCCTGTTTCCAGGAATCGCGTGAGCGAACTAACAAAGGACATTGGGAGCGAATTAGATTGCTATTTCAGCGAATAATAGGCCGCGGGAACGATCTCGTGTGTACTTATGGAGAATACTGAAGGAAGAGGTGGACGTACCTTAATTCTTGTAGGATCATTATTTGCCAATAATAATTTATCAATGAAAGGAATTCGGGGATTGTTTAAAATGATTTTACTGATGGACGGGTAGGACCTATAAAAATGAGGAGACGGACGAATGTTATTTAAAATGTTTGTGGCCTTTGAGCAGTGTTTATGAAAATCGGTTTCACACTTCACACCAGTTAAGCCCAATACAAGTGTAGCACAATCTCTAATAGAAAAGACTTTAGTGCTTAATATGTACGACGCACTTGTTCATCAAAAACCTTCAAGTTTTGTTAGTGAGATAGTTCCTACATGTTTAAATATGACGGGAGTTAAAGAATCATCAATTTTTAGGTTTGTACGGAAACATGGAGATATTAATGCACCAAAATGCCCTGCAGGAAGGTTTACACTAGCAATCAATGACTTGATACGAAGGAAGAAACCCTTTTATTTCACTAAGGATATACCAACTATTAACAAAGTTCTACATGCAATTTAAGAACACGACGATTTACCTAAGATGCGCAGAACTAAATTGTGGAAAATTTTGAGCGAGTTGGGTTTTTCGTGGGAAAACAGAATAGAAAATCTATCCTTATTAATAAAGAAGGGATTGGCTGTTGGAGAAGAAATTATTTAAGGACGATCAGGATGTACCGATCCGACGGAAGGACTATTTATTATTTGGACAAAACGTGGCTGGATGAAGGACATTTACACTTTACAAAAACAATGGGTAAACACTAATATTAAATTTTAAATTAAAACTTTTATATATACTTATAACATTTATTAGTGAAATTTCGACCGTTGTTTCCTTGTTACCGTTCCCTAATTTAAGAAGACCAATACTGGAACTTGCCTTCATCAGCCCGCCATACATTTTCAAATTTTGGCGAAGTCGCACATATATAATGCTTTGGCGGATGGTAGATGTTTTGGTGAATGCACAGATCATTAAAAACCCATGTTTGTGGGTGTAATGAGTGTTGCACATGCTTACAGCTACTTCTACTATGAATGGTTCTATAGTGCATGATCATATTCACAAGTATGAATATTTATAAATCTCAGACAATATGTATCCAATATTGGCAGATCACCTATTTCTAAGGAAGAGATTGAAAATGCAGCATTTTCTCTAAAAAACAACAGGACACCAAGTCCTGATAAAATACATGAGGACATGGTAAACCCACTGTGCAAAACTGCCCCTTATTTCCTTATGATGCTGAACTGATATCTCCAACGATCAATAGTAGAAAATTACTCCAAAGATTGG